>BSBN01000356.1:6707500-9107500 GCA_027924645.1 Cunninghamia lanceolata | reverse complement strand
AAAATACTTACTTTGACTAAGCCAAATATTTCTATGAACTCAATCCCTATTGATTTCTATTTCCAAGATAATTTTTGCTGCCCCTAAATCCTTCATGTCAAATACACCAAAAAATTGAGTTCAAGCTCCATAATTATCACCTTGTTGCCAATAAACAACATATAAGACAATGATTAGAATCTAATCATCAACACATTCAATGTAAACATGGTGATCCTCTTCACTTCTAACAAAACTCAAATTCAATATAAAGCGTTGAAATTCTAATACCACATTTGAAACAATTGTTTCAAGTCATATATTGACTATTTCAACCTACAAACCAATTTTTTTTTCCTTTTATCTCAAACCCATCTAGTTGTCACATATAAATTTCCTCTTCAAGATCACCATGCAAGAAAGTAGTTTTAACATCAATTTTGTCTACTTCAAAATGACAAGAAATAGCAATAGAAAGTAGGAATCTAATGGAAGACAGTTTAACAGGAGAGAAAATTTTACCAAAAGCAACTCCCTCTCTCTAGGAGTAGCCTTGGCCACTAGTTTGGCCTTGTACCTCTCTAACCAACCATCTACTCTGAATTTCTTTTTAAACACTCACTTGCAACCAATGCTCTTTTTTTCCTTAGTAAATCTCACAAGATTTTATGCATTACATCTATCCAAGGCCATCATCTCCTCCTACATAGCCTCCATCCAAGAATCATGCTCATTTGAAGAGAGAGCTTCCATGAAAGAAGCTCATCATCAATCAATGAGAAAGCAGATACACAATGGAAGTTTGGTGGGCTATACATATCAAATAGGTTTTGTTGTCTCATGGATTGTCCCAAGTGTTGAGTAGGGGGTTCTACCTATTACTCTATACAACCTACTCAAAACTCTCACCTAAATCCTCTTCTTCATCTCCATTTTATGATCCATCGTTCTATTTTTTTAGGAAAATGTGCCAAGCACCCATACAGATTGTATTAAAACCATAAAAATTAAAGGAAGTATAGAAGAGAAGGCCCCGAAATGGCCATGGAGGGGTACAACCACTCCCAAACCAACATGAAAAATGAGAAAAAGGATTGAAAGAAGAAGAATGACAATCTAGAAGCACCAGAAACTGAAAGGTGGTGCTAGAGTTAAGGCCAAAATACATGCAAAAAGAGCCTAGTTGTCACCTCTAGAAATAATGAGGAAAATAAGATTGTTTAGATGGGTAGACAACAAATACCCCCACATGAGATACTTGATACAGAGTAGACTATTGAGATGGATAGGAAACTAGAAATCCCCAAGCAGTATGGATTTGAAAAAAACCCTCTAACAAATCCAATAAAAGAAGTAGATCTTTGAAGATATGTAATTAATTCTGAAGAAGCCATTGGACCACCTAAAAAACCATGGCTTGAGCATGGAGTGTCTGTTGGTACATCTATAAGACCAAATCACCACTCAAACTCTTGCCTCAAAGAAACATGGGAAATGAATCAACAAGCCAAGACCAGGTGGATCCATCATTCTATTTTTAACATGTGCATCTTCCTACTTCTTGACCTAGTCTCAAAATGTGTTACTTTCCTTCCTTCATTTCCTTTGGCTACACAAGATCTAGAAAAATACTCTAAGCTCCCTAAAAATCACATCCTTCGAATAAATCATTTTCAAGGTTAGAGGATTCCAAATCTTATAACCTTTTACATTCTCACTGTAGCCATTGAAGATGCATTTATGTGATTTTGGCTCTAACTTAGATGATTTTTCCTTAGGCATGTGAATAAAAGCCTCATAGCCAAATACCCTTAAATGTGAAACAAAAGGTTTCTTACCTATCCACACTTCATCAAGAGTCATTTCTACAAGAGTCAAACAAGGAAATTTATTTATCAAGTAACAAGTAGTACTCATAGCCTCTACCCAAAAGCACCGATCCAACTGTGTACCACTCATCATACTTTTATATCTTTCCATTATGGTTTAGTTCATCCTCTTTGCAACCTCATTCTACTAAGGCATATAAGGATCAATCTTATGTCAAAAAATTCTTGTATGTCTATAAAAATCATCAAATTACTTAGAACAATATTCATCACCATTGTTAGATTTATTTTCTTATCTGATTATTTCTGTACAATTGCCTCAAAATCCTTAAATTTAGAGACAAATTCATATTTTGAATACAAAAAATAAACCTAGGTGTATCAAGAGAAATCATCAATGAATATAACATAATAATGAGATTTATCCATTGAAACAACATACATTGGACCAAACACATTTGAATGAATAATTTCTAATATTCTATTCACTCTAGCACTTCCAACAAGAAAGGAGACTCTATTCTACTTACCAAAAACACAATACTCATAGAAAAATGCTCACCAAAATAAATAGAAAAATTATCAACCATATTTTATTAATCAATATTCGAAGACCTTTTTCACCAATGCGACTCAAATGTTGGTGCCACAACATACATGTATTTTCTATAGTGTCATTTATATTGGTAGTATTGGAAAATGTGGAGGCATCAAACCTAAATAGAGTCCCACATTGTGAGCCCCTCATTACCACTAAATTTCCACTAACCAACCTATAAATAGACTTGTAAAATATCACATGCACTCTAGCATCATTCAGATACAAAAAGAAGATTTCTTGCAAGTCCTCGAATGTGCAAAATATTATTTCAAGAGTTTTCACCCTCCCATTAGTAAAACACAATTTTACCTTTCCCTTACCAACAACCTTTAATACAAATTATTGTCACCAAAAAAAATTCTCCTTCATCATTAACTCGATAAAATGAGAACCACTCCTTGTGAGGAGTCTTATGGTAAGAGCAAACTAAATCAATCAACCAAGAGTCATCACTAGTAACATTAGCAGAAATAAATAATGCATCATTATCATTGCCATTAGAGGATTTCTCTATAGAGGAATCATTGTAACTCTTCTTTTTTTTTTGTATTCCTTATTTACATGTCCTCTCTTTCCATAGTTTTAAAACTTTACTCTACTCTTCCCTATTGAAATGGCGAGAAAATTAAAAATGCAGATTAAACCATTTTTGCATAGAAATATCAATACAGAATAATATGAAATATATGATATTTGATTTGGGATATCATGCATATACCACTTAATTTTTCATTACATTACAATGGTTTATAAATCCTTTGCTTTTTCATGTACAACCTCCCAAACTAACCTACGGGAATAACTCCCAACAAACTAACTATTATTTTATTTATAACTCTTAACTAACCTAATATTATTTTATTATTTTATCTAACCTATATACTAAAATATATACTATAAATGTAATATAATTCTAACATTGCCCCCTTATTACATCAATTCAAACAAAGGACAAAACACTGCATGGACTGGACACAACAATCCATTTAGAAACTTTGATGAAGTGCCTCCACCAATTCTCCTCTCTCACCCATGACACATCAAACTGAACTCATCAACGAATGTCCTAATTGTCAAACTTGTAAATACCTGTGAATTGAGACATACTCAATTATTCACAAGTACACCACTCCTCTTGTGAATCAAGACAAACTCAATTATCCACAAGAAAAACACCAACTAACTGTTAATCAAGACTTGCTCAACTATCCATAGTATCACAAGCACCAACCAACTATGAATCAAGACTTACTGAACTATCCATAGTAACACTCTCCTTTTATGGATCAAGACTTAATTATCTACAAATACAAACCTGCAAAGCTATGGATCAAGACATTCTCAACTATCCATAGGTACAACTCCCCAAGTCTGTAGATCGAGACATACTCAACTATCCACAAACCAAAAACAACTGTCATGCCCCCCTTGCTCCATGAAGGGACTCAAGATGAAATTGGTGCTTCTCATGCTTGAAGTGTTATGTCTGAGTGAGAAGCTAGCTTGAGATGACAATATACCTCTTATCTCTGATGCCTCTAGCCTCCAATTCGATGTGCTTACACTCTATCCACCTAATGTTACATGTGAGCCTTTGAAAGCCGTATCAGGTGTAGTATGGATGGCCCTAAGAGAACAAGCATTTGATAACATAATGCAATTGAACATTATAAAAATTAAAGGTGTTGGATTTAACTGAAAATGCACCTTTTATACAATATTATCTAACACCTTAATTATCCGTTTACATAAAAAAATTCCTTATACTTCCAATTACAGAAATAAACCCCACACTTTTTACAATATAACTATCTCCAGAAAAAAAATAACTTTAACCTATTAAGTCTTCACTATCTCAAAAAAAACAAAAAAACAAAACAACAAACCAAAAAAAAAACCCTTATTTCTCCTTAGAATAAAATCTTATTTCGAAGAAATAAGACAACGTATAAAATTTGATCTCCTTAACTCTTGATCCCTGAAACTATTTACCAATTGATATCTTGGATTGAGCGCCTCTGCAATTGGGAAATGACATGTGAGCAATTCCTACTCTCCTACCAATTGCTCTCAAAATCTTCATATGCACGCAGCAAATTTAGAGAGCCTTTTACTCAGAGTTTAGCATTTAAAAATTCTTAGAATACTACCTTATATGGCTCTTTCGATTTCTTCTTACACAGAAAACATATTATCCAAAAATATCTTCACCATTCACAAAACCTTCCTCTCATTCCTATGGCTTCATTGATAGATTTAAAAAAATAGATCTTTGGCGTAATATTGGTTCTCCAGCAATCCAAAGATTCACATGGCTCTATAACATTTAAAAACCACAATATCAACAAAAGCTACTATGTAGAATAGATTTTTGGCAAGGCATTTTCCACTGGCCAAAACAATCATATGTTGTCTCTTGATGTTAGATGTCAATCTGTAGCCTCCAAAATAAACCTCATGCATACCAATGTAGATTAAAAAAAGACTCACGCCTTTTGCTAAATAAATGAAGATACCAATGCATATGTCTAGTGATTGCTCAAGAAGAAATGGGGTCACATATTAGACACAACTATATTCCTCCACGTTGCAGGGAATGCATATCACTTTCTCATTTGTCCATCAATTTATCTTCTACCTATGCAGGTCTACAAATTTGTGACTTTATTTTTATTTCTTCAAACATGTGTAGCCACCGCCTCTACACGTGAGAATCCTTCCACACATCAATAGAAACCTTATCCTCAACCCTTCATAGGATCTTTAAACTGCTCTTATACCATAAACATTTTTACACAAAAATATCAATACAGAATAATATGAAATATATGATATTTGATTCGGGATATCATACATACACCACTTAAGTTTTCATTCCCAAGGGGTTTTAGATCATCCTTTAGACTTGGAACTATCTTTAAATTTATTTCATCCCCCTTTAGAGCCACCGTTGTCTTTAGGCCTTCCTCAAATATTCAAATATTCAAGGCATCCTTTGAGCCCTCATCCATGGATTTTCTCCTCATCTTCTCAAAATCACTTGGTAGTAATAAGGGAGTCCATCTTCAACTCTGTAGCACTACCACTAATAGTAGAACTTAAGTTCTCTCAAGATTAAACAAAAGAACAAAGCAACATGATACATTTATTTTCTTCATCAAGTTTAACATTTACTGAATCTAGATGAATCAAAATTGAATTAAAGGTGTTCAAATGTTTTGCAATAGAGTAGCCTTCCTTTGTTTTTAAAGAATACAAACATCTTTTAAGATATAACTTATTAGTAAAACTTTTAGTTTGATAAGTATCACCTATCCTCTTTCACAATGCAAATGTGGTGGTCTCCTCTAAGACATTCAAAAGGACAAAATCTACAAGACACAATCGAATGGCGCCTTCCTATCCAAATTTTTCCAATCTTCATAAAAATTCATTCAAGTTTTCCTTCCTTTGTTATAACTTTCCACTAATCCCTTTCTTCCAACAGCTCCTCCATTTTCAACTTTCACGGCTCATACCCAAAACCATTGAACTTGTCAATTTTTAACCAAGATATGCTAGCCATGGCTTCCACCACAAAGGATCTACAAAACCCACTAAAAAATTACTCCTGCTAAAAGAAAAACCTCACAACACTTCTAAAAAGGCATACCTCTATGATCAAAACAATTATCTTTAATACCAAATGTTGAGTAAACCGGTGACCCAATAATGGTGAAAATATAAACTTAAAGTGTACGAATTTGATTAACCCAATTAGAGGTACATGTGAGGTAAGTGTAAAAAGATGGGGGGCCAAAAAGTGGCCAAAAAGTTTTCAAAAAAAAAAAATCAAAACACGAGCGCGTTATCACCTATTATAAATTAAAAAACTCATCTCATTTCATTTCATTTCTATTTTTCTCCACTATCCCTGCAGTCTGCAAACCCTAGGAAGCACGCTCGCGTTTTGGATTCCTCAATTCAACACAAAAATCATATTAATTCATCGCCAAAATGCTGCCACGACGTCAAGCACGCCAAAGGAATGAGTTTATTTGTCTTTTTGTTTAAATTTGCTTCTAAATAGGTAGGTTTGAGCTATTTTTTTATGTATATTTCATTAATTGTTAGGAAATGTTAATGCACCTCCTCCTCCTCCTCCTCCTCCTCAAAATCCACAAAATCCTATGGAACAACAACCTCCTCCATCCATTCCTCGACATGCCCCTGGAACACAAGAAAATATAATGGGGCAAATTGAAAACAACAAAAAAGAAATTAAAGATATAATTGCAAGGTTGAAAGATCCTTCCACTTCAACCTTGCATAGGTCCATGCTTGTTGAATCTCTTGAATCTATGTTATCAAATGTAGATTCAATTAGCAAGCAAATAACTAGTTAGACAGATACAAGGAGAGAGTTTAGAGATTATTATGCAGACAAGCTGTCATACCAAGATGTGAAAAAATTACAAATTACAAAATTAGACTTGTGTTCAATATTCACAAACCCACAAACAAATCAACCTCCACCCATTACATGCAAGAGGTTCTGTATCCATTGGTGCAACAACCAAGCGATAAGGGACAATTTTGGGCAGAGGTGGTGGATGGTTTTTGACCATCCTCCATGCAATAATAATGAGGTCCCACAATACTTTTTGAGGAAACTCTACTGTGAGTTTGTCCTCAATAAAGTGCCAAACTATTTTGATATGCAGGACTTCCAGGGTAGAGGTGGGGGGTCAACATAAGATAGACCAGGGGCACATGTTGACCCATAGCGGGCAGTGAGACGAGTAATCGGCAGACTAGCCCATGAGCATGTTTTTATCCCTTCCATTGTGAAGGAGATTGTTGAGGTTGATATACTTCAGTCCATTAGTGCCTTGACCCAAAGCATCATAGAGCATGCCAATCTTGCAGCACAGAGTGGGTTGGGAGATAGTGTGAGAAGTAGGGTCCCACCCCATACTTGTCAGACTTGCGGGTCATCCTGTGGTTATGACCCCATGGATAGTCAGGACGCAGGTGCACAGGCTACATCTGCAGCTGAGCAGATGGTGATGACAAATACCCTCCTGAGTGAGACTTTCAGCCTTGATACTCAGGTAAATATTAGTAAGTTTATTGAATTTAATTTATTAAATTTCATTTTTGAAATGCAAGATTAACTAATTTAGTTTGATGATTTTAATGAAATTTTAGGGTCATAGTGTTGATGCAGTTTTCAGTCGTTCTCCACCTACATATTACACTAGATCATCTACTGTTGGGGTATGTAACTAGTGAACAATTATAAATATTACATGTGAATAGCATCATTATATGAATGGTATTCTAATATCTGATTTTGGATGTTGAATAGGTTAATATTGGAGATTTCATGGCAACACCTACCAGTGGTGGTAGACTTCAAAGTTTCATGAATGTAATAAAATAAATAGTTTAATGAATGAATTGTACTTACTAGATTTTTGTTTGTGACTTGTGTGCTTTATTGTGTGTACTTCCATGTTTAGATGAATGTGTGTGTATGTTAGGAGCCATGATTTGCATCACTATTACAGTTTTCGTAATTGAATAATGTTGTTTTATTTCTAGATGATGCAGGCTGCAAAGACACCTCCCGATGTTTAGAGGGCAATGGAGCATGGTGTGACCTCTGTGATTCATAGCTCCATGGCATTGATAGGGGTATGAGGCAGATTAGTAAATTTCAATTTACATTCATTGTTATAGTTGTTTATTTTTGAAAAATCAAAAGATTATTGATTTGAAGTTTAATTTCTATCTGGATGGTTTCTATAGGACATGACATCACCATGGCCTATTCCTGCTACTGAGGCAAGTGATTATTTTGTTAAATGTTTCATTTTTTATAACATGTAATTTCTATATATTAATGTCTATACTTTTTATTGTAACAGCTAAAAATGCAGGAAGAACTATATAGGAGGAGTAGCCCTCAGGTTTGTAGTAGACCACCCACATGTGCGTCTCCATTCCCTAGAAGATCAAAGGCTACCCGTGATCTATTCTCTTCACTAGCCAGAGGGGAATGACTTTTTATTGTGTTCCTTTGTTGTATGCCTATATGGCATTTGTGGACATATATTTTGTATTGTATATAGTTGACATTGTATGCCTATATGGCATTCTTGTAAGCCTATATGGCTATTTTGTATATATGTTATACTTATATTAACATATAATGATGTATCCTTATATGGATATTTGGTTAATACAAATCTTTTTTATTGATGGCGTCCATACTTGCATTATAAATCCACGTTTGAATGGATATTTGTAGATGGCTACTTCAAATATTTAAAGTCCAATTGTATTACATAGGATGTTTGTTGATCCAATAAGCTAGCTATTGTTATTCAAGTATCACCTAAACCTCATTTTGGAACTAAAAGATAAAATTTGTATTTAAAAAAAAATGAATCATCATGTTGAACAGAAAATATTAATATTCTTTATGAGTAGCATATAATGTCAACTATATGCAATACAAAAAAATGAATCATCATGTTATTCTTTATATTTGAGATCCTGAAAATGACTAAGTCTGGTAGCCTGATATCCTAAAACACTAGGATGAATATCCAAGTCATTAAGATGAGCGCCTAAAGGAGACTTTCTTAAACATTCAAACATTGAGCAACAAGCATGAAGGGTTAAGGTGCAATTTGCAACTCATCAAGCGTGCCCAACTTGGAGAGAGCATTCATTTAAAACAAGGCACCCATTAACACCCGTTCCACCATAAAAGTGTGCCTAAGGCGGAAGGAGAACAAGCCTCTAGTAAGTGAAGTGCACCTATTATCTAAACCACTTCATTATGGTGCCCTAGCATGAGGAGGAGTATATAAGTCAATAGGAAATGATACCTAGAATGCAAATGAAGGACTATGTGGTATTTTCAATAAGCATCAATTCACCTTGAGCTTTCAATAAATACATCAAATTGAGCCTCATAAGCCTAGGCGCCCTTTGCCTTCAAAAGAACCTTGTATTGGCACCTTGGAGGAAATCAAATTACAATGACAAGTCTTGGAGGTTTCTCATTTTGGATGATGTCTTTTGAGATTAACTACAATGATTGAAAGTTAAAATGAGTGGAAGGAACCTATTTTGAACCTTAGGTGCCCTTCATGTAATTTACCACCATCATGAGTGCCTAGATCTAAGGAGTGAATGAAGGATTTTAACATCAAGAAGCATGTTATCAATCAACTTGGAGAAGTCTTTGACAATAATTATGATGAATTGAGTACATGGAAGTAAAGGAAGTACATATCAACTCCAAAGTGTGCCTAATGATCAATAAGAAATTCTTCCAAAGCAAAGGCACTCATTGTGAATTTTCCTACTAGTTTTGGCGCCTTGAAGTCTAAGGGCATGAAAATCATGAGGATGAGCACTTAGGGATGAGATACTCTTCATAAGAGTTTAAATAAGAACATCATCAAAATGCGCCTTGGTAGAGAGACTTGAGACCATCATCAAATAAGCCAAAATATCTATCTCCAATCTAGGTGCAAATTCTAGCTCCTCCCAACTCAAATGAGTGCCCAAGTTGAAGTCAACTTTCATCTATACAACCCTCAGATTGTGCCTTGATCGAGGAAGGGATTTGAACCTCAAAATTTAATCATCTCAAGTCAAAAGCTTCCTTAGACACTTGGCATTTGATTGAAATCATTGAGAATTAGAAAGAACCACCTAGGGATGTAAGGTGCACTATTCACCCATACAAGCCTAAAATTGTGCCTAAGGGAAATAACTTGATTTCATATCAATAGGTGAGTGCCTTGAGAGAAAGGATCACTCTAGGCCATTTTCAATTGTTGAAAGCACAAAAATGATAAAGATAAAGGCAATTGAGTTAGGTGCACTTTAGCCTCTAAGGACACCTCAATGAGCGCCTTGGGTGAAATTGCATGAGATGACCTTTTGGAGTGAGCGCTTGAAAGATAGAATTCATTCTAAGATATGTCTCATCATTTAGAATTGCAAAATTACAAGTATAAACACATTTAAATCTAGGCGCACTCTCCATCAGTACAAACCCATTATGGCACCTAAGGGAGAAATTACATTGAAAGACACCTTTTGAATGAATCTCTTAAGGTAGACTGACCTCTTTAAGCTATTACAATTGTTTGAAATCATTTAAAGTGATAAATATGGACCAACTTGTGTTAGGCACCCTTTGATCTTCTTTTTACCTATATATGCGCCTAGATTTGTAGTACAATTATTCCATGTTTAAAAAGGATTCCTTTGTGTTATAAAATGTTTATCATGAGGATTGATGTGTTTCTTGGTTTGTATTGTAGGAAGATTGAAGGAAAAGGTAGGAGCAAGAGCTTGGAGTCACCTAGAGTCATCATGTAGCTGCTCCAAAGGAGCCTTTCACATTCATTCATGCCAAAGAGTTAAGATGGAAGTAATCACTACCAAGGAAACACCACTTCAAGAGGTAGCTACTCCAAGAGGTCACAACAAGATATATTTCAAGTCTTCTTCATCAACGACATCACCAGTTGCATCATGTTCGAAGACTTCCATCTATCACTTCAAATTACATCTAGTGAACTCATTAATTGGCACCTAGGAGGAAAAGACCTTAAACTTACATTATTGAGTTAGCACTTTAGAAATTGAGCCATTCCTAGTCAATTGGAGTCATAAAATATCAAATACAAAGTTAAATTGGACTTAAGTGCCCCTTCATGTAATTTCCCACCATCATGAGCGCCTAGATCTAGGAAGATCATCCAATTGCACCTAGGAATAAGATACAAGTCGAAGACCTCAAATTTGAGCGCCTAGAAGTGTGATGGATTGAAGAAGGTACATTGGTGCCTAAGGGTAAGTTGTATCTAATGAGATCACCTAATTGAGCGCATAGGAGGTATAAAGCTTAACATTGACATGAGGACAAGCGCTTAGTAAAGGGGAGTTTCTCAAAGATTTAAACATGTGAATGAATTCATAGAAATGCACTAAGTCATCTAGGTGCCATTTTCCCCTTGTGTACCCTTACATTTGAACCTAAGAAGAAGTTGCTTGAGTTCATTGGAGTGTTTGAGTATTGAGGATTTCTTAGCAATGCTTTGCAACTTTACACTGCCTCCTTTTGACAATTTTTGGGGCAGCAAAAAACCTTTCACCATGGGCAAACACCTCAAAGATATAAAAAATTGAGAGAGGTTATTGTAGAGACACTCTACATGATCGCGTTTCCTTAGACAAAATGTTTCTAAGTGACACAGTTTTCAAGTAACATCTTGTCAAAGATTGCTGCCTTTTTGCACTTTGGACTCTTTAGGGATATTGTCAGTACAATGTAGCTCGAACTGTTTTGACTTGTTTGGGTTAAAAACATAACCATGCCTAGTGTAAATGTACCCATCCAGATGCGTTGGAATAGTCAATTTGGTCGCATCAAGAGCAGGATGAAAGTTACACCCCTTTACAACTTTACATTGCCTCCTTCTGACGATTTTTGGTGCAGCAGAAAACCTTTTACCACGGGTAAATGTCTCAGAGATATAAAAAACTGAGAGATTTTATTGTAGACTCACTCTACGTGATCACGTTGCCTTAGACAGAATGTTTCTAAGTGACATGGTTTTTGAGTAACATCTCGTCAAAGATTGCTTCCTTTTTGCACTTTGGACTTTTCAGGGATATCGTCGATATAATGTAGCTCAGACTGTTTCGACATGTTTGGGTGAAAAACAAGACCATACCTAGTGTAAATGTACCCATCCGAATGCGGTGGAATAGTCAGTTTGGTTGCATCAGGAGTAGGCCAAAAGTTACACCCCTTTGCAACTTTACACTGCCTCCTGACAATTTTTGAGGCAGCAGAAAACCTTTTACCACAGGCAAATGTCTCAGAGATATAAAAAACTGAGAGAGGTTATTGTAGAGGCACTCTATGTGATCATGTTTCCTTAGATGGAATGTTTCTAAGTGACATGGTTTTCGAGTAACATCTCATCAAAGATTGCTACCTTTTTGCACTTTGGACTCTTCAGGGATATTGTCAGTACAATGTAGCTCAGACTATTTCAACATGTTTGGGTGAAAAAAAGGACCATGCCTAGTGTAAATATACCCATCCAAACATGTTGGAACAGTCAGTTTGGTCGCATCAGGAGTAGGATGAAAGTTACACCCCTTTGCAACTTTACACTGCCTCCTTCTGATGATTTTTGGGGCAGCAGAAAACCTTTCACCATGGGCAAATGTCTCAGAGATATAAAAAACCAAGAGAGGTTATTATAGAGGCACTCTACGTGATTGTGTTACCTTAGACAAAATATTTCTAAGTGACACAGTTTTTGAGTAACATCTCATCAAAGATTACTTCCTTTTTACACTTTGGACTCTTCGGGGATATCGTCGGTATAATGTAGGTTGGACTGTTTCGACATGTTTTGGTGAAATAAAAGACCATGCCTAGCATAAATATACCCATATAGATGCGTTGGAACAGACAGTTTGGTCGCATTAGGAGCAGGACGAAAGTTACACCCCTTTGCAACATTACACTGCCTCCTAACAATTTTTGGGGTAGCAGAAAACCTTTCACCACATGCAAATGCCTCAAAGATATAAAAAACTAAGATAGGTTATTGTATATGCACTCTACGTGATCATGTTTCCTCAGACAAAATGTTTCTAAGTGACAGTTTTTGAGTAACATCTTGTCAAAGATTGTTGCCTTTTTACACTTTGGACTCTTCAGAGATATTGTCGGTACAATGTAGCTCGGACTGTTTCGACATGTTTGGGTGAAAAATAGGACCATACCTAGCATAAATGTACCCATCTAGATGTGTTGGAATAGTCAGTTTGTTTGCACCAGGAGCAGGATGAAAGTTACACCCCTTTGCAACTTTACACTGCCTCCTTCTGATGATATTTGGGGCAGCAGAAAACCTTTCACCATGGGCAAATGCCTCAGAGATATAAAAAACTAAGAGAGGTTATTGTAGAGGCACTCTACGTGATCATGTTACCTTAGATAGAATGTTTCTAAGTGACATGGTTTTCAAGTAACATCTCATCAAAGATTGCTGCCTTTTTGCACTTTGGACTCTTCAAGGATATCGTCGGTACAATGTAGCTTGGACTGTTTTGACATGTTTAGGTGAAAAATAGGACCATGCCTAGTGTAAATGTACCCACCTAGATGCATTGGAACAGTCAGTTTGGTCATATTAGGAGCAGGACACCAAAAATGCATAACATGATGATGTAAAATTATGTATATGTGTAAAAATGCAGCAGGAAATTAAAAAAAGACAAACCTTACAAATTAATGTACATACTTACAACTCAATGTAACATGACTTTACAAAATAAATGTGAATACTTACAAATTGATCCAATGAACCATCTAGGTCTACTCTACTCTTTATTGTGTCAAGTATTGCTTCATGGTCAGACTCACGCACCTTCCACAAGATTTTGTTCAAAGGTCTACCCCGATACTTTATCAAATGAACATTGGATGCCATGACAAGGCTCGAGTAATGAAGAATCTTCTGATGCGTGTCAAAGTCCTGAAATAGCCAAACATTAACACTCTTATGTGGGTACTTTCTAAGCCATGTTCCAGTAATAACCACTGAGCCTGTAGGGTATACAATGTATTCAATATTTTCTTCATTTGCAATAACTGTATATATGTGCCCTACATTGATATGTGTAGCAAATTAGATGAAATTAGTCAACATTACAAAAACACTACAAAGTAAGATGGCATTACCTAGTTGAACTAGATGAAATTAGATGCATATACGTGCCCTATATTACCTAGTTGAACTAAATATGATATGTTGTCAAAGTCAATTGATGATTCCATCTGTGTTAGTTCCAATGCCGTCGGGGGTTGATACATGTCAAGTGGGCTAAGATAACATAATTGTCATTCGTCAACCCACTCCTTTGACTCGCACTCATCCCAGACTTGAATTGTATAGGAAGAATAAAAGCATGACATCTTTCGCGTATGGATACTCCATGAACCTGCAATTGAGCTTCTGAAAGAGTGCATCTCATTTGATCATGTCAATGTACAACAATCCTCATATGGTGCAATGTTAGTATCATCTATCAACCAAAAAAATCTATGAACTAAAGACTTACCTTCATTATCTAGACCCATGGAAGCATTACAGTACTCGATAATCAATTTTGCATCTGTCAACTTTGCATTGTCTTTATACTTTAACTCTTCTCATGCTATGGCTCTTTTGATACATGCTCCTGCACCATCATGCTCCCCCTTTCCATGCCTGGCCTCACAAAAGTTCCACATATGCTGAATACCTGTAAAATTATGCCTCCTACTCAGCTAATAGAAATTCTGTGAGTTTTTGAATTGTGACGCATAGTTATCCAACCATATGATATGCTAACTGAACGATATGCCCCTTCTAGCCAAATCATTGTAGAACACCTGAAAACAACCTTGCACGAACTCCATAGAATGTGTGCGATCATCACTAATATAGAAATTATACTCCCTTATGATCTTTCTGTCATCCTCTGTACTATCATTCGCATGAATTAATGCGATGTGCACAAATATAGAAACCTGTGTGGAGTTGTAATATTGTGATTGCACCTCACGCTGTGACTGTAGACTAACAACTGAAACAATGCTACCAACCAAAAATGTGTCCTTGCATAACTTGAATTACAAGTCCAACCATCAAGTTCTATGGGCATGTCTTGCATACTCATACACTATGCTGTAACAAAACATAGGCATAAACTGATACACTAGAATCTTTTCAATAACCAATTCACACCTCTTTGCTTCTTTACCATCTTTTGTATTGTATGCCACTGTTTTATACTTGCCAAACTCTACTAGTTCATTTCCAACCCCATGTGTTCTTTCCATATGTTCACATATTGGCAAACGTTGCAAGCCACTGCAATGATGAAATGTGCCATCCAAGCATAATTTCTTGTAGAATATTTGACCTTCCTCTCTTTCACATAAAATTCTTGATATGAAGTCTCTTGAAGATGTTGGTGGGGCACATATGGCACAACCTTGCAAAACATTGTTAGTATGCATATCTAAACATATAGACCTATAAGCATCAAAATGGTTAGAAAATTCAATATGTAATCTACAACAACAAGTAGTGCGTGTGTGATTTATCTTGACATAGAAAGGTTTTAACATTTCAAAATATCTTTGACAAATTTTAATTTGAGGATACTTCTCTAGAAATTTACCATAAAAATGTGTTTGAGTCTCATCCAAAAAATGCTTTGGATGTGGATCATGGTTCTGACTACTGATTCTCCTTCTTACCACATCCCTTTCATTCAGAGATACCCTTGTGTAATTCTTCCAAAATTCTTTAATTAGTGATCTCAATGCTTCAACAATTGGTTTATCTTTTCGTGGTAGTCTCCTCGAGAATGCCCATAATTCATTGGCATTAGTGTCCTCAATTCTTTGGCATCTTCCAACAGCTCTTGATAAAGTTTTTCTAGTAATTATCAATTCTTGACTCATTTTCTAATGAGACGAGCTTTCCTCGTTTGACTACTTACTTAGCCAATGTAATCACACGTCGTGTTGCATTACTATCTTTTGTGCGTGAGGTGTTACCCACACTCTCATATGCACTCATTAGATTCTTAACAATAGACTTTTCACTTGAAGCCTCTGATGTTCTCAACCCAAAAATCTTCATGATGGGCCTATACTTTATACTTTACATCATTTCAATGAATAGTTGACATCTTGCAGTCTCATTTAACTTTTTAAAGAACAATCTCCAAATCTTATGAGCATATCTTCTACAAGTGCGTTTTAGAATCTTACCTTCCATTAGCTAAAAAATATTCTCATCAATATCAATCAAATACTTTGGCTTTCTATGCAAAATTCTAGGTGGTGTTAAGTTAGGTAAATTCATCTCAACATTAGGAATTTTATCAATATTTAAATGAGATGGGCTAGATGGCATACCTTCAATCGAAGATGGAATAGATGACATACCTTGAGGTTGAGGTGGGAACGATGGCGTACCTCCTTCATCACATGTGAGTGATGATGTACTCTCAACTTGAGATGTGGTAGATAGTGTCCCTACATGTTGACTTGCGGTAGAGGACATGTCTCCAACTATGGTATTCAAATCTCTCGTAGCACGAAGTTTTTGCATTCGTTCTCTTTGTGCCGCCAATACCATATCTCTTTGTGATGGTTGTGGTTCCTCTTCAATTGGTATGTCTTCATTTATCATGTCCAATTTCCTCTTCTCACGAAGTTCCCTCATAGCCACTGCTTTCTTTGCATTCTTAGCTTCTATCTCTTCCTGTGTTGGTTTAATTCTTGATCGTTTCCTCAGCATGATGGAGAATTTGTCTGTAGCATGATAAAGAGAACAATATTACTTCCTAAGAAATGAATACAAGATAATAGTGGGATTGTATTTTTATTATGTTGTAAGGATTTATTCTTGTATAGTTTGACATCATGGTATGTTAAGGTTTGTTTATTACACATAAGTATTAAAGAGCCCAAATGTAGAAAATATGCATGGCATCATGTGAGATTGTAGGCTGCTTTCTTGATTGGGAATGTGTCTATTTTAAACATGTATGATAAAGCATGATAAAGTAATTCAATCCAAATTAAGGAAAATGTAAAGAACATACATGTAAAGACTTGAAATACCTAAAAAATGAAGATTTGAATGGAGAGAGTACCCAATTATGTAGTGTTTTTTTCTTCTTGCATCAAACTCCTCAACAATTTGAGTTTTTCACCACTTGCTTCCTTTTCAATGTTAAATTGAATAACACTCAAATATAATTACTAACAACAATACTATTAACCAATCTATAATGTTAAATTCCTAAAATTGAATCACAATTAACATTGCAACACTACAAAAATTGAAACTTGAATAGATATATATCAAACTTGGTGTGAAAACTATGCTATTTCCTCGTTCTCAAGTTGGCAAAGAAGAAAAGGTGGTGGAAAGATCAAGCAAAGGTGGTACAATGTGTCAAATGTGCATGTGAACTTCCCAACAGCATGAAAGCACTTCTTTTTTGTTGGAGCACACACAAAATTAGTATGAAAATAGATCATGTGGACCTGGATCATGAGGGTCAACACTTTTTTACCGTTTCTATAGCAAGACAAAATGTGAGCGCATTATAACGCGCTTGCGTTTTGTCCTGCTATAGATTGATCACATCCTGTGCATTATCTTCCTTATCACAAGCAGGGATGACCACATCTTGTGCTTCATCAACTGACACTTCCAAGCCTTACAATTTCTCTTAAATACGGGAGGATCCATGACTGGAAGAGCCAAGCCACTTCATCTTGCCTTGCTGAAGGATGACATTCTATGAGAATTAGGAGATTTTACTTTGGAGATCATATAATATTTAAATGCTTTCCATCTTGGTAGGTCCTCTGCATCAAAGAAAAATCACTGATGGTGTCTAAGAAATAAGAAATTCTTCATCTCTTTGGTGATCTATTTCTCTTTCCAAACCTTCCCCTTTAGACTTGAATAACCACAAGGTTTTTGAGGGAGAACTTTTCCTATTTCCTATAAGAGCTTGCTAGATGCTCCACCATATGATAGGCATAACAATGAAGGGGCAAGCCCTCATAATCAAGTTCTTGATAGAAAATGGCCATCGAGGAAGAAAGACAGATCTTCTTTGGAAGCAGAAGTTCTAGTTTGTGACAAATCCTTATCCAAGCATAAATAGCAGGGGTTCTGTCAAGCGATTGCCAATCCACTTCCACAAAGTCTCCTGAAGACTTCCTAATTGATTCCAAAACATCCACAACCCAAAACTAGAGAGGCAATGAATATAATCAAACCCATAAATCTGCATTTGACGACAGAAACTCTCTTCAGGCTAGATTAAGAGTCCAACATTTTAGGTCAAGTCTAAACCCATCAAAATCTAAATAACTTGAATACAAAATCTCTTTTTGCCTATCTTTAGAACTCAACCCTCAACATCAAACCCTAATCCCTCAACCCTTAACTATGATCCCTCAACCCTCAACCCTATCCCTAAACCCTAAAGCCTAAAGCCTCAACCCTCAACCCTCAATGTCAAATCCTAATCCCTCGACCCTTCACTCTAATCCCTCAACCCTAAACCCTATCCCTAAACCCTCAACACTATACCTTAAACCCTAATCCCTCAACCCTCAACCCTAAACCTTATCCCTAAACCCTAATCCCTTAACCCTCAACCCTAATCCGTCATCCCTCAACTCTAGTCCCTCATCCCTAAACCCTAAATGCTATCCCTATTCCTAAACCCTCAACAGACTTGATACTATACCTTAAACCCTAATCCCTTATCCCTAAACCCTCCAACCCTATCCCTAATCCTTATACCCTCCACACTCTACTTTAACCCTAATCTCTTGACCCTCAACCCTATCCCTAAACCCTTGACCCTCGAACCTCAACCCTTAACCCTCAATGTCAAACCCTAATCCCTCAACCCTTAACTATGATCCCTCAACCCTCAACCCTATCCCTAAATCCTAAACCCTAAATCCTCAACCCTCAACCCTTAATGTCAAATCCTAATCCCTCGACCCTTCACTCTAATCCCTCAGCCCTAAACCCTATCCCTAAACCCTCAACACTATACCTTAAACCCTAATCCCTCAACCCTCAACCCTAAACCTTATCCCTAAACCCTAATCCCTCAACCCTCAACCCTAATCCATCATCCCTCAACTCTAATCCCTCATCCCTAAACCCTAAATGCTATTCCTATTCCTAAACCCTCAACAGACTCAATACTATTCCTTAAACCCTAATCCCTTATCCCTAAACCCTCTAATGCTATCCCTAATCCTTATACCCTCCACACTCTACTTTAACCCTAATCCCTCGACCCTCAACCCTATCCCTAAACCCTTAACCCTTGAACCTCAACCCTCAACCCTCAACGTCAAACCCTAATCCCTCAACCCTTAACTTTGATCCCTCAACCCTCAACCCTATCCCTAAACCCTAAAGCCTCAACCTCAACCCTCAACGTCAAATCCTAATCCCTTGACCCTTCACTCTAATCCCTCAACCCTATACCCTATCCCTAAACCCTCAACACTATACCTTAAACCCTAATCCCTCAACCCGCAACCCTAATATGTCATCCCTCAACTCTAATCCCTCATCCCTAAACCCTAAATGCTATCCCTATTCCTAAACCCTCAACAGACTCTATACTATACCTTAAACCCTAATCCCTTATCCCTAAACCCTCCAACCCTATCCCTAATCCTTATACCCTTGACACTCTACTTTAACCTTAATCCCTCGACCCTCAATCCTATCCCGAAACCCTTAACCCTCGAACCTCAATGTACTCAACCCTCAATGTCAAACCCTAACCCCTCAACCCTTAACTCTAATCCCTCGACCCTTAACCCTTAAAAATTGAACCCTAAAACCTATCCCTACATGCTCGACACCCGACACTATATTTTAAACCCTAATCCCTTAACCCTCATCCCTAAAGCCTCAACCCTAAATCCTTAAATGTTCAACCCTAAACCCTATCCTTAATCCCTCTACCCTCAACACTCTTATTTAACCCTAATCCCTTGACCATTAACCCTATCCCTCAACGTCAACCCTCAACCCTCAACTCTCAACATTAAACCCTAATTCATCAACCCTAAACCCTAATCCCTCAAACCTAAACCCTATCCCTAAACCATCAACCCTCAGCAATATACCTTAAACCCTAATCCCTATCCCTCAACCCTTAACCCTTAAAACTTAAACACTATCCCTACACCCTCAACACTTGACACTATATCTTAAGCCTTAAACCCTCATCCCTAAAGCCTCAACCCTCAATCCTTAAACCTTCAACCCTAAACCCTATCCCTAATCCCTATACCCTCAACACTCTAACCCTAACCTCGACATTAAATGCTAATCTGTCAACCCTAAACCCTAATTCATCAACCCTAAACCCTATCCCTAAACCCTCAACCCTTAACACTATACCTTAAACCCTAATCCAACAACCCTAAAACCTAATCCCTCAACCCTCAACCCTAAACACTATCAATAAACCCTCAACCCTCGACACTATACCTTAAACCCTAATCCCTCAACCCTCAACCCTAATCCCTCAACCCTCAACCCTGATCCCTCATCCCTAAACCCTAAACGCTATCCCTATTCCTAAACCCTCAACCCTCGACACTATACCTTAAACCCTAATCCCTTATCCCTAAACCCTAAACCCTATCTCTCAACCCTTAACCCTTAAAAATTAAACCCTAAAACCTATCCATGAACCCTTGACGCTCAACACTATATTTTAAACCCCAATCCCTTAACCCTCAACTCTAAAGCCTCAACCCTCAATCATTAAACCTTTAACCCTAAACCCAATCCCTAATCCCTCTACCCTCAACACTCTACTTTAACCCTAATCCCTTGACCATCAACCCTATCCCTAAACCCTCAACCCTCAACCCTTAACTCTCAACATTAAACCCTAATCTGTCAACCCTAAACCCTATCCCTAAACCCTCAACCCTCAACACTATACCTTAAACCACAATCCCTCAATCGTAAACCCTAATCCCTCAACCCTAAACCCTAAACCCAACAAAATTGCTTTGCCTTATGTTAGGTTGTTAAACCCATCATTTTTGACACTCTTCTCTTAAATATATTTAAGTTGCAAGAATATGTCATAAAAATGGCTATGAACATTTTTAATGTTAGTAATGTTATATGGCATGTTTTTCTGGCCCATCTGGGGTTCATTATACCAATAGGTGTACACACTATGAGAAAAGATTTGTGTATGGTACATCCACAGTGAGTAATTAACAGTTGAAATTAGAAGGATGATCATTATGAGAAAAGATTTGCATTGGGGTACATCTATGTTTCTTGTTGTCCACCCTGCACTTAGGGGAGGTATATTGTTATGAAGCAGGCAAATAATCTCCCATTGTTTACTGGCTCTATCCACAAGAACTACTAAACTATACCTTAAACCCTAATCCCTGAACCCTAAACCCTATCCCTAATCCATCTACCCTCAACACTCTACCTTAACCCTAATCCCTCGACCCTTAACCCTAAACGCTATCCCTATAGCCTTAACCCTAAACCCTAATCCCTCAAGGTCCTAAACTCTAATCCCTTATCCCTAAACTCTAAATCCTATCCCTAAACGCTCAACCCTCAACCTTAAACCTTAATCACTCAATCCTTATCCACCCCTCTCCTCCCCTAACTGGCCCACTCCCATCTCTACCCTCCTCTTCCCTCGACACTATACATACATACATATAGGCATACATAGATACATACATACATATAGGCATACATGCATACATACATACATACATACATGATTAATAGCCTTGAACATAAAAAAATTTAAGGGGAACATAACGCGCTCGCGTTATTTCAAACATGACAAACAACATACTTTTGCGGAAAAGAAAAATGCAAAGAAAAACATAACACGAGTGCGTTATAATACGCTCACATTATGTTTTTCTTTGGGAATCCCAAGCCTTGGGCTTGGAATTTGCTTTGGATTTCCAACCCAAAGGCTTGGAGTGCCTTTTAAACAGCCACAGACATGTTTTTCCATATTCTTCAAGGTTTCACATAAAACAATACCATGGACCCAAACATGGTCTCATATACAATGGAAAAATTTCTCACAACCCACTATAGGAGAGTGGTAGCTAAAATATAAATTATCTCCTCTTACATAGTGATGCATCATAAATGTCATCATAAGATTTCATTAAGTCCACTTTCTCTTTCCTAGGTGCTCCATGAGTGCACTAAATGCACTAGGATTGTTTATCTTAAGAAAGATGCTCCATAACTCCTTATTTTTTACTTCCTTTTGTAACATCCCTTATTTGATGCCATTACAAAAATATATCACATAATTTGAAGAATAATAATAAAATAATATCCCTCAACTCATCATGGGCATCCAAGTTATCCATTCCAAGAATGTTCTAGAGACTTGTGCAACAATGAGAGATAGTTGTACAATAATTGAAGTTCTTGTGCAAATCAATCTTTAGTTGCACAATAATATTTAATTGGGATTCCTCTACCCTTAACATGTTTATAAAACACTACCATTAAAGGCTACACATATACATTTTTTTGGGTATTTTATCTCACACATTTTTAGGGCTTTAAACTTGTATAGCATGTTTGCTTTACATGCAAGAAGTAAAGTAGGGGTAACATTTTTGTATCCCACCATCCATTAGTGAGTTGGTGGCATTTAATTTGGTTCATACTTGTGCAACTAAAATATAGGTTACAACTAATATAAAAGTGGCACATATGCCTCAAGTGGTGTGGTGAGAGTTTCATGGCAATAGTGGTGACACTCATAATACTTAACTATGGTGGGAGTATAATTGAGGATGTGAAACTTAGCATCGATATATGTTTTGACCACATGATGTGGAATGAAGATAAAAGGGGTAGAAATGGAATGGGGATTAGTGGTGAGTCCACATTGCCACCATGTTGGATAACTAACAAAGGTATAGTGGGTTGACATGCTAGTTAAGCTCAACCAAGGCTCATGCTTGTATATGTTTTATAAGTGAAAAAAATGAAATTGAAAGATATGTGTTTTTACAATGTCCGCTTTTTGAGCCATTTTTGCAAAGTGACTTAGATATTTGGAAAGTCAATTAAGTATTGCAAAAGTGACTTAGATATTTGGAAAGTTGGTTAAATAACTTAAACATGGAGATTTAGAAAGCTGGAAAGTCACTTTATAAAGGAAGAAAATAAATTATAATAAAAATGACAAAATAAAATAATATTTTAATGCCAAGGTTGGACGTCCCATGTGGAGAAGGGAAAAATAAAATAATATTTTATTATGACAGTGGACATTAAATGGATATCAAATATGGAAAAATTGGGCACTCCACTTGAGGTTTATAAAAGAAGGCATTTGGAAGTTCATTTCATCATTGTGTATTTTGTCATTTGATATTGAATATTTTTTCTTTAAGATGCAACATTGGTTCAACCATTTTCTGAGGATGAAAACCCTTGGAGAATCCATGGATTGTGTCAGTTCTCAAATCTGCAGTTCACCAGACCCTGAAAGGATGCCAAACTTTGTGATTAGGTCTAGTAACCGATTTGGCCAACTAACGGAATCAATCCAACTGATTGGACTTCCCTGCGCTTCATGCTCTGCCTTGCCTAGGCAGGTGTACCAAGTTATTATCACCACAAATATGAATTCTGAAATTTTGATTTATGATGACTGAGTAGATTATGTGCAATTTTATCAATTAATACATCCTCTTCATCCAATTCAATATGGCATGAAATCTGAAAAAAGATTTTATTCAACTACTCTATCTTACTCCTACTCCTACTTGTTGGAAACAAGAAGATAACTGAGAGGGGTGGGGGGGTGAATTAGTTATATTAAATTTCTTTATTTTCTTTTCTTCTTTAACAATAGTGTAGTATCAAAACATATAAGCATAAATGAACATGAGAGAAAAAATGAAATCAACACACATAACACAAGGATTTTTATGTGGAAAATCCTGTTAAGGGAAAAACCACGCGGTGACTAACCCAAGATTGTATTCTCTAAGAAAAGAATAGAAGTACAAAATGGCACTTGCCAATTAGGGCTCACTGCCTGAGCACACTGCTCACAAGAGGTACATTGCCTACAAGAGACTCACTGTCTACAAGGATATAGAAAGTAACTAGATGTTCAAACTGATCAGAGGCATCCACATATGCTGAGGTTCAGTTTTAGTTAGGCTCAATATACTGATCTGCTGCACTTCATTCATCCTCTGCTTAGTGCTATTGTCCTATCACATACTGTACTTGTATAGCTGCTTCCACACTACTCTCTACTTTTCTTCACACACTTTTCTACACAACACACACCTTCACATCGAAATCAATCTGGTATATATATCCGCACAAAGGATTTCAACATCTTTCTAGTCGTCATCCAAAATACTCGAGATTTTCCCAAACTCTGGTCTGTCGGCTAAATCCATACTTACTAAGTGATGCGTATCAAAAATATAGTTATAGGAGTCATCAATCATGTTAGGCAACCATGAATGATCCCTTAAGAAACTTGATCACCATCAATTTCTCATCTGGATTAAGGTCTGATGCTCTACCGGTCAGTTCTTCCTTAGTCTGCTCTACCAAACAGGAACCCAACACTTAGGTGCTCATATCTTTTCACTCTTTCATCACTGGAGGCTCAAGCTCTAGAATGTAGCATTCATGGTACTCCTCTTGACTTCCCCAAGTTTGTACTTTACTGAGATAGTTTCTTTGAGAGATCTGGACCCGATTATCGGACCTTGCTGCATCCTCTATTTTTGCTCACCAGACCAAAATACTCTTCAATCTGACTTCCGGTATAGACATACCATGTGATGTGGATGTGTGGAATGGACTTTGTTGCCATCAATGACAACAATGATGAAGCCACGCAGTGTCTCTTGCCAACAATCTCCCCCTTTGGCATTGATGGCAACACTTAGTGAAAAATGACTAAGTGTCATAGCATACTCCCCCTTGGCTGATGCTCTATTCTTATGTACACTTTTTCGGAGATCCCCCTTAGCTAGATTCCACATTTTTCACTACTCCTCACTCCCCCTTTAACATCAATAGAAAAGGGTGAAATCCACACACCAAAGTTTGCAAAAATCAACCTATACATAGCCGCATAAGTATATATACATGTCGTACTTACATATACTTAAGTATATCTGCAAAAGTTGTTTTCAACTGGAAAAATTCTTTTGACCAACTCTACTTCATCCTATCCAAAATTGAGATGTGGCCACTTAGAAAAAATGTAAAAGCTTCTACCCTCTTTAGGTCTACTGGATCACTGGTTCGAGCTGTGGCTAGGCATCAGTTAGGGCCTCATGCATTGCCTCTAACTTGGGGATACTTGTCCCTCTTAGTTCACTTAGCTTGCTTATTCTATTCTTCTTCTCCTTTTGAAGCTTCTTTATTTCATTTATAGTGGCAATAGTCTGACACTCTTGATTCATTATGGAAGAAGTGAGAGGATCAAAATTTTGAGAAAAACTTGATAGTTTGCTCTCTTGTTCTTCCAGCTTCTTGGCAATGTCTGTTGTCATAGTGGACCAAGATAGATAAAATTTGTATAAATCTCTGTCATCTTTAAGAGCATTTTCTAAGATCTTTATCCCAATATCCAAATTTCTCCTATCATTTGTTATAGTCCCTACACCTTAGAGAATCTCTTTCCCAAAAACTCTTTCCAGACTTTCTCTTCTGCTGACTTCTCCAAAGAATCAAAATGTGTGCTAATAGAATTAACAAGAGATTTCAAGTTATCGGATGAAGAGGCCGAAAGATCCTTCTGGAAGGATGGCATGATCTTCTTTAACACACCGGATGCAATCTCTATCAACTCACAGTCTTCCATGTGAGACTTTAAAAGATTTTCTTTTGCTTTGGCTTGAGCAAAAGATATTACCTTCATTGTCTGGACCGAAGAGAGAAAGTCAAAATTGAATGGTCCTTGAAATAGCTCCGGTTCATCTAATTCCATCATTTCCTTGGTTAGGAAGTCTTTAACTGCTTCTATAGTGTCTCTTGTTGGAGAATTCTTTCCTTTTGCAGCCTCAGAGGGGTCAACAGAGATCTTCTCTATTTGTTCTTCTTCTCTTCCCTTTATCTCCTCTTGTCTTGCTTCTCCTTTAGTTCCAGAGTCTGTTGGGGGATCCGAAAGAGAGATGTTTACTTTTGCAAGGACTTCCTCTTCCAGAGCAGAGGAATCTGATTCCTTAGTCTTCTCCTCATCTATCTCCTTTGACTCTTCTGCAATTTTCTCAGCGGAGTCTTCCTTTGATGCACTTAATCCTTCGACATCAGAAGGTTCATCACTTATGTCCTCTATAATACAAATATTGAATCTTTTATATGCAATCCAGAGGATGTCTTCAGTCTCTTTTGCCACCTGATTAGTCTCTCCGAGCATAAGCTTGTTCATTCTGGCTTTGCTCCGGAACTCATCCTTGCAATCCTTGAAGATCATGTTCATTTGCTTAGGAGTGATGGAAGGATAGAGCTAAATAGCTATCTGTTCCTGAATCTCCATATCCTTTTACTTAGCATTGTTCTTTCTCATTTCAAGTTCCTTCTCTAAGATTTCAGGAATTAGAGATATGATTTCAATGAATGCTTTATTATAGATGTTTAGATACCTGACTGTAGCATCTTGCAAGATCTTCTAGTCAGCTTCACTACATTCAACATAGAATTATTTCATTGGTTGCAGATTTCCATCCACAGTGATTGCCTTGATGACATCATCAATGGAGTGAGTAGGCCTTTCAAAAAAATTCTTCTACTTCTTCTTTGTTCTTGCTGGTAGAGAATTCCACAGATGTTTTCTTTTTCTTCTTGATTTTCTTAACCTCCTTGCAGAGAATTGAAGCAATCTTATTGCAGAGCTCTTTCTTCCTTCTTCTCGAATGCAAATGTGCAAATGATGAACAAAAGATCCCTTTTATTTCTACACAAACCCTAATTTCATTTTGCAATAAATGCACAACTTAAGTTATTTTGGTTGCCATGTTCTCCTTGTCCTGAGAGATCTTTCCGGTTCACTGAGATGGACTTAAAGTTATTCTCGGTGATTATTGACAATCTATCTTCCTTTCTCCAATCATTCCATTTATCTGCAGATCAAGATACCTTGATTTTTGAATCATACCGGATCTCACTGTGAAAATCCTACTCTTACCAGATGACTATTAAACCTGATCAATCTTGGATGATCAACCTCTTCAAAACTTCTTGCGGATCTTTTATATTTTTACCAAGTGTTATTAAGATATCTCTTTGAGAATTCTTTAATCTGCAACACTCCATGTGCCATTTTTAGGCACCAATTGACTGGCTAGGGGAAATTATTTTCTTTTGTGACTCCCCCTAAGCCAGAGCTCATCTATTTAGTTTCCAGAAGGAATATCAACACCAGATTCTGGTGCGGATCCATCCCCAACATTTTTTGTACTTCTCTTCACCCAAATCTTGTTCATCTCCCTTTGAATTTCATCCACATTCATTTTTTCTTTTCCTTTGTCTTGATTTTGATTATGATGTACCGGACCCTTTTTGTCCTGATTTTTACTTCTGTAGAATTTTGCTATATGACCGGATCTATTGCAATTGTAGAAAACAATATTTCTTTGCATATTTGACTGATATCCTCTAGATCTACATTGATTAGCCATATGTCCCATTCTATTACATGCAAAGCATCTACCATTGAATGAATTGTTTATTTGCATATTTCTACATTCATGAGATTTGTGACCATACCTTTTGTAGTTAAAACACTGTCCGAAAAAGGATGAATTAGTCTGATTCATTCTTCTTCTACATTGATTTGCTTTATAACCAAAGTTATTCTGATTATGGTAGTATCCATTGAAGGATGGATATCTTTGAGCATTTGGTTGCCTTACCAAAGGTCTTCTAGGCCTATTCCTTGGATTTCCTGATCTAGAGTTCTTCTGACCAGATCTGGAGCTTTCACCTTTCTCATACCCCAAGCCTTGCTTGTCATCTACCCTCTTTTGCCTTTCAAAAAGAACTTCAAGTGGAGTAGAGCTTATCTTGAATTTCTCTTTGTATTCATTTGTTGTTTGAAGATCCCTTTTAAGAGTGTCAATCTAATTCTCAAGTTGTTCTTCATTATCTCTATCTTCTTCAAGATCAGATTCCAGATGTCTAATTATTCTATCCTTTTTTTGGCAATCTTCTGACTTCTCCTTGAGAGATTGTTTTAGATTATCTTCAATTTTTCTCCTCTTCAATTTCTTGGGTGAATTTCATAACCCCTGATTCCATTTCATGTCTTACCATAATGAACTCTTTTGATTGCTTCTCACATAGCTTGTTTTTCTCATTCAGATCTTAATTAGTATCATTGGCTTCACTTTGACTTGCTAATTATTGAAGTAGTTCCTTTCTCTTTCTCAAAGAGATACTCAATTTATCTTTTAGTTCATTTATGAAATCATTAGCTTGTTTGAGTCTTTCTCTCAAGTTATTGACTTTAGAGTGAGATTTCTCAAGATCATCTAGGGTAGACTAAAGTTGTTCCCTCATACCATACATATCCATTGAGATTCCCAGATATTCCTCAAGCTGTTAGCCTCTGTTAGGAGGAACTTTTCTCTAATACCAATTGTTGGAAACAAGCAGATAACTGAGAGGGGGGTGAATCAATTATCTTAAATTTCTTTACTTTCTTTTCTTCTTTAACAATAGTGCAGTATCAAAACATACAAGCATAAATGAACATGAGAGCATAAATGAAATCAACACACATAACACAAGGATTTTTACATGGAAAACCCTGTTAAGGGAAAAAACACGGGGTGACTAACCCAAGATTGTATTCTCTGTTAAAAGAAAAGAAGTACAAAATGACACTTGCCAATTAGGGCTCACTACCTGAGCACACTGCTCACAAGAGGCACACTGCCTACAAGAGACTCACTGTCTATAAGGATATAGAAAGTAACCAGATGTTCAAACTAATCAAAGGCATCCACATATGCTAAGGTTCAGTTATGGTTAGGCTCAGTATACTGATCTACTGCACTTCATTCTTCCTCTGCTTAGTGTTGTTGTCCTGTCACATACTATACTTGTATAGTTGCTTCCACACTACTCTCTACTTTTCTACACTACACACACCTTCACATCGAAATCAATCTGGTATATATATCCACACCAAGGATTTCAACATCTTTCTAGTTGACATCTAGAATACTCAAGATTTTTCCAAACTCTGGTCTATCAGTTGAATCCATGCTTGCTGAGTGATGCGTATCAAAAAGATAGTTATAGGAGTCATCAATCATGTCGGCCAACCATGGATGATCCCTCAAGAAATTTGATCACCATTAATTTCTAATCCGGATTAAGGTCTAATGCTCTGTCGGTTAGTTCTTCCTCAGTCTACTCTGCCAAACAGGAATCCAACACTTAGGTGCTCATATCTTTTCACTCTTTCATCACCAGAGGCTCAATCTCTGGAATGTACTAGTCATGGTACTCCTCTTGACTTCCCCAAGTCCGCACTTTGCTGAGATACTTCCTCTGAGAGATCCATACCTAATTTTTGGACCTTGTTACATCCTCTATTTTTGCTCACTGGACCAAAATACTCTTCAATCTGACTTCCGGTATAGACATACCATGTGATGTGGATGTGTGGAATGGACTTTGTTGCCATCAATGACAACAATGGTGAAGCCACACAGTGTCTCTTGCCAACAATCTCCCCTTTGGCATTGATGGCAACACTTAGTGAAAAATGACTAAGTGTCATAGCATACTCCCCCTTGGCTGATGCTTTGTTCTTATGTACACTTTTTCAGAGCTCCCCCTTAGCTAGATTCCACATTTTTCACTGCTCCTCACTCCCCCTTTGACATCAATGGAAAAGGGTGAAATTCACACACCAAAGTTTGCAAAAATCAACCTATACATAGCCGCATAAGTATATATATATGTCGTACTTACATATACTTAAGTATATCTACAAAAGTTGTTTTCAACTAGACAAATTATGTTGCCCAACTCTGCTTCATCCTATCCAAAATTGAGATGTGACCATTTTATAAAAAATGCAAAAGCTTCTGCCCTCTTTAGGTCTACCAAATCACTAGTCTAGGCTATGGTCTGGGCATCAGTTAGGGCCTCATGCATTGCCTCTAACTTGGGGATAATTATCCCTCTTAGTTCACTTAGCCTGTTTATTCTATTCTTCTTCTCCTTTTGAAGCTTCTTTATTTCATTTATAGTGGCAATAGTCTGACACTCTTGATTCATTATGGAAGAGGTGAGAGGATCAAAATTTTGAGATAAACTTGATAGTTTGCTCTCTTGTTCTTCCAGCTTCTTGGCAATGTCTATTGTCACGATGGACCAAGATAGATAATTTTTTTATAAATCTCTGCCATCTTTAAGAGCATTTTCTAAGCTCTTTATCCCAATATCCAAATTTCTCCTATCATTTGTTATAAGTCCCTGCACCTCAAAGAATCTCTTTCCCAAAAACTCTTTTCGGACTTTCGCTTCTGCTGACTTCTCCAAAGAATCAAAATGTGTGCTAATAGAATTAACAAGAGATTTCAAGTTACCAGATGAAGAGGCCGAAAGATCCTTCTGGAAGGATGGCATGCTCTTCTCCAACACACTGGATGTAATCTCTATCAACTCACAGTCTTCCATGTGAGACTTCAGAATCTTTTCTTTTGGTTTGGCTTGAGCAAAAGATGCTACCTTAATTGTCTGGACCAGAGAGAGAAAGAGTCAAAATTGAGTGGTCCTTGAAATAGCTTCGGTTCATCTAATTCCATCATTTCCTTGGTCAGGAAGTCTTTAACTGCTTCTATAGTGTCTGTTGTTGGAGACTTCTTTCCTTTTGCAGCCTCAGAGGGGTCAACAGAGATCTTTTTTGTTTGTTCTTCTTCTCTTCCCTTTTCTCCTCTTGTCTTGCTTCTCCTTCAATTTCAGAGTCTGTTGGGGGATCCAAAAGAGAGATGTCTACTTCTGCGGGGACTTCCTCTTCTAGAGCAGAGGAATCCAAGTCCTTAGTCTTCTCCTCATCTATCTCCTTTGACTTTTCTATAATTTTCTCAGTGGAGTCTTCCTTTGATGCACTTAATCTTCTGACATTAGAAGGTTCATCACTTATGTCCTCTATAATAGGAATATTGAATCTTTTATATGCATTCTGAAGGATGTCTTCAGTCTCTTTTGCCACCTGATCCGTCTCTTCAAGCATAAGCTTGTTCATTCTGGCTTTGCTCCGGAACTCATCCTTGCAATCCTTGAAGATCATGTTCATTTTATTTAGGAGTGATGGAAGGGTAGAGATGAATAGCTATCTGTTCCTAAATCTCCATATCCTTTTCCTTAGCATTGTTCTTTCTCATTTCAAGTTCCTTCTCTAGGCTTTTGGGAATTAGAGATATGATTTTAATGAATGCTTTATTATAGATGTTTAGATACCTGACTATAGCATCTTGCAAGATCTTCTGGTCAGCTTCACTACATTCATCATAGAATTCTTTCATTGGTTGCAGATTTCCATCCACAGTGACTACCTTGATGACATCATCAATGGAGTGAGTAGGCCTTTCAACAAATTGTTCTAGTTCTTCTTCTTTGTTCTTCCTGGTAGAGAATTCCACAGATGTTTTGTTTTTATTCTTCATTTTCTTAACCTCCTCATCTATCTCTGTCTCTTCGTCATCCTTGTGGCCTTTGTCTTTGTTCTCTTCCCTCCTTTTCTTGATGTCTTTGTTTCTAGTTTTGAGGCTTTTAAGCTCTTAGGGGTGGCAGGTGCAGAGCTCTTTAAGGATCTAGTCTAGGAGGGGGCTTATACCAGAACACTTTCTTTTTCTGCTCTTTCTACCTTCTCTTTGTTGGCTTCAACTGCCTCCTTGGATATGCCATATTTCTTGGCAATTTCCTCTACTTCCTAACTTTTCTCTTTATTTCAGGTTGCCTTAGTTCAACATGAATTTTCACACTCAATTCTTGAAAGGTGCCAAACCTTTCAGCCTCAGGGTCCTTAGGTTGACTTAGTAGGTCTTGGACATGCAGTTCTAGAATTTTCTCATCCACCTCATAGCCCATTGGCATAATCCAGACTTTTTTAGGCTCTACTGCCTCCATTAGGCATTGATCAGTGTCTACCATAAAACACACTATATCTTTATATTTTTCAACTAGAGATTGGGGGATTCTCTCTCTTGCCTGCATCATGCCTTAGAAGTTTTTGAAGTAACCCCAGAGTGTTGTGCTTTGTACCTTGGCATCACCAATCCCATACATATAATCTTTGATTTGTATGGCAATTGGTCTATCATTTTGCCATGCCCAACCACTAGATCCAGGTAGCTCATTCATATAGTAAAAGAATAGACACAATATCAAGCCACCGTACTTAAATGAATTCTTTTTATCATTCTTTATTTTCTACAAATTCTCTAACAGTTGGTTCAATAGAAGCTCACAAAGATCATAGTCAGCATTTTTTCTTAGCATTTCATATGTAGTATATATAGCAGTTCCAGATACTGAATTCTCCTTGCTGGAGTGATAGATTTTGTAACCAATTATCATAGAGGCAAATTTGATATCTGGATATATAATGTTTTCTATTGTCATTGCCCTCTTATCAAATGTTGATCTGGTAGCCTCACTTACAGTTTGGTTTTTGATTGATTTGAGAGTAGGCAACCCACCGGATGAGTGCAATCTGGTTACCGCCCTAATGGCATCTTTTGTGACCTTGAATGGCCTCATCAACCACATGAAGTTATCATGCATTCTGCTCAGAACATACCTGACCCATTCATTTTCTACAAAATAGGGGAAATGGATGCACTGCCCAAAATGCTTATCTTGGATGGCTTTGTATTGAGGTTTAAGTTCAAAAGTTTCATCTACTAATTGCTTGTGATAGATATCCATCAGTTTGGATTCTCTAAATTCCTCAATGTTGGCATGAATGTATACCATAACATCTTCTACATGCATAACCCCATGCGGAATGCTAGAGAATGCGCCTAGGGGATCAACTTCTAGGAATTTGTAAGGATGTTTCTTGAACTCAGGGCACAGTCTATCAGTGATTTTAACAACATTTGGAGTAGCCATCTTTCCAAGAATTCAAGAGAGATATTCAAGAATGGACAATAACTTTTACGCTTCTAGGGTTTTCAATAAGAGCCGAAAAGATCGCCGGTTGAATCAAATTCTGTGATTGATCCTTGAGAGAGTTGAAGCAATCTTGTTGCAGAGCTCTTTCTTCCTTCTTCTCAAATCCAAATGTGTAAATGATGAACAAAAGAACCCTTTTATTTCTACACAAACCCTAATTTCATTTTGCAATAAATGCAGAACTTAAGTTATTCTGGTTGCCTTGTTCTCCTTGTCCTGAGAGATCTCTCCAGATCACTGAGATGCACTTAGAGTTATTCTCAGTGATTATTGACAATCTACCTTCCTTTCTCCAATCATTCCATTTATCCGCAGATCAAGATACCTCAATTTTTTAATCATACCGGATCTAACTGTGAAAATCCTACTCTTACCAGATGACTGTTAAACTGGATCAATCTTGGATGATTCACCTATTCAAAACTTCTTGTGGATCTTTTATATTTTTACCAAGTTTTATTAAGATATCTCTTTGAGAATTCTTCAATCTGTAACACTCCATCTACCAATTTTAGGCACCAATTGACTAGCTGGGTGAAATTGTTTTCTTTTGTGACTCCCCCTAAGCCAGAGCTCATCTATTTAGTTTTTGGAAGGAATATTAGCACCAGATTCTAGTGCGGATCTATCCCCAACATTTTCTATACTTCTCTTCACCCAAATCTTGTTCATCTCCCTTTGAATTTCATCTGTATTCATTTTTCCTTTTCCTTTGTCTTGATTTTGATTATGATGTATCGGACCCCTTTTGTCCTAATTTTTACTTCTGTAGAATTTGGCAATATGACCGGATCTATTGCAATTGTAGCAAACAATATTTCTTTGCATATTTGACTGATATCCTCTAGATCTGCATTGATTAGCCATATGTCCCATTCTATTGCATGCAAAGCATCTACCATTGAATGAATTGTTTATTTGCATATTTCTACATTCATTAGATTTGTGACCATACTTTTTGCAGTTAAAACACTATTTGGAGAAGGATGAATTAGTCTAATTCATTCTTCTACTAGACTGATTTTCTTTATGACCAAAGTTATTGCAATAATGGCAGTATCCATTTAAGGATGGATATCTTTGAGCATTTGGTTGCCTTACCAGAGGTCTTCTAGGCCTATTCCTTGGATTTCCTGATCTAGAGTTCTTCTGACCGGATCTGGAGCTTTCACCTTTTTCATACCCCAAGCCTTACTTGTCATCTACCCTCTTTTACCTTTCAAGAAGAACTTCAAGTTGAGTAGAGCTTATCTTGAATTTCTCTTTGTATTCATTTGTTGTTTGAAGATCCCTTTTAAGAGTGTCAATCTGATTCTCAAGTTGTTCTTCATTATCTATAGCTTCTTCAAGATCAGATTCTAGATGTCTGATTATTCTATTCATTTTGTGGCAATCTTCTGACTTCTCCTTGAGAGATTGTTTTAGATTATCTTCAATTTTTCTCTTCTCTTCAATTTCTTGGGTGAATTTCATAACCCCTGATTCCATTTTATGTCTTACCATAATGACCTCTTTTGATAGCTTCTCACATAACTTGTTCTTCTCAATCAGATCTTCATTAGTATCATTGGCTTCACTTTGACTTGTTAATTGTTGAAGTAGTTCCTTTCTCTTTTTCACAGAGATACTCAGTTTCTCTATTAGTTCATTTATGAAATCATCAGCTTGTTTGAGTCTTTCCCTCAAGTTATTGACTTCAAAGTGAGATTGCTCAAGATCATCTAGGGCAGACTGAAGTTGTTCCCTCATACCATACATATCCATTGAGATTCCCAGATCTTCCTCAAGCTGTTAGGCTCTGTTAGGAGGAGCTTAGCTCTGACACCAATTGTTGGAAACAAGCAGATAACTGAGAGGGGGGTTGAATTAGTTATCTTAAACATAGTGCAGTATCAAAACATATAAGCATAAATGAACATGAAAGTAGAAATGAAATCAACACACATAACACAAGGATTTTTATGTGGAAAACCCTATTAAGGGAAAAACCACAGGGTGACTAACACAAGATTGTATTCTCTATTAAAAGAATAGAAGTACAAAATGGCACTTACCAATTAAGGCTCACTGCCTGAGCACACTGCTCACAAGAGGCACATTGCCTACAAGAGACTCATTGTCTACAAGGATATAGAAAGTAACCAGATGTTCAAACTAATCAAAGGCATCCACATATGTTGAGGTTCAGTTCTGATTAGGCTCAGTATACTGATCTGCTGCACTTCATTCTTCCTCTACTTAGTGCTGCTGTCCTGTCACATATTGTACTTGTATAGCTACTTCTACACTACTCTCTGCTTTTCTTTGCACACTTTTCTACACAACACACACCTTCACATTGAAATCAATCTGGCATATATATCCACACAAAGGATAACAATAGTGCAGTATCAAAACATATAAGCATAAATGAACATGAAAGTAGAAATGAAATCAACACACATAACACAAGGATTTTTATGTGGAAAACCCTATTAAGGGAAAAACCACAGGGTGACTAACACAAGATTGTATTCTCTATTAAAAGAATAGAAGTACAAAATGGCACTTACCAATTAAGGCTCACTGCCTGAGCACACTGCTCACAAGAGGCACATTGCCTACAAGAGACTCATTGTCTACAAGGATATAGAAAGTAACCAGATGTTCAAACTAATCAAAGGCATCCACATATGTTGAGGTTTAGTTCTGATTAGGCTCAGTATACTGATCTGCTGCACTTCATTCTTCCTCTACTTAGTGCTGCTGTCCTGTCACATATTGTACTTGTATAGCTACTTCTACACTACTCTCTGCTTTTCTTCGCACACTTTTCTACACAACACACACCTTCACATTAAAATCAATCTGGCATATATATCCACATAAAGGATTTCAACATCTTTCTAGTCAGCATCTGGAATACTCAAGATTTTCCCAAAGTCTGGTCTGTCGGCTGAATCCATACTTACTAAGTGATACGTATCAAAAAGATAGTTATAGGAATCATCAATCATGTCAGCCAACCATGAATGATCCCTCAAGAAACTTGATCACCATCAATTTCTCATCCAGATTAAGGTCTGATGCTCTGCCACTCAGTTCTTCCTCAGTCTGCTCTGCCAAATAGGAACCCAACACTTAGGTGCTCATATCTTTTCACTCTTTCATCACCAGAGGCTCAATCTCTGGTATGTAGTAGTCATGGTACTCATCTTGACTTCCCCAAGTCTATACTTTGTTGAGATACTTCCTTTTAGAGATCTGAACCTGATTGTCAGACCTTGCTGCATCCTCTATTTTTGCTCACCGGACCCAAATACTCTTCAATCTAACTTCTGGTATAGACATACCATGTGTTACAAATGTGTGGAATGGACTTTGTTGCCATCAATGAAAACAATGATGAAGCCACACAGTGTCTCTTGCCAACACCACCAATAGAAAATTAAAATATGTACAATGATTTTGTTCGTTCTGGAGCACAACATTTGATCAGTGCCTTATTTATTGGGCTATGGAGTAAATGAATTTTTTATCATCCAATGGCTATAAACTTGAACTGTTCAACACTTTTTCCTATTTACGCCTTGCATAAAGGTGCAAGTAAATCAACTATGAAAAACATTCTTATATAATCCAAATTGCCTCCTTCAAATCACAATAATATGTTCAAAAGAATTTAATCTCTCCTTGAGAGAACCTATTAAACATATTACACAGAAGCATTTAATATGCAATGACAAATCAATAAGACCTTGCTAGATTGATTCATATGATCAAAGAACACAATATGGAGACAGTTTCTTAGTTTATTTTCATTAAATTCAATGAACAGTTGAAGCCATTTTCATATCAATTACAATTTTGCACAATCTTGTCCCAAGTCTTCACAAGTGCACCAACCTGCTCTGCTCTACCCCTTCTTCTATCTAACCTTTTTTTCCCTTTTTGTTTTTTTCACATTTATACTTTGCATCATGACCCTTCATGTATCCTTTTGAGGCAACCGTTCATATTCTTTGGCAATCAAAAATATTTATTTTTTACCTTTTATTTAGCATCCCCATGAAAAATATTTTGCCAATACAAAAATCCCCATTTTGCGGGCAATTTCACATTTATATCCTTCTTTGTACATTTTCAAACAAAAAATATTCTTTTAGGTAAAATATTTACCCACCCCTCATCTCCTTTGGTGAAAATATTTTTTATATTTTTATCTTTCAAAAACACCTACCCACACACTTTTAATTTATTACCACAAATTAACTTTTCCTTTTCCTGTGAACACCATATTTAATTGCAAAGTATTTTTATTTCACTTATTATTCAATTCCTCCTGCAAACATTTTTACCAAACATTCTTGTTTTTTCCACCACAATACCGGGAGCATCTAAATCTTCGTTTGCGGGAAGGCGGGAGAAAAACCCAATTTCACCACAAGCCTGCATACATTCCATTTTGCCATTCACCTGCAATGACACTTAGGGTTTTCTACGGGAGTGCGGGAAATACCTTCTCTTCATCGCACGCCCGCAATGGCTCCAGGGTTTTCGAGCGGGGATGCGGGGAGAGCCCGCCATACCACACACCTTTTGCTCTGGCTCTACAAGAATGTTGTTCTTCCTCTTCCTTTGCCATACCTACACATTTTGTCAGTTTTTTCCAAAGTCTGCATTGTAGTGTGAACTTGACTCCATCTTCTTTGCTTCATTCAACTTACGAATGACTTGTATGCTTCCACATTCACATACATGTCTACCAGGGCACTTGTAAATCTCCATCTAACAAGAATCCACTTTTCATTATGCTTTGACGGATATCCATACACTGCTCCAAAGCTCCCATTTTCAAACAAAATGGTGCCAATCAATCCTAGCTATTCGCATCCTCTCCTGAGGTTCAAACTTGGCTTGTGATATGCGGTGAGAATGAGCTGGTATGACATATATTGATCATTTCTTCCTTATATCCCAAATGCAACAAGTATGATCTTCACCATTTGCTGCTAAGTGATACCCATTTAGTGAGAAATCCATGCTAAAAACTAGTTTCACATGGCCTTTCAAAGCAAGGATGCTTCTTCCTGTACAAAGGTCTCAAACACATGCCAATGCATCCAACCCACAAATTGCTACTAATGAACCAACACACTGAAAAGCAAATCCCATAAACACTATAGCTATGCCCTTCTTGCAGTAGCAATTCAATTCCTGTGTTAAGATTCCATAATCTTCATGTCATGTCAAAGCTAGTAGTTGAAATCTTGTGTCTATATGAAGAGCCCTTCTGTGCCTATGGCTACGCCTTTTTTGTGGGGTACAACCAAAATCTGGATGAGAACCTTCAGCCAAAGACAAAGTCTAGAGGGTCTGCAAGAAAATCTTCTACGTAATTACTTCCAAAAATAACAGTATTTGTGAAACATTGGAATTTTTCCATTATTTCATTGCCATGCTTCACTGATTCTCTAAATAGGCCCAACATCCCCTAATAGTTGCCAGTTCTCTTTGTAAGTGACTCCCTTCCAAGGAAAGAATGTCATCTAGGCATAAATTAAGGGCCTTGCCAAATCCCCACATCCCACTTAGTATAGCTGCATCTCTAGAAGTGTTCAATCTATTGCCAAGTGTACTTAATCATGGTATAGTTGCCTATCTCACTCTCAATGCAACTAAACCACTAGTCATAAAATATATAACTACCTTTTCTTTGCATTTTCACAAAACATTCTCTTCTTGGAGCTTTGATAGCAAATTATCCTCACAGCTCCTCTATTTGTTCCCTCAAATGGTGAACTTCCTCCCAAAGAACTTTCTTCTTTCTCAATACTTGCTCTAGGCTTGTTTGGATAACAAGCTCCCTTTTCTAAGACTTTGTCATAGCTGTACCTCGCAACTAGCAACCGACAATACTTGTGTGACACAAGCTGGGTCCCCCTGTGGGCCAGACTAAAAACATTTTAATTTTGAAACAATTTTTTGTCATGAATTGATCTGACACTGCTTCAACGTGTTTCAGAGGTGAAAAATTGAAATGGGTTGTCACTAGAATTTATTTTTTGACATATTTATACAGTGACCAAAACAAGCCAAGTAGGCTCTAGAATTGCCTTGGAAAACTGGTTAAACCATCTCCTAGAGCCATGAAAATGCACAGGCATGTATACATTTGAACCAAGAATTCAGTCCAGTAAATGGTTTGGAAAAGCCCATCCCGATGTGCAAGATATTCACATTCAAAATGGCTCACCTAGCCTCTTCTGCAACTGCACTTGTCAAAAAATAACTTGAGCACACCAAGTCACCTCCTTGAAAAAATATCAAATCTCCTCTTGGGAAACTATCACTGGAGAAACTTGTTCATTTAGGTCCATTAAGAATGTGTGCAAGAGGGCTTTCCAACAATCTACTTCCTTCACCAAATATTAAGGATCAAAGTTGACCCCTCTGAAACATCTTGGAAATGCAGATGACAAACTGCATTTGCTTTTAGCCTTGAAGAAATATCAAATCTGATCCTGAGGCTTTGAAACTAGACCAAGGAGTATATGAATATGAGGGGAATGCAGAATGCCAATCCATTTGCTGTAATGATCATCCAACTATGAAATATCGATCTGAACAGGAGGCTACTTCGCAGGCCTGAGAATATGCAACAACAAAATAGTCCTAGAACCCTCCAGCTTGATGCTTCAAAACCCTGTCAAAACTCATCACAGGAAGCTGAAATCAAACATACATGTTCACATATGACAATGAACACACTCACCAAGGGATTTGGCATGAAAGCAATCAGGCTCCAAATTATGACCCTCCAAAGTAATTCACTAGGGCAAATTTTTCAGGTGCATTTCTGACTATAAATCAACTTTTTTCATCACACGCACTTAAAATTTTGCAAAATTTTATAGTGCCAACAGTGGCTCTTGCTTGGAGATGTATGCCCCTTGCGGGCATAGCAAGAATTCAAATTTCTGGTGGAGCAGACTGTTGCTTTATTCATTGGGCAGCAAAGTCTACCTTTTCCTACTCTGCCCTGAAGTATTATGATTTGAAAAATCACACCACAGCTGATGGTACAAGGCCACTAGAAAAAGAAAAGGCCTCTACTTACCTCTGCCATACACCTTGTTTTCATCTAACTGCATCACAACAAATCTAAAAGCACTATCATTGTAAACTTGAAAACAAACACTACCACCGGCATCTTGAAACAAATCATTATATTCTCCCATGCCAACATCAATTCTATCAAATTGTATCTCAAAATCAGGCACAAATTGAAAAATACCATCACCATGTAACAAATATCCAGCATTGTCTATCTCATCATCATAATTCACTGAAGTTTTGCCCAAATCAACAGAAAAATTGAAACATTCATACATTGCTTCATGGATGATATCACATTGCTGCAAACTCTGAGAATCATGCAAACAATCCTCCAAAAAAGAAAAGCATTCATATACGGGCTCATTTTGTGAGTGTAATTCACCATTTTGGTGAGAAGAATCATCAAGAAATCCCAACTCCAATGTATTCAAATCCTTATCTGACTTTGCCTCCTTATCCACCTCATTGTTTGTACATTGTTTACTCTCATCATCTTGGCTAGAAATGTTCTGGTTTTCTTCTATTATTTCATCATACAATGATTATGTAAAATATTGGAAAGCATTCACAGATGTACATATCTCTTCTTCATCAACTATATTAGCCAATGTATGCACTTCATATTTGCTACTAGGTGAACATGCTCCTTCATTTGCCTCATTATTGATGTAGTCCTCATGCAATGTGTCTTCAAAAGCACCTTCAATATTGCAGTCCTCTTGCAAGGTGTAGAGTTGATCTTCCACAAGTTTGTTTTCATTCAAATGTGGAATGTTATCATTGAAAGCTTTACTTGCATATGTCTCCTCTATTTGTTGATCTTCTATATGCAACCAATCAATTTGCACACCTAGAAATGTTTCAACTTCGGGATGTCCTCTTGCAACTGGGTTTTCTCCTTGATGAACCTGATATTGCTGATACTATTGATATGGGGGCGCATATTGTGGATGTTGGTGATGCATATTTTGATAAGCACCTCTAGGGTAATACATATTACCTTGCACATTTTGGAGTGGAGCATAATATTGATTCTGATATTTCCCCATATGCTGATCATTATCTTGATTTTGAATTTTTACACCTCCTTGACTAGGGGAAAAGGATATGCACCTCCAATAGGTTGAATACAATCTGATCTATGTTGTGGTACATTTGAAATAGTTTGAGCTTGCAACTCTTGCCCCAATTCTTATTGTCTCCTCATGAATTAAGTGTTTGAAGTTGTGCTTCCAACCGCTCCACATTTTGTTCTAACTCCCCAATAGTCAATTCTCTTGTTGAAGCAAAGGCAACATGGGCATCAGTATAGCATGTCATTTGAGGTATTTTCTCCCCAAGCCCATGATATGAATATTGCTGGGTCATTTTTCATCAGGTACTTGACAGAGTCACAACCTCTTTCAAAGAGGAATGAATTTCATTTTCTGGGTCTTTTCCAGGAGAGTCATTCTCATGTTAGATTTATCAATTTGATTCCTAGTAGATTCACCAATTTGTTGTAATTCAGATGGGCAAAGCTTCACTCACCAGAGACTCCAAGGTAATATTTTCACTTTACTCCCTAGCAGAGTCGCCAATTTGTTGGTTCTCAAATCTGCAGTTCACCAGACCCTGAAAGGATTCCAAACTTTGTGATTAGGTTTGGTAACCGATTTGGCCAACTAACAGAATCAATCAAACTGATTGGACTTCCCTGCACTTTAGGCTCCACCTCAACTAGGTGGGTCTACCTTCTTGTCACCACAAAATATGAATTCTCCAATATTGATTTATGATGACTAAGTAGCTTATGTGCAATTTTATCAATTAATGCATCCTCTTCATCCAAATTCAAAATGGCATGAAATCTGAAAATGGATTTTATTCAACTACTCTATCTTACTCCTACTCCTAGCAACAGAAAATTAAAATATGTACAATGATTTTGTTCATTCTAGAGCAAAACATTTAATCAATGCCTTATTTATTGGGCTATGGAGTCAATCAATTTTTTATCATCCAATGGCTATAAACTCAAATTGTTCAGCACTTTTTCATGTTTACGCCTTACATAAACGTGCAAGTAAATCAACTATGAAAACCATTCTTATATAATCCAAATTGCATCCTTCAAATCACAGTAACATGTTCAAAAGAATTTAATCTCTCCTTGAGAGAAACTATTAAACATATTACATAGAAGCATTTAATATGCAACAACAAATCAATAAGACCTTGCCAAATTGATTCATATGATCAAAGAACACAATAAGGAGACAATTTCATAATTTATTTTCATTAAATTCAATGAACAACTGAAGTCATTTTTAGATCAATTACAATCTGGCACAATCTTGTCCCAAGTCTTCACAAGTGCACCAACCTGCTCTGGTCTACCCCTTCCTCTGTCTAACCTTTTTTTCCCTTTTTGATTTTTTCACATTTATACTTTGCATCATGACCCTTCATGTATCCTTTCGACATGACTGTTCATATTCTTTGGCAATCAAAAACATTTATTTTTCACCTTTTGTTTAGCATCCCCTTGAAAAATATTTCTCCAATGCAAAAATTCCCCTTTTGCAGGCAATTTCACATTTATATCCTCCTTTGTGCATTTTCAAACAAAAAATATTATTTTAGGTAAAATATTTACCCACCCCTCATCTCTTTGGTGATAATATATTTATATTTTTACCTTTCAAAAACACCTACCCACACACTTTTAATTTATTACCCCAAATTAACTTTTCCTTTTCCCGTGAACACCATATTTAATTGCAAAGTATTTTTATTTCACTTTATTATTCAGTTCCTCCTGCAAACATTTTCACCAAACATTCTTGTTTTTTCCACCTCAATACTAGGAGCATCCAAATCTTGCTTGAGAAGGCAGGAGAAAACCCCAATTTCACTGCAAGCCTGCATACATTCCATTTTACTGCTCACCCACAATGGCACTTAGGGTTTTCTATGGGAGTGCGGGAAATACCTTCTCTTCACTGCACACCTACAATGGATCTAGGGTTTTCGAGTGGGGATGCGAGGAGAGCCTGCCATACCACACACCTTCTACTCTGGATTTGCGAGAATGTGGTTCTTCCTCTTCCTTTGCCATACCTGCACATTTTGCCAGTTTTTTTCCAAATTCTACATTGTAGTGTGAACTTGACTCCATCTTCTTTGCTTCATTCAACTTACGAACAACTTGTATGCTTCCACATTCGCATACATGTCTACTAGGACACTTGCAAATCTCCATCTAACAAGAATCCACTTTTCATTATGCTTTGACGAATATCCATACACTGCTCCAAAGCTCCCATTTTCAAACAAAATAGTGTCAATCAATCCTAGCTATTCATATCCTCTCTTGAGGTTCAAACTTGACTTGTGATATGTAATGAGAATGAGCTGGTATGACATATATTGATCATTTCTTCCTTATATCCCAAATGCAACACGTTTGATCTTCACCATTTGCTACTAAGTGATACCCATTTAGTGAGAAATCTATGCTAAAAATTGGTTTCACATGGCCTTCCAAAGCAAGGATGCTTCTTCCTATACAAAGGTCCCAAACACGTGCCAATGCATCCAACCCACACATTGCTACTAGTGAACCAACACACTGAAAAGCAAATCCCATAAACACTACAGCTATGCCCTTCTTGCAGTAGCAGTTCAATTCCTGTGTTAAGATTCCATAATCTCTATGTCATGTCAAAACTAGTAGTTGAAATCTTGTGTCTATATGAAGATCCCTTCTGTGCCTATGGCCGCACCTTTTTTGTGGGGTGCAACCAAAATCCAGATGAGAACCTTCAGCCAAAGATAAAGTCTAGAGGGTCTGCAAGAAAATTGTCTACATAATTACTTCCAGAAATAGCAGTATTTGTGGAACATTGGAATTTTTCCATCACTTCATTGCCATGCTTTACACCACTGATTCTCTGAATAGGCCCAGCATCCCCTAATAGTTTCTAGCTCTCTTTGTAAGCAACTCCCTTCCAAGGAAAGAATGTCATCTAGGCATAAATTAAGGGCCTTGCCAAATCCCCACATCCCACTTAGTATAGCTACAGCTCCAGAACTGTTCAATCTAATGCCAATTGTACTTAATCATGGTATAGCTACCCATCTCACTCTCAATGCAACTAAACCACCAGTCATAAAATATCCAACTACCTTTTCTTTGCATTTTCACAAAACATTCTCTTCTTGGAGTTTTGATAGCAAATTATCCTCACTACTCCTCTATTTGTTCCCTCAAATGATGAACTTCCTCCCAAAGAACTTTCTTCTTTCTCAATACTTGCTCTAGGCTTGTTTGTATAACAAGCTCCCTTTTCTGAGATTTTGTCATAGTTGTACCTCTCAACTAGCAACCAACAATACTTTTGTGACACAAGTCGGGTCCCCCTGTGGGCCTGACTAAAAAAAATTTCATTTTGAAACAAGTTTTTGTCATGAATTGATCTGACACTACTTCAACATGTTTCTGAGGTGAAAAATAGAAATGGGTTGTCACTAGAATTTGCTTTTTGACATATTTATACAGTGACCAAAACAAGCCAAGTAGCCTCTAGAATTACCCTGGAAAACTGGTCAAGCCATCTCCTGGAGCCATGAAAATGCACAGACATGTAGACATTTAAACCAAGAATTCAATGCAACAAACGATTTGGAAAAATTGATCCCGAGGTGAAAGATATTCACATTCAAAGTGGCTCACCTAGCCTCTTCTACAACTACACCTGTAAAAAAAACAACTTGAGCACACCAAGTCACCTCCTTGAAAAAATATCAAATCTCCTCTTGGGAAACTGCCACTAGAGAAACTTATTCATTTAGGTCCATTGATCATGTATGCAAGAGGGCTTTCAACCAATCTACTTCCTTCACTAAACATTAAGGATCAAAGTTGACCCCTCTGAAACATCCTAGAAATGCAGATGATAAACTGCATTTACTTTTGGCCTTGAAGAAATATCAAATCTGATCCTGAGGCTCTGAAACTAGACCAGGGAGTATATGAATATGAGGGGAATGCAGAATACCAATCCATTGTCCATAATGATCATCGAGCTATGAAATATCGATCTGAACGGGGGGCTACTGCACAGGCCTGAGAATATGCAAACAACAAAACAATCCCAAAACCCTCCAGCTTGATGCTTCAAAACCCTGTCAAAACTCATCATAGGAAACTGAAATCAAACATACATGTTCACATATGACAAATGAACACACTCACCAAGGGATTTGGCATGAAAGAAAATAGGCTTCGAATTATGACCCTCCAAAATAGGTCACTGGGGTAGATTTTTTAGGTGCATTTTTGAGTGTGTAAATCAACTTTTTTCATCACAGGCACTTAAAATTTTGCAAAATTTTATACTGCCAATAGATTGGACGAAACCCAATTCCACTTTGAGAGGTGAATCTATATGGGGTTAACTATTGAGCTTATTGCAAGTTTTGGAACTATTGAAGAGCTGGAAAACACATTTATTTGCAAGTTACAACTGCTACCAAGGTTTCATCACCAAATTTGTGACATTGTTCCAATACAAATTTGGGAATTATAATCAGCTTTGTTGGAGGTTTTAATTGTAGTTTTTATATCAGATTTTTGAAGGGTTTATAGAGCAATTTATTGGTGATTTAAAGGGTTTCATCTCCTAACCCTAGCGCCATAGTCTTCAAGCACATATTACATATTTGAAATGGAATTTGGCATCATGGATAATGAATTACAGATTTGAGCATTCCTATGGGTAGAACGTGGACTTTATATGATGAATTATCATCTATATCATATCGCCTAGGGTTTATTGTTGCATGTGAAGAGTGGGTTGCTGCTATTATAAGGATTTATATTTAGATTTGAAGAAGCCGATTCAAATCGCAGCCATTGGAGGAGCATCTACCAACCAATAAGACCTATCGTTGTCTATAGTGAAGATATCTTGGTAAAGCACCAACATTTTGGAGGTATTTTGTGGAGGAACTAATATTACAATTCTCTTTCATAGCAGAAATAAATTACAACAAACGGTCATTTATATTAAACTAGTGTATCAGCACTTAACCATTAGGGTATTGGCATCTATTATGCTTCACTGTATTGAAGACAAAGATTGGGTATGTTATGTATTGAAATGTTGATGAATTCTACCTAATTTGTATACAAATCTTTAATTTGAATTGGCATTGTAAACGTTGTCTCAGTCTAAATTTGACCTGATATCTTTGTAATCAAACTTGATATAGATGAAAATAAAACATATTTGGTGTTGTCATTGTGATGTTTGTGCATGTAAGGTATTTAGTTATGTTTCCTATGTTTTGGCATATGTATTTCCATTGAAAAATTATCTTAAACAATCATCAAACCAAATACAAATTCAAAAATCAGAACTCAGTCCATTTACATGACAAGTGTTTGACGAAATGTCAAACCTTTAAGATCAGAAATTCAAGGTAGATTGGATAAGGGTTCTTATAGTGGTATCAGAGCAGTGTATCTTGCCACCCTAGAGGGTAGAATTGTGAGGCCTACTATTTCACTCCCTTATTGGTGATATTTTAGACATTTGGGGACTATTGATCCTGATATACAGACCTTTTAGACTATATGTCTTTATTTTGGTTAGTTATGCTTAGTATGTGGTGATGAGAATAGAGATCCTGACTTTTATTCACGGATGTTGATTAGACTTGCAATATACATTCTAGTATTATTAGAGATACTAGTTGTGAGATTTTGTTATGGATTTATTATGCAATATTTAACTTGAGATGGTTTATAGAAATGCAAAATTATGAATCAAATTATGATGTGATTTTTATGAAGATTTAAATGATCATGCGATGGTGTGAGTGTATGCTTTTCCTTGTTTCCGCTATTCTATAGATGTTGGATTAATCTTTTGTTTAAGTGCACAAGTGATCTTCCCAAGCCACAGAAAATCAGAGATCATTCCACACATTTTGTGAAATCCCGTGTTGAGCCAATCTAGTTTCAAGAGGAACCAAGATCAACTGTGTAAATGCTTGGTGAATTTTTGTAATGTTTGTGTATGGTGTCTTTTGGGCTAGGACTACCTATTTTCAGTTGATTTTATTGTAGTATTGTGAAAGTGTAATGTTTATTTAACGTTATTTTTGTTTTAATTTTTGTGACCCCTTTTCATGTGATTTTATACATCCTATGATGCTCAAATTGGGTTAAAAATGACCCTACGTTGTACCCCTAGGGTCGAGGGACCATTTGAGCTTGTCTAAGCCTAGGATAACTCCCATATGGTCACTTAAACTTCACCCTAAAGTAAAGTGACGAAAATAGAAGTTTGGGGAGCAGTGGAAGGTTGGGTCAAATACCTAACCTTATCCACACCTCATTCCAAGCATTGGGGTACCTTGCATTGAAGGCTTGGAGAGTCTTCAAGACCTCTTATTGTGGAGGACCCAACTCCAAGGCTCTTTCACATTGGTGAGAGTACCTTGGGGTTTTGTGGGCTTTCATGAGAGGATAGGATTGGGACACTTGTGGTACCCTCATCCTTTTTGGGCTCCACCTTGCTCTCACACATGTGTGAGAGAGCACAAGTGGAGGGGACAAGACTTGGTGTAATAGGAGGGTGGCATGTGTCACCCCCACATTCCATGAAGCTTGCAAGTGGTTGTGAGGAGGAAGGGGAAGGTGACATTTGTCACCTTCTCATTCCTCAAGGTTCATGAAAAGAGCCTATTTTAGGGTTGTTGATTTCACTACATTTTTCATTTTATTTTGAATTTAGGGAGAGAGTTAGAAGAATTTTTGGAGGCACATTTGGAGAAGGACTAGGAGGTGGAGTTGGAATGTAATGTCCCCTCTTTGAGACATGGCTAGTTCATTATGGAGATCTCGTGGGCTAGCAGTTTGGTTAGGGAACTGTGGTTAGTGGGGTCTAGAGGTCATTGGTAGTGACAGAGTTTTGGTTCGCATTCTAAGGATCCAGTTGGCACCCTCATGGTTGGATCAGTGGGCTCTTGGCCGTTACTATTTTTATTAAGTTCAGGTTTGGTATCAGTTTAGGATTTTTAGAGTTGGATTAGACGTGTTTCGTCAAGGCCTTTCCGACGAGCTCAAGATCATGGATTTCTGACACCGTCTTCATACTTATTTTAAAGTTTGAAGATTTATTAATTTATATTAATAGGGACTTTATTATAATTTTCCAGAAAAGTGAAATTAAGACAGACTATTGTCTTGACCTTGGGCATTCATCCTTATGAGACATAAAGTGAAATTAAATGTTATTTTCCCTCCTAATTGCCCAACGCCTATCTTGGAGGAAGATAAAAGGTCACTTGGAGCTCATTTTGGTTTTATGCTATGTTTTGATATTTGTTTGTGAGAGCTCTGCTAGGGTTTCTAGAGTTTGAGAATTTGCATCAGGCTATTGGAGATAGAAACCTCCATTAGTGACAGTATCCCACAGGTGTGAAAGACCACCCAACAGCGCCATTGATGGTGGATTTATTCAACATTCACACATGTGCTGAAATGGAGACATTTGAGATTGTTTCTTGTGCTGAGTGAAAGATCTTTTTCTATTGCTATTATAAGTTGATAATGGATGGTATAGAAGGCAGAAATCAGAGTGTTTGAAGTAGTTCCTTGCTGCTATACCTTTCCATTGCTTGGCCGTACTGCATAAAGAGGAGTTTGGAGTATTGTAGGGAAGCTTTTCTCTTTGCTTCTACTACTCATTCATGGTCTTTGGGAGGTGTTTAGTGCTTTAGTTGTTGCTCTTATATTTTGTATGAGTCATTTGTGACATTATATGGAAATTTGATCCATTTCCAGCCATACCCACTTGCTGGTCTATTTCTGACAGCCATACCAAGTTGCATATTTTCATATGGGTATGTGATAATAATTGTTTCCTGGCTATTTTACTATCTGGGTTGTCTTTAGTTTCTTTAGATTCATTGTATATTTTTTGGGTTTAGGTTCTATGCTATATATTGTGTGCTCCGGTACTACATCTGCAGGAAAACATAAAACCCCCTTCTGCATCTTCTGTCTATCTGAAAGAACACACAAAAATCTAATAAAAATCACACAATTAAGATTTTAAAAAAATACAAACAAGTACGGCACATTACAGTGGTATCAAAGCTAAAGATCTTGGCATCCTGTGAGTTCAGTTTTGACATGCAGAAGTAAAATGAGACATGCGACCTGCTAATAGATATCCGTTCAGAAGTACAAGGGCAAGACAAGGAACACAAGCTCTACAGTTGAATAATCCAGAGAATCTAGTACCCGTAATAGATCCTTTTAAGTCAAATACTGAGATAGTGGTAGCAGCTACTAAGGATGATTCTCAGGTATCACGGACGGACCCATTTTCTAGAGAGCTTCCATCAGTTACAGGTCCTACAGGAGAGATGGGTGACAGGGAAGAACCAGAACTTAGTGCGCATGACATTTTGATCGCACTCACTAGAGAGATGAGAGAGTCATGACAAGAGATGGTAGAGGCACAGGCCGAGTTAGCACATGCCATCAAACGAATGGGTAATGACCTCGACAATCACCGTGACAGGAACAAATACAATGGAGGTGATAGGAATAGGTACCATGGAGGTGATAGGAACAGATACAATGGAGGTGACAGGAACAGGTACCAGGACGGTGACAAAAATAGACATGATGGAGGAGAAGAATGGGAATGATAGGCATAACGGTGATAGGAATCAGGAAGAACAAAATAATGGGGACAGGAATCATGATGATAGATGCAGGGATAGAGATGATGATGATGAGGCTTCAGTTAACCACCATAGGGCTTCGCAGTTCACTACGGGAGATAGACCTGGCATTCTGATATTTGCTCCCAGGAATCAAGTTCCTGAACAGGATCCTACTCAGGCAGAGTTCCAGGAGGAGATTTTGAGGGACTAGAGAGCATCCAGTGAGGGTTTTAGAAATGAGATGACATTTGCTGAATATTTTGAAATGAGAACTAGGTGTAAACCTTGGAGGGGAGGTAGATCACAGAACCAAGAACTGCAGATGAAAGTAAGTAAGATGACACTTCCTTACTTTGGTGGATCAGGTAAGACCACCGCGAGAGCTTAGGTCCAGAAATTGGACAGCTACTTGCAGATTAGTCCCATGCTAGAGGAAGGCGCCATTACTTATGCAGCTCTACACTTGGAGGGGACTGCTCACAAATGGTGGAGTAACGGGAAGGTCACACTAGGTCATGATCAGGTCACTTCATATGTGGAGTTTACAGCTAGACTGATCAATAGGTTTGATAATATGGACCTAGAGTTACAATTCAAGGAGTTGACTCAGTTGAGACAGAGTGGATCAGTAGACTCCTACATTGCTGATTTCCAGTATATATCTGTTATGGTTCCGGATATTACTAAGTGCAGATTAGTTGTTCTTTTCATTGACGGATTGTCAAATCAACTTCGCGGTTGGGTGAAGGGTTTTGACGCTACTACACTCTAGGAGGCCATGAAGAAGGCCCGCGACATGGAGACACCAATTTGGAGGAATAAGTTTCAATCCAAAGGATTTTCGCCAAGGAAAGATAAGGAGAGGGATAGAAGACCATTTCAGAGAGATGCAGGACAACAGCATAAGAGTTCTTCTAGATTGGATAGTGATCAGCTGAATGACTTGAGGAGGAAGAAGCTTTATTTTCAGTGTCGAGAGCCTTGGGATCCTATGCACAAGTGTGCTGCCCAAGGAAAAACCAAATAGTTAGAGTACTTTTCAGCCAACGAGTTTGTTGATGGGGAACCCCACTCGGATTACCATTCAGAGGCCAAGGGTGGAGAATCAGAGGGCTCAGGAGAAGCATCAGATAGAGAGGATGATCTAGCTTGACCTACAACATGTATCACGAGTATTCAAAAGGAAGGATCATTCAAAATTAGAGGGGTATTGAGCGCGCAACGATGTATTGCCTTACTTGACACAGGTGCCACTCATAACTTCATAGACGAGGGCTTGGTCACCAAGAGAGGGCTGAAAACTAAGGAATTTGAGGGCTTTAAGGTGAAGGTTGCAGATGGTTTGTACTCACCTACACTAGGAGGATACCCAATCTATCAATCCAGCTGAACAGATACACTTGCCAATCATAATTTTATGTTGTCGGTATGGGTGAGATGGATGTTGTGTTGGGTATGAAGTGGTTGAATAATATTGAGGAGTTCACTCTCAACTTGCGGACGATGGAAATGAAGTTTGAGGTGGACAGAGTTAGACATGTGCTCAGAGGCATTTCAGATGGGGGATTGAGAGTTGTTTCTCTCAAGCGAATGTAGTGATTGATTCGTCATGATCAGGTGGAGTGGGCAGCCGAGGTTATGGTGATGCCTGCAGTAGATCAACAGAAGCATGCGTATCCTCCTGACATACAGTCTATACTTACTAAACACACCAAAGTGTTTAGTGATATTCCACCAGGTAAACCTCCTGATAGAGGTTTTGAGCATGTGATCGAATTGGAGGAGGGTGCTAAGCCAGTAATCACAACCCCTTACAGGCACCCAAAGAGGTATAAGGATGAGATCAAGAAGGCTATCAAAGAGCTTCTCGAGACGGGTCACATCAGGCCTAGTAAGAGTCTGTTTGCATCATCCGTGGTATTGGTAAAGAAGAAGGATGGGACTCTCAGAATGTGTATCGATTACAGGGAACTCAATAAGAAAACAATCAAGAATGGGTACCCGATTCATAGAATCAATGAGCTGATTGATGAGTTGTACGGGGCCTGTTACTTCTCCAAGATTGATTTGAGATCAGGTTACCATTAGATATGGGTTAGAGATGAGGATGTGGAGAAGACAGCATTTAGGTGTCATTATGGGCACTTTGAGTTCCTGGTCATGCTATTCAGTTTGACCAATGCACCAACTACCTTCCAGTCCTATATGAACAGGGTGTTCAGAGAGCAGTTGAGGAGATTTGTGCTAATTTTCTTTGATGATATATTGATTTACATTAGGACATGGGAAGAGCATCTGAAACACATTGACATTATTCTGAGCATCTTGGAGAGTGAGTCGTTGTATGCCAAAATCTCAAAGTGTGAGTTTGGGATGAATAAGTTTCTATACTTGGGTCATATCATTAGTGCTGGTAGTGTGAAGGTAGACCCAGAAAAGATTCAGGCAATTGTGGACTGGCCACCGCCGAAGAATCTCTCATACCTTAAGGGATTTCTTGGCCTTTGTGGAGATTACTGCTGATTTGTGAAGGGGTTCTCTCAATCAGCTACTCCCCTTATTGATTTGACTCATAAGGATGCTTTCAGTTGGTCTAATAAGGCACAGGAGTGTTTTGATAGGTTCAAACAGATCATGAGCACTTGCCCTGTGTTAGCCATCCCTGATTTCAACAAGCCTTTCGAGCTACAGTGTGATGCCTCGGGTATAGACATTGGTGCGGTAATCATGCAGGATAAGCACCCCATTGCATTTGAGAGTAGGAAGTTGAGGGGTGTGGAGAGGAGTTACAACATATATGATAAGGAGATGTTAGCCATCATGCATGCATTGGCTAAGTTCAGACAGTACCTGGTGGGCAACAAATTTGTGGTTAAGACGGATCACAACAGTCTGAAGCATTTCCTTGGGCAGAAGGATTTGAGTGAGAGGCAACAGAAGTGGGTCAGCAAGTTACAGGCCTACAACTTTGACATTGTTTATGTCAAGGGAAAGAACAATGTTGTTGCCGATGCGTTATCCAGGAGGCCTCATTTGTGTGCACTAGGTGCTATTGTTGATGATTGGAGAGAGTTGATTTTAGCAGAGTATGCCAAAGATGAGTGGGCTACTAGAGTGATTGATGGCACCATCAAAGATGATAGGTACACAGTGGTAAATGACTTGATCATTCACAAGGATAGGATCTTTTTGGTGTCAGGTTCACGGATGAAGCAAAAAGTTTTGAGGGCATTTCATGACTTGCCTATGGTAGGGCATCCAAGATACTTCAAAACTTACAGACAGGTCAGAGAGAGGTTTACCTGGAAGGGCCTCAAGTCTGTGGTGATGCAGTATGTGAGGGAGTGCCCAATATGTCATAAGAACAAGCAAGAGCACTCACTTCCAGGAGGTTTATTGCAGCCCCTGCCCATTCCTGGCAGGAAGTGGGACAGCATTTCTATGGATTTTATCATAGGATTACCTAGAGTCCAAGGCAGGGATTGTATTTATGTGGTAGTGGACTGATTGACAAAGTATGCACACTTCTTTGCCATTCCTACCACTTATACTGCAGCTCAGGTTGCAGATTTGTTCTTTCGTGAGGTATTTTGACTTCATGGGTTGCCTAGGAGCATTGTCAGTGATAGGGACAACAAGTTTCTCAGTAATTTTTGGCAGGAGCTCTTCAGGTTGTTGGGGATAGAGCTCACACCCAGTACAAGTTACCACCCCCAGACTGATGGTCAGACGGAGATAGTGAATAAGTCGGTGGAAGGATACCTCCGAAACTATGTTTCAGGGTAGCAGAAGGCAAGGGTTAAGTGTCTTCACATGGGAGAGTATTGCTACAATTCCACTTACCACATGTCCATTCAGATGTCACCCTTCATGGCATTGTATGGTTATGAGGCACTGAGCTTTGTTGATTTAATGTTTGGTGATAGTAGGGTGCCAAAGGCCAAAGAATTCCTTTAAGAGAGTTAGGATATCATGAGGGCATTGAAGAAAAACATAGAGAGAGCTCGGAATCAACAGAAGCAGTATGCAGATCAGCAAAGGACTGAGCGATCATTTGAGATCGGTGACATGGTTTACCTCATGCTGCAGCCTTATAGGCAATCTACTCTTAAGAAGAGTGGAGTGGAGAAGCTGAAGCCACGATATTATGGACCCTTCAGGGTCACCAGGAGGATTGGTGAGGTGGCTTATGAGTTAGAGTTACCAGCAGGGAGCAGGGTACATAATGTGTTCCATGTTTCTCACCTCAAGAAGGCACTGGGGCATAATGTGACACCCTCAGTTGAGTTGCCTCCTCTTGATGAAGAAGGGAAGTTGATATTGGTACTCGAGGCAATCATTGACACTAGGGATTGCAACTTGAGGAGGATTATTAGGGAGTACCTGGTCAAATGGAAAAACCTGCCGGTTGAGGATGCTACATGGGAGAACGAGCAGATTCTAGAGCATCCTAAGCTGAGATTGCTTGAGGCAAGCAATCTTAGGGAGGGTGGACTATAATGTCCCCTCTTTGACACATGGCTAGTTCATCATGGAGTTCCCGTGGGCTAGCAGTTTGGTTAGGGAACTATGGTTAGTGGGGTCTGGAGGTCATTGGTAGTGACAAAGTTTTGGTTCACATTTTGAGGATCCAATTGGCACCCTCGTGGTTGGATCAGTGGGCTCTTGGCCATTACTTACTATTTTTAGGAAGTTCAGGTTTGGTGTTGGTTCAGGATTTTCAGAGTTGGATTAGATGTATTTCGTCGAGACCTTTCCGACGAGCTCAAGATCATGGATTTTTGACACCGTCTTCATACTTATTTTAAAGTCCGAAGATTTATTAATTTATATTAATAGGGACTTTATTATAATTTGCCAGAAAAGTGAAATTAATGAAATTAAGACATAGGCTATTGTCTTGACCTTGGGCGTTCATCCTTATGAGGCATAAAGTGAAATTAAATGTTACTTTCCCTCCTAATTGCCCAACACTTATCTTGGAGGAAGATAAAAGGTCACTTGGAGCTCATTTTGGTTTTATGCTATGTTTTGATATTTGCTTGTGAGAGCTCTACTAGGGTTTCTAGAGTTTGAGAATTTGCATCAGGCTATTGGAGACGGAAACCTCTATTAGTGACGGTATCCCACAGGTGTGAAAGACCACCCAATGGCGCCATTGACAGTGGATGTATTCAGCATTCACATATGTGCTGAAATGGAGACATTTGAGGTTGTTTCTTGTGCTGAGTGAAGATCTTTTTCTATTGCTATTATAAGTTGATAATGGATGGTATAGAAGGCAGAAATCAGAGTGTTTGAAGTAGTTCCTTGCTGCTGTACCTTTCCATTGCTTAGTCGTACTACATAAAGAGGAGTTTGGAGTATTGTAGGGAAGCTTTTCTCTTTGCTTCTACTACTCATTCATGGTCTTTGGGAGGTGTTTAGTGCTTCAGTTGTTGCTCTTATATTTTGTATGAGTCATTTGTGACATTCTATGGAAATTTGATGCATTTCCAGTGATACCCACTTGCTAGTCTATTTTCGGCGGCCATACCAAGTTGCATATTTTCATATGGGTATGTGATAGTAATTGTTTCCTAGCTATTTTACTATCTGGGTTGTCTTTAGTTTCTTCAGATTCATTGTATATTTTCTGAGTTTAGGTTTTATGCTATATATTGTGTGTTCCAGCACTACATCTGTAGGAAAATATAAAACCCCCTTCTGCATCTTCTGTCTATATGAAAGAACACACAAAAATCTAATAAAAATCACACAATTAAGATTTAAAAAAAAATACAAATAGGTATGGCACATTACATGGAAGGGCTGTACTTCAACTACCTACCGTTGTTTGGGCTTATCAAGGTAGGATTCAAAGCTTAAAGCCTTTCCTTATGTATTACTTACTTGTGTGTTTGCATTGTGTGTTTTTTATTTTTTTGTTAGTGTGGGGTTTTAAGGGTGTTTGTAAGAGCCTCTCTGTTAGTCTAGGTTTTTATTTCCTAGTTGGGTTATTTATTTTTCCCTATATTCCTAGGTTTTTCCTACACTTCTATTAATCTCGCTTAGGTTAATAAAACATGTCTTATTAGGTGAGTGGTTGCGAGGTGTCACCTTTCTATATGTGAGCATCCATTAGCTATCTTGGGAAGATACTTTGCTATCTTTAGTCTGATAGATGGTTGCTCCTCATTGGTTGGTGTTGCCACCTCCTCCCTTTCCCTGGTCTATATAAGCATGCTACCTGGCTTGTATTTGGTATCTCTTGCTTTTGCATCCTCTTAATGCTATTTTGCTTCTAGAATTTGCATTACTCTCTTGGAGACTAACTCTATGTTGCTATTTTGATTTCATATCATTTGCATTCATAGTTTAGATATCTATTCGTTTGCACTAGTTTTCTAGGTTAATAATCTTTTCAAATTCTAACATGGTATCAGAGTTGTTCTATGTGCAAAAGTAGATTTTTAGTTTTCATATTTGAGAGATTCAGGGGGGCTAATAAATCTTATTACAGTTTTTCCAAAAAATCTAGTATGCTCTTCTCTTGAATCTTCGGATAATCTTGAGAATCAGAAAAATTTGACAGAAACTTTTTAATCTCTGGGATTTGTACATGTGTTTTATGAAATCTGGGTGATTGCAGCATTTCTGGTTATACTGGTAGCATTTCAATTTGTTCCAACGCGTCCAAGAGGCTTGAGAAAGTCAGATTTGGCTTTCCTTTCACCGAGATTGGAGATCATCATACACAGTTGCGGAACTGGGGTTTCAAGCTCAAATTTGACAACTAGCTTGCATATTTGGTGTTTTCAATTAATATTGCAAGTTCTAGCATGAATTTTCTTGTCTTAAGTAGCTGATTCAGCCTTTGCATGCCATTTTTTGGTTGCTGGGGTCATTTTTTGTTGCTAAAGGTGTCCTGTTTACATTAGAACTACATCTTCTGTACATTAGTAAGAAAAATGCCTTCTGGGTTTTGTTCGCAACACAAAAAAACCATCTGGCTATCTTTCATTTTTTGCATGTAGTTTGTATATTTTGCATAATCAAAATTAGAAAGCTACAGCAATACCCCTCTCCGTTGGCAGTTGCAGTTTTGAAGGCAGTTTTCAAATGCTCCGTTCTTGCTCATACGGACTCTGTTTCCCACAAATTTTTTTTGATTTTGACTATTTTTTCATGCTTTATGCACTAGTGCAGATAGTTTTTTATTTTGATGTAGATATTTTTTAGAAATTGTAGATTCTCAGTCATAACACTGCACAATTTTCATTTTGGGAACTTCAGAGGATCATAACTTTCATATACGACCTCGTATCGAGGTGATTCTTTTTTTGAAAGTGCATGATTTTTTGAGTAGATCATACTGGTGATGTTTATTTCTCTGGGTATTGTGCCAAAGTTGTATTTTCAACATAAGCTCTTCGTGAGGGTTTTGTAATGCATTGAAATCAAGACCACTTAGTATTTCTTGCTAGTGGAAGTTGTAAACGCACTAATATAAAATGCTAAATCATATTTTATTGGGGGGTTCTTTGATTGAGTGAAAAGGGGGGGTTGTCTTGGTTGGGTTCTCTTCTTTTTGGCATTTCTTCTCTGCATTTCTTCATCATGGATCAAACAAATGTGCCCATCCTAACTCTGTACAATTACTTTGAGTGGAAATCATGCATGACAATTCACTTAAGGAAAGATGGATTAAATAGGATAACTATGGGACTTGAAACTAAACCTGCTAACGATGAAGATAAGCCTAAGTGGTTTAACAAATGTGATGAGGCATATGGAACATTGTGTTTGTCTGTTTCTCTTGATTTGCTCTTTCACATTGAGTCTTTGAATACACCAAATGAAATATGGACAAAACTAGAAACACTATTTGGCACACAAGATTCAATGAGGGGTCATATGTTGGAAAATGAACTAATTTTTTTAAGTCCAGGCAATTTCAACACAATCCAGGATTTCTTTACTAAATTCAAATCACTAAGGCTATAGTTAAAACAATGTGGAATTGAAAAGAAAGATGAACAACTAATTCTTAGTATTCTCTCTAAGCTAAGTTTAGAATATTCCGTGTTTGTTTCTACCTTCTATGCTACTAAGGGTGCACTTGGTACTCAATTCACCATGCCATCTTTAGATGATTTTGCTGTCAATCTTTCTCAGGAACAGGATTAGCTAATCCAGATGGGCACTCTTAAGTCCTCTAAGTCACATGCCTTGGCTGCCATCCAAGGCACAAAAGAACAAAAAGGACAAAGTAGTAACAACAATAGTAAGGATAAGAAATAGAAGAATAGCAAGGTGAAGAAGGATCAGATATCAGTTGCTTCAAAAGCAACTAATGAGACCCAATCTTCCAAGGATGACAAGCCTAAGAAAGAGAGGCTCCAATGTGCCTATTATCAAAGAATTGGTCATGATAAACATAAATGTCTAAAGAAAAAAATTGATCACTTGACACACATTCTTGAGAAGAATAATATCAGTGTTCTTGAGTCTATCAAATAGAGTTCTAATGAAGGGTCTAACAAGGCAAAAGAAAACAACAAGGGGAAAGGAAAGGGCAAGGCCTTTGTTGCAGTTACTTCTTCACCATCCACTTGGGTTCTTGATTCGGGTGCTTTGCACCACATGGCTTCATCTAAGGAAGAACTTGCATCTTTGGAGCCGTGTATTATGCCTTCTATTTTGATGGGTGATGACACTCCTGTTGAGGTGTGTGGGAGAGGGACTGTTGATGTGGGGGATGGCACATTCCATGATGTTCTTTGTGTGCCCTCATTATCAACTAATCTCCTATTGGTATACAAGATCATTCACACAGGTTCAGGCAAGCAGGTTGAGTTCACTCCTGATTCAGTGGAGATTCGTGAGTTGCATAGTGGTTCTATAGTTGCAGTTGGGAGAGCAGATCATCAGTCATGGCTATATCTATTTTCTCACTTTGTTCCTAATCCTCCTTCGACTATTTTTCTCACTCATTCTAATGATGTGAGTAGATTATGGCATGAGCAGTTTGGCCATTTTAACTTCTGCTACTTGCAGCAGCTCAAATAGTAGAGCATGGTCATAGGGTTGCCTTTAGTTTAGTTTTCAGGTGGTGTTTGCCAAGGTTGCATTCTTGGTAAGCATCCTAAGGAAAAGTTTGACAAAGGTAAGGCATGGAGAGCTTCATAGATACTAGAGTTAGTTCACAGTGATTTGGTTGGTCTATTTCAGCATCCTTCTTTAAGCAGGGCTAGATATGTCCTCACATTCATTGATGACTTTTCTCGATATGCTTTGGTGTACTTTCTCAAACAAAAGTCTAAGGTATTTGATCACTTTCAGGACTTCAAGAGTTTTGTAGAGAAACAATCCAGGAAAGCCATCAAAGTTTTGCGCACTAACGATGGTGGTGAGAATGTCAACCATCAGTTTGAGACGTTTTGCACTTCAGAGGGGATTGATTTGTAGCATTCAGTTCCATACAATCCTCAGCAGAACAGTGTTACAGAACGGAAGAATAGGTCCTTGAAGGAAATGGTGAATTGCATGATTCACTCTAGATCTCTTGCACCACAGTATTGGCCAGAGGCCATTAACTGTGTTTGTTATATCCATAACCATATTACTCACCGAGCCTTGAAGGGAGTCACTCCTTTTAAAGCTTGGAGCGGTTGAAACCATCAGTTAAGCACTTTCAATTTTTTGGTTCTCCTGCATGGGCCCACATTCCTGCAGAGAAATGCAAGGCCTTGGATCCGTAGAGAAAACCTTGCATATTTGTAGCTTATCCTGATGGTGTGAAGGGTTATTGGTTGCTCCACCCTACTACACATGAGTTGTTCATTGAGAGGAGTGTTCAGTTTGAGGAGGGCTCTTCGATCTCTCTTTCTATCGCTTCTCCAACTCCTTCTACTTTGAAATTGGAGTCACTTGGGATACATGACAGATCTTCTGATGAGTCAGATTCACCTGAGTAGTCTTCTACCTCCACTTCCGATGCAAAGAGCAATTCAGAGGACTCACCTCTTTCCTCTCCTAGTCATCATTTAGAGGTTGATGATTCTCCTCCAGATTCTCCATCTTCCGGTCCACTTTGGGCTAGACAGACCTTGCAGTCTGCAAGTGATTGGGTTGGGGATCCATCAGACACCAAGCGGACTCATTCATAGTTCCAGGATGCTCCACATGTCTTCATTGCTATTGTCTCAGATCCACAATCTTTTCACAAGGCTTCTGGTATTCTTGAGTGGGATACAGCTATGCAAAAGGAGTATAGTTCCTTGATGAGGAACCACACTTGGGATCTTGTCCCTCTTCCTAAGGGAAGAAAACTTGTTTGTTGTAAGTGGATCTATTAGACAAAATTTGCAGTAGATGGATCGGTTGACAAGCATAAGGCTCTCTTGGTCGCCAAAGGATTCTCCCAAGTTCCTGGGATTGACTACTCTAAGACTTTTGCACCAGTTGCCTGAATGAATTCCATCTGACTTATTCTTGCCATTACTGCAACTAATCGTTGGGAAGTACACCAGATGGATGTGAAGAGTGCTTTTCTTCATGGTGACCTTCAGGAGGAGATCTACATGGAGTAGCCACAGGGGTTCCTTCAGGATTATTCACTTGTGTGTCAACTTCAAAAGTCTCTCTATGGCCTCAAACAGGCTCCTCGGGCCTGGTATGACAAGATGGACTCCTTCCTTCTATCAGTTGGGTTCACTCAGTGCTAGTCTAATCCCAATGTCTACATTCTATAGCAAGATGATTCACTCTTATTTCTAGTTCTATATGTTGATGACTTGTTGATCATAGGGAGTTCTTCATTCACCATTGGGGCTATCAAAACTGCCCTTCATGACTAGTTTTTGATGACTAACTTGGGCTTGTTGCATTACTTTCTTGGGATTGAAATCTTTCAGTCTTCTTCCGAGATCACCATCACATAGTCCAAGTATGCTCTAGATTTTCTCTTGAGTTTTCATATGGCTGACTGTAAGCCTGCTCCGACTCCCTTCCTTTTTGGAGTCAAACTTGAGGCTCAGTGTTCTTCTCCACTTGTTGATGGCACTTTGTACTGACAGCTTGTTGGGAGTCTCATTTATCCGACTCATACGAGACCCAACATTTCATATGCTGTAAGCATGGTCTCTCAATTCATGCAGGAGCCTCATGAGTTGCACTGGAAGGTAGCCAAGTGGATCCTTCACTACATTCAGGGTTCTCACAGTTCTGGGATTCACTACGTAGTGGGCATTGAGCTTGACTTAGTGGGCTACACAGATTCAGATTGGGCGGACGATTCTTAGAATCGCAAGTCTACATTAGGTTACAGCTTCTTACTTGGTTCAAGTCTTGTTTGTTGGTCGACCAAGAAGTAGTCTGCTATTGCTCTATCTTATACTGAGGCTGAGTATCGGGGGGCTGTGAATGCTGCCACTGAGGCCATTTCAGAATCTTCTCACTGAGTTTGGTATCCAGATCAGATGGCCATTAGTCATATTTTATGACAATCAGAGTGCCATTTAGATCTCATGGAATTCGGTCCATCATCAGCAGACCAAACACATTGAAGTCCACATGCACTACATTTGGGAGCTCATCCATGGCCACGTCATCAACCTTCGCTACTATCTGACTTCTAAGCAGGTTGCTGATATCTTCACCAAATCCTTCATTGAGAGCAAGTTCCTTCATTTACGAGCTTTGTTGGAGTTGCAGGATGCTTCATCTTCTAGGGGGCTTCTTCCTCTCACTCGGAGTCCTCACTCTCCCTACTTTTAGGGGGGTCTCTTCTCTCTCTATTTTTTTTTTGGGGGGGGGGGCTTTTCTCTCTCTTTGGGGGGAATTTTATGTATATGGGTACCTCATCGGGCTTGATTTGTCAGGACCCATTTCTATATCCACCTAAGCTTTGCTTATGGGGGGGTGTTAGTGTAGGTTTTTATTTCCTAGTTGGGTTATTTATTTTTCCCTATATTCCTAGGTTTTTCCTACACTTCTATTAATCTTTCTTAGGTTAATAAAGCATGTCTTATTAGGTGAGTGGTTGCAAGGTGTCACCTTCTTACATGTGAGCATTCATTAGTTATCTTGGGAAGATACTTTGCTATCTTTAGTCCGATAGATGGTTTCTCCTCATTGGTCGGTGTTGCCACCTCCTCCCTCTCCCTAGTCTATATAAGCATGCTACCTTGCTTGTATTTGGTATCTCTTGCTTTTGCATCCTCTTAATGCTATTTTGCTTCTAGCATTTGCATTACTCTCTTGGAGACTAACTCTATGTTGCTATTTTGATTTCGTATCATTTGCATTCATAGTTTAGATATCTATTCATTTGCACTAGTTTTTTGGGTTAATAATCTTTTCAGATTCTAACACTCTCCATTTGGAGAAAATGCTCAACATGTGTGGGGCGGGCGAGGAGTGAACCTCCTCAAGGTCACCCTTTTAGTGTTGGTATTTTGGCCTTCAGGGCAAGATTATGAGTATAAGTATTTTGTATGGAATGAGTACCATGGAGGGAATTATGAGTTCTCGGTATAAATATTTGGGCTTGAGGCCTTGTTTGTGTTGAGCTTTTGAGATTTTGGAGTGGCCTCTTGAGTTGAGTGATGTCTACTCCCCTACCCCTTCAAACTCATTTTCTATGAGTTTTGTGTTGTGTTAAAATCCTTGGGTGTTCTTCATGTTTTATTGGTTGGTGTATATTGTGTTGTGGAGTGCAAATCTTTGTGTGTGGATGACCTCCAAGCTCGGAGGTGACTCGTTAGTGATTCTATGGTAGGGAGGAGAGTGGTATTGCATGGCTTGTTTCCCCTTTGTTTTGTATTTTGTAGGTTGTTTTTGGCTTGGGAGCTTGGAGGAAGTGTTGTCTTGTATCATGCTCTTTGAAGTTTTTTTTTTTGTGGCTACTTGAGAGCCTTGGCCAAGATTGGCCTTTGTATTGTTAAAAAAAAAAAATCTTTAAAAATAAATATATATATATATAGTTAGATATATATATATAGTACGTCGAGAGATATCTTCCAATATCTATTTTTTTGGTTTTTGGTTTTTATTTTTTTATTTTTTATATGTATTTTGGTTTAAAATAGCAAAAGCATCTTTGAGGAAGGAGGCAATATAAGTAGATTGAATGTGTCTTTTCATATGCCATTTCGTAATGTTTCTTTCTTTCATCTTAGTGCATAGTGATGGCTTCTTTGAAACTGCCATCCACCTTTCTTTCCATCTAGTATGTATTTTCTTTTTTTTTAATTCTTTTCAATGTCTTTTTTTGGTTTTTTTAATTTGTGGAGTGACTATTTGGTTTTTTAATAAAGATTCTAGATTGGAATCTTATAAGTTTACATAGAAATTCTAGAATCTTTCATCTCCCATCCATGCTATGAATGTAGGAACACCTCTTGGAGTAATTATATACTTATATACACATGCAAAAATATGTGTGTGTTTGTGTGTGTGTGTGTATATATATATATATATTCTTTATATTTCAATGTTGCTGGAAAATAAAGTAAAACTATGAAACTGTGTGTATGTATATATATAAAAAAAAAAAATTTCATTGGCTGGAAATTATATCATTGAATGACGGTGTGTATTTTATCTCTTTTAACAAACTGTGTATATGGAAAACATATATATATACACACTAAATGTAGACATGCTGCTTTTACCACAGAGACTATTATTATTACAAATGAAAAAAATAATTTTAAAACCAATTTAGGCATCGGCTGTGTGTATACGCCATGGAAGACGATGCAAAGGGAGCCGTGAGGGGGCTTTGAACCCCCCCCACAGGTTCCATTTTTTTGTTGTTTCTTTTTATTGGAGTGTAGACAGTAGGGTGGGAGGGGCCGAAACCCCCCTCCCACACCCACGTTGCATCTCTTGACCCGCTTAATAAAAATCGTGACTGTCTTTAACAACAACGCCTAGACCAGTCTGTCACTCCTCTGTTAATCAGCTGCTTAGCCCTAATAAACCCTGCGTCTTTTAGTCTATATATATATATACAACGTATATACATACTCAAGCTTACAGTAAGAAAAAAATATGTTAACTCTGGTATAATAACAGTATATATATATATATACTAAAAAAACTAGGCTTTCCCTTAGGTATATACTCACAAAGTATACAACGTGGGCAAGCTTCCATGGCTGCCTTAAACCCAGACCTGCAAAACAAAAGTGAAACAAAATGAAAAAAAAATAAGAAAAGAAAATGATAGAGGAAAGAAAAGAATAGAGATATCAAGTTAGGGTTAGGGTTACCCTCTTCATAAGGATATTACTTTTTTATTGAGCAACTTTTAGGGCAAGATGAATTTTAAATTTGTTTTGATTTTTAATTTTCTTCCTTCTTTTGGCTTGGGATATTTGTTTATTGTTTTTATTTATTAGGGATGCCTTTAACCTTTATGGGTAAGGGGTAAATTCTTTATTTAAGTGGGAATATTTATTTATTTGTTTTCTTTTTATCTTTTGGAATAGGTTTTATTTTACTTTGTCATTAATTTAATTTAGTTGGTGGAGGAATTAATTTATTTTGCTTAAACTATAGTTGGCCTTAGGGAATTATAAATACTTTTAATTGACCTTGCGGGAAATTATTTATATAGGTTAGGAATGATTATTCATTGTTTAATAAAATAATTATATGGGGTTATTCTATTTATAGTCTTCTTTTTAATATTATTTAACTTTTTTTTAGCACCTTGAGTTAAGGTTAATTATTTTATTAAATTAATTTAACCTTGTTTTTTTTTTACTAGAGAACCTTAGTGTGACAAGTTAAATTTCCTAGCGCAATTACTTTATTTAACCAACATTAGTAGGTTTAGTGAACTATTGTGCAAATTTTATTAATTAGAATAATTGCTATATATGTCCTAGTGGTGTTATGCTGCCGAATTTTTCTAGGAATTAGGGTTGATTTCCTTGGGCCATTTAACCCTTGTGATGAGTAATTGTTTTAATGTTTCCACAAATTAGATGTTTTATTTAAGCGGTTATTTAATTCTTTTATGCTCTAGAATTAGGGTTTTGATTTCGACTCGTATCGAAATCCCATCACTCACATAAGAAAACTTAGGGTTTCAATCAATTGATCCTAACCCTACTGGCAATGCTCCTCGTGTCGCATTAACCCCCTTAGTCAGCTTTCATCACGCAAGGGAATGCGCATATTATCGCATTACCCTGAATTCGATTGACATGTTTATGCCTTATGCGTATTGCCACTGAGCACGCTAACACGTGAAAGGGGGTTTCTAGGGATGTATGGAAATTTTTTGATATTTCACATCATGACCACATGACAAATGTGGACATGACACGTGTGTTGCATGTCGTGACCGCATGGGAAATGTGGGCATGACATTTGGTATATATATATTTATATGGTATTAGAGCCCAAGTTTAAACATTGGGCTTTTTTGGGCACATTACTTATTTCGTATTTTCATTTGATTCATGAATACATTGTTCTTGTAGGATGCCATCCAAAATAAGGTGAGCATGTTCACATACCACTGCGTCCGTAGAGGTACATAGCAACTCATCAATCAAGGGTCAGGGACTACCGGCACCACAGGCCCCACATGCACCACTCACACCTGATATCGGGCCGCAGATCTTATAGGCATTATAGGAAGTGTTAGAGAGGTTACCACCGATTGCATGTCGAGCCCTGCGTTGATCCGCAAGAGGAGACATGTGATGATCCATGTGTTGAGTCACGTGTGGAGCCATGTGTAGAGTCCTGTGTCAAGCTACAAGTGGCACCACATGTAGAGCCTTATGTAGAGATACCTATCACCACAGCAAAGGAGGTTAGTTCAACTTACAGAGCTCGTAGCAGGAGCCCTCTGCATCATGTGAGGTGAGAAGAGGCTATGAGGATAGAGTAGGTTTATTATAGACCTTATGATTATGGTGTGGATGAGCCTATCAAAGGACATAGAGACTGAGGGGACCCCATCAGAGACCTACTTAGGCTAAATCAACCCACCTTCACAAGGACCATAGAGGGAGCCGAGGCTGAGGCTTGGCTTATCAGCTTAGATAGGTACTTTTTGTTGCATCCTTACGAGGGAAATACAAAGACACGCATGGCAGTTCACCTTTTGAGAGATGCAACAACAACATGCTGGCACACTAAGGAGTGTAAGCACCGCTTATCTTTAGATACTCTTTCATGGGACACTTTCATTGAGTGCTTTAATGCACGTTATCTGTCAGACCATTACAGGCAGCGTCGGATTGATGAGTTCAATGACTTGCAGTAGCGAGGTTCTACTATAGCGCAGTATGAGAGTAGATTCATTGAGCTGCCACGGTACGCAGAGTACCTCCATGATGAAAAACTTTTGGTTCACATATTTATCAGAGGTTTGAATCCTGGGATATCAGGACCAATGCACATGGCAGGCCCCCAGACCATGAGTGAGGCTGTCAAGAAGGTATACATCGCAAAGGAGATTCAGGGACAAGGTCAGAGTTTACGTCCCCAGTTTCAGGATTGTAGCTAGCAGCAGCAGTAGAGTTTCCATCGACCACCACCACCATAGAGAGGATGATTTAGTTCTACATATTTACCTCCTAGGCCTCCACAACAGTAGTATTAGCAGAGGCCCAGGCCCCAGCAGAGGGCACAGGGAGGACATAATCATGGTTGGCAGCAGCAGGGCCCGCATAGGGATCATCAATAGCAGGGAGCACCTGTAGGGCCCGCTAGATCACAGCAGTCATACAGAGGTTCTCAGGGGTCCACGAGTCAGACTGGACAGTAGCAGAGTAGTAGGACACAGACTGGACAGGTATAGGCTCGAGGCTCATGCAATGTTTGTGGTGGGGTAGGACATTTAGCCAGAGAGTGCCCACAGGGCTTTATAGTAGGGGGATAGCCTCGTGTAGCAGGATCAAAGTAGAGAGTTGGAAATGTGGGTAGATCCCACCGTATGTTTGCAGCAGTTGATAACCACCAAGCTGACTTCCAGGCCTTAGTGATTGAGATAGCAGGTATGATTGGGGATGTTCCCATTGCTATTTTATTTGACTCTTGTGCTATTGATTCATTTTTATCTCCATCGTTAGTGGAGCATTATAGGCTGGTGGCTCTAGGCAGGATGATAGGTGGAAGGTTGAGTTGGCCACTGGGGCTAAGATGTCAGTAGATGCTTTGGTTCAAGATTGTGAGATATCCTTAGGGGCCTTCACTATATTATGCGACCTTAGGGTTATGCCTTTAGGATCCTATGGTGTAGTTTTAGGCATGGATTGGCTTGTAGCTCATAGAACCAAGCTAGATTTTCGTTGAAAGGTGATTAACTGCTTAGATGATCATGGCACGTCAGTCAAGGTAGTGGGCATTTAGAAGCCCACGATAGTTTGTATCATATCTGCTTAGCAGCTTAAGCACTGCATGTGGAAGGGAAGTCAGTTATTTGCCATCACTGTTAGCGACAGATTAGAGGATGAGCCAGAGGTGTCTTTAGATGACCATCCTATCTTGAGGGAGTTTGCCAATGTCTTTCCACCAGAGTTACCAGGTATGTCACTTCGCAGAGAGGTAGACTTCCAGATTGATCTAGTGCCAGGGGTCAAGCTAGTGTCTCATGCACCCTATAGGATGATCACACATGAGCTCACGGAGCTCAAGTTACAATTAGAGGAGTTGCTCAAGAAGGGGCACATCCAACCTAGTGTTTCACCTTGGGGCGCACCAGTCATCTTCATGAAGAAGAAGGATGGGTCTCTTCATCTATGCATGGACTATAGGCAGCTTAATAAGGTGACGGTGAAGAACCGTTATCCTCTGCCTAGTATTGATGATCTTTTCGACCAGATGCAGGGAGTCAGAGTGTTCTCTAAGATAGACCTGAAGTCCGAGTATCATCAGTTGCACATTATAGAGGTAGACATCCATAAGACCGCCTTCTAGACTTGTTATGGCCACTATGAGTTCATTGTGGTACCCTTCGACTTGAAGAATGCCCCTGTAGTGTTCATGAGTCTCATGAACAGGGTGTTTCATACTTACTTGGATCAGTTCATGATCATTTTCCTTGATGATATTTTGATCTACTCACAAACTAAGGAGGAGCACTTATGTCAGGTTCTACAGTGCCTAAGAGAGCAACATCTTTTTGGCAACTTGGTGAATTGTGCCTTTTTCAGATCTGAGGTGCAGTATTTGGGGCACATCATGTTTGGTGATGGTATCTCCGTAGATCCATCAAAGATTAGGGCTATTAGGGGTTGGCTAGCACCCACCAGTGTGAAAGAGGTCAGGAGTTTCATGGGGTTAGCCGAGTATTACCGTAGATTCGTAGAGGGCTTCTCCAGATTAGCACACCCCATCACTTCCCTTCAGTGGAAAGGGAAGAGCTTCACTTTGACTGAGTAGGGCAAGAGGGCCTTTGGGCTCCTCAAGGAGCATCTTACCAGCACTCCCATCTTAGTGGTTCCTGATCCAGCAGTGGATTTTATGGTTTGTACTGATGTATCACTTGAGGGGTTGGGAGTCGTACTTATGCAGGGTGGTAGAGCGATCACGTATGAGTCATGAAAGCTCAAGACCCATGAGCTAAACTACCCCACTCATGATTTAGAGCTTACAGTAGTAGTTCATGCTCTAGTTCATTGGAGACACTTTCTACTAGGTCATCGCTTGGAGCTTCATTTGAATCGCCAAAGTCTTCAGTACATATTCACACAGCTAAATTTGAATGCCCACTAGTGGCATTAGATGGAGTTTCTTTGTGAGTATGACTTTGATGTCCACTACATCAAAAGGAAGGAGAACATGGTTGCCAACACATTGAGTCAGAGGCGTCACAAGATCCTGACCTTGACCTTGAGCGTGGACTTGAGAGGATGCATCATTTAGCATATGCCTGAGGATGAGTGGTTTCTTGAGGTGCAGTAGGAGATCCAATCACAGAGGGCCCTTATGGGCAAGTTTACAGGATATTCCATAGAGGCAAATGGGCTACTTAGACATCGACAATGCATCTATGTACCCTGTGCAAGTGACCTACATGCAGTAGTTCTTTCTGAGGCTCACAGAGCACCTTATGCAGCACACCTGGGGGTATAGAAGATGCATACCAACTTGTGACAGTTGTACCATTGGGCGAGTATGAGACAAGATATTGCAAAGTTTGTTTCTCATTGCTTTGAGTGCCAGAGGGTCAAGGTCGAGTATCAACATCCAGCAGGTCTTTTATATCCTCACGAGATACCTGAGTGGAAATGGGACACCATTTCCATGGATTTCATTGTTGGTCTTCCTATGTCATCTCGTCTCCATGATGTCATCATGGTGACAGTTGACAAGTTGACCAAGGTGGCGCATTTCTCACCTGTACGCACGATGTACAATGCACCATCAGTGGCAAGAGTGTTCTTGGATGAGATTGTTAGATTACATAGAGTACCTCGCCATATCATTTCTGATAGAGACTCAGTATTCACATCAGCCTTTTGGAGGGCATTACAGTAAGTGTTGGACACTCAGCTCAACTTCAGTTCAGCTTATCATCCTAAGACAGATGGTCAGACGAAGAGGGTGAATCAGGTATTAGAGGATATGCTCTGTATGTACATTATGGATCACCAGACTAGATGGAAGGAGTATCTATATCTAGTTGATTTTGCCAACAATAATGGGCATCACAGCTCATTGGGTATGCCTCCTTTGTAGGCCTTGTACAATAGACCTTATAGGACACCATTGAGTTGGGATCGTATAGAGGACAGGGTTGCTATTGGGCCAGAGTTGGTGCAGGATATGGAGCAGCAGGTGACCTTGATTAGACAGAGACTTCAGGAGGCACAGGATCGATAGAAGAAGTATGCCGATGTTAAGAGATTAGATCAGAGCTTCTCAGTCAGGGACAGAGTATTCTTGAGAGTGCAGCCACACAAGATTCTAATTCATTATGGAAAGGGCTCTAAGCTCACACCACAGTTTGTTGGGCCTTTTAAGATCTTGGAGCAGATAGGACCTGTAGCCTACTATCTAGCCTTGCCACCTAGCCTGTCGCACATCCACGACGTTTTTCATGTATCTATTTTGCGGCGTTACATATTTGATTTATCTCATGTATTGGACTGGAGTGCTCTACAGGTAGAGGTGGACGGGCAGCTGGCTTTGGAGCTAATTCGCATATTGGCTCATCGGATGATGGGCCTTCGAGGTCGAGAGATGGACCAGATTAGGATTCAGTGGGACAGGTATGATGAGGTCACGGTGACATGGGAGGATGCAGCTAGATTGAAGGCACTTTATCCTCACCTCTTTAACGACTTCCAGAAGGAAGTTTAGTCTTAGGGGGAGGATGTGAGGCCTACTATTTCACTCCCTTATTTTTTTGCTCATTTCATATTACTGTTAGTGACATTTTAGACATTTGGGGACTGTTGATTCTGACATATAGACCTTTTAGACTATATGTCTTTATTTTGGTTAGTTATGCTTAGTATGTGGTGATGAGACTAGAGATCCTGACTTTTATTCACTGATGTTGATTAGACTTGTGATAAGCATTTTGGTATTATTAGAGATACTAGTTGTGAGATTTTGTTATGGATTTATTATGCGATATTTATCTTGAGATGGTTTATAGAAATGCAAAATTATGAATCTAATTATGATGTGTTTTTTATGAAGATTTAAATGATTATGTGATGGTGTGAGTGTATGCTTTTCCTTGCTTTGTCTATTATATACATGTTGGATTAATCTTTTGTTTAAGTGTGCAGGTGATTTTCCCAAGCCACGAAAAATCGGAGATCATTCCACACATTTTGTGAAATCCTGTGTTGAGCTGATCTAGTTCCAAGAGGAACCAAGATCAACTGTGTAAGTGCTTGGTAAATTTTTGTAATGTTTGTGTATGGTGTCCTTTGGGCTAGGTATACCTATTTTCAGTTGATTTTATTGTAGTATTGTGAATGTGTAATATTTATTTGACTTTATTTTTGTTTTAATTTTTGTGACCCCTTTTCATGTGATTTTATACATCATATGGTGCTTAAATTGGGTTAAAAGTGACCCTGGGTTGTACCCCTAGGGTCTAGGGACCATTTGAGCTTGTCTAACCCTAGGATAACTCCCATATGGTCACTTAAACTTCACCCTAAAGTAAAGTGACGAAAATAGAAGTTTGGGGAGGAGTGGAAGGTTGGTTCAAACACTCAACCTTATCCACACCTCATTCCAAGCATTGGGGTACGTTGCATTGAAGGCTTGGGGAGTCTTCAAGACCCCTAATTGTGGAGGACCCAACTCTAAGGCTCTCTCACATTGGTGAGAGTACCTTGGGGTTTTGTGGGATTTCATGGGAGGATAGGATTGGGACACTTGTGGTACCCTCATCCGTTTTGGGCTCCTCCTTGCTCTCACACATGTGTGAGAGAGCACAAGTTGAGGGGGAAAGACTTGGTGGAATGGGAGGGTGACATGTGTCACCCCCACATTCCATGAAGCTTGCAAGTGGTTGTGAGGAGGAAGGGGAAGGTGACATGTGTCACCTTCTCATTCCTCAAGGTTCATGAATAGAGCCTATTTTAATCCCTCTTGAAGAGAGGGAGAGGGTTGTTGATTTCACTACATTTTTCATTTTATTTTAAATTTGGGGAGAGAGTTAGAGGAATTTTTGGAGGCACATTTGGAGAAGTACTTGGAGGTGGAGTTGGAAGGGCTCTACTTCAACTACCTACCATTGTTTGGGCTTATCAAGGTAGGATTCAAAGCTTAAAGCCTTTCCCTATGTATTACTTGTGTGTGTGCATTGTGTGTGTTTTGTGTTTTTATTGTTGTGGGGTTTTGAGGGTGTTTGTAAGAGCCTCTCCATTTGGAGAAAATGCTCAACATGTGTGGGGTGGGGGAGGAGTGAACCTCCTCGAGGTCACCCTCCTAATGTTGGTATTTTGTCCTTGAGGGAAAGATTATGAGTATGAGTATTTTGTATGGAATGAGTGCCATGGAGGGAATTATGAGTTCTCGGTATAAATATTTGAGCTTGAGGCCTTGTTTGTGTTGAGCTTTTGAGATTTTGGAGTGGCCTCTTGAGTTGAGTGATGTCCACTCCCCTACCCCTTCAAACTTTTTTTCTATGAGTTTTGTGTTGTGTTAAAATCCTTGGGTGTTCTTCATGTTTTGTTGGTTGGTGTATTGTTGTGTTGTGGAGTGCAAATCCTTGTGTGTGGATGACCTCCAAGCTCTGGGGTGACTCATTAGTGAGTCTATAGTAGGGAGGAGAGCGGTATTGCATGGCTTGTTTCCCCTCCTTTGTTTTGTACTTTGCAGGTTGTTGTTTGCTTGGGAGCTTGGAGGAAGTGTTGTCTTGTATCATGCTCTTTGAAACTTTTTTTTGTGGCTACTTGAGAGCCTTGGCCAAGATTGGCCTTTGTATTGTTTAAAAAAAAAAAAAAAAAGACAATACCTTCTTACATTGCAATGTTTTAAAAGAGTCCTAATGTTATATTATATTTCAAGAAGTTTGTAAAATATGTTAGTTGTTGATTTTAAAAGTTTGTTTATATATATATATATATATATATATATATATATATATATATATATATATATATATATATATATGAGCAATACTCTCCTATGGTGTAATATTTTTAAAAGAAATTTTATTGTAGCATCTCATATGTTTGTGATTTCAAGAAAATGTTATGTAAGTTATGTTACTGATTTTAATTTTGTTATTGAAAAGAAAGTTGCAATGAAAAGAAAGGAAAAGTTTAATTAATTCTACCATTTAAGTTGTTTATGAAAGTAATTAAAAAAAAAATTAATAAATAAAGTTGTTTAGTTGTTTTCAAAAACAAAAAAAAATAGTTTTGGTATGAGTGTAATAAAATAAATATTAGAATAACTTCATTGGAGATCTTTTATATATATATATATATATATATATATATGTAAAATTATGTATATATAATACATTTATATATATAATAAATATACCTAATTATATAATATTCTTTATATTTCAATGTTGTTGGAAAATAAAGTAAAACTGTGAAACTGTATATATATATAATATTTAAACATTTTTTTTTATTGGCTAGAAATTATATCATTGAATGACGGTGTGTATTTTATCTTTTAACAAACTATGTATATGGCAAACATATATATATATATACTAAATGTAAACATGTTGCTTTTACCACAGAGACTATTATTATTACAAATGAAAAAAATAGTTTTAAAACCAATATAGGCGTTGGCTATGTGTATATGCCATGGAAGGTGATGCAAAGGGAGCCGTGAGGGGGCTTCGAACCCCCCCCCCCCCATGGGTTCCATTTGTTTGTTGTTTCTTTTTATTGGAGTGTGGACAGTGGGGTGGGAGGGGCCGAAACCCCCCCACACCCACCTTGCATCTTTTGACCCACTTAATAAAAATCATGACCATATTTAATAGCAGCACCTAGACCAGTCTGTTGCTCCTCTGTTAATCGGCTGCTCGACCCTAATAAACCCTGCGTCTTTCAATCAATATATATATACTCAAGCTTGCAGCAAGAAAATAAAATACGTTAACTCTGGTATAATACCAATATATATGTATATATACTCAAAAAACACTAGGGTTTCCCTTAGGTATATACTCACAAAGTATACAACATGGGCAAGCTTCCATGGCTGCCTTAAACCCAGACTTGCAAAACAAAAGTGAAACAAAATGAAAAAAATAAGAAATAAGAAAAGAAAATGATAGAGGAAAGAAAGAATAGAGATATTAAGTTAGGGTTAGGGTTACCCTCTTCATAAGGATATTACTTTTTAATTGAGCAACTTTTAGGGCAAGATGAATTTTAAATTTGTTTTGATTTTTAATTTTCTTCCTTCTTTTGGCTTGGGATATTTGTTTATTGTTTTTATTTATTAGGGATGCCTTTAACCTTTATGGGTAAGTGGTAAATTCTTTATTTAAGTGGGAATATTTATTTATTTATTTTCTTTTTATCTTTTGAAATAGGTTTTATTTTACCTTGTCATTAATTTAATTTAGTTGGTGGAGGAATTAATTTATTTTGCTTAAGCTACAGTTGGCCTTAGGGAATTATAAATACTTTTAATTGACCTTGTAGAAAATTATTTATATAGGTTAGGAATGATTATCCATTGTTTAATAAAATAATTATATGGGGTTATTCTATTTATAGTCTTCTTTTTAATATTATTTAACTTTTTTTAGCACCTTCAGTTAAGGTTAATTATTTTATTAAATTAATTTAACCTTGTTTTTTTTACTAGAGAACCTTAGTGCGATAGGTTAAATTTTCTAGTGCAATTACTTTATTTAACCAACGTTAGTAGGTTTAGTGAACTATTATGTGAATTTTATTAATTAGAATAATTTCTATATACGTCCTAGTGGCGTTATGCTGCCAAATTTTTCCAGGAATTAGGGTTAATTTCCTTAGGCGATTTAACCCTTACAATGAGTAATATTTTAATGTTTCTACAAATTAGATGTTTTATTTAAGTGGTTATTTAATTCTTTTATGCTCTAGAATTAGGGTTTTGATTTTGACTCATACCGAAATCCTATCACTCAAATAGAAAAACTTAGGGTTTTGATCAATTGATCCTAACCCTACTAGCGATGCTCCTCACATCGCATTGACCCCCTTAGTCAGCTTTCATCACACAGGGGAATGTTGTGATCACATTACCCCGAATTTGATTGACATGTTTACACCTTATGCGTATTACCACCAAGCACGCTAACACGTGCGAGGGGGTTTCTAGGGATGCATGGAAAAATTTTGATATTTCGTGTCATGACCACATGACAAATATGGACATGACATGTGTCATGTCGTGACCACATGGGAAATGTGGGCATGACAAGAATTTAGTTTTAGAAATCAGGTTTTAAGACAAATGGGTTTGGAACAGTTAGCACAATGGGTGATAGAAGGAATAGTATGAGTCCACAAAGAAATGATCGACATATGAAAGAGCTTATGAATGGTATGAATAATATGGTAAAGTGTCAACAACAAATGATGGACACCTATATACAATACCAACAACAATTCATGATAGCCATTGGAGACTTGTATGTTATCACTTATTGTTGATTCCAGTCTTCATCTCTGCATATTAGATCTTTGCAACTCGTATCAGACTTTTGCAAGTTTGTATTAGAACTAGGGTTTGATTGTTTCCATCATTTCAAGGGTTCAAAAACATTATTTGTTGACAGTGATTTATTTAGGGTTTGGAAGAGCATCGTTGTGGAAGGATCATGGGTTATAACGAGCTGCAATAACCCAGTTTGAATCATCATCAGTCATCTACAACAATTATATCCCTATTAGTTAAGCACTATCACCATTGGAGAAGTCACCATCATACTTGAAGATGTGTGGGAGGTTCAAGGATGTCTACGTCCAGTTTAGCATTAACATTTGACATATCAGACATCAGTCCCAGATTAGCAACCATATATCATTTTGTATCAACCCATGTATTGCATTTATAGATTATATATCATGCCTAATTGAAATTCCTATCATCTGGGTATGTAAATTGTCCATTGGGGGGTGATCCCACAATACTAGGTCCCAAACTTGGGACATCCTGATTTTTGTCTGAAATCACATATTTTTTAGAAAAAATAATGATTTAATCCTCGAGGGGTTCCATATAAAGGGGTTTAATTGAAGGGGTTAGATAAAACCCTCTTAGATCAAACCCCCTTGGAAAGAACCCCCTAGTCTTAAATCTAAACCTTGATGGAGTCTCCTCTGCACCTATCAAAATGCTAACAAAAAACTAATTTTGCTTCACCTTTTGGGGGATCAAATGAAGTCATTTAGAAATTCTATTTTGTGAGTATGTAGCCCTTAGTATAATCTTTCTAAAAAGTATGATTTTGAATACATTTCATTGATTACTATATTTATTTTCTATTTTCTAGTGAACATAGGTTTTTCACCAAACATCAAGGTCTCTATTCCACACACGCAGAAAAATTAAAAAATAGAGGAAAAAATTTATGAAAATATCTACGCACTAGGTATTGATCTCTTTGTTTGAATAGAAAAAATAATTTAATTTGGATACATACAAAAAAAGTTATGTTGTATGGTATAAACCTATGTCTGAATTATAATTAATCTCACTTTTCAAAAAAAATTTAAAAAATATGCATGTAACAAAAATTATGAAAAAATATCTGCGCACTAGATATCAAGGTGTTAAAAATCTATGTTTAAAATTTTATAATTTGATCCTTTCTATAAAAAAAGTTATGATGTATGGTATAAACATCACTTTTAAAAAATGATGTTAACTATAAAATATAAGTTATTAGAAGTTAAGTAAAAAAATTCACAAATTATTTCTTAAATTTATTTTTAAAATACATTTAGATTCTACACACAAAATCTCAAAAATGCTAATTCATATCATCTTCAAAAAATTAACAGTTTAGTTGTTATAGGTGTCAGAAAGTGAAAATTTGGTTAAAAATATTGATTTCAATGTCCTACTTTAGCCAAAAAGTGGGACACAATGTTGTGGGATCACCCTGGGTGTTCAAATCTTTAATTTGAAGAGAATTTATAATGGTTGTTATAGTCTGATAAACTTATGTCAGACCTATTCTAATTGTAATCAATCCTATTCTATCATCAATAAAGGACCTTTCTAATGTTGTCAAGTTGATATATTTGTATGTAAGTTGTTTGTTATATTTCTCGTACTTTGGCATATGTAATTTTAACACAAACAACACAAAACTCAAACACTACAACTCAAAAGTTTGCATTAGATATCAAAAAATCAAAACTCAATCACATTGCATGCCACTTGTTTGACAAAATGTCAAACCTCTCAAACTTAAAAATTGGGGCAGAATAAGAAGGGGGTTCTTACAATGGTATTAGTGGACTACTTGCATAAGAAGAAGAAAAGAATGTGACATTATTAATTAAGAAATTGCTTTTGGAGGAAGTTGTGAAGAGTGATAAGAGACATGCAAATGATAAACAAATTGAAGTCACTTATGATGATATAGGGTTTATGGAAGACTCTAGATCAATAGATATTGATGAGCATGTAGGTCATTCCAATGATGCCTATTCAAAAAATTTATTTGAAGGAGAGGCACATGAGACTTGGGGCAGCCATGGTGACACTGCTAAAAGGTATGAACTTAATTCTAATTTTGTTATGCATAATAACAACAATTTATTAATTTTGCATGATCCATTACTTGAACATGCCTCTACAAATGTGGAGGATGTGTCTAATAAGGATGAAAAAATAATGACCATGGGTACAAATTCATATTTAGTTAGTGTTGAAGGAGATATTGTTCATACATATGAAGGTAATACTGAAAGGTTGCTATGTGATGAATAAAGATTGAAAGATACAAGATACAAACAAGATGATTTTAAACATCATGGCATAGAGGATGTTATGAGGACCCAAGACATGTGTGATGAATGCCTAAGGAGAGGTAAAAGAGCTAAGCTATTGGTTGCTCAAGAAAGACAACACCTACAAAGGGTCAAGGAACAACGCATTCACGTGGAGCACACATTCCTTCATCAATCTCTATTACTTCCAAGGGAAGAAATGAAGATGGTTGAGCATGAACCACTCATGATGGTAGAGCATGAAGAGAAATCAAATTTGCATGAACTTGTTGAGAGGTATGTTTTTGAAGACAAATCAAGAATTTTATTTTGTGCAAATGATTTTGATCATTGGGTCCATGAGTCACACCGCTTAGAGGACCAATTGAAGGCTCAAGACATGATTGAGGAAGAGGATATTGTGCATACACTTTGTGGACCAGTAGAGAATGATAATGGTACATATGTGGGGAAGAGTACTCTTGAGTCAGATTTGAATGAGTCTACTTGTGTTTTGACTTCATATCATTATGGGGATGGTTCATTGATTGGGAAAGATACTATCCTGATTTTATGACTAGCAGTTCAATATTTGGTACAAAAGGTAGCTTTGAGGAAGATCTTCACATCATGAGCTCACATGGAATACATCTAGCTAAAGAGTTGATTATGAGATTGCATTCAGATTTGATTGTGTTTGTTTTGGCAAAAACATCACTCAAATGAAGTGGTTGTCAAATACCAACTTCAAGTTTTCCAACCTTACACATGTTGATGAACAAGGATATCACATAAGGCATCTATTTGAGAGGGGAATTTTAGAATTGGCACACTGGTTTTCAGCTCACACCTTGATAACTAATGGTTTTTCTACTTCGTTGTTCATAGATTTTTCAAACTATACATTGATGTTGGTAGTTGTTTGGATAAATTTGGGTGCATGGAACTATCACTTCAGGCCTGGTGGTTAAGTGTTGAGGAGACTTTATCATTTAATGACAACAACAACATGATTATAGGTTTGATTTTTAGTTCTACTAGAGCCATTCTAATTCATACTAGCAACATAGAGTGGAGTTGCATGCTAGGTTTCACACATATGATGGACATTTGGCAAGTCCATATGACACACTTCAAATGTGGATGGATATCTAGTGATGATAGCTTGATGGGAGATGTTCCTCATTTCATGTTGAGTATGCATGGTGATACAAGAAGGATATGGGATCCTGGTATCTTGTGAAAGTAATCATCCATTCATATGTGTTTGCTTGAGGACAAGCAATCTTAGGGTGGGAGGACTTGTAATGTCCCCTTTTTGAGCCATTGTTGCAAAGTGACTTAGCTATTTGGAAAGTTAGTTAAGTATTACAAAAGTGACTTAGATATTTGGAAAGTTGGTTAAATAACTTAAACATGAAGATTTAGAAAGTTGGAAAGTCACTTTATAAAGGGAGAAAATAAATTATAATAAAATGACAAAATAAAATAATATTTCAATGCCAAGGTTGGACGTCCCACTTGGAGAAGAGAAAAATAAAATAAAATAATATTTATTATGATGGTGGACATGAGATGGATATCAAATATGGCAAAATTGGGCGCTCTACTTGAGGGTTATAAAAGAAGGGCATTTGGAAGGTCATTTCATCATTGTGTATTTTTTCATTTGATATTGGATATTTTTCCTTTGAGCTGCAACATTGGTTCAGCCATTTTCTGAGGACAAAAACCCTTGGAGAATTTGTGGATTAGATGAAAACCCAATTCGACTTTAAGAGGTGAATCCATACGAGGCTTACTATTGAGCTTATTGCAGATTTTGACATTATTAAGGAGCTAGAAGAGACATTTATATGCAGGTTACAACTGCTAGGGTTTCATCACCAAATTTGTGAGATTGTTCCAATACAAATTTGGGAATTATAATCAGCTTTGTTGGAGGTTTTAATTACATGTTTTATATTAGATTTGTGAAGGGTTTATAGAGCAATTTATTGGTGATTTTAAAGGGTTTCATATCCTAACCCTAGCCCTATATTCTTCAAGCACATATTGTAGATTTGAAATGGTATTTGGTATCATGGATAATGAATTTAATATCTAAGCATTCCTATGGGCAAAATGTGGACTTTATATGATGAATTATCATCTATATCCTATCGTCTAAGGTTTATTGTTGCAAGTGAATTGTGGGCAGCTACTATTATAGGGATTTGTAACTCAAAAAATGTCCCCTTGGGGGCTTTTCCCTCTTAAGGTCTAGCTCCTGGGTCTTTAATCTGCATTTAGGACATCTTGCATCATATTTTGGCATCCTGATGAGAAAACCCCTAAGTGTCATGGCAAATAGGACCTAGGGGGACCACTTGAGATAGACCCTACCTAAAATAGGGGGGAGGACCTAGGTGCCTGCGCCCTAGTCTTGCCCTATTTTAGGTCAGGCCCAATTTCAAAGTGTTAATTTGTGACCATTATTTAGGTCCTATGCCGACACGGTAAGTTTTAATTACAAAATTCTTGGCGAGAATATTTGTAGTTGCATATATAAGCATGTTTAGGCATTCATTTGTAAACTAGATGGACAATAGGTGGCTATTGTGAACTTTATGCATTCTAAAGGTGATTCAAAGCATTCACTGTGTGGCAAGAGTAGATTTTGTGTTGTTTATGTGTTTGTATTTGTAGATTTGAGCATCCATCTCCTCATGGCATGAAGAGTTTCTTCATTCCATGAGATCTTCACTACAAGGTGATATCATTTGTGTTTTTAAGCATTCATCATTTGGTTTTTTCCTCTGTCGTCCAAGGCCATGCACTTTCTATCTAACTATGGTGTTCAGAAGACTTGAATGTCTCTCTGGGGCTTGACTGAGGCAAGCCTCTAAACACCACAACCCCCTCACTTGAATGTCTCTCTGGGGCTTGACTGAGGCAAGCCTCTAAACACCATAACCCCCTCCTCATTTTCCCATGATTGCAGGTTACAGGTTGAAGAAGTAGGAAAAGTGGAGTTGTAGAGGAGTGTTGCAGAGTGTTAAAATTGTAGATCAAAGCTAAAAATAGGGCCCTAGACTTAGGCACCTGCTCATTAGTCCTCCAGATCTCGCAACAGAGAATTCTCTGAGACAGCAGGAACAAGTTGTAGATAAAGTTCTCAGATCCTGACAAAAAGCATGGCACTGGACTAGGGCACTAGCTCATTAGTCCTCAACTATTCCACTTCCCAAACTTTAGAAATTGGTACACATTTGTCTGTTATTTTACATCTTTCTATAGCAGCATTTTTTGGTATTCGTCTGTTTGCTTCTGTATTCGCATAATTAGGGTTTTAAGCTTAATTGGGCATAATCAAACAATCAAACCACACAAATCCAATCTTCCCAATATTTTAAGTGACCAAGGGCTTGATACTAGAGTCTTACTCGACCTAAGGTCCTTGAATGCTTTAGGGTGAAAGGAGGATACACATATAAACCATTAAAAACCCTGTATCCTAATTTTACCCTAAAAATTTGGGTGAACCCGTGTTTTTAATGAATTTGGAACCTTGTTGAGTGTTTTCCTTCATATTTACATTGATTTCATTCATTCATATCATCATTCATCTTATTGCATTTGGAAAAATTACAAAAAAATTGAAAATTTTTTTTAAAAAAATTAAAATTGCATTCTAGGGTTTCTATTTTGCATCAATTAATTTGAATTTCATTAAATTTATAATTTTTGCATTATATCTGAGCTAAATTTCATAAAATTACAAAAATTCAATCACTTGCATTGCATTTTCATCATAAAATTGCTAGGATTTTGTTGGAAATTTTGAATTTTTCATTTAACCTAGTAATTTCAAAAACTAGGGTTTATAAGCTAAATCTTGCTTCAGATTTTTCCACTAATCTTAGACACTCATTCAAAATTTCACTTGGCTGTAGTGTTACACTTTGGTGTAAATTTGCATTTAGATCTCAAAAATTTGCATTTTTACAAAGAAAATTTTAACAAAAACTAGCATTTTTCATTGATATTTCATTAGATTTGCACTTGCAATTTGCATGGTAGGGTTTTAAAATCATTTTTAGATCTGAGTGGAATTAATATTCATCATAAATCAGATTACAAGACATTCATATAGCATTTTGCACAAAAATCTCATGCCTAGGGCTTGAAAAACCTTGATTTTCACTAGATTTAGCCTTATCAACTCTCTAAATTTGCACCACATGCGTGTTGTGAAGAACATTTTTGCACTAATTCACTGTTATCAGGGTTATTATCTACTTCCCCTCATAAAAATCTTTACAACACGTTTTTATTGGGCTTTTGTATTAAAAATTTAATGAATAATTACACATTTTTGCTATATTTGCCCTAGGGTTTGACCTAGATTTGCACTCCAAGTGTGTTGTGATGATTTTATGGCTTAAAGTGACTAATATTATTGCCATTATTTTCTACACCTCCTAAAATTCCTTACAACACCCCTTTTTCTAGGTCTTGGAATTGAAAAATTATGAAAAATTGCATATTTTTGCTATATTTTTACTAGGGTTTGATCTTGAGTGGCACTATAAGCAAGTTGTGATGGATTTTTTGAAATTAAATTGATATTATTACTATTATAATTTTATTTCCATCATAATTTTTCTCACAACACCCTTTGTCATACTCTTTTGCATTGAGATTTGGTGAAAAAACCGCATATTTTAGTGTATTTCCACTAAGTTTTGTCTTATCATCATCTTAGATTTGCATCAAAAGTGTGTTGTGAAGGATATTATTGATGTATTGGACTTATATCAGACATATTATTTTCTTCCCCTGATCAATTTCCTTACAACACCTTTTCTTTCACTTATTTGTATTGAAAAAGTACAAAAAAATAAAGCATTTTAGGTCATTTTCACACATAGTTTTGCACTTGTCTCTTGCATAACTTTTGATAAGTTTTTAAAATATGATTTTACATTGATGTTACAAGACATTTCATTATGGAATCTTCATCTCATCACTCTTTGGTATCTTTACATGTATATATTAAAAAGCTCGAGAGCTTCTACAAATTTCTTAACATGAATCCTCGTGTTCTCACTTATTTACACGCTATGTATCACAAGGATATATTTAAATGCTCTTCATTTGAAATCCTTGACTATGTATCTGATTATGGAAACTTCATATCTCTCATGAGCACATACCCTTTGGTAGTAGAAGATTTAACAAAACACATTGAGAATGATGAGAGTGAAAGTTCTCTTAATGCTTTGGATTTCATAGCTAAAACATATGATGATGACATAGAAAATAATTCCTCCTATGAGGATATACTAACATAAGAGGATGAAATCATTGAAACATTCTTGAACAACACCCTACCCTCTCTACAAAATGAAACATCAGTGGATAAAGGGTTCCCTCTCAAGAAGGATTCTTCATGGCCGACAGAGATTAGGAATAAAAGAGACATATACAGGGATGGCCGACAGAGATAAGACACTTTTTGCCAAAAAATGCAATACCCATGTCTACATACAGCCCTTGTCATTCTTCAAAGTGTAAAAAGAGACAAAAGAAACTATAGAGGAGGAATAATGACAAGTGTTTACCTCATTTTGCTGATAGGAAGAGAGATTTTCCATGGCCTCACAATAGCCTTAAGCTTTCAAGAATAGGTTACAGTTGCAAAGAGAAAAGATACAGAAACAAGAAAGAAGGTGTTAAAGAATGCTCAATGATGGACAAAGCCATGAAGGAAGAAGAAGGCCGCAGCCATTAAAGAGAAATAAAGATACAGATTAATAAAATGCCTCATATAAAACTCAAGATGTATTGCCTTCTTTCTTATGATGTAGAGTTCAAAAGATTCAACCAAGAGATGCCATGGAGGAGAGTAAAAACCAGAGACATGATGAAGATATTCAAACCTTAAGCCGACATAATATAGTTATAGAGCGGCAAACAAATATGCCAAATGAAGAATGAGCAACTTTAGGGTTGTTTCCTTGTTTTTGTTCGAAGGTTCTTTTCTCCCAAGTGTGTGTTGACTTCACAAAAAATAAAATAATTACCTTATCTAATGCCATTGAGGTCAAAACATCAACCATACATTACCTAGCATTATTGTTAGAGGTGGCCGATAGTAGTGGACCTTGTATGTTATTTGAAATCAAATGGTGGCCGGTGGTCATAAGGGTGGGCATTGTGCCTTGCAAAAAATTTCAAATAGTATTCATTACCTTGGAGTCGACATTGCATGGTCAAGGAGTTTCCCTATCATCATGTGCCTTTTGATAAGACAGGATTCCCCTAGACAATGCATATATCATGTAAGGTAACCAAAGGAAGTCGAAGAGAATATTCCTTGTGCTTTGAAGAATTATCAAATGAGGACAAATATGGCTGATAAGGAAATTGCAAGGGAAAGATAAAGGTGGCAGAGATATAATATCTTTTGCATGGAGGAACTATGAAGAGAATATAATGTCTTTGGCACATTGTGCATATGGAAGAGTAACAAAGAGGCTTAGGGTTTTTGCATGATATTTTTTCGTGGCAATGAGATATTTTTGCATGACAATTGGAGTTATAAGGCAGAGAGTTGATATTTTTGTTTTTGATACAAATACAGAGAAATGGGGATATTTTCTCAATTGGAGGTATAAGGAGTTTTCTTTTTCTTCTAAGTCCTATTTGTACTCATATCATGCAAATTACGCAAGTGTAATTGGAGTGATAAGGAGTGATATTTTTCCTTCTAAATCATGCATGATTTTACAAAGTAATTAATTGTAAATAAATAATAAAGTAATATTTTTCTAAATTACTTTATTATTTTCCACAAGTTGTAAAATCAAAAATAGAACAAATTGTAACCAATAATAAAGTAATTATTCTCTTACTTTATTATTTACTCACAATCAATTTTTCTCATGCAAAATCATGCAAATTGATTAGTTGAGTTAACTAGGCCACCTAGGAGGTTTTGCATTTTTTTAGGAGTATTTTTAGGGTCCTTGGTCAACTTTTTGGTCAAGCACATGGAGGGGCCCAAATTGGAGCTATTTTTGCTCAATTTGTGGCAGTTTTAGACCCTAATTTTGAGGATTTTGAAGGTTGCTCAGGAATGATTATTTTTAGAGGCAGTTATCTGCAAGTCCATATTTTTGCATGCATCTTGGAGAGAGAAGACCTATATATTGTAAAGTAAAATTTTGTTTTGCTAGTTCTTGATTCTCATTTTGATTTAGACAGATTGGAGAATTCTTGTAGCTCATATTTTACAGTTTTATTGAGAGATCGGCAGGTTATAGGTTATACTTTTGTCTTCTTTGCAGAACTTTTGTTTGTTTTCTTTGAGATCAGTTAAATTACCTTTCCTTTTAGTGCTATTAGTGAAGTGATTTTGATGAAATTTTGCTGTGTTTTATTATTAAACCTTTAAAATTATTTTCTCACTTCCTTGTTTACAACATTAAAGCATATAATCATCACAGGTCTTAGGTTGTGTTAACCAGAAATAGTATTTTTGTATTGTGAAAAATCTTTTCCTTCATAGAAACCCTGTTTTCAAACCTTCCTTAGAATCACTTTTGTGATATTTATGCCAAGATTGGATTGTGTAAAAGTCAAATTTCTAGGTAAACATTGTGGATCAAATTGTATTATTTTATCCAAATTAGGTGCATCACCATTTTACCTTTAGCATTCACTTAGTTTCTTTCTTCCCTTTTCCAAAATAGTAAAAACATGCATCTCAATAGAACATTTGAAGGGAACCAGCCCATAATCTAGAGGTCTAATTTCATTATAGGGCACCCACAACCTGAAATTAGTCCCATGTTACACAGAATTACAGAGCTTCACCAGCCTTGCATACGGGTGTAATTCCCAGTGATAATAGTAATATCAACAAGACCAAAACAACATGACAGATATCATAGATATGTATGCTCTTAATATTGGGATGAAACATGTAAGTATTTCTAACCCTTTATCTCTCATGATGTGTTTCTTCTGTGATGTCTTATGTATTGTTTAGGCCTCCTGGGATGACCCTTAATTCTCTTGGTCCAGGATACCAAGAGACCACCTCTGTTGTGATCCTTCTTCTATTTGTATCATCATTCTTCTATATTGCTTCTCCTCTATTTTCATTGTTGTGTGTTATGTCTTATAGACATAGCATTACGGTTGGTGACTTGGGGGCATCCTCCTACATGACTGTCCCTAAGACACTTGTTTCTCCTCTCTTGATTTATTGTTTCCCTTCCTCTAGTGTTTCTATCTAATGGGAGGATGACAAAAAACAATTATATTGATGCATGCCTAGCATCCCTTTAGTGAGAAATCAAAAATTGGACTTAGTTCCGAATATGACGATGGGGTTGTAATATATTATCCAATGCTTGCCTAGTAGAAGCACTCCGTGCTTTTTGCGTAGTGATCTTGATGATGTTTTATCTCACTTACAAACCTTAACAATACTTCTTCTCCATGCACTTTGTCTGTCTTTGAATCTCACCTTGGTGACACTCGGTTCTAAGATTTTCGTGATATAGCCCCACGGTTATCCTCAATCTCTGAATTCGTAGTATAACCTTGGCTCTTTGTGTGATTGATCATATACATTGATGTTGTTGTTTATCATGATTATATAGACACTAACATGTTTCTTGCAAGGATGTGTTTGTGGGAACATTTGGTGATCATAAAGCACATGTCACCTTCGAGGGGCATGGGCTTTGCGAGAGTCCGTGTTCCCTTGTGTGTTTTCTTCCTACCTTAACGTGCTTGATATCGATACCTGATATCAACCACCTTATTGTGGCGGCATATATAAGGAAAGTTGTCTGTTGTAGATGTTAGCTATGTGCTTGTCCTCAGGTGCAGTTTAAAGACAAGTGCGATGAGTACTTCTTGCACTCTGAGTTTGTTTGTAATCAATCAATCAATCATCAATCATCTTAAGCCTTCTGTGGAGGCGGGGATGGTGTATTTCTTGAAGAGATTGTATCTCCTATCATTTTCAAAAGTCCTCTGTAGAGGCAAGGAGTGGTTATGTGACTAACTCAACCCTTAAGCGTGTCTTCGGTGATTGTTGTGGCGATGTGCCTAAGATGGTGATGAACCTAGAAATAGGAACACTCCATCTCTTGTCTGTTGTGTTTTCTCCGTGTTTTTAAAGTGTGTGTGATTTGGCGTGCTTGATTTGAGTGGCGTGTCTATTGCCCCATATGCAGTTTAAAGACTAGTGTGATGAGTACTTCCTGCATTATGGGAGGTTTGGTGTGTCTTGCATGTGTGTTGCCCCATATGTAGTTTAAAGACTAGTGCGATGAGTGCTTCCTATATTATGGGTGGTGTGTTTACTTTCCTTGTACTTGCATATGTGTTTCATATATATATGAGAAAAAGAAAAAAAGAAAAGAAATCATTCATGTCTTCTATGCATTTACTATCTTCTCTGCATTCAATGTTGTCTTCTCTATGTTTTGCGTGACTGTAACTATCTTCTCCATGTTTTGCGTGCATGTTACTGTCTTCTCTGTGATTGGCGTGTCTTCTCCATACTTGGCATGTTTGATGTGTTTGTTGACCATACTTTAATGCATGTATTGGCCTTGCATTTATAAATACATTAAAGTGGGGGCTAAATGTAACATCAGAAAATATCCCCTTGGGGGCTTTTCCCTCTTAAGGTTTAGCTCCTAGGTCTTTAATCTGCATTTAGGACATCTTGCATCATATTTTGGCATCCCAAGGAGAAAACCTCTAAGTGTCATGGCAAATAGGACCTAGGGGGACCACTTGAGATAGACCCTACCTAAAATAGGGGGAGGACCTGGGCACCCATGCCCTAGTCCTGCCCTATTTTAAGTTAGGCCCAATTTCAAAGTGTCAGTTTGTGACCGTTATTTAGGTCCTATGCCGACACGGTAAGTTTCAATTACGAAATTCTTGGCGGCAATGTTTGTAGTTGCATATATAAGCATGTTTACGCATTCATTTGTAAACTAGATGGACAATAGGTGGCTATTGTGAACTTTATGCATTCTAAAGGTGATTCAAAGCATTCATTGTTTGGCAAGAACATATTTTGTGTTGTTTATGTGTTTGTATTTGCATATTTGAGCATCCATCTCCTCATGGCATGAAGAGCTTCTTCCTTCCATGAGATCTTCACTACAAGGTGATATCATTTATATTTTAAAGCATTCATCATTTGGTTTTTGCCTTTGTCCTCCAAGGGCACACACTCTCTATCTGACAATGGTGTTTAGAAGACTTAAATGTCTCTCTGGGGTTTGACTGAGGCAAGCCTCTAAACACCACAACCCCCTCCCCATTTTCTCGTGATTGCAGGTTACAGGTTGAAAAAGAAGGAAAAGTGGAGTTGTAGAGGAGTGTTATAGAGTGTCAAAATTGTAGATCAAAGTTGAAAACAAGGACCTGGACTCGAGAACCCGCTCATTAGTCCTTCGAATCAATGGAGAAATCTCTGAGACAATAAGAACAGGTTGCAGATAAAGTTCTTAGATCTTGACAAAAAGCATGGAAATAGACTAGGGCGCCCACTCATTAGTCCCCAACTATTCTGCTTCCCAAACTTTAGAAACTAGTACACATTTGTCTGTTATTTTACATCTTTTTGTAGCAGCATTTTCTGGTATTCGTCTATTTTCTTCCATATTCGCATAATTAGGGTTTTAAGTATAATTGGGCATAATCAAACAATCAAACCACACAAATCCAATTTTCCCAACATTCTAAGTGACCAAGGGCCTAATAGTAGAGTCTTACTTGACCTAAGGTCCTTGAATGCTTTAGGGTGAAAGGAGGATACACATATAAACCATTAAAAACCCTCTATCTTAATTTTACCCTAAATAGGGTTTATATTCAAATTTGAAGGAGCTAATTCAGATCACTGCCATTGGATGAGGATCTGCCAACCAATAATACCTATCGTTGCCTATAGTGAAGATATCTTGGTGAAGTGACAACATTTTGGAGGTATTTTATGGAGGAACTAATGTTACAGTTGTCTCTTTCATAGTAGAAATAAATTATAGCAAAATGTCATTTATATCAGACCATTGTATCAACACTCAACCATTAGGGAATTGGCATCTATTATGCTTCCTTGCATTGAAGACAAAGATCGAGTATGTTATGTATTGAAATGTTGATGAATGCTACCTAATTTGTATTTAAATCTTTAATTTGACATGGTATTGTAAACGTTCTCTCAGTTAGAATCCAACCTGATAGCTTTGTAATCAAACCTGATATAGAGGAAAATAAAGCATATTTGGTGTTGTCATTTTGATGTTTATGCATGTAAGGTATTTAGCTATGTTTCCTATGTTTTGGCATATGTATTTCCATTGAAAAATCATCTTAAACAATCATCAAACCAAATACAAATTTAGAAATCAGAAATCAGTCCATTTACATGACAAGTGTTTGACGAAATGTCAAACCTTTGAGATCAGAAATTCAGGGCAAATTGGATAAGGGTTCTTACATTTTTATTGTTCACCAACGTAGGACTTTAGTTGTTGTGCAATATTCTTCAGGTGGTCTACAACAAGTCTTCACTTGCTAAACAATTATCTTTCCTTGTACATCTAAAGATTACATGCATATAAATGGTTGCATAGAATTGTAGAATTTTCATAAACTCTTATGAATGATTGTACTAAATACAACTCTTTAGTTACTATACAACATTCTTTAGTTGTTCATTGTGTAGTAACTAAATATTTTTGTGCAACAACTAAAAACTATAGTGCAATAAGTTTACAAGTGTGCAACAATGAAAGACAATTACACAACAAGTGAACATCTTAGGTACTTCTATAAGCATTTATTAATTCCTACATTTGATAACCATTCTTTTCATCCCAGACCTAGGCTAATCTCTACACAAAATAAGCTAATCTTAATCTTTCCTTGTGGTACAAGTCTTTGCAACTAAAGGCTATTTTTCTTCCTCGTGACTACACAAGCCTAACTTAGTAATGGTTCAGACATAGCCTAAATTGTGAGTATGTTGCTTTATTTTTTTCATACATGAAGGGGTTTGAGGTTCTATTGTATATTTTCATATGATCTATAAACGTAGTTGATACAAAGGAAACTTTGTTCCTATAGATTAACACTCAAATCTAGATGTTTTGATCCTACTTAATGTTGCATGTTTCTAATCACACTTCTTTAACTCAAAGATGACAACATCATAGAAAATGATTGACATTGTAGATATACAAGGATTTATTTGTCTTTGTAAGCATTATCTTTAAGATAATAGTTGGAAATCATGTACAACTTTATAAATCCATCTAATATTTCAACTCATACAACAATATCTCTAACAAGTGGTTATTATAGTAAAAGATGAAAGGTTGGAGGGATTCATGATGTTGCATGATTCTCAACATTTATCTTAAAGATAAAGATTAAAAATATGTATAAAGCCTTTCATATCAATAATGTCAAGTATTTTATGTGATGTTGTGTTAGTGTGAAAAAAGTGTGAATGGAAGTGACGAGAATTAGGCACATTCAGGGCATCTAGAACTGAGTGGTAATATGCAAGAACAAAGATCTATGATCATCAATAATATGAGTTCTTAAATTAAAGGAAATTATCTGTGTTTTTTTATTTTTTCCTCTAACTTCAAAGATGTTGAAAACTTTAGTGGGACCCATGGTAAAATTCTCTACACATTCTACTCATGCTTTCCCTTTAAGTTCAACTAACATTGTCACAAGTTTTGTTACAGTGTTGTGGAACTCACAAACATTTTTAGGAGGAATATTAATAATTTTTACACTAACAAACAAATTTTTAGTCTACAAACTTATGGTTTTGTAGCCATATAGTGTGTTTAAGGCATTCCTTGTACCATGCTAATTAAGCTTGGTTCAACCCTTTCATAGTGCGAAATAACCTTATGGCTAAACAAGCTCTAGAATTTTATTTGAAAAGCCCTAGAAATTTATCCAAAAGTGACAACAATATAAGTTCCAAAAGACCTAGAACTATGCTTTAAAATCCCTTTTCCCACATGGGGTTTTTGATAAATTATAGTTGAAAGAAAAAATACTTATTTTCTTAGTTTTTATGTGTCATTAAGTGATAATTTAAATGCAAATAACTCATGCAAACCAAGTGAAATTTAGTTATTTTCTACACTAACACCTAATAATAATAGCTAAGTCTAATCTATGGTCTAAACATAAATGTAAGAGTGACATACACATGAAAACTCATATGCTAATCTAGGAATATGAAAATGACAAAGGAATTGGAATAAATGCACCATTTTGGATTGAAGCATGCTAGAATCAAGATGGAAACTATCTAGTGAGGTTGCAAACTGAATTTCCTGAAATTATGAGCTCAAAACTTCACTACAATGAAGGGAAGTGCCCAAGATGGGGACCAAGACTAGGAAGAAGCTGAGGGGTGGGGATAAGTCCATTAGGTCCTAAAGACTCAATTTTTTTAGGGAGTGTGTAGAATAATATACTAATCACTTAAGTACGAAGGGAGGATAGGTTGTGTGATGGTATAGGTATGCAAATATGGTGGATTAGGATGATATGATGGGGATAGGGTGGGATAGATGAGATAACTTGCCCCCCAGTTCAAGGTACATAGACAACCTATTTACACATGATTCCCATGAATGGTTTTTCATCATGTTACTTATCCAATGTGCCATGAAATGGTTTTCACCATTGGATGAATGATTTCTCTTTACTTTTTTAATTTTTTGATTTTTTGGTTTTATTTTTTAATTGTTTGTGAAAGAATTCTTCTTGGAATATAATGTTATGCTATCCAAGTGAGAAACCAAAAATTAATTTCAACAACAACAATCCATTAGAGCACAATCACCATTGTTGTTGCAACAAGGGTTGGTGTTGGTAAGAGCTTTTCTTACTTTTCATTAATGTTGCTAACCCTTTGCTTAGTCTGAGGTGTTGTTATATATGAAATATGTTCTTTGTTTTGATGCATTGTTCTTCATTTTAGTTCATATTTTAGCATACACATTTTGTCACACCTAATGGAACCTTGTCCCTCATCTAATCCTTTTGTTTGCAAGTTTTTCCTAGCTTGATCTTATAGGTTTTCACACTTTTTAGAGAGATTTGGGGTAATATTTTTCTAGGAGAATCTTGGGACAAAATGTACCTCACCATTGAGTCAAGAAGGCCTAAAAACCTATAAATTCATATGAAATTTGATACATTTTGAGGTTAGAGTTTTTTTGTCATTTTTGAGGTTTTGAAAATTTCCACCTGTCGTTGTCCATACATCATTCCTCTTCATCACTCCTCCTCTGAGTGACTAGGGAATCCCTTTCCAATCACTATATTTTATCCTTCTTTGAAATTTTGTTACTTCTCTTAGTCACAACATCATCTTAAAGAGGGGAATAATGTAGACACCTAAAATTGACCACATCCTAACAACACATCTAACATCACAACACTAATACCACTTTGACACAATTGCACCATCCTAACCACATTTTTATAATTTATCATCAAATTAATTAAATAAATTATATTTAATTATTTAACTAATAGATTTTGCACATCCCTCTCCACTAATTAATTAAATAATTTCATTATTTGTTTAATTAGTCTGAAGTCTTAAATCCTAGGCTAATCCCCAATTATCCTAATCAAATCCCATTCTCATCCATTATCTATAAATAAATTAATTAAAATTTCAAGAAGTCACATGACTAGCTAAAAGTTGTCTAGATTCATTGAACCTAAACACTCCCACAAAAGTCAAACTAATCTTACATCTCCACCATCCATTAACATACTACATCTTTTAAATCTAACAATTCACATAAGGATAAGCCAAGTAGAAGATTTTGTCCTTGCCCTAATTTGTCTAATACAATCTTAGCCATCCATTCTAATCAAATCCTCATTCTCTATCCTCTCAATCCAAACCTTCATCATGTGCATCAATCGTCGAGTGCCACTTGGTGGTTTCTCATGCACCTTAATCTCTCAATAAACCTCATCCATTGATCTCATATATTAATCTCATTCATTGATATTTAATCCTCTCAATCTATAAATAAACCCTGAATCAAGCCATTTAAAAGAAATCTTCTTTGAATGTAATGTCATGTTGTCCAAGTAGCAACCCACAATCAATGTAAATGCCAACAATCCATTGGAGCACAACCACCATTGTTGGTGCAACAAGGGTTGGTGTTGGCGAGAGATTTTCTTAGTTTTCATTAATGTTGCAAACCCTTTACTCAATATGAGGTGTTATTAGATATGAAATAGGTTCTTTGTTTTGATGCAATATTCCTTAGTTTATTTCATATTTTAGCATACACATTCTAGCACACCTAGTGGGACCTTGTCCCTTATCTAATCCTTGTGTTTATATGTTTTTCCTAGCTTGATCTTTCAGGTTTTCACCTTTTTTAGAGAGGTTTGGGGTGAGTTTTTTGTTGGGAGTATCCCAGGGAAAAATAGACCTCACCATTGAGCCTAGAAGGCTTTAAAACCTATAAATTCATATAAAATTTGATATATTGTGACATCAAGTTTTTTTTTCATTTTTGGGGTTTTGCAGATTTCCACATATTGTAGTCTATATGATCTGTATAGATCCATACCATACAATTCATCATACACCTGGTACAATATATCCACAAAGTATTCATTGCATTTTTTAATTTTGTCCACTAGTTCGTTAGCCTTTGCAGATGCAGCGGTTCCTTAGTTTTATTTGTAAGTCCCTTAGGTTTTATGCCTAGGTTATCTAGCCTTTTATTTGTAGGATTTATCTTTTATCTACAATTCCCCCATGTTTTCCCAACAACCCCTTGGTCACATTGGTGACCAAGACCTACTACTATACCAACTCCTAGCCCCCAATACTGAGTCTTGTAGTCACGTATGTGACTAGGTCTTATCTTCCTATCCTAAAGGTCACCTCCCACCAATCCCTAGTCACATTGGTGACCAGGTCTACTACTAATCCCTAACCACCAACTACAAACCTTGATCGCCAACCCTTAGCCACCTCCTGACTTTTGTATGTGACCACTACCTCCTAGTCCCTACTCGTCGTATTTTAAACTATGACCTTGACCATGACATAAAGTGCCACATGTGACCACTGGCAGTTAATCGCTAGCATTAACCTTACCTACCTGATTTGGACCCCCACTCTTATGACCTTAAACTAGTAGTTTTTTTTTCCAAATTTGCATAACCTTTGTTAGACACATCCAATTTTTGCATTTTATAGGCATTAGAAAGATGAATCAGAGCACTTTATTGTGGATGAGATGATTTTTGCATATTTCACCCCAAAAATTAGGTATAATCATTTGAAACCCCCTGTTTGTCTCTAATCTTTGAACAAGCATATCTTTCACATACAAAGTCCAATTTTAGTGCAATTTTCTAAAATTGATTAAAAAATCATAAGGAATCTCATGCTCACATCTATTTTTATTAGAAAACATTATTTGCTAAATTTCACAAGGATTTTATTTTTATTTCTAACACCTTTATTACACCATTTTACTAGTCCAAGGTCATTTAATCAAACTACTAACATCCTTGTGTGCATCTCACTTGTCCAAGATCTTGTTTTATTGTTAGTCTAGTTGCACACTGGTATCTCAAGGTCAAATAATATTTTTTGTTGTGTTTGTGTATTTGATTGGATGTGTATGCTCTCTCCTCACATTGAAAGGTGATCTTACAGATCAAAAACACCCTTACATTCACTCTTTGTGTAACATAAGAAACCAAGTTATGTATTTTATTCCCTCATGCCACAAGGCAATCTTGGGAATCAAAAGCACTTGGTCTTTTTTCCTCACAGTGGTCCTACCCTTGGATTTCATCACCTTGGGGGATAACCCAAACCACGTGTTCCAATGGGGTATAAAAAGGTAGTAGAGAAAAAAATGTACCTCAAAGGAGATCCATAGTATATGGCTCAACTTTGTCACCCTTTTTGTAAGGATATAAGGTGAATTGGAATTGGACTTGCACATGAACATATGCTTGTAGATGGATCACATTCATGAAATTAGACTTCACATACCTTCAAGCATTTGGAGGATATCCCTAGCAACCTTGTACAACCTAGTTTAAGACTATTGGTTGTAGGTGTATGTGGTGCATCAGTCAGTAGTTAGTACCGAGAAGTCATTCACCATGTGCCCCTAGAATTGGATGTGTATATTGTGTATGCTCTCCCCTCACACCTTATGAGTGATCTTAGGTGATCAAAAGTGGTTAGCTCCTCATCATGGGACTTATACATTATGACTAGACAAGGCATTAATGGTGGGGCCTACATGCATATACACACCCACTTGAAAAGCATAGGCTTGTTGATGTTCTTTGTGTGTCTTCATTTGTGTAAAACTCATGCATTGTCCCTTCAAATCAAAAATTAAAATCTTGCAAAATCTAAAAAATCCTCTAAATTCAAAGATTGAAACCCCTCAAAATCCCAATCTTGTATTAAATCCCAACACCCTCATTTCACATGACATCCATTCATCCAAATCCAAACCAAGTCAATCCAAATATAATCCAAAATCAATTCAATCCTACTCAAATACACATCAAAAATCAACTTAATCTTCTTCAAAATGTAATCCCACCTCCAATCATCCAATCAATTCAATCCTAATAAAATCCACCTAAAAAATCAACTCAATCTTAATCAATTCCCACTCCCACCTCCCATCATCTCCAAATCTAATCATCCAATCATCCCAATCCTAATCAAATCATTCCCACCCCATCATACATCAATCCATCAATATCAAGGGTCCTTGACCTAATATATCAAATCCTAAATCCTAAGTCATGAATCCTCCCACACTATAATCCATCACCCACCAAGTAATCCTTGAAATCAAGAAGACAAATCCACTAATCATCCCCATCACCTCCAATCAAATCAAACAATCATTCACACTCAAAATCTAACTCCAACCCATCACCCGAAATCTAATCCAACTCCAACCCATCACACAAAATCTAATCCCACTCAATCCTAATCCCATTCACTCCCCATCACATCATCCCAAATCTAAACCTAATCACTCCTAACCCCATTCAATCCATATTAAATTCTCCCAAACCAAAACCCAATTATCCTAAATCTAACTTCATCCACCATTAATCAAATCCTTAATCCAAATCCCATCTAAATCCAATCTAAATGAAAATCCAACCAATTGCCTAATGCTAATCCAAAACCACATCTAATCTCCCATCCAAATTAAATCAACTCCACTCCAATCTAAATCCTTAATCCAATCCAAATCAAGTTCAATCCAACCCAAATCTTAATCTATACTAATCAAATTCCATCCCTATCATCTCATCTAAAATTTAATCAATCCTCTTGAGTGTCATGTGTCCTTGACCTTAGTTCAATCATTATCCAAATCAAAATAAACTCAATCCCAAACCAAATCAATCCAATCAATCATCAAACCAAATCAAATCAAATATAATCCAATTTATCCCAAACCCAATACAACATCAAGTGTCATGAGTCCTTGACCTTGATCAATCAAACATCAAGCTACCTAAAGTCCTAGACTTAATCCCACAAACCCAAAATCCCCAATCTTTTGATATCAAATAAAATAGTTAGGTCCAATCCATAGCACTCTAAGTCCATCAAATCCATCCATAAAATATCATCAAACCTCATCAAAATCAAATCAAAATCATGACTCCATTTTATTTTGGTGAGTCCCCTCACCATCGTCAATATCAAAAGCCCTTTGAAAATAATGTCCATGAAAGACCCAAAATCAAAGTAAAAGAAAAATCCATGCATCCCTTAGATGAGTTCTTTTATCAAGGTGATGATGATGAAACCCTTGACAACATAATTATGACCAAGCTTGCCATAAGAAATAATCTCCCCATCCTGTTAGATTTTGTGGGTGTGCCTTTTTACCACCCTAACCTTTTTTTGTGAATATTGTACTATTTGAATATTATTAATATAATGTTTAATAGTAATATTCATTAAACAAAAGAGACTTTCAACTAAGAACGTGCTAGCACTAGCTATCCCTCAAGCCCAAACAACACGTCTATCAGTCATCCTCATAGTAACCTTGGCAAGGGAAACACCATTCTAGGACAAGACCCTCAAAACCAATTTAAGTTTATCAAAGCCTCATCCTCATATAATAGTCCTTCATTATCCAAGCCTTCACAAATGAGCCAAAAATCTAATCAAAAATCCTATCAATCATCTAATCCCACCTCACCCAAACAATCTATGAAGGATTTTATCCAAGGACTACTAGTGAAGGATCACAATCAGAAAAGATAGAGCAGAGTTGATTTTAGAAATGCCTCTAATACCATGCCATCATTCTTTGACAAATACTCACATTTTGTTGGCAATACGTTTATAAATCCCAAGCTTACTTGGGTTATTCAAGAGCCCCCTAGCATCATTCCCACCCAAAGTCAAGTACCATCACACAAAAACATTGACATTCCAAAACCTATTAAGACTAATCAAGTCCCCCTAGACATACTATCTATGTATGTCAACCTATGCAGGAGGGTAAACAAATAAAATCCATATGATCTAAAATCTATAAAGTCCATAAAACTTGTAAGATTCAAAGGCATCCAACCAATCAATGCGTAGGAATTAAGGAGTATATCCATGATCTAATCACTAATGGGGATATCAAATCCAAATAATGTGCATCCTCTTATCCAAAAAGAAATTAAGGCTTGTCAAGAGCTTGTCCAAAATCCTATTCAACCTTTCCCATCACCAAATCAAGATCAAACTATCAAAGCAACTCCCATCTATGATCATTATATTATCTATGATCCAAAGAACCAAGTCGATCTCCTCATCCAACTTTATACCATCTAGGATCAAGAAATCCAAACCAATCCTATCCATCATCTTATCAATCCTATCCAAAATCCAACTAGCCCTATCCATCCTCCAACAAGATCCACTTCCCATGATGAGACACTTGGTCCCCATGACCACATATATAATGAAGTAAATAAAATTGATCATATCAAACATATCAATGAGAAATCTACCATTGAGCATTTAAATGATCAAGGCACAACAAGTGTACACAATTAGTAAGCACAAGCATCCTATCAACTAGGATTTGCCACCTTCATCAAGTCAAGATTTCTCGCAGATGGGACAATAGCAAGTTCTAGTATTTTTTTGCAACACGCCATTGGGTTAGCATCATGATTTAAAAATAAGAAGCATCATATCACAAACAAGATATGTAAAAGCATGAACTATCAAGGAAAAGGAATGGGCCTTCATGAGAAATGCATCCTAGAGCCTATCCCAATCTACATCAGTCAGAGTCAAGGCATCGGATATCAATCATCTAAACAATCTAACGATGTCAGTGATACTTCAGCAATTATTTAGGCAATTTCATTCAATGAAAGCATCAAGAAAGGGACCATTCATAGCCCCTACAATAAGCTTTCTACTAGTAATCATTCCACCTCCACTATCCCTACCATCAAACTTTATCCTCCACATCCTAAACCCATAAATTGGGACCAACAAAATTGTTGATCATACAAAAAAAGGATCAAAATTAAACATCAATGGTGAATGAATCCACTAATCAAGGAGGAGACATCAAAGCAATATGGGTCCCAAAGAAAGTGGACCAATCAAATCAAGAAAAGTAAAATATCCAAATCCATTAATCACTCAAAATGTGGAGCCACATTGAATGATACACCTTGCATATAATAGGTGTCCACCACCTTCAAGATTGTATAAGAATGTTGGTCCCAAATATCCAAATCAAGCAATCACTCAAAATGTGGAGCCACATCAAAAGACACACCTTGCATATAATAGGTGTTCACCGCCTTCGAGTTTGTATAAGAATGTTGTCCTAAATATCCAAATCAAGCAATCACTCAAAACATGGAGCCACATTAAAGGATGCACCTTGCATATAATAGGTGTTTGTCACCTTCAAGACTATCATCACTACATGTCATATTTTGCTTCCCAACCAAATAATCCAAATCCATAAAATCTCTAAGTGTTTTCCCCTTTAGAGATGCAAGGAAAAACATCCAAAATTGACTAAGTCCCAAAAACCTTGAGTTTTCCTTGTGTTTTCTAGCTTTTCAGAGTTTCAGAGTTCAGAGTTCTACCCTCTGTCCTTCCATCTCACACCACTCTAAACTTTGCTCCTTTCCCTTCAAAAATAAAGCTAAGTATTGTAACCTTTTCAGAGTTTTAGACTTCAGACTTTCATTCTTTCCCCTTCTCTCTTTGAAGGTGTAGGGCGGAAGGCTCGAAGCCTGTCCCCCACCGAGTGATAATTTTCTAAGACATTCCACCATTCCACAGAGAATATTTTAATAGAACAAAAGGTACTAGTAGAACCACGGAATGCTGCCACATGGGCAAAGGGAAAGTGTAAGGCAAAATGATCAGGGCCTGAGCTCTGACTCTTTGTTTGAGAAATAATGCTAAGTGTTTCAGACTTTAGAGATTAGACATTCTTTCTTCCTCCTCTACAAAGGTGAAAGATGGAAGGCTCAAGCTCTAAACTCCACCAAAACTTTCAAAAGATCAGCTAAGTCTTTGACCTTCAGGGCTCAAACTTCCCTTCTTCCTCCTCTGTGAAGGCAAAAGACAAAAGGCCCAAGGCCCAAAGTCTACCGATAATATAATTGTCCTTTTTAAAGTGGAGTTTGAGGGGCAAACTTTCCTCCTTTCTTCTTCTATTTTATAAGGCAGAACATTGAAGTCCCGAGGCCCAAACTCTGACAGTTTTCACAATCCTTGGAAACAAAGGCAAGAAGGCTAAACCAAGGGCTCACCATGAATAATCATGTTTAGATTTTGCTTCCAAGGTGGGAATCCAGTTCAAATGAAAGTCAAACCTCTAGCACTAAATGGACAAATTGCAATTAAGCATTTATTGTTGTGGGTGGAGTTTTGAGCAAGAGTTTTTAACTTAGATAGTTGAAGATATTTTTTTGTATTTATGGCATTCCCTTTTTTAAAATATCTTCTGACAAAGCCCATGGGGGTGAATTTATTGATGAAATCACCAAGGTCAATGTAATGAAGTGTTATATATGCATGAAAAAAGATGTAATGAGGGTTGGAAAATAGTTGGATATTCTTTATGCTTCTGTATTCCAAACAGAACTCTCCTCTGCTATAACCATGCCTTTTGATCAATACATATGGTGTTTTACTTTTTCATGCTTTTTAACTCTATGTAGTCTTAGAATTGGTTATTGTTCATGAATGTCTAACTCCTTGCAATTCATTCTTTACCTCTATTAAAATATTCATGATTTGTGTAAGTTTATCAGTTGTATTCATTTATTTGTGCATCTTAGCTCTATGAGTGTTCTATATTCAAACCTAATGTATCACCCATTTTCCTCAATGGTGCATAGATTAGGTTTAATCTTAGGAATAGCTGAATCTCCCATTCAATGAAGGACCCAGCCTCTCTCTAGAGATTTGGCCTCCTTGCAAGGTCCCACACTTGGAGGTCATCGCAATGTTTCACTATATTGTTGGAGCCCTAAAATCCTTCAACATAGGGTGCAAATCCAAGTGACAACAGTTTTTGGCACGCCCGGTGGGATTGTGAGTAATCTAAATCAAAGAATCTAGCTAAAAATCTAGTGTTCTTCTTAGTACTCTGCATCTTGGCAGACTTTTCATGCACTTGGAGACTCTACTAGCTTCTGATTCTGATCAGTGCCATCTTTTGTGTCTATGCAAACAAGGGCGTCTTCAAGAGGTAACTTTCAATTTACTAAATTATCTATTGCTGCTTCAAGGAGAAGGTCTAGGTTATCTAGGTCTCCTATGAGAAGGAATAGCACCCCTATTTTACTTCATCCAAGAGCTCAATCTACACCCCCTTCTGTTAGGTTTCAATATAATAGAAGAAGCTTGCACATTCCTAGATTGAATTTGAATATCCCTAGGATGGAAATAAATTTGCCTTTTGTGACCTTTAATGGAGGTAGCCCTTTAGATTTGGTTGATACAATGATATACTAGTTGCAGCCCTAAAGAGTGTTTCACCCTTTACAGGTGATGGTTCTATGACCCCTGCTGAGAACATCAAAGACATATTCAGTGTGTGCTCGGTCCATCATATCCAGCATGAGGACATTTCTGTCAAGATTTTGGTTTCATATTTTAAAGGGAGAGCTCTTAAATGGTTTAGGAGCTTGACCTGTACTTCAATATATGACTGGGATGAGCTGGGATAGGCCCTCTACAAGCATTTTGGAGAAAGGGTAGATAATGTTTCATTGCTTGAGAAACTAAAAACTATCAAAAGAGCCCCAAGTGAGATGCTGGCAGATTTCAATTTTAGATTCCAGAGGAAGTGGGACAGGATCCCAACTACCCTTATGCCATCTCCACAAGGTGCTTTTGTGTACTTTCTAAGGGCTTTAAATTTTGACATTGTAATAATGATGCAATCCCTGGGTGCTAAAACCCTACCCGCTGGTTATGAGACAACTCTAAAAGATGAAAATTGTCTAATACAAGATGGGAAAATTACCCCCAAACCTCTTGTACCCCTATTTCCAAAGCTACCTTCATCATCCCAGCAGCCCATTATTGCTCCCATTCCAGAACCTAAAGCTTCAACTTCTCTCCTTCTCAAAAGGAAAGTGACCATGAAGCCCTCATGACCAGCATGGCCAATAAATTGAACAAAATAGATATTCAAACTACCCCAAAACCCCATCAGAATTATAATCAAGGGCAGTCATCCAACCAAAATTGGAATCAGGGTTATAATTCCAATAGAAACTATAGACACCTAAAAAAATCATCACCAACTAACCATCTTCCGACATCACCCCAATTAATTAATTAAATTTTTATTTAATCAATTACACCTTGCAACATCTGATTATTCACCTTCTCTTCATCATTTTATCTTTTAAATTGAATTAATTTAATTAATTCAATGGTTACACTTACTAACATTAGCCCAATTAATTAAATAAATATGTAAATATTTATTTGGTTAATTTCACCATTTCCATAAACCCAATTAATTAGGTAAATTATGTTTATTTAGTTAATTCAGCCTACTAATTAGCCTACCCCTAACCTAGTTGATTAAATACCTATTATTTAATTAGCCATCCTAGCCTATGAGACCCCTAGACCTAAAATTAATTAAATAAACCCTTGTTTAATTAATTTTAACTCGTAATTAATCCATTCACCAATTTACTACATCCATATTAATTAAACTAATACCCTTGATTAGTTTGGTCATCCCCACATACCCCAAATAAAAAATTAGCCTTTATTCCACATAAGGCAATTTTTTATAGACATTTTGTCCTAAAACTCATTAATGAGTTCTTACACACCTAACATGTCATATTTCACATTTATTAGAACTCTTCCCCAAATGAATTAAAAATTCATTTCTAATCCTCACCTCTTCCCCAAAAGAATTTAAAATTCCTTTTTAATCCATATCATCTAACTTCATTAATGAACACCCCCTCCCAAGGTGAATTAAAAATTTATCTTTACTCTCATGCCTCCATTGTTGTTGATCAAATCTAAGCCCTCCATCTCACATTCATCCTCATCCATTGATCTCTACTTTCAATTTCAACCATTGGATCAAATCCCCCTCCAAAATGCCTATAAATACAACCTCTTCCAAGACATTTTATCATCCAAGTTTAGTGTATTGTTATCATGCCAAAATCTCTCCATCATCTCATCTAGAGCTAGGCTTTTTAGTGACTTGCATATGCATTTGAGAGCATTTCACATTTAGCAAGCCATGGGTGAAGCTAGAGAGTAAGGGTGCACTCTCTCAACCTTATCAAGGAGGATCTCATTTGAAGGTATAAACTTGTGTTTTCATGCATTTTGTTTATGTTTTTCACTTCATTTTTTTTCCTTGACCTCATTTGGCACAGCTGGTGGGACCCCATGGTCCTAAGATACTAATTTTGTGTAAGTTTTTGTGAAAAAAAAGACATGTTTTGTAGGTTTTAGTGCCAAAAGCTCTTTGTTCGGTGCCATTTGGTCTCGCATTGGTGCCATTTCCTGGTTTCATGGCACCATTCTTCACTATTTTGGCGCTATCCTGGGATGACATTTAACATTAACCTTAGATATTGTGTTTGGATTTTAATTCTTTTTTAAGGTTTTGACAAGCTTTTTAAGTTTCTTTGCTCTCTATTTTGATAGTAAACACAAAGAAATAGGGTGTCATAATGTCAAAATTTGTCTAGGGGTATATGCAATGATTTTCTATCTAACCCTATCTCATTTTGTTTATTTTTCCCTATCTATCACCTCTCTCTTTTGGTCTTTTTGAATGTTACTTGGCAGAGGGAGGAGTACTAACCTTGTTTAAGTTAAGTTTTTTGAGACTAAATGTGTTTTTGAAAGATTTTTAGGGGCACTGCATCATTTTGGTACCTTCTGCACACAATTTGGCACTATTTGGCTCAAAGAACAGGGTAAGTGCAGGTAAAAACATGCTTTAACTCCATTCCCTCATATTTTGATGCTATTTCCGTAGATTTTAGCACTATCCCTGGGTTTGGTACCATTCAGTCTATTTGTGGCACCATCTGGTTTTATCCTCTGTTGTGAGACAGAATATTGCATGTTAATACTTTGACACCATTTTTATCCATTTTAGCGCTATTTGCCTGATTTGTGGCACCATTACTATCTGTTTTGGCACTATTTTTTGTGCTAACTTTGGGGTCCGTGCAGGAGTTTGACAGGGTTTTGCAGGGAAAAAGAATGTTTGTCCAAGAATGTTTGTGCACTAAAATGAACTTTACTTGTCTAGCTTAGCAAATATTTTGATTTCTTGCATTTAAAATAAACCTTGTTTGCACAAACGTAGGAACACTTTGATTGGGTTTTTAAAAAGAACTTAGATTTTGTTTGGAGTGTTTGGTGTGCTTGCACATTAAGTTAGTAGATCCCAAGGGATAGAATCAAAGTATCCTCTCCCCTCGCCTTCATAAGGATCTTGGGTGAAGAGAAATGGTTCTATTCTCTTCTTTTTCATTTTCTTAGAGAGGCCTGCCTTGGTGGGAAAAGAGGTACTCACCCCAAGGGAATGACCTCAATCGGTACTTTCATTGAGTCCGCTATATAAAAAAGGATAAGGTGGAAGCCAAGTCTAACCAGTATTAGCACTTATTGTGCATTTCTAGTTTGAAAGGAGGCATACCTTGTGTATATAAAACTCCTAGTAAGACTAGTTAAAGCCTTAAGTGGCTTGCTAGATGCTCATAATGTGTCGGTCCCCCAAATATCCCCCACTAAACACATTTGGTTAGAAGCCCACCCCTTTTCGACCATGTGGTGATTTGTTCAAGGCAAGAGGACACATAATCCTCTCAAGATTCTCACCATGTGGCTCCCTAGAGATGAGATGGAAATCCTCGGCTTAGCATAAGCTATATGTAGCTTTCCGGGGAAAGGGTGGTTGGGTTATCCTTCCAGTGCAGGAGGCCCCTATCCATCATCTCTCACAAAGACAATATAATGGACACACTTAGTAATCAGTGTGTTTGCATTTGAGTTGGAGATTCCAAGTTGTGGGCTTGACAAATTGCCATTCACCTTGACCTTAGGTAGAATAAGCATTGTCTTCGAGTGTTTTTGCAATTTGTGTTTATACCCATGGAAATTTGGGCCTTGAGGGGATTCTTGAACATACACATCACATTTGAACCTCCCATACGACCTTTGACCATTGTATTTTCTTGTTTGGAGTGTTTGTATTGATTGCCAAGGAACTACCATTGACCTTATCTGAAGCCACCTCAATCATTGAACCATTGAAACATTTGACACCTCCAAATCAATCATTTGAGCTTCAAAATCCAAAAGTTGAGACCAAAATCCAAAAATTTGCCAAAATTTACCAAAAAACCTAGACCAAATCCAAGCAACTGGCTCATTTTGATGCCAAAACTTCTCTATTTCGCACCTAAAAATTCATCTGTGGCATCATTTTCCCTAACACCTTAATTCACTATTTTGGTGCCATTCATCAAATTCCTAGCGCCATTACCCTCTGTTTTGGCACCTTATCCCTAGAATTTGGTGCCATCTGGAGATCAAATTGCACACGTGTCTAAAAGATTGTTTTGGAATCCTTAAGTCTTGCTTAATCATAATCCGTGGTCATCTTGTCAAAATCCATTGAAACCCTAATTCACCTTTGACCATAGCCCACAACTATTTTTCCCAAAAATTCATTCATACACCTTCATTGTGACCTTAGAGAAAAGTCATTTTGACTATTGGACCCTCTATCTCATTAATCACTAAGCTTAACTGTAATCCTTTCCCATCTTTGTATAATCCAATCCAACTTCACATTTTGATTTTCACTTTTTTGGACCTATACTCCATCCATTCCAAAATTTCATTCCAAATCCAACATTTCCCAATCATATCCATCAAATCCAAAATCAAATCACCCAACATCCAAAATATCAACCATATCCAAATCAACCTTTGAGCAAAGAATTAAATCTAGATCTTATTATCCTTTTAACATCCCATTTTGCTTGTTGGTCATTAGTCTACCTACAAGTAAAATAATCATCCTCCTTTTGCCTAAGGTCATAAGTCTACCTTAAGTAAAAGAAACATCCATTTTGTAACTTAAAGATCTAGATTTATTTTAGCTTACTTTTGATTTGAACATCCTCCCAAAACATCATCAAACCATCCAAAACATCCAAAACACATAAGGTTTTCCTTAGATTATCATCCAAAATCCATTAAATCATCTATGGTCTCCCTTGGTTGATTATTATCCAAGCCATCTTAGAACCATCTTAATCACATCATCACATCCCCTTTTCTTACCACTCTCATCCTAAAATCATTTGTATTGCCTCATCTATTCCCACCATCTCCTTTGGTCCAAAATTTTTGAAAAATCAAATTACCCATTTATCTTTGGGGTCCTAACCTCCAAGATTTATCATCCCTACACACCATCCTTAAGTTTAAAACTTTTGAGATCCTGTTCTCTAAAGCTAAGAACCTATATCTTACCATATCATATCCATATCACTATTCACCCTTAGGGTTTAGAATTTTGAGATTGCATTCTCTTAAGGCTAAACCTCTATTTGTATCTCATCACATCCCCATCCCCACCTATCTTTGGGTCTAATAATTTAAATCCATTCTCTAAGGTCTCGAACTTCATCCATCCAAATAAATTCACACCCAAAAACCATTGCATGCCCATGAAAAGATCCCAATCCAAGAAAAACAAGGACATGGAACCTTTTAGGAATACCTTTGGCATAGGAATGCCTTCAACTGACCAAAACAATTTCCCCTTAGTCCAACAAGTACCATCATTCGACACCAATGCTATACTAAATCCCTTCCCCATCCAACCACAAGTACCACCATCTAACACCAATAATATAGATCAAGATGTCCTAATTTCACACAAGATGTCGATTCCATGGATATACTCGATAGAGTCCTAAAATTGGATCCTAATAGATATCTTGATTTTCTTCCCAAAAATGGTGCTACCATACCTAACATCACCACATCGTCCCAACCATCGACATCCCATACCATCCCTAACACATCCCAAGCTTTAAACGTCACTACATCTACAATTCCCACCAACTCAAATGTTACCACATCCATGATCCCTACAAATACATCGACCACACCAAATATCTTGACTATATCAACATCCACCATCACCACATGTACACCACAAATTACCCTAAACATCACCAACAACACCACACACCCAAGCATTTCCACAAGTGCACCCCAACTTGATGCTAACACCATAGCTTTCATAACCCGCTTATTCTCACAACCACCCCATAACACATCGAACCCTTCATCTAATTTCACGTATGTATAAAATCCCATCTCACAAGCACCTATCACATCCTCCACCCAAAACACACAATAAAATCCCAACCAAAATCAACAACCCCCACCACATGTCCTACAACAACTCCTCGCATACCAACAACACCTCTCTTCAAAATCAAATCACCCAAAACCAAACCTTACAACACCAAATGCCACCCCAAATCAAATTTTGCCTTTTCTCCAACAACTAATGCCAAATCAACAAACCTACGTTCCACAACCACCATCACAAGATTTAGCTAGCATTGTGCAAACATTAATCCAAAAGGTTGACAACATGCAACAAGGAAACAAAAGAAAGCAATATTCTTTCAAGGATATTTTCCCGTATCCATTTGATAGGACATTATACATGCCTCCCTTTCCCAAAAAATTTGAAACGCCCAAATTTGATAAATACAAAGGAAAGAGAGATGCTAGGGAACACCTTAGGGAGTTCTACATAGCTTGCTTAGAGGTCTCATATGACGATACCTATTTGATGAGACTATTCCCTAGAAGCCTTGGTGGCCAAGCCACTGAATCATTTTATCATCTTCCTCACGGCATTAAGACATTCCATGAGCTTGCAGAGAAGTTTGTGAACCATTTCTCCTACAACTTTGAGCATGAAATATCAATGACCGACCTATGCAACACCAAACAAAAGAGTGGTGAGTCCTACGCCACATTTTTACAAAGATGGAAAGGCTTACAAAGCAAACTCCCGTGGCCTACTCCCAAGAAACAAATCATCACCATGTTCATATCCAAGATTAATCAAGAGATGGGGTTCCATCTACAAATACAATGTGCATCAACCTTTGAAGAGGTTATCGACAAAGGAACCACCATTGAAAGAGCCCTCATCGCTAAGGGCTCCATAAAGCTTTACAACAATGATTACAAAAACAATAACAACAACAAGGTCAACAACAACAACATGAACAATGATGCACCATCAAAAGACAAACCTCGCTTTTAGGGAAAGAACAAGAACACTCTCAATGATGGCGTCACCGATGTGAAATCTACTCAAAATGTACAAAATCCAACCCCAACAAGCACATCCACAATGAATAATGTCAACATCCCCAAAGGACCACTGAAACAAAATAATAACCCTAAGAGAAAATTCACACCCTTAGGAGAGCCCATTGAAAATGTTTTGAACAATCTTGTGAAGGTAGATTTAATCACCTTACCCCTTATTAGACCCTATGATGAGAATCAATTCAAACCCTCTTGGTTTGATGAGAATGCCTTTTGTGAATACCATCGCATGAAAGGGCACAAAAAATATAACTGCATGAGGCTAAAACATTGCATACAAGACCTTTTTGATAGGGGTGACACAAGCATTGACAAACCACTGAAACAATCACCAAATGCTAACTTAGGAGCATATAAGGATCATCTTCCCGATCATAATAAAGGAAAATCTTCTTCATCCAATCAAGCATACAACATCGTACCACCTCCCTCCTCTTTCAACTCCATCATGGGACAAATAGATGATTCTTCCAACCACATCAACACTATCACTATTAGAGCCAAAACCCTAAATTGTGTCATCACCACTCGTCGAGGCCGTGTTTCTATCCATGGAGCTCCCACCAACGATCAACCCTCCACATCCATACCTACCAATCCACCATCAGCTCACAAGTACAACCTCCTAGATCATCTAGGGAAAACCCCTATACAAATCTCCATCCTTGAGTTGCCCCACACATCCCCCCACCATAGGGAAATCCTTGACAAAGCCTTAATGGAAACACAAGTCCCTCCTAATCTAAATGTGGATCAATTCCAAGCCATGGTGGGCCACATCACCTCACCTCACCATCTCACCTTCTCCAAAAAGGATCTTCCTGCCTCTAATGCCCTACATAATGAAGCCCTACACATCGAAGTCTGCATCCACAAGCACACCATAAAATGAGTCTTAATAAATGGTGGCTCTGGCCTAAATCTTTGTACTCTAAAATTATTAAAACATTTGGGATACTTTGATGTAGTTGTGGATACTAGTGAATGTATAATCATCAAAGGATACGATGACACCGAGAGATTGTCTGAAGGCACCATCAAAATTCCTATTCAAGTGGGACAGAAAATCTTGGAGACCAAATGTCAGGTGCTTGATCTTGATCTTCCCTACAACATTCTTCTCGACCGACCATGGATTCATGTCATGCAAGTCATGCCTTCCACCTTCCATCAATGTTTGAAGTTCCCTCATAATGGCACAGAAGTTACCATCTATGTTGATCCCTGTCCTTTTCAATATTACAGTTTCTTGGAAGGACACGACCACACCTTTTTCCCTTACAACAATGCCACCAAAAAATCCACCTCACAGACAAATCTTGCATCATCCGCTTCATACATCGATCCTCCAACATCACGACTACATTGCAAACATCTCCTCCACCCAAAGTCAAGATCAAGTTAAGCGACATGGGATATGGTCAATATGACCTACATGGCACCTTTTGTGTGGGACTATTGCCATCTCCTAAAACATTTGGTGCTCCTACGAAAGAAGATGTCTCTATGGTGATCATCAAGTGCAAGCCATCACCTACCTTCAAGAGGAATCATCTCCTTGACCAAGATGTTCTCAAAGACATATCTTCATGGTTATACAAAGAAGAAGAAGTAGAACAAGATGCTCCTACTATTCCAACCAAGATCTATGGGAAGGGTCTCAAAATTGTCAAGTACATGGGCTACAAAGGACAAGGTGGCATACGCCTTCATGAGAAAGGGATAGTAGATCCAATCTAAGCAACAAGAAACCCACACCTTCATGGGCTAGGGTATGGGAAGCAAGAGTCTACCCTCGCTAATGACGAATGTATCTTAAGTGAGGTCACTAAGGTTTTCCCCACAATCAACAACATCAGCGAAGAAGACCATCAAGACTCCTTTAGTGACTTTGTAGAATTCTTCAAATCCTCCATATGTACCATCTACACCCTAACCACCATGCCATCCACCTCTAACAACTTGCCTCTTGTTTACCCCCAACTCATAGATTGGGACCAACAAGGACCTCCCATCCTTGATGTTGCACAAAACGATGAAGCAATAGCCGAGATGATGGGGTTAGAGATCACTTTCCCCTAGGAGACCACAAGGCCAGATATATCATGGAACTCAACACATATACATACTTTGGGGAGACAACCCAAGCTCTTAGTCACAAAAACATAAAAATAAAAATAACACCCCCTAGTGAAAACCACTTTGTGGCACTTTCAATTGAAGAAAAAATCAAAATAAAGGACGTATAACCTAGTGAAAACCTCCATGAGGTTCTAGGAAATGAGAGCATGGACCTTCCTAAAGTATCCAAATTATATCAAGAGAGATCACCTATCTTAATTGAAGCATCGCAGGAAATGAATCTTGGAACAGAAGAAGCACCAAAAATCACATTCAGAGATGAGTCCCTCACAACAAAGGAATAGGAGAATTTCTTAGCCTTTTTCAAATAGAGAAGCCATAACTTCGCATGGACCTATGTTGACATGTTAGGACTAGATCCTACCCTAGTTGTTCATCACCTTGTGGTACGTCCTGATGCGAAACTAGTGAAGCAAAAGCTAAGAAAGATGAATCCCCAAATAACGCTCCTTGTCAAAGTAGAGCTTAAGAAACTCCTAGATGTGGGGTTTATCCATCCAATAGATTATCCCAAGTGGGTATCCAATATTGTACTTGTAGCCAAAGTCACTGGGGACATTCGGTGCTGCACAAATTTTAGAGATCTCAACAAAGCTTGCCCTAAGGATGACTTTCCTCTACCAAACATTGACATCATAGTAGATCTCACCGTCGGTCATGAGATGTTGTCTTTGATGGATGGTTTTTCAGGGTACAATCAAATCAAGATTGTAGAGGAAGATCAACATAAAACATCCTTTATATGTCCATGGGGGATATACTATTGGGTCATGATGCCTTTTGGCTTGAAGAATGCAGGTGCTACATATCAGAGGGCAATGATGGTCATCTTCCATGATCTCTTCTATAGCATAATGGAAGACTATGTCAATGATCTATTGGGAAAATCCAGAACTAGAGAAGAACACTTAAATGTGTTAGCTAAGATTTTTGATAGGCTAGAGCAGTAGAATGTGTGGCTGAATCCAAAGAAATGTGTCTTTGGGGTCACTTCTAGAAAGCTTCTAGGATACATCATGTCAAGAAGAGGAATTGAAGTGGATCCTTCCAAGGTCAAGGCTATAGTGGAGATGCCTCCACCTAAGACACTTAAGCAACTCTGAAGTCTACAAGGAAAACTCTAATCCATCCACTTCTTTATAGCACAACTTGTCGATAAGTTCCAGTCATTTCAACATCTTCTTTGCAAAAATATAGTCTTTGTGGGGGATAGTCAGTGCCAGAATGCTTTTGAACAACTAAAAGAATATCTTTCTAACCCACCTATCCTCATTCCACCAAAGCAAGGGGAACCCCTCCTTTTGTACATTTCAACAACAGAAACAACCATAGGGGGCCTTGTTGGCATAGTATGATGAGCAGGGAAAAGAAAGAGCTATATATTACATTAGTCGCACCTTGGTAACTTATGAGATGAATTATACACCAATTAAATGAGCATGTATCGCTGTTGTCTTCACTTCATAGAAATTGGGACACTACATGCTTAACAATAAGACTAAGCTCATTACCAAGATTGACCCACTGAAATATTTGTTAACTAGAGCAGCTTTTATAGGAAGAATGGATAAGCGGGTTATGATCCTGAGTGAGTTTGATATCGAATACACAGAAAGGAAAGCCATCAAAGGATAGGTAATTGCTGATCAGCTAGTTGATGCACCAATCCCAATAGAACAACCATCGCTTGTAGAGTTTCTGGATGAATCCATACTGACAGTAAAGCTGATAGAAGAAACATGGAAAATGTATTTTGATGGGTCCTACATGCATCATGGCTTGGGGGCAGGCATCTTGTTTGTTACACCTCAAGGAGACACCATCCCTAAATCCTATAAGATCACATTTCCATTCACAAATAATGTAGCAGAGTACCAGGCCCTCATTACGAGACTCTGCATGGCAATACAGTGGAAAATTGAGAAGCTGATAGTCTATGGAGACTCCCAATTAGTCATCTGGAAGGTAAACAATGAGTATAAGACAAAGGATGACAAGCTCCTACCCTATAAAAGAATGGTTGACGAATTCAAAGATTATTTTCACGACATCCATTTTGAACAGATCCCAAGATTGAATAACAAAGCAGCAAATGCCATGGCCACAATAGGATCCTTGGTTGATATGAAGAAGGATAGAAAGAAGTGTGAGTTTCTAATTGAAGAGCTCCCCATACCAGATTATGATGTTCCACAATCATAATTAGTGTGTGACATTGTTGGTCCTTTATCTCCCTGGTATCAAGAAACTTACATGTACCTTCATGACAACATTACCCCACCAAACCTATCATCTACACAACATAAAAGCTTCATCTGCCGATGGTGCAGGAGCACCTACCTGACAGCTGGCCTCCATGAGGCAGTTAGTTTGTTTTGAGTCTTGTTAATGTTTTCAAGAAGGTCTTATAAGACCAATGCATGTAATAAGGTCATGTTGACCATGCTTTACTATTTTTAGCTAGGTTGTTAGGACAGCTGTTATGCTGTAGGTCCGGTTGGATCTCCCAGCCGCCTGGAGAGATTTCCCAGCCACTTGGAGTCGGGTCAGTAGTACTCGCAAGAGATCCTATTTATGCATGAGGATCGGTTGGTCTTAGGACAGATTGATAGATAGCTGTTGAGAAGCTAGATTGCAGAGAGTGAAACAGTATATTGTATTGCATCTTTGAAATCAATAAAGAGATCCTGTTTGTGTTCATCCTCTGTTGATTTCCATTGTTTAATCGATTTGCTGTTTTGGTGGGTACATGGATTTGCTGATCCATTCCACCGGTTGATTCGTCGAATCGGTGGAATGGCCATGTACAGTAGTTTAGGATGTAGTTTGTGTTTTCTGTTTGTTCGCATGCAGGTGTGCAGGATCGTCGTCGAGAGGTGTTGAGAACCCTAGCATGGGTATGTGCTAGGTCGAGCTGATAGTTAGAGTTTGGAAGATCACCCTGAAAGTGGATCGGGTTATCCCAGGAGGTTCGGCGGATCGGAATTCGCTAAGGTTGGAAGTTCGTCAAAATGGCATCATCAGGATATTTCGGTGTATATCCTGCAGTTACTTCAAGCGTCATCCGAGTAAAGGGAGTTGAGCATGATGCAGCAGTTTGCATAAAGTGAAAGCGCATTGGGGTGATCATCATCAGGTGTTGCCAAGGAGGAGCGTATCGGCATAAAGTAGAAGATCGGGTTGATAAAGTCATCGCGGGCCGATAAGGTTAAGTTTGGCCGATAGCAGGATATTGAAGGAGTTGCATATGACGTCATCATCATCAGGATATACGTCATCAGGATATCGGGGCAGCAGGATATTGAGGAGCTGCATGTGACGTCATCGTCATCAGGATATTGGGGTGACGTAAGCATTGAAGGAAAGGTGCGAAAAGTTGAGTATCATCATCAGGATATATGGGAGGAACTGGATGTTCTATATCCTGCTGATGAACATGATGTTGAACATCATGATGCTGAAGATAGTGAAGATAGAGGTCGTCGGTGAGATGAACAGGGAACGTCAGGAGGATGTTTGCGCTTGCCGAATATCATGATGCTGTTGAAAGGCGAAAGGTGAAAAGCGATAAGGAAGTGAACAGTAGTCAGCAGGAGGATATTTCACGCCTCTTCAAAATGTGATGATGCTGCCGATAGTCGGATATGATGATGCTGCTGACATGCGAAAGGATGAAGGCTTGTCTGCAGGAGGATATCGGTCGGCAGGGGAAATATGATGATGCTGACAGTGTTAAGGTAAATATGATGATGATGATGAAGGGTTGCGGACATCCATGCTATATGTTAAGGTTTTAGTGTGGATGCCTCTGCATCATAGTGGTATCAGAGCTCAGCAAAAGGTCTGGGCTGTTGTGTGTTGATTCTGTCACCAAAAGGGCAGAGGTAGAGTTGATTCTGTCACCGAAAGGGCAGAGGTAGAGTTGATTGTGTGTTGTGTGAGAGGCTGACAAAATGCCTCCGAAAGGTAATGGTACTGCAAGGGAATTGCAGGAGATAAAGGAAAAACATGCCAGAGAGATGAGGAAGATGAAGGAGCTTGCTGAAGCACTTCAAGCCAGGCTTGTAGCCCTGGAGAAGAACAAAAAGAGGGAAGTGGAAGACAGTGAGTCTGAAGAAGATGAAGATGCTGTTGAAGAGTATGAAGAGGTAGCTGAAGATCTGGATGCTGAAGACCAGAGACTGGCAAAACTGTTAAAGGCAGTGCAGAGTGATAAACCTAAGGTAAAGGTTGATGTTTCCAAGTATAATGGAAGTTTGAATGAAGATGAGTTACTGGATTGGATTGCTGCACTTGATAATCACTTTGAATGTGAAGATGTTGCTGAGGATCAGAAGGTAAAGATTGCAAAGACCAAGTTAGGAGGTCATGCTTTGGTATGGTGGGATTATGTACAATCCGAGCGAAGGAAACAAGGAAAGTCAAAGATCACTTCATGGGATAAGATGGTAGCAAGGATCAAAGGGAAATTCTTGCCTAAGGATTATGAGATTCAGATGTTTAAGAAGCTGCAATTTTTAAGGTAGAAGGAAATGGATGTGAAGGCATATACTGAGGAGTTTTATAAGTTGAGTATGAGATCTGGTCATCATGAGAATGAGGTAGAAAAGGTGGCTAGGTATTTGGCTGGTTTGAGATTGAACATACAGGATGAGTTAGTTTTAGCTAACCCTAAGAATGTGGAGGATTGTTACCAAATGGCAATCAGGATTGAAGAAAAGATGAATAGGAGACAAGATAAGTCCATGAGAGGAAGAGGCAGTAATATGAGGGGAAGAGGAGCAGCCCCTACAACAAGGCAAACCAATGAGGGTCAAGAAGACACTGGTAAAGGACAGGGACAGTCTGATTTCAGAGGTGGATGGAAAGGTACTAGAGGCAGATTTGGAAGTGGTAGAGGTTCTACTACATTTTCAGGAATGTGTTACACCTGTGGTGAGTTTGGTCATCCATTTTTCAAATGTCCAGAAAGCAAAGGTTCATCATCCAGAAATGATAGAACGAATGACAAGAGAGTACAACTTGTGCAAGAGGACAAAGTAGAGCAAAGTGTACACAGTTCAAACACTTATGGAGATAGAGATCCTGACAATTATGCATATCCTGAGGATGGAGAAGCATTGATGCTAAGGAGAATTAGTTTGCAGGCATCAAAGGATATGATGCAAAGAAGAGCTCTTTTCAAGACCACATGCAAGAGCAAAGGTAAAGTATGTAAGGTTGTCATTGATACTGGTTCAACAGACAACATGGTATCTCAGGAAATGGTGGATAAGCTGCATTTGGAAAGGATTCCACATCAAAACCCTTACAAGGCATCTTGGGTGAGTGATAGTCAATCACTTTGGGTATATGAACAGGCATATGTGGATTTTCAGATTGGAGCATATCATGATAGAGTTTTGTGTGACATTTTGCCCATGGAATGTTGTCACCTACTGTTGGGTAGACCATGGCAATTTGATAGGAGGGTACTGTATGATGGGTATGCTAATACCTACACCATCAAGAAAGATGGGAAGACTATTAAGTTGATGCCATTGCAGGAAAATGCTGCAGTACAGAAGGCAGCCCAAGTCATTTTAATGGGAAAGAAGGAGTTTGTGCAAATGCCTAGAGGAGCAGGCATAAAGGTAGTTGAGGACACTGCAGGGAAAGAAGTTGTTAAGGACAACAGGTTGAAGAATGTTTCAATTTTGACTGACAGAGGTCAGCAGCAGGTTCAGAAACAGGTTTGCAAACAGCAACCAGTTGAGAGGAATGACAAGGATGTTGTCATAGTTGGGACTATTGTTTGTCCTATAAAGGTTGAAAGGAAGATAGAGTTGAACATTGCAGAAGTTCAAGAGGTAGTTCAGACAGAGGTTCTGGTCAGACAACCTGACAAACACAAGGTATGTGAGAGAAGGGCCTACATTGACAGGCATGAGGATTCACTTGCAAGACAGCAAGTTACAGTTCAGAAGTCTTGGAGCAGCCGAGAGACAGCAGAGGATAAAGCTGGAACAGGGCAGAATATTGCAAAGGCAAAGTGTAAAGGTGGAGGACTTCCACATCCTAAACTCATGGGACATGAGTTCTTTTCTGTTGGGGAGTATGGTGCAGGAGCACCTACCTGACAGCTGGCCTCCATGAGGCAGTTAGTTTTGAGTCTTGTTAATGTTTTCAAGAAGGTCTTATAAGACCAATGCATGTAATAAGGTCATGTTGACCATGCTTTACTATTTTTAGCTAGGTTGTTAGGACAGCTGTTATGCTGTAGGCCCGATTGGATCTCCCAGCCGCCTGGAGAGATTTCCCAGCCGCTTGGAGTCGGGTCAGTAGTACTCGCAAGAGATCCTATTTATGCATGAGGATCAGTTGGTCTTAGGACAGATTGATAGATAGCTATTGAGAAGCTAGATTGCAGAGAGTGAAACAGTATATTGTATTGCATCTTTGAAATCAATAAAGAGATCCTGTTTGTGTTCATCCTCTGTTGATTTCCATTGTTTAATCGATTTGCTTTTTTGGTGGGAACATGGATTTGCTGATCCATTCCACCGGTTGATTCGTCAAATCGGTGGAATGGCCATGTACAGTAGTTTAGGATGTAGTTTGTGTTTTCTGTTTGTTCGCATGCAGGTGTGCAGGATCGTCGTCGAGAGGTGTTGAGAACCCTAGCATGGGTATGTGCTAGGTCGAGCTGATAGTTAGAGTTTGGAAGATCACGCTGAAAGTGGATCGGGTTATCCCAAGAGGTTCGGCGGATCAGAATTCGCTAAGGTTGGAAGTTCATCAAAACGGCATCATCAGGATATTTCGATGTATATCCTGCAGTTACTTCGGGCATCATCTGAGTAAAGGGAGTTGAGCATGATGCAGCAGTTTGCATAAAGTGAAAGCGCATTGGGGTGATCATCATCAGGTGTTGCCGAGGAGGAGCGTATCGGCATAAAGTAGAAGATCGGGTTGATAAAGTCATCGCGGGCCGATAAGGTTAAGTTTGGCCGACAGCAGGATATTGAAGGAGTTGCATATGACGTCATCATCATCAGGATATATGTCATCAGGATATCAGGGCAGCAGGATATTGAGGAGCTGCATGTGACGTCATCGTCATCAGGATAATCATCATCAGGATATTGGGGTGACGTAAGCATCGAAGGAAAGGTGCGAAAAGTTGAGTATCATCATCAGGATATATGGGAGGAACCGGATGTTCTATATCCTGCTGATGAACATGATGTTGAACATCATGATGCTGAAGATAGTGAAGATAGAGGTCATCGGTGAGATGAACAGGGAACGTCAGGAGGATGTTTGCGCTTGCTGAATATCATGATGCTGTTGAAAGGCGAAAGGTGAAAAGCGATAAGGAAGTGAACAGTAGTCAGCAGGAGGATATTTCACGCCTCTTCGAAATGTGATGATGCTGCCGATAGTCGGATATGATGATGCTGCTGACATGCGAAAGGATGAAGGCTTGTCTGCAGGAGGATATCGGTCGGCAGGGGAAATATGATGATGCTGACAGTGTTAAGGTAAATATGATGATGATGATGAAGGGTTGCGGACATCCATGCTATATGTTAAGGTTTTAGTGTGGATACCTCTGCATCAGCTGACCCCCTGCTTCACCCTTATAGGAGACACCCTTTATAAAAAAGTCTTAATGGTACACTTTTACGATGCATCGACTCTAGGGAAGCTGAAGTGGCTTTGCAAGAGGTGCACAAAGGCATTTGTGGGGCACACTCTAGTGGACCTACTTTAGCGAAGAAGATTTTAAGAACGGGATAGTACTGGAAAACCATGGAGTGGGACGCTTACAGGTTTGTGAAGAAATGTTTCCCATCCCAGCAACATGGGGATCTCATCCATGCACCACCATACGAGTTGCATCCGATAATGACACCTTGGCCTTTTTCACAGACACCTTGGCCTTTTTCACAGTGGGGACTCGACCTCATAGGTAAGATTCACCCTCCATCATCCAATAGCCACAAATTCATCATCACTGACACCAAATACTTCACTAAGTGGCTCGAAGCTATTCCGCTCACTTTCACCACAGATATCCAAATAGCCAAATTTATCCTTCATTACATAATATGTCATTGCAGAGTTCCTCATTCCATTGTCACAGATAATGGGAAACCATTTAAAAACTAGGAGTTCCATATCCAACACCACTTCTCCACTCCCTACTACCCCTAAGGTAACAGTCAAGCTGAGGCTTCTAATAAAACCATTTTGCACATTCTGAAGAAGACAGTTAATGAAGCTAGTCATGACGGGCACCTCTAACTCAACCCAGCCCTATGGGCCTACCGCACAAGTATTTGCACATGCACAGGAGCCACACCATATTCCCTAGTATTTAGTTCTGAAGCTATCTTACCTATTGAGGTTGAACTCCCATCACTCAAGGTTTTATTGAAAAGTATAATCACTGAGGAAGAATATTGAGTTGCAAGGCTGCATGATCTAGAATTATTGGATGATAAATGCTTGGATGCTCTCAACCATATTTAGGCATACCAAAATTGCCTACGAAGGAGCTATAACAAGAAAATCAAGAACTACAAGTTTGAAGTAGGTGACCTTGTCCATATGGAGAACCAGAAAAATCTACAAGAGTGCACTAAAAAAGGAAAATTTGAGCCTAATTGGTTAGGACCATATGTTGTTACAACCAGCGATGGATCAGCAGCATATCAAATTGCAACACCTAAGGGGCAGCCTCTAGATGAACCTATGAACATCTTTCATCTAAAAAGGTTCTACGCATAACTCATCGAGTATCCTAAAGAAAAAAGTACAAAAAAAAATCAAAAAAATCAAGAAAAACCCAAGTGCAATAAAGCCATCCAATGGTGAAAATCACTTCAGTGACACCTTGGATAAGTATCATGGTGAAAACCTATCTCAAGTGCCATGTGTAGTAGCCAGTTCTACCATCTAATAAGTCCTCTTTCCATCATGATATTCCATATCACAGACATCCCATGGCTTGGAATTCTGAAACATCAAATCCTATCGCCCAACCCACATTATCCCACCCAAAGCTAATCTGTTGAACAAGGATCCTTGTATGCTTCTCTTGTACAACTCAAAATCCAAAAATCCAAAAACAATAGAAAATCCAAAATCCAAAAAAATCACAAAATTATAAAAACAATCTCATCATATGCATCATCTTCCACGTCATCACATCCACCTCGAACCATTCCCACATCATCAAGTCATACCAAAACTACATATTAATCTCACCTACATCTTAAATTGCCTTGATGTCGTGGACATAGGGTATGTAGGTAGTTTGGAATATGAAGGAAGTATCCAATACTCAGGTACATAAGATGCACTCATCCAACCCGTTTGGATGGTCCCTATCTTCTGAGCTTACTAAATTCACCAAGCAATACACATGCTAAGCATAACATCAAAACATCAAATCTCACACAAAAAATTGTCAATAAAAAAAACCAAACATAAGCATCACACATGGTCTGACTATTCTTTTGCCCACCTTTCGAAGTATTCCAACAACATCCAATCGATTCTTTCCTTAATGGATATATCATCGTCAACACTTATCTTGGCAAGAGATGTAATGGTTGTTTGAGTCAGTTTGTTGGTCTTTTTTATTATTTATTTTTATCTTTTGTCTTGTTCTAGGAATTATCCCAAAGCCACCTTGATCTCATTATATCATGTTATGTGGTAGAAAACACCTAGAGTAGACCTAGTCATTATTTTCTGTATGTTGTGCTTGTGGGTTGATTTACTCTAGGAATAGTATTCATATCTTGAAGATAGGGTTGGTTCTAGCATAGTGTTTCCCATTTACATATCAGTTTAATCATACCTTCTATGTACTATGGGAACTTATGTTATGAGTCCCCTTCCCTCATCTAGGCAAGGTTATACTACCTTGGGCATGCATGAAATCAACCTATTGTTTGTGAGTCTAGTCCATGCAAATATTGGATAAACATCATCACCTAGGTCCTTTCATACCTCGATGAAAAGTATCCTACTTTTCTATAATAAACCTAGAAATGCTCTCAATAGCGTAATACAAGTACTATGCCTAGCTTATACCATCTCCTTTTCTATCACTACCATCCAAACATATTATCTGGGATTAGAATTTTGATCTACCCCCCCACCCCCCACCTAATCCATTCACTCTAACCCCCTCCCATATAACATACCTTCCCCCCCATCAATCTCGCTCTACAAACCTAAACCGTCCCAAACCAAATTTCACCCCTTAATGACGTGGTGTTTAAAGACCTAATATTTCCAAAACCAACCTGACAATTCCCTTTTCAAAACCTCCCAACCCATCCTAAACCTATCTTGACCATTTCCTTCCCCAACCTATCCCCTATCACCTAGCCCCATCACCTAGGGTTTAACAAACATAACATGTATCATGAATTGTCCATTTCATTAATCATTACACTGATTCATTAATCATTTGCATTATCATAGTCACTTATTATTTTTACAATCATTAATCATTACATCATTTAACCATTGCATTAACCATTTCATCATGGAAAACTATCACGTTTTTTGGAGAACACATCGCCTAACAATTTCTATTGCTTGTTCTCTTTCCAACTTTCCTGAAAAACAAAACAATTAAAGCACTGAGCATAGGGTAGTTGTTGCTTTATATTACATGCATGTGAGGTGTCTTCAAGAGTTAATGATGATGATTTCATGCCTCTCAAATCAAACTCTCACACAAGTGTAGTCTGAGCATATATTCTATTTCCATTTCATCATTTCATGCATAATATATGTTTATTAATATGAGCATATATTCCATTACATCTCATATATAATCCACATCATAATCCATAACATAAGCCAAATAACATCATAAAATGCATCCATAATCAAATAGCATCCATAACGTACATTTATCATAATCCATAACATATCCATAATCATTCATGTAAGTCATAAACATCAACATAACATCATCCATAATGCATTAGTATCATAAGTAAATCATAAACCATCACATCATAGCATCAGTTACAACATACATGATCCTTCACATATCCATAACCATCATATGCATAACATATATGTCATCATGATCCATAACATCACATAAAAGCATAATATACATCTATCATAAACATAAAATCAAAACACCATAACATATGCATCATAAACATCATATATCCATCTATAACAACATTATGCATCCATAACATAAGCATCACATCATATAGTACATCATAAATCATAAGCATCATCATGCATAACCATCCATATATATCATCGCCACCAAATGCACATCGTTCAAAATCAATATACATGTCATGATACAAATATGCCTCAAAAGGGGCCAAAATACATCAGTGCATATAAAAACATCAACCTTGGGCTGATGAACCCCTGGCTGAATCAGTGGGAGATGTTGGGTGTGTCTGTTGCTGCTGTGGTGGTGGCTATTGTGGTAGTAGTGATGGAGGTGCCATGGGCTACTGTACTGATTGTATAGACCTCCTGGATCTATGTGACCCAGACATCCTCGACCCACTCCTCATGTTGTAGCTAGGTATCTGTTGAGCCTCAGGAACCACATCATAGTAGGCCCCATAGTAATACTCAACATGTCTACTCTGCTCTAGAAGCTAGCCCTAAATCTGTGCAATCTAAGCCTAGGACTATAAGAATATATGGCCTATGCTGGAGCCTAATACCAAACCCTGTAACTTTGTCACCTGTGCATCTGCTACCTGACGCAAGGCTCTCTCCACATCCCTCTCTACAATAACACTAGCCACCTATCCCTCAGCTACCTATCGTAATGTACTCTCCCAGTCTCTCTCAGTTGTCACTACCATCACCTATGCCTTTGCATGTGCTAGCTGCACCTATAAGGCACTAACCTGGCCATCAGCCCCACTGCTCCCATCTAACAAGGCAGCTGCTCCTCATAGTTGTACAAGCTCATGTCTCTGCCTCTACACTGCATCCTCGAGGCTCACAACCTAAGCCCAGAGGGTCTTCACATCCTCCTCATCATCTACCTGGGTATGCCACCATAATGTACGTGCACCTGGAATAGGTCCTAGCCCTGCCCCTGAACTCCCAGTCCCCGTGGCTCCATCCCCTATAAAAGTCATTGCAATCTTTGGCATATGACGTTGTTGCATCTGTGGCCTCACCTGCCACTGTCCCTATTGTTGTAGAGGCACCCATGGTGGTGGCATATATCCCCTCTGCCCTCCTTGTGCCTATTGCACAGGCACCTGCTGCTACGGTCTCTGTTGTGTAACTTGCTGACTTGGCCTTCACTGCTACTACCCAACTGGTGCCTGTGGCATAGGTATCTGCTGCCCTCTCCCCCATCCTCTTCCAATCATAGCCTATTCATAGCTTGCCATAGCTAGCATCCTGATGGGATCGTCCTCATCCTCATCAACCTCCTCCACAACTATCTTCTCCTCTACCACATCTCCCTCCTCCCCCGACTCCACTATCATGTTTGGCTCTATAGTAGGATCCATCAAACGAATCAGCCTCCATGTAGCCCACCACTAATCATACATAGGAGTAGTCCTTACATCCACCTCTCTGCTCCCCCAATCCCACTACTAGGACTGTAAACCTGCAAAGTCATCTATAGCCACTTGGGGCACTATGGCTGGTGGCCACCTAACATCTCGGCATGTTCGAGCAAACACCGCCATCACTTGTGGAAGGTCCTGGAGTAAATTGAACTGCCACATCACTCAGGAGGGGAGAAACATGTCTATCATATGGTCCCCTCATCCCATCAAATAGCATGGCTGAAAGGTATAAGGCATGTGAATATGGTCATCAGGCCATGCCTCTACTCTGATATATGGTCACTAGGTAACATGGACTAGGTCATTGAAGATCCGCCGCCAATATCGCAACTGTCCAAGATATGAGTACTGTAGGGGTTGCCTGTACAAAAAAACATATGCCTCAAACTGTTGTTGATAATATCCTCCCTATGGCCTCGTAATCGCAATGTGCTCAAAGGCCCACACATGCAATAGTGTGACCCCAGTTGATAAAGCTAAATCATAATGATATACCACGGTATGAATCTCATGGTATAGTTGTCCTAGCATGCATGGCCCCCATGCATAGACCGTCTCATCTAACACCATCTGCTCTATCACCTCTCCCCAACCCACAAGAAAGCCCTGCCCACGCCGATCTGGCATCACCAGACCCACAATCAATGCACAAAGAACCAAAGTAAACTAATTTGCCCCTGCTACCAACATCTAATAATAGCTCATCTCTCATCGATCCTGTGTCAACACTGGGTGGCCTGGGGCAAATGCTCTATCTAAGGCTTCTCATCCTCTCCCAGTATCATAAGTCACCTGTGCTCCATGAATGGGTAACCTCAGAATGTGATAAACGTCCTCCAAGGTGATGGTAATCTCACTTGTCACAAGAAGGAAGGAACATGTCTTAGGGTGCCATCACTCTACCAGGGTCATCATCATCACCCTATGTGCCCGTATGATGGGCATCTCAGCCACTATCTTCATGCCTAATCTACCTAACCTAGCTCGTGTGGGCTGGTTGAAACCATCTACCAGCTCCATAACCGCAGGATCAAATCGCTCCCATGAAACCACAATCCCCCCATCAACCTACATCCACAAAAATGTGAGTCAAAAACTTGTATTTTTTTGCCAATCAGTGATATAGCACTGATTTTGCCCTTTTAGTGCCACAATTAGATTTAGTGCTAATTTTCCCTGACATGATGCTAATCACCTGGATGGTGCCACTCCTACCAGGTATGGCACCAATCTAGAGGATGTCAACATTCCTTCCATGTAAGGTGCCATTCCAGAGAATGGTGTTGATCCCTCTCCTTATGGCACCATTCTGGCAGCTCACCTTCAAGACCTATTTTCACTCACCAACCCTAGGCACCATTCCAAAGAAAGGTACCACAAACCCTGGGTATGGTTCCATTATGGAGAATGGCACCAGAGCACCCTAAAAAGGTACCAATCTACTCAATGGCACCATTCAAGAGAATGGCACCACAGTTTCTTCCCTTAACGCCAAAACAGTGAAAAATTACCCTACGTGCATAGCTCCAAACCACAACATTGTGCCAAAGTTTTTGTTTTGGTGCCAAAGCAACCCTAATTTCCTTTTGGCCAATGGCGCCAATCCGGCTACTAATGGTGCCAAACGGTTCCCTGATTGTAACATCTCATTCCATAATGCCCAAAAATTAACATAAACATTCATCATAATTAAGAGAATAGATAACAACATGATTATCAATTTCAAATTAAACAATAATGATTCACTATCATTTCATCAACTACGCATGTTATTCTAAACTGAATATAACAAAGCTTACATTTCCAATTATCATTTACATATCCAAGTGAATAACTTTCACTATGTATGTACAAGTTATGCTCAAGGCATCATATTTCAAATTATACATTACAATTGACTATCAAGTCATAAAATGAAGAATAGTGTATCTGGAACATAAGACATCTGTCTTCATAAGCCTCAGCTTGTCTTATGCTTGGGAAGGAGAGCATCATCCTGGTGTTGTTCCACCAACCACGGACCTGTGGTCCCCCACTCAACATCCTAACTGGAAGTGGCCCTACCCTTCGCAGAAGGGTTAGATATTAGGAACTATTGGGTTAGCCATCTGAGTATCTAGTGTTGTGTCCTTCATAATGTCTCTCGGTCACACAACTATAGATCCACTCTAACTATGTATCACACTACTGGAGACACTATGTCATCTGGAGCACTGTGGATCGACAATGCATGTTGAGACGAATGTATTACTTTAGCCAAAGATTTACATACATAAATGTTACGTATTGAATGTTGTCGTATGTCCACCACCTCGACTTGACTTATAAGCTGTCATGTCCTACAGTTACATAATTCAACCCTTCTCACTCTAGAATAATTAAGTTCAAAATCATCTTAGTCCATTCCTTGGACATCTGACTTGGTCTTGATAACCCATCTTGAGGTTCTAGTTATTCAAGCAACTAGGAATTAGTGATTCCACGTCACATTGTCCCACATAAGGTTGCATAAATTAAAGGTTATATCATTGTCTAGGACTTTACTTTCTTTTCATAGTCCATGGTTACACTTAGTTCATAAAGTCAATGGTTTGTACTTATAGTGAACAAAGTTTAGTCTTAGAAGACCTTCATAAATGTGACTCATAAAGACGTAACTCAACCTTTTTGAAACGAGGTATGCATGTTCTATTATACAACCAAATATAAGGTGACAAGGTTCTTTTCACAAGAGACCTTCTTGACTACAAAATTCTTAAAGAAGTATCTTAGCCATTTGAAAAGAAGGCTTTCGTGAACTAACACATAACATATTATACCAACATGACTCACCCATAGGAATCCAAGATAACAACATAACCAAATGAGACATTTCTTTATCATATGAAACATTATAAAAGCAAGTACATTACATGCACAAAGACTCATTACATGCAGTCGATGTTTTTCATCTTCCTCTTCGGGGTATTAGTGTTAATATTAATAATACTGGTTTCAAGAGAGTTCTTTATCAAAACTAAACTAAACAATATCATAAAAGGGTCCGTACCTTACCTGCTATCATAAGCAAGCTCTAGCTATTGAATGCATGATTTCAAGGCTCTCGACTATCACAGCCATTTAAATGCATTCGCCCTTTTGGGCTTTATAGATTAAACTAAGACTTTGAGCCTTCATGACTACCATCCAAGCATTTCAATATATATCATAAGCAGTATAGGCTCGAAGGTCGTTCAACAAAATAATAACCCTATCGAGTTTAAACACAGGTGAATGATGAAAGCATTTTACTCTTCACCACCGTCATCATACGATGACATGTCACATAAAAGTTTTAAGCAGAGATTAGTTCTTTGTCAAGCGGCACATCGTGAGCTTATCGATTGCGTTATGCATTTGATAATCACTCAGGTGGCCAAGGATTAAACGCATACACAGTAGTACACTTTCATCTATAGCAATGATAAAAGAACAATTATTCACATTCATAAATACACAACAATGATTAAGAGTTCATTATGGCTTGAAAGCCAAAATATAACATCACATTTCTATGTATGTCGACACCATCAACTTTCTCTTTCATATGCATAAAAGAAATTTTAGAATAATAAGTAAGGGTTTTGGATGAAGAATACAAAGCTTTAGTTTCTACCTCAAATTGATGTTTTGCTTGATTGTATCGAATATATATCAGGCTTTATTCAATTCCCAGCTTGGCTATCATGAGCTACTGTTGTAAAAATTGTAACCCCGCATGAAGAAAAGACTGTCTATATCTCTTTTGAGAGTTGTATGACAGCTCCACGCATGCAACTAGACAACTTACTTCCCCAAACAAAAACAAGACTAGACTCTCTATATCTCCAATCAGTCATAATCAATTCCTTCTTGCATGCATGCATGAACAAGATTATCTTTTTTTATCATTAGGCTCACCACCTTTCCGTCAATCGATCGGTTGGCAAGAATATAGGCATGAAGATGGGGTTTACTTGGCCGCCACCCTCCCTCCCACTCTTCATGACTGATGAAAGGTCATGTGCCCCACCAACTTATAACAATATGAGATAAAAAGATAATATGATTATTAATCACATTTGATCTCATAAGCAAATTCAACCAAATGAATTTTATATATAATTATACTTACACACCCTTATCTAAGGGTTTAGGGTTATACGTAAGCATTAGTAATATCAACTCCATTAATTTAGTTCGCATACTTACGATGCAACTACAGGGTTGATCATTGCTCCCCCTAGGAAGCATCATTCTCCCCAAAACATAAATAATCAAATAAACATAGACACTAAACAAAATGCAGTAAAAGAGCATGGAACCCAAGGGTCCCTGGCAACTCTACCGAAATTGACAAACAACTCAACATTACATCCTTGCGACCAACACCTTTTAACAACTCAAACATAAAGATGTCGAGTAAAGTCTAATTGACTAGTTGAGAGAGAGAACATAACTCACCCTAATAGCAAGAGTTCAAAGGACAAAGTCTAATACTCAAATGACTAATTAACCCCTTTTTCTTGACATCTAACTCTTCCTCTAGGATGATACTCTCCTTCCTTCTTCGAAGGAAATTGTATTTTCCTATTCACACTCAGGACCACAAAACCATGATTAGTGCATCATCTCCTTAGTCCATATTTCAAATTAATTAATATTCATATGAACAAATAATTTCATAACTAACTATCATGACTTATTAACCTCATAATCAAAGATTAACTTAGATATTTCCACAATATCAAATCAGTTAACTATGATTAATCCCCCTAATTACCAAGCAAGGTTAAGATTAGGTCTAATTATAAATTTGGGATGTAACATATCTCCCCCCATGTGAATCATCATCCTCGATGATTAATTGTCTGAAAAGTTAATCATCATAATAAGAAAATATTTCAAGAGCATAATAAATAAGGTTTTTAGAAAAGATGAGGAAATATAGCATGAAAGTCATCATAGTTTTCCCAGGTGGCATTTTCCTCTACATATTGGTCCCACTAGATCTTGCACTGTGTTATCTCTTTGTTACATAAGTGTAGCTTATGTGTTTCGAGCATCTTGATGGGCTCAATCACCACCACCCCTAGGTCCTTCACCTCTAGAGTATTCCAATCAAGCATAGGAATTTGATTATCATCAATATTAAACTTTTTTAAATATGAAACATGAAACACATTATGCATCATGGCAAGAGCTAGCGGTAGAGAAATTCTGTATGCTACTGGGTTGACTTCTTCGAGAACTTTGAAAGGACCCATGTATCTTCATGCCAGTTTGGACATCTTTCCAAATTTAATGGAACTTTTCAGTGGTTTTACCCTTAGGAGAACTATCTCTCCCACTATGAAATGCCTTTCGATGTGCTTAGCATCTGAATAACTCTTTTTTCTAGCATTGGCTTCTGCTAGCCTTCTCTTAATCAGATGGACTTGTTCTTCCATCTCTGACAGCTTTTCTAGACCAAGGCTAACCCTATCTTCTAGCTTGTCCCAGCTTATAGGGGTTCAGCACTTCCATCCATATAATGCCTCAAATGAAGCCATCTTAATAGCTAAGTGATAGGAATTATTGTAGGCAAATTCCACTAGAGGAAGATAATCCTCCCACTTGTATTGCTGATCCATGCAATACATCCTCAATAAATCATCCAGCACTTGGTTCACCCTCTTAGTTTGTCCATATGTTTAGGATCATAAGAAGAGTTTATATTCAACTGGGTTCCAAGTGGAGAGAACAAGGTTTGTCAAAACCTCGATGTCATTCATGCTTCTCTATCTAAGATAATCTTCTCAGGAATGCCATGCAGGCTGAAAATCTCTTGAACAAATTTTCAAGCAATGACGGGTGCCCCATCCGTCAAGTTTCTAGGTATAAAATGAGTGGCTTTGGTGAGTCTATTCATGACAACCAATATAGCATTGTGCATGTTCCTTGACATAGGAAGCCCTTGCACAAAGTCCATGCTTATAATTTGCCATTTCAACTCAGGAATTTCATGAGGGTATAAAAGTCTTGTCGAGTGATGGTGTTCCACCTTCACCCTCTGGCATTCCATACATAGATACAAAATTTGTAGCATCCCTCTTTATTCCTTTCCAGAAATATAGGGGTTTCATATCAGCAAGTAACTTTGTTACTCAAGGATGCCCAAAATATGGTGCAAAATGAACCTCCTTCCATACGATATTCCTTAACTCAGCCAAGTTAGGTACATACATCCTTCCTTTAAACCTTAATAACCCATCTGGTTTAAGGTTGAATCCTTCATATCTTAGATTTTGGGGGTTTTCTTCAAGGGCTTGTTTTACCTACTCGTAAAACTCATCTCCCCTAGTTTTTTGTAACACCTGATTCCTAAAATCAAAATGTATAGAGATCATGGAGGAGATGTGTCTTCTCCTACTCAAAGCATCTGCCCCTTGATTTTCTTTTCCTTGAATATATTTAATCTCAAAATCATAATCTGAGATGAATTCCAACCATCTTCTTTGTCGAGCATAAAGATGTGGTTGAGTGAATAGATATTTGAGTCCCTGATGATTTGTTTTCAGCTCAAAAGGTTTCCCAAGTAAATAGTGTCTCCACATTTGAAGTGCGTGAATGATTGCTACAAGTTCCAGATCATGTGGGTCATAATTTTGTTCATAGTTTTTTAATTTACATGATTCATACGTGATGACCTATCCATCCTGGACTAGTACACCACCTAAGCCTTCTCCTAAGGCATCGATAATGACTACGAATTGACGCTCTAGGTATGGTACTTTCAAAATTGGTGCTGAAGTTAATTTTTCCTTTAGTAGGTCAAAGGCCTCCTGGCACTTATCTGACCACTCAAATTTCTTGCCTTTTCTCTGGAAGGAAGTTATAGGATATGCAATTTTAGAGACATTTTTCACAAACTTCCTGTAATAACCAGCAAGGCCCATAAAACTTTGGACCTCATGAACATTTCTTGATATCAGCCATTCCAAAATAGCCTTAATCTTAGCTGGGTCCATAGCTATCCCCTTAGCTAATATTATGTGGCCCAAGTATTGTATGTCCTTTTGAAAGAAAGTACATTTGGAGAGATTACCATATAGTTTATGCTCTCTCAACCTCTGGAGAACAATTCTTAAATGTTGCAGATGCTCTTCCTTATTTTTAGAATAGATTAGAATGTCATCAAGAAACACTAAGACAAACTTATCCAGACAGTCCCTAAACACATTGTTCATAAGATTCATAAATGCCACTAGTGCATTCATCAATCCAAAAGGTAGGATGGTGAATTCATAATGTCCATATCTGGTTCTAAAGGTTGTCTTATAGATGTCCTCATCCTTCAACCTCAATTGATGATATCCACACCAAAGATCGATCTTAGGAAACACAGTTGCACCCCTCATTTGATTGAAAAGATCATCAATGTGAGGTAATGGGTATTTATTCTTAATGGTTGCTTTATTCAACATGTGGTAATCTATGCACAACCACAATGTGCCATCTTTCTTTTTCACAAATATGACTGGGGCTCCCCATGGCGACACACTAGGTCTAATCAACCTTTTATCTAATAACTCCTTTAATTGATCTTTTAGCTCCATTAGTTCGGTAGTGGTCATTCTATAGGGAGTTTTAGAAATAGGTTCCGATCCCAGAATTATATCAATGGAAAAATCAAAGGCCCTTTTAGGAGGTAATCTCGATAGCTCATCTAGAAAAACATCCTCAAAGTCTCTAAAGAAAGGATACCTATCCATATCTAATCTTTCCTGACCTATGGACTCCTTCCCAACTTGATTATGTTTCTGAAATTCATAAAACATTAAGTCATCTTGGAAATAAGTTTCCCCATTCTCATTTAGTTTTTCCATTTTGACAACAAAAAGTTGGCACCCTTTTCTTTGAGCTCTTTTTCATTTGCAGAGCAGAAATTTGTCTTAGGTTGACTTCCCTAGGTTTCCCTTGAAGAAAGACTTTCTTTCCTAAATCATCCAAACACTACTATTTTGGCATAACAATCCACTTTGGCTCGATGTCTCCATAGCCAATTTATCCCTAAGATAACATCGTATGAACCTAGTGGGGCTACATAAAGATTTACTTCCGTGCAAAAGCTCAAAAGTTCAACCCTAGCCTCAAATAGGCATTGCTCTACCTGAGCCTTGGTGTGATTTGCATACTCTATAGACCATGTGTTTGCCATGAATCCATCTTTTTAGGAATTTTACTAACAATTTTAAGGGAAATAAGTATCAATCAAAACTAAAATCAGAAGTCCAAATAAAATACCTGTTGTCTCAATGGGAGTTATTTGGTATTCATCTTGCCTGTTGTCCAAGGCTGCATGCTGGAACACTACTTGTTGAGATGGTAGAGGGTTTCCTCTTGGTGGGGCTCCCTGTGCCTTGCTAGGACACTGATTGGTGTAATGATCCCCACCACAAGTGTAGCACCCTCCTACTAGTCCTTGCCTCTCCTGAGGTTTTCTAGAATTGTCTCCATTCTTCTTGCAGTGGTTATTCCCCTTTTTCTCTCCCTTGGACTCAGTTTGCTTATGCTTGGTCCCCTTATCATTTTTCTCAAAATAATCCTACTTCTTCCCCTTTTTCTTAGAGGATTGCGAGGATTGAGACTAGTTATATCTTTTTTTGTTCATTTCTCTATAAGCTGACATAGCTTTTAGTTTATGTTCCTGATTTATGGCCTTTTCATAGACCTGATCCATTATAGTAGGACCGTGAACATCAACCTTGCCCCCAATCTGGGAGGTCAACCCCATTATGAACTTTTGAATGAGGAATTTCTCGTCCTGTTGGTACTGCGGCACATACTTCAGTAATCAGGTGAATTTTTCCCAATATCCATTCGTAGATATATCAGACTATTTTAGATTCTGAAAGTCTATAAGTTTCTAATCATAGAACAGTTGAGGCAGCCATCTTTGCCTAAAAATTTCTACAAACCTATCCCATGTAAGGCTTGTAGACCTCAAGCCTAGTTCCATATTTTTGTTCATCCACCATGTGGATGCTTCATCAGCCAGCTAGAATGCTCCCCACACAAATTTAGTGACCTAATTATAGTTTCTGATTTCAAAATATTTTTCCATCTCCATAAGCCATGCCTCTGTGGCATCTCCGCTTACGGATCCATCAAATTTAGGAGGCATGACCTTCTTCATGTCTCAGGATAGTTCCAAAGCCATACAACTCCTCCTATCCTCTTCTTTCCTAGCCTTAGAGTTATTCTCTTAGTGCTCACTCTGGGTGGTGTCATTATGATGTTCCTCATCATCACCCCCATCATAGGCATCTCACCTGGGTCCTTCTCAGCTCCTGACCTCCTGTTCAAGAGTTTCTACCCTCGTTCTTGTTTCTTTCAACAAAGTTAGGATGTGATCTAACTTAGACTCAGAGTGTCCTGAAGGTGCTCCTTCATCTTGGCTATCTCCCATCCTAGTTCTAATCTGAACCTTTACTGCAATCTACTTCCTCCTGAAGTTTGCAAATTAATCACGGATTAGTTTTTCCATGTCAATTGATTCATTCATAATACAAATCTATTCTCATTCATGTAATCTTTAACAAGAAAGGAAAGATTGTCAGAATTTTCCAATTGCATTGTAGTTTTCATTGGATTACATATAATCAACCAAAATTACAAAATATTGTTTACACCTTGCTACTACAAGTCATTTACAGTTTGGGATAACTTCCCATATTCATTTCTCAACCTTAATATTTATCATTTTAGTTTTAGGAGATGAGGGTACACGTAGATACTCCTTCACAATCTCCTTGGGTACATCATAATCCCTAGGACTATTTTCCACAACTGGTGCTTTAGGTGTAGAGGGTTCTATTGATGCATCAATAGAGTTAGAGGCAGCCATCCTTTCTGCTTTCCTTAACTACTTCTTGATACGTTTCATAGCATCAGCGAAGGTTTCCTCATCAGTTAACCATTCTCCTACTAGGAAACTAGTCTGTTCGACTTTCCTCATCCTTGAGGCTCTTTCTCTCAAGATCTTTTGTTGACGTAGGTAACGTCCATGTTCTGTTACCTTCTTTCAGGGAGTTGTTCTTATCTTTACCATTCTAGCAAAGAACATCCAAGCATTAGCATCTGTAAATGTTGGATACTAATAATCACCCAGTAGTGAGCTCATAGGTCCATGTATTGAACTCGGTTGCTCTAATACCATATGTAACATCTCATTCCATAATGCCCAAAAATTAATAGAAGCATTCATCATAATTAAGAGAATAGATAACAACATGATTATCCATTTCAAATTAAAAAATAATGATTCACTATCATTTCATCAACTAAGCATGGTATTCTAAACCAAATATAACAAAGCTTACATTTCCAATAATCATTTACATATCCAAGTTAATAACTTTCACTATGTATGTACAAGTTATGCTCAAGGCATCATAATTCAAATTATACATTAAAATTGACTATCAAGTCATAAAATGAAAAAAGCTGTATCTGAAACATAAGACATCTGTCTTCACAAGCCTCAACTCGTCTCATGCTTGGGAAGGAGAGCATCATCTTGGTGCTTTTCCACCAACCACAGACCTATGGTCCCCTGCGTAACTTCTTAACTGGAAGTGGCCCTACCCTTCACAGAAGGGTTAGATATTGGGAACCATTGGGTTAGCCATCTGAGTATCTGGTGTTATGTCCTTCATAATGTCTCTCGATCACAACTATAGATCCACTCTAACTATGTATGACACTACTGGAGACACTATGCCATCTGGAGCACTGTGGACCGACAATGCATGTTGAGACCGATGCATTACTTGGACAAAGATTTACATACATAAACATTATGCATTGAACGTTGTCATATGTTCACCACCTTGACTCGACTTATAATCTGTCATGTCCTATAGTTACATAACTGACCCTTCTCAGTCTAGAATAATTAAGTTCAAAATTGTCTTAGTCCATTCCTTGGACATCTGACTTGGTATTGATAACCCACCTTGAGGCTCTAGTTATTCAAGCAACTCAGAATTAATGACTCCATGTCACGTTGTCCCACACAAGGTTGCATAAATTAAAGGTTCTATCATGTTCTCCATATCTGCCTTACTGGCTAGGAGTTTACTTTCTTTCCATAGTCCACGGTTACACTTAGTTCATAAAGTCAATGGTTTGTACTTATAGTGAACAAAGTTTAGTCTTAGAAGACCTTCATAAATGTGACTCATAAAGAAGTAACTCAACCTTTTTGAAATGAGGTATGCATGTTCTATTATGCAGCCAAATATAAGGTGACAAGGTTCTTTTCACAAGAGACCTTCTTGATTACAAAATTCTTAAAGAAGTATCTTAGTCATTCGAAAAGAAGGCTTTCATGAACTAACACATAACATATTATACCAACATGACTCACCCATAGGAGTCCAAGATAACAACATAACCAAATGAGACCTTTCTTTATCATATGAAACATTAAAAAAGCAAGTACATTACATGTACAAAAACTCATTACATGCAATTGATGTTTTGCATCTTCCTTTTTAGGGTATTAGTGTTAATATTAATAATACTAGTTTCAAGAGAGTTCTTTATCAAAACTAAACCAGACAATATCATAAAAGGGTTTGTACCTCACCTACTATCATAAGCAAGCTCTAGCTATCGAATGCATGATTTCAAGGCTCTTGGCTATCATAGCTATTTAAATGCAATTGCCCTTTTAGGATTTATAGTTTAAACTAAGACTCTGAGCCTTCATGGATACCATCCAAGCATTTCAATATATATCATAAGCAGTATAGGCTCGAAGGCCATTCAACAAAATAATAAACCTATCAGGTTTAAACACAGGTGAATGATAAAAGCATTTTACTCATCACCACTATCATCATATGATGACATATCACATAAAAGTTTTAAGCAAAGATTAGTTCTTTGTCAAGCGGTGCATCATGAGCTTATTGATTGGATTACGCATTTGATAATCACTCAAGTGGCCTAGGATTAAACGTATACATAGTAGTATAATTTCATCTATAACAATAATAAAAGAATAATTATTCACATTCATAAATACACAATAACAATTAAGAGTTCGTTATGGCTTGAAAGCCATAGTATAACATCACATTTCTGTGTATGGCGACACCATCGACTTTGTCTTTCATATGCATAAAACAAAGTTTAGAATAATAAGGGTTTTGGATGAAGAATGCAAAGCTTCATTTTCTACCTCAAATTGATGTTTTGCTTGATTATATAGAATATATATTAGGCTTTACTCAATTCCCAGCTCAGCTATCATGAGCTACTATTGTAAAAACTATAACCCCACATGAAGAAAAGACTGTCTATATCTCTTTCAAGAGTTGTATGATAGCTCCACACATGCAACCTAGGCAGCTTACTTCCCCAACCGAAAACAAGACCAGACTCCCTATACCACTAATCTATCATAACTGATTCCTTCTTGCATGCATGCATGAATAAGATTATCTTTTTTTATGATTAGGCTTGCCACCTTTCCATCAATCAATCAGTTGGCAAGAATATAGGCATGAAGATGAGGTTTACTTGGCTGCCACCCTCCTTCCCACTCTTTGTGAGTAATGACAGGTCGTGTGCCCCACCAACTTATAACAATATGAGACAAAAAGATAATATGATTATTGATCACATTTGATCTCACAAGAAAATTCAACCAAATGAATTATATATATGATTATACTTACACACCCTTACCTAAGGGTTTAGGGTTATACGTAAGCATTAGTAATATCAACTCCATCAGTTAAGTTTGCATACTTACGATGTGACTACGGGGTTGAGCATTACCCTCCCTAGGAAGCATCGTTCTCCCCAAAACATAAATAATCAAATAAACATAGACACTAAACAAAATGTGATAAAAGAGCATGGAACCCAAGGGTCCCCGGCAACTCTGTTGAAATCGACAAACAACTCAACATGACATCCTTGTGACCAACACCTTTTGACAACTCGAACATAAATATGTCAAGTAAAGTTTAATTGACAAGTCGAGAGAGAGAATGTAACTCACCCTAATAGCAAGAGTTCAAAGGACAAAGTCTGATACTTAGATGACTAATTAACCCCTTTTTTCCCGACATGTAACTCTTCCTCCGGGATGATACTCTCCTTCGTTCTTCAAAGGACGTTGTGTTTCCTATTCACACTTAGGACCACAAAACCATGATCAGTGCATCATCATCTTAGTCCATATTTCAAATTAATTAATATTCATATGAACAAATAATATCATAACTAACTATCATCAATCATTAACCTCATAATCAAAGATTAACTCAGATATTTCCACAATATCAAATCAGTTAACTATGATTAATCCCCCTAATTACCATGCAAGGTTAAGAATAGGTCTAATTATAAATTGGGGATACAACACCGATGGTGCCAAAACCCTAATCTACCCATTTCCCAATGTCATAAATGTGTGAAATTAAAAAATTGAAAAATCTAGGGTTAGTCCACATACCTAGTCGCTAGCCACCGGTGATCTCATGAAAGAACAAACTCACTCAAACAAATGCTCGTAGCGCGGGAGGAGTGGGTTCATCATCTCATCTCTTCTTCTCTCTCATCCAAGTGACTTAATGAGTGCAAATGTGGCACTTTGGGTCCACTTTTTCTATTTATAGAAGGCCATGTCATCCTCTAACACATTGTTTCCCTTCCAAGGTGCAAAACATAACCTTTTCACCCATTTTTCTTCCTATCAATCTATTTTTCTATCCTTCATCCATTTTTCACCTTCATTTCTTCCTTTTGAGAGCTCACCCTAAAAAAAATTATTTTTCACTTGACCTCTCGAGGGGGCATCCCTCATCCATTACATTCCTTCCCGACAGCTCGGGAAAATTCTTTGACTTGATGCCATAGCCATGCTAAGTCATGACGCCATGTCAAAGAGGGGCAAATGTAGACACCTAAAAATGTCTTCACCAACTAACTATCTTCCGACATCACCCCAATTAATTAATTAAATTCTTATTTAATTATTTACACCATCCAACACCTGATTTTTCACCTTCTCTTCACCATTTCATCTTTTAAATTGAATTAATTTAATTAATTCAATGGTTACACTTACTAACATTAGCCCAATTAATTAAATAAATATGTAAATATTTATTTGGTTAATTTCACCATTTCCCTAAACCCAATTAATTAGGTAAATTATGTTTATCTAGTTAATTCAACCTACTAATTAGCCTACCCCTAACCTAGTTGATTAAATACCCATTATTTAATTAGCTACCCTAGCCTATGAGACCCCTAGACCTAAAATTAATTAAATAAACCCTTGTTTAATTAATTTTAACTCCTAATTAATCCATTCACTAATTTACTACAGCCATATTAATTAAACTAATCCCCTTGATTAGTTTGGTCAAACCCCACTTAACACTCATCCCCACATACCCCAAATAAAAAATTAGCCTTTATTCCACATAAGGCAATTTTTTATACACATTTTGTCCTAAAACTCATTAATGAGTTCTTACACAACTAAAATGTCATATTTCACATTTATTAGAACTCTTCCCCAAATGAATTAAAAATTCATTTCTAATCCTCACCTCCTCCCCAAAAGAATTTAAAATTCCTTTTTAATCCATCTCATCTAACTTCATTAATGAACAACCCCTCCCAAGATGAATTAAAAATTCACCTTTATTTTCATCCCTCCATTGTTTTTAATCAAATCTAAGCCCTCCATCTTACATTCGTCCTCATCCATTGATCTCTACTTTCAATTTCAATCATTGGATCAAATCCCCCTCCAAAATGCCTATAAATACAACCTCTCCCAAGCCATTTTATCATCCAAGTTTAGTGTATTGTTATCATGCCAAAATCTCTCCATCACCTTATCTAGAGTTAGGCTTTTTAGTGACTTGCATATGCATTTGAGAGCATTTCACATTTAGAAAGCCATGCATGAAACTAGAGAGTAAGGGTACACTCTCTCAACCTTATCAAGGAGGAGGATCTCATTTGAAGGTGTAAACTTGTGTTTTCATATATTTTGTTTATGTTTTTCACTTCATTTGTTTCCTTGACCTCAAAAACTAAAACTGGAATCAAGGTTACCAACAAAATAGATATCAAAACCCTAACCCTACTCAGCCATTACAAATAGTTTGGCCTATCCAACAAATTCCAACTATGAATCCAGTTAGGGCTTTGGTCCCTACTCAAAATAATCTAGCCCAAGAGGTAGATTGGTCTTACCCCTACAAGCAACCTCACAATTAGTCCACTTGTGCTTTTGGAACACAAAAAAGAGCTTTAATGGTACATAATTTTTATAGCCAACAAGCATCATTATTAGAGGTAACCAATAGCAACCCTAAAGTATCAAATGAGGCTACCTCTGAGGCCAATATGATGCTTTGGACTTTAGAGGACTTATGTGCTATCATTCAGCCCATGGATAGTGTGATCATGCCTGTAAGTAGTATTAAAGGCAATACTAGATCCAAAAAGAGGCAGTTGGAGGCTAGCCCCATGCCTACTATGTTACAAAAAGAGCCTATTTCAAAGACAAAGGTGGCCAATACCACAACTCCAATTTAGAGCAGCAAATCTTCTACTACAAAAGAAATTCCATTAGGCCTAAAAGTACCTGAACAAGCTATAGATCAATCAAAGAAGGGAACATGGATACCCTCAATGCATAAGGCAGCCACTGTTCCACTAAATATTGTGGAACAGATGAAGAAAACAAATATCAATGTATCAATGTGGGAAGTAATGTCACTCCCTTCTCAAAAGGATCTTTTGCAAGAGGCCTTAAGGCATTTCCCATTAGCTAAATCAATAGTAACTAACTTATCAGCAAAATAGAAAGAAAAGAGTCATGTTAGTCCTGTGCAACCAAGGGAAGAACACGTAAGTGCAGCCAAGAAGCCATCCCCTTTCTACTTGTCCTTAATCATTGGCAAATTTTTAGTACACAACTATATGATTGACTCAGGGGCTAGTGTTTTAGTCATGCCCAAGAAGATAACAGATGCACTAGGTATCAAATATACCCTTGTTTCATCAGGAGCATTACAATTGGATGGCACCTCTATAAACACTATAGGAATAATCAAGGGACTAGACTTGACTCTACATGCATGTCCAAACTTGACTTTTAGTCAAGACATATCAGTCATTGATCTTCCTCCCTTGTTTGCTATTTGTCTGTCAAGAGACTTCATACAGCCAAAATAGGTGGCTGCCTTTCTTCTAACTAGTCTCATATGCTTTTGAGGACCATATATGGCACAAGGTTGAACCAATTTCAAATTACCACGTGGAGAACTATGACTATAGCCTAGTGAACCCTCATGTTCATTATTCAAGGCAAGGAAGTGCATGACTCAGAGTCTCTAGAGGCGGCGTCTTCACCTATTCCAACCCTTGAACTCTTTCTTGATGAGTGGGCAAGTGATCACTGTAATTTTGATCATTATGACACCACTGAGGCAACTGACTTGGGCAACTACATGATCCATGAAGGGGATTCTTCAGTCCCTTCTATACTTAAGCTAGATGATGACTCCAATGGCCCATGGAAGTTGTTCTTTGATGGTGCAAAGAGCAAAAATGGAGTTGGTGCGAGGGTTTTAGTAGTCTCTCCGATTGGGAAGAAATTGCATTTTTCTCGTAGATTAAATTTTTCTTGCACGAACAATGTAGCAAAGTATGAGGCATTGGTTCATGGTTTGCTTATTGCTGAGAAGAAAAATATCAAGCATTTGGAGATCTTTGGTGATACTGAGTTGGTGGTTAACTAAGTCAGAAGAAAATGTGCCACAAAAAACTAGCTCCTAAGAGCTTACAGACATAGAGTTTGGGGCCTATTTGAGAGTTTTGATGCTCTCAACCTACAGGTAATCCCAAGAAAATTAAATGTTGAGGCAGACCAGTTGGTGACAATTGGTGCTCAGTTTTCTCCACCCACAGAGCTCTTTCAGGGTCCTGATTAGCATGTGAAATGGTAATCATGCCCTCTGTTCCAGACAATGATATTCGTTGGCAAATTTTTGATAGCAATGAGCAAATTGCAATCTTAATCCAAAATGAAGCGGAATTCTTGTCCATGGTACAGCCTAGGCTACAGGAGAGCTATGTCGACCAAATCATCCATCTCAAAACCAACAAGTTGCCCAAGGGATTAGTTACCCTTGAGGCCATTGTCAACTGAGATGATGAGTCTAGGGGCGAAAGAAATAATATGACATCCAAAAGAGAAGATTACCAGAAGGTCGCTATCACCCAAGATAAAGAGTTGTTGTTGGGTAAGGTTTGTGATGATACAAAGCAACAAGAATTCATATAGCTTACCCAAAAATACAATGACATCTTGGCATGGACGTATGAAAATTTGAAAGGCTTCAACCCAGATGTTGCTCAACATGCTATTGATATGGATCCAAATTGTAAGCTAGTCTGCTAAAAGTAGTGGCCAATAAACCCAAAAATTGAGCCGCTTATGAGACAAGAGCTTGCTAAGTTCATATAGGCAAGGATAATTTTCCCCATTAAATATACTACTCGGGTTGCTAATCTAGTGCATGTGAGGAAGAAAAATGGTGAGAGAAGGCTCTGTGTGGACTTCAGGGACCTGAATCATGCTTCCTTGAAGGATCACTACCCTCTATCCTATATGGATCAAATTTTGCAAATTATTGTAGGGGAAGAGAGGTTTTCACTACTTGATGGCTTTTCTGGCTACAACTAGATCTTTGTCAAAGAAGAAGATAGATTCAAAATGACATTCACAACCCGGAACCATGGCATATGCAAAAATGCCATTTGGTTTGTCTAATGTTGGTGCCACATTTCATAGGGCAATGGATATTGCCTTCAAAGATTTTATAAACAAGTTCATCCTAATTTATTTGGATGATATTACAGTCTTTTCCAAGAAGGGAGAAAATTATATGGAGCATTTGGAGAAAGTCTTCTAGATATGCAGAGAGTTTGGGGTGTCTCTGAACCCTAAAAAATGTATTTTTACTATTGCCCAGGGTAAGATGCTGGGCCATATAGTGTCTAAGGATGGGATCTCCATAGATCCTAAAATAACATCAACTCTTCTTTCTCTTCATCTGCCTACTCATAAGAAAGCTCTGTAATATTTTCTAGGACAAATCAAATTTGTTTTGAAGTTCATTCCTAACTATGCCAGCTTGGTAAAACCTCTAACCCTTATGCTTAAAAAATATGTTATGTTCAGATGGACTAAGGAAGGGAAAGATGGTTTTGAGAATACCAAGAAAGAGATTACCCAAGATCCAACTCTCATGAACCCAAATTATGAGAAAGACTTTGTCCATTATGCACATGGAGGAGAGAGTAGCATTGCTGATGTTCTAATGCAGCAAAATGAGCAAGGAATGGAACAACCCCTGGCCTTCTTCAATCAAACCTTGAAGGACTATGAGGTCAAATACAACCCCATGGATAAACAGGTATTTTCCATTGTTAGAGCTTTAAAAAAATTTAGATATATGCTAGCAAATAATCATATTAAAGTTTTAGTTTCTCATCCTAATGTGAGAGATTATATAATGGGGATTCATATTAGTGAAAAGAGAGCTAGTTAGGTCACTAAGATCCTACAGTATGATGTGATCATAAAGGCCATTAAGCTAATTAGAGGCAGAGGATTATGTGAACAACTAGCTCAAACTTCTATAGATGAAGTGAGTTCATCTTACCACTTAAACGAGGAACAACCTACAACTGAGCCTTCAACTATGAGTTCTTGGACAACAAATATGGCCAAATTCCTATCCACTAGTGAGTATCCTTATGGATTGGATAGAACTAAAAGAAGACACTTCAGGCTATAGTCTATCCCTTATGATTTGGTAGATGGTGTTCTCTTCAAGAGAAACCTAGATGGAGTCTTACTGAGATGCATAGAAGAGGATCAGATTGATAGGCTTCTTAGTGAGTTTCATGCTGGCCCAGTTGGTGGCCATTTCTCTGCTGGAGCTACAACAATGAAAATAATGAGGGTAGGTTATTTTTGGCCCACATTATTCAATGATGCCCATGTATGGGTAAGAAAGTGCAAAGAGTGTGCCCTCTTTGCAGGAAAGAAAAGATTGGCAGCACTCCCACTCCATCCTATTCATGCAGATCAACCCTTCTCATAGTGGGGATTGGATTTCATTAGCATGATAAACCCCACTTCTAGTGCTAGTCACAAATGGGTTTTGACTACTTCACCAGGTGGGTCGAAGTAATCCCACTGAAAGAGGCTACTGAATCAGGAATCATGGATTTCTTAGAAGAAATCATGAAAAGGTTTGGAGCTCCTCAGACCATTATTTATGATAATACAAAAGCATTCACTGGTTTTAGAATTGTTGATTGGGCTCTTAAATACAATGCGTTCTTGAAGACTTCATCTAATTATTACCCCCAAGATAATAGCTTAGCTAAATCTACAAACAAGAACATAATCAAAATTCTGAAAAGGACTATGGAAATAAACCAAAGATAATGGCATAATAAGATCAGATTAGCTATTTGGGCTAAAAGGATCACATACAAGAGAGCCATTGGAAACTCTCCTTTTTTTCTAGTGTATGGGAGAGAGGCTAGATTTCCTGTATCTTTGGAGCTTCCTGCATTAGAATTGGATCAGCAATTAGAATTGGAAGGAGAAGAAGCAAGGTCTATCAAAATGGCTGAATTGACTGAACTAGAAGAATAAAGATAGTCAGCCATGAGTACATTGGAAGAGCATCAAAGGTAGACCAAAAAGTATTTTGATAAAAAGGCAAATGTTCAGACCTTGAAAGAGGGTGATCTTGTTCTGAAATGGGATGTTGACAGAGCCAAACTAGGAGGCCACACCAAGTTTGATGCACTTTGGAGTGGGCCTTATATCATCATCAGTTGCAAGCAAGCCAATGCTTTCATTCTTTCAAGGCTGGATGGTGAAGTTCTACCGATCTTAGTCAATGGGATCCATCTCAAACCTTACTGTTAAGGTTAGTCTAAGATGCTATACATATTTTTTTAGTATTTCTACTTTAGGTTTACTTTCCCTAAGTGCTCTTGCACAAGCTACATTGTCATTAGGAGAATGCAGGCCTTGTTTCCTTTTGTGGTGTTGTTTTGAGGCTGGTTTTAGTTGTTCCAAAATGTTTCAGACCTTTGAATCTATTCCCAATGAATGCTTAAGTCCACTAGTTTCCATTTGTTTAGCAGGAAAACACCCCTAAGAAGTCACCAAAATGTTGTCCTATTTTGCTTCCCAACCAAATAGTCCAAATCCATAAAATCTTTAAGTGTTTTCCCCTTTAAAGATGCAAGGAAAAACATCCAAAATTAACTAAGTCCAAAAAACCTTGTGTTTTCTATCTTTTCAGAGTTTCAGAGTTCAGAGTTCTACCCTTCGTCCTTCCATCTTACACCGCTCTGAACTCCACTCCTTTCCCTTCAAAAATAAAGCTAAGTATTGTAACCTTTTCAGAGTTTTGGATTTCAAACTTTCCTTCTTTCCCCTTCTCTCTTGGAAGGCGTAGGGTGGAAGGCCCAAAGCCTGACCCCCACCGAGTGATAATTTTCTAAGACATTCTGCCATTCTGTGAAGAATATTTTAATAGAAAAAAAGGTGCTGGTAGAACCACGGAATGCTGCCACGTGGGTAAAGGGAAAGCATAAGGCAAAATGATTGGGGCCCGAGCTCTGACTCTTTCTTTGAGAAATAATGCTAAGTGTTTCAGAATTCAGAGATCGGATGTTCCTTTTTCCTCCTTGTCTACGAAGGTGAAAGACGGAAGGCCTGAGCTATGAACTCTACTAAAACTTTCAAAAGATCGGCTAAGTCTTTGACTTTTAGGGATCGGACTTCTCTTCTTCCTCCTCCTCTGCGAAGGTGAAAGATGGAAGGCCTGAGGCCTGAAGTTTGCCAATAATATAATTGTCCTTTGTAAAGCGGAGTTCGAGGGGGAGACTTTCCTCCTTTCTTCTTCTCTTTTGTAAGGTAGAACACCGAAGGCCCAAGGCCCAAACTCCGACGGTTTTCACAATCCTCATAAACAAAGGCAAGAAGGCTAAACCAAGGGCTCGCCATGGTCAATCTTCTTTAGATTTTGCTTCCAAGATAGGAATTCAGTTCAAATGAAAGTCAAACATCTAGCCCCAGCTGGACAAATTGCAGTTGAGCATTTATTATTGTGGGTGGAGTTTCAAGTGCTAGTTTTTAATGTAGATATTTGAAGATATTTGTTCAGCTACTTCTATGAAGATATTTTTCTGAATTTATGGCATTCCCTTTTGTAAAATATCTTTTGACAAAGCCCATGGGGGCAAATTTATTGATGAAATGACTGAGGTCAATGTAATGAAGTGATATATATGCATGAAAAAAGATGTAATGAGAGTTGGAAAATAGTTAGATATTCTTTATGCTTCTGTATTCCAAATTGAACTCTCCTTTGTTGTAACCGTGCCTTTTGATCAATACATATGGTGTTTTACTTTTTCATGATTTTTAACTCTATGTAGTCTTAGAATTGGCTATTGTTCATGAATGTCTAATTCCTTGCAATCCATTCTTTACCTCTATTAAAATCTTCATGATTTGTGTAAGTTTATCAGCTACATTCATTTATTTGTGCATCTTAGCTCTGTGAGTGTTCTATATTCAAACCTGGTGTATCACCCCCTTTCATTTTCAATTCATCCATCTTCCCCTTTTCCTCAATGGTGCATAGATTAGGTTTAGTCTTAGGAATAGCCAAATCTCCCATTTAGTGAAGCAGCCAACCTCTCTTTGGAGATTTGGCCTCCTTTCAAGGTCCCATACCTGGAGGTCATCTCAATGTTTCACTGGATTATTGGAGCCCTAAAAGCCTTCAACACAGGGTGCAAATCCAAGTGACAACACTACCAACCCATAAGGTGTCTAAGAATGTTGCATATAATAGGTGTCCATTGCCTTCAAGATTATCGTCACTCCCAACACATAAAGTGTATAAGAATATTGGTCCTAATTGCCATCCTAATCTAAAGTCCAAATTCCATAATCCACCATCCCAGGTATGGCAAGTCAAGAATCCTCCAACTCAATCTAAATCACCAACCTATCAACCTAAATCCTACAAATCTCAATCACCTAATTCCACATCCAACATCCCCCATCCAAATTCAAAAACCCCAAATCCTAAATTTGCCACATTATGGCAGCAATGCTTTATCATAAGGGCTATGATGGTATCCCATCAAGATGTGAACATTTAAATAAGGTCAACTCAATTATCAACGAGTATCACAACAACATAACTGGATTGTACATAAGCGCTATGATCCTAACGAAGCAATTACTCTAGGAAGGTCACTACTGGCATGTTATGACAAGAGCATCTACATTGACTATATAAATCATATAGGGACATGTGAAGACCCTCTAAATATCGATTTATCAATTCCATCCAATCAATAAAGTAAAAAAATCAAACAATTCAAAAAATTCAAAATATATAAAATTTTATTTGAATTTATAGGTTTTTAGGCCTTTTGAACTCAATGGTGGGGTCCATTTTGCCCTAGGATGCTCCCAAAAAAAGATCGCCCTCAACTCTCTCTAAAAAAGAGATAAAACCTACAAGATCAAGCTAGGAGAAACCTACAAACACACAGATTAGATGAGGGACAAGGTCCCACCGAGAGTGAGAATGTGTATGCTAAAATATGAAACAAAATGAGGAACAATGCATCAAAACAAAGAACATATTTCATGTCTAAAAACATCTCATATTGAGAAAAGGGTTAGCAACATTAATGAAAACTAAGAAAAGCTCTCACCAACACCAACCCTTGTTGCACCAACAATGGTGATTGTTCTCCAATGGATTGTTGGTTGCTCACTTGGACAAAATGATATTACATTCCAATAAGACATCTTTCAAATGGCTTGGTTGAGGGTTAATTTATAGATTGAGAGGATTAAAGATCGAATGATATTAATTTAAGAGATCAATGGATGAGGTTGATTGAGAGATTAGGGTGCATGCGAAACCACCAAGTGGCACTTGATGATTGATGCACATGATGAGGGTTTGGATTGAGAGGATGGAGGATTAGGATTTGATTAGAATGTGTTGACACTCATTTTGACCAGGGGTTGATTTGTCATGATCAGGAGGTTTCTTCATTTGAAGCCTTTATCTTCTTGCCCATTTTTTCTAAGTGTTGGACCTCCTCAGCATTTTTCAACTGCATCATCATGTTTTCCTAAGGAGGAGGTCATCATCATCATCTTGTCTTCGATGATGATCTGCATCATCATGTTCCTCGTCGACTTGTTTTTCAACGTCATCATCATATTTCAACTGTCGGGTGATGTTCGGTTTTTATCATGATGATGCTGCCGAGCTACAGTGCGCCCTGATCTGCTTGCGAGGGTGATGTTTCAAAGTCTCCGGTGATCTTCCATTTATCACCTTGCGCGAACATGATGATGATGTTGCTTATTCTTTGAGTTGCTCGACCTAACTTGTTTTTTCCTAAGGGTCGCGTTCATCATCATCATATTTCCAGTTATCATCCTGCTGCTTGTGGAGGTCATCATACTTTCTGCCCTCATGATATTTTCGCCGGGGTGATATTTTTTATCATCGGGTGATCTTGGTTATGATCATCCTGATGATGTTGTTGAAGAGTTGTAATTGCGACCCGATATTCACTAGGGTCATCATATTTTGGAACGTCAGGATGATCTTAGTCAATATCATCCTGATGATGTTGTGTTACTTCTTGTTCTTTGTTTCTCATCCTGATGATGCTGACGTCATCCGTATATCAGGGTGATATTTTTCTTTCTGCCTATCTGCATCATGATATTCGCGAAGGAGGGGGTGATATTTTCATATCATCCGGATATATGTTTGTTCGAATATCATGATGATGTTGATATCAAGGAGATATCCGCCTGCTAGCTTCGCGCGTTATCTATTTAGGGTGATCTTTTCAAGCAGCATCATCATATTCAGTTATCGCCCCGATCTTATAGAGGAGCTACAGTGCAACCTGATATTTGAACATCAGGAGGATATTTCCAAATATCCGGTTGTCTTCCGAATATCATGATGAAGTGAATATGATGATGACGTCAGCAGGATATGATGATGACATCATCAGGATGTTCATCGGCCAGACTTTTGGTATCGGCTCAGCAGGAGGATGTTCCTCCGATGGATCAGGTTGTGCCGATAAAGGCGGTTATCATGAAGGATTTGTTTCAAATATCATGATGACGTCAGGGTGATATTTCGAACAACAGGATATCATGCTGCTGGAGGATGATGATGATGAAGTCTATACTAGTGTCGTCGGGAGCAAAAGCACCGACATGATATATGCTCATGACCTAGTATATAAAGTGTTATTGAGGTCATCGCGGGGTGCATGTGGGATATTGTTATCCTGCATTTTCAAATATCATGATGACGGGTCTCGGCGGGAAAAGCTTGCGATGGTCTGTTTGGTGTTTTTCCCCAGGCCGCGGGTTGGTGCGCCATTAATGGCGATTGTTGCAGAGGTATGGGCGATGGCGTGGGTCGATCTTGTACCCGACTGGAGGTGTCAATCAGCGGGCAGTGGCGCAGGGCTCGAGATATCTTCCTGTCTCCTCCCCTACCTGCTGCATTCATGTTTGGGCGCCAATCTGGTAGTGTGTTTGAGCGCCATTTTTATGGTACTGTGTATCTGGCGGAATTTTGGTCAACATTGTAATTAATTGCTGAGCACCTACCTGGCTGTTATAAGCAGGTTGTGTTGTTCATTTGTTGTTGTTGAAAGTTGACGATTTTGGCTCTGTAATGCATGACAAGCTGATCTGGTTGCTCTGTACAGCTTACCTGTGAGTTTATGTATCTCTTGTTGTTTGTTTTTGGCATGAACCCACTGATTTCATGATTAAACTTATATGAGAAATGCTGTTTGGCATGTGTTGTGTTAATTCTGTCTCCAGTATTGCATGTATCCTTCTTCTGAATCTGGATGTTTGGTAATGTTTAGATTCTAGAGCATAGAATTCCTGTGTTGAATGTCTGATCTTTTAACTTCTATTCAAGGGGTAGATTAAACTGTTTTCAGGTTGAACATTGGGAGGGATATACTGCAGTAGGGATACCATAAGTAGAGATAACCTAACACTTTGTATTGGGAGATGCCTGTAAGGCAGGTATCACATAGATCCCCTTGAAATCCAGTTTTAGTTGTTTATGCTGATCATTCACAGGTGTATGTCTATTGACTCCAGGCCCTGGATAGGCACCAATCATGCTTTGCTTTGTGTTATAACCATATCCAGCTTTGCATCCACACTTAAACTCCAAAGCAAAATCTAAAACCAACATTAGGACATTAGAGTTAGTTTAGGAACCTCAGTCCTCTGTCTACAACTGCAAATAGGCCCAAAGCTAGCCCCTTTGCCCTTATCTTTCAGTTTTGGTCTACTTACAGGAGGACTCATCTGCTTTCTGTCAACATCCCAGCCTTGCATGCATATCCTCATGGATGTTGAGTAGGGAATACCCCCCTAGGTCTTGCAGAGCCTGAAGAGGAAGAGGAGATAAAATATAGAGTCTATCTCCTACACTGTTGACCCCCTGGCCCAGAGATCCTGTTGATCACTGATGGCTACCTTGTAGGGAAATCTGGGAATAAGCATCCAGTCTGGGAAAAAGTCAACAGAATGGATGGCTAAGATTGAATGAGACAAATTAGGGAAAGGATGGAAGATTCTAGGGCTTATTCTTATGTGAATGATTAGATTTAAAAGATGTAGTACATGAATGGATGGTGGAAATGTAAGATTAGTTTGATTTTTGTGGGAGTGTCTAGGTTCAATGAATCTAGACAACTTTTGTAGCTAGTCATGTGACTTCTTGAATTTTTATTTCATTTATTTTTAGATACTAAATGAGAGTGGGATTTGATTAGGATAAGTGGGGATTAGACTGGGATTTAAGACTTTAGACTAATTAATCAAATAGTTAAATTATTTAATTAATTAGTGGAGAGGGATGTGGGAAATTAAGATAATTAATTAAATAAATATAATTTATTTAATTAATTTGATGATGAATGATGCAAACATGGTTAGGATGGTGCAAATATGTCAAAAGTGGTATTAGTGTTGTGATGTTAGATGTGGTCAATTTTAGGTGTCTACAACTTTAGATTTACTTTCTTAGATTAGAACACAAACTTGGAAAATTGAGAGATTCCAATAGTTTCATCAAAACTAAGAAAACAATCAAGAGATTCTATTAATCTCACAAGAAAATACCCTAGGTTGAAACAAACATAAATCAAACATAAACATAAAGACCCTAAGTTGAAACAAACTATCCTTTTCTAGACACTTGCGACTATGAGGAAGATAAGGAATTGATCAGAAACAAACATTGTAATGGGTATGCAAAAGGGTGTTTGAGATTTTACAACAGGCAGAAGAAATGGAAAGCACTTGATTGCATGAACAAATTGTGAAAATGATAGGACACAAGGTTTAAAAGGACCTTCACACATTTTGGAAATGCATTAAATGCTTAGTCAAAAGGTAGATAAATTTTTTATGTTCTTTTGCAAAAAAATGTAAATGTGTTGTAAACCTTTGAAAGTCTACTTTGTGAAGGCACCAAGGATTTGTGTCACTTACAAATTTGTAATCCCTCTCTAGAGTTTTGCTTTGAAAACTAGTGAGAATCAAAAATTGAAATGTAATTTACAAAAAAAATGCAATCTTGCTTGAAAAGTCTAAGGTTCCAATAGTTAGACTTGGGTAGAGAAATGGAGTTTCAGAGCAACTTTACAACATTTATCGATTTGTCAGAAAAGTTTGAAGTTCCATTAAGACATTAGAAATCAATGTTTGGAATGAAATGTACAATTTTGTAAAGTGATGGAGAAACTTTACATACAAAAAAATCATTCTTGCTTGAAAAGTCAAAAGTTCTTCCATGCTAGAAAATACTCAAAATTGACCTTTGGCACTTTATTTTTTTAACACTTAGACTCAATTCCAAGACCTTAAGGATGGCATCACCTTTTTCCCCCAAGACAAGTACAAGATTTTTAACAAGGGGCCTTCATGACCAAGACCCAATTTCTGAAAACTAGAAAGGTTCTTGACTCAAATCTTAAAGAGTAAAATACAGGGTCCACATTTTGCTAAGGAAAAATGGGGCATGTTTTGTGAGGCACAATAGGTAGGATGACTCTTCATTGGTATGGTAAGTTTATGTTGATATGAGTGGTAATGAAGGAACTTGTAAGTGGAGGGAACAAGGATTGGTTTGATTAAATTGGTGTTTATGCTTGATGTAATTGACATAATTTTGGTACATATGATCCATGTGATGTAGAGGTGTTGACATTGGTTTGTGGATGAAATTATCTAATTTTAAGTTTGTGTTTGTGCATATGGGTCTAAACATGGCACTTTGAATTGTTATCATGTAGTTCTCATGTTCAAATTTGACACACTAGTGTAGGATAGAAGGTATAGATTGGAACTCATCTATCTAAGATCACTTAAGGAGGAGATAGAATTGTTCAAAGACATGAACCACATGTGCTAGGATTTGAGTACGTCTCAATCTAATTTTAATGGGAATGACAATGGTTCCTAAACTATCTTGTTATCACACTTTAAATCCACTGTAATGAATGAATAGGTGTCATGATGAATTCCTATATCATAAAGGTATTCATTTATTATGATGTTGAATGGTGAATTGATGTCTATAAGAATACCTTCACAACAATTTACATTAATAAGATGTATAGTGGGCCATGGTAGTTGTTATCTAGGATTTCTTGTGGTTGAAACGTGATTATTGGTTCTGGTGGAGTTGGGTCTTCTATGAAACAATGTGTTTCTATAGACATAATAAATTTTTCAAAGGTGTTAATTTCAAGACCCATGTGAGGAGATTCTAGGATGTTGATGGGTTTGGCATTATTCAATTGGTGATGGAATAGGTTTGTATAAATTTGAAAGTTTTGGTTGGGTGGAGCTACGGAGGGATTTCCTTTGTCATTAACACTAGTCACTTAGATAATGTTGTTGTCAATGAGGTCTTCTACTTTGTGTTTTAGGGCCATGCACTTTTCTATATTGTGACCAAGGACTTGATGAAATTGACAAAATGCATATAGTTTATAGTTTCCTAGTAGGGGAAGTGAGGTGTCCAAGGGATAGATTGGGGTTATTTGGACAAGATGGTAGAAAGGGCTTGGTTCATGATACATTAGTAGGAATCTGTCAATCTTGTAAATTATTGGAAAGGTCATGGTTTAAGGGATAAGGTATTTGTAGATGGTGGTAATATAAGTGTAGATGATGAGGGAGGTGGAGGTTGAGGTATTAGGGTTACCATGTTGACCACATCTATGGTGGTATGGGTACTAGTGCTAGGGTTGTTTTTTATTGTTGTAGGGCTTCTTGTAGTTTTTGGTAAATTTGTTGTTGGACATGTTTATTTGTGATGTTCTAGTAGGGGGTTTATTTTTATCCATCTCTTTCAAAATCCCTAAGGGTATTACATAGAATGAGGTTATCCATTAATATATTTTAAATTTCAATGTCGAGCAAGTGGTAATTCATTTTGGCCATGACTGATTGGAAGCATAGCATAAAGTCACTCACCTTCTCTTGTGATCCTTGCTTGTAATGTATGAGATCTGTAAAGCCTATTTCATGTGAAATTTGGATTTGGAAATGGTTGATGAAGGCTTTATAGTTCATGTCAAATGTAGTGATGGAGCCATGTGGTGAGGAATAAAACCATTCTAATGTATGTTCTTTAAGTGATTGTGGGAACAATTTGCATAGAATCAGATCATTATACACATAATCAAGTTAAAAGGAGTAGAACATGTGTATGTGGATGGTAGGATCTCCTTTTCTATCTTACAAGGGAAGACAAGGTGCCTTGAAATTGGGTGGAAATGGATGGGCAAGGATGTCATAAGATAAGGGATTATGATGTAGGTCTAATGTGATTTCTGTTGATGTGTGTTTTAGCATGCAGCAACGCAGGTGTGATTGTTGGTTTCACACCTCTCTTGAAAAGTATCCTACCCTAGGTAAGACTACTCCAAGGATAATACAGCTAGGTCTTAGCTTGCTTGGAATAACTTCAATGGAATGTCTAGCTATGCCAGCAAGGGGTCTTACATGTAATCTAAAGATCTTCAAGTTGGAATAGCATATACACATAAACCCTTCAAGATTTCAGCTGATAAACAATGTAAAAGGCTGCTGAAATTCCTAATCTAACCAAGGTTTTTGAAGAAAATGCAAAAGGTATAGGGTTTTAGAGGAATCTTAAGTGGCATTCATAATGCATATATTTTACTTTAAGTAGACAAATGCTCTAAAACTTAACTAGTTTTCTGATTTACCAAACTAAAATAGGTGATATAGCACTGTAGAAAATGGTGCTATCTTCAATGGAAATCTAGAGATTTTCATATTACATTCATTCATTATATACCCAATGACTGGTGTAATTTAATTCATGAAATGCAATTGAACTAAGAACAATTGATAAGTCCATACTAGCTTTACACAGCTATCTACCATCAGCAAATAACCAAAAGTATGGACTAGAGCATTCATCAAATACTTTCAGCATACCATAACATTATAAAGCACAACTAACTAACTATGGGAGAGCAAGAAGCGAACCATGAAAACCAAAGTGAGCTAATACAAAATACAAATTCTCAAGATAATTGCAGAAACTTGCTTTGCATTACTTTAAATGCCATAGTGTCAACAATTCGGTATCAAAATCTCTCTTACAAATGAGAGCAAAGGATGGCCCTTTTATAGGTAAGGCACCATATCAAGTTTCTCAATGGACGGTGGAGATTAACTTGACACCAACGGTCCAGATTACATGGCATTTAATGAGATACAACAGTTAGTTACATTTTTGAATTTGCCTTTGTCTTGTAGGAAAAAGACAAAATACAACTTGCAAATACATTGAATCTGGACAAAATGAATACCCATTTGGTTGTATATGATGAAAAGCCAATTTTCAAGGCCTAATGAAGCCAAAATAGAGTCACATAACACTTGAAAACTTGAGATGATGTGGATTCATAGGATTCCAAGTGCCAAGTGGACCAAGGGGAGTATGTGGCACATTCTTGGATGAAGACATATCCAATTAGATGCCTGTTGCATCATCATTGCATGACTGGACTGCTAAGACAACTATATGTATGTCTTGGACATTAGACTAGAATTGCAAGAATAGCAATGAAAGAAGCATGATCTTCAACATATTCTAGCTCCTAAGACTTATCCCCATCATCTTGGACATCATATTGATCTCCTTTTACAAGTGCATTAGCAATTTGGTTGATAAAATGTTAGTTCTACATTTCTAGGTCAGCGGGATACTGTTGTATGTTCATCCTTCCAAGACAACTCCAACAAGGTCACATGTCCTCCAAGACCTGCAATTCACAATGCAAAGCATCAATTTCATCTTAAACAATCATTTTCCATCAATTTGGATCAAGATATGTCCATTTGCAGCCATGGATTCATTAAAAATAACATATTGTCAATGTCACTTTCTTATAACCAACCTCTTAAATCTAGTGATTTTTGCATGATTTTTTGCATTTTTTGCCATTTTCAAGCACCCATTTGGCCTATATATTGATCTAGGAAGTTGTTTTTGTCATTAGAATCCATTTGTAGACTTTTATTTCATGTTTTTCTAGCCTTTTCTGCAAAAAGCAGGATTTTTGGGGGTCACGGACTTTTCATGTGCAATAGCATTAATTATCGTAAAACATGCCAAAAATCCACACAAACTTGGTAAAATGTTCATCATGATGTGACAACTAGTTATACAATTCAAATCCATCAAGAAAATCCAATTTGCACCTTAAAAAACTCAATTTTTGGGCCAAAATACCAAAAAGCGCGGGTTTTGGGTGTCACGGACTAAAAGTCGGTGGAGGTCAAATTTAGGGTAGGTATGTGAGGTGCAATTCTAGCGCAAAATGATTTTGGCACTGATTTGGGGTCCAACTGACCTTATTATGGATTTTAGGTCTGACCGACTAAAGTCAGTGAAGGCAGTTTTCAACATAGGTCCGTGAGGCCTATTTTTAGCGCTAACTTCATTGGCAGGGATTTTCAATGCAACCAACCTGCGTGAGTTTTAGCACCGACCGACATGCGCGACTTAAGTCAATGGAAGAAAATTTATTATACTTTAAATATTTTTAAATATACTTTCAGGATGTTTGAGATAGGTTCCAGATCCGTAGGATTTCATATGTAGATTCTAGAATTTTGAGGTTCCACTAGATTTCAGACTTAGCCATTTTTTAGGATTTTCAGGGTTTCAGACTTAGCCAAATCATGGCTCCAAGATCATGCGATAGGATGAAAGTATATGAACCTCTTAATGAAATCTTGTGGAATTTGACATGATTTTGCAACTGTAAGACCTGGAAACTATGAATTTCAACATGAAACATCCTGTAGAAGCAAGTTCAAGGGCAATATCCAATGACATAGGATTTTTTAGCAAAATGCCATAACACCCAATTTTAGCGCAAAAGGCAACAAATGACTATCTTTTAAGTACAAGACCACCCAAGACACCTCCAAATCAACCATGCACAACATCAAATGACTCCCAAACATGCAAAATACTCAAATATGGAATCAAATCCTGCACTCTAAGCACAAATTCACCTTCTCATCATCATAAGAAAGAGATGTCGAGACTCCAACCCAAAGCAAAAGAGGGGGTCCCCATTTGGCAAAATGGGGCGTGTGTGCAAGGCACAACAATTTCCTCATAATTTGTTATTATGGTTTCAAGTTTATGTTGTACTTGTTGTAGTTGGTGTGGAACATATGACATGGAAAGATCATGGGTGGATGACAATGGTGAATAAGTGGAGTAGGTTGGAATATTATGGGATGTGAAATAATGTGGGATAGGTTGGTTGGAAAAAAATGGTTGAAATAATGGTGAAGAGATGGCGGTCATTGGGTGAGAGGGAAGCGGGATGTAGGAATGGTAAGGGATGAAGGGCATGTGGTAGTAGTAGGAGATGAGGTCATGATAGTTGTGATAGGAAGGGAGGTGGTAGTAGTTATAAGCACTTAAGTATATGAAGGAATAGGTGTAAGATGTGGAGTTGGAGGGCTAGGTGAAGTGGAAGATGGCCTGACAAAGAATGGAATTGAAGGAAATGTGAATGGTGGAGTATTAGGTTGAAGGAGAGGTTGAATAGTTTTGGAAGGGGCACTAGATGGGACATTGCTGCCAAATGATGTCACATTTGTAGGAGTAATGCTAGGTGCAATAGCCTTAGAGGATAAAAAAATATTAGTATAGGGGGCATTGGCATGCACAATGCCACCTATGTTATGTAACATCTCCAAACTAGCTAGGTTGGTCAAGATAAGGTTTCCTAGAGAATCTATCAACTCGATTGGAATGGATGGGTCCTCAAGATTAATTGCATTATTAACTTCTTGAAGTTGTGAGGTTATCTTGACTTAGTTTTGTAGGTCTAGTTGGGCTTCCTAATCAATTTTTTCTTCAACAAGGAAAAAGGAAGTAGTATCATTAGTAGAGGTGAATGAAGAATATGACCCTACAATTAAAGGATATAATCATATACTATGACGGGGAATGGTTTTCATAGGATATGGTTTCACCCTATAGAAAGAACATATGGGAGGCATGAACTAGCTTGATCACTGAGGAATAGGCAAGTGTATTAAAAGTGATCATGCACCTACATGAAGGTTGAACTAATTCACCCAATGAAAGGAAAAATAAGATTGCACCATCTAAGAAGATTGAACTAGTTGGATCTTGTATATTCTAAGATTTGAAACAAAAATAAGGAATAATGCAAATGAAAACACCTATTTCAAATCTAACAACACTTCTGATCGAGCTAAGGAATGTAAAATAAATGATGAAAATCAAACAAGATTATTACCACAACAAACTTTGATGTCTATGTGATATGCTCAACAATTTTTTGTTGTTGAGAAGAGATGTAGGTTGCTTAATACTTGTAAGGAAGCTAAGGTAGCAGAACAAGTTCCTACACTAATCTTGAGAGGAGGGTTATGCAAAACTTTTTAGATCTTTACAATAGTTATAGAAATTATACAAAATAAACATAAATAGAAATCATACCACAACACAGTGATTTACATGGGGAAAACCCTTTCACGAGAAAAACCCCACACTCCAAAAGTCACCCAATATATTATTCATAAATCAACAAGATTACAATATACTTGCATAGAAAGCTTTCACATGAGTATCACCAACCATAGATCTGGAGGCAACTCAACATCTAAAAGACTATCACACACAACCTCCATCTCAAGACCTAATATATAGTAGATGCAATACATGAAACTGTCAATTGGTAATTACAAAACCATGAGCTAAAACAACCCAAAAAAGTGGCACCCAAATTATCTCCAATCAAAGATGCCCTATGATGTGTCAAAATACACACCAACACATGTAACTCCTTACAAGTCATTTTTGTGTCCAACACGTTTTCACATTTTCAATACAAGAGACCCAACTTCTAAAGGCCATAACTTTTGATCTGGGAGATTAATTAACAAATTGTTTGATGTATTCGAAATCTCATGAAGAGATCTATGCAACTATAATCTACTTCATCGATGAAAAAAAAATTAGGGCCAAAAATAGCCTCTAAGTACCTCAAAATTAACTTTGAAACTTTTTCAAGTATTTCAAAAACTAGAAACTTTAATATCTTGACATTCAGACATGACCTTGGGTTAAAACTCACCTAGAATGCTCATTTGGCAATTTTGTAGCTTTGGGGAAAATTTTGAGCCCATATGTGCTCAAATGCAAACTTACTAAAAATAGTAACCTTTTGTAATTACAAGGTTGAGATACCTTTCCTAACATTCTCCCACTTGTCGAACACCTTGCAAGAGAAAAGGGAGTATCAACATCATGATTTAACTACTAGGAGTTGAGAGGCCCTTAAATTCCTAACGCCATCTAAACTTCTTCGTGCTCACAAGATTAGTTAATGAATCTACAACATTAATCAAAGTCTCTACCTTAACTAGCTTCACCCTGCCATCCTTGACCATATCTCTAAAAAAATGATATTGTACTTTAATGTGCTTGGCCCTGGCATGAAATGTTGGGTTCTTAGCTAGGCAGATCACACTCTGACTATCACAATAAATTGTCATTGCACCTTGTTTTATTTTGATGTCTGAACATAGTCTCTTAAGCCACATGGCTTCTTTACAAGCATGAGTAGCTGACATATACTCATCTTTATTTGTAGAAAAAGAAACATAGCATGTTTCTTACTCATCCAATTAATTGCACCACCAAATAAAGTAAACACATAGGTGTTGATGGATCATCTTCTATCAATATCACCTGCCCAATCTAAATCCACATAACCATGTATATCATGGGAATGCCTATCTCCTATCAAATTACCATGATAGAACAAGGAATACTCTAAGGTACCCTACAAATATCTAAAGACTCTTTTAACTGCATCCCATGAACTCTACCAGGATTAGACATATGTTTGGAAAGAACTCCCACTGCTTGGGCAATGTCTGGTCTAGTGCAGATCATAACATACATCAAACATCCAGTTGCACTCTGGTAAGAACTCTACTCATGTATTCCATCTCCAATGGGGATGTTGGAAATTGTGAAGCACATAACATCATTCCAACCATAAGAGGAACACATAATGGTCTACAATCTTGCATGTTAAACCTCTATAAAACTGAATTGACATACTTACTCTGGCCAAGCCATAGTTTTTTGTACTCTCTATCTCTTCTGATTTCCATCTCATGAATGTGTTTAACTACACCAAGATCTTTCATTTCAAATTTAGCTACAATTTGAGACTTTAGTTCTCAAATCACTCCTTTCCCTTTACCAATAAATAACACATCATCAACATATAATGCAATAAATAGGAAATGATCACTATCAGATTTATAATAAACACAATGATCTAGTTTAGAATGCTCAAATCCCAAACTCAACGCATATGTATCAATTTTTTGGTACCACATCCTAGGACTCTATTTGAGGCCATACAAATATTTCTTCAATTTACAAACCAAATTACTATTACCTTTCACTGTGTAGTGCTTTGGTTGTCTCATATAAATATCCTCCTCCAAATCACCACGAAGGAATGCCATTTTCACATCCATTTGCTCAACCTCTATATCATAAGAAACAACAATAGAAAGCAAGAATATAATGGATGTCAGTTTTGTAATAAGAGAAAATATCTCACTATAATTGAAACACCCTCAACCTAAGAGTAACCTTTCGCAACTAACCATGCTTTGTGTTTCTCAATACCTCCATTTGAACCAATCTTTTTATTGAACACCCATTTGCAACCAACTAGTTTTTAGTACTAGATCCCATGTATCATTCTTTTTCAAAGCTATCATTTCTTCATCCATAGCAGTCTTCTAGGACATTACATTATTCATACCTAATGCCTCTTCTTCAGTTCTGATTTCATCCATGTTAGTATTCAAAGAAAATATACATCTCCAGTCATTAGGTGAATACCTTTCAGGTGGTTGTCTATGCCTTGTAGACCTTTGAACAAGTAAGTTGGAGGTTCTTTCTCCTCTTCTAAAGATTCAAAGCTAGATGAGCTCTCCTCAACTTCTTGTCTATCTATGGATCATGATTCAAATTTCTCAGGTGTAGAAGAAAGTTTAATCACATCTTTCTATTCACTTTGTTCTGGCTGCAATGTAACAGAAGAAGGTTCGGTTTCTCTAAAAATAAAACTTCTACTATATATTACCTTTTGTGTAATAGGATCCCAAAGCTTGTATCCTTTCACACCATAACTATACTTGATGAAGATACATTTCACAGCCTTGTTCTCCAAATTTGTTTGCTTCTCCTTTGGCACATGTGCATATGCCTCCCAACCAAAAACTCTAAAATGTCTCAGTGAAGGCTTGTGACCCAACCATGCTTCCATAGGTGTTTTATAAACAAGAGCCGATATAGGAGACCTATTAATCAAGTAGCAAGCAATGGAAATAGATTCAGCCCAAAACCTTTGTTCTAAACCAGTACCACTAAGCATACTCCTAGCCTTCTCCATCAATATCCTGTTCATTCTTTCTACAACTTCATTGTGCTATGGAGAATACAAAGTTGTCTTTTGTCTCTGAATGCCACAATCTTTATAGAATCTATCAAAATCATTGGAGCAAAATTCACCGCCATTGTAAGTCCTCAAACATTTTATTTTCTTTCCAATTTTCAACTCAACCATTGCATTAAATTCTTTAAATTAATTGAAAACTTTAGATTTAGTCTTTAGAAAATATACCCATGTCCTAGTTACGTTGATAAGTGTTCCCTATGTGAGAAGCACATGAATTATATACATGAAGGGTCTAGATTAAAAGGACTACGATCAAAAAGATCTCGTCCATTGAACTTGAAATGGCATCGTTGATTTTTCTTTTGAAAATATCCTTCGCGCCAATGCACCATTAAGGAAATATCAGACTTTCAGTCCCTTTATAAGCATATCCAAATCAAATATAAGATTGCCATTGGATTTCATCTTATTTTTACAAGCATTTACAAAGCCTTAGGTTTTTTTAATTTTATTCTCATTCTTCTATAAATGCAAGGAGTAGCTACGAAAAGGGCGACAACATGAAGGGATGTGCAAAATTTTAGATTTTGTGTAAAGGAGGATGGCCAGTTATGAGCTACACCAAGGGGTGCTTAATAATCAGTAAGAAAATTTATCAATTCCGATTAGGTTCTCTGTACTTTCTTCGAGTCCTAATTTTTCTATCATGGGTGGCAATTCATCCAAAGGGCATGGTAATGTGCATGATTTTATAGTCAAGGCACTTTCTGATTCCAACTTATACCATTAAATTTAAAATTTCTATGATGTTTTTTGTAGCCATGATGTTGAAATTGCATGTGAAATTCATATGTTATTACTGTTGAATTGCAACAAGGAACCTCTTAACAATGTTATAAGGTCTATCATGTCCATGTTTGGGACATTTCTAGTAGTATCGCACATATTTCTGATGGAGTATCCCACAGCTCAAGGGAGATACGTGTGGTTGCTAGATGCACTCTGTATTAAGGAGCTGGAGCAATTTTTAATAAAACGTTATCCATATCTCAAGATAATAGATATGTAGGAATTTTACCCAACTATAATATTTTTATTTTATATATTAACATACCTTATGTTAATATCTATTTCTATTCCAACTCATCCAATGGAGAACATAGGGCATGTTAATTGAGAATAACTTACATGTTCCAATTTACGTTCTTTCACAGCATTCATTCACATACAGAATATGTGCTATGATTGTGTTAGATAACCCTATCCCATTGGAATTCTACAGCTAAGTGTGCTTGAACCAAAGAAGTACATCTTTTTATGGTGTCAGCAATGTCCAAACCCAGCCGATTATCCAATTGACAGGGTCTGATACGCGGTTGCCTTGATAAATGTGAGATAGTGTTTCAATTCTGATTGGCATCACCCCAAAACTAGATGGCATTCAAAATCCTCATGCAACAAACCTATTTAGGTCATCAAATTAGACATCTCTTCACATGAAAACTATGCAATAGCCCTTCGAGTAAGGTCAAATCTCACTCCTTCTCAGCAGCTAATATGGTTTTATTATTTTGTTACAAAATCCTTGTTAATCCATTAATTTGGGTTCTGTTGTTTTGCTCAGCCCTGCTCTAGTTTGCAAGGAGACAACAAATGCAAATGGCCACAATGGGCACATACGTTATTTTCCATGGCTCACCCACTTTGGCCATAAAGGACCTTCCTGCAAAGCATTTTTACTAAATTGGGAGAAACAACTACCACACAAGCCTAAGGCCATACTGCTCATTTCTGTTCTTTAGGATACTTCTTTGCCCTCTGTCAACATTGCCAACATAAACAACACAATTATTGATTTTTATGGCTTCCCCGAAGAAATGTATAAGGTATGTCATGTTCTTCCAAATATAGTTTCAAGAGATGGAGTGGGTTTTGTTGGAGACTTTGGAATTTAACAACAATGGAAGGAATTTGATCTCTTTTAGGAACTGAATATATTTATTTCACTATTTGAATTATTTTGATATTGATATGGGTTAATTGAAGTCATTAAATCTTTTTTATATTTACTGTGAAATGTGTTTTAGTCAAATAGCTAGAATTTACATTTTTCTGGGATCCATTCCATTTCTTTTTATATCTGCAGTTATAGGACCCAATATTTTGCAAGGTGTATTCAGTGTTTAGCCAATGCCCTAGATTTAGTTTTCTAATCTGATCATACATTCTAGGTTCCTTTTTAGGTGATAGGTCAAACCTCTGCTTATCATCAATGTTGCTTCTAAATGGTATTAAATTTTCCATTCATTGTATTCCATCAAAACATAAGTTGTGGCCCTACTATTCTACATGTAGTGAGACAGAATTCCAGAATACAGAGGTAGTCTTATGTGTACAAGGCCAAAGATAAGAGCATGAGACAACTTGTTTCTCTCAAGAAGACTCACCTTGAGATGGATGAAGAAAGAATACATCCCACTGCACTTCGTGAATTCTATCTGCTTCAGATGCTCTCTACCAGTATTTACATTGTCAAGTTAGTCCTCCAATCATGCCATTCTATGGATTTTCTTTTGGGTTATAATATTTATTGGGAGGCAAAAGACTTTAATATCAGGCGCACTATTGAAAGCAATACAGTCCTATCAAAATGTCCTTCTCTACAATTGTTGGGTCATACAAAGAAAGCCAAACTACTATTCTACCATTGCTCTTACTACTTTCAATTAGAATCTAGGAATTTGGTTGAGACTCAAAATGAGTAGCAATGGCATTTTCTTTTGGGGATGAGGAGAAAGAGTTTAAACTTGACCCTTTTATTCCAAAGGGTTGTTTGTATGAGATTGAATTAAATCATATCCAAAAAAAATTCTTCTGTTATTTCCAAACGGTGTATTAGACTAAGTTGGATCATGAAAAAAAAACGATTGCAAGGAAGCAAGACAATTGTAAAAAAACTAATGGACTGTGAAAACGCATGCCCACAATTGTAAGAAAACTCTACTGCTATTTATGTCTTTTGAATGAATGTGTGTCTTTTGAATTCATTTATGTGCGTCTCTATCTTTTGAACTCATTTGTGTGTGTGTGGGTGGTAAAGCAAGGATGTCGTGCTATAGTCCTATTGCTTTGCTTTAATAAATTTTAGATTGATATTTGTATGGGATTTTCAATTTTGTTATGGCTGGGTGTAAAGGGCAATGTCACCTTTTTCTTTTTCAATTATGTGATTATTTTTCAAATGGGTGTTTGTGTTTCTTTTCAAGCAAGAGACTTTGTTACTGCCAAACGTAAACTATAATGTGTTTCTTTTTGTTGATGTTTATAAAACATTAGTATAGGCATAGGTTTAAGTGCCATCTACTTACACCTAATTAAGTTCATCAATAGCTCTTAAATTAGATTTTAAACCTTTATTTCTCATCATATTTTGTTTCCAATATTTGACAACATCAATATATTACTCCTATTTTGTTATTTTCTTGGTTGTTTTGTTTTGTGTTATTTATGTGAATTCATTTGTCATAAAAGAAACAATAATGTAATAATTAGCTTATCTTGTATGCTTATTGGATTTTTTAGTATTTATATTGTTGTTTTGTGATGTAGGTTGAGGTCAAATATGATAATGGATCTCCTATCTATAAGTTCTTGAAATCAAGCAAAGGTGGCCTTTTGAGTGACAATATTATGTGGAACTTCACCAAGATTCTAGTGGACAAAGATGGAAATGTGGTTGATTGATATGTTCCAACAACTTCTCCACTTAGTAGTGAAGTACTTGACAATCCCTCTTTTGTAGTTTCATACCTTTTATATACATTGTTATGATGATTAATTTTTTGTTCTTTCTGTTGCATTTCAATTATAATAACACCAAGAACCTACTTCTGAACAACAAATGTATGATGTGGTAATAAGATACATGCCTTAAAATAGTCACTAATATGTGTGCTTTACGTTTGCAGAAAGATATCAAGAAGCTCTGAGGAATCACCTAATTCTTTAGAAGCAAAAACATTACAACATTTTTATAGTAGTGCTAAGGGATAAGATGCAGAAATCTATTTAGAAGTGATTTCTAGTTACAAAACAAGATTGTAGGTGAAAATGTTGTTTGGATTTTCCAAGTTGGAACTGCTTAAAATTCACTTTTTGTAGTGTTAAACAAGAAAAAATGAATCCAAACTTTATCTATGCAGTGATTCTAGAATCACTCGTTCTTTGTGTTGGTTTGACTTTAATCATATGGATTTTCATTTTAAATTTAACATTTCCTTTATGTTTTATCTTTCCTCATTTTAAATTTATTTTATCCTTATGTTGCTTTTTTTTTCTAATCTTCAATGCTAAAAAAATAAATAAATATTCATTTAAAATAAATGTCTAACAAATTCTACAATCCTTTCTAAAAGTTATCAGCATGCCCATTGAACCTATATGTCCAATTGCTAGTATAATCATGAATCAATGAAACATAATATGTCAATTTCCTAATGGAAGGAACATCTAGAGGACCAAACACATCTAAAATCCAATACACCACAAGATTTATGAGAACTCAAGTAAAATTAAATGTGATTGTATTTACTATAAATTCAATGCTCACATAAATCAAAATCAAGATTACAATCAATCAACCCTTCAACAAGGTTTTTTATTTCTCAAGGTCCTTAGACCCTTTTCTCTAATGTGGCCTAATCTATGGTGCCATAACATAGTCTTCTATGTAGGCAATTTTGATTCAGAAGAAATAGAGCCCTTAGGTACCCAAAAGCCACGACCATTCGCTAAAGAGGAAACCCTCACTTTATCTAACAAAGTGTTGATGGTGATGTTAGTGACAACCAAACACTAAACAAAAGTCACACAACAACCCTTGTTTATCTTGAAAGATACAATGAATTCAAAGAATTCATGATCCCAAGTCTCTATTGATTAGTTCATAATCTACTAAGGTCACTCAGTGGTTGATGTGTGTTGCTTTTTTCCATTTTGGGGTCTTACATAGATCGGTAGATTCTATTTCTGCAACTATGCTACATAGGGAGGTTACCCTATACAGTATATTTCTTCAAATGATGTGTCTATAGGTTGTTATCTGCATGATATTTTCAACAATACATGCATCTAGCTCAAAATATGCTAATGATTTTTAGTTATCTACAGGATGTCAGCATATTCCTTTGTTCTGCTTAATATTTATCATGATTTGCAGTTATGGAAGTGATTTCTATGAAATTAAAATGAGAAAAAGGGTTAGAGAATGAGATTCCTAAAATTACTTGACTGAGATCACTAATCCATATACATGTTCCCATACAGCAATGAAGAGAATAAAACTCGAATCATACTTCACCAGGACGTTCCACAAATCAGCATGATCCAGTGCAAATCTTCAAGGGGAAAGTTGACAACAACATGCAATAAAAATGAAAGCGCTTCCAGTTGAACATAGCATTCACTATTACATATCTAGAAATCAACTTGAAGATTACGTAAAATTTACAATCAGGATGTAATCTGTAGCTTCATCTTCATTCAGTATGCTCATAAAATAGGTACATTTACAATGATCTGAGGAAAGAACCTTGATGTTTCAACAATTTAGCCCTCACTAGTCTCAGTAATCCGATCTCTTGTATGAAATTGGTCTAGGTCAAATTTTGTATGATTGACTTCCTTTGTATAGAGTGCAAGGGCTGAATATATGTCTTTGTTTTTCCCCCAAATACAGTGTCTAGGAAACCCTAGCAAATTAATGGTCCACATACATGTGCACAGCATCAGACGGTGGGAAACAAATCCCACCCAGATATCAAGCAGCATCCAGACAGAGCGCTGCTCCCTCAATAATGTTTTCCACCTACATTCTCCTTTGCATTGAAAGCTTTGTCTCCTCCTGGTGTGTTTGCGACCTCTAGGGATCTGGTCCGCCGCCTGGGATGTCCTCACCATTAAAGCTCCGTCATATCTCCACCTACACGCCATTGGGTTATGAAATGGATTCAAAATCCTCTTGCCCTGCTTTCCCGCCTTTTTGTATCACGAATGCACATCATCCTACTACTCAGCATGACCATCCTTAGTCAGAGTGAGCCAAAAAAATGCCCCATCGACCTCATCTTTCTGGCTGATGCACCTCCTTTTCTTACCTGCGCACCTGTGGTCATCATACAGAAGTTAAGCATCATCACTTAATAAACAACAGGAAGATAAACAATTAAATTAGGTTGAAAGCACAAACACATATATCAGGTCATGAAACCATGAAAATCCACATGCATACAAGTATTTAATCCCTTTTGATAACCTTTTTGGTTTCACCACCTGCATGTAGCTTTTTAGGCACTTAACTACAAAACTGAAAAAAGAGCACCCGATGGACCCAACTGGTCATGAACTTCAACCATAACTCTCTTCACTAAGTCAGGATATGATGATGATGTCCTCATCATGGATGAGCCTTGTTACAAATGTGAAAGGATGATGCAACGGTCACACCAAAGGAAATCGGGAGTCCAAGAAATATGACCCCGATATTGAGAAAAGAACCTTGAAGAATATCACCCCCCAAACAAGGTGACGTCATGGTTATGTCGAGTCTTTGTATATTGGGTCATGTTTCTAAGACCAGGGGATGTTTGAAATATGACCCCTACGAGTAAAAGGACCTCACTTTCGAAAGATTGGGGTGATGTCAGCATGTTGATGCCTTCGCTTGAACATTGCATTAAAATGATGTCACTGTCATGTCATTGAAAAGGATGATCGCTGGATACATTCCTCCGTGAGGTAAAAGGATGATGACATCAGCATCATATTGATCTCCTTTGTTTATCGGGCTGAGATGATGTCATCATCATATTGGCACTGGGGTGATATTTTGCGACATGGTGATATTTGAAAGATTGGGTGATATTCGAAATATGACCCCCGCAAAATATATGAGGTTGTTTGACTGGAAAATATAGCTATCATGTAAAATTGACGTCTAGACTTTGTGAACCAAATGAACATCAGGTGATAAACTGACATCGAGGTGATCTTACATAAGGTGACTGATGTTTGAAATATGACCTCCCTCTAGGAATATCAGGTTTGACCAGAATTTTGACTTGTCATAACTTTCTCATTTGGCTGAATTTTGGGGTGATGTAAAAGGCAAACCTATCTAGAATTTTACACTCTATCACATGGCAGGCTTCCTAGGGAAAGATTCAAACTTTGAATTTTGGATTTAGACCTCAAGATCACAAATGCACTTGACACTAGGCACATACATTCTGACTGATGCTGCTTTTTACCAATACCGCCCAGAGCACAAAAACAAGGGAGCAAGCCACAGCACAGGTCCTCATTTTGCTAAGGAGTAAAATGGGGCATGTTGTGAACATCACAACAACTAGCAACCAAACAAAACAATCAAAAATTAAAACCATTAAAGGAAACTGAATGGAATAAATTCATAACTTCCAACTATCTCTTCTGCAAATCATCATTTAACTTGAGACTCAATGTATTGAATAAGGTGCATGAATTTTCCTTTCAGTTTAAGTGGGTACATGTGACTAATTATCCTCATCTTGAAGATCAGTTGAACAAACCAATGACTGATATTAGCCTGCATAGGTGAGGATATTCCCTCATAGCCAACCAGATAGGGCCTTGCTACCAGCAGGCATCCATAGCCCCGACAAGGTTATCGTTGCAATTCTCCTAAGTAGAGCCCCATTGCCAACGAGCATCTATAGCCTTGGTAGAGTTACTTAGATAGCTTAACCTAGATTTTTAGTAAAATCTATTTTATTATTTTATATATTTTTTTTGTATTTGATAGAAACTTCATAAGATATTGCAGTTGTAACTTCATTATACAAGGAGTGGTCACTTGCTAAAATTAAGCTGAGAATTGTAAAGGTAGCAAGGGTGACCTCTGATTTTTCACCTAATATCTACACTGGTAAGTTCAACAAACCCAAGGATTTTAGGTGTGTCATCGTGAGAAACATTCCTTGAATACTCAACCCATTCTTATTGAATACAAAATTCCACAAGTCAGCTAACTCTCTACATTCATGACAGTCACAACAAGCTATGCATAAATTTCAAACAATTAACCTGAATGATCTAAATTTTCCATTGTTTCTAGTGGTTGTTAATCTGCCCCTTCATACTCTAAAACACCCCTACTGAGGAAACACAACAAAGCAACCAAATCAAACAGAACAAAACAAACAACTATACAACAAATGTACACTATGATACACATGACTACCATGGTGCTACTTCAGGTTTGAAAATAGTGTTTAAGAAACTGTCCATTAACTGGTAATGGAACATCCTCACTGGTTAAGGTCCTAAGCCTGTAGATGTTGTCTCCTAAAATTTTAGAAATTTGAAAGGGACCTACCCAGAGTTTATCAAATTTACCATGATCACCTTTCCTTTCATGTGCTTTGTCCCATATCAAGACTAGATCTGAGACTCTGAAAGCCTTAATTCTAGCTCTTTTGTCAAACCAGCACTTGACAACAGCCTGATGTTTAGCAAATCAATCAATGGCTTCACTTTTTTTTTCATCTAGGTGCATCAGCTGCAGCAACCTAACTTCTTGTTTATTATCTATGCCCAGGTATTCTTGTACAAACTACAGTGTAGGAATCTTTAAGTTAACAGAGAGGATCGGATCCACCCCTTATACTAAGTTAAAAGGTGAATTTCCTAATGCAGCCTTATTCCTGGTTCTATCTACCCACAAGGCATATTTCAACAAAGTGTTCCATTCCCTTAGGTTCTTCTCTATCAATTTATTTATGATGTTCAATAGGTTCTTGTTTGTGGATTCTGCTAATCCATTCCCTTGGGGATAGTAATTTGAGGAGAATTTCAAGATGATCCCATGATCAAAAGCCCAACTTGATAGTTTAATTGAAGCAAAAGCATACCCATTATCACATACTAAAGCATATGGAACTCCATACCTAGTCACTATATCGCTTTCCAAAAACTTAATGACATCCTCAGTATTACATGTCTTACTACTAATAGCTTCAGTCCACTTGGTACAGTAGTCAGTAATAGTTAAAACATACCTGTGGCTTGAAGATGATGGAGGATTGATAGGTCCTATGAAGTCCATTCCCCATTGAGCAAATGAGCACATCTCCATCACTGGCTGCAAAGGTTGAGTAGCATATTTCTCTCTATTTGCAGCAACTTGACACATGTGATAGTATTTGATGTGTCCAGCAGTGTCTTTAAAAATTGTGGGAAAATAATACCCTACCCTGAGGATAACATGAGTGGTGGCTAAGGATGATCCATGTGCAGTCCCAAATTTATCATGCAATTCTATTAGCACCTTATCTGCTTCTGATCTTTCTAGGCACCTTAGGTATATCCCCTTATAGTTTTTCTTGAAAAGGACTCCTCCTTTTATCATGTACTTCTATGACCTTATCTTCAAGGCTCTCCTTTGTGAGGGTTGCAATCTTGAGGGACATCTTCTAGTGATCAGGATGTGTCTGATGTCTGAGTGCCATTCTCCATCTTCCTTTGCATTCACAACATACTGCTGGCTCAAGATATTAGGATCGATTTCTGATATCATCTGGCTCAATGCCTGTCCTCTTACTAACTTCATGGGTGATATGTCCATATCATACTCTTGGAGGATAGTGACCCATTTAGCTCTTTTCTCACCTGGTTCACTTTGCATCAATAACATCTTCACTGTGGCATCAGGTACTACAGCAATCACTTTACTTCTCAGAATGTAATGCCTGAATTTCTTGACTGCTCAAACCAGAGCAAGTGCCTATCTTTCAACATCCATGTACCTGAGCTCTACATCTCTGAAAGGGTAGCTCATGAAGGCTATAGGATTTTCCTCCTTTTCTTCATTTCTCTATGTCAACACTGCTGCAGATGTATGTTCTAAAGCAAATGAGTAGATGTAAAAATCCTTGGTATAATCTAGACTAATCAGAACTGGAGCATTTGATATGGCTTTCTTAATATCTTCAAAATCTGCTCTAGCTTCAGGTGTCCACTCAATTTTAGAGTCCTTGGGCATGGAGTTCAAGGGTCTGACTATTTCCGCAAAGTCAGTGATAAATTTCCTAACAAAATTAATCTTACCAAAGTAAGATTTGAGCTCCGTCCTTCTTCTAGGAAACTGTATCCTCATGATGGACTCTACTCTGTCAGGGTCAATGATGATCCCATTTTTAATTATCAGGTGACCTAGTAATTTCCCTATGGTTATCCCAAATATGCACTTCTTGGGGTTCAGGGATATCCCGTATTGCTCGCACTTCTTCAGCACCTTTCTCAGGTCCTCTACATGGTTTCCTCTTTCTTTAGAGAAAACTTTTAAGTCATCCATGTATATGACTATGCATTTACCAATCAAGCCTCTAAAGGCTATGTCCATTGCTCTCTAAAATGTGGCTCCAGCATTTATTAACCCAAACGGCATGTGCCTGTAGGTGAAGATCCCCCACTTTGTGGTGAATGCAGTCTTCAGTCTATCAATTTTGTCCACCATTACCTGGTTGTAACTAGAGAAACCATCCAAAAAGGACATCATCTTGGCACCATTCACAATCTGCAAGACCTCATCCAGAGAAGGCAAAGGATAATTATCCTTTTCAGAAGCTCTATTTAAGTTCCTGAAGTCTACACACAATTTGATGTCACCGTTCTTCTTCCTTGCTAGGACCGGGTTTTCCACCCACACAGAGTGCCTCACAGGAAATATAACCCTGGCATCCAGCAGCCTCTTAACCTCTTCAAAAATGATGGGCTCTAGTAAAGCATTAACGGGCCTTTGTTTCAGCCTAAAAGGCTTGGCAGTTGCACCATTTGATATCCACTTTAATTTTGGTATCTCAGCTTTCTTAGACATCACCTTATCTACCTCATGGGAAGCTGATATTTCTTCTTTTCTCTTACCATCAGGAGGAACATCCTCTGGATTGGGCAAAGTCTGCCTTTTTAAAATATGCAGACACAATGAACAAGCAGTTTCTGAATGAGGTGCTTCTTGTAACCTGCACCAGCCTTCAATCAAGACATCGTGAGGAGGTCTTTGCTGCTGTGTCACTCTTTGAATCTCCTTTGATAAAAACTTTTTGAATTTGGATAGATTGCTTCCCCTATCTTCATCAGATAACTCAAAATCTGACTCCACTAAACAATCACTCCCAGGGGTGATTTTCTTCTTGTTCTTAGCATTGCTCCTATTACATACCAGTATTTCTTCTATCATCTGAATAGAACTTTCATCTTGATATGTGCATTCTCCTATTCCTACAGAAGACAAACAAAAATCAATGTCATTATCATTATCTGCAGAACTCACCGCGGGTGGTGATGAAGATACTTCAATGTATGCTCGTTCTAGCTCTAGCATGTCTAGGCAGGCATCACAAGTCTTTTCCAAATGTGCCTCATTATGCAACCTACACCATCCATTAATTAGAATATCATGAACAGGCACATTTAATAGCTGACATCGTTGCACCTCTTTAAGCAAATACATCTCAAAATTCTTGAAATGATCTACCTCTACTTCATTTTTAGGGTTACACTCAGATTCTAAAGTTACTTCATCACCCTGAGGGTCATCATCATGATCATGCATGTCAAACATTAGGATCTCTTCTATGCTGGCAGTTTGAGGTCTGATGGAGTAGACTCTAGGTTCCACATCCACATACATGATTTTGTTGGTTTTGTTATATTCAGTGATCATGTGTTTCATGCAGGGTTCAGTATCTATCCTTATTTGATTTGGTATCCCTCTCTAGGGCAACCACATATGACTGAAATCAATTGACATGTATCCATTAAGGGTTCTTGACCAGTCCCTGCTAAGTAACATCCCATATATATTAGGTATATCAACTACCTGGATATCGATATAGTACTGGATCCTGGGATCCGATGCTAGCTGCATGTGAATGTGAGTCAGTTCTCCTACCACGCTCACCTCTGTTTTATCCAATTGCATCACTTTCTTTAATGATTTAGCGGGATGTAACCCTAAAGCATTGCATATGCACAAGGGCATTGCATTGGTAGATGCTCCTGAGTCTACTAAACAATTGTGCAATTTTTTACTAAACATCCTTACGGTAAGGAGGAAAGGAGGTGACTCACTCTTGTCTTTGTATAGGGTCATGTGGGAGGTCTCTGCAGCTTGAATAATAGCTGAGGTTCTATGTTTAATGTTAACATCCCTAGCAGCATGATCTTTATTTCTAAACTAACCTGAGATATGACCATCTTCCTTTTGAGCAAGATCATCCAATGATTTCATGAAAGCTCTCTTGATAGTAGGGGTTTTAAGCAACTCTGACAATGGTAGGCTGATTTTGATCTTTTTCATTTCGTCAGTCAGATAAGTGAGCAACTTGTCAGATTTAGGAGGTAGATTTGCAACTTTTGGTGCTGTGGTCTATGGTGCCAAATATTGAGCATTAACCTTGGGGAATCTAGGGTTATTACTTGCCTTGGAATTAGGTGGAGTGTTGAAATTGTTCAGAGGCAAGGATGTGGTCAAAGGATCAGCAGACCTATTTGAGTTATTCCTCAAGTTGTAATTATGCCTACCCTGAGTTTGTTGTTGATAAGCATTGACTTCCTCATGCTCAATTGATGGCTCATTCTCATCCTCAAATGGAAAAACATAGTTAGATTCAAAAGCCATGGTTGATTCCTCACATGTTGAGATGTAATCCTGATGTGATGAGATTGTCTATTGATAAGGATGATGCATGAAGCTTTCCAATACTAGGGTAGAATCAACTCACAGGGGACAATTTCATTTCCCTCTACATAAGGTGGGTTGCCTGAAGTACTAGACACTTCAGCTTGGAAGATACTGGCAGCAATCCTGAATTGAGGACAGTCTAGCTCTGCATGAGCATTGGTGTTATGTATCCTGCACTAGTTTGTAAGTGTTGTCTCTGCAAGGTTCACTCTGGTGGTCTGTTTAGGTTCACCAGGAGGCTGATTGTCCAGGGGTGATGGCAAGGAACCATTATTTGGCCTAGTGTTCCACACTCTAGGCTTTCTAGGAGGATTATTGTTGCCATTGTTATTATAATTATTATTGTACCCCCTATCAGGATAATTAGGTCTGTCATTGGCATAACCTCTATTCTGATTAGGTTGGGAATAGAAGTTCTGACTCCTTAGATGGGTGACCTCAATAGTAAGTTTCCTTAACTGGGCTAATATTTCTTTGATTTCTTCTTTCTCTTCCTGAACCTTGACCACTACACTCTTTGTCTGAGGCTTGAAAAAGGAAGATCCATTGTTATTGTTGGATTGTTCCATAATATGAGGTACTTGTGTTTGTCTTGGATATTGCAACATCTGGCCATTCCCATTTGGTGGTGGCATGATACTGAGTGGAGGTACTTGCAAAGGGGTTGGCATCACAGCTGAAGGTATCACGGCTCCATTGGTCTGTTGGTGAATGGGGTATGTAGGATAACCAGGGAGTGTAGGGAAGGCAATATTTGGTGTGGGAGTAGGAGCCAATTGCTGACTGACTTTAATAGCTTCCTCAAAAGCTTCTGCTAAAGTTGTTACACCAGGATGTGTTCTCCTGATGAACATGGAATTCAAGGGATCTAAAGCTGAGTAATAAATGCTCCTAGCAACTTCATCTGTTACAACATAGGGAGCAACAAGCTTAGACATCATCTTTTGGAGTCTAGCATTGAAGTTTGCAATAGGTTCTCCTTCAGAGCTCTTGATGGTGGCAAACAAATGATAGTTCATTGAAGGATCTATAGGTACCTTGAACCTATCCTTGAAATCTTTTTCCAAGGCATCCCATGAACCGACCGAACCCTGACCCAAACTGATATACCAGTTATAGGCTTCCTCCCCTAAGGAGAATGGAAATAAACTGCATACCACATCTTCATGTTCAATTCTAGCCCTACAACAAGCTTCCTTGAATGTTCTGACATGATCATTAGCATCCTGATACAGATGATACCTAGGACAAATTTTATCAGGGTTCTTAGGCAAAGCATGATATGCTTTGAAGGTCAAAGGTGACTCAGCTGTGAAAAATGACATTGCAACCAGTGGAGGTTAGACCTGAGGTATGACAGGCAGTCCTATAGGTATTTATAAGCCAATAGGAGTTACAGGGGCATGCCTTGGTGAAGTTCTAGATGCACTAGGATCAAGGGAGTGATGAATGTCCACAGTTCTAGGTCTAAATCCCCTGATAGGTAGTTCTTCAAAGAGTCCACTAGATCTGGACCTGGTATTTGGCCTGAAAGCTAGGATTTCTCAAATTTTTTAGGAAAGATTGGCTAGTTTGCTGTAAAGATCAGTTGAAACTCCCTAGCCAAGGTTGTGTTTATGGTCAAAATTTGAAACTAACGGGATGTTTAAGAAATGTTTGCAGGAATCTACAGTTTCCTTATTCAGGCCCTCCTTCTAGTGCCAGTCTCTGTTGATGGTGATGTTAGTCACAACCAAACACTAAACAAAAGTCGCACAACAACCCTTGTTTATCTTGAAAGATACGATGAATTCAAAGAATTCATGATTCCAAGTCTCCATTGATTAGTTCATAATCTCCTGAGGTCACTCAGTGGTTGATGTGTGTTGCTATTTTCCATTTTGGGGTCTTATGTAGATTGGTAGATTCTATTTCTGCAACTATGCTACACAGGGAGGTTACCCTACATAGTATATTTCTTCAAATGATGTGTCTACATGTTGTTATTTGCATGATATTTCAACAGTACATGCATCTAGCTCAAAATATGCTAATGATTTTTAGTTATCTACAGGATGTCAACATATTCCTCTATTCTGCTTAATATTTATCATGATTTGCAATTATGGAAGTGATTTCTATGAAATTAAAATGAGAAAAAGGGTTAGAGAATGAGATTCCTAAAATTACTTGACTGAGATCACTGATCCATATACATGTTCCCATACAGCAATGAAGAGAAGAAAACTAGAATCATACTTCACCAAGATGTTCCACAAATCAACATGATCTAGTGCAAATCTTCAAGGGGAAAGTTGACAACAACATGCAATAAAAATGAAAGCGCTTCCAGTTAAACAAAGCATTCACCATTACATATCCAGAAATCAACTTGAAGATTACGTAAAGTTTACAATCAGGCTATAATCTGTAGCTTCATCTACATTCAGTATGCTCATAAAATAGGTACATTTACAATGATCTAAGGAAAGAACCTTAATGATTCAACAATTCAGCCCTCACTAGTCTTAGTAATCCGATCTCTTGTACGAAATTGGTCTGGGTCAGATTTTGTATGATTGACCTCCTCTGTACAGAGTGCAAGGGTTGAATATATGTCTCTATTTTTCCCCCCAATACAGTGTCTAGGAAACACTAGAAAATCAATGGTCCACATACATGTCCATAGCATCAGACGGTGGGAAACAAATCCTGCCCAAATCTTGAGCAACATCTAGATAGAGCGTCGCTCCCTCAATAACATTTTCCACCTGTATTCTCCTCTACATTGAAAGCTTTGTCTCCTCTTGGTGTGTTTGTGACCTCTCGAGATCCAGTCCGCCACCTAGGATGTCCTTGCCATTAAAGCTCCGTCATATCTCCACCTGCATGCCATCGAGTTCTGAAATGGATTCAAAATCCTCTTGCCCTGCTTTCCTGCCTTATTGTATCACAAATGCACATCATCCTACTCATCGGCATGACCATCCTTAGTCGGGGTGAGCAAAAAAAAATGCCCCATCGACCTCATCTTTCTGGCCGATGCACCTCCTTTTCCTACCTGCACACCTACGGTCATCATACAGAAGTTAAGCATCATCACTTAATAAACAGCAGGAAGATAAATGATTAAATTAGGTTGAAAGCATAAACACATACATCAAGTCATGAAACCATGAAAATCTGCATGCATATGAGTATTTAATCCCTTTTGATAACCTTTTTAGTTCCACCACCTGCATGTAGATTTCTGGGCACTTAACATACAAACCTGAAAAAAGAGCACTCGATGGACCCAACTGGTCATGAACTTCAACCATAACTCTCTTCACTAAGCCAGGATATGATGATGATGTCATCATCATGGATGAGCCTCATTACAAATGTGAAAGGATGACGCAACGGTCATACCGAAGGAAATTGGGAGTCCAAGAAATATGACCCCAATATTAAGAAAAGAACCTTGAAGAATATCACCCCCCAAACAAGGTGACGTCATGGTTATGTTGAGTCTTTGTATATCAGGTCATGTTTCTAAGACCAGGGGATGTTCAAAATATGACCCCTACGAGTAAAATGACCTCCCTTTTGAAAGATCGGGGTGACGTCAGCGTGTTGATGCCTTTACTTGAACATTGCATTAAAATGGCGTCACTGTCATGTCATTGAAAAGGGTGATCGTTGGATACATTCCTCCGTGAGGTAAAAGGATGATGACGTCAGCGTCATATTGATCTCCTTTGTTCGTCAGGCTGAGATGACATCATCATCATATTGGTACTGGGGTGATATTTTGCGACAGGGTGATATTTGAAAGATTGGGTGATATTCAAAATATGACCCCCGCAAAATATATGAGGCTGTTTGACTAGCAGATATAGCTATCATGTAAAATTGACATCTAGACTTTGTGAACCAAATGAACATCAGGTGATAAACTGACATCGGGGTGATCTTACATAAGGTGACTAATGTTTGAAATATGACCCCCCTCTAGGAATATCAAGTTTGACCAAAATTTTGACTTGTCATAACTTTCTCATTTGGCTGAATTTTAGGGTGATGTAAAAGGAAAACCTGTCTAGAATTTTACACTCTTTCACATGGTAGGCTTCTTGGCGAAAGATTCAGACTTTGAATTTTGGATTTAGACCTCAAGATCACAAATGCACCTGACACTAGGCACATACATTCTGACTGATGCTGCTTTTTACCAATACCGCCCAGAGCACAAAAATAAGGGAGCAAGCCACAGCAGGGGTCCTCATTTTGCTAAGGAGTAAAATGGGGCATGTTGTGAACATCATAACACAAAGTAGTCATAGTCTTACTTTTCATAGAAGTACTATTACACTGAACAATGTATACATCAATCTTATAGAATGTGTCAAATTTGACACCTATAGTGATCACCATAGCACCTCTAATTATCTTGCATCGTATTGGTCGTTTTAAATTCCCAACCTTTTCCCAAAAGGGTAATCTAAAGAATAGTCAATTCTAATGATTGATTTGCCTTGAGGGATTGGCCAACGAATAGGAAAAGCTAGGTTACACATTTCCGCTGTACTTTAGGCTCTACAAAACCTAGGAGTGTAATGCTTTATAGTATTTATTCAAGATCTCTTTTCTATTTATCTCAAAATACTATTGCAAGTAGATACACTCTGTTTGATATGCCAAAGAATGACAAATATGCTAAACTAACTAGCTAGATCCTTAGGCTTCTATATCTTCATTTTGCACAAGAGCATGGAAATAATATTACACATATAAGTTACTTCAAAGATTGGAAAATTCATTTTGATTTTCAATATAGATGACCAAGGAGTTGCATCAGACACGGGTTCTGAGAGATCGGTGCCCCAATCCTAGGGCTACAAAGTTAAAATAGATATAACTGAAACCTTACACGACAGTATTTTCCCCAGTTCATTAAACATTGTAACAATGCATTACATTGTCACACTTTTATCAGTTCAAAACCAATTCTACTTACTAATCCCTGTAATCTTTCATTACATTCAACATTTTTGTTAAAGCATTTAAATTCACTCATTGTGCAAAAGTTGTAAGAAGAACATTCATACGTAGGAAAGACTAGAAGATGAATAAAATAATCCTTGATTGAACTTTATTCATAAATGAAATGTAGTTTGCAACAAAGGAGACAATATAGCTTTGAACATGGTAGTATATTTAGGTTATAAACTAGTACTGTCATACAAAATTCACATATACATCAAATTCTATCCTTAGAAAACACCTAAATTAAGAAAACTGACTCTATTACTATGTGCTCTGTGATACAAAAATTCTCCAAGATCTATTACCAAAGGCCCTAAATTCCCTTTTATAGAAACAAGGGATCAAAACAAGCTTCAAGCCTTATGACAAGTGTCACATTTTCTTTTGACAATCTTTACATTAACAAGAAGCAAGTATAACTGCTCATGGGGCAAATATTCCATAAGGAGCAAAAGTTGTTGCATGTGCAGTTATAAATCTTTATTGCCTCCCAAAGATGCTCGTAGAAGGCTATTGTAACATACTTTACTATTTCTTTATCTGCCTTCTTTAAATTCCAACTACTTGGGAAAAGTTGATGATGTAGATAAGGACAAAAAGGACAAATCCAATAAAGGACAAAATACCTTGTTGGAACTGAAGAAAAACCCACGTTGATGTTGAATAGGTAAAAGAAACCAAAGAAGCATATCCCCTTTGAAAAGAGAATTGAGTGAATAATAACAAAGGCCAAATGCCATATCACTAAAACCTTACAAATCAGGCAAATTATTATATTTGTCATACCAAGCCTTATATTGCTCCTCTGAAGGCTACTGGAATGCAATCAACTGATCCATGTTTTCCCTATACTTACTATACTTGGATACTACAATATCAGACTCCTTTTCAAATTCCCCCAAGAATTGATTTGCATCCCAAAGTTTGTCCAAACTATCCTTTAAAATTTCCAAATCAACCTTTTTCTTAACACATATGAGAAAAGTAAGAGTAGGAGTAATACCTTCAAACTAAGCTTTCCATAACCCACAAGGTTTTATTTCTCCATTATCCTTTTTTTATTTTTGGCATGATCATTACATCTCTTTCATCAAATTCCTTGATCTTCTCTTTCATCTTTCCTTCCAGTTGCTCCAAGAATCCTTGTTGTTCCCTAGCCGCTTTGACCATCTTATAAGTAGGAAGAATTTCCTTTGGTCTATCTAGTTCATGTATAGATCCTTTACACATTCCAAGAAATGAATTAAGTCTTGGAATCCATTTACTCATTAGGGGAAAGGCTCGTGCCTTGTCGTTAGCAATACTGATAGTTTCCATTGTCAATTGAAAATAATTTTTGTGGACAATCTCCACTTTCTTCATCACTTTGCCCATAAGGTGCCCCAAAACATTAGAAACAATATGTAGATTGTTCTCATACCGATCCTCTTTGTAATTCATCAAGATTTCTTCATCAACACCAAGTTGCTCCAAGAGTTTTTCCTTTTCATTTTCCTCATCTAATTTAACGAGTGGAGTTGTAGAGGAACTAGCAATCTTTGAACCTGTCCACACCACCATTTCAGTTGATGGAGGAGTTTCAGTTGGTGGAGGTGACATGGTTATTGCTTGCTATAATTGTTGTTGCATCTGCACTTCCATGGCCTTCGATCTATTATATTCCTATAGCACAATTGTATGCTCTTCCAAGAGCTGGTCATATTTCTTTTGTTGTGCTTCAGTAGTAGCCTTGCTAAATTTGGAAACTTCTATTGCCATTGTTGTTGCTTCAACTGCAGGGGTGTCAAATACTCTTTTGACAATAAAACTTCCCCTTAAATCTTGATTAGGTTCAGAAACTGATGGTTTGTTAGTGTTAGGAGCCAAAGCCCAAATTTCTAAGGTTTCCCACTTTGGGCTAAACCTTGCACTAGACAATGTTGCAACAGCTTCAACTTTAGAAGAGAAAACTTCTATATCATGTCTCCTTATAGTATCAAGGTGATAGCAAATGCAATATCCCACTCAAGGAGAAAAATAATGCCACTTTCTCTAACCATACGCCTTCTTTCTTCAGAAGTGATATCTTTTGTCTCAGCTTTCATTTGTGCCAATAGCCTTTGAGAGATCTGCTCTTCTAAATCCTAGGGGGTTTTGCTTTCTCATCTTCTAATCTCTTCTTATACTCACCCCTTTTGCACCTCCGTATGAAATCAGTAAATTCCTGAGATTTCACAAATTGGTCATCCTCCATGAATTTAGTACAATCCAACTCTCTTACATCATCTGTATTATCTCTTCCCCTCATGATACTTTCAATTATTCTATCAAGGGGTATTTGCACATCTTCATCTCTTTGAGAAGGCATTGTGTTGATCACAAGCTCTCCATTTATTTCATAGTCATCATCATCATCATCTGGATAATCAACTAATGGAGATCTTTCCCTTTTTATTCTCTTTAGAGATGGCTCCCTTGGAGGGGAATCCAAATCAATTGCATTCAATGGAGAAGGGTGTTCTTGTTTCACAGATGGAGGAGGCAGTGGAGCTTGCTTCCCAATTGCCACACCCATATACTTTTTTTTAAAAGAATAGATGGAAGGATCACCAAAAAGTTGATGTGGGGCCTCTCCTCTGTGATTGGAGCCTTAGCCTTTGCTCTTTCCTGGATTAGAGGAGCTTTACCAATTATCTTATCAATGTTCTCCCAAACAACTTGAATCCTCAAGATTGGGTCTTCAACCTCTGAACATGCTCCTTTGTAGGAGGCATCCTTCTTCTTCTTATCACCCTCTATCTTTAGAAAGGCTATCCATTTTACATTTCTTTCCTTTATTTCATCTTCATTCAGGATATTTCTTATCACATATTTAGGAAAATAAGTGCAATGGCTGAATAGAGTTCTTTTGATGTTCTTCCTAAGGTTATTTATGAAACCCTTAGGGTCAAAATTCCTTGTCGTCTCCTGCCTCATCCTAAAATTTTTGAATTTATCATATAAATTCTCAAAAACTTCTCTATTCATCCTGAAATCAAAGAAGACTGTCAGATAAGGGAATAAAGATCCCTTCCTTTGATTAGCCAAATGTGCTTTATCTAACTCAACAAGCTACCAGATAACCTCCAGAAAACCAATTCTCAAAGGCACAAACTTTGGTAGGACATGGGGTCTTGTTCGAGCTCCATAGATTCTCAAGACTGTGCAGTCAGAGTGGAGAAAGAAATCTCCCCAATTGTGTTGGATACCTAGATTTGCTTCTCTTCAAGGGCCTTAAGAAATCCTAAATCTGCTTGGGTATCCTATCCACTGGTCCATGTAAAAATGACAACACTTTGCTGGCAAAATGATTTATGAATGTGATGTAGCCAGCTTCCTTGTAGTGTATGTCCCACACATGAGTCTAATATTGGACTAGGATTTGATTTCCTTTTCCATCATCATCACAAATTCTCAAAGCAGGACCCCACTCTACCTTTCCTGTATACAGGAGCATGTGGCATATCAAGGAATACCACAAAACTTTCACATCTTGTTGTCTCCTTTTGATTTCACTCAGTTGTGTATTGCATTAGAAAGATATGTAGCATAGTCAAATTCATCATTCAACAACACATGTTGAATATCACAAACCATATATATGTATGGGATGGGGATTCTCTCTAACTTGTCAGTCCCCAAAACCTAGCACAGTGCATAGTAGGTTTTGGCAAAATAACTTTTAAAACTATCTATCTTGAGAGGCTCTATTTCACTAGTTGGAATCTGAATGCCTTTCCCCCTGATACCCTTTACCTTGTGTTTAGGTAACCATAATGTTCTATAGCTACTTTCGTCCTGTTGATACTTCTACTTGAAGTAACCAAAGTCAATGGGCTTACAAGCAACAATATTAAGCTGGAAAATCTCAGAGATAGATGCTTTGTTGATTTGTACCATAATTACACCATGCGTAGTCCTCATTTCCTTAATAGTTTCATCATAATTTGCAACTATGGTTCTCAATAAATCAACATCCATGAAGATATTTGGCACTGCAAGTTTGGCCAAGTCATAATTCCACACATTTGAGACTGGGGAAAGCAAGATCCTTTTGTCAGCTAATGGAAAAATAATGGCCATCCTCCCATTGGGATCTTAGCATCCCTACACCCCTAGATATCTGATCAACAAGGTCTTCATGCAAGGCCTGAACTTGAGAAGAGGAGACAACTTGGGCTTGTGGGGGAGTCATTTTGCAATTTGAATTGAGAGACAAGGGTTTTCTTCTATGGCTCTAGGGTTTTTCCTTTCTGACAACTTAGACAACAACTAGGGTAGATTTTGGGGTAATTGAAACACACAAGGGTGCCCTAGACTAAAATAGAGTCCCAGAATGCAATTGTGGAACAAAAATAAGCTCATACAATCGACTAATTTAGAAGATATGAGGCCACAGAGGACTTACTTGAATTATGCTGCAAAAAACCTGAGTTAACAAAGACAAGCTCTCGATTGTTGTGAATTCTCCTTTCTCAATGCTCTGAATATCTAGGTAAGTCATTTGAAAGCTTGAATTATGGCTTCTATTGAAAAGATCATTAATTTTGGAGTTGAAAGTTGTCTTGTCCACCATTATTCTTAGCTCACATGAAATAGAACACACAACTACCTGTTCTATGAGTTTTGAATGTGGGTCATTGATCGTAGAGCAAAATATTTAATCCAACGGTGCCAATTCATCAAATAGATTTGAAAATATTTGGCCTACCTTGAAGAGATATTGAGCCAATGGAAACATTCCATTTGGGACCACTTTTACAACTCAGCCAAAAGGTGCGCCGCCAAAAAGATGACAAATTCATCCACTTGGTAGCTTCTCGTGGTTCCACAGTCATGAGATCAAGTTGTAGATGAAATTCGCAGACAAGTGGAAACCCTTTAGATTATGCCACATGGCACGAGGTAATCTCCCTTTAAGTTCCCTCACATACTGTAAAAACTTGCCATGTTTAACCAGCAATCACTACATATCCCTTCAACATCCAAATACAAACACTTGGTAGCTTCTTGTTGTTTCGAGGTTCTAAATAGAGCTTTACTAGAATACTCCATAGAATGGTGGAAGAGTCCAAAAATACACCACATTGCACCCATCGAGTTGTTAGGATGATTAGCTATCAAACCTTGCCACATGTCTTCTTTCCATGGTTCCGCAAGGCTATCCTGGGTCCACCCAAAAGGCTCAATGGAATGGTGGAATGCTTTGAAATTTTGCCACGTACCACCTCCAACATTGTCTCATGGATTTTAAAATATTTTAATGCTTGTGGGGTCAAGTGCGAACACTTAAAAACAATACAGGACACATGTACTTAAAACAACCATATGTGACTAGGGAAAGAAGGGAGGAAGGGGCCAAACTTTATTAAGGACACAAGCCAAGACTTAAGCACAAAACATATTAAAACTTGCATATGGGCTCAAAAGGTAACATGGAAGTAAGGGGTCGATAACTAAATGATGTCCTAGACATAAAGTGATAACTTAAGGACCAACAACAAGAAACAAGCAGCCAACTACAAATCAAAACAAAAGCAACTTAAATGCTTGTTAAAACCCTTAGGCCTAGGATTTCAGATCTCAAAGTAAGATTTAAAACAATTTTTAGCAAATCCTAGCACACATTGGAAAAAAAAAAATCCTGAGCAAAACCAAAATAGGAGACCAAGGAAAATTTTCAAAGTCCCACCACATCCTGCATCAGAAAAGATTACCTGCACACTCGCATCTATTATTTTTCTCACAAATAATAAATTTTGTGCTAACCTAGGGATATGAAACACACCATTAATCTTTTTTACTCTACCATCAAGAAATTTGATTTTAACTTTAGCACAACCAACAATATTTAAATGAGAATCATCACCCAAGTACACCTTACCTCCATCAAATTCTTCATATTCATAAAACTAATCTCTATTAGGGGTCATATAGAAAGATGCACTTGAGTCAATTAACCATGCATCATTACTTGCACAAGTGGCCAAAGCTACAATGAACGCATCACCATCTTCTTTCTCAGACTCAGAATCAAAATCAAATTTCTTTTTTTCCTTCTTCTTTTCTTCTTGGCACTCCTTACAAAAGTGTCCAGGCTTACCACAATTCCAACAAATAACTTTGGACTTTCTAGGATATTTGGATCTCCCCTTGGACTTGGATTTATAACACTTCTCACTCTTCTTGCCTTTTTCTTTAGGTCTTACATGAACATTTAGGGCCTCTTTGGCACTGATGGATACCTTCCTCCTTGTCTCTTTAGAAAACAAAGAGCCCACAACATCTTCAACTTTCCAGACAACATAAGTACTCCCAATAACCATAACAAGACAATCCCATGAATCAGGCAAAGCATAAAGCAAAATTTGACATCTCTCCTCCTCATCCATTTTTACACCAACTGATGCCAATTGAGCCACCAACATATTGAATGCTTCTAGGTGGTCTAAAACTCATCCACCCTCTTCCATTCTCAAGGAATATAGCTTCCTCCTTAAGAAAATTTTGTTCACTAAAGATTTGGCCTGGTATATCTCACCAAGTTTCTTTTATAGTTTCTTCACAGAGGACTCTTCATGGACAATGATTAAAATAGAGTCTGCTAAGAACAATCTAATTAGACCCTTGCTTTATAGTCCATTACATCATATTAAGCAACCAATGTAGCATCTATAGGTCTTGAAATATTCTCATCAATAGCATCCCATAGATCTTGATTAATTAGCAAATCTTCCATCTTCAGCTTCCACATCTCAAAGTTGTTACCAAAAAAAATTTCTACCTCTATTCTCCCTGATGTGCTTGCCATCTAAAAATTCATGTAACAAGATCGCAGAGTATCTTTTGTACAATCTCCCACTCAAAACTAGTTTATTTCAAAAAACCCAACAACCCATAACTGAAACCAAAGGTGGTCAAGCTCAGATACCACTTGTAAGGAAACTAAGGTAGCGGAACAACTTCCTAAACTAATTTTGAGAGGAGGGTTATGAAACAATTTATAGATCTTTACAAGAGTTACCAAAATTATACAAAAATAAACATAAATAGCAATCATACCACAACACAGTGATTTATGTGGGGAAAACCCTTTCAGGAGAAAAACCCCACACTCCAAAAGCCACCCAATATATTATTCAGAAATCAACAAGATCACAATATACTTGTAGAGTAAGCTTTCACATGAGTATCATCAACTAGAGATCCGGAGGCAACTCAACATCTAAAAGACTCTCACACACAACCTCCATCTCAAGCACCTAATATATAGGAGATATAATACATGAAATTGTCAAACGGTAAATACAAAACCATGAGCTAAAACCACCCAAAAAAGTGGCACCCAAATTATCTCCAATCAAAGATGCCCTGTGATGTGTCAAAACACACACCAACATGTGTAACTCCCCTTTACAGCTCCTTTTTGTGTCTAACACTTTTTCACATTTTCAATACGGGAGACCCAACTTCTAGAGGCCATATAACTTTTACTCTGGGAGGTTGATTAATGAACCATTTGATGTGTTGGAAAGCTAGTAAAGAGATATATGCAATTTTAACTCTCTTCACTAGTTACGACAACTTTTGGGGCCAAAAATAGCCTCTAAGTGCCTCAAAATTAACTTTGAAACTTTTTTAGGTATTTCAAAAATTAGAAACTTTAATATCTTGGCATCCAGAAATGACCTTCGATCGAAACTCACCCAGAATGCTCATTTGGCAATTTCGTAGCTTTGGGGAAAACTTCAGGCCCATACGTGCTCAAATGCAACTTATTGAAAATAGTAATTGTACCATTTGTAATTGCAAGGTTGAGACACCTTTCCTAACAATAATCCTGCAACATGTCTTCATATTCCAATTGATTCCTAATGTACTTAGGAGACAAGGTATTTATAGATTTTTTGGACGAGAATGGATTGATAAGGATAATATTTGTGCATTTTTTAGAAAAAGAAGGATAACAATGATATCCTTGATTTATTTTTAATTAACTAGTTGTACATGAGTTAAAATAGAAATAAATCTAGAAGGAGATAATATGGGATATGAGTGGTTATTTAGTTTTGTTTTAATTAATTAAAAATGAATCATGAAAGAGATGTGATAGGATATAAGTAGTTATGGATTAAGAATAGAAAGTAATCATGAAGAAGATATGATAAGATTAATTAATTAATTAAATATAATTTGTTTAATTAATGTTAGAATGTTAGAAGAATAATTGGATTAACTAATTAGATAAATATAATTTATTTAATTAATTTTGGAATATTAGAAGAATAGTTAGATTAACTAAATAAATATGGTTTATTTAATTAATGTGATAATGTGAGAAAGTTAGATATTGTGATGTTAGGACATGGTAAGATTTAGATGTCTACATTTTACCCCTCTTTTAGATGGTGTTGTGACTAAGAATAGTAACATCATATCAAAAAGTAGATATAGGCACTGGGATGACATTGGTGATATCATGACCCACGCATTGAGATTTTGATTTTGGATGAAAATGATTTGGCATAGGGATGATGCCTCCTCAAGAGAGCATGCAGGATGAAAGACATAGATGGACTTGTTAGGTCCCAAAACTGATGCTCCACTTCCTAGAATAGAGATTTACTTTCAAGGCTAGGGTTGTCATCATGAAAATAAAACCTGCTCATCCACAAACCATTAAGGGTTGAGGGCCAATGAATGAGAGTGGGTTTTCTCTCCTACACTTCAAGCTCATCTTAGACTCAAGAGGGTGTTCCCTAAAGTTTGACAAACTAGATGAACAACTAAAAATTGGTGGCTAAACCCAACCCATTGACTTGGCTCCAACATTGTCACTAAACCAAGAACAACTAGCCACATAAACCTCTGATAAAGTTGATTGCACATCTTGTACAAGATCCCATAGATGACAGCGATTATAAACTCATAAGATGGATTCATTTGATATTTTTTATACAATGACAAGATGAAAACATGTGCAACATGACTCACACAAGATTTAAACTATTTTGTATTGCTTCAAATTTAACCCTGGTTATTATATTGAATCATGAACAACATTTGAACTAACCTAATCCTACTCCTATAATTACTCAAGATAGAGGATTTGATTAAGTGATATTGTTGGCCCTTCACCAAACTTGGACCGATGCCTACTCCATTGGGCAACTGAGTTGAGAACAGAAGAGAAGAAGGAAATGCATACAATAGAGGATCAACAAAGTCACATGTATTCTCATGCAAATAAAAGATTACATCATAATTAGTAGACATACTTATTAATCCATAATTGAACTGCAATAACCCATTTGTAATAATGAAGAGACCAATAAAAAGCCTTTGTATTGCATTAAAATGATGTCATACATTTATCTAATTCTTATTAGAATCATACTAGAAAATTTGGTGAAGGAGAACATACAACTGCTATTGAATATTCCCCCAAGTCATACAAATAGCCCTGGAGACATACCACTGCCTAGATGTGCATTGAAAAACATTCCTACTCTATATCAGACACATTCCAACTTCTTACAACCCCAACTAGCATTGTTTGGTGCCCTAAATCCACCTGAGCATTCACACCTCTAAATGGTTCAATGACCATCATTTTTACATCTATTTTACCTATATATAACATTGAATTTCATTTTTTTCCCAACGTGATTCTAAGAGGGGAAAATGTGACTTAGGGAAACCAACTACCTTAAATTCATCCACCCACCCACCACCTGGACATGATGCATTTAAATATGTATCCACCTTCAAAATAAGTTGACCTGGACATTTATGGTGACTAGGAAATAGTTAAAACTTGACCTAGAAAGAAATCCATGAATATGCCTCAGAAAGCACGTTTCAGACTTATGATTTCTCTTTACTTTATCTTTATTTCACCCACCTTCTACAATTTTGACAAATTGAAGCTTCCACGAACCCCATCCTTGTTCTCTTCATTGTTCCCTTTCATTGCCTCTTCTTATTCACCATTTTGGTGACACAGACAACTCGTGAACCATGCCCCTTCACTTATCTTCTCTCTATTTGTTCCTTGCCTTCCTCATTTCAATAATTTGAAACTTATATGGACTCATGAACCATTCTGTATTTCAGCAATTTTTTGCATTTTTGAATCATTTTTCCTCCCACCCCTTTCCTTTCACTCTCTTTCCTTCATAATCCTCAACTTGCCTTCTTTATTTTTCAGTACTTAGGAGGAAAATTGAGCCTTGATATTTTAAGAAGAAAAGACTTGGATGACTTAGGATATTTTAGGATTTTCAGGGGGATTACATACTCAAGAGTTTTTATATTTAGGCATTTTGAAATTAGGTGAACACAATAAGGACATAAACAAGGATTTTTATAAATTTTAATATTGGAAAATGAAGTCCCAACAGTGGCTCTAGTTCGGAACGTATGCCTCTTGCAGGCACGGTGAGAACTGGCTATCTTTGGGTAGACCAAAAAAAAGAAAAACAAGGATGGGAGGATGGGGAAAACACACAAGCAATGTATGTACAACAACGATGGGGGTATATACAACAAGACAATATAGCCATTGGCATGAGAGTTCACAAACATTAAAAGTATGGTTGTGAATCAAAATTTTAACACTTTGCAGGTCAAACCTGCACAAAATAAATGGAACTACTTGCCTTTATCAAAGACAAGATGAATGAAGGAGATGATCCTCCTCAAACCAAGGTTGCACTCACCACTTAGCTACAACAAAAGAAAACATCTCTTTGCTTGCATCAAAATGCAACTGATACTAATAAAGTTAAGGCTAACCCCACAATGAACATCACTACTACAAGGAAACCAAAATAAATAGGTACTCAACCTATTCCATTCCATGTCATGATTGTTCCTAGCAGCAAGGGGTGAAACAATAGAAATCGGGTCAGCATCAAAACAAATAGATGGGAAAAAACATCCATCATCAACTACAACCTCATTATCCCTACTAAGCTCCACAAGTAAATCAAGACAAAAAGAGAATAACTCCAATTCATAAGGAAAATTAAAATATGCTAGGTTTTATTGTTGATCCACAAAAGAAGACACTTCTTCATGCAAATCAAACAAAAACATTTCTAATTCTAGCATACCTTCAAATTGAATTGCAACATGTTGATCTTCAATCTGACACTCATGTTGCTACTCTGCATCATTTTCATTTGTATGTTGGACCCATACAAATGAATCCAATTCAAGAACATCACCATCATCCACAACATTCAAAGCACAACCTTCAAAAAGGACAGCCTCATAGTGAACCAAGTCATCATTAAATTCATAGAGGATGGGTGGCCATCACACACAATTTTCATTTGTGCTATTGCAATCATCAATATCTTAATCTTGAACATGATCCAGCATGTAATCTAAACCATCAACACAATAATTAGCAACATGGGACACTTCATGTGAAGAACCAAGTTCTTCAAATTGTCTGACTACTTCATGCTCACTCTAGCAACTCGTTGTGTCACACACACTGTTGCAAACTAACGAATGACACATTTATTCCTTATTCATTATTATATCATTTCTTTGTGGTTGATTTGAAGATCAATTTGCATGGGGAAGACTAAAAACCTTGCACCACAGAAATAGGCTCTCATATGTGTCCACATGATCACCATCTTCACAATCCAGGGCAAATTCATCAAACTAAAAATCCATGACTGCACTAACATCTATCTCAAATTGTTTATCATTAGGTACAACCACATCTCCATCTTCCTCATGCAAACAAACACTAGTTGTTTCACTTTCATCAATAGAGACAAATGAAGGCAATACATAAAACAAGAAACTAATTTCTTACTCACTCTCTGTTTCATTTACCCATGTATAATCTTCATAATCAGCTTCATCAACTAGTTTCTCACTTGCGCATACACCTTCCTTTTTGTTCAACAAGCCACATACCTCATTATCAGGCTAGAAGTCACCATGCATTTTGTCATTTCATCTTCACTAGATGAGGTGTCCAACTAAAGGTGGGTACACACACTATCCTCATCATCCACATCATTGTCATGCAATGCACCACCTTCATCTTCTACCCTTCTACCTACACAATCATCTTGATTTGATGCTGCACTCATTTGATTAGTTGTATGCACATGACTATTGTTCATATCAATCTAATTTTTATGGGAAGTAGGGAAAGCATTAGATTGCACCCTAGACATTATCGTCCTAATACAATTTTCACTTTCTTTTTCTTGCTTCCATAAGGATTCTATTAGTTGTTTGTTTTTATCAATTTCATATTGTAGCCTAGCATGTTCGTTTTGGTTTTGCATGGGTGCATATAGGTTTGGGTTTGTATAAGATGCAGAGTCATGACTAGAACAAGCATTTCTAGAATGGTCAAAGGCATCATAGTTTCTAGGGCCGACAACATAAGAAGAGGCATATGAAGGAACATCCAAAGGATAACCATATCCATACCAATTATCCATGACTAAAGCATTCTATAATGTTGGGTAGGAAATAGAGGTATTATAAATTGTTCCTTCACCATGGAGGCAACTCAATCTTTCGAAGGTTGGAAGAAAACCATGTACCTTAATCTCACCAGCTGCTGCTCACTGAGATGGGGCATTCAAATCACCAACAGCACATGAAGGAACAGTGGAAAACAAATTTCTTTTGGACAGTAGAGTCCCCACCTCTTCTAAAGAAGAATACCTTAAAATTGGTTGGATCTCCAAGGTAGCAAATAAATCTAGGTTGATCTCACCAATAAAGTTACCAATGATTCAACCCAACAATAATTTTCTTCCCCAGCAATGACACCATTCTGTTGGGTCTCAAAACCAATACTCCACTTCCTAGAATAGAGATTCACTTTCAAGGCTACGATTTTCATCATGAAAATAAAACCTGCTCATCTATAGACAATGGAGGGTTGAAGGCCAATGAACGAGCGTGGGTTTTCTCTCCTACACTTTGAGCTTAGATTAGACTCAGGAGGGTGTTCCCTGAGGTTTGACAAACTAGATGAACAACTAAAAATTGATGGCTAAACCCAACCCATTGACTTGGCTCCAACATTGTCTCTAAACCAAGATTAACTAGCCACATAAACCTATGATAAAACTAATTACACATCTTGCACATGCTCCCATAGATGACAGTGATTATAAACTCATAAGGTGGATTCGTTTGATGTTTCTTATACAATGACAAGATGCAAACATGCACAACATGACTCACACAAGATTTAAACTATTTCATATTGCTTCAAATTTAACCTTGGTTTTTATATTGAATCATGAACAACATGTGAACTAACCTAATCCTACTCCTACAACTACTTAGGATAGAGGATTTGATTAAGTGAGATTGATGGCCCTTCACCAATCTTGGACCAATGCCTACTCCATTGGGCAACTAAGTTGAGAACAGAAGAGAAGGAAATGCATATAATAAAGGATCAATAGAATCACATATATTCTCATGCATGTTGTTATATGGAGCCTAATCAGACTCGGAGGTTAAATTTACCCCACTTTTATTGGTGTGCCCCCCAAATTATTTAACAGGGTCAAGGGGTAGTGCCCCTTGTGGGGGTTTGGGGGCAGTGCCCCCAAGACGAGGTCAAGGGGCAACGCCCCTTGTGGGGTCCAGGGGCAGCGCCCCTAGCGCAAAACCTCAAATGGTTTTTATTATTTTATAAAGGCATCAAGAGTTTTTTTTCTATTGGCTGACATTAAAAAAACCCTATTTTGTAACTAACATAAGGCTTGACAAAAGTGGCTAAGGGTTAGGGTTTTTGTTGATATTGTATTGTAGCATTTTGCAACGGTATTGAGTTGCAAGGATTGCTGGTTGTAATCAGTTTGATTTACTGGATAATAATATTGGACTCACTGTTGGTGGATGTAGCCTGAGTTTGGGTGAACCACGTTAAAACTTGTCTCTCATTATTATTATTTCTGTGTATTTTCATTCCTCTGTTTAATCTTTATTTGCATTTAATTGATATCTTCTGTCAGCTAACCCTAACAATTCAAATAAAATATTACATCATAAACAATAAACATATTAATCCATAACTGAACTGCAATAACCCATTTGTAATAATGAAGAATGCAATAAAATATTACATCATAAACAATAGACATACTTATTAATCCATAACTGAACTGCAATAACCCATTTGTAGTAACGAAGAGACCAATACAAAGCCTTTGATTGCATTAAAATGTTGTCATACATTTATCTAATCCTTATTAAAATCACACCATAAATGTGGTGAAGGAGAACATACAACTGCTATTACATATTCCCCTAAGTCATATAAATGGCCCTGGAGACATACCACTGCCAAGATGTGCATTGCAAAACATTACTACTTTGTATCAGACACATTCCAACTTCTTACAACCCCAACTAGTGTCATTTGGTTCCCTAAATCCACCTGAGCATTCGTACCTCCAAATGGTTTACTGGCCATCATTTTTACAATTTTTTACCTATATATATCATTGAATTTCATGTTTTTTACCCAACATGATTCTTAGCAGGAAAAAATGCAACTTAGGGTGACTAACTACCTTAAATTCATCTACCCACCCACCAAACTAGATGTGATGCATTCAAATTTGTATCCACCTTCAAAACAAGTTGATCTGGGCATTTATGGCAACTAGGAAATAGAAAAAAATTGACCTAGAAAGAAATCCATGAAAATGCCTTAGAAAATGTGTTTCAGACTTATGATTTTGAAAGGAAGCAAGACATGCGGAACACACTTCCTACACCAACCTAATGAGGGGAATAGTATACAAATTCTTTTAAATCCTTACAATTATAGTTATGTCATGTGTTTAACATAGAGATTGCAGCAGAAAACACAACACAAGAATGTAAGAGAGACACAAGATATATCGTGGGGAAAACCTTTTCAAGTAAAAAACCCCACACTCCAAAACCTGCACAATGTATTATCAAAACAAGATTGTTTACAACACACTTGCAATGCAAGTACTTCCAAGAGTCTACAAATGTCATTTTTGGAGTAATTCTAGTAGCATAATAGTATTTGTACAAACTACTACTCCAAAACACCTCATTATATATAGAGTTACAAGGCATAAATAGGAAGCTTCTAGAGATGGGCGTCCATCTTGGCCACATGGCCTATTCCTCACACCCAAGGACACTTGTCCAACATGCATACATCTCATTTATTTCTATCATACATGTCATATTTGACTTCCCAAGAATGGACCATTCCAGGCTAAAAATAGGCAATGACAGATGCTCTTACGCATCTTACAGCTGTCATAAAAATCTGCAACATAACAACACTTAACGTTGAGAATCTGTCATACACGACTAAAAATAGAATATTCCTCTTACAACATGTCATAACCCAATTGGGACACCCAAATATGCCTTCTCCACATGCAAAGATGCTCTTCGACACTTGTCATAGGAATCTCTATACTTGGCTCTTACGCGTTATATATTCTATCATACAAAATAACTCCTCTGTCATACCACAAGATGCCGACACATGGCATATTAGTGCCACCTCAAATGGGATGCCTAGATTCTCATGTGTTTGACTTTACCATCCAAGTCATATTACAAGTAGAATGACATGTCACAATGCCACCTCAAACTAAATGACAAAACAAGATGTGCAAGTAAATACAAAATTAGGCAATTAAATAAATAAATAATCTAATAATCAATGCTAGGAATTGCAAGGTTAAGACACCTTGATTCCCAACATTATCCCACTTGTTTAACACCTTGAAAGAGCCAATAGAATGACAAGATTTAACTGTTAGGGGCCAAGAGGCCCATAGACTCCAAACACCATCTGAACTTGTTTGTGCCCTTAGGTTTCATCAATGCATCTACAACATTCTTCAAAGTGTCAACCTTCTCCAACATCACCTTCTACCATATCAAAAACAAAATGATACTAAAGATCAATGTGCTTTGTTCTAGCATGGAAAGTAGGATTCTTTGCTAAGCAAATCACACTCTGATTGTCACAACAGATAGTAATTTGTCCTGCATCAAAACCAACATCTGAACACAACCTCTTAAGCCAAATGGCTTCCTTACAAGCATGAGTTGCTGCTATGTACTCTACTTCTATTGTGGACAAAGCAACCACAAGTTGTCGCTTACTCATCCAACTAATAGAACCACCAAACATAGTAAACACATAAGCATTGGTGGATCTCCTATTGTCAATATCACCTGCCTAATCAGAATCCACAAATTCATGAATACTTATAGAATGTTGAGGCCCTGTAGGATAACCATGATAACATAAGGAATACTCAGAAGTACCCCTCAAATATCTGAACACTCTCTTCACTGCATCCCAATGTACCCATCCAGATTAGCCATAAACCGACTAAGGACTCCCACTGCTTGGGCAATGTCTGGTCTTGTATAGACCATAGCATACATCAAGCTGCCAACTGCACTAGCATAAGGTACTTTGCTCATGTCCTCTATCTCAGAAGGAGACTTTGGACAATCATCAATAGATAATTTTGTTCCCATCGAAATAGGAATAGTCAATGGTCTGCAATCCACCATACTGAATCTCTCCAACACAGTGTTAACATACTTACTCTGGCCTAACTAAATTTTTCTGTTTGCTCTGTCTCTTCTGATCTCCATCCCCATAATGTACCTAGCTGCTCCTAAATTTTTCATTTCAAACTGTGCTAACAACTGAGACTTCAAATCAGAAATCAAACTTTTACCATTCCGAATTAGTAACATATCATCAACATATAATGCTATAATGAGAATGCGATCAGTGTCAAATTTCAAATAAACACAATGACCTAATTTCAATCGCAGAAATCCAATACTCAACACAAAGGCATCAAACTTTTGGTACCACATCCTAGGAGACTATTTCAAACCATACAAAGACTTCTTTAACTTGCAAACCATATTTTCTTTACCTTTCACAATGTAGTGCTTTGGTTATGACATGTAGATTTCTTCCTCCAAGTCACCATGAAGGAAAGTTGTCTTCACATCCATTTGTTCCACTTCTAAATCATAAGTTGTTGCAAGAGATAATAGGAACCAAATAAATGTCAACTTTGTAACGGGGGAGAAAATCTCACCATAATCAATTCCCCCCACTTGTGAATAGCCCTTTGCAACCAATCTAGCCTTATACTTCTCAACACTGCCATTTGCACCAAATTTCTTCTTGAACACCCATTTGCAACCAATAGGTTTCCATCCATCAGGCAAAGGCACCAAGTCTCAAGTTTTATTCTTTTCCAAAGAAGCCATCTCTTCTTCCATGGCCTCCTTCCAGGAACATGCATCTTTCATGCCCATAGCCTCTCTAACAGTTCTAGGCTCCTCAGTGTTAGAAATCAAAGCAAAAGCACAACTAGAATCAAACAATGAATAACCAAACCTCTCAGGTTGCTTCCTGAATTGTGTAGACATCCTCAAAAGTTGAGGTGGATGTTCTTCTTCCTCTTCTAAACTTTCAGAGCTTCTAGAGCTGTCCTCATCATCAGGTCCAACAAGGTCTTTTGGTTTAGTTTTCTCAGGGGTAGTAGGAAACTAAACCACATCCTCTTTCTTTTCTTTTTCTTCTAGCTATAAAACAACAGGAGAAGGTGTTACCTCTCTAAAAATAACACTTCTACTATACAAGACTTTCTCATCCACAGGATCCCAAAGCTTGTACCCTTTCACACCGACACCATAGCTAATGAACATGTACTTAACTACCTTGTTCTCTAATTTTGACCTCTTCTCCTTAGGCACATGTGCATATGCCTCACAACCAAAAACACGAAGATGTCTCAACAAAGGTTTCTTACTAGACCACACCTCCATGGGTGTCTTATCAACGAGCGCTAAAGTAGGAGACCTATTAATCAGGTAGCAAGTAGTGGCTATAGCTTCAACCCAAAACTTTTGTTCGAGGCTAGCTCCACTAAGCATACTCCTAGCCCTCTCCATCAATGTTATGTTCTGTTAGATTTAGGGCACACAACTAAGAGGGGGTGAATCAGTTGTCCAAAACTTTCTTGCTATTTAAACACTTAATTCCACTTTGCAATTCAGCAACTTAATAATAAATCAATCATGGAAACATAATGCAACAAATCAAGAATAGAAACACATCAACGCATGAGACACCAAGATTTTGACGTGGAAAACCTGGTTAAGGGAAAAACCACAGGGTGATTAACCCAAGAATGTATTCTCTATTAGAAGAATAGAAAGAACAAAATGGCACATGCCAATTAGGGCTCACTACCCGAGCACACTGCTCACAAGAGGCTCAAGAGACACACTATCTACAAATAAAAAAGTATCACCTACTTGAACTAGAAAATAGCATCTTCACCATGCTTGAATCAGTTTCATTAAGCTCAATACTTCTTCTCTGCCTTTCACTCTCCTCCTCGCTACCACACACTTATCTCCACAAGGACAACTTCAAAATGACTTCGCAATCCCTTATTTATACAAGGCATCAACTTAGGAATGATCATCTAAGTCAGAAAACATCCACAAGATCATCTGTAAGATGCATAACTCATCTGATTGGCCTGTCTCAGGAAGAACACCATCATCTAGAAGATATTATTCAATTGTGAGCTTCAACTCCAATGCGGACCACCAACATGAACTGGACATGATCCAAAGACCACCATAAGCTTTCCTGAATCACCAAGAACATCCACACTTCATCTGCTTACTGAAATCCTTCTCTCCTTCATCTGGAACCTCAAGAACATAGTCTGTCATCACTATCACAAAAGAATAGATTCTTGCAGACCTTCAAACCACAAACCAATCAAGTTGACACTTCACAAAGACTTCCTCAACACTCCTTGAAATCCACAGAACAAGACAATGCATTTAACTTGAACAACCACAACTTCTTCAGATCTTCATGCAGACCTCTGAAATATCTACTGGACCACCTTAAGACACATATCTACACACCCTTTAATCTACATCCTCTGATCCTCATCCTATCTTGGACTTTTACCTTACTGTCTTCCCTATTCTTCTTTGTTCCTGATTGAGACTAATTTTCTCAATATCCTTAGCACACAGCTCATCCAATCCTTATCATTAATGCAACAGGAGTATGTTGACATCAATAACAACACCGGTTAGGCACATACTTGTAACAATCTCCCCCTTTGTCATTGATGGCAGCATATGATGTGAAAAAATGTTTTAACCATCAAGACAAGAACTTCTCCTCACTATTACAACCCCCCTGTCAGCAACAACCATTCACATGTCTTCTCTCCCTTAACTGCTCCCCCTTTGATCAGCAACCACTTGTTTTTCACATGTCTTCTCTCCCCCTTTGACATCAATGGCAAAGGGCACATACTTGCAATTCCAACACTTCAGAATCATACCTGCTACTCCCCCTAAGTAGCAGCTCCTCATCATCAATCTGGATCACAAGATATGACTATGATATCCACTAGACTGATGCACCTCAGTGCACCTTAGTTCATCACTAGAGGGACAATGACCCCTAGCTTCTCCCTGAGATACTCAAAAGAATCCTTAGGAAGAGGTTTAATAAAGATGTCTGCAATCTGATCCTTGGAAGGTACAAACTCCAATCTGACTTCATTCTTGTTCACTTGCTCTCTCAAAAAGTGAAACTTGATGGATATGTGATTAGTCTTTGAATGCAACACCGGATTCTTAGATATATTTATTGCACTTGAATTATCACAGAAGATTGTGATAGGTTCCTCATACTCCACTTTGATATCTCTTAGCATCTACTTCATCCTCAAAACTTGAGTGCAACTACCTACTGCTGCAATATACTCTACACAGAGATATTGCCTCTTGTTTCTTGCTTAGCCAAGAAACCAATCTCTTCCCCAAAAAGAATGCTCCACCACTGGTACTCTTCCGGTCATCCACATCTCCTGCCCAATCTGCATCTGTATATGCATGAAGAGAGAAATCATTATCTCTAGGATACCACAAACCATACTCAACTGTCCCTTTTAGATATCTAAAAATCCTCTTAATTGCCATGACATGAGATTCTCTAGGATCAGCCTAGAATCTAGCAACAAGACCAACAGCCTATATAATGTCTGGTCTAGTTTGACTGAGATACAATAGTCCTTCAATCATTAACCTATACTTTGTCTAATCAGCCTTAGGAGAATCATCATCTTTGTTCAATTTACATCTGGTTGCCATGGGAGTATTCATTGGTTTTGAGTCTTCCATCCCAAATTTCTTCAACAATTCTTTCACATATTTGGTCTGAGAAATGAAGATTCCTTTCTTTGTTTGAGTGATTTGCAGACCCAAGAAAAAATTCATTTCACCAAGCATGGACATCTCAAACTCACTTTTCATTTGATTTGCAAAGGTTTTACACTTACTATCTCTTCCTCTAAAAATGATATCATCAACAAACACTTTAACAATCAAGATGTTTTCATGATCAATTTTGAAATACAAATTACTGTCAGCAATACCTTTCTTGAAACCAATCTTCAAAAGATGCTTATCCAATCTTTCATACAAAGCTCTTGGGGCTTGCTTCAATCCATACAGTGCCTTCTTCAACTTGCAAACCATATCACCATGATCAGACAATTGAAATCCATCTGGTTGTTCAATGTACACTTCTTCTTCCAAGTCACCATTTAGGAAGGCAGACTTGACATCCATCTGATACACTTTAAAAACTTTGAAGGTAGCAAATGCAATAAATAATCTGACTGCTTCAATTCTTGCCACCGGAGCAAAAGTTTCTTCAAAATCAATTCCTTCTATTTGAGAGTAACCCTTGCAAACCAATTTGGCTTTATTTCTGATTACTTCACCAACTTCATTCAGTTTGTTCCGAAAGACCCATTTTGTTCCAATCACATTCTTGTTTCTAGGTCTAGGAACAAGATCCCAAGTGTGATTTTTCTCTATTTGCACCAGCTCTTCCTCCATTGCTTTAGTCTAGTTTTCATCATTGCAAGCTTCATTCACTGTCTTAGGTTCAATCTTTGAAATCAGAGAATACTCTTCTGAATCTTGAGCAATTCTCCTTCTAGTTTGTACTCCTTTGCTTTTATCACCTATGATATGATCTTCAGAGTGGTTTAGTCTTACATACCTAGGAACTTTGGGAATTTCTTGCACTTCTGATTCTTGATCAGGCTCATTGAAACTCATTTCTTCTTCCTAGTTTACCGGATTGGTTTGAATCTGAATAACAGATGAGGCTTGGGCTCCTTGAGTTAGAACACCATTCTAATCATCTTCATCATATTCATAAAACATTGAGGGTTTCTCAATTCCCTCATCAACCTTCACATTTGTACTTTCTATCATCTTTCTCAATCTTTTGTTATAACACCGGTATGCTTTGCTTTGAGTAGAGTAACCCAAGAATATTCCTTCATCACTTCTAGCATCAAACTTTCCTAGATCTTCATCTCTTTTAATGTAGCATTTTCTACCAAAAACTCTAAAATATCTCACAGTAGGAGTGATGCCAAACCAAAGTTCATAAGGAGTCTTACCAATATTGCTTCTGATTTGAACTCGATTGAGAGTATAGACTGCAGTGCTGACAGCTTCTCTCCAATAGATGTGAGGAACATTTTCTTCCATCATCATGGTCCTAGAAGCTTCCTGGATGGTCTAGTTCTTTCTCTCCACCACTCCATTCTGTTGTGGAGTCCTAGGAGGAGACAATTGTTTCTTTATTCCATGTTTCTCATAGAACTCTAAGAATTCACTGGATGTGAATTCTCCACCTCTATCAGACCTTAGACATTTCAATTTTAATCTGGTTTCATTCTCTACCATAGCCTTGAATATTTTGACTTTCTTAAAATCTTTTGATTTCTCTTTCAGAAAAGTTACCCACATCATCCAGGAATAGTCATCAATTAGTAACATGAACTATCTATCACCTTGCATACTCCTGATTCTTGTCGGACCAAAAAGATCAGTATGAACTAAGTCCAATAATCTGGTAGAAGACAGTTCCTTACTCTTGAATATGACTCTGCTCAGCTTACCCAACTGACATTCCTTGCACAAGTTATTAGTAGGTTTCACCAATTTTGGAAGATCTCTTACAGCCTGAGTATTGCTTATCTTGATGATATTATCAAAATTCACATGACACATTCTCCTATGCCATAACCAACTCTGATCAACTTGAACAAATAAGCAACTTTTACCAGTACCAACTGAGTGGAAGATATTATCTTTAGTTTGGGTACCAGATGCAATCTCTATTCCGGAGCTTTCAAAGATTTTGCATTTTCCATTCTTGAACTGGAGATCATAGCCTTTGTCCACCAACTGTCCAACATTGAGAAGATTGTGCTTCAAGCCTTCAACATAGAGAACATTACCAGTTTTGTTCCTTCCATCAAAAGAAATAGTTCCTCTTCCTCTAATTCTACCAGTAGAATTATCACCAACCTTCACTACTCCTCCTTCATACCTTTCCAAATCTATGAGCTTATTTTTGTCACCTATCATATGGTGAGAGCAACCACTGTCAATGACCCAATCATTCTTTTCTTCAATTTGGGCAGCCAGAGCTCTTTCTACAACTTTATGATTGACAGATACAAAGGATATTGGTTCGTCTTCCTTGATGGCAATAAACACCCATTCACTTCTAGATTTGTTTCCTGTCTCTGATTCATCATCTGTTACTCCTTCATTGTCATCTTCTTCATGAACATAGTAAAAATTCTTTTGGAACCTTGATCTGTTAAGATTTCACCTTGAAAATCTTTCTGGACATCTTGAGGCAAAATGACCAATCTTATTACAGTTAAAACACTTAAAAGGCAATTTCCCTTCATACTTACCAGATCCTCTTGGTAGTCTCTTTGCAATAAGGGCTTCAAGTTGAGCAGTTTCTACTTCTTCTTCTTCCAGGTCTTTTCTTTCTTTTTCATACCATGACAGTTTCCTTGAAGAGTTCTCTCCTGGATCAAACCTTTGTTTACCTTTTACAGAGGCACTGGCTTTGAATGCAGATTTAGTCTTGGGGGGATCATCTCCAAACTTGGTCATTTCAAATGCAGCCAATTGATCTCTTGTGATAGTTGTATGGGCTCTAAATTCATCAATGGCAGCAACTTTGATTTTGTAAGAAGTAGGAAGGGATCTGAGAATTTTGCCAACAATCTCATTTTCATCCAAGACTCCACCAGTATTTCTAATTCCACAAACAAGCTCATTTACTCTTGGCATAAAAGTAGTAATATTTTCATCATCTCTCATCTTCAGGTTTTCAAATTTCCCTTTCAGACTCTGTAACCTTGCACATTTAACATACTGGTCTCCTTCATGCAAAAGTTCCAGTTTTTTCCAAATATCAAAAGTAGTTGGTAGGTCAATAACATTTGAGATCTCTGAATTAGATAATGCACTTAGAAGAGCTTCTATAGTCTGCGAATTATTTTCAGCATCTGTGATTTCATTTGGAGCTTTAGGACCACCTTATGGAGGTACATACTGTATTGTAACCATGGTCCAGTACGCCATTCCCATGCATTGCAAGTGACACTTCATGTGACCTTTCTATAGATTAAAATTTGTTCCACCAAACTTCGGGCTATCCTTCTTGTAAGACGACATCCTAGATCTCCTCAAGTGGTTAAGCTCCTTTTAGAGGAACTTGGCTCTGATACCAATTGTTAGATTTAGGGCACACAGCTGAGAGGGGGGGTGAATCAGTTATGTAAAACTTTCTTCCTATTTAAACACTTAATTCCACTTTGCAATTCAGCAGCTTAATAATAAATCAATCATGGAAATATAATACAACAAATCAAGAGCAGAAACACATCAACGCATGAGACACTAAGATTTTGATGTGGAAAACCCAGTTAAGGGAAAAACCATGGGGTGATTAACCCAAGAATGTATTCTCTGTTAGAAGAATAGAAAGAACAAAATGGCACATGCCAATTAGAGCTCACTGCCCGAGCACACTTCTCACAAGAGGCTTACTGCCTACAAGAGACACACTATCTACAAATAAATAAGTATCACCTACTTGAACTGGAAAATAGCATCTTCACCATGCTTGAATCAGTTCCATTAAGCTCAATACTTCTGCTCTACCTTTCGCTCTCCTCCTCACTACCACACACTCATCTCCACAAGCTCAACTTCAAAATGACTTCGCAATCCCTTATTTATACAAGGCATCAACTTAGGAATGATCATCTAAGTCAGCAAACATCCACAAGATCATCTGCAAGATGCATAACTCATCTGGTCGGCCTGTCTCAGGAAGAACACCATCATCTGGAAGATATTCTTCAATTGCGAGCTCCAACTCCAATGCGGACCACCAACATGAATTAGACACGATCCAAAGACTACCACAAGCTTGCCTGAATCACCAAGAACATCCACACTTCATCTGCTTACTGAAATCCTTCTCTCCTTCATCTGGAACCATAAGAACACAGTCTGTCATCACTGTCACAAAAGAATAGATGCTTGCGGACCTTCAAACCATGAACCAATCAAGTTGACACTTCACAAAGACTTCCTCAACACTCCCTAAAATCTACAGAACAGGGCAATGCATTTCCGGATCTCACCGAACCTATCTATCTCACTCTGTCACCACTGAACACCTGCCAAAATTGGTTTAACTTGAACAGCCACAACTTCTTTAGATCTTCATGCAGACCTCTGAAATATCTACTGGACCATCTTAAGACACATATCTACAAACCCTTTAATCTACATCCTCTGATCCTCATCCTATCTTGGACTTTTACCTTACTGTCTTCCCTGTTCTTCTATGTTCCTGATTGAGACTAATTTTCTCAATATCCTCAGCACACAGCTAGTCCAATCCTTATCATTAATGCAACAAGAGGATGTTGACATCAATGACAACACCAATTAGGCCCATACTTCCTGTTAGTGCCTGAATTGACTGGCAGTTTTTGAGCAATTCTCATGCAGGCACTTTCCCTAAATATCCAAAAAATACTCCAAGTGTTGGACCTCCTCAGCATTTTTCAGCTGCATCATCATATTTTCTTCGAGGAGGAGGTCATCATCATCATATTTTCTTCGATGGTGGTCAGCATCATCATGTTCCCTGTCTACCGGTTTCTCATCAGGATCATCATATTTCACTATCGGGTGATGTCTGGATATCATCCTGATCCTGCTGATGAGCTACAATGTGCCTTAGTTTTCTTGCGGAGGGTGATCTTTCAAGTATCCGGTGATCTTCCATTTATCACCTTGCCCTAACATGATGATGATGTTGCCCCGATATTCTGAAGGGGTTATTCTTTGAGTTGTTCGACCTGACTTGTTCTTTCTTAAGGGAGGTCATCATCATCATCATATTTCCAGTTATCACCGTGTTGCTTGCGAGGGTCATCATATTTTCTGCCTGCATGATATTTCACCGGGGTGATATTCTTTATCATCAGGTGATCTTGGTTATGATCATCCTGATGATGTTGTTGAAGAGTTCTAAGTATGACCCGATATTCACCGGGGTCATCATATTTGAACGTCAGGATGATCTTAGTCAATATCATCCTGATGATGTTGTATCACTTCATGTTCGTTGTTTTATCATCCTGATGATGCTGACGTCATTCTTATGTCAGGGTGATATCTAGTTCTCTGCCTATCTGCATCATGATATTTCCGAAGGAGGGGGTGATATTTTCATATCACCCGGGTGTATGTTTGTTCCAGCGTCATGATGATGCTGATATCAAGGAGATATCCGCCTGCTGGCTTCGTGCATTATCTAGTGGGGGTGATCTTTTCAAGCATCATCATATTCATATATCACCCTGATCTTATAGCGGAGCTACAGTGCAGCATGATGTTAGTGCATCAGGATGATATTTCCAAATATCCGGTTATCTTCTGAATATCATCCTGATGTCGATATGATGATGACGTCATCGAAGTCCGGGGGGGTCATATTTCTAACACTGATCATCTTGTGGAGATCTCCCGATATTTGCAAACATGATGATGACGTCATCCGGATATGAGGAGGTGCGCAGTGGGCAGATATGATGATGACGTCAGGGTGATATTTCAAGCGACAGGATATCATGCTGCTGGAGGATGATGATGATAAAGTCTTATACTAGTGTCGTCAGGAGCAAAAGCACCGACATCATATATGCTCATGACCTAGTATATAAAGTGTTAAAGAAGTCACCGCGGGGTGCATGTGGGATAATTGATATCCTGCATATTCGAAATATCATGATGATGAATCTCGGCGGGAAATGGTTGCGATCAACTGTTAGATGTTTTTCCCAAGGCCGCGGGTTGGTGCGCCATTAATGGCGAAGGTTGCAGAGGTATGGGCGGATCTAGTACCCGATTGAAGGTGTACATCAGCGGACAGTGGCGCAGGGCTCGAGAAATCTTCCTGTCTCCTCCCCTACCTGCTGCATTCAAGTTTGGGTGCCAATCTGGTAATGTTTGAGCGCCATCTTTCTGATACTGTGTATCTGGCGGGATTTTTGGTCAACCATGTAATTAATTGCTGAGCACCTACCTGGCTGTTATAAGCAGGTTGTGTTGCTCATTCGTTGTTGTTGAAAGTTGAAGATTTTTGGCTCTGTAATTCATAACAAGCTGATCTGGTTGCTCTGTATAGCTTAACCTGTGAGTTTATGTATCTCTTGTTGTATGTTTTTGGCATGAACCCACTAATTTCATGATTGATCTTATATGAGAAATGCTATCTTAGCATGTGTTGTGTTAATTCTGTCTCCAGTATTGCATGTATTCTTCTTCTGAATCTAGATTTTTGGGTAATGTTTAGATTCTAGAGCATAGAATTCCTATGTTGAATGTCTGATCTTTTAACTTCTGCTCAAGGGGTAGATTAAACTGTTTTCAGGTTGAACATTGGGAAGGGTATACTGTAGTAGGGATGCCATAAGTAGAGATAACTTAACACTCTGTATTGGGAGATATCTGTAAGGCAGGTATCACATATATCCCCTTGAAATCCAGTTTTAGCTGTTCATGCTGATCATTCACAGGTGTATGTCTACTGACTCCAGGCCCTGGATAGGCACCAATCATGCTTTGTTTTTGTGTTATAACCATGTCCAGCTTTGCATCCCAACTTAAAATCCAAATCAAAATCTAAAACAAACATTAGGACATTAGAATTAGTTTAGGATCCTCAGTCCTCTGTCTACAACTGCTAATAGGCCCAAAGATAGCCCCTTTGCTCTTATCTTTCAGTTTTGGTCTACTTACAAGAGGACTATCTGCTTTCTATCAGCATCCCAGCCTTGTATGCATATCCTCATGGATGTTGAGTAGGGAATACCCCCCTAGGTCTTGCAGAGCCTGAAGAAGAAGAGGAGATAAAATATAGAGTCTATCTCCTACACTGTTGGCCCCCTGGCCCAGAGATCCTGTTGATCACTGATGGCTACCTTGTAGGGAAATCTGGGAATAAGCATCCAGTCTGGGAAAAAGTCAACAGAAATTGGCAACTCTACTGGGGATCGAAGTAAAAGTACTATCTAATCATCTCCAGTAATATATCTGTGACCCATCCGAGTCACCAACAAAATGGCGACTCTGCTGGGGAGATCAATGCCATATCCATGAAAGTTTGAGTCTACAAGATTAAAAAGTTACACCTAGAAACTGTTTGTTGGAGCAAAGAAAAAAGGTTGTATATGTGACTCTGCTGGTGGATGACCCAGAAAGAAAGAAATCAATTTGCAGCTTCAGCTTGTTTGAAGCTCATTCCTCTTCAAGGAGGTGGCGACTCTGCATCAAAGAACCTGATAAAAGAACAAAATCAGTCAGAGAAGAATTTGCAGCTTCTGCAACATATCCAGGTATTTCATATTATTTGATAGATTCCCTATTTGGTGAGAAAGCACTGGTTAAAAGGGAACATTGGTGAAAACAGAGCTTGCATGCTTTTATTAGAACTTACCCTGTATTTCAAAGGGCATGCAATGTTGTTCAAAAGACTCATTTAAAGGACTTTAGGGAAGTTTGAAAAACAGTTTAAATTTTGAGTGCCTAAAGTCATTGTTAGTATAAAATCTGAGTAGAGAGGAGGGTTGCAAAAACATAAAGGATGTATTATCTGCCTATGCACCCCTGTGAAGTGTCAAATGCAAAAATGTATAACAGTCAATCCCAACCATGTAATAAAAGAAGTGTCAACATAGATAGATATAAGCCCATAAATTTTAGTGGCATTTGTGGCTATCCAAATGTTTTTCCACCTAAAATCAAAAATTTTTTGCCTAAATTTAAGGGTATAAAGGATGAATCAGCTGAGAGACACTTGCAGCAGTTTATGAATGTGATAGATGACTTTGAGATTGACCATGAGGATGTGGTTATGAGATTATTTGTTCAATCTCTAGATGAAGATGCAAGGGACTGGTTTTCCTACCTTCCAGCTCACTCTGTCAGCTCTTGGCATGGTTTTAAATCTGCATTTCTAGTACAGTATGGTGAAAGAGTTTCTGAATATGCAGCTATTAGTGACTTCATGTACATCCATATTGAAGAAGATGAGTTGATCCCAGCTTTTAACCTCAGATTTATGAGGGCATTGAATAGAATTCCAGAATGCATGAGACCTAATGATGCACTGTGCTTAGTTGTCTATTTGGGAGCCTTTGATAAGAAAATGAGTTACAGATTAAGAGACAAGGAGCCCACCACATTGCATCAGGCACATCAGTTTGCAATGGATATTGAAAATAATTGGAGGTATGGAATACAAAAGGGTTATTTTTCTAAAAATTTTTGTTCTCCTGCAGCCCCCAATGTTGATGAAAGTTTTAATTCAGGAATTGACAATGAATGTCATAGCACTCACACCCCTGTTGTCCCAGTTTTTGCATCATTCCAAGTGGATGATGTTTCTATTATAGAGGAGGATGTCCTTTTTTGCCCAGTAGGTGAAGTTGAAAATAATAATTTTTCAAGTAATATTTGCATACCAGTCCTAAACAAAGAGTCTTCATGTTTAAATGATCTAGTTGTGCAGAGTTGTGATCATATGGATCAAGAATCAATATCAGTTTCATCGGGAAGCATTGGAGGGCTGGAAAATGATGCAGATTGTTCAACTTTAGAGTGCATTGAAACAACAGCAATCTTATATGCGGGGCAATTAGATGATAAAAATGATATCCGTGACCAGTGCATGGATCAGGTTTGTTTTTCTTATGACTCTGGATCTGATAGTAATGAAGAAGAATTGGAATGTCATGAAGAAGAAGCAGAGGCCTTTGTAGTGAGTGTTAATCCCCTTTATGATGAGCCCGCTGATGCATATGATGTTGTGAGTCATGACCCTCATTGGTGTAGGATTAACCCTTTGTTTGAAGATGATGATACTGATTTGCAAACTGTGAATAATGAATGTTCATCATCACCTGATTCAGACATGTGTAACATTGGGTGTGTGGATCAGGATTTGTTTTCAATATCAGTAGATATTAGGGGTCTCATATTTTCTGAGTATTTTGAATTGTTGGATCAGCTGGATGAGTGCCTGATAATGTGCAGCAGCCAGATAAATGATAAAGAGTGCCAAGAGCAGTATGATGTACTGTCTAAGGGACATAACCTACATGTGTTGCCTAATGTTGAAGAATATTATGTGTATGGTTATATGTCTAATTCTGAAATCCAAAATGACAGAGCTGAAAATGATGGTGGCAAGCTTTCAAAACTGGTGGAATATCTTTTTAAGCAGATGACATTATGGGCAGATTATGCCAATCTTTTCAGTTGGGATTGGGATCTTCCAGTTTGGAATCAGGCATTTGACAAGAAAAAATTATGGTTCTTCCTTTTTGGTTGCCCGGGGCCGCCAAAATGATGTTCAAAAATAATGTGTTTGGTGATGCAGGTCGGTGCAGTATTTGACTCTGTGCCCAATGGATAAGGGACTGGTCTGCATCCCAGAGATCTGGGGTTCTCACTGCAGTCTTGCACTTGCACATCCCCAGACAGAGCCACTGTTAGTGCCTGAATTGACTGGCAGTTTTTGAGCAATTCTCATGCAGGCACTTTCCCTAAATATCCAAAAAATACTCCAAGTGTTGGACCTCCTCAGCATTTTTCAGCTGCATCATCATATTTTCTTCGAGGAGGAGGTCATCATCATCATATTTTCTTCGATGGTGGTCAGCATCATCATGTTCCCTGTCTACCGGTTTCTCATCAGGATCATCATATTTCACTATCGGGTGATGTCTGGATATCATCCTGATCCTGCTGATGAGCTACAATGTGCCTTAGTTTTCTTGCGGAGGGTGATCTTTCAAGTATCCGGTGATCTTCCATTTATCACCTTGCCCTAACATGATGATGATGTTGCCCCGATATTCTGAAGGGGTTATTCTTTGAGTTGTTCGACCTGACTTGTTCTTTCTTAAGGGAGGTCATCATCATCATCATATTTCCAGTTATCACCGTGTTGCTTGCGAGGGTCATCATATTTTCTGCCTGCATGATATTTCGCCGGGGTGATATTCTTTATCATCGGGTGATCTTGGTTATGATCATCCTGATGATGTTGTTGAAGAGTTCTAAGTATGACCTGATATTCACCGGGGTCATCATATTTGAACGTCAGGATGATCTTAGTCAATATCATCCTGATGATGTTGTATCACTTCATGTTCGTTGTTTTATCATCCTGATGATGCTGACATCATTCTTATGTCAGGGTGATATCTAGTTCTCTGCCTATCTGCATCATGATATTTCCGAAGGAGGGGGTGATATTTTCATATCACCCGGGTGTATGTTTGTTCCAGCATCATGATGATGCTGATATCAAGGAGATATCCGCCTGCTGGCTTCGTGCATTATCTAGTGGGGGTGATCTTTTCAAGCATCATCATATTCATATATCGCCTTGATCTTATAGCGGAGCTACAGTGCAGCATGATGTTAGTGCATCAGGATGATATTTCCAAATATCCGGTTATCTTCCGAATATCATCCTGATGTCGATATGATGATGACGTCATTGAGGTCCGGGGGGGTCATATTTCTAACACTGATCATCTTGTGGAGATCTCCCGATATTTGCAAACATGATGATGACGTCATCCAGATATGAGGAGGTGCGCAGTGGGTAGATATGATGATGACGTCAGGGTGATATTTCAAGCGACAGGATATCATGCTGCTGGAGGATGATGATGATGAAGTCTTATACTAGTGTCGTTAGGAGCAAAAGCACCGACATCATATATGCTCATGACCTAGTATATAAAGTGTTAAAGAAGTCGCCGCGAGGTGCATGTGGGATAATTGATATCCTGCATATTCGAAATATCATGATGATGAATCTCGGCGGGAAATGGTTGCGATCGACTGTTAGATGTTTTTCCCAAGGCCGCGGGTTGGTGCGCCATTAATGGCGAAGGTTGCAGAGGTATGGGCGGATCTGGTACCCGATTGAAGGTGTACATCAGCGGACAGTGGCGCAGGGCTCGAGAAATCTTCCTGTCTCCTCCCCTACCTGCTGCATTCAAGTTTGGGCGCCAATCTGGTAATGTTTGAGCGCCATCTTTCTGATACTGTGTATCTGGCGGGATTTTTGGTCAACCATGTAATTAATTGCTGAGCACCTACCTGGCTATTATAAGCAGGTTGTGTTGCTCATTCGTTGTTGTTGAAAGTTGAAGATTTTTGGCTCTGTAATTCATAACAAGCTGATCTGGTTGCTCTGTACAGCTTAACCTGTGAGTTTATGTATCTCTTGTTGTATGTTTTTGGCATGAACCCACTGATTTCATGATTGATCTTATATGAGAAATGCTATCTTAGCATGTGTTGTGTTAATTCTGTCTCCAGTATTGCATGTATTCTTCTTCTTAATCTGGATTTTTGGGTAATGTTTAGATTCTAGAGCATAGAATTCCTATGTTGAATGTCTGATCTTTTAACTTCTGCTCAAGGGGTAGATTAAACTGTTTTCAGGTTGAACATTGGGAAGGGTATACTGCAGTAGGGATGCCATAAGTAGAGATAACTTAACACTCTGTATTGGGAGATATCTGTAAGGCAGGTATCACATATATCCCCTTGAAATCCAGTTTTAGCTGTTCATGCTAATCATTCACAGGTGTATGTCTACTGACTCCAGGCCCTGGATAGGCACCAATCATGCTTTGTTTTTGTGTTATAACCATGTCCAGCTTTGCATCCCAACTTAAAATCCAAATCAAAATCTAAAACAAACATTAGGACATTAGAATTAGTTTAGGATCCTCAGTCCTCTGTCTACAACTGCTAATAGGCCCAAAGCTAGCCCCTTTGCTCTTATCTTTCAGTTTTGGTCTACTTACAAGAGGACTATCTGCTTTCTGTCAGCATCCCAGCCTTGTATGCATATCCTCATGGATGTTGAGTAGGGAATACCCCCCTAGGTCTTGCAGAGCCTGAAGAAGAAGAGGAGATAAAATATAGAGTCTATCTCCTACACTGTTGGCCCCCTGGCCCAGAGATCCTGTTGATCACTGATGGCTACCTTGTAGGGAAATCTGGGAATAAGCATCCAGTCTGGGAAAAAGTCAACACTTCCAACAATGTTCATCCTCTCTACAACTCTATTTTGTTGAGGGGTGTATGGAGTTGTCTTATGTCTTTCAATTCCATGTTCTTTACAAAACTTATCAAACTCTATGCAACAAAACTCACCACTGTGTTAGTTCTCAAACACTTAATCTTTTTACCAGTCTAATTCTCTACAAAAGCTTTAAACTCTTTGAACTGACTAAAGACTTCAAATTTGCTTCTAAGAAAATAAACCCATATCCTTCTACTGTAATCATCAATGAATGATACAAAATATAATGATTTAGAAACTGGAGGAACATTCATAGGACCAAACAAATTAGAATGAATAAGATCCAACACACCAGAAGACTTGTGAGAACTAGAGTAAAACTGAACATGGTTTTGCTTTCCATATACACAATGTTCACAAAAGTTGAAGTCGAGATTACAATCATTTAACCTCTCGACAAGGTTTTTAATTTTCAGGGCTCTAAGACCCTTCTCACCAATGTGACCAAGTCTCTTATGCCACAACATTGTCTTCTCAGCAAGAAGTTTCATTTCTAAAGCATGAGCACCCTTAGGTACCTAGAAAGCACTACTATCAGAAGTTGAAGCAACACATCTCTTCACTGCTAGTTCCAATGGTGAGGATGAAGAATTTGAAGGTCTTCTCTTTGAAATAGAAGAACTATTGCACTGAGCAGTGCATGCATCCAAAAAAAAATAGAGTACCTCTCCAAGTACCCTTAGCAAGCACCATAGCTCCTCTTGTCATCTCGCATCCTCCACTCGAGAAGACAACCCGCACACCTGCATCATTCAATTTAGTTACAAAAAGTAGGTTTCGTGCTAAACTAGGGATGTGCATAACCCCATTGATCCCCTTCACTTGTCCATTAGGGAATTGGATCAAGACTCTTCCATAGCCAACTATCTTCAGGTGAGAGTCATCACCTAGGTACACCTTCCCACCATCGAGCTTTTCATACTTTGTGAACCAACCTTGATGTGAGGTCATGTGGAAGGAAGCACCAGAGTCAATCAGCCACACATCTTCTAATGCATGGGTGGCCAAGGCAGCAATAAAAGCATCACCATCATCTTGAGATTTGTCAAAATTTGAATCGAAGGTGTTCTTTTTCTTCTTCTCCTTCTTGCACTCCTTTCGAAAGTGCCCAGTTTTACTATAGTTCCAACATAGTGCCTTGGACTTTCCAAGAGATTTAGATCTCTCACGAGATTTAGATTTTCCCTTTTCAACTTTCTTGTCCTTCTTCTTTCCTTTCTCTTTGGGTCTACCACGAACCGCAAGAGCCTCCTTAGTTGACTTAGAAGACTTTCTCTGCATTTCTTCAGATAACAACGAAGACACCACTTCATCCATCTTGAAGGTGTTTTTAGTACTCCCAATGGCCATGATAAGGTGGTCTCACGAGTCTGGCAAAGAACAAAGCAAGGTCATGCAACAATCCTCCTCCATTTTCACACCAATGGATGTCAATTGTGCAACTAGCATGTTAAAGGAATTCAGGTGATCTGCAACCGATCCTCCTTCTTCCATCCTCAAAGAATACATCTTCTTCCTCAAGAATAACTTGTTTACCAGGGATTTGGCCTGATAAACATCACCAAGTTTCTTCCGTAGCTCTTTCGCAGTCTTCTCTTCATGAACATTTAACAGGACAGAATTAGCTAAACAAAGTCTCACAAGACCCTTAGCTTTACGATCTTTGAGATCCCAATCTATCTGTGCCATTGCCACTGGTTTTGTACCAGAAATTATTTCCCATAGGTCTCTATCAACAAGCATTTCTTCCATTTTAAGTTTTGACAACTCGAAATTGTTGCCATTAAGCTTTTCCAACTCTATTATTCTAGATGTGCCTGCCATCTCCTTCCTATAACAAGATTGTAGAATACTCTACATAGGCTCCCACTCAATTGAAGATTAGCTCAAAAAACCCCTACCCAACAACTAGGATCCCCTACCCAATAACTAGGATCAAAGGTGATCAAGCTCTGATACCAATTGAATGGAAGCAAGGTACACGGAACACACTTCCTACACCAACCTAATGAGGGGAATAGTATGCAAATTCTTTTAAATCCTTACAATTATAGTTATGTCATGTGTTTAACATAGAGATTACAGTAGCAAACACAACACAAGAATGTAAGAGAGACACAAGATATATCGTGGGGAAAACCTTTTCAGGTAAAAAACCCCACACTCCAAAACCTGCATAATGTAATATCAAAACAAGATTGTTTACAACACACTTGCAATGCAAGTTCTTCCAGGAGTCTATAAATGTCATTTCTGGAGTAATTTTGGTAGCATAATAGTACCTGTACAAAACACTATGCAACTACTACTCCAAAACACCTCATTATATAGAGTTACAAGGCATAAATAGGAAGCTTCTAGAGATGGGCGTCCATCTTGGCCACATGGCCTATTCCTCACACCCAAGGACACTTGTCCAACATGCATTCATCTCATTTACATCTGTAATTAATGGCAAATTTGACTTCCCAAGAATGGAGCACTCCAACCTAAAAATAGGTAATGACAAATGGTCTTATGCATCTTACAGCTGTCGTAAAAATCTTCTACATAACAACACTTAATGTTGTAAGAGAATCTATCATAAATGACTAAAAATAGCATATTCCTCTTACACATCATAACCCAACTTGGGCACCCAAAGATGCCTTCTCCACATGCAAAGATGCTCTTCGACACTTGTCTTCACTTGTCATAGGAATCTCTATACTTGGCTCTTACAAGTCATAGATTCTGTCATACAAAATAACTCCTTTGTCATACCACAAGATGCCGACACATGGCATATTAGTGCCACCTCAAATGGGATGCCTAGATTCTCATGTGTTTGACTTGACCATCCAAGTAATATTACAAGTAGGATGACATGTCACAATGCCACCTAAAACTAAATGACAAAACAAGATGTGCAAATAAATACAAAATTAGGCAATTAAATAAATAAATAATCTAATAATCAATGCTAGGAATTTCAAGGTTGAGATACCTTAATTCCCAACAGATTTCTCATTACTTTATCTTTATTTTGTCCACCTTTTGTAATTTTAGTGAATTGAAGCTTCCATGAACCGTACCCTCCTTCTTTTCATTCTTCCCTTTCATTGCCTCTTCTTATTCACCATGTCAGCAATACAAACAACTCATGAACCATGCCCCTTTGCTTATCTTCTCTCTATTTGTTCCTTGTCTTCCTCATTTCGGCAATTTGGAACTTATGTGAACTCGCGAATCATTTTGTGTTTTGGTGAATATGTGCATTTTTGAACTATTTTTCCTCCCGCCCCTTTCCTTTCACTCTCTTTCCTTTGCCATCCTCAACTTGCACTTCTTTCTTTCTTGCCACTTAGGAGGGAAATTGAACCTTGATATTTTAAGAAGAAAAGACTTGGACAACTTATGATATTTTAGGATTTTTAAGGCGGATTACATACTCAAGTGTTTTTCAGATAAATAGGCATTTTGAAATTAGGTGAACACACTAAGGACATAACCAATGATTTTTGTAAATTTTAATATTGGAAAATGAGTCCCAATAGGACTCTCAAAATAGATGTAGAAGATGTTAAGAAAGATGCTAAGAGATGATTGGAAAAGAAAGATGTGGATGTTAATGATGGATGAAAAGATTGGAGATAATAGATAGAAGTAGGTACAAGATGAATGTTGAGGATGAGAAGATTAGTTGAGGAAGGGAGGGAGGGAGATGTGAATGGGATAGAGTAGAAGTGGATAGATGGTAAGATATGAATAATAGAATGGTAGTGACAAAATGATGTTATGATAGGATGAAATGCTTGGATAATTAGATGAGACGCATAGGGGTAGGAAACATATTGGAGAATGATGATGGATTTGATGATGTTGGTGATTTGTGGAAGATAAGTACATGCTAAATTGTGGTGAGTGACCTATATTTGTTGTAGCACTCGACGTTATGCATAAGGTATAAAGACCATGGTGACGATACATCCTATGCATAATGGATAGAATTACAAACACATAGAAAACAATAGCATGCCACAACTCATCACAAGGCATTTGATGACCTTGGTGGTATCTAATATGGGACAACTAACAAACACAACACTCAAAACAAAATACATGCCCTAGTATACCAGTCAAGACACACCACGATATAAGGATAATGGCAACCTTGAGGAGGTATACATTGCAAGTCAAAGATAAATAAATAATTAGATTTAAATTGGTCCTAAAGATCAACACAAAAATAACTTTTACCACACCTTGGGGCACATTCTATTACTAAGTCATGTCATTCAGATTTAAAAATGCAAGAGCTACATATCAACAAGCAATGGAAGTAATCTTTCATGACACATTGCATGACATAATGAAAGACTATGTTAATGATCTCCTAGGAAAGTCTAAAACAAAATAAGAGCACATGCACATCCTTCAATACATCTTTGACTGATTTCCAAGATATAACATATGTCTTAATCCAAAAAAGTGTCTTTGCGGTCACATCAAGGAAATTACTAGGTTTTGTTGTATCTTGTCATGGTATATAAGTGGATCCCACCAAACAAGATTCTCACCACAACAAACCTTGATGCCTATGTGATATGCTCAACAATTTGTTGTTATTGAGAAGAGATGTAGGTTGCTCAATAACCCTACAACATGTCTTTGTCTTCCAATTGATTCCTAATGTGCTTAGGAGACAAGGTACTTATAGACTTTTTTTGGATGGGAATGGATTGATAAAAATAATATTTGTGGATTGTTTAGAAAAAGAAGGATAAGGATGATATCCTTGATTTATTTCTAATTAACTAGTTGTACATGAGTTAATATAGAAAGAAATCAAGGAGACAAGATGGGATATGAGTGGATATTTAGTTTTGTTTTAATTAATCAGAAATGAATCATGAAAGAGATATGATAGGATATGAGTAGTTATGAATTAAGAATAGAAAATAATCATGAAGAAGATATATAAGATTAATTAATAAATAATTCTAATTTATTTAATTAATGCTAGAATGTTAGATGAATAATTGGATTAACTAATTAAATAAATATAATTTATTTAATTAATGTTGGAATATTATAATAATAGTTAGATTAACTAAATAAATATGATTTATTTAATTAATGTGATGATGTGAGAAAGTTAGTTAGTTTGATGTTAGGATGCAGTGAGATTTAGGTGTCTACAGATCCATCAGGTTCACCCAATGAAAGTGCTTAAAAATGGAACCTTTTTAAACTAAATGAAATAAGGGTGAAGAATGTAAAGTTCTTTTTTCTAGTGTGTGTGCAAAAAAAGTTCAAATTAACATTACCTAAGGCTATCTCCAACCATCCTAACCTTAATTAAAAACCATGTGAGCTAGAACTAACAATTGGAATGAAAACTTGACAAACAATGCAACTTGGACACATGCAAGACCTAGAAAATGGAAAAGATTGTTGGTATGAATGAGGTATATTACCTAACTTGTTCCACATTAGGTCCTATTCACACTTGTCTAGTTAATTTTACTTATGGCACACTTAGGGCACACTTAGGATAGTTATCTCTTTGTGTCTCAAGTCATAAGATTAAGACACTTGTCATAATTTTATGTTGTCCCATGTTTCACCTTGGCCTATATAACCAAAGGATTCTCAATATAATTCATATTCATGTATATTGATGTAAATATTGTATGCATATTTGCATCCTTTAATAGAATGGAATTATTCTTTCATGTTGGTCTCTCTTGTGCTTTCCTTGAAGCTCCTAGATCTTGGGTGGCTACCTCCATATCTAAATCTTGCATGGCATAGAGCATTCTATACCAACTCTTACATGGTATCAGAGCTTGTAGAATTCCTTCATGTTAGTATTTTGAGAGATCTCAGTTGCAAATCTTGGTTGCTCTAGACAAGTTGAGTATGCTCTTCTCTTGCATCGAATGATCACTAGAGAATCAAAAAACTTGATATCTAGAAATACTTGATTTGGGAGGATTTATTCTTTTTGGCTTTGTATTGTAGGTTTTTTTGGAGCATGTTGGTGTAAATCTGAGGTCATCATTGAGTTTAGGATGTCCAAGAAAGTTAATTTAGCATTTTGATTTATCCAAATTGGACATTGGAGACTAGATTTACAAGAATTTGAAGTTGCGAGGTGGTTGCTAGATTTGGGAGGTAGCCACATTTTTAGAGAATTTTGAGTCAAATTTGACCTTGCCATCACATCTAGTAGGCCCAAGAACCTAAAGATCGACTAGCAATTCATCAAATTTGGACACCTTTACTTGGAGCCCTTTGAAAAAATTCCCCCCTTGTTTGTCGTATGGAGTAATATTCCATAGAATATTCTTGGTTCTATGTATTTCACTTGTGTCATTGAAGGTACAATCACGTTTTCAATTTATGAAACAAAATCTATTTTTTGCATTATTTTTGTATAAAATTTGTAATTTTTATTAAAAATATTTTTTGTCCAAGGGGTTAAGCTTAATTAGTTAAAGTATTGAGTTCTCATTGTGGAGACCCAAGTTCAAATCTCAAAGGGACATCTAATAAGTCAATTTCTAAGTTGTGACTCTTGGTCTTCCATTGTTGGCTTCTAGTGTTGAGGTAGTTTCTAAATAAGTGGATTTCTAAGTTGTGACTCTTGGTCTTCCATAAGTGGTTTCTAGTATTGCTGCTTGAAAGGAGCTTGTATTGGTCTCATGGTTGTGCTTGCAAGAGCTTGTATTAGTCTCATGTTGATGCTCAATTGAACAAAATATATGTAAATGATTAGCAATATAAAAATAAATAAATAAAAAATTGGTACCAAGATACTCGACAGTACTATCAGGGCCCGTACTAGGGTACCTTGTACCATCTATAGAGTTGAGAGGCTCAAGTCATGAACCTAGGGTCAAGACCCCTATATGCCAAGGTTAAAACCCCTCCATTGCATAGGCCTACATGGCCATAAAAATTTTGTGACCCACCTTCCTTCAACCCATGTGGCCTCTAAACAATCTTTTGTGTAGATCCATACTCACCACCACTTTTGGCAGCAATTTTGGTGGCTCAACCAAATTCAACAATGTTCCAAATTTAGCAGGTAGCCATCTATACTTGGCAGACCTCCATATTTGACAATAGTTCTGATAAATTTGGTGACTTGACATCATGCCGACATCAACAAATGTTTTTAAAAAATTGCCCCCCTCACCATTGACAGTTTTGACTTTGCTATCCAACTTCAAAGGCTGATATCTTGGGCTCACAAACTCCTTTTTCTAAGTAAATTTTTTTATTTGGGGTAGAATTTCGTAGGCTTTATACTGGTGTAGATAGTTTTTAATTTTGGTGTCTAGTTTTTCGAGAAATTGTAGATTTTCACAACTATTGTTGAGCAATTCTCGTTTTGGGAACTTCTAAGGCTCGATTTGGGCTCATACAGTAACATTTTTGGGTGAAATTTTTTAAAGTGCATAAATTTTTATGTATTTCTCATTGGTGTAGCCTGATTTATCATATTTTGTATCAAAATTATACTTTCAATTTGTGGCCTATTTTGACATCTATTTGTACTAAGATGAAGACCACTTTGTTTTTTTGGCTAGTGGCAACTATAATTGCACTAAGTATAAAGTGTCAATATCATATATTGCTAGGGGCTTCTTTGACTAAGTAATTTTGGGGGGATGATGTGTGGTTGTGTTAATCTTCTCTTTGAGTTCTCATTTGGTGCTCTTGTAATTTTTCCATGGGTTATCCTAAGTTCCCTTATTTGACTCCATATAACTATGCAACTTGGAAATCAAATGCATGGAATTCCTCGATGAGTAAGGGGTATGCACCTCGTATCATATATCCTAAGCCTAAACCAAAGGATGCTAAAGAAAGGATGGAATGGCTCATTAACAATACTAAGGCACTTGGATATCTACAGACATTTGTTTCACTTGACCTTCTTTTTCACATTGATAAGTGTTCTACACCTAAGGAGGATTGGGACAAACTTACACAATTTTATGGTTAAAAGTTAATGAGGTTAAGAGATATCAAATTGATAATGATCTCACTAATCTAGATGCAAAAAGATATGACAATATCTAAGATTATGTAACTAAAGTTAATGAACTGAGGGCACAACTCAAAGAATATGGTATTGAGAAGAAGGATGTACATTTGGTCTTCAATGTGTTAGGCAAGCTTCCTTCTAAAAATGCATCATTTGTTTCTAGTTTTCAGACTCATCGATTGACTATGGGAAAGGCCTACACTATGCCATCATTTGAGTCATTTTTAGAAATGTTGATGCTTGAACAGGAAAAGTTAATCACAGTGGGTATTCTTAAGCCATCCAAGTCACAATCTTTGGTGGCTAGTTAATCACAGAGTGAGAAGGGGTCTAGTAATCCAAACAAGAAACAAAAGTAATCAAAGAAAAACCACAAAAAGATAGAGCACAGTCATCTTCTACTTCACAAGTAGATTCTAAATATTCTTCCTCAAAAGGGGAATCATCTAAAAAGGAGAAGCTCAAATGTACATATTGCAAGAAATAAGGGCATGGTGAACACCAATGTTATTCAAAGAAAATTGATGAGTTGACACATCTTCTATAAAAGACCAATTCACCCTCAAAGGGTTCATCTTCTTCTTTTTCAAAGTTTGAGAGACAAAAGGGGCAAGTACTTGTTGCAATTGTACATTCTGAGTTAGGGAGATGGATCATTGATTATAGAGCTTCACATCATATGGCTTCATCATTTAGTATGTTCTCTTCATTTGAGACTTGTTCATCACCACACATCCTAATGGCTAACAACATATATGCACGTTGTGGGAAAGGGTCTATTGACATAAATGAAGGATCATCCAATGATGTTCTTTGTGTGCCTTCATTGTCAAACAATATCCTTTCTATTTTTCAAATCACATATGGTGGAGCAAGGAAGAGTGTTGAGTTTAGACCAGATTTGGTGGTTATTTAGGATATGCATAGCAAAGATATTGTTGTAGTTGGGGAGGTCGATTATTAATCATGAGTGTGTACCTTCTCACATTTTAATTTCATTGTTCCTTCAGCTAATGTACACACTTAACCATCTGGTGTGGACACTTCTAAGGAGTTACAGTATGGTCATTTGAATCTGGATGTTCATTCATGTCGACTCAAGTTCTAGAGTCAAGTGCTAACACTCCATCTCCTCCCTCATCTCATGTTGCTTCTATAGATTTTAGTAACACTTCAAATGGGGCTTTTAGTGATTCAGTGCATCAGGATCATCATATTCTAGATACATCTACTTGGGATGAGTGCTTGACAGACATTATAGGTTTGTTCTGTGAGTCCTATCTTGTAGATTTTGAGGACACTATTGAGGATATTCATCTCCTCTTTGATGATAGCTCTAATGGAGCTACATCATCTTCTTCAAATGTGATGAGGGCACATTCAAACCCTCCTGTTCTTTCTCCACCTATTATTTTTTCATAGTTTGCCATTGGGTTGGAGATCCATAAGAAACATTTAGAGGACTCATCTTCATCATCTTTGTATCATGTTCTACATTTATTTCCACTAGGTTCTAGATTGTCACTTTCTTCAGTTTGGCCTGGGATTCCTGATTTGATTGTGACATCTTTCAACTTCAACATGGCGACATTTGAGCAGTGTTTAGAGACTTCATACATCTTGAATTTTCTTCCATCATATTCCTTTCAGGAATGGGAAGACATCCTGCATACATCCTTGGCTTTGTTTCTTCCTAAGGGGAGGAACGTTGTTCAATATTCTTGGATAATCTTCAACATTCATTATCAAGAATCTACCATCAATAAAGGAGATTCTACATTGAGGGGGATACATGGTCTCTTATTCTTCTCTCTTATGGGGGGACTTATTCCTCACATGGGGTTTTTCCTTCTCATATCTTTGGAAAGCATCTTGTATTTTCTCTCTTTTGGATAGGGATTTTTCCTATATGTTTTTCTCCTTTTCTCCCTTTGTGAGAGATTTGTTTTGCATATGGGTACCAAACATGGCCTTGTATCTAAGACCCATCTTTGTATGTTTTCATATTCTCCCTAAGTTACACTTAAGGGGGATTTTGGTGTGAATTGGGTATATTACCTAACTGGTTCCACATTAGGTCTTGTTATCACGTGGAATTGCACCCTGCTTGAATCCCGTTCAAGCATTCCAATGACACAATGGGATTGCTAGATCAAGGTGTGGGACCTTGCAGATGAGATCAGACCTTCAGAGAAGGCCAATTCCTCTTTTTGAGCTTAAAGCTTAGAGAAAAAGGCTAAATCTAAATACTAATAGTCACCAGGGAAAAGGGGAAGAAGGAGAAACTGGGATTAAAAGGTGATGCACCAAGATTTAGGGTGTTTAACTACAACTGACCTAGCATAGTAATGATCTCAAACGCTAAGAGGAACTCACACATACTCATGTAGCTTCAAACAGAGGTTAAGGTAGAAAGACAGAACTATGAAAGGGATTACTTTATCCACAATACACAACTTATATCTATCAAATAAACATAGTGTAAGAACAATGAGAGACAAAAAATGTCAGATTATATTGATCATAGAGGCTAAATAGCGATTACAAAGAGAAGACAGACTCATCATAGGTGAAATGGACACAAAATGATATAATCTCCTTCATTGTTGAACTAATATAGAGACATGAGAGGTCTAGAAGAGGACACGGTCCATCAAATCTGCTCAGTTCTAGAGAAAATCACAAGGTCTGAGCCTGCAAATGAACCCCCTACCTATGAAAATGACCTAGAGTAGCCAACCAACCCAAAATACATCTCAAACATATGTATATATAGCTTTTATGATCATTGGAGTAGTCATGGATGTGGGAAAGAGTGGTCAACAAGGAATACTAGTCACCTATGCTGTAATAAATTTATTTTTGTGTCCTTGGAGCGTGCCCACATGACTCTGCCCTAGAAATCCATTGAAGAAAAGTGTCTACCCATGCCTTCAATTCAATAAATTCAATGCAAAGGAGCTACATTGGCATAGGGGGGTGAGAAATCTATTTTCCACAAGTAATGGGGCTCTAAAGAAGCATTATAGGTAGCCAAGAAGGTCGCTGAGCAGTCCTGTCACGTCAGGAATAGTAGAAAGAGCTGTGAAGGTGAAACAGGTCGGGCCCTGACCAATCGTGCTTTGTCCAATCAAGTTTCATCAATCGAGCCTTTGAAAGGTGAAGAAGGAAACCCCGATCTCCAAAGTCTAAAAGGGGCAATAGGGAAGTCGTTGGGCTTCAGAGATTGAACCTTCACCATGCGTCGTGCTTTTGAAAAAAAGAAATGCTTGATCCCCAAGTCCAAAATACTTAGAATAAATTATGAAGCTTTATTGGGGATCGGGCCTTGGACCTTTCACCTTTCGCCTTCCAAAAGAAAAGAGGAAGAAGAAAACTCTCGCCCCCTGAGATCCGCAACACTTAGACAAATTTATGAGCTCAATGGACCTTAGTCATCAGGCCTTCTACCTTTCATCTTCCACCTTCCAAAAGAAAAGAGGAAGAAGAAAACTCCCAATTGCCACCACCCAAATGACTTAGACGCTTTTAGAGGTTTAATAGACTTCGACAATCGGGCCTTCTGCCTACCGCTTGCCAACTGGAAAGAAAAAGACTACAACCCTAGCCTTCGAGCTCTACAACACTTAGAAATCTTTGAAACTGACAGACCACATTCATCAGGCCTTCTGCCTTTCACCTTCAAAAAAGGAGGAAGAGAGAACTCCCACCAGCCACCACCCACAACAATTAGGAACATTTAAATTGGCAGACCTCGGTCGTCGAGCCTTCCACCTTCCACCTTCCAAAAGAAAAGAGGAAGAAGAAAACTCCTGCCTGTTGCTGCCTGCAACACTTAGAAACATTGGAGCTCATCAGGATTCAGCAATCGGACCTTCTATCTACTGCTTACGAAAAAGAAGAAGGAAGAGAAAACTCCCGACCAAGTGGCGCCTGAAACATTTAGGTGATTTAGGAATTATCAAGATAGAGCTTTTAGAGCTGATAGGAAATGCATGATGAAGGTAAACCCAAGCTCCAAAATCCTAAAAAGGCATAAAACACAAGGAAAACACTTAGGACTTTGGACTTAACCATTTGGGGGACTTTTTCTTGCACTTCCAAAGAGAAAACACTTAGAAATTTCATGGATCCTTGGGCTATTTGGCCTGAAGACAAAATAGGACAACTGGTCCTATTTAAACTTGTTTAGTTAAGTTTACTTAGGGTACACTTATGATAGTTATTTCTTTGTGTCTCAATTCATAATTTATGACACTTGTAATAATCTTATATTGTCCTATGTTTTGGTTGGTCTATATAACCTAGGGTTTCTCATTATAATTCATATTATATATATTGATGTACATATTGTATGCATTTTTGCATCCTTTGATAGAATAGAATTATTCTTTCATTTTTGCATCCTTTGATAGAATAGAATTATTCTTTCATGTTGGATCTCTCTTGTGTTTTCCTTAAAGCTCCTAGATCTTGGGTGGCCACCTCCATAGCCAAATCTTGCATGGCATAGAGAATTATATACCAAATCTTACAAAGACTAAGTATTGAATGCATATTGGTCTATATAACCTAGGGTTTCTCATTATAATTCATATTATATATATTGATGTACATATTGTATGCATTTTTGCATCCTTTGATAGAATAGAATTATTCTTTCATTTTTGCATCCTTTAATAGAATAGAATTATTCTTTCATGTTGGATCTCTCTTGTGTTTTCCTTGAAGCTCCTAGATCTTGGGTGGCCACCTCCATAGCCAAATCTTGCATGGCATAGAGAATTATATACCAAATCTTACAAAGACTAAGTATTGAATGCATAAATTAGTGAAAAAGTGATATTAGATGCACCTGTGTAGAGAAGTGGTCTTTATTAAAGTTGCTTATAATTTTGTTTTACCATTGATTGTTAATCTTGGAGGTGATTGGACCTAAAAGACATGGCAACCATATGCAAAACAACCTACCTAACAACGTTGTCTTGTCCTGAAAGCCACTATGACAACATTCTCCACAAAGTAACCTAGTCCAAAGAGTAGGTACAGACATGAAACCTATCAAGGAGCTTGTCAATGATGTGTCTCAGAATCTCAAAAGTGTTCACCTATAATTTACCAATAAAAATCATGTAATTAACAAAAAACTTATGAGGTCCTAATTAACATGAATAGAAAAATGCATGCAAGTTGAAGAGTTGAAATGGTTTCGCCTAGAAGATGGATTGATAAGGATCTGAAACTAATAGGGATCAATAACAATATCATGAAGCATCCCAAGAGTTTTTAGGTTACTGGCCCAGACATGTAAACCAACTAAAAACCTACAAGTCTTGATTATTGATAAAAAAAGATAAAATGGTCAAATTAGAGCAACATCACTTGATAAATTCCTATCTTCTACGTATGAATGGGTTTGTGGTGCTATTAAGGACCTCTGATATCAAATTGTGTTAAAACTAGTGAAATAGGCCTTGAAATCAACAAGTGGTATATTGTAGGGTAGCCTTGTCTTCTCCTAACAACCAACAAGGTGCCTTGTTTGCATTGGGTGGCCTTGTCTATGTCATATAAAGATTTGAAAATTCTAGGGAGGCTAAATTAGTAGATTTAAGGCATAATTTGCTTCTACAATTATAGCCTACAATCAAACTTTTGTGAATGAAAATCCCCTTATGGGATTTCAAATATGGATTTGCATTGAAAAGTTGATAAGTAACAAGCCACAATATTGGTCTATGTAAAGAAATAAGTGTGAATCACAACATAGTCATTAAAACCTACAACATTATCGTAAAGGGTTCATGGAAACACAACAAGACAAGCATGGTGGGAGAAAGGTTAAATGGAAACACTTGGTTTATGTTTGCTCAAAAAGGGTTTTAGGGTGTTGAATAGGTCTGATATAGTAGTGGTAAACCTTAGTTTGAAGCACTCTAATGGAGGTTTAGTATGGTAATGTCTTGAAACTTCAAAAGGATGTGTAAAGGCACTTGCACTCACAAAGGGTCAATGGAAAACACACCTAAATTATGAAATGACTCCATGATGGCTAAAGTAAAATAATAGAGGAGGGTTTGAAATTTTACAATTCCAAAGCACAAAGTGGGTTGCTGATGGGTTTGACAAAAATCAAGTGGAAATGGCTCAAAATTATGGTAAATGCTTGAATAAGGGCAATAGGGATATATAAAAATAAATCAAAGTGGTGATATAAATGTATGGTGTAGGCTTGGAAGGGTGTGGGGGAGAGGTTAGAAGATGTCCCTATAGAAAAATTAGAAAAATAGTTCCATTGTCATGAAAAAACTTAAACAAAAATTTCTAAACTAGTTGAAATCCTTGGAATTCAACCACCTAATCTCAATGATCTTGTTGTAGCCATAGCCAATAGAAAAATAAAATTTATTAGAGACTTTGGGCATGAAGTTAGCCCACTCCTAGAATTTTTTAAGCAGTGTTGGGATATCATCCTTTAGTAAAAATAGCAAAAACCTTATGACCAACTCAAAATTTATTTTTTCTATGTTAAAATGAGGCAAAGGTAGCTAGTTTTAAAGAGCTTGTCTTGGGACTTCAAAGATAAGAAATTAGTAGATGGGAAGCCATAGCAATTAATTACCTTGTATTTGAAGCTTGTGGTAGGAGGATAAAAAGACAAGGCCACCCTATTAGGTGGCAAACTATAGGCAATATCTATGAATTAAATTTTGGCTCAATTTCCTAGGGGACCTCAAGCTTGAAGGGGTTCATCTAGTGGTAGGTTTTTTCATTAATTTTGTGCTAATTAAGACATGTTTTAAGATGGGAAAATGTGGGATTTACACATAGGATGGGGCTAGGTATAATACTTCAAGGTTTGATAAGGGGTAAAGGTGGCTAAATCAATGGGAGATTAAATATAGGATTAGGACATCAAATGTGGATACAAATTAAATGAATGGGAACACATGGGAAGTCTAAAAAAGGCTATGGGATTGTTGTACCCAACCAAAAATTTTGCTTCATTAAGGCATTTTGAAACAAGTCTAGAAAAATTTTCGTCAAGAAGTCAAAAGAGCAAAATTTCTAAAAATAGATGTCAGATTAGGTTTTCTAGGTTTCTTGAGATATGGATGATGGCAAAACTTTCTAGAAATAGAATCTCTGACTCAGGTGTCACGCTTGTTCTCATTGGTCGATTTTGCTTCACGATCGGCGCGGTTCAAAAAGAATCTTCAAAGGATCAAGTTTTCTCTACTAGGTCATTTTTGCTTTTTCAGAAGGTGAAGCATGAGCTAAAAAGTCATCAACAGAGGAAGTTCATCTGCTAGAGCTCATCGATGAGTTTTTAATGTTATTTCAATGATGCAGAACCAACGAACAGTCATCGACTCGATGATGCACGCAAAATGATGCAAGATGGATCCAAGATGGAACGAGAGGTTGGAAAATTAAAAATTTGACTAAGTGTTGAGAATCCAGGTGCCCCAGCTGACTTGGGGTGCCCAACCTCTCCAGTGTTAGATTTTTTTCACGTTTCTCAAGAAACGTCAAAAATGCTTCCATCAGCTTGTTCCTGGTTGATCAAGCTTGGTTAAACTCAGTCAAAAGGCTCGTAAAAGTAGGAGATTCATCTCAAATATACTCAAGCTATCCAGTCTACCCTCATCCTGATGCATGTCCTTGGAATCCTGAAATTGACTAATTCTGATGTTCTGAAGCCCTGAAAATTTGACTAAGTTTGAAATCTGGTGGATCCTCAAGAATCTAGAATCTGCATGTCAAATCCCATGGATCTGAGACCTATCTCAAACATCCTGAAAGTATATTTCAAAATATTTAAAGTATAGGAAATTTAATATCTAAACATATACTTAAATATATTTTGAAATATACGTCAGGCAGGACCTTCGAAATTTGGCGAAATTCAAGATTTGCGGTAGAAATTGAAAATTTTCAAAAAAATTTTAGAAAATTTTCTAAGGCATGGAAAACCAGGCGCCCCAGGTGACTTGGGGTGCCCAAAATCTTTAGAGTTAGTTTATTTTTGAAGTTTTCCTTGAAAAACATGAATCTCCTTCCGTCAACCCGATCCAGTTCAGAGATGGTTAGTTTAGCGCGTTTCCTAAGGCAGACAGAGAGTACAATCAGCTCAGCTTTCATCAAGCCTACATATCTACCAAATCATCACACTCATTTTTATCCCAATTGACAAAAATCAACAGCCAAACAGGGGTCCTTCGCCACTGGAACGCACACGCAAATCGAGAAATTGAAGTTACAAAATTTAAAAAAATGGCTAAGTCTAGTGAAACCAAGCACCCTAGGTGACTTGGGGTGCCCAACTTGCCTAGAGATGGATTTTTTCCTATGTTTACAATGTTTTCCGACAGTTTTGTGCCCAATCTTCGCCTGTTGGCAATTTTTGGGAGGTCAAACTTGGTCAAATGATGCTAGATCGTCAGTCGAAGGCAGGGGATGGAATCTCAGTTGATAGGTCTCCAAAATGTTAGGATCAGTTAGCTTTTTTAGACAGCAGTGACATTTTGCCACCTTATTGAAGTCAAAAATAGACCATATTTAAGTCAAAACGAGTGTTGAAGTGTCAAAAATGAAGAAAAATTGGCTAGCACTTCTTTCAACTCGCGTGTTTGATGACATCATCAAAAGAAGATATTTTTCGTCATCTTGTACATGAAGCCATAGGCAGCTACAAAATAGGGATTCTTCCTATTCGAAGACATCCACTTGGATTTGTGCTTTAAAAGTTGCTTTCTTCATGGATGAGAGTGAAGTTTTATTCTCACACAAATAAAGCTACTTTTTCACCTTAAAGATCTATAAAGACAAGTATTTGGCTTCTTTATTTCATTATCTTTTGTAGGTTACATCCAGAGGAAAGAATTTTATTCTACTTTCAACGAAGATTCAAAGACCCAAACGAAGCACTTTTTCAATGTTCTTCATAGTTTCGGGTTGAGGAAGCAGGGAGGCTTGCTTTTTTAGGGTCCTTGTTTCAAGGGGATCATTTATTAGAAATTCGACCAGAGCTTTTTCAATTTTCGTCGAGATGGGTCCATCTAGAATGTCATCCTCTTGAAGATTGGGAGTTTTGCTTTTTTCTGGGAACCTACTTTTTTGCTGTTTTTTTAGGAAAGTCTCAGCTTTTTCAAAATCTGACAAACTGGGTTGCTTCAAAATGGAATTGCCTACAAAACCCATGTGCCAGCTTTTTGGATCAAAATTAGCTTTTTAGAAGATATTATTTCCAAAAATACCAATGGATGACATCACCAATAAAGCAACAATAAAGATGGGGATGTGACACAAAAAGTAGCTTTAACTCAATGCTTTTTGTTTTAAAGCATTTGCTTTCATTCAAAGCTCATCCATTCTTTATTTAGAAAGAAATCGCTTTGTGATAGTTGGAACCTTCTTTGCTTTAAAGCAAATCACTTTAAAGCGTTTGTTTATTGTATCTTTGTCTTAGAATAGTAATAAAGCTTGTGAGTTGGCAAGTTAGGGTTAATCAAGGAGATTTTAGGGTTCCCTACTCCTTTGATTTTAGTATAAATAAGGGCATCCTTGCCCATTGTATGTAATGACTTTGGTGATAACTTATTTGTTGTGCCTATTCTAGCCTGCAAGTCTTGTTATTCCAAGTGTTTGTTCACTCTATGTTTGTAAGGGAATGGTAGTTGTGATAGCAAATTTGTTGTGCCTATTCTAGCCTGCAAATCTTGATATTCCAAGTGTCTGTTCACTTTGTGTTTATTGTTCTCCAGTGTTTGATCACTTGTTGTATGCCTATCTTTTGCTGCAACATTGTTGTTCTGGAGTTGTGCAAACTTTATGATATTGAATAGAAGTCTCAAGCCTTTTTTACTCTGATATTCTATCTCGATTCATCAAGTTATCATCGTCAGATGTGTAGCTTTTGTAGCTTTCATTTCAGATTTAATCATTCAAGTACTTTTAGTATTGTGGTGTAAACCTGGAGGAAAAATGTTTAAGTTTTTTTGTTAACAATCATTCTTTTTCCTTTGCTTTGAATTTACTCAGGAGATTGAAAGCGTCATTAGTCTTTGCTTAGTTGTAGTAGAAGTTTTAAAAAAGGAAAAAACCTCTTATGTAGTGTTTAGAGTTTTATAACCTTGTGCTCGTAGCTGAGAATCAAAAAGAAGATAGGCAAAGTTTCATTTAATTATCTTTTCAGTGAACATCAACAAGAAAGGGAACTCCCCCTTCCAATAGGAGAGCAATTTATCTATGCATAGCTATCCATTTCCAAATTGCATTCCAAAGGTGTGAATTGAAACGCCAACAAGGATCAACATGGGAAAGGGGATGTAGATGGATAGGGGTGACATAGGATAGGAAAAAGGGGTTAAAATAACACAAGACACACACATGGGCTAGGGCTTAAAATGAACACAAAAGTGTAATAAGAAAGTTTTAGGGTATACAAATTTTGTTATCATAGGTAAGAGGCACTTGAATCGATTAGCTATGAGTCATCACTAGCTATGTTAGTAGAAATAGATAAAGTATCATTAACATCATCATCAGATAATTTTTCTATGGAGGAATCATCAAAGATCTTCTTCTTATTTTTGTATTACTTATTTACATGGACCCACTTCTTGTGGTTCCAACACTTCACTCTGCTCTTCCTGAGGGTTTTGAATTATCCTTTTATTTTGGATCTATCTTTAGATTTTTCATTCCCCTTTTGAATTGCCTTTATCATTAGGTCTTCCCCAAATGTGTAGTGTATCCTTCAAACCCTTGTCCATGGATTTTATTATTATTTCTTCACTAGGCAAAGTTGCAACAAGGACCTATCCATCTTGGGCTCTACAATACCACCACTTCAATAGTAATAATTAAAATTTTCCAAGATTTGAGGAAAGATCAAAGCAATAAAATACATTTATCCTCCTTGTCTATCTTAAAATCTATACTTCCTAATTGACTCAAAATCCAATTAAAAATGTTTATATGCTTAGCAATGGAGTCTTCTTCAGGTTCATTTTTAAGGAGTACAATCTCCTCTTAAGGTACAATTTATTTGTTAAACTCTTCATTTGGTAAATTTTGTCTATTCTCTTCACAGACTAAATGCGATACTCCCCTCTAAGACATTTAAGAGAATGGAATATACAAGACACAACCAAATGGTTCCTTATGCCTTCTTATCCAACTTTTTCTAGTCTTCATTAGACATGTATGTAGGCTTTCCTTCTTTTGCAACAATTCTCTACTAGTCCCTTTCTTCCAAGAGATCTTCCATTCTGAGTTTCCACGACTCATACTTAGAGTCATTGAATTTATTAATATCCAAATGGGATGTGCTCATCATGGCTTTGACCACATATGGATCTCCAAAACCACTAAATCAAAGCTTCCACAATAGCCATAAAAAATCCATATCACTTCAAGAAAAGCATCCCTCTCTCTAATCAAGTCATAATTATGATACCAAATTTTGAGAAACAAGGTAAGTAGATACAATGAAAGCATAAGTAAATAGTGAGTAAATATAATCTACCAATTAAGGTACAATATGATTAACCATCAAATTAACATGAAGAATCATATATCAAAATATTAAAATTAACAAACCATAATAACATTGGATGTATGTGGAGAAACCCTTTTAGGAAAACAGTTTGTTGATAAAGGGACGCTGAGCTTGTATTAATCAAGAACAAATATGTTACATCAATATAATCTACCCAAACTCTCTAATTTGACTACATTCTAGTGGCATAAAATACTTCACTTGTAACAACCTATAAAACCTCTATCCATTGCATCCAATTTATAGAGGAATAAGAAACAAGAAGCCAAAAATATTTTCCCAAAACATGTGGCCACTAAAACCATGGTAAACAAGAAAAAACCCATGCTCCCATGTGTAATAATGACAACACTCCAAATAGATATCCATTCGCAAATGCATCTTTGACCTCATTACTTCGATAAAAACACATCCCCAAGTCTACCACTCCACTATGAAAATGGAAACTAATGAGCGTCTCACCATAATGATGAAGATACTACATTCTTCTATATGGAATTGTTGGCTGAGAACAGGGCACCAAGCAGAACCTACCGCAGGTTACCGCAAAGGACATGCGGAGGATAGAGCTAACTCATAAAGAGGTATTTTGGGAAAGGATGCACCTCTATGTAGATATATAGGAGATACATGTAAGCAATGTAAATTAAGAGTGTAAGAGAGAGTGAAAGAGTGTGAGATAGATATGTATAAGGCAGATACTCAGACCTGCCGGTATGAACATGTATGTATCAGTTAATAAGAAATATATATAAAGGAGATATAAGGGTTATGATACAAGTATATGTGTTGTATGAATGCTTTACTTTACTTAGATGGTACTGTATAACAAATTTCCTTAATGTTTATTCATGTTTCTCTCATTGTCTGACTAGGGTATAAACTATACTTTAGAGACTTGACTGAGGACCAGATCTCTGGACTAGTTTCCCTCTCATTTCTTGCCAACATTTGGTTCCACTGTCAGGACCCTAGAAAAGGATAGTGAAGAAAAGAGAGAATAAATAGTGAAAGGAGAAGTGTGGAGTAGCGCAAAGTAAGGAAATTTGAGTGATAGGGATTTTTTTATGATTTGCAAAAGATTTTGAATTCTCTTAAGTTCCTACCCTTATGAGAGGGGTGTAGGCACTTAAAGAGATGACAAATGGAATAAGGGAAGGATATGAAAGGATCCTTGAAAAGATATAACTCTTCAAGATGAGCCAGCCATGGGATACATAAGGATTAATAAGATTCCAAATCAAAAACACCCATGGTAAAAGTGGATAATAAAAGATTAAGGAAAATCAGTGAATATGTACTAACCAGATTGGAGATAAGAAGAGAGGAGAGACAAAAACAAACCCAGGAATGACAGGAAAGGTGCCGCAGAAGGATGGAAAAAGCAAGAGAAACACATAGAAAACATGAAAGAGAAATTGTGGAAGAAAATAATAAGTTGGATGAGTGCGCCAATGAGGGTGTTGTTGAGCATGCCAAGGTGGGTGTTGTCGGAGAGGAAAATATAAAGGGAAAATAAATGATGGATGAAATAGCCATAGAGGCTACCAAAAACTTAATATAAAGAGATATAGAGAATCCCGAGCCTATTACAATGCATATTGGTAGGGCTATAAAACTTTTAAGGAGTATAGGAGGAAGAATTGATGCATATGAGCAATTAAGAAGTATGTGGAGGGAAGAACATAACCAAATCCTAGCCCTACTGCAAATATACAAAACTCCAAAATTTCAACCTAATTTTGCTACTATTCAAGTTAGAGTGGATAAACAATGGGAATAATTACTAAATCCTATATGGAACCTTCACCATTAAATTTGGATGTAGATTACCTAGACAACCTGGTTAATCAAAGTGTAATGAAGATTAGAGAAGATGCAGTATATAAAGAGACTAGTTCTGGAAATATAAGACAAAATAGTGAAAAGTCACATACTAAAAACATAATATCATTTACAAATGAAAGACTATCCCTGAGAATGAAAAGGCAGTTTGAAGAGACAAGCCCCCTCGACCAGGGGTCACCCCAGGTGCCTTATAAAGCAAGAAGAATTTTAAGAAAAGATCAAGTGGACAGTGAGAGAGAAAGAGAAGAACAAATTAAGAAATATTTTCAAGAAATTTTGGGAAAAGAGTATTTTGACATCCAATTGCAGAGAGATAAAGGAAGAGAACATAAAGCCCTAACATAGAGACCAGTGCCTAAGGAAAAGAAAAATTAGAACGAAAACCACCGCAAAACACCATAGGGTCCTAAAAAATAAAAGAAAGGAAAGATGGATACTATAATTAAATTACTGGTATTTGAAAAGGATACAACTGAAGCCACATAGCACATCTTTGTACTAGAATCAATTTGGAGCCAGAATGAGATAACCAAAGATGACACTAAACTATTTGAATTTATTGGGACATTGTGATGCAGAGTGCTCAGTGGAAGCATTTAATTGATTAACAAACTTGATCAATGAGAGGGTGGCCTATGTCTTGGCGATCTACTCCTATTGGCCAAACATACCCCGTCGGCCACCTTGCTATTTATCTCCCCGATCTCTCAACTCTCCCCAATAGCTCGACTTCCTTGTCTTCGGAGAGACTTCACCTATCGGCGACGTCTTCTGGCCTCCTGTTGATACCCCGATGGCAGTTACGTTCCCACTTGCCTTAACCGTGGTGGTTATTCATGCCCTTGTCGACAAGACTTCGATCATCGGTGACCACTTGTGAACACTAGCCGATGTGCCGATATACCAACTTGTATATGCTTGACTTGACTTGCTACTACCGGTGAGCCAAAGTATCTTTACCCTGATTTCACTGTTATGACCAGTCACCTTTTGTATCTAACAAAAGATACATTCTCAATATGCTTCCTCAACATACATTATCAATGTACATTCTCAACATACATTTGCGATATGCATTCGCAATATACATTCGGTGAGACTTTCGTCATTCCTCACCGATGAACCTCCTATCGGTCCAACACCTTTGATCGGTATAACTTTCAAAAGCTTCCCCAAGGGTTATATTACGCCGATGGCAACTCTATAACTCCGCAACTCACAAAAATTTAACAAGTACATAGAAACAAGAACTCAATAGAATAGAAGGGGTCTACACTCCTCTGCAAACACTTGATCACCATCAATTTGGCCACTCCACTAATTGTTCAACACTCTTCCTATCATTTCAATGACTAGTCACATAGAGATGCCTAGTCAACTCATGCCCAAATTCCATGGATCCCTAAGTATTGACCCAAAACAACAGAAAACACAAAATGTACACTGTATTCCTCCATCACACTAAAAATGAGAATCTTGCTTTCAGTGGACATAGAAAATATAGTCCATTTGTTCACCAAACCCTAGTTTCTAGGTTTTCAGATCAGTCTCTGTAAAAAGAACAAGATCTCACAAACTACAAAACTTTAAGACACCAGACTACTATCAAATGGAAACTACTTCAATCCCTGAACATCTCCAATCAGTTTCATATGAACAACTATCTGTACAGACCGTACAGAATGACTACTACAGAAAAATACTCAAGAAGAATAATGTTTCAACACCCAAAAAATCTAGATCTTCATTCATTCATGCATGCCGTCATGTCATTATATCCAACTTCTTGCCTATAAAAGGCTTGAGAACATCAATTAACATTCCTCCCAACCGTGCAAACTGATTTGAAAGATAGTTAGCCATTGGGTTTCTCCTATCACAAGAAAACTACATGTTTTCATTGTGTGATTACATCAAACTTGACCAAAACATGGTCTACATAGGTCTAGTGACCAAATTGGCATGAAAACATTATTACAAACATGATGTGTCTTAAAAGCCTTATTGAAAACAAAACAAAACATGACTCCTACACCATAGAGAAGGCCCTCTTGCACTATACTCCCCCTGTAGGAAAAACTCAAGTACATTGAGTTGCTAACTATTAGAGTGTCTTCCCATGCTTCAAAATGTCTGCCTCACTCATCCATGTAGCTTCTGAATTAGGAAGATCTTGCCACTTGACCAAGTACTCCTTGTACACACCCTTCCTTGTCTTTTTGACAATCTTAGAATCTAAGATGCATTCCAACTGTAAAGGCTTACTTGGAGGTAGATCTCTGACCCAATCTTCATCTTCAATCACAACATCTAATCCATCTTCAACATTCAATGGAGGTCTGAATGGAAATAGGTCTGAAACATTGAATATGGGAGAAATACCAAGACCGGATGGCAATTCTATATCATAAGCATTTGAACCAAACTTATGCACTACCTTGCACGGTCCTATTTTCTTCATCAGAAGCTTGGTTGGTTGTCCTTTAGGTAGCCTTTCCTTCCTGAGATAGGCCATCACTAAATCTCCCACCTTGAACTATACATCTCTCCTTTTGAGATCTGCCCTATCCTTGTATTTGGAGACTGTCTTTTCCAACTGAACTTTGACTTGATCATGAGCTGTCTTCATGGTGGTAGCAAAATCTTCTCCTAGAGCACTCCTCTTATCCCAACCTTGTAGATCGTTGAGTTCAAGTGGTCCTCTTGGATGGAAACTGTAAACAATTTCAAATGGACTCTTCCCAGTACTTCCATTCACTGGATCATTGTAAGCATACTTAGCTTGACTGATAATCAAGTCCCATGCCAACCCATGTTGCTTGGTAAGGCATCTGAGAAGGTTTCCTAAGGACCTATTAACAACCTCAATCTGACCATCAATCTGGGGATGGTAGGCTGATGAGAAAGACAATTGTGTTCCCAATTTTCTCCATAAGGTCCTCCAAAAATGACCAACAAACTTGGAGTCTCTATCAGTGACAATTGAAAGGGGCAAACCATGAATTCTAACCACTTCTCTAAAAAAGAGACCAGCAATGTGAGATGCATCATTTGTGCAATTGCATGGCACAAAATGACCCATCTTACTAAATCTGTCCACAATGACAAAAACATTATCCACACACCTTGTTGTCTTAGGAAGACCAAGTACAAAATCCATACTAATGCTCTCCCAAGGCCTGTTGGGAATAGGAAGGGGTTGGTACAAACCAGCATTAGAAGACATACCTTCAGCCTTTTGACATATGGTACAACTTGCAACATATCTCCTTACATCTGATTGTACTTTTGGCTAATAGTAGAATCTAGTGACTTGTTCCAAAGTCTTGTCCAACCCAAAATGTCCTCCTAAGGTTCCATTGTGCTTCTCTTTGATGATGTTATCCCTCATTGAACATTTAGGAACACATAGCAAACTACCTTTGAATAAGAGACCTTCCTACAACACAAAATTTGAATATTCACCATGAAAAGTGTTAGCCAAACTAGCACAAACTTCATAAGCAGCCTTGAAATCTACATCCTCCTTGTATAACTCCTTCAAACAATCTATCCCCATGCTTTCCATTTGTACTTCATGTATGACCAGCATCCTTCTACTTAAAGCATCAGCCACTTTGTTGGCAACACCTTTTTTATACTTAATAGTGAAGGTATAGGCTTGCAATTGTTCCATCCACTTAACATACCTATGATTCAACTTTTCCTAACTATTTAGGAAGCTAAGAGCATGGTTATTAGTAAAAACAATGAATTCTTTGGGCAGCAAATAGTGTCTCCACTTTTTGAGAGCTTGCACCATTGCATAAAGCTCTAGGTCATAAGTAGAGTACCTTTGTTTAGCCTCATTCAACTTCTCTAAAAAAAAGGCCACTGGATGTCCATCTTGACTAAGAATAGCACCTATTTCTTGTTGACTTGCATCACATTCCATGACAAAAACTTTGTCAAAATCTGGGAGTACCAATGTAGGTAATTTAGCCACTTTCTTCTTTAACAATTCAAATCTATCATCTGCTTGCTTTGTCCATTGAAATTTGCACTCTATTCCACCCTTGATGGTATTGAGAATAGGAGCACTTATGTGACTAAATCCTCTAATGGACTTCCTATAAAAAGTTGCCAAACCATGGAAGCTTCTAACATCTCCCATTGTCTTAGGAGTAGGCCAACTGAGATGGCCTCAACCTTTATGGGGTCCATCTTCAAACAACCATTTGAAATCACAAAACCTAGGTACACAAGTTTAGTTTTCATGAACTCACACTTATCCAAGTTGATCATCAACTTATTCTCATGCAACTTCTTCATCACTTGTCCAAGATGTTTCAGATGTTCTTCTTTTGTCCTGCTGAAAACAAGTATGTCATCAAGATAAACAATTACAAATTTGCCAATGAATTCAACAAGTACCTCACTCATCAAACACATGAATGTGCTTGGGGCATTGCTAAGGCCGAATGGCATGACAAGCCACTCATAGAGACCTTCATTTGTCTTGAAGGCAGTCTTCCATTCATCTTCCTGCCTAATTCTGATATGATGATAACCAAATTTCAAATCAATATTTGAATAATAACATGATCCTCCAAGATAGTCCAAAAGATCCTCAATCCTTGGCATAGGGAATCTATACCTTATTGTGATCTTATTTATGGCCCTTGAATCCATACATAGTCTCCATTTTCCATCTTTCTTTGGAGCAAGTACACTAGGGAATACACATGGACTAAGACTCTTTCTAATCAATCATTTCTCTAAGAGTTCTTGAATTTGTCTACTCACCTCTTCATTTTGCTGTGGTGGCAATTTATAGGCTGCCTTATTGGGCAATGTGGCACCTAGAATCAAGTCAATTTGATGACTTATATCTCTCATGGGTGGTAAGGAGCTAAGAGTATCCTCTACCACAAGATCTTGGTACTTATCCAACAGTTGCTGCACTTCTAGTGGAACCTCTTTCTACTTCTTGTCTTGCTGTCCTGATTCATCTTTAGGCTTCATTATCAAGGCATACCCTTGGGTATCCTTCTCCTTCATGAGGTGTAAGAACTCTTTGCCACTAACCATCATGACATTGGTGTCATTACTCTTCTCTCCAATCTACTCTTGCATAGGATCCATCCTAAACTTCCTTCCATGTGTTCTTCTCACCATCATGTTGTGCCTTCACATCATACTACCATGGACATCCAAGAAGAAGGTGACAAGCATCCATAGGAATAATCTCACATAGTACCTTGTCCTTATAATCACCTATCTCAAACTCAACCCAGGTTTGTTCTTCTATCATGTAATTTTGATTCTTATTCAACCAAGAGATCTTATGAGGACTAACATGGGGCAGCCTTTTCAACTTACACTTCTCTACCATTTTAGTAGACACTACATTCTCAGTAGAACCTGAAACAACAATGATTTTACAAAGTTTACCATATGCTTTACCTTGTGTTCTGAAGAGAGTCTTCCTTTGTGGGGGTTCTTTTTTCAATGGCATCTTCATCAAGGTTCTCTTGATCATCATGCTCTCTCCTTCAAAGACTAGCGCAACACTACTAATGGGTGAATTCACTCTTTGGCAATCATCATCTTTCAACAATCGATTCCTTCTTTGACCATCATGGGAACTAGTTGCCTTCTCAGGGCATCTGCTCATAGTATGGCCTACTTGATTGCATCCATAGCATCTACGAGTGAACACTTTGGGTCCCCTGCCTACACCACCACTTCTACCTCTGTCATTTGGTCTTCTCCAACCTCTGAAACCACCACCTCTATGTTCTACATCAGAATGAGACTCTTGTTGACTTGGGTTTTCATTTCTACTTGACTATCCTCTACCAAAACTGCCTCTTCCCCTATTATTTCTGCCACCTCTTCCTCTGGTGTTTTGATCACTCTTTCTTTTCAACTTCTCCTCTGCCCTAGAGGCTAATTGAAAACACTTATCCACTATTTTAGGAACCACCATACTAAATTCATCTTGTCTGTTATACCTCAAACCATTGAGATATTTGGCCACCATCTCTTTCTCCTCCTCCTTATGATTGGCTCTCATGCTCAATCTATGAAATTCTTCAGTATATGGAGCCACATCCATATCCTTTTGTCTGAAATGATTAAACTTCCTAATGGTCTGCAACTCATAATCAGATGGCATGAACTTGTCTCTTATCATGGCCACCATTCTACTCCATTTGGTGATAGGGTTCTTTCCAACCTTCTCTCTTTCACCTTGCATATAGTTCCACCAAACTAGGGCAGAACCTCTCAGTCTTGTCTTAGCAAACTTGACTTTCTTGCTGTCACTATACTCCTTGAAGTCAAAATAGTTACACATGGCTTCAATCCAATCCATGAGGGCATCTCCATCTAGTTTCCCATTGAATGTAGGAACATCCATCTTTGGATCACCACTATCTCCTTGAGCACCTTTGAGTGCATTCAAGAATGCCTTTTGGTCTACAGACATATCTTGTCCTTGAGGGCTCTCCTCTACCTCTTCTTCTTCTTCTTCTGTATCAGAAGCACTTCCATCCTCTTTACTCTTACCCTTGGACCTCTCTTCTTTCAACCTTGCTTCAAGCATCTCCTCTACCATCTTCTTGATGGATCCCTGGCTCATAGACTTGGGAGGCATTGTGCTAGCCTCAGTTTCTTTCTCCTCATCTGACATATACTGCTCTAATTCAAATATTGGCTCTAATACCAATATGATGCAGAGCACTCAATGGAAGTGTTCAATTGATCAACAAACTTGATCAGTGAGAGGGTGGCCTATGTCTTGGCGATCTACTCTTATCGGCCAAACATACCCCGTCGGCCACCTTGCTATTTATCTCCCCGATCTCTCAACTCTCCCCAACAGCTTGACTTCCTTGTCTTCAGAGAGACTTCACCTATCGGTGGCGTCTTCTAGACTCCTATTGATACCCCGATGGCGGTTACATTCCCACTTGCCTTAACCATGGTGGTTAGTCATGCCCTTGTTGGCAAGACTTCGATCATCGGCAACCACTTGTGAACACTGGACGATGTGCTGATATACCAACTTGTATATACTTGACTTGACTTGCTACTACCAATGAGCCAAAGTATCTTTACCCTGATTTCACTATTACGACCAGTCACCTTTTGTATCCGACGAAAGATACATTCTCAATATGCTTCCTCAACATACATTCTCAACATACATTTGTGATATGCATTCGCAATATAAATTCGGTGAGACTTCCGTCATTCCTCACCGATGAACCTCCTATTAGTCCAACACCTTTGATTGGTATAACTTTCAAAAGCTTCCCCGAGGGTTATGTTACGCTGATGGCAACTCTGTAACTCCAAAACTCACAAACATTCAACAAGTACACAGAAACAAGAACTCAACAAAACAAAAGGGATCTACACTCCTCTGCAAACACTTGATCACCATCAATTTGTCCACTCCACTAACTGTTCAACACTCTTCCTGTCATTTCAATGACTAGTCACATAGAGATGCCTAGTCAACTCATGTCCAAATTCCTTGGATCCCTTGGTATTGACCCAAAACAATAGAAAACACAAAATGTACATTGTATTCCTCCATCACACTGGGGAATCTTGCTTTCAGTGGACAGAGGAAATATAGTCCATTTGTTCACCAAACCCTAGTTTCTAGGTTTTTAGACCAGTCTCTGTACAAAGAACAAGATCTCACAAACTACAACACTTTAAGACACCAAACTACTATCAAATGGAAACTACTTCAATTCCTGAACATCTCCAATCAGTTTCAAATGAACAACTATCTGTACATACCGTACAAAATGACTACTATAGAAAAATACTCAGAAAGAACAATGTTTCAACACCTAAAAAATCTAGATCTTCATTCATTCATGCATGCCTTCATGTCATTACATCTAACTCCTTGCCTATAAAAGGCTTGAGAATATTAGTTAACATTCCTCCCAACTGTGCAAACTGATTTGAAAGACAGTTAGCCGTTGGGTTTCTCCTATCACAAGAAAACTACATGTTTTCATTGTGTGATTACATCAAACTTGACCAAAACATGGTCTACATAGGTCTAGTGACCAAATTGACATGAAAACCTTATTACAAATATGATGTGCCTTAAAGCCTTATTGAAAACAAAACAAAACATGGCTCTTGCATCATAGAGAAGGTGTTCCTACACCACATTGCGGTATGATGCGACATGTCCTAAACATGAAAAAACATGGGATTAAGTGAAGAAGGAATTCTTGGAGAACTTTGAAACTATGGAAATACCTATTGAAGGGGTAAGTAAAATGAGAGAATTAATATAGAGGGATGGAGAAACTATAAAGGAATTTGACAAAAGATTTAAGGAAATAGTCCACAAAGTATAAGAACCATTGATTGAGAAGCATAAGATTGAATGGTTTACATCTGGAATAAGCCCATATGTGAGAGCATCTATGGATGGTAGAATATTTGAGACATATGTAGAAGCGGTCACATTACCATGTCAGATTGAGACAAAAACATAGCACAAACAAGACAAAAACAAGGAAAACATGGAGTTAGAAAGATTAAGACTGGAATTGGAGCAGTTAAAACTTAAATCAGAGATCTTGGCAAAACAAAAAGATAAAAGGTTGAATTTATGGTGTTCTTATTGCACAAAGGAAGAACATATCAAGAATCAATGCCCAAAACTAAAAGGAGAAAGACAGGCTACCGCAATGAAGGTGGATATAAAAGCACTCCCTACAAAGAACAATATAGTCTATTGTGGATTATGTAGAGAATGGGATGATCATGAAACACTAGATTGTCCTTCACAAATGTTTAGGGTAAGAGAAGGTGAGGATGAAAGTGATTCAAGGTATAATGCAAATCACAAGAACAAAGCAAAGAATAATATCATAGCATATGTAAAAGGCCTAGCAGAAAGATCATTATATCTTTAGGACTAGGGTTATAAGCAACCTTCATGGAGAATTCAAAGAAACATGAACACTATTTAGAATACAAATCAAAATGCATCATATGAAAATAACTATAGTAATGAGGATAGAGAACAATTTGGAGGTTATAGGGGAGGCTGAGGTTGAGGTAGAGGCAAAAGAAGGAAAGATGAAGCCACTTGTTATAAATGTGGTAAACCAAGGCATTTTGCTAATGAGTGTTGGGGAGAAAGAAGAAGATAATGCACATTCTGCAACAGTACCAAACATGACATGTTTACTTGTGATAAGGCACAACAATACTTTTAGAATGCACTAGAACAAGGAAAAGGAGATGATTTGGACAAGCAAAAAGGGGCTAGAGTAATCAAAAGAGTCCCTAAAGAAGAAGGTCAAGTCCTAAGGACCTATCAGAGAGATAAGGATGGTAATACAAATCTATCTTCATTAGAAGAGGAAAACTAAAATGGATAAAGGAAAAGAGAAAGCGACAGTAGTCAAAAGACAGGGAACAAACATCGGAGGAAATGACACTACTGAATTAGAGAGAGAAGAAAGTGAGGAGGAAGATATTTTCTTCCTGGATAAAAAATAACATGATTATATAGTACAAAAGACCAAATAGATGGTAACAGAAGAGCAAGAGAAACAAAAACAAGTTAATCAATTCTTCATAGAAGAAGTTGTGGCACTCAAATAGTTTACATCACTAATGCAACAACATAATCTGATGGAGAAATTTAGACAATTTGCTAAATATTGGAATAAGGAGAAGATACTGTGAAACCAAGTTAGGCAATTAGGCAAAAATGAAAGACATTGGAAAACAAAACCACTACTAGTGGATGCTCATATTAACCATAAAAAAGGTCAAAATGTAATGAGATACTTGGGTGCAGACATAAACATGATCACTAAGAAGCTTTGGGAACAACTAGCGAGACCTAGATTGTCTCAAACACCCTACAATATTACTTTGGTGGATGGGTCTAGCATGTCAACCATTGGAACATGGAAACAAGTAGAGGTAGACCTAATGGGCATCAAATAGGTAGTATATTTTGTGTTTGTCGCTATGAAAGAACAAGGGGATTCCTTTAATGCACTACTTGGCTAAGATGGTTTGTAGATGCCAATGGTATAATGGACTCTTGCAAAGAAGAACTATCTTTTGTTGATAGTAATAAATGTGTATTCATACCTTTAGGACTACCCGTGGAAGAGGCCTATATTGAAGAATCCAACCATGCAAAAGAAAATGATGACTACCCTAAGAACATTTACATAATATCAAGACTGGAAATAAATGAAACAGAGGAGGAACCGAATTCAAGAGGAGAATTAGAGGCACAGAATGATAATGATAGCACTAATAGTGAAGAAGTCCTATAAGGATGGATAAAAAATTAACCGAAACCAAAAACCCAGAGAATGATAGGAATTAGGAGGATATGCATGGTTCAAATCAGTAAAGAAAACATACTGCAATTCTTTGCATCAAATGAAAATCCATTGCAAATGGTATGTGCCATCAACAAAGATCAAAATACAGAGAAACCTAAGATATCTCACGATATAAATCATATTATGAAAGGAATCTCTCATATCAAACTACCAAAGTTCTTAGGGGTTAAAGACCTACAACAATACTTGAATGAAATGGAGATAATCTTTTTAGAAGAACAAAGTAGAATACAAGCAATACAACATACACTAGTATGTAATGCAGCAAATTGGTGGTCAATGCATAGAGATTCAGTTCAAGATTGGCATACATTTAATCTTATTATCAATGTGAGATACTTATCGAAACATGGAGAATACAAAGAAATTCCCAAGTATGAAGGCCAAAATCTACCGCAAGAACACTTAACCACTTGCATAATAGCATGGGAAAACAAAAAAAAACATAGCATGGCTATATACACCCATCTATTCTACTAGACATTGACACCAATAGCCCAAACTTTGTATATCAACCAAGATAGAAGAAAGGAAATAAGTAATTGGGAGTATGTACAAGCTGACTTTATACATACATTTTCTTTCTATAGTTTGGAAAAATCTAAACATATTAAACTTGTGAAAATAAAAATAATAATTTTCCAACAAGTAACAGAGGAAGAGAAAGAAGCACTGGAGCATAGTACACCACCACCAAGATCTGAAGGGATATGGAAACTGGTGGAATGGAAAGATCAATAGTCAAGGAACATGGATAAAAAATGCTATAAAACCACAAAAATAGATGGTGAGGATAATGAGGATATAAACCTTGATGTTCAAGAGGGAGAAAGAGAGCTAGAAATATTAACTGAACCAAAGGACCAATATTACAATGAACCACTAAAAATCAAAGGAGAAATTATTGAAAAGGAAGGTGATCCTAAACTAGCAAAGATTGGAGACTATTGGGATGAAAAAGTGGTAGCGTAGGTAATTGAGATTCTCTCTGAGTTTGAGGATTTATTCCAAAGGACCTTTGCTGAAATTAAAGGCATTAAAGAAGAAGCAGGGAAAATGAAAATACAACTAAAAAGAGTGAAACTAGTAAAGAAAAGGACATATAGGCTCAATCCTAACATGAAGAAAAAAGTTAAGGTAGAAAATGACAAGATGTTAGCAGCAGGGATCATAAAACCTATTGAGGAAGCTGATTGGATCATCCCAATGGTGGTACAAAATAAGAAGTCAAGAGAAATAAGAATGTGCAAAGAATATGTAGAGTGTTAAACAAAGCTTGCATCCATGACCCATTCCCAACACCCTTCACAGAAGAGATATTAGAATTAGTTCTCGGAAGGGAAATATATTCATTTACTGATAGATTTTTTGGCTACCACCAAGTAAAGATAAGAGAAGAAGATTAGCCTAAGATAATATTTACATCTAAATTGGGATCCTACATGTATATAGTGATGCCTTTTGGACTAAAGAATGCACCAACAATCTTCAGTAAAATAATGGTAAATGCATTCAAAGAATTCATTCATGATTTCTTAGAGGTTTATCTGGATGATTGTCCTGTCAATGGATTAGTGAAAGACCACACACAGACCTTGAGGATGACGTTCAACAAATGCATAAGTTTGCAAATATCATTGAATCTCAAGAAATGCACATTTACGGTACCTTTTGGGACTCTCCTAGGTCACATCACTTGCAAGGAAGGGTTGATGATAGATCCCTTGAAAGTAACTCTAATCCTCACACTACCGCCACCTAAAACAATAATAGAAGTAAAAACTTTCTTAGGTTACACTGGATATCACTGAAATTTTATAAAGGTTATGCACCAATAGCAACACCTTTGGAGAAATTACTCAAAAATAAAAGTGGAAGAAACATTGAATGGAATTAGCAATGTCAATCTTCTTTTGACATAATAAAACAAAAAATTGTTGAAGCTCCTATCTTGATATTGTCGGATTGGAACATTCCTTTCTATGTCCATGTAGATGCCTCAAGCATAGCAATAGGTGCAATATCAGCTCAACCTAAAGGGACTAAAGACTATCCTATAGCATTTTCCAGTAGGAAATTATCAAAAGCTGAGAAAAATTGCACTACAACAGAAAGGGAAGCACTAGAAATGGTCTATGCACTACAAAAATTTAGACACTACCTACTATCCACACCCTTCACCTTCTTTACTAACCATGAACCATTAAAGTACATATTAAACAAACCTACCATATAAGGGAGAATATGCAGATGGTTGTTACTATTCCAAGAATTTGAATTCACCATCAAAGTGAAACCAGGGAAACAAAACCAAGGGCCTGACTATCTATCTAGAATTGAAACAGGGGATGAGCTTGAAAGCCATGAAGAAGAACTCCCTAGCGCAAACCTATTTAGGGTTAATGCAGTACCAAAAGAACTACAAGATATTGCATATTTACTTGCCACTGGAGATTTTCTAGCTAATACATCTCCACAAGACAAAAAAATCCTTATGTGGAAGGCTTTTCCTTATACACTTATAGAACTAGAACTACATATCAAAGGGAACGATGATATAATAAGGAGGGTAGTATATGAACATGAAAGGGAGGACATAATAAATGAAGCACATGAAGGTATAGTAGGAGGACACAACTTTGGAGACTTAACAACAAGAAAGATCAAACTAGCAGGCTTGTGGTGGCCTACCCTATTCCAAGATACTAAAAGATATGTAAAATATTGTGATATTTGTCAGAGAATGGGTAAACCCACCACAAGAGATGAAATGCCATTGAGACTGGTATTAGCACAAATCCCATTCGAGAAATGGGCAATTGACTTTATTGGACCCATAGATCCTCCAACCAAACAAACAAAATCAAGATACATTATCATCAGAGTAGAATATCTCACAAAATGGGCAGAAAATCAACCTACAAAATATTGTACCACAAAAATAGCCGCAAAGTTCCTATATGAGAATATCATCACTAGATTTGGATATCCACTCAGTATCACAAGTAATCAAGTAAAACACTTTGTAAATAACATGATTGCAGAGTTACTACAATCTTTCATGATATTGCACAACAAAAGCTCACCATATCATCCACAGGAAAATGGTGCAAGTGAGGCCTTGAACAAAATCATTGGGAAGACATTGACAAAAATGTGTGATGGAAACGTAATAGATTGGGACCTAAAAGTACCTGCGGTACTTTGGGCCTACCACACCACATACAAAAGAACCACAAATTTCACACCCTATGAGTTAGTCTATGGCCTAGATGCTACTATACCAGTACACTTTATACTTCGTATCTTTTGTAGCGCAAGAACTCTAAAACTAAATGTGGAGGAATCCCTGACACAGAATTGAAAAGTTGGAGAAAATGGATGGAAATAGGTTGATGGCAGCCTATAGCATGAATCTAGAGAGAAAGCGGCATAAATCCTGACATGATAGAAACTTGTGGAGGAAAATTTTCAAAGAAGGAGATTTAGTACTTCTATATGATAGTAAATTCAAGAAATAGTGAAAACTCAAAATTAGATGGCTAGGACCATATTATATTGAAGAGATTGCAAAATTTGGAGTGGTAAGATTGAAAGATATGGAAGGAAGAATAATGGTTGGATATGTTGAAATAGAGATTGTTTGAAGCATTATCACAAATCTCTGGGATGAAAAGATGAAATGCGAAAGAATTTTACCCTGTATCATAGAAATGTATCATATTGTAACATAATACATAGAAAAACTAACCATTGGCAGCTACAAAACACTAACGAATAGAAAACCCCATAAAAAATACAACGGACAAATGCCATAAATGCATAAAGAAACTATTAGGGCTATTTATACCCTAATCCACCCTAAAAACCTCATTTCCATCCAACACACTTGAGAATTTTGAGCTCTGACAAGAAAAACTACTAAGAGATTAAACCCTAGCCTCCTAGATGAGAGAGAAGAAATGGTGACCCCAATGCTAATCGATGTCACAGAGAAGCCAAGGCCTAAATATAAGAAGTGCCCATACAAGTCAATGGAGGTAGATAGGAAAGGAGCATTCTCTGGAGTACCCACAGACGTGGTTTATATAGAAGATGTTAGAAAGTACATCCATTCGGTGATATCAACAATTGATCATATAAAATTTGAGGAGTTAAGGGATACATTACTCAGAGATGCAGGGTATTCAGCTGAATATCAAAACATTACCACCAAGAAACTTGACATATGGAAAGACTATCTAGACTTCACTGATGCTCACAAGTGGGTAAGAATAATACGCAATCGGATTTATGATGAATTCATCTATCTAGACAAACCCTATCGCATAACTAAGGATGCAATCAAAGTAGTGACTGGACTCAACTTAACGAGACTCATATCGAAAATGAAGGCTATAAAAAATGACAAGGTCATTAATCTTATAAGAGAAAAACCTGATGGGTGGAGCCTAAGTGTGAAGGATATCACAAATCCTAGGGTCTAGTATGTAACTATGGGGATAGCCTACAAGGAGTATTATGCAAACAGAGAGGGATTGACTATGACTACTACAATCCACACTACATATCAAATGGTGAAAGAGGGCAAAGACTTTGACCTCTGCAAAGTGATGAGGGAGTAGTTGATGGAGAATTTGAAGAGGACAAAGGAATCAAACTACAATTTTTGGTATGGTACTTTAACCATTTGCCTAGTATTCTATTTTCTAAATGAATTACTGAGATTTAAAAGGAAAGTCTAGCAACAACACCTATCAGTTGCCTCACAAATCAAAAACCACATTAGAAGCTTTAGTGATACAAAAACAATTAGCACCATGTACTAGGGATTCTTTAAGTCATTACAGTGAAATATGAAAAATAGAGAAAGAATACCCTATGAAACATTACATGAATCATATAACTTTCATGGTAGACAAAGACTACACCTATATGGAGGCAGTGGAACCTAGAACTTCTTGGATTCCTAGGTTACCCTATGAGGTTACAACAATAGAAATCAATGCATGTGCTAAAAATCTACTCAGCAAACCTAAGGATGCTACCGCAGAAAGGTTTAGTACATATAAGGAGATAATTGACAAAATGCATAAGAAAAATGTAGAAGAGCAACTACACAAAAATAGTTAAGTTCAAAATGTCTTAGTCCATTCCTTGGACATTTAAATCCTATCTTGAAAACCCATTCATAAGGTTCTCATTGCTTAAGCAACCAGGAACTAGTGACTCCACGTCATTGTGTCCCGCACTTGCATGCAAAAAAAGGTTCAATCATGTTCCCAACACTTAACCATACTGGGTTGGTGTTTACTTTTTTTACCTCATATTAAGGTTCACATTTAGATCATAATGTCAATGGGAGTACTTGTAGTGACTCTTAGAGTCGATTCCCTTTAACAAAGATTCCATCTCAACAGACCCTCTTAATTCCATATTCTTAAAGAAGAAGAATAGCCATTCGAAAAGAAGGCATTCATTTACTTTTGCACAACAAGAATTATAGTGACAAAGGTTTGATTCTTGTAAAAGAACGTTTCAAAGGTTAACTTTTCTCTTAAGGAGATAAGGCACACACTCATAGGTGTTATAGGACAACAACATGTCTATAAGAACCTTCTCATTTCCATGAGAAGTCGTTATAGTATCAATATCCAATACATGCACAAAGGATATCATTACATGCAGTCGAAGGTTTACATCTTTCACTTTGAGGTGATAAGTTTTAATGCTAAGAGAAATGGCTCAATAAAGAGTTTTCCACCAAGACTGGAGTAGTCTTCATCATAATATGGTTTGACCTTACTTTATTATCATAAGTCTATAACATAATATGATTTGGCCTTACTTGCTATCATATGCAAGGCTCTGGTTATCGAGAGCATGAGCCAATACTCTCGGCTATCACATTCATTAAAAACATATTCGCCCTATCGGTCTTTTCAAATAAAACATACTACAAGCCTTTGTGGTTGTCATTCAATCATTAAAAAACATCATAACAAGGTTTCAAGGCTCGAAAGTTTCTTAACATAAGTTGATAACCCTTACAGGTTTAACACAAGTATGAAATGATAATACCTACTTATTTAACACAGTCATCATAACGATGACATGAAAATATAAAAGTTTAAAAGGGTTTGAATCTCTACCATACGACACAGAGAAGGATCCATACATGCATAACACACATGTTTCAAACTCCAAGTTGGTCAAGGGTTTACTAAATACATAGTATAATATATGCGGCCTTAGCAATATATAATAATAGTTAATACAATGATGATACATAGTATTTAACCTTGTGGTTAAAACTTCTTCATAAGCCATTGGATAATAGTGCATAATAAACATGGATCGACATTGTCGACACCCATTTATAAATAATTGAAGACTCATCAAAATTTGATTATCGAGTTTAAATCGATGAGCTAAAACTCATACCTATAGATAGTTCTTATTCAAAGGTAGCTACTATAGCTGGGCACTAAGCATACACAAGTTTCAAGTTTGACTCTTCAAAGATTTCATTGTAGCTGCAATATCCCTATATCGAATACTCTATCTTTCTGGCCCGGGAGTCACCCCAAAAAACATAACACAACACATGCCAATGACTAAAGCCAAGACTCTCTATCCTAAAATTAGTATCAACCAATTCTTGCATGCATGCAAATCAAGAACGGTTTAAGGCAGAGCTTAAAGCTCACAACCTCTCTATCATCAATAGGTTGGCTATGGTACAGGCTTGAGAATAGGGTACACTCAGCCATCACTCTTCTTCCCACTCCTCACGGGTGGTGACTGGCCAAGTGCCCCACCAAAGCATGAACAATGTTTAAATAAAAGTATAATGTAGTTATTAAACATGTTCAACCTCTTGAAGAATTTAGACAAATATAACTTATATAAATATACATATATACTCCCGTATATAAGGTTTAAGGGTTATCAAATATCTAAGGTGTTAATAATATCAACACCATTAGATAAGGACGCATTCTTACGATGCGACTACGGGGTCTAGCATTGCTACCCCAGAAAGTATCGTTCACCGAAAGACAAAAATATCTAGATAAAATAGTTGCAATACATAGTGTAGAAAATAAACATGGAACCAAAGAGGTCCTTGACAACTTTGCCAAAATTGGCAAACGACTCAAAAAGACGTTCTTGTGAACATCATCATTTCAACAAATCGACATTGAAGACGTCGAGAAGAGTCCAATTGACAAATTGATAAGAGAAAATAAAAGACTAACAAGGAAGACGTAACTCACCCTAATAGTAAGGATTCAAAGGACCAAGTTTGATACTCAAATGGCAGTTTAACATCTATCTCTTCCTCCCGGATGATACCCTTCTTCCATCTTCGAAGGATGATTACTTTCCTGATCAAACTCACCATCATAAACTCATGATTAGTGTATCATCATATGATTTGTAAATCATAATAATTAAATAATCATTTTCAACTTGAAATTTCACATCTAACTATCATTAGTTAGTTTCCTCATAAATAATGATTAATCTGATATTTTCCACAAACATCTAATCATTCAACTCTAGCTAATCATCCTAATTACCATGCAAAAGTAAGATTAAGCTAAATAATAAGTTGGGGATGTAAGATATCTCCCCCCATAAGAATCAATGTCCTTGATGATTAGTTGTCTTAAAAGTTAATTAGCATAATAAGAAATTTTTTTAAGAGCATAATAAAAAGTTTTTCAAAAAAGATGAGGAAATCTCGCATAAATGTCATCATAGTTTTCCCAGGTGGCATTTTCCTCTGCATATTGGTTCCACTAGACCTTGCACTATGTTATATCTTTATTATGTAAGCATAGTTTACACGTTTCGAGCACCTTGATGGGCTCGATCACCACCACCCCTGGGTCCTTCACCTATATAGCATTCCAATCAAACATAGGAATTTGATTATCTGCAGTATTAAAATTTTTCAAATAAGAAACATGAAACACATTATGCATCATGGCAAGAGCTAGTGGTAGATCAATTTTGTATGCCACTGGGTTGACTTCTTCAAGAACTTCAAAGGGGCCCACGTATCTAGGTGCCAGTTTGGATGTCTTTCCAAATTTAATGGAACTCTTTTGAGTTTTTACCCGTAAGAGGACTTTCTCTCCCACTGTGAAATACCTTTTGATGCGCTTAGCATCCATATAACTCTTTTGCCTATCATTGGCTTCTGCTAAGCTTCTCTTAATCAGATGGATTTTCTCTTCCATTTCTGATAGCATTTCTGGACCAAGGCTAACCCTATCTTCTAGCTTGTCCTAGCTTATAGGGGTTTGACACTTCTGTCCATATAATGCTTCAAATGAAGCCATCTTAAGAGCAAAGTGATAGGAATTATTATAAGCAAATTTGTAATGTCCCAAATTATATTTTACCATAAATTTTAGATCTAAAAATAAATTTAACAACACCAACAATAATAAACATCAAAACACCAAACTAGTTATCTAGACTTCATCGAAATTGCTCCAAATTGAACATAAACACATCAAATCAATTTTATTTTGATTTTATAATACAAATGTCATGAAATCAGGCCTGCAGCATTGATTTACAACAGCAAGAAATTCTACAACACTTCTCAATAAAACCCACAACAAACAATTCCAACTGTACTGAAATGCACATTGTGCATCTCACTGAAACAATGCCAAATTACCTCAAAAGCATAAATAACACATGCAAAGTCAGGATCTAAAGAAAAATGTGAGAAAACCAATAATAAAATCCACACAATAGTAGTAACACCTATAGTAATCTGAAATACCAAACTGAGACTGAATCTCTACACAATACTCACTGAAACTGCTAATCTGCACAACACTACTGACAATTAGTGAAACCCAGAACACATGAGAACACTTCAATACTGAATTATTGAATTTTTTGATGAAAACCACATGTAAATAGGTCTTATACAACTGACAATCACAGCATCAAACTCCTGCAACAAACCCACAACTAGAAGCTGCAATCTAGCCAAAACCCTAGCTCTCGAATCACCTAAAACTGCTCCAAACTCACAGAAACAACACTAGAAATTGCACCTAATGGACACATATGCCAAGACTGATGAAATAATATTAAATACATATAAAACCATGAAATCCACAATGTTATACACTTACAACACCAAAAAATCTCTCCAGGAATCACCAAAACTGCATTTGGGGTCACACAAACCACACCAAACTGCCAAAACCCTTCAGCACTGATGCAACCTCTGTATGAGATTGCTATCCGCAATTGAAGAACACCACCCTTAGACTACTGGAAACTCATATCCACTGGCCACAAGCTTCATCTCCAATGGTTTCCCTGTCCATTGAAGAAATCACAAAGCATCAGCTCTGCAAGAGAAAATGTAAATCTGCAATAGTCCCAAATGTGTTTTTGGCCTCCAAATAAATAGAGGAGCAAACCCAAATGACCCCCTCTTGGACAATTAAATAAAATAATATTATTAAATCAATTTCCATCTAAAATAGGCCCACCATAATGACCGCTACAAGATTCCCCACCAAAATTCAATAATAACTCCATGCATGCAAGCTGTCATAAAAACTGCCAAGGAATTTGCTAATAATAGCATGCCACCTAAACTTGGAGGTTACAAATCTTCTCACATAAAATATCACACCCTTCCTTGGGTAAATAATCCAAAATAATAATATTAAATCAATTATTTGACCCCTTTTATCATAAATAAGAATTACTAAATGATTCAGGCTCAAATAACCAATTTTAGATATAATTATTTTCCAATTTCCATACCTTAGCCCAAGGAAATATTGAACTGAAAAATATATCCTCCAACATGAATTAAATAAAAAGGGGACATGACAAGTCCTCCCTTCCCAATATTTCTTGTCCTCAAGCAATGTAGACTCAGATTGCTCAAGAACCATTGTGCCAATGTGATAAGTAATGCTATACTGCTCAAAGAGCCTTGATCCTATACCTATCAAATGAGACAACTCTTGCCAAAGAATATAGTGCAAACTTGAATATTTTGATTCCTTAGTGACCATGCCCTGTAGGTTTGTAGTATGCCTTGCATCTTCCTCAATCAATAACCCCTTTCTTTTAGCCTGTTATTCCCAAAGTGTATGTGCACTGTCACAAGACAAGCTAAACCAGAAACTCCTAACCCCTTTGACAATGATATAATTCTGATTTTTATAGTGTAGGGGACTATTATAGCAGTCCATGCATCTTCCATAACAGAAAAGAATTTTTTTTGAAACAATTACCTCTTTTACCTTCTCATTGTGAAGATACACCCTACTGAAATCATCACTAATTGTTTCATACTTTGCCTCATCTTGAAGGATGTTAAATGCAACTTCACAATTTGATCTAGAACAGCAATAATACTATTGAGGAATAGTAATTAGCATCACATAATAGCAGCAAATACTCCACCAACTTTGGATATTAAATATGCAAACAACAATCCATTCTCATGGAAGATTATGCACTCTTTGAATCCATCCACTACCACATACCTTTTTTGTTGTTCATCCTTCATATCATGTTGATCCAAGAGGAACTCAAATTCCTTTTGATTCCTTCCTACCACACATGTATCACAAATTGGATGATCAAAAGTATACATAGTGGTAGTTACCTTCTCATCATTTCTAGTGAAGCCCTTCTCGTGGTAATCGTTGCACTTCCTGAGTCCAACTAGCACAAATAGATCACCCCAAGGTAATTTCAAAATGAAAGTAGAAAGTAAGTTTATTGCATCCTCAACTATATTAGGGAAGTTACCAATGTGCTTGATAGTTCCCACCTTAAAAAAATTACAAGACAATCTCCCACAACAAGTCAAATAGTGTCTTGAAACTCTAACTAGGAGAGCATTGTCATTGGGCAACATATACCTGAGACTTTGGAGGCATTTGGTAATGTTATGGGCCTGATTTTTTCTGCTATTATGACTATTAAAACAACCGTTATATCCTCCATAACAGAAAGTATATATTTTAGAAAAAAGATCTTCTTTCCTCTTTACATTGTTAAAATATACAATACAAAAATACAAGGTAATAGACCCATACTTTACCCCAACTCGAGAGATGTCATTTCCAGCTTCATGGACTATTCTACAGGAGCCACAAAATAGTAGTGGAATATCCATTAGCATCATACAGAAGCAATATTCAAGCCACAACACTCTGAACACCAAAACTGCAGACAAGTCATTTTGATAGAAGATAGTGTACTTTATGTGTCCCATCATTAGCACATACTCACCACCCAACACCATTTCAAAATTGATTGTGGTAAATATAATTATAAAATAATCTATCATGATTGGAAATTTACAATCTCTATGAGTGATAAGTAGATACCGTGAAGTAATCATTCTGAAAGAGTCATTTGCAACCATATTGGCTATTACCAATTTCTGTGACTCACCAATCCATTTATTCTGAATCAAGAAAGTCTTTGATCCAAAGTCATCTACCTTCATCACATATTTTCCATATACCCAATGTTGATTTAATTTACCATAAGTATGATTTATAGGAAACATTTCATCATACCTATAGAAATTCCCCTCTGAAACCTTGAACTTCATGCTTTCAATTTTCATAGGTTTCCATCTTTGCATTGATAAAGCCCAATTAACTTCTCCTGAAGCACCATATTCTTCCACAAAAGGATGTGATAAATCTAGAATGAAAAATATAAATCATGTGTTTCTTACCTTCATTGGTGTACCAACAACTTCATGAGATCTACCAATCCATTTATGAGCTTCTTTCCAAGTGCGATTTATATGTTGCAATCTCCTATCAAGTAGCAATTCAAAGAAGAAAGTAGTTTGCATGATCTTCATCTCCAAACAATTTTCTACCCAAACAATTTGTTCCTTGTAAGGAGTCCTTTTATCTGGGTCTATGCCCAAAGACCCAATAATGATTCCTCTAAGCACCATATCTTTCCTTTCACATGGAATCTTTATATTTCTAAAATGATGATCCTGTAGAAAGTCACTTAGGGAATGCAACCATTTCACACACATAACCATTTGAGTACTCAAAGAGTGGAATGCTTTACATACCTCATGTTTGGGTATTGTAGTTTTTAATCTCCTTAATGGTTGTATCAAATTAAAGATGCATTCTCCATCATGCTTTTGTTGCACTACCTTGATACAATTAGATCTTGGGGAGTCTGAACTAGATAACACTTCTGTAAGTGTGAGATCAAAATTTTCAGCCTTCATGTGCTTCAAAATATTTTCCTCTTGTACATCTTTAAATAAAGAACCAGGTTCCCACACCTTCATGGATGAGCAATTTTGAAGTTGAGAGGTAGTATCCACCTTCCACTTTGTACCCTTCATCTGTTCATCAAGGTTAGAACTCTTATCATGATAATAAAAATATTGTGATGATCTATCATGAAGATGCATAACATTCTTGATAGTGATTCCACCCTTATTATTCAAATTGTAATTATAGGAGCAATCAAAGTGCTTACCTTCCTTTGTTGATTTATAAATTTCATTCTCACATGGCATTGGCTCATTCTTTTCCATACTTAGAATTTTTGCAGGCATCCCTTCAACTTCTATGGCTTGGAGTACCTCTAGTTGAACTTTTTCTTCCTTTTGTTCTTCTTGCAAATCTAATTTTTCCCTATACTACATCATCACCATTTCTTCCTTATGCTCCACTTCAACCATTGCATCTTCTTGTGGTTCCAATTCTAGCTTCTCTATCTTCTTCCCAGTTTCCTTTGGTTCCTGATTAATGATGCCTTGTGCCTCTGAATTTAACTACTCTTCTTGCTCCTTGATTTTTTTAACATCATTCAACTTTTCATCTTCCTTTCTAGATCTTATGAAGTACCTGTCAAAAGATTCAGTGGCTCTAACATCTTTGGGTTCTCCTTGGTACTTGTCAAAAATTTTGATAACCACCTTTTCTTGGGGCATAGTTCTTCTTGTAAGCTCTACATATCTTTGAAATGTTAGAGCTGCCTTAAAACCTTCACAATGATTATGGTATTCTTTATACCATCTAGCAATTCTGGAGGCATAAATTTTATAGTCCCCCTCTATCAACCTCTTTATTAGAGAATTGAAGAAACCTCCCATGATTCACACAAACAAATCAATTTACCCTACAGGCTGGAAAGATCATGCTTTGATACCACTGTAATGTCCCAAATTATATTTTACCATAAATTTTGGATCTGAAAATAAATTTAACAACACCAACAATAATAAACATCAAAACACCAAACTAGTTATCTAGACTTCACCGAAATTGCTCCAAATTGAACATAAACACATCAAATCAATTTTATTTTGATTTTCTGATACAAATGCCATGAAATCAGGCCTGCAGCACTAATTTATAATAGCAATTAATTCTACAACACTTCTCAACAAAACCCACAACAAACAATTCTAACTGTACTGAAATACACATTATGCATCTCACCGAAACAATGCCAAATTACCTCAAAAGCATAAATAACACATGCAACCTCAAGATCTAAACCAAAATGTGAGAAAACCAATAATAACATCCACACAACAGTAGTAACACCTACAAAAATCTGAAATACCAAATTGATAATGAATCTCTACACCAATACTCACTGAAACTGCCAATCTGCACAACACTGCTGACAATCAATGAAACCTAGAATAGATGAGAACACTTCAATACTGACTTATTGAATTTTTTGATGAAAACCACATGTAAATAGGTCTGATACAACTGATAATCACAGCATCAAACTCCTACAACAAACCCACAACTAGAAGCTGCAATCTAGCCAAACCCTAGCTCCCAAATCACCTAAAACTACTCCAAACTCACAGAAACAACACCATAGATTGCAGAAAATGGACACATGTGCCAAGAATGATGCAATAATAGTAAATACATAGAAAACCATGAAATCCACAATGTTAGACATTTACAACACCAAAAAATCTATCCAAGAATCACCAAAATTGCATTTGGGGTCCCTGCACACAAACCACACCAAACTGCTAAAACCCTTCAACACTGATGAAACCTCTGTATGAGATTGCTATTTGCAATTAGAGAACACCACCCTCAGACTACTGGAAACTCATGTCCACCGATGACAAGCTTCATCTCCAATGGTTTCCCTGTCCACTGAAGAAATCACAAAGCATAAGCTTTGCAAGAGAAAATATAAATCTGCAATAGTCCCAAATATGTTTTTGGCCTCCAAATAAATAGAGGAGCAAACCCAAATGACCCCCTCTTGGAAAATTAAATAAAATAATATTATTACATCAATTTCCATCCAAAATAGGCCCACCATAATGACCACTACAAGATTCCCCACCAAAATTAAATAATAACTCTATGGATGCAAGCTATCATAAAAATTGCCAAGGAATCTGCTAATAATAGCATGCCACCTAAACTTGGAGGTTACAAATCTTCTCACATAAAATATCACACCCTTCCTTGGGTAAATAATCTAAAATAATAATATTAAATCAATTATTTGACCCCTTTTATCATAAATAAGAATTAATAAATGATTCAGGCCCAAATAACCAATTTTAGATATAATTATTTTCCAATTTCCATACCTTAGCCCAAGGAAAATATTTTAAATTGAAAAATATATCCTCCAACATGAATTAAATAAAAAGGGGACATGACAAAATTCCACCAGAGGAAGATAATCCTCCCACTTGTATTGTTGATCCATGTAATACATTCTCAATAAATCCTCCAACACTTGGTTTACCCTCTTAGTTTGGTCATCCATTTCAGGATGATAAGCAGAGCTTATATTCAACTGGGTTCCAAGTGAAGAGAACAAGGTTTTCCAAAACCTTGATGTCATTCGTACATCCCTATCTGAGATAATCTTCTTAGGAATACCATGTAATATGAAAATCTCTTGAACAAATTTTTGAGCTATGATAGGTGCCCCATCCGTCAAGTTCCCAGGTATAAAATGAGTGGCCTTAGTGAGTCTATCCACCACAACCATAATAGCATTGTGCCTATTCCTTGAGATAGGAAGCCCTTGCACAAAGTCCATGCTTATAATTTGCCATTTCCACTTAGGAATTTCATGAGGGTATAAGTGTCATGTTGGGTGATGGTGTTCTGCCTTCACCCTCTATCATTCCATACACGTAGCTATAAAATTTGCAGCATTCCTCTTCATTCCTTTCCAAAAATATAGGGTTTTCACATCAGCAAGTAACTTTGTTACTCTAGGATGTCCAGAATACAGTACATAATGGACCTCCTTCCACACCATATTCCTTAACTCTACAGAGTTAGGTACATACATCCTTCCATTAAACCTTAATAACACATCTGATTCAAGGTTAAATCCTTTATATCTCAGATTCTAGGGATTTTCCTCAAGGGCTTGTTTTACTTGCTTGTAAAACTCATCTCCCTTAGATTTCTGTAATACCTGATTCCTAAAATTAGAATGTATGGAGATCATTGAAGAGATGTGTCTTCTCCTACTCAAAGCATCTGCCACCTGGTTTTCTTTTCCTTGAATATATTTAATCTTGAGATCATAATCTGAGATGAATTCCAACCATCTTCTTTGACGAGCATTAAGATGCGGTTGAGTAAATAGATATTTGAGCCCTTGATGATCAATTTTTAGCTCAAAGGGTTTTTCGAGTAAGTAGTGTCTCCACATTTGTAGTGCATGAATGACTGCTGCTAGTTCCAAATCATGTGGGGCATACTTTTGTTCATAACTTTATAGTTTTTGAGATTCATACACAATGACTTGTCCATCTTGGACTAGTACACCACCTAAGCCTTCTCCTAAGACGTCGGTAATGACTACAAATTGACCCTCTGGGTCAGGTACCTTCAAAATTGGTGCTGAAGTCAATTTTTCCTTTAGTAGGTCAAAGCCTCCTGGCACTTTTCTAACCACTCAATTCTCTTGCCTTTTCTCTGCAAGGAAGTTATGGGGTATGCAATTTTAGAGAATTTTTTCACAAACTTCCTGTAATAACTAGCAATGCCCATAAAACTTTGGACCTCATGAACATTTCTTGGTATTAGCCATTCCAAAATAGCCTTAATCTTAGTTGGGTCCACAACTATCCCCTTAGTTGATATTATGTCGCCCAAGTATTGTACTTCCTTTTGAAAGAAAGTACATTTGGAGAGTTTACCATATAGTTTATGCTCTCTTAACCTCTGGAGAACAATTCTTAAATGTTGCAGATGCTCTCCCTCATTTTTAGAATAGATTAGAATGTCATCAAGAAACACTAAGACAAACTTATCCAGACAGTACCTGAACACATTGTTCATAAGATTCATAAATGCCGCTAGTGCATTTGTTAATCCAAAAGGTAGGACGGTGAATTCATAATGTCCATATCTGGTTCTAAAGGTTGTCTTATGGATGTCCTCATCCTTCAACCTCAATTGATGATATCCAAACCGAAGATCGATCTTAGAAAACATAGTTGCACCTCTCATTTGATCAAAAAGATCATCAATGCGAGGCAACAGGTATTTATTCTTAATTGTTGCTTTATTAAACATGTGGTAATCTATGCCTAACTGCAAAGTGTCATCTTTCTTTTTCACAAATATAACTGGTACTCCCTAGGGTGACACACTGGGTCTAATTAATCCTTTATCCAACAATTCTTGTAATTGAGCTTTTAGCTCCATTAGTTCTGTAGTGGTCATTCTATAGGGAGTTTTAGAAATAGGTTCCGACCTTGGAATAATATCAATGGAGAATTCAAAGACTCTTTTAGGAGGTAATCCTGGTAAGTCATCCAGAAATATGTCCTCAAAATATCTAAGGAAAGGATATTTGTCCATATCTAATCTTTCCTAATCTATGGACTCCTTCCCAACTTCATTGAGTTTCTGAGATTCATAATAAATTAAATCATCTTGGAAATTGGTTTCCTCAATCTTATTATAAACTTTTGAATGCAGAATCTCTCATCACCTTGGTACTGCGGCACATACTTAAGCAAGCAGGCGAACTTTTCCCAATATTAATTCACAGACAAATCAGCCTGTTTCAGATTCTGAAAGTCTATAAGCTTCTGACCATAGAACAGTTGAGGCAACCATCTTTGCCTAAAAAGTTCCACGACCCGGTCCCATGTAAGGCTTGTAGACCTCAATCCTAGTTCCATTTATTTGTTCATCTAGAACCATGTGGATGCTTCACCTGCTAGCTGGAATGCCCCCCATACTACTTTAGTGACCTCATTATAGATTCTAATTTTGAAATACTTTTCCATTTCTGTAAGCCATGCCTCTGTGGCATCTTCACTTACGGATCCATCAAATTTAGGAGGCATAACGTTTTTCATGTCTCAGGATTGTTCCAAAGCCATATGGCTCCTTCTATCCACTTCTTGTCTGGCCTCGAAGTTATTTTCTCCGTGCTCACTTTGGGTGGTGTCATTATGACATGTCTCGTCACAACCCCCATCATAGGCATCCCACCTAGGTCCTTGCCAACCCCTAACCTCCTGTTCGAGAGTTCCTACTCTCGCTCTTGTGTCTTGAAGCAAGGTGATAATCCAATCAAGTTTAGTTTTGGAGTGCCCTAAAGGTTGCCCTTCATCCTGGCTATTTCCCATCCTGGTTCTTATATGAACCTTTGCTGCAATCTACTTCTTCCTGAAGTTTGCAGATTAATCATGGATTAGTTTTTCCATGTCATTGAATTCATTCATAATACAAATCTATTCGCATTCATGAAATCTTTAACAAGAAAGGAAAGATTGTCATAATTTTTTAATTTCATTATTGTTTTCATCAGATTACATATAATCCATCAAAATTACAAAATTTTGTTTACATCTTGCTATTGCAAGTCATTTTCAATCTGGGATAGCTTCCCATGTTCATTTCTCAACTTTGAGGTTTATCATTTTAGTTTTAGGAGGTGGAGGTACATGCAGGTACTCTTCCACAACCTCCTTAGGTACATCATAACATTTAGGATTATTTTCCATAGCTGGTGCTTTAGGTGCAGAGGGTTCTGCTGATGCATCAGTAGAGTTAGGAGTAGCAATCCTAACTGCTTTCCTTAACTCCTACTTGATGCACTTCACAGCATCAGCAAAGGTCTCCTCATTAGTCAACCATGCTCCTACTAAGCAGCCATTCTATTCAAGTCTTTTCATTCTTGAAGCTCGCTCCCTCAAGACTTTTTGATGACGTAGGCAATGTCCATTTTTTGTTACCCTCTTTCTAGGTGTTGTTCTAATTTTTACCATTCTATCATAGAACATCCAATTATTAGCATTTGTTAATGTTGGATAAAAATTAATCATCAAGTAGTGAGCTCATAGGTCCATGTATTGAACCTGGTAGCTCTAATACCATATGTAACATCTCATTCCATAATGACCAAAAATTAAACATGAATTTTCATATTAACTAAGAGTTAGGATAAAACCATAATTATCCAAAGCATAATTAAACAAGAATGAATCCTTATCATTTCAAAATTTAATCATGTTATTCCAACCTAGAATATAACAAAACTTATGATTACAATATCCAATTATATCTCATTAGTGAATAACCTTCACTATGCATGTATAAAGCTATGCTCAAGGCATCATATATCATATTATACATAATAATGACTATCATCTACTTCATATAATGGAAAAGCACTGCATCTAGAACTCTTGATATCTGTCTCATAAGCCTTGTCTTGTCTCATGCTTAGGAAGGAGAGCATCATCCCGGTGCTTTTCCTCTAACCACAGACCAGCGGTCCCCCGCACAACTTCCTACCTACAAGTGGCCCTACCTTCATGGAAGGTATAGATATAAGGAACCATAAGGTTTTCCATCTAAGTATCTAGTGATGTGTCCTTCATAATGCCTCTTGGTCACACAACTATAGATCCATTCTAACTATCATGATACTACTAGAGACATTATGCCATCTCGAGCACTATGGACCGACAATGCATGCAGAGACAAATGCATTACTTTGGCCAAAGATTTACATACATGTACATTACGTAATGAATGTTGTCGTATGTCCACCACCTCGACTCAACTTATAAGCTGTCATGTCCTATAGTAAATATGATTCAACCTTTCTTGGTCTAGAATAATTAGGTTCAAAACATCTTAGTCCATTCCTTGGACATTTGACTTCTATCTTGAAAACCCATTCCTAAGGTTGTCATTGCTTAAGCAACCAGAAACTAGTGACTCCATGTCACTTTGTCCCGAGCTTGCATGCAGAAAAAGGTTCAATCATGTTCCCAACACTTAACCATACTAAGTTGGTGTTTACTTTGTTTACCTCATATTAAGGTTCACATTCAGATCATAATGTCAATGGGAGTACTTGTAGTGACTCTTAGAGTCGATTCCTTTTAACAAAGATTCCATCTCAATAGACCCTCTTGATTCCATATTCTTAAAGAAGAAGAATAGCCTTTCAAAAACAAGGCATTCATTTACTTTTACACAACAAGAATTATAGTGACAAAGGTTTTATTCTTATAAAAGAACAAATTTCAAAGGTTAACTTTCTCTTAAGGAGATAAGGCTCACACTCATAGGTGTCATAGGACAACAACATGTCTATAAGAACCTTCTCATTTCCATGAGAAGTTGTTATAGTATCAATATCCATTACATGCACAAAGGATATCATTACATGTAGTTGAAGGTTTACATCTTTCACTTCAAGGTGATAATTTTTATTGCTAAGAGCAACGGCTCAATAAAGGTTTTCCACCAAGACTTGAGCAGTCTTCATCATAATATGGTTCGGCCTTACTTTATTATCATAATTCTATAACATAATATGATTTAACCTTACTTGCTATCATATGCAAGGCTCTGGTTATCGAGAGCATGAGCTTATACTCTCGGCTATCACATTCATTAAAAACACAGTCACCCTATTGGGCTTTTCAAATAAAAAATACTTCAAACCTTCGCGATTGTCATTCAATCATTAAGAAACATCATAACAGGGTTTCAAGGCTCAAAAGTTGTTTAACATAAGTTGATAACCCTTACGAGTTTAACACAGGTATGAAATGATAATACCTAATTATTTAACACAGTCATCATAACAATGACATGAAAATATAAAAGTTTAATAGGGTTAGAATCTTTGCCATACAACACACAAAAGGATTCATACATGCATAACACACATGTTTTGAACTCCAAGTTGGTCAAGGGTTTACTAAATACCCAGTATAATATATGCGTCCTTAGCAATATATAATAATAGTTAACACAATGATGATAAAAGGTATTTAACCTTGTGGTTCAAATAGCTTCGTAAGCCATTGGATAACAATGCATAATAAACATGGGTCAACATCATCGACACCCATTTATAAACAATCGAAGACTCAGATCAAAATTTGATTATCAAGTTTAAATCAATGAGCTATAGTTCATACTTGTAGATAGTTCTTATTCGAAGGTAGCTATTATAGTTGGGCACTAAGCATACACAAGTTTCAAGTTTGACTCTTCAATGCTTTTGTTGTAGCAGCGATATCCCTGTATTGAATACTCTGTCTCTCCGGCCCGAGAGTCACCCCCAAAAACATAACACAACACATGCCAATAACAAAAGCCAAGACTCTCTATCCCAAAATTGGTATCAACAGATTCTTGCATGCATGCAAATCAAGAACAGTTCAAAGCAGAGATTAAAGCTCGCAACCTCTCTATCATCGATAGGTTGGCTGTGGTAAAGGCTTGAGATTAGGATATCCTACTCCTCACGGGTGGTGACTGGCTAAGTGCCCCACCAAGCATGAACAATGTTTAAATAAAAGTATAATGTAGTTATTAAACATGTTTGACCTCTTGAAGAGTTTAGACAAATATAACTTATATAAATATACATATATACTCCCTTATATAAGGTTTAAGGGTTATCAAATATCTAAGGTGTTAATAATATCAACACCATTAGATAAGGACGCATTCTTACGATGAGACCATGGGGTCGAGCACTTCTCCCCTTGAAAGCATCATTCACCAAAAGACATAAATATCCAAATAAAATTGTCATAATACGTAATGGGGAAAATAAACATGGAACCAAAGAGGTCTATTGTTCTCAAAATCAGCTACACTCATTTTTGTAGACAACCCCTACGAAACTTGTCCATTTTGTAATCTACACTCTAAGTTCTCAAATCGAGACAAGATTCTCTTGGCCTCATGCGAAGTCATATGGCATCCTAAACTAGTTTGCAACATTCCCTTGAATCAATTCCTCGAAGTTTGTGCAAATCAATTAGGTCGAAAACTAACCAAAATATCAATTTTGATCATTTTGGGGTGTTAGTAAAATTTTGAAACTGTATGTGCAAAGTCAATAAATTTCGCCACCATTACATACCTTTTTTGCTTGCTTGTGTTGAGTCGGTGAAATTTGCCGCTTTTACATAGTTTTTAGTTTTTGCTCAAGTGGCAATTTTTGCCGCCGTTGCATGTTCTCCATTGAAGGCAAGTGCATCAGCGGTACTTTTTGCCACCTTTGCATTTTGGTTAACACATGTGTTGGGTCGGCGATTTTCACCACCTAAGCGAGATCGAGCTTCAAAATCTCAAACTTGAATGGCATTTATGGCCACTTGTGTTAAGCATTAAGAGCTTGTTTTTAACCTTTTTAATTGATAAACTCATTTCATTTCGTCATTTCTTTTTTGTCAAGCCTCCTTGTTGATTCTTGAATCCTCCCTCAAACTGCTTGATCACACCAATTTTAGATTCGAATGGATTTCAAGTTGCCATCCTCGCAAATTAAGGTTTCTCTCTTTTCGATAGGTAAATCTTTAAACCAGTGTTTTCATTATTATTTCCTTCTAGGCTTTTAGTTTTCTTGTTCTTTTTAGTGTTTGTTCATGTTCATTAGGATTTTTATTATTTGAATGTTGTTTAAAGCATATCGCCATTTTTGCATCTTCTTTCTTTTTGAGTTGTTTGTAAAAACCCTAGGTTTTTACTAAATTCCCCTCTGGCCTACGTTTTTTTAGGAAAATTTGCCGATATTTGTCTCATGAGGAGTTAATCTCCACATGCCTAAATGACAAATTTTACCGTTAAAACATGTTCATTTAAAATTTGTGTTGCATGTCGAGTCGGTAGAAATTACCGCTCAAACAATTTTTAGTTGTGTAAGTTTCATGCCATGTCGGCGATGTTTGCCGATCGAAGCCCTTTTCATAAAACATGTGAACTAATTCTAAGTCGGTGAAAATTACCGCTTATACAATGTCGGCTATATTTGCCGATTGAAGTCTCCATAAAGTTGTATCCAAATGCAAGTGTATGGGCAGAGAAATTCGCCTCCCTTACACGAAGAAAACCTTGAAATATAATACATGCAAAAGCGGTGAATTTAACTGCTGATACACTTACATTTCTACCTACCTGCAAAGTCGATAAAAATGGCTGCTGATACACTTATGAACTATCCCCTTACATGCAAGGGCAGCAAATTTTGCTGCCCGTGCACACATTCTCTCAAAATTTTCTAACTCTGGTATATTTTCAATTTTGCTTTTCCAAGCCCGCTTTCCTCTATTTTTTGACCCGCTCGCACTCTAGCCATTTCAAGCGTATCGCCATAGTCATGATCGTCGACATGCAATTTTCCCAGATTACCAGTATTTCCCCTAATTGCATGATCATGACTTTTTGTTGCAGTTCCTTCTAAGGATTTTCTCTCTTCATCAACATCCTTCTGGTGATAGCTTTTTCAGATGACTGAGTTGTCTCCGAAGAAGTCAAAGGCGATGAAGTATAAGTATCAAGGTGTTTTTCCAATCACCTCAGTTACTTCTAATGTCGATGACATTTAGGATACAGAGATTGGCCATGTGGACATGGCTGAATTTGTGGAAAAAACCAAGTCAAATAGTCTCAGTTCTGCAATGAAGAAGATTATTGATAGTAACATTCATTTGGTGTCATCTTTCCTAGTGGCAGCCCATAACACAAAGTTTGTTCTTCAGTGTGCTTAGTTTTACAACAGAGATACTAGGATAGTGGTGGATGCAAGTGGTAATGTGATAATCAGATTAGATCCTGAGTTCATTGATAAAGTTTTCATGTGCCCTGTTGTTACAGAAGTCATAAAGCTACATTTTGCTTAAGCACAAAAAGAGTATGACAAAAATCCTGAGAAGGCTAAGAAGATAATCAATACTAAATGGCTCAAAACTTCAAGGTCAAACTTGTCTAGGTGGCCACGGAGTTTTCCTAGAAGTGACTTTATAGAAGAAGTTGGTGATCTTATAACTCTTTTCGGCAGGATAAGGGGATTGGCCTCTTCCTCACTTTTTAATGAGTGGATGTATCCTTTCATCAAGGTAATACTCCAAGGCAAACAAGCTATCTTTTGGGGTGAGCAAATTAGCAATGCTCTGCATGAGCAATTGACAAAGGTATCCAATACCTTCAAATTCTACATGACTTCTTATCTGGTATATATAGCAACCTCCATGAGAATCTTTCCAGGTCTGACATTAGAAGGAGATAGGAGAGTAATTCCTGTGTATTAGTACTATTCTCAATTGACATTGAAGGGTTCTAATCACCACTTCAGGAGGGTAAATGATGCTTTCTTTGCAGTGTTCTTATGTCTTTTTGACCCTCAGCTAGAACAAAGAAGAGTTTCAGATGAATCTTGGAAGGTGGTAAATGATTTTGGATGTATGTTCTTACAATTTCCTTCTTTCTCATATTTAAGGGTTGGCTTTTTCCAAGGTCATTCTTATATGTTGCCAAGGTTTCCCTTAGACAAAATTGTTGTAATGGAATTATGTAGACAAATGATTGTCATTCATAATAAACAAACGGAGCTCAAGAAAATAGGTTTCAGGTTTTCGGTTGAAATTGGCAGGTTTTCAGTATTAACTGCTGCAAAGGCTAGAGCCATGGAAACTGAAATGCAACTTGTAACCATGAAACAATTCAAGAGAAGGCCAAAGTTTGATTACAGAGGTGTGAAGGATAAGATCAAGAGGAAAACCCAATTCCATGAACCTATGGTTGAGGACGTCTGGGTGGATTTGAGAACAAAAGAAGATATCAAAAAGTTGGATTATAGCTGGTTATCTCTGGAGCAGATTAAATATCTGGGATTGGTTGATATTCCTGAAGACCTAGTGGATGATGGAGATTTGATCGATGATAGATATAACACTGAATAGGTTGTTGTCTCTCCTCTCCCTCCAATCCAATGGTCTCAAAAAGAATTGACCTCTCTGAGGAAAAGATTTGAGCCTCTATTGGCGAACACCAATAACTGGCTAGCAGATAAGGGAATTGCTTTGAAAGAATTCCTTACAGGATCAGAGACTAAGATCCAAGAGCAAACAAGTAAAAAGGTGGAGAACAGGATGAAGAACAAGAGTGACGTTCCTTCTTCTTCCAAGTCACATAAACCTAGGATCAGATTTGTGACGAAGAAGTCAAAAGCTGTGGAGAAAGAGTCTAAGATAGAAGATATGGAAATTGAGAAACAAAATACTGAAGAGCCAGCCATTGAGGAAATGGAGGTTGAAGACAGACCTACAGATCAACAAGAAGAGGAAGTTTTGTCCCCACAATAGAATGTACAACAAGAAATAGGAGTCTCCTCTCCTTTGTCTGACACACCTGCTTCAGTTCCTTTGTTTGTTTCACCCATTGATATCCCCTCTTTTGAATCTCCCTCACCTTCCAAAACAATTTTTGACAATCCTCAAAATACTTTTGAAGATGTTCTTCGTTCCTCAGAGTCTATTCCTAACTTGTCCTCCTCATCTTTTAATATTGGGGATGCTTCTATATTTGATCACTTTGTAATGAACACTGAACAGGTTTCTAATCTGAATGTAACAGGTGCAGTTTTTACTAACACTCCACCTATTGTTTCCACTTCCAGTGCAAGTGCAGTTCTGGTGACACCAACAATGGAAACAGATCCTAATGTGAGTACTTATGTGCTTCCACCATGGTTGTCAACTTATACACCAAAAAGGAAGAAATAAGCCATCTCCCCAGATGACTTTGATTTTAGTAAGCTAGTGCCTGTGAAAGCCAAGACCCCAAAGAAGCCAAAGATTCTTTCGAGAATGCTTGGAGACAAGGGACATGAATTTCTGGAGATTGCAAGACCTCCGCAGGATGCCACCATGGAAAATTTTAGTATGAATGATTACTCTATCTCTAGAGTTGAGTTAGACAAAATAACTCATGAAAGTGCCAAGACTAACATGCAGTCAGCAATGGACATTCTGATTCAGAAATGTGACAAAAAGAAAGACAGCAATATAAGTTGAAGCAGTTTTTCCCTTAGTTTATTTTCTACTTTTCAGGTGTACTTTTGAAACAATTTTGGACATATTTACGTGTACTTTTCTCATATGTAATTACATGTAAAAACATAGGAAGTCCCAAATCAAAAAGGACTCCTTTGTTGAATAAGTCATAATTAGTTTTTCTTTTCCTATTTTTGCTCTTGATTCCTCTTATAAATAAAGAGGACCCCCATTGTAATTATCCATCTTTTAGTTATTGAAGCGAAACTCTGCCAAATTGAAGAGCATTTTGAGACTTTGTGTTCAAATTGTAAATCATATTTTATCAAGTGAATAAGAAAGCAAGTGATCATTCAATCTTTGTGTTGGAATAACTTGTGGTGTATTGGAAATTGTTCTTATGTCCTTTTCCTAATACTATCTTATCTGTTTGATCAAACTGTAGTGTGAGTGTGAATAATCTGGGAGATGTTCTAAAGTTGATTGTGGAGACTTTGTGCTACAACAATTATCTTTAGTTTGTGATTTAGTGTTTTAAAGTAAAAGATATTGGAAAGGCTTTGAACTACTATTAGCTTTTGTGATCATATATTTTGTCATAGTATTCAGTGAAGACTTTGGGCTACACCTTATCCTATTTGGTTCTAAGTTATAAGTTAGTAAAAGAAGCAACGATAGACTTTGTGCTCTCGTGGGTTTCTTGGTTATTCAATTTGTATCGAGAAAGTGCTCTTTCATTTTGTAAACATCATTTTTGAAAAAAGAGAAATGGATGATATGGTCTCACCCCTAAGTTAGTATTTAGTTTAAATAAGTTTGTGATAATTGATAGGGAACCTCCCCTTGCAGACAGGAGAGATTTATCTCATTACATTGTGGCCGATATAAATGACAATGTTTGCAAGAACGTATTTTTGAGTCATTTGCTAATTTCGGAAAAGTTGTCAAGGACCTTGTTGGGTGAATATTTTGTCTTCAACTAACTGAAGGCAAAATGGTTATATCATAGCATATCATAAGCCTACTAAGGTGGGGCCTAAATGTAACATAGAAAAATTGAATATGCTTGCAATTTCATACCACCTTTTTTTACTCATTGTAGTGTCCATTCCCTTAGCATGTTATAGCCCCATTTCTAGCCCTACCTTATCCTTTTGCAACCCACAAAATGTCATGTTTGTATTATGTTTAGCCCTTGTGATTAGGCTTCTTCGGATGCAGAGTCTTTATCCTTGAGAGCTCCTAAGGATTCATGCTAACTACAAATCGACATTGAAGACGTTGAGAAGAATCCAGTTGATAAATTGATAAGAGAAAATAAAAGACTAACAAGGAAGATTATCTCACCCTAATAGTAAGGATTCAAAGGACCAAGTTTGATACTCAAATGGTAGTTTAACCCCTTTTCCCGACATCTATCTCTTCCTCTCAAATGATACCCTCCTTCTGTCTTCGAAGGATGATTACTTTCCTGATGAAACTCACCATCATAAAATCATGATTAGTGTATTCATCATATGATTTGTAAATCATAATAATTAAACAATCATTTTTAACTTGAAATTTCACATCTAACTATCATTAGTTAGTTTCCTCATAAACAATGATTAATCTAATATTTTCCACAAACATCTAATCATTCAACTCTAGCTAATCATCCTGATTACCATGAAAAAGTAGGATTAAGCTAAATAATAAGTTGGGGATGTAATAAGGAGAAAAGAAAGTCTCTCAGCAGAAAAGGGAAACGAAACAACAATAAAATAAACAAAACATTCAACAGGAGACATTGAACTTAGATGCAATCCTGAATGGGATTGAGTTCCATGGACTACTACAAGAGACAACATAACTACATCCTAAAGTATTTGCGGAGAATAATAAAATCATAGAAAGAAGCATAATCAAATATATGATAAAGACAAATAAAATAATGGATGAGATTTTGGGACTACTACCAGAAATCCTTGTAGATGCTTTAAGGTAATGGAGAGAAAAAGTATCGCAATTAGATGAAGATCTAAGGCAACAAGCCATTGGTGGAGTTGGTACCTCTATCTCTGCTGAGGCGAAGGACAAAATAGCCCAAAAATAGACTACAAAGCTTAGGTCTAAGAAAAGGGTTGATACCCTTATGAACGTGAAGCAAGCTAACAGAGAAAAGATACAAGCAAAAATGGAGCAAATAACAAAGAAAATCTATGATACTATCAAAGATGTAGAGAAAAATGTGGCACAACAGGATACAAATGCTCCACAAAATATAGAACAAAGAACTTCTCCTCCGTATAACATTAATACAGATCAGGACGATGAACAACAACAAGAAGAGGCACTAGAGACAGGGGATAATCAACAAGATTCTTAGGATGCATCCTCCCCTACTTCCCCTATCCAAACCATCAAATATTTTCTGGCACAACAAAAGCAAATACAACCTATGGTAACCCCACAGTTGTTACAATTGCCAGTAATAGGAGGAAAAGTAAATTTATCTAGTATTTCACCCTTACAAAAGCTACAATTGGGTGATATCTTCCACTCCACAGTGAGGGAAGAAATTTTGCAACAACACATTGAGGGTAGTGAAATACTACTAGAAGTTGTAGATATAATTCAGAAGAGAATAATGCAGAGCTTTAAGGCCCACTCTACATATTTGGAGAATAAGGCAAAAGAGAAAATAACAGAGAAAATGAACCAAAAAAGATTAGCTGACGCTTCTAACAAATGTGCTAAGGCACACAATAAACTAGAAGCCCAAATAAAGAGCATCTAAGAAGGTATGGAGGAAGCTAATGTACTCTACCAATTTTGTTTATAATGGCCTATTACTACTAAGAATATAAAGGATCAAATAGAGGCATTAGAGACAAAAATAACACAAGTAGCTAGTACTTATGATCCGATACAAGATACTAATGGAGCCATAAGGGCACAAGTAGAGACCTTACACTCCCAGCTCCAACAATTCCAGGATCAAAGGGAACAGATAAAAACATAGATCAAACAACTGAGAGAAGTGGTAAGTTTGAGGTTAGCATCTCTTATCAAAGTGTTTACTGAGGCCAAACAAATTATACAAAAGATAAAGGTATCATCTACCTTAGGTGATGCGGAGGACACATATATTCAGCTAGAAAGTCAGATACAAATTTTGACATTTACAAAGAAACAATGGGACACTACTCTGGCCCAGCTTAGAGTCATATACAAGACCATCCTACCTTCAAACTGAAGAACATGTCTTGGGGACAAGACATACTTTTAAAAGGAGGAATGATGCTGGCAGAGAACATGGCACCAAGCAGAACCTATCACAGGTTACCGCAAAGGACATGCAGATGATAGAGCCAACTCATAAAGAGGTATTTTGGGAAAGGACACCCCTCTATGTAGATATATAGGAGACACATGTAAGCAATGTAAAGTAAGAGTGTAAGAGAGAGTGAAAGAGTATGATATAGATATGTATAATGCAGACTCAGACCTGTCGGTATGAACATGTATGTATCAGTTAATAAGAAATATTTATAAAGGAGATATAAGGGTTATGATACAAGTATATGTGTTGTATGAATGCTTTACTTTAAAGGAGATATAAGGGTTATGATACAGGTATATGTGTTGTATGAATGCTTTACTTTACTTAGATCGTACCGCATAACAAATTTCCTTAATGTTTATTCATGTTTCTCTCATTATCTGACTGGAGTATAAGTTAGACTTTAGAGACTTGACTGAGGACAATATCTCCAGACTAGTTTCCCTCTCATTTCTTACCAACAGGAACTCCCAAGTGCTACATTAGAGAGAGGTGCTCATTAACTCTAATGATGATGACAACTATCACTCCTACCTATTAATGTGGTTTTTGACACACCAACCTTTTTGCAAGTTGTGAAGCACCACAGGTTGGAATGACAAAGGTTCCCTTACTTGGAAGGTGGCTAGCCTCAAGATTCTTCATTAATTGTTGCACGAGGCTTACCATAACCCCTTAGTTTGAGAGTTCTTTGGCTAGTCCACTCAAGGGGCTATTGTGAATATTAGGAATCATCCATACAAAAAAGATTCACTTAGTGTGAACAAAACAGTATTATCTAGTGTGAATCATCAATTTCACATTTAAACACATTAAAACATGATTAGGTTCATCAAGACCATCATATGCTCTTCAAAATTAAAAGTTTACACATTGGAATATGAAAATACATTCATGAAATTCATTCCAAGCTTTAGGAATTTGATCCTAATTTTTACGACAACAAGATTGTACCATTAAACCATACAAATCTTTTCAAATTTTTATGCCTTTTAAGATTGAACTTTATCCTCAAATTCTAAACTAATCCTAATCCAACATGATATGGAAAAAAGATAAAAATAAAGGGGAGAAGGAAAGGGTTAGAGAGAAAAGAAAACATCTTTGAATTCATCTTCGATCCTTCCACACATTATTCGGTAAATGGATAGATGCAAATTGAAACCAATATCTGTCAAACCCTTTATTCGTAATCCCAACATGAGATGGTGTGATCTTCAAAGGAAAAATATTGTGTGTGATTGTTGTCAAATTCCTACAAGCATGAATTGTGTTCATTCAACCACACAAAATACATCACCATCAGCAAAGCATCAGTGGTTTAAACACACATTGAATCCATCAACATTTGGTGAATTATATGTATAAAATTATTGGAAAGAAAACAAATTTAAATTTCAAAAATGAAAACATGAAAACCCAAAAAGATTCAAGCAAAATTTGATATCATGTATTCATATTTGTAGTTTCATGGGTTTCCACCAAAAAAGAACCCAAAAGTAAACAAAGAAAGTGAATTTGAAAAAACAATACCCCTTACAATGAGACTCAGAGGGGTATATATAAAGGCACATTCATGAATGGGGAAGACAAAAAGTCATTCCCTCCAAAAGTCACAAAAGGACACAATATATATGAGAATGTGAAGAGTCATTTTGACTATTCCTTCACATTTTAATTTTATATTATATTACATGCATGTGCACACTTTCAACGTGCTCCATATTTAGATTGATTTTTCTTGTACACTTGGAACTTATCACTATTGCCTTTTACGAAGCAAGATTTGGACCATCGGAGTGGACAAAACAAATATTTGATTGGATGAAATTATCCAAAATCATTTCATGTACCTCCTTAAACTCCACAATTTTATATTCAAAATCCTCATATGTCATCCATACTCTCATTAGTTTGGTAATAGAAGAAGAACCAAAATTTCCTCCATTAGACGAGTCTGCTTGCAACATTCTGTCAAACTATGATTTCAAAACTTGCACAGAATTTAAAGCATTATGATCATTATATAAATTGCACTTGATTCTTTTTGGAAAATCACTTATTTCTTTCAACATATGTTGCACATGATTATATGAATTTTGAAATCTATTTTTACAACATTATAGTATACCTTTCTTAAATTTATGTCTCCACCCATTTCCTATGAATATACTATTCTTTACCATCCAAAATATCCTCATTGACCAAAACCCAGAAATCCACCTTAGTGAGCTCCACAACATAAGGAAATCGATCTCAATATCAATAAATTCTTGGTCTATATTATTCTTTGTCATTTTCATGGCCTCCTCTTCTTTCACAAATCTATTGCACTCATTTATAATAGCTTCAATGGTATTGTGCCCAAGCGTCAACAATTCACTACTCCATGCTTTGGTTGTCATTATTACATTCTTCAATTCATTGCAGTCAATACTCCTTTTCAAGTATTCAAAGCAAGTTGAGATGTAGAAGTTGAAGTAGTGTAATCCATAGAACTGATGAAACTTTCAACATAGGAGGTCAAATAGGAAACCTTTTCTCTCAACTCTTGTTTAGTTGCATTATCTTTCTCCATTTTTTGTATAATCCAATCAATTGATGATTTAGTCATTTTCTTGCCCTTCTCTCTAGATGGTTTCCCTAATGAAACTATAGTAATTGTATAATTTTGGATGGCTACATTTTTGTCTCTAGTTCTTCCTTTAGTGGGGTTACGATTTGAGCCTATCGAGTACCTTGTGAATCTGTGGTGATAGTGGATCTGACCCTTGCTCTTTTTGGAGGTGGTGGCTTCGTAATCATAGATGAAAACTAAGAAAAACCATCTATTGGTGGCTTCATTACCATCTTCTTGTGTTGAATTATTTGATTAAACCACTAGTGTGTGCTTACGACAGATGCATGCTCCTGAGAAGTTTCCTAATTTTCTATATCTTTATCTTGAGCTTCCTATTGTTCTGTCTGCTAAGTGCCTTGGATTTTGGGAGGAATTAGTGACTTGGGAGGAGGAGAGGGAGTCCTTTAAAATAAGGAAGTGGGTGTTCTGTTAGGTGGAGTAGGTGACTTCCCTAAAAGGGGAAAAGTTGATCTCCTCATCCTTAGGGGAAAGGGAGTTAATGCTCTTTGGTGAGGGGGAGATGATGATTTGGGGGGAAGAGAAGGAATTCTCTCTAAAGATGATATTACCTACCTTTATGGAGAGGGAGTTCTTTCTTTGTCATGGACATCTTGAGAGGTACTTTCTAGTGAAGATTTGGGAGGAGAAAGAGGTAGAGACTTAGGAGGAGGAGAAGGAGTTATTTCCAAATCATCTCCTATATGACAAAGGATAGAGATCTCCTCAATAGGTAGACTAAGCTTTTCTTTCATCTTGTTGAGCCATTTTTTGCTCCTCATAAGCTCCTTTTTGGTTCTTTTCTCTACATCTTTGAATTCTCTTTCACTTCATACAACTCAAGGCAGAGGTTTGGAGGCTATTTGTTCTTTTTCATATTTAGGATCTAATACATTCCCATAATCTTTGACTACATTGGGAACAATTACAATTTGATACATTTTTAGCTTATGTGAATTAAGCTAAGAATATCCTCTTTTTCTCATTTCATATTCATCATCATAGTTTTCCTAGAAATATTCTAGCCTCTCTATGTGCTTGCAAACTTATCTCAACCATTCTATGCTTAATGTTGGGTGGAAAAGAGGTTTGGCCTCATACAATTTTAAATTAACCTGGTCCATTTCAATTTCTATACTTTTAGCAGCTTGTCTTGTCAAATAGGTGTATTTGTTTATGGTAATGGGAAATGAGACCCCCTTTACCTTCTTTATAGAACACAACTTTTGTACATCAACCAATTGTCTCCATAATTCTAATTATACCACTTTATCACTAACACATATGGGTAATTTATAGGGTGCTTTGTCAAAACCTCCAACCTTGATATAGGTAAAGGTAGCAAATTGGATGTACCAATTGCCCCATTTCTTTATTTCTGCCATGGTCTTTGTAGACATTCTCTTACCAAAAGCTCCCTCAAACATTCTAATTATGTAGAAGATGAATGTGTCATTGACCCTTAAATATTCTTAGAAGCTTGTTTGATCTCAAGCTAAGGGTAATATTCATATAGCTTATGCTATCCTTGACCCATTACACTTGTTGTTTGTAACCCAAAAAATTGTTGTCTTCTAGCTAGGGAATAGACCAAGTAAGCGGTCATATAAAATTTCTTGGTCTACAATACATTAGACAGCTACTCATGTAATGCGTCACTAATCAACGTGGCCCAGTCTATAAACTCTTTCCTAGCCAAAATCTTAATAATGAATTGATACATTCAAGACTGTAACTCTCTTGCAGTCTCTTGATGTAATGTCCCCATTTTTGGATTCTCTTACAGATCAGTCAGAGCAGGCTTTCTAGGTTGGTGACAGCATAATCAGAGGAATATTTCAATTTCACCAAGGTGTTTGGGTGATCCGGTGGAGATGGTTGACACTTTCTGGAGGGATTTCAGACAACTTGTCTGTACTTACTATTTACAGTAAGTGCTTGCATGTCATTAATCTTTATGGGCTTGTTCTCTTTGGTCCCTAGTGTTCACTGCTATTTTTAGTAAGTGGCAGTTTGGCGTTGTTTGGGCGACTTGGCAGTCAGCTGCTGGCTCTCATAGACATTGCATTGAGCTCAGAGTTATCAAATGGTTTGTGGATCCAGTTGGCACCCTATGAGTTGGCTCAGTTTGCTTATGGTCGTTACTTACTATTTTTAGTAAGTTCGGGTTTGGCACCAGAATGGGATTTTGAGAGTGGGGTTGGATTCGTCTTGTCAAGACCTTTCCAACAAGCTATAGATCATTGGTTTTTGACATCATCTTGGCCTCCATTTTAAAGTCCATAAATTAAACATTATTATTTAATATTGGACCTTGGTGCCTAGGCTCAACAACTTAATGTTGTTTTAAAAGAGGGGACTTTAAGGGTGATGTTGAGAAAATAATTAAAGAGAATTATAATGTATTTTTCCTCTCATGTTTTATCCCATATGCAAGAGGATTTTAGAGACTCCCAATTGGAAAAATATAAAAGGAGGAAAAGTGCTCTCATTTATATATGCTTGGTTTATTATTTTCTTCTCTTTGAGATTTCCCTTGCTAGGGTTTTGGAGCTTTGGCTCTAGGGTTTGAGGATTCAAACCAGAGGCTCTTGGAGGCGGAAACCTCCCTAAGTAGTGGTATCCCACAGGTGTGAAAGATCACCCAATGGTGCCTTCTATGGTGGATACATTCAGTGTTCACAAATGTGCTTCAATAGAGTTGACAGATTGAAAGTTTGATGCAATTCTTGATACATCCTTTGCAGTTTAATGGAGATTTATGTGTGCAGATTGAAAGGAATATTTTAAAGGTAGATTTTGTTGTGGTTGAGGCGAGTTATTGCTGCTATGTAAAACCTTCTTGCTAGCCGTACATATTTGCATAAGGCCGTACCACAGTTGAGTGATTTTTGGAGCATTTGGGAGCAGCAAACTTCTTCATATGCTGTCGCCTAGCCTTGTAGACTATAATCAGTTCTTAACAGAAATATTTCAGAGGCTATGGGTCATTCTTGCTGCTGATATACACTTCCAGCCATGGTCGTACACATCCAGGCATGAAGTTGGGAGTTTTGAGCTTCATTTCTCTTTGCAGGCAGCTTCTATTTTGCATTGTATGAGGTGTCTAAGACCTCTTGTATTGCTGCTATTAATATAGGCATGATATTTTCTATTCCTTAGAGTTTGGAGTGATTCTGGCAATGCCCATTTGCTGGTCCGGCAACAACTGAAATATGAAGTTGCAAATCTAAACATGGGTATGTCACAATAATTCATTATTGGTCATTTTACTATCTGGGTAGTCGACAGTTTCTTTATATCTATTATATATTTCTGGGTTTGGGTTATATGCTATATAGTGTATGTTCTGGCAACACATCTGTAGGAAAACTGAAAACCCCTTCTGCATTCTTCTCTCTAGTCTGAAAGATCACAAAAAATTTAATAAAAATCACACAAAGAATCATTAAAAAAATACAAACAAGTACGGCACATTACACTTGACCAGTGACTCTACCCAATAGTGTGATAATGTCATTCACATCCTAATTGAATTCACTTATGAAGAGTTTCTTTGGGAGTCTTGAGGCAGCTCCTTTTGGATTTAGGAGCCAATTGTTATTAATGACATTAAGACATCCTCAAATGGTCCTCATAATACTTCTTAGAATATTCCATGGAAACGTTAACATGCACATTCTTGATTGGAAATCCAAAGATTTATTCTATATATTGTGGTTTTATAAATAGGACTACATTTCCATCTGCATTTCTAATATGCTTTTGATTAGGGTTGTAATATTATGCATAGGTCATCACTAGGTCTACTGATTGAACTGATATTAGGAATCCCACTACATGTACCTATTGTCTTCAAAATCAACTGTGCTCATTTTGTAGACAACCCCTACGAAACTTGTTTGTTTCATAACCTACACTCTAAGTTTGCAAATCGAGACAAGTCCTTTTGGCCTCATGCAAAGTCATCTAACATCTTAGAATGGTTTGTGACATTCCCCTAAGTCAATTCCTCGAGATTCACAAAAATTGATTAGGTTATGAGCTTGTCGAAATATTAATTTTGACTGTTTTTGGGTGTTAGAAATTTTTTCTATGTTTACATGCATGGGCGGTCAATTTGACTGCCAATGCATGTTTCTTATGTTTCTCCTTTTAGATGCAAGGGCAGTCGAAATGACCACCCAAACATGTCAGTTGCCCTTTTAAAGTGTAAGGACGGTCATATTACCCGCCCCTACATCTTCCTTCATTTCTCATGCTAAGGCGACATTTTTGGCCAACAATGCATCGTCTTCATATTTATGAGACTCGTGTACATTTATTACATCTTTAGTTTCTAGATTTGGAGAATCTTTAAGTTGTTTTAAATATTTTTCAATTTGTGTTTTGCTTTGTTTTTGTTTTGTCTACCTTACCTGAGCATTGAAGAAAGCCTAAGGCCGACGCATTGAAGCGGATTCCAAAGATTTCACCTTACCAAAGGTTTCATTTTCTTCTTCGTGTTTCTACAGGTAAGTTCATTTCTATTCCTTCTCTATGTTTAAGGTTTCATAATGGTAATAAGTATTCTATATCATCTTTTCATTTTGCTTAAATATATCCTCTTATTATCATTTCAAAACCCTAGTTTTTCTTTTTAAAATCGTAAGCTTCTATTAAACCCTAGATGCATTTTTGTTTATCTTTTCCATGAATGTTAAATTCTCCTTAGTGTTTCTCTTTGTCATGTTATTCTTAAGGTTTTCGTTTTAGTTTTTCACGTTTTGTTTTTATTGATTTGTGTTTTTGGTTTTTGTTTTTGTTAGTTTTGATGCTTGTATGGGTGATGGAATTGATCACCCATACAAGCGTTATAAAGCCTTACCTTATCATATGTAGAGGAGGGTTTGATGCCTGATTTTACATATCGTTGTTTTGTTCTACGGTGGAGTCGGTCGTTTTGGCTGAATTGACCTTTAAAGCAAACATAAACTTTTTCCATCCATAAGCGGTCATATTACCCGCCCAAACATGGACTTCCGTTCTTACTCAAAACATGCTAAGGCGGTCGATTTCGCCAACCTTACATGTGATTTACCTTATGCAAATTCAAGGTTGCTAGGGCGGTAGAAATACCCGACCTTACATATGATTTGCAAATCCTACAGATGCTTAAGTGGTCAAATTCTCCGACTATGCTTGAAATTCATTTTTACCATATGCAAACTTAAAACATGTTTGGACGGTTGTATTGCCCGCTCATACATATGAATAAGCTTGTTTTACCTTCAACATGCAGAAGCGATTTTTATGACCGACTCAACAAACTTTTCAACTGCAAGTTTTAAACCTTCCACATGCGATGGTGATCATTTTGGCCGACCTTGCACACTGAGCAAAATCACTAACCTACAGAGGCAGAATAATTAACCACCCTTACACTGTTAAGCATTACTCTAACATGCAGGAGCGGTCAAAATGACCGCCCGTGCATGTTTTCCTAATACTGGGAATTTTTGCAAAATGATACCTTTAGCCCGTTTTCACCTAATTTCTCAACTTGTGCACTCTCATGATCATCAAAATGCAGTTTTCCCAAATTACTAGTATTTCCCCTAACTATGAGATCATGGATTTTTATAGTTTCAACAAATATTTGCGGTCAACACCTTTTCTAGTGCTCTTCGAGACGCTGATGTCAGAGCCTTCTCCCTCAAAGGCTAAAATCATGAAGTATAAGTACCAAGGGGTTTTCCCCATGACTTCATTGCAATCTAATGTGGACAAGATTAGAGATACAGATATTGGTCATGTGGACATGGCCGAGTTTGTGGAGAGAACAAAACAGTCAAACCCTCCTCGGTATATGCAAAAGATTATTGACAGTAACATTCACTTGGTTGCCTCTTTTCTTGTCGTTGCCCACAATCCTGAATTTGTTCTTCAGGTAGCTACTCACTATAAAAAGGATACCATGACTGTGTCTGATTCCCAAGGAAATGTGATCACGAGATTAGATGCAGAATTTCTTGACAAAATATTTGTGTCCAATTGAAAATGTTGGTGAAATAGATTTTGCTTCAGGGCAAAAAGAGTTTGATAAAGATGTGGAAGCTGCAAAGAAACATATCAATAGTAAGTGGCCGAAGACTCTTTGGAGTAATTTTTCTAGGTGGCCAAAAGATCTCCCAAGAAGCAACTTTGTCGAGAGGTAAGTGATTTGATTACACTGCTAAGTCCGATTAGAGGTCTCCCTTCTTCATCTAAGTTTCATGAATGGATGTATACATACATTAAGGTAATTCTCAGGGGTCAATAGAAAATCTTCTGGGGGGAATAGATCAGCAATGCTCTGCATGATCAATTGGTGAAAGTTAGTACAACTTTCAAGTTTTATATGACTTCATATCTTATGTATGCTGCTGCTAGCATGAGGAGTTTCCCTGGTTTAACTCAGGTTGGTGATCGAAGATTGATTCCAGTCTATAAGTATTATCCACAAATTACTCTAAAGGGATCAATTCATCATTTCTGTAGAGTTAATGATGCCTTCTTTTTAGTATTCATGTGTTTATGGAATAATGAGCTTGAGCAGAAAAGAGTATTAGATGAGGCCTGGGAAGTGGTCAATTCTTTTGGTTGTTTATTTTTACAGTTTCCAACTTTCACTTACCTCAGAATGGGATACTATCCTGGTTATCCATATATGCTTCCACAGTATCCCAGTGATAGAATTATTCTGATGGAATCGTGTAGGTGGTTGATTGTTGTACACAATAAGCAGATGGAGCTGAAAAAGTCATGAATTAAGTTTCCTATAGAAATTGGGAGGTACTCTATTTAATCAGCTACCAAGGCCAAAGCAGTTGAATCAGAAATGCAAGTGGTTACTATGAAGACTTTCAAGAAAAGAGATCATTTTGATTACAGAAGAGTACAAGATAAGATCAAGAGAAGGTCAGTTTTTCATATGCCAATAGTTGAAGATGTTTGGGCCGATCTCAGAACACAGAATGAGATCAGGAAGCTAGATTATTGCAAACTTCATTTGAGTTAGATTGAAGAATTGGGCCTTGCAGATATTCCAGAGGGAATGGAAGATGAAGGGGATGTTTGGATCCCAAATACAATGTTGAGAATATTGAAGCCTCGCCTCTACCAGAGGTCAAATGGTCTGTCAAAGAGGAAACTTCAATTAGGAAAAGATTTCAGTCAATTCTAGCCAATACAAATGTGTGGTTAGGAAGTAAAGGAATTAGTCTGAAAGAATTTCTTACTGGATCAGAAACTAAGATTTAGGAGCAAACAAGGAAAAAGGTAGAAGACTAAACAAAGAACAAAAGTGACACTCCTTCAAAAGTGCATAAACCAAAAATCAAGTTTGTATCTAAAGGAGGTAAGAAGAAGGAAGTTGCAGGAACTTCTATTGCCATAGAACCAGGTGTTGAGGATACAAATGTTGATAAAATGGAGATTGAAGATATTGAGATTGGACAACAAGATGTTGAGGAACCTGATGATGCTGAGCAAGTAGAAATGCCTGAGAAGTCTGATGAGGAAAGTGAAAAGGAACAAGAGAAGGAGGAGAATGTAGAACATGAAAACTTGTTGATTCACAACAGTCCCATCAGAAAGATCTTCCACCAGAATCACAAGTTTCTACACCCCTACCTCATGCTCCTATTTTAGGTAGTTTTCCAATAGTTTCCAATGTTCCTATTTCACCTATTTTTATTGTGTCTTCTGATAATACCCCTCCCTCTGTAAGAACAAGTTTTGGGACCGTGTTTGATTCTTTTAGTTCTATTCTAAGTTTATCTTCCCCATCATTTGATATTGGTGAACAAATTGTTCTGGAGCATTTTCTAGATGGTTCAGAGAAAGTTGTTGACACAAGTGCAGTTTTTACCCACACTAGTCCTATTGTTACTATAACAGGTGTGAGCATGGATCTAGTAAAATAGGTAATTGATTTTTCTTCGAATGTTGGTGCCTCAACACTTCCTCCATGGTTGTCTGCGTACACTCCCAAGAGGAAAAAGCAGACAATTTCACTGGATGAAATTGATATTGAGAAATTACTGCCTGCCAAACCAAAGGCCCAAAAAAAGAAACCTAAAACTATTTCTAGGCTTATTGATGAAAAAGGAGTCAGGTACGCAGAAATTGCTAAGCCACCAGATGATGCTACTACATATACGTTTGATATGAGTGATTATATTGTCTCTAGAGTTGAGTTAGGTAAGCTAACTCATGAAGGTATCAAGGCAAATTTTCAAGCTACAACAAGCTCATTGCTTGTGAAATATGATGAGGTAAAGAAGGAAAAAGAGCAGTACAAAGCAAAGGCAGAACAACTTGCTACTGTCCTTCAGAAAATAGTGAAATCATCTGAGATCGTGGAACCTATGGCAGTGACTATAGAAGACCCTCTGATTCAAAAGGTTGAGAAGGTTCAAGCCAGAGGAAGAGTGGTTAGTGACATTGTGGAATGGTTGTTGGCACATGGTAGAATTCTCTTGAAGACCACAGTGGAAAGAAAGGAAAAAATGGACAAGATAAAAGTTGAGCTAGATGACATTGTTGATTTACTTTCTCAAGAATTACAAGATCAAGAGGAAAGTTTAGAGGAATGGATTGAGATGAAGAAGATCAAAATAAATAATCTGATTGCCATTGGTGTCATTTCAAACCGAGAGTCTTATCTTAAGACCAACGAATCTATTACTCATCGCATCAATGTGATAAAAGGTTTACTTGATGACTTGTGCCAAGTACGTGAAAACTGTGAAGATAGTAATGTCTTACTTCTACACAGGTTAGAGGAACTACCATGCACTCTGACAAGTGAAGGCCACAAGTTTCTCTTAGCAGAGGAGATGATAGATGCTTTCGAGAAGATGGTTCAACATAAATATGAAGATGAAGTGCCTACAGTGATTTCAATGGATAGCCTTTATGATCATCACTCAACCTTTGAAAATCTAAAGGATAATCTTGAGAAACACGAGAAAGTGATAAAGGCAGTTAAAGACGCAGTTCTCAGGGCTCGTACCATTTCTAATAATATAGCGAAGCCTGATGTATGTGAAATGGCAACAATACAAGCTATGTACAAAAACTATTTGAAGAAGAACGATGGTGGCAGCAAAAGTTCATTTTCAAATGCCTTAGTTTATTTTCAGTCTTATAGATATAATTTGAATTTTGTTGTGGACATATTCACATGTATTTTCTCAAAATGTAATTACATGTGAGACAAAAGAAGTCATAAGTCAAATAGGACTCTATTGTTGAATAAGTCAAAGTAGTTAGGATTTTCCTAAATTTTCTCAAAGCTTCTCCCTATAAATAAAGAGGGCCTCTATTGTAATTTCTATCTTTATCTATTGCAAAGAAACTTTGCTGAATTGGAAAACATATCAAGACTTTGAGCTTTTCATGTTTATCAAATTTTTAAGTGAATATCAATATAAGCAAGCAGTTTGAGTATCAACCTTTGAGTTGGATCATACTATTTTATGATATCAGTGTTCTCATGTCATTGGTGTTATAATATATTGAATCGTTGCTAGCATAGTGGAGTTTTATTGAAAATTGAGAGAAGTGTTTATGTTTTGGTTAAACAGACTTTGTGCTGTTTGCTCATTACAAGAGTTTGTGTTTACATTTGTGAGAAGAGAATTGTTTAAAGACTTTGTGTTGTAAACTGTTGTGTTCAAGTTAGTTATATCATATTGGGGGAGAGTGGAGACTTTGAGCTACATTTGCATTCAATCAAGTTTATTTGTGGGAAACAGGTAAGCAATAAAAGACTTTGTGTTTCTATGGTTTGTCCCAGTTAAGAAGTTATTAAATATCATTCCTGTTGAAGTTATCATTTTGAAAAGGAAAACGTCTATTCTGAAAAAAGAGAATAGGATGCAATGAAAACACCCCAAGCATAGATTTAGTTTGTATAAGTTTAAAAAGTTATTTATTAGAAAGAACTCATTATCTAGAGGGAACCTCCCCTTGCTGAGAGGAGAGACTCTATCTCATCATAGCTATGGTGATATAACCATTTTACCGTTAGTTAGCTAAACGACAAAATATTCACCCAACAGTACCAACCCACTAGAACTCAGATTTTGGGTTCTCTAACTTAGATCTCTACCTAAAGTTATCCTTGTGTTGAATTCATCTAGCCCTACATGCCCCTGATCTATGTTTGTTATGTTGATGAGGTCTATTAGGATTTTTGAAGCCAGTACAACCCCTTTGAACTTGCATTTCATCTTGGCTAGTGAGGTCATACTCAAGTGAATAACCTTGAAAATATTTAACTTAAAACATGTTTGATATACATGTTAAATTTTAATCAATTAAACCCATGGTTCAATTCATTAAGTCCTTAAGATTCCATTGCACGATTCCCAATGTCCATTATGTTCAAATATCTAGTTTGTGGGTATTGAAATGAACAAAACGAGGGTTTTTCTATTTTAGTGCAATTCAGGGCTTGAACCTGGTTTGCAAGTTGCAAACCAGGGTTCAGAGCCAATTAACATTTTTCAAGCAAGTTCAATTTGTAAGTTGAAAATGAAATGTGATTGCATGTCAAGGTTCAAACCTTGACTACAATTTGTAATCAAGTTGCAAACTGCAAACATTTTTTGAAATGTGACCCTAAATGCAATTTGTAAACCAGAAATGGACTGCGGTCTACAAATGCAAATTGGGGTTTAGACTTTGGTTGCATCTTACATGAGAATTGTAAATTGCAAAGGAAAAAGTTTTTTTGAACTACAATCGGAGTTTAGACTTCAATTGTAGTTTGCATATGTTTTACAAACTACAAAGTTTTTTGGGAATTTAGATTGCAACTAGAGTTTGGACTTCGATTTCAGTTTGCATGATAACTAGAAATTGCATATGATTTTAATTTTCTAGACTGCAACCAAAGTTCAAACTTCAGTTGTAGTTTGCAACAAAATTGCAAGTTGCATACGTTTTTGGTTTTTTAGTTTACACAGGTATAAAATGAAAAATAAAACTAAGTTTGAGATGTAATCTTTCAATTGCAACACAAGTATACAAACTAAGGCCAACTAAGTTTTAGATTTGAAATTAAAACTTTGAGTAAAACCCAAAAATAGGGCATGAAAGTTTTAGACTTGAAATTTCCATTCTATTAGCAACCCACAAAACTAGGGCACAAAAGGGTAGGAAACAAGTACCCTAATTAGGCCCACTCTTCAACAAATTCATGAATTCAACCATTGCACAAAATAAACACAACAAACATAATGAGGATTCAAATGCAACATCTCAAGAAAAGGAAAACCATGTAGGCAAAATTCATTGAAACCACTCCAAAACCCTGAAACCCTAGGTTTCAAATGCAACAAAACCCAAAAATAGTAAAGGGGGAAATTGGAGATCAAATTGAGACACCTTTAAATAGATTGAAAATTTTAGAATTTTTAACATTTGTTGGTGGTAGGGGAGCAAGATCATCGGCAGTTGCGAATTGAGAAGTTGCAATGACAAGAAATTGGGGTAACATAACATTTAAGCCTCCCTGACACATGATCCATTAATGGCTCATCAATCGGCGATCTGGGGTTTTAGGATGGTTTTGCAAAAGATCAGCATCAGGCTTTAGAGATTTAATAACAATTTGTAATGTGAGTGAAAAAGGACCTTGGGGTTTCGAGACAAATTGCAACTTTTAAAAATAATAAATATTGCAGCTTTAATGTGACAAAGGTGACTTTGGCCCCTTAATTTTCAATGTCCACTTCACACCTTAGGACTTGAAACACATTAGTTTTCTAAGCCCTAATTACACAACTGACTTAATCAAAACAATTTTGTAAAAGATAAAATAAAGTCAATACGGAGAATCATCCAGGATTTTCCAAAAATTGAAATCACAAAATCTAGCAATAGAGTCCCCAAATTTAAAAATTTATAGGTGTGTTGTGGAGGTCACAACACTACCAACTGTAATCTCCCGTATTAATGCCATTGCAACACTATTCCAAGTCCTTGAGAATACCAATAATTAAATCATTATCTCTCATCTCTCCCATGGACATCTAAGAACTCATTCCAAGAAAGTTGCAGACACATACATAGAATTGCAAGGTTAATATCACATCTAATCCTATTAGAAAAGAAGTCAAAATGATGCTCTCCAAGTTCCAATGCGTAGCACCAATATGAGTGCCACAAAGTAGTAGTAAAAAATAGCAAAATCAATGGTCTAAAAAATAATGGGGAGCAATTTAAAATTGGAAGTGATGGTATATGATTTGATAGCAAAGCATCAATCCTTGCACATGATGTGAAAATAATCTTGATTTAAAGAGTTTAGTTTGCTCACAAATCATTGGTAGAGACAAAATTTGAAAAGTTTCTACTTTGCTTAGTCACACGTAAAGATTATCAAAGGTTTTATAGTGCATTAAATACATGACAAGTGGTAGGCTAGGAAAACAAAAATGAATTCTTACTCTAGCCATCAAAATAATGTTTTGTTTGGGTGAGGTGGCCATTGTGCCATTAATGATATTTGAAAGCTTGCACTCTAGTTACAACACCACTAGTAGTTTCTTGAAGGTACCCATTCCACTATTTCTCTTAGCAACTCTTCTTCACCACAATTCAAACATATCACCAATAAAATCCTCACACCATAATCAATGACATTATTTGAGATGACCAACAAGCTTCTAACAATAGTGGGCATGGCCAAGGCATGCACCATAATAGGGCATCACCCTTCAAAATTCGTGGAGAGCACCTCTAAAATAGCCAAGGATGGCTCCACCATTGCTTTATCTATGTTGAGAAGTAGCTTGATAAAAGCTGCAATAACACCCTTTGTATTAACTATTTTAGGCCCATTTTAACCACACTATAAAGAGGAAGCATCACCTTAAGACCAACTCTAATAGTGATAGGATATGTAAGGTTATGCTGAAACAGAGCCAACAAATTGTTAATTTTTTTAATCTATTGAACCAATATTCTTGGCAATAGACTTAAACTCAAATTTGCTTCTATTTTAAATGAATGGTTTAAATATGTATGACTCATTTATTTTTTGTTTTAATTGTTTTTTAGATCAGTTTCTCTATATGATGGTAGGCAACAAGAGGGCTCTTATTCTTACTCATTTGGTTCTAGGTCCTTGAGTTGAAGAGATTCATTATCCAGAAGTAGATCTCTTACACCTAAAAGATATACACATTGTAGGTAGAAAGAACCATCCATATCATTTAGTTAGTCTAGGCCTTACTCTTAGTCATTAGATAGGAGTGGATAATGTGCATATGTGGAAGCAAAACTAGTAAAGAATGATTAAGATAGATTTATGGCTTTGTAATAAGTTTCATCACTTCTTTGTCATTTAGAATGTGTAAATTTTTGGATCTTGGCTCAACTAGTTCTCCTAAGCTTGATCAATTCCCTTACAGATCATTTTACCCAAGGGCAAGCAAGTATTAGAAGTAGAAATTGTTGGGTTGTTTCGAATACCTAATATTATTGCTATTTGTTCGCCTTCCTATTCTGTTCATATTTTTGTTGTGCATTGCTCTCTCTTCCATGAGGAAAGCAAACCAATTTAAAGTTTTTGTTTATATGTAGCAAATTGTATGCAAAACAAGTTGTATACAATGCTTATATATGGATAATCTCTACTTAGTTGTACACTATATTTGTACAATCTACAAAAATGAATTTTTTTGGTTTTCATTTGGGACCATTGATATTCAACTCAAGACATTGGATTGATAGATTATGTTTGATTTGCTAGAAGCTATGATGTGGAGATTCTACCTACAATTATGGTTGACAACAATTCTTGTTTCTATAATTGTGTTAACATTGGCATACACTAGTAGCTATGTAAATATAAGTGAGACCCAAGGAAACTTTGTTGTAGCTCTAAGATAACTTATCCATTGAGGTGGTGTAGCATCTTACCAATCGATATCAAATGTTCTCACATTGTGAAATATTAATATAATTTAGTGTTATACAAGTTTGTACTTTTGCACATATGTTTTCATGGACATGGTATGAGAAAGCATATTCGACTTGGAAATTTCAATTTTCTATCGAATCTATGTGAAATAGTTGTAACTAATTGTTATTACAAGTACTTATTTTATTTGTTTATAACTTAATCTCTCAAACACTTTCAAATGTTTAAGCTTTTCTTTTTGACTAAATAGGTCAACCTAAATTATTAAGAATAAATTAGCAAAAACAGGCATGGTCGAGAATTTAGAAATTTGGGTCTTTTGGGTGTAAAACATATAGAGCTGCCTATCATGCCAATTTTACTTTGGGAATGAGGTTTTGGTATTTGCCCATGTGTTCATAAGTTGTGTTTTAATGTCTAAGTAAAGTAGTTGGTGTGATTACTTATGAGTAAAATAGTTGTGATTACTTCTGAGTTGGAAAGTCTTATCTTTCATCGTAACATAGCTTGCAAGATTTAATAGGTATCCACAAATTGATTCAATAGCATATTTTCAAGCTAATTATTTGCAGGATTACTAATGCATCCCTTGGATGCAATTATTTGAATGTATTTAGCCAATAGGCATTGAGGAACAAAAAACCTCAGCAAAATATTTTAGTGTTTAATTTTTTTGGCAATTTATTAAATAGGAAATTGTGATTTATTTTTTTTCCCATTGGTTCATACTTGAAACAGTAAGTGTAAAAATTCAATTTTTTCTTCCAAAAAATAATTAATTGTCATTTCATTAAAGTGCAAGTGGATGAAGGATATTGCAAAGTGACAGCGTAGATGACATTTTGTATTTATTAGTTTGTGCAATGTCAATTAATGGTTTTTAATAGTTCTTACAAGATGACATGCGTACGTCCTATTTACCTCCTAAATTCGCTTGGCTCAGTTAAAGTAAAATTTCACGAATAGCTGTAGTGCATGTATGTTTTTGTGTTTTGAAGGACCAGGAGTTGCGAAGGAATATCTGCATCAAGCCTATGAAACTGCATCTTCGGTAAGGCTCAACAGTAATTTATTTATTTGTTTTTGCTTCAGCTCTGGTAAAACATATCTACGAGTGACATGACTGAAATGATTTATTTTTTTAGGGTTTAATTTCTCTGCGAGTGTCGTCATTTCAGCCACTGAATTCATTTTTTTTCGCCATATTTAGTGTGTCTTCCAGTTTGTAATTTTGTATCCACCTAAACCAAGAGGTACATTTATCTAATTGTCAAATAGTTCATTTTAATTCTTTCTCTTTACTTGCTAGACAATTGATCCTAATGCCAGTTAAGTTTCAGAATAAATTTTCCATTCTTTTTTGTTTTGTGCCTATAATTGTAACAAAAAAATTAACCCTTCTTGTTTTTTTGATATTTAAGTCATCACTATATTAATCACCAGTGGGTGAAATTTTTTCTCTTGAAATTATTGTATAAGGCTCAAATTTCTGATAATTGCCGTGCATTTCAGTTCATCAGAAGAATCTTGCAGGGACTGTTTTGTAAGGGTTTGAACATTTTTAGTTGCCAATTCAATCATTGGAGTTGTAGGCAATTTTGGTCTTGTCATGTCCCCTTTTCCAGAGTGATCACTAAATAACTTAAATGTTTAGCCTATTCATCATTCCCATAGGCTAAACCACATGGTGAGGGAATGAATGTGATTTTGGTTAAGTCTTATTTATTATATCTTTCATGTTAGCCAAAGTCATAGAGGTGTCATCATACATATTTAGGGGGTAGGACCTATAATTAAAGAGGGTAAAAAGGTTAAGTATGAGGGAGAAATGAAATCTTTAGTTACATTCCTCTTATCTATTTCTAAAATAGGATCTATGAACAACTATCATGGAGTGTGCAAGAAATATGTCCAAGATAATCAGCCATCATGCAAGCTGAGAAGGATCGGCCACTTCAATAAAAGATTCAAACACAAAATCAAAAGAAGAATCGATGAGGAAAGAAGACATCATAAAATGAGGCACTCACACCCATGGAGAAATAGGCCTCAACTAAGGAAATGATATTCCAAGAAGGGGATCGGCTATCATAGAGATACCCAATGTTTGCATATGGAGGGAAATAAATTCAAAATCAAAATAAGGAAATAAAGCCAATTGCAAATGATTATTTCAAGAGACTTTCGCCTAAGAGAATGAGGCATGGGATCATTTGCCAAGGAACCCAACAGCTATCATTCATTGGATCATGTGTCAAAGGCACCTCACTTAAGAGACTTGCGGCCAGCTAAAGGAGACGTCACCCAAGGAGGCATTCTCATATGCAAAGATTAGACTTTGGGCTATTGGTTGTACCAGTGATTTTGTATGGCTGCAAAGTCTGGGACAACAACACATCGACTTCGAAATGGAGGCAAATAGAAAGATTACAAAAACATCTAATCACAAGCAACTTTAAAATAAAAAGCTTTGTCCCTTATGAGTTTATCCTGGCTGAAGCAGGTGCTTATCCTATTGAGGCGATGGCGATAACCAGGCTTTTGGGGTATTTGAAGAGAATTGAGAACATGGGGGGGCACCGCTGGCCCAAAGTTGCAGCGGAGGAAAAGATTACCAGAAGGAAGAATATGTGGATGCAACAAAATGCCAAGTGGCTGCACAAGTGGGACATCAACATTCAAGAATGCCCAAGATCAAATGTAGAAATCAAAAAGTTTGTGAGAGGGAAAGTCAAAGCTGCCATGTGGTCTCAACAACTCGGGCGAAAAAGAGAATATTATGTCATTCATTTTAACCCCACATGTGATCACGATCAGAAGTGTTATATTGTGGCGGATATCAAGTGGAAATATAAAATGTTATTGGCCCAGCTCAGAACTAGCTCACACCATCTTAGGTGTGAAACGGGAAGATGGAAGACACCCAAAGAAGAGTGGACGGATAGGATTTGCCGTCTTTGTTCGTCGGGGTTAGTGGAAACGGAATGGCATTACATCATGGAGTGCATAGCCAATGAGGACATTTGTTTCAAATTCAAGGATGTCTTGAATGTTGTTTCTTTAGCGGCCTTGTTTGTTGAAACAAAGATTGTGAGAGTGGCTGATTTTTTGGACAGAATCCATAGAAGAAGATTGACTATCATCAAGGAGATTGAGAGCAGCAGTCAGGTTTAATTGGCGGCCTATTTGCGGGGTCTGCTGCTTTTCTGAGTCCCATAAACTGTTCCGGTCTCGTGGACGTCATTAAAAACTTTCATTTCATTTCAAAGAAGGTTCGCTCTAGGAATCCGCCAAAATCAAGAATAGATCCAAGCTAAGAAAACATCATTCACCCAATGCTTATGTGAATTGCCTAGAGATATTCGGCTAAGCTCAAAGAGACGTCATTCACCAACGAAAGATGCATTCGCCTATGACAGAGAAGCCTCCAATCACACTCGTCAAGAAGGCGATATTTGGCCTAGTCTAATCTTGGAGCATCATCATCCGCCCAAGACATGATACTATGAACAATGCACTCAAAAAGTTGATCCGACATATTCAGCTAAGGAAAGGATAAAAGAAAAGGAAATCGTTCTAGTCACAATCGCTTATGCTAAATAACGATTTCATAGAGAAGGAGATCCAAATTGCCTTGGGATCGATTTACTAGTTATTTTCATTTAAAATTGCGCTGCAAGTTCTTAAATGAATAATTGGCATGGGAGAAATCCAAATTTCAAAGTGACGCCGCCATGAGGAATCGCTCCTACCAATGCACCAACTCAATCGGCCAAGGATAAATAATGCGCTCGTGACATTCGAAGGCATGTTTGAATTTTGGTATGTTCTCATATTCTTTTCAAGTTTGAAGGTTCCGATCTTCTTACTTTCATGCAAGGTGATGTGCTCTTGCACATAGGGTGATGACCCCCTATGCTTTTAAGAGGTGATATTGCTTCTAATATCATCATTGCTTCCAATTTACAAGTACTTAGTTTCATTGCAGGCTCTAAAGGGGTTTTGGAGTCAATCTTTGAAGGCATTAACACCAAGATCTGGAGTATTTTGAAGGATCCATCTCTTGCATCTTTGCTTGCAGCCATTGGAGGGCTGTTACAGTTATTGAAGGCATTGCTACAGGGCTGCTACGGTCATAAATTCACATCCATTGACTTTATACTTCTTTGGGCTAACATCTAAGTCGAGGCATTCAAGCCTAGGAACCTATTGTTGGATCCTTGGAAAAGAATAGGTGTCAAATCTTGTGGTATACTTCTTGCTGGGTGAAAACGGTGTCATCAGCCAATTGCATCAGTCATAACAGTCTCATTTCAGTCACATTTGAAGGTGTCACAGGGCTCCTTGAAGGCTGGGATCATTTGGCCAACACTCTTCATTGATGATCACTGGGTTATTATTTAAGACTAATTGTAATAAGATAAACTTCATTTCTGTATGTGACTGTCACAGTGGACAGCAAGTTCTTTTGATTTGTATTGGCGTCATTTGAATCGAATAGATAATATATTGAAGTGGAGTTTCATTGCAATTTGTGTATTTGTTCAATTACATTTGAGGGAGTTGAACGGTTGCAAGAAATCTTATCTAAATTGGAATATAATTTTCAGTTTAACCACTAAAGAACATCACAGGTCTAGTAAGTCTTTTGAATCATTGATAGTTTAATGGTATGCCATCTGGATTGCCCATTTTGTTGTTTTCCTGTAATCTTCAGATTTTGATTTAGTTTTAGGTTCTGGGTAGGAGATATTGGCTGTCTTTTTCAGTTTCTTTTAAATTTTTTTTTTTTAAGAAGGCTAATAAAAACCCAATAGTCAATTTTTTTGGTTAAAATCTATAACTATCATAGGGTGTGTTGCTTTTCCTCTCCAGACTGTTATTTCTTTTTAGGTATTGCAACTTGTTACATAGGTTGTTCTTTGTTTTTTAAAATAAATTTAATTTTCAAAGTTTTGCAAATAATGATTCAAAAAATGAATCTGGGTAGTCAATATGAAAGCTCAAGATAAGAAAATTCAAAATTTGTTATCTCTTTTTAACTTCAGTGGTTTTCAAAATTGTAAACGTTTATTTAAAAGAAATCTGAGCAGTCAATATGAAGCCCAAGGAAGGAAATATCGAAATATGTTATCTCTTTTCTTGGCAAGCTTTACTAACTTTTTTCCAATTATTTTTGGAGGAATCTGGCTGCTTTTTATCTTGATGATTCATAAATTCTCAAAGCTTTTTTTACTTTATTGTCTCGGTTCATAATTCCATGTAATAGATTGTGCTGCAATTACATGAAAGGGCTTTTCATGGGTGTACTAGTTTTCTTTTTTTCCTTGGTAACAGGATCAAACTCCGGGCGGGTGAATACATAGAATTCATTGGTGGGTATTAATGGAAAAGTTAGGGTTTCTCTTATAATCCTCCTACCATGTCCTATGGATGGAAAGTGAATACCAAAATTAATTGTATAAATAATACCGGCTACAGCAATCTATCATTCCAAAGTTGCACTACTAGATTATGACATAATTTTTCGAAACAAGGATCAAGTAAATGCACACCTGGTAATATCCATAGAAAGTCCAAGTCTAGAATATGTCAGATGCAATCAAGTTGTTGTTTGGCTGCACCAAGTTATAGCCTCATCAGAAGGAATTGAGGTGAAAACAAGTGATTTTCCCTAAACATGCACTATTTGTCTGCTTGAGAAATATGAATAAGCTGGTGATTTTTCACACCTGAATGATTGTTACACTCCTCTAAAATGTCCAATTTGCTGTCAGTTGAAACCATTAGGAGGTCACCAGTGAATAATGTTTTCAATGGCTTATAAAACAGTGAAACAAAAATGGAGGTCAGAAGGTAGAGTTGTGAAACAAAAATGGAGGTCAGAAGGTAGAGTTGTACCCTTGGATTGAGATGTTCTATTGCTACCATAGAGACTCATGTTTTACATTTGACTACTACAGACAAATCATCGTTACATAAATTACAGATACATAAATTAAAAATATAGAGTTGTTCTTCTATCCCCTTTAGGCACATTATGGATTCCACTCACCATTATTTTGGATTGGGAATCTCAATTACATAATTGCTATTACAAATTATTTTGCATGTTGCTTGGTTGTAAGCCGCCGCTCTCTATAGCTTTTTACCTTAGATCATTGAACAAAAGGAATTCATGAATATAACCATGTGCCTTGAGCATGCTTATCTGCACATTACTTAACACTAATAAGGCAACACGTATCTCTTTTATCACTCACTTATTCAGTTGTCTATCGATTCCAATCCTTTGCACTATTTGGAATCGAAATTGCCCTCCCTGCTCCATGAACCTTTTATGAGCAAAATGAACAGGAAAAAGCATTGTTTCTGTAGAGTACGTGGCACAAGTACATGTCCAATCTATAGACTTGGAGGAACACAAGCCTCTAGAGGACAGACATTGTGTCCAACATCATTTTCAAGTAAGATATAGAGTCCCTTCACAGTTAAGCCAACAAGGGCTCAAGAGCCAATGACACAACATACTAAATCCTATCAGATATTATCATATAACATCCCATTTAGTATTGAGCATCGGATCAATTGCTTTTTGCCTTGACCTGCCAACTCAAATATGTAAACACAATGTGGTTTAACATCAACAAACTCAAACAATACAAATCAGTGTATTTAAATGAGGGTGTGCAAGCTTTCCACACTTAGGTTGTTCTTTGGAATTTGCAATCCCCTTGTCCAAAAGATACAGTATTGGAGCCCATGAATCAGTTCACCCAAAAACAACCTATGACTTAATTTATAATAGAAAATGAATCTTGCCTTTGCAAGATAAGTGAATCTCCTACTTCACATTCAAACAATATTTTTAGCATCTACACCAGGAATTGAAAAAATTTCCCTGTTAACATGAACAGAATAATGAGTACTCTATGTTTTAGCTATATTTATTGTCCTCACCATCTGTTGCATTTTTACTCAGAGTACATAGTTAGGTGATATAAGCCAACAATCAATCTCCCACAAATTCTCTCTCTAAATTGGAATTCAAACTAACTTGATTGTTTTCCTTGTTTTCCTTGTACCTTTTGCACTAAATTGACAAACCACAATTGTGATTGTATGATGAATGCTGAAGAATTCATTTCCACCTTTTTAGGAAGCAATTTTATCTGACAAGACATTGAAACCCAGTTTAGACAAGACATTGAAACCCAGTTTAGATTTATCTATTGATCTCAACATTTCTAATTTAAAAAAAAAACTAAAAAAAAACATTTAATTTAATGCACCTTTGCTAGTTTCATTTTAGAAAAATAAGCTTTTCCAAGTAACCAACTTTCACTCTATGCTGCCAAAGAAAATGAAAACTAGTGTTTTTTTCAAGGATTACAAATAAATAAGGCCTAATGGCTAAATTATCTAATTACGAGATCTCAATTATCTAATTTCTTTATTTCTCATGTCAATACATTTTCTTGTAGAACTCAATAAAAGGATTTTTTGAACCAGAACTGAGCAATAGTACATGAGCAGTGTGAAATATTGTCTATAAAGGTGCATACAATTTTCCTATATTATAAAATAAGCAATTTGCTTGAATCACTTCAATTTCTATTAAATATGTAATAGCTTATAACTGATTAAAAACTCTAATCAAAGAATAGAATGGTAGTATGTAGAGTGAATACTATTTTGAATAATAATATTTATACATAGTTAGTAGTTATTATATAATTTTTATAAAAGCAAAACTTTTAATATATTTGAATACATGTGTCTAGATTTATGCCACTAACCTAGAAATTCTATCTTGAAGATCATGAGTTTGTATGCAGATGGCAATCCTCTACCTAAGCTTCTGCTGACACTGCACTCAAGAAAATTAAAGAGCTTTCACCAGAATGTCAAAAGGCCATCATCGAAAAGCATCTATATCATCATGACTATCCTTCTATTTTAGATACTACTTCTGCATGGGACAATACCACTATAAATCTAGAAAACAAAGAAGTTTTGATATGGACCTCTGCTATTACAAGAGGTAATATTATATTATTAAAAGTTTTTGCAAGGAAATATAAGCTTATCCATTTGCAAATTAGTTGCAGGTCTATAATCCAAGGTTGCTCTTATGGAATCCATTGTATGGACACTTTCCTTTGTACGCTGAACCTCCATACCAAATATCTGTTGTCTCATATGACCCCATTCCGGGGCATAACTATATGGGACACACTTGAATCTATTCTTGCTTTGTGTTTAGAATTTCCTTATGGTTATCTGGAATGGTATATACATCATACAAAAACACAACTTTTAGGAGAATGGTATGTTCTTGGTACAATCCAATATTCTCATAAAAAGATTAAGCATTCTTATGCTTATTCATACATAAGCACATTTGCTACTTCTGATGATCTTCCAGGTATTAATCTCGTCCAAGATGTCAGGGGATGACAAAAGGTATAATTATACTTCCCTTGCTAGTGTTTTATTTAGAAAAATATTTCAAAGAAATTAGTTTGTTCGTCACCAATAAAATATTTAGACAATTTATTATGTAGATATAACTCCTCATTACACTAGCTTATTTACTATAATAATCTGTTGAGAACAATCTTTATACATATCTAGCAGGATGCAAATGGAGCCTAAAATCACATACCCACGAAGCTCTATGTTGTTTAACAAGCTTTTGCATAAACAAACTTATATATGACTTGTCATATTTGTTCCAGAGGAATTCTATATAACAAACTATCGCCTATTTTTAAGAATTGAAAAACACTCTTTGTATCCAATATTTGGCATTTACAATTTGCCCCTCATTATTTGCTTTCAACTGTAGTTGGAAATCTTTTAGAAATAGCAATATTACTGCTTTCAATTTTACATTTCCATGTTGAATTTGTACATTAGTTCAATAAATTTTTTTGGTCTTAGTACTTTAGCAAAATTAAGGGAAAATGAAAATGCTCAGATCTTTCTTTTCATTAGATGCAAATATTAGGAAGCTTCTTAAATTTTTTGAAGAAAATTATACTGCTGTAAAGTTCTCTCTCATTATGCATATTATGATAATCTGCGTTGAAATTGTCTTCAACTTTCTTTAAAATCTCAAGCGAAAATGGAAATGCTCACATCTTTCTTTTCTTTTTATTGGATGCAAATATTAGGAAGCTTTTTAATTTTTTTTTTAAAGAAAAATGATAGGGCTGTAAAGTTCTCTTACATTATGCATATTATGATAATCTGCTGTGAAATTGTCTTCAATTTTCTTCAAAATCAAAAGGGACAATGAAAATCCTCACATCTTTCTTTTTATTAGATGCAAATATTAGGAAGCTTATTAAATTTTTTGAAGAAAAACGATAGTGCTGTAAAGTTCTCTCACATTATGCAAGTTATGATAATCTGTTGTAATCTCTTACAAATTGTATGCTATATTTTTAATTTCTTGGTGAACTCTCTATTCTTGGATGGGATGGGGCATAACCCCTGCATGCTACCACTTTTTTCCTAGATCACACTATGGCTAGGGAATTGAACATGGGGCAACATTTATAAAATACCACCAATTACTGGCAGACCACAGCCCAACTAACAATCTAGTTATCTTATGTTAGTAATGCCTCAAACATAAATTTGTACTCCCACTAGTAGAAGCTATTTCCTCCCTTTTTAGCAATACAATTAATTAACAGTTGGAAGTGCAATTAGTCACGAATGACGACAGTTAATCAAGTAGATAAAGTTGTCCACTTATATTCTGCAAATTAAGTGTTAAATTATGGTGCAAAGGAACAATCATTGTGTACAGTTTTTTATTGACAAATAGACAAGGGTGAAAAATTGAGTCATTCTAAAAATAATGCCCGTTAAGATGCTTTTGTGCATCTGCTAAATACCATTTGGAATTTACATCTCAAGTCATTTTAGGAATGGGAAAAGAACTATGGTGCTTAATAAATAATGGAATAATTTTAATAACGCATATATTAGCGCTGTCTTGACCATCATAATGGCTAATTGGGCCATTGTTACCTTTTTTGGAGGATAATCTGTTATAGTGACCTGAAACATTATTCCCATACTATCTTTTATCCAAGATTCCGTTGCACATTTTCCATCTTGTTATACTTGTTAGTTTTCTATCCTTTTTGCTTTGTTCACAATCCTCTATTTGATGATTTGCAGATAAAATTGGACATTATGGATTCATTACTTGCACTAACTGTTCTCATGTCATCAGGTTTTTCCTTTTGACAATATACTACAACAACATTCAAAACATAGAGGTAGGAACCTAATGCAATGCATCCCTTGTTGACTTAGAAACACTATATTATGTGAGATCATATCTACAACATTTCTAACTTTTAAAGATATAACAATACATGATACATAAAATAGTCAATTCAATAAAAAAAATTAATTATTAAAATCCAAGAACATTATAACACTTACTATCATTTCAACTTCTAAAAACTTTTAGAGACCAACCGTTCCGTTACATGTTAATAGTGAATGTTCAATTTTCAATTAAATGTAATAAATTGGTAAGGAGTTCCCTCCAATCACTTTAAACGGTTCAATCATCTGAGGTGCGAAACTGGTAGATGGACGGTCCCCAAGGAAGATTGGGAAGATTGGAATATTTTCTGGAGTAAAAGAGTGGTTGAAACTGAATGGCACTTCATCTTTGAGTGTGTTGCTTATGAAGATATCCATACTCAATATGAAAACAACTTGAAGTTGGGCAGTCTAAACGAGCTCTTTGAGTTCACATAATGACCGGCTTCATGCTCAAGATACATAGTAGAAGAGTCGACATCGAAAAGATCTTAAAAATATGGTCAAGATACATAGTAGAAGAGTCGACATCGAAAAGATCTTAAAAATATCTTAACGGTGCGGCCCTTGGTCTCTTAGACTGCTTGGTCTCGTGGATGTCATCAAAATAAATTCATTCATTCAATCCTTGTCTAAGGTTAGGTAGCTAATATAGACACGTTGTACCGAAGAACGCGTGTGGCTTTCTCAATAATCTATTAAAATTATCCATTTCCCAATCTGTAATTCAAATTAAGAATGACGTTAATCTTGCCAGCGTGGAGCCTACGTGGATACACGGGGACCTCATACGCTCGTTGGCACTGCTTCCTTCCTCGGCCTTCATTCGACGAAGCGCAGGCATTCCATTCCTTAATTTCACAGCTCTGCTCGATCTAAAATTTCAGACAAACATGAAGCCAATAACCCTAACCCTAACACTTCCGCTGCATCCCTGCCATTTTCACTCCCACTCTGCCTTTCCTCTAAATCTCCGTCAAAACCTCAATTCCCGACGAGGATTTGCTCGCACTTGCCGCGTAAAATGTTTCAGAAGCGAAAATTTGGAGGAGACGGATACATTTTCGAAATATTCGGGCTATTTATTCGAAGCAGGCAGCTCAGAGGCAGACCTTTTAAATGAATACGATGCCGCCAAAATTGGTTTGATTTATCGTCGGCGGCCGGTTCTTCTTTTCCGACGGCTATTGCAGATAGGATCCAGCTTTGGACGCTGGTTCTTCCTGCGCTATATTGATAGTGTGCTTGGACGTTCTGATTCGATGTTTAAGGTATTTTTTTCCTTCTCATGGGCAGTTGCAGTCGTTCTCAGTGCCCCATTTGTGAAAATTTAGATTTTCTGGGATTTAGATAAGTATGTATGTTGGAATTATGGTCACAGCTTCTTGTTCAGCGTAAAATTAATAGAATTTCGACTGATTTCTCTTAAATATTGTAATGCTCTGTGATGAATTCTTAGCTTTCCACCTTCTAGAACTAAATTTGGTTAGCAGAGGATAATTTCCTTCTTTAGTTTGCTTACGTTTGATTTAATTTAATTTTAATGTTCACAAGTGGCTGATAGGAGGACTGTTTAGTCGTAGAAGCAACATCACATTATTTAAACCTTTGGACTTGAGGGAAAGGCATTTTTTAGAAGGGAATTTTTTTTTTTTTTGGTTGATTCTGACGGACTTAAAATAAACCATGAGAGGGTGCCTCGCGATGCTTCAGTAAAGAAAACTGAGAATAAATCTATCAGAAAACTTTAAAAAGCAAAAAGAATGTAACGAAGCGACAAGTGTAATGCCTAAAACACAAAGCTGTGTCAGTTAGACCGTTTTCTGATACTTCAGTGCAGGTGGCCTGTATGCTGTGTAAGTTGCTGACATGTATCAGACTGATCTTATCATTTTACAGCAGACGGACATGTTTAAGAAATCTGGATATAACATAGTTCATTCCAGATATATATTTCGAAAATGAGAACCTGTGGACATAATCTAAAATATGTAAGTTTAAGAAAAGTTTATTTTCTGGGAAGTATGATATGCTAGATGAAGTTTATTTAGCGGGAAAACAATCTGTCTCGTTCACTAGTAGTTGGGAATGGACGAACTTAAAGAAAAATTCCTTCGTCGAGGGCAATCTTTATAAATATGAAAATGAATAAGGCCTAATTTAAAAGAAAGCACTTTCTGAGTGACATGCTTTATTTGTCAGAGAAAAAATTATTACATCCTTGCGTAGAAACCGCGTAACGGTGGATTTTATATTACACATAATGCACTATTACAGGACCTAGAAGCTATTGTAAGTGCAACGAAGCTTCAAAATGAGAATGCTTCTGGTACTGACTGAAATCACAACTAGCTGTTTTTACAGATGATCTGTAAAATGCTGGAGATAATCTCCTAGCAATCATCAGTTATAGATACTGGCTTGTTGACTCCATACAACATCTTCGAACAACTGAATTACTAGCTTAAATGCCTATAGAATCAGTCTTAGCATGTCTAACATTGCATTAACATAAGGAAAACAATAAACACAACCATCCACTGCAAGAACAAACCATTGAAAGACCGAAACACACAAGTACATCGGAGAAACCCACAGAAGGAAGAAAACTCCAGAAGAGTGAGCTCATGGTCCTCATGCCACTATCTTCCAGTCAACTGGATGTTTGTACAATGTCCCTAGGATGGAAAAGAGCTTCTACAACAAGTTCAGCAAGCTCCAAACACCTGCAAATGGTCTCTGTGCCATGGAAACTCTATTCTACCTCTTGCAACCATCAAAACTTGAACAACATGAAGGTACAATTGAGAGCCAACTCTTGTACAATGAGTTTGAAGTGTTCTTATGCCTTTCCCGTGTTCATCCTTGATGCAAAAGGAGGATCTAATGCTGGGAATGTGAATTGAAAGGTCAAAGCCCTTCATCTTCCATGTTCTGTCCAAGCTGTGATGAGATCACCTCTAATCCTCTGTGTCGCTTCCGAAACTGCTGGGGTGGTTGCATGGCTGCTGCTAATACACAGTGACACTCTTGAAACTGCCAGGCAGTTGCAAGACCGCCACCTGCTGAAAACTGGCAGTTTCGTTGCCACACATTTTTCTCTTCATTTCAACATCTGATCACCTGTCTTCTGACCTCCTTGAGATGCTTTCTCTGATCTGAGACCAAACAAAATGGCTTTGAAACCTGTCAAACGGAGGAAACATGTGCAACCATAGTCCTCAGACAACTTTTCAACTGGGAATGACAGCACCTGACTATGTGGTCATGCAACTATAATCCCTTTTTTCGATCAACAGAGCTGATTCATAACAGTAATTCTGAGAAAAGGAAGCACCTGTCTCGGGGAAGCTTGTTCAACCTCAAAGTGCAGGACCATCAAGTGTGCCGCTATGGTTTCCATAAGCCATGTTGGTGAATCCTTGAGCCGAGATATGGACTTGATTAGCCAAGCCAAGGCATGGGGGTGGAGGCCAATAATCTGCAATAAATCGTGGTGATGTCCACAACCAGGTCCATGTAGGCCAATATATGCCACACCTACTACTGCCACCAAAGGCAACTTTCAGCATTTTCATTGCAATCAATAGGTTGCAGGGTCAAACAAGCAGCAAGCAGGAAATCAGTTAAAATGCTAAGACTTGCAAAAATCTGTATGAAAATTCTCAACTTTACTTGGTACTGTCTGACAACCACAGTTTGAGATATCCTGGAATCTTCAGAATGAAAGATAGGGACCAAAGGGCCTGGCTGCCAATGTCAAAGACAGGGAAATAGCCAATGCAGTCTATTGTGAAACCCTAGGCTTTGTTGATTTTGAGCTGGTGAAGCTCTGCACTCAAGCACTAAGTTCTAATCCATGCTTATTAGGCTTCCCAAGTTCAAAGCTTCAACTCTGACACCAATTCAACAGTACTTCATTACTACCAATTTGATACTTTATTCAATACACCCATGCTGCTTTTGTAAGCCTTTGCTAGGTTCACCGACTAGGTTTACAAGGGCCGCATTCCATTACTTTAATCCTATTTTTAGGTGGTGTGTCATCCAAGAAATCCATTTATACAAAATAGATACATATCCTTTGTACAACAGTGAATTGCACACATTATCTTGCAACTATCTACAAAATAGGCACAACCCCACACACTACAAAATTGGGACCTATAGATTTGTGTGCTAACGTTCTTAGTGTTAAGTTACTTTCATAACCTAAGGTCCTTTTAACCTAGTACTTTTCTATTGTAACTGAATGCACTTCTGAGTTGCTTGACCTACTTTGGTCATTTGTGGAGATTACTATAAATTCTGTTTTTCTATCAATCTTTGGAAGATTGAATTAATGGCTGCAAATCCTAGCCATCCAACCTGCTTTCAAAATTTTTGTCTCTTTCTCTTCCTATCATTAAATGTGATTATTTACCACAGGTCCTTAATTGATTGTAATTTGCGTCAATCATATTTGATTATTTGTGGACATTAATATAATTTCATTTGTCTTTCTTTCTCATGTGCTTTGTGTAATGAGCACCCCAGTTTTTTTTTTTTTGAAATTCCACACACAGAGAAAGATGCAATGGTTAAGTTCTTCCACACTCTTCTAATCACCCAGATCCCTATGCGGGCAAGGTGAGAGCATACAAGTGCTTTTGAGTTAGCATTTCCAACCAACATGCAATAATAACAACTTCCACTTATTTAGTGGGCATTCGCTTATGTAGCGGGCATCCACTTAATCGTGGGAATCACCACTTACTTAGTGGGGGAAAACTGAAAGTAAAGTTAGGCACATCCACTTATTCAACGGGAAGCCATTAACAATTAAAACACTTATTCAGTGGGGTGAGAAATGAGTAGAAAACAACTACTCCACTGGTGGTTATACCATCCAGGGTTACATTCACAGCAACATATAAAGGAAACACAGGGGTTAGGGCACACTGCAATATTTTATTAATTCTGATCAAAACTGAAATAAATTGCTGTAGCATTAAAAATCAGAATATGAGGAGTTGAGAAGTCACCAAACATCACCTTGAAGCATACCCATGAAACTTTGTTGCTGATTATGGATGCAATGAAGCTCAAACACTGAAAATACACCTCTAAAAGCACTCTAACAGCAAAATACTCAGGTTTGATACAAAACCCAACAAACTAGAAATACATAGAAATACTTCTCACAACCCCAAAACTCTTCACACACCATAACTCACCCCAAAACTTAGTACAAAATACTCCAAAAATATCACTGAAAAACATCTCAAACCTTCACACATCAAAATACATCAAAACTATTCAACCCAAAATCTTTGCATGATGACTCCATTGAAGCTCCTTGTGATTTCTGAATAAAATCACCATATATCTAGCTAGGTGTTAATGATGTTTTCTTGACAACAACAACATTAGAATAAAACACCGAGTGCTCTATTCTCTCTTGAACAAAGCGTTTTGAATGCTAAACTATGTGATCAAACAAGAACACTCCAAGGTTCCTTGTACGTGATTTGCAACGGATAGCCTTAGTGGTATGATGTGATAATGTTGTTTATACAAAGGGACTTACGCATAATTTATTCATCACTCCATTCAAATATGTACTCTTTCCTTGTGAAATGGAACTTCTAATCAACTACAAAAAGAAAAGGCAAAAGGCAAGGGTTTAGAGAAACTAATCTAAGGTCAATGAGGCAATGATGCTGCATGAATAGACAAACTCCTCAATAAACCTAACTCCACTTCGCCAAGAATGCCTACAACTACATGGAGTAGGTGCAATCTCCCAAGGTTAGCAAATGGTTTTCAAATCATGAAAGCTCATATAAGCACCCATTGGACGGCGCAGCTCAAACAAGCATCCACAACCGAACTTAAGCAAATTATGATGAAGCTCAGACTAGCTTTACACAACATTCCACCAGCGATGGATGTCAAAAGCATGAGCTAGAGTTGATCAAATATTCAATACATACATGCATTACATCAATGAACTTCTAATCTATCAACTAAGCTACTTTGGAAACAATTCTTAACCATCTTGGAGACAATGAAGACCATGCTAACATTCCAAAATCACAAGATCACCATGAAACATTCAACAATGAGCTTGCATTAATCTTGAAGTGTATTTTTACAACAATCTCTCAATATCTCTTCAACGACTTCGAAGAGCTTCCTCTACTCTACTCCTTTCTAATCTAATGTATCTTCTCTAATCCTCTAATGTCCATATTCACAACTGAGAGAAATGAGCCTTATATAGAGCTCAAGAATTACAATAAATGGCCCAGGTTGATTTAGCAATCAACGACCGAGATTGAGACAACAAGGCAGTTTGTTACAAAATTTGCTATTTTTAGAACATGAAAGAGGCAAGGAAGGCATGTTTCTCAATGTGATAAGCATCTTTGGGGCATCTTTATGGTGGGCCCTCTTGAATGAATGACATGGCAGAATGCGATTGGCTTGATGATGTGTCCCTGCCACCTCAACATCTTCAAACGAACTAGTCTGGTTCACCTCATGTTCACTTTACTTAGAATATTTTCTTCTTGTTGTCTTGATGTAACTCATGGATCGCTTTGATGATCATGCTCATCTCTCATCTTGTGACGTCCTTGTGCTTGTGCAAGATCATGCCTTTGGATAGTTGCATGGACTCATGAAGTAGACTGGTGCATGATGAGAGTTCTTGTCTGGCGCATGAAATGTGAGTTTCTGGATGATGACCTCCTTCAAGATATGCATGGTGAAGTGACAACCTTCCACTGATCCTTGCCTCGTACGGATGATGCTCTTGATGATGAACTACACTTGTAACCTTGATCATCTTAGACTAGCTCCCCTCCGCATGGCGTTGATGTCTTCCTCATGAGCTCGGAACAACACTCTTCCTTACTTTGCATTCCCACCACTTACCTACACAAGGAAATACATCAAATTAGGACTTAAAAAGATTTTCAATGACAAATTACATTCTTCTTATGCATGTGGGATTAAAAAAAATGACATTCCAAAGCATCCATCACTTGTCAAAATCAAATTTGGAAAGTTACACTTTGAATTCACTTGACAATTGACCTCTCTCCTTGGCCGACTTGCCTGAGCAGGTTTGAAAGGCATGTCTGGACTGTGGAATGTGAAATTCCATGCTTGAGTGTCTAGGCCGCCCAGGAAGGGCGTGTTTGGAGAGGGGTCTTGGATTTTGATACTTGAACAATTTTTACTTCACTTTGATGATCCCTCACCTTCTCCTTGCATGACTTAACTCATTGCCAAAACATTTCTTTGGTTTTCATGTAAAGTACCCTTGTTTGAGTGAAGTCAGAGAGCAAATGGAGAGAATTTGATGCATTCTCCCTGTGAGGTGGTGAAAAGCGCCTACGTTAAGCGGCTTGGAGGTGGATGCTTGGAGATGATTTCCATTCGTTTGAGTGCATTTACAAGTTTGTTGAAGGTGGGGGGATCTGGAGAGTCTATCTGGAATGTGATACATGGAAATCTAGGCCAAGGTGTCTAGGCCGCCCAGGCTAGGCAGACCTGGAGGTGGAGTGTGGAACTTCACACTTAAACACTTCTCTTCCTCATAATTAATCATTTTGATACATTTGCAAAATTTAGTATCTTTGAGCTCTTGGTTGGAATTAGAAGGGCAACTTTGCAGTGTTTCACCTGAAATTCCTTACTAAAGTGCCAAGGCCGCCCAAGCTAGGTGGGTTTGAAGGTGAGGTAAGGAATTTCATACTTAGACAAATTTTTACTTCATGATTCCTCTTCCTTCCTACCTTGTCCTTATCACCTTGCAAGGTTTAACTTCTGTGAATACTTAGGCGAGGTTAGAAGGCAAATTTGAAATGTTTGATAGACTTATCCTTATGTCATAGTGAAATCCGCCTACGCTAGGCGGCCTTGAGGATGTTGTGTGGAGTGGCCAACATAACCTCTTCAAACTTGCCTTATCTTCCCTTAACAACTTCCACTTTTCATTGATTGACCTTACAACTTGCCCCTAGTGGATGGGCAGATTGAGAAGGCTTGTGTGGAGTGATCAACATCCAATTCCAAGCTCACCCCACAAGACCGCCTAGGAAGGGCATGTTTGGAGATGTGGCTTGGATTTTAAAAAATGCACTTCTTTGCCTTAACTTGCAAGTTATTCTAATGTTTGCTTGAAACTTGACTTCATCATCATTTTCTCCACCTTCTACTGGCAAACTCTCCTAACATTCTTCTTGGGCGGGTTTGAGGGCTTAGTGTGGAGAGAGTCACGTGGATATCATACAATCCATGACCACCTTAAAAGGCTGCCCAGGAAGGGCGGTATTGGGAGTGTTGTGTGGAATTTCACTCAAACTTGTTCTTTTTCGCCTCTAAATGAAGTCCTAACTCCTCCTAACTTGCAACTTTTCCTAAGGCTTTTCCTGGGCAGGTTTGAAGGCAGTGTCTGGATAGTTTGTCCTGGTGAAGACATTGTCCAAGAGCACCTTGTGAGGGTGCCCAGACTGGGCGGGTTTGGACATGGAGTGAGGAATTTCTTGCCTTAGTCAAATTTTGGATTTTCCTGAATAGAAGTATATTGAAAAATATAAAATATTTTTCAATATACTTCCAGGGTGTTTGAGATAGGTCCTGGATCCATAGGATTTAACATGCAGATTCTAGATTTTTGAGGATCCACCAGCTTTCAGACTTAGTCAATTTTTAGGATTTTCAGGATATCAGACTTAGTCATTTTCAGGATCTCAAGGACATGCATCAGGATGAAGGCATATAGACCTTTAGCAAGCAATTGTTGAAACCTGGGCAAAACAACACTACCAAAACCCTATAAGCTCAGAGGAAAACTAAACCTAAAGCAAAACAAAGACAGAAAGCAAGAAAAAAGAGGGGGTCCCCATTTGCAATGGGTGATTACATCACAATACTAGGGTTGATCTTCCACAATCGAAACTAGATGAGAAGTTGAGGCTAAACAACTCCAAGAAGAAACTCTACTCAACAACACAAGTTTTTAGAAGAAAAATGAAAATATATTCAACAACATAATCCTCCAAATGAGCCCAAAACCCCTTTATAAAGACACTTTTAGGGCAACAAGAGGAAATAAAAATAATAATTTCACTTTTCTTTTAATTTCCTCCTCACATAAAAGTAACCTTTTTAGTTGCTCACTTTATGTCTCCCTTGCCTAACATTCCTTTTATGTGAGCGTCAAATAATACTTTTCAACATCTTTCCAAAGAGCTATTATACTTAAGTTATCTTTTAATATTTCCCATCCTTAGACAACTTAAGTGAATAAATAATTAAATTAAAATAACTCAATAATATACCCATGTTGCGGAAAGCGTCCAAATGATATAATTTTGCAATTCTGATTATACCAATAGGATATTGATGACTGGAATGAAAATCGGAGGCCATTGGGTGATTGTCTAAAAATAACATGTTTCTCCAAGAAAGTTGGAGAGCACTGTTGTGATGTAATCACACATCGCTCCATTGCAAATGGGGACCCCCTCTTTTTTCTTGCTTTCTGTTTTTGTTTTGCTTTAGGTTTAGTTTTCCTCTGAGCTTGTAGGGTTTTGGTAGTGTTTATTTGCCTAGGTCTCAACAGTTTCTTGCTAAAGACCTATATGCCTTCATCCTGATGCATGTCCTTGAGACCTTGAAAATGACTAAGTCTGATATCTTGAAAATCCTAAAAAAATGACTAAGTCTGAAATTTGGTGGATCCGCAAAAATCTAGAATCTACATGTTAAATCCCATGGATCCAGGACCTATCTCAAACATCCTGGAAGTATATTGAAAAATATTTGAAGTATAAGTCACTTATACTTAAATATATTTTTCAATATACTTCCATTTAGGAAAATCCAAAATTTGACTAAGGCAAGAAATTCCTCACTCTATGTCCAAACCCGCCCTACCTGGGCGGCCTCACAAGGTAGTCATGGACAAGGTCTTCACCAGGACAATCTCTCCAGACAGAGCCTCCAAATTCGCCCAGGGAAAGTTAGGATATTTTCACGAGCTTTTGCCAATTGAAGAGAGTTAGGAAGTGATGATAGAGTCTAGAATTAAGTTTAACTTGCAAATTCCATGCAGCACCTCTAAATCCGCCCTACCTGGGCGGCCTTGGCATGAGGTCATGGACTCAATGTTGTGCACAAGGACTTATCCAGACACTGTCTCCAAATCCACCCAAGGAAGAAGGTTATCAGTTTGCAAGGTTTTGTGGACAAAGAGATGATAAAATTCAAGGAAATTTCATGAGTTAGAGTGAATCCAAGGCATCACAAGGTGGATTCCATGCACTGCTCCCCAACCCGCCCACCCTGGGCGGCCTCACAAGGTGCTCATGGACAATGTCACCACCAGGAGAGTTCATCCACACACTGGCTTCAAACCCGCCCAAGGAGGAAAGTTGTTAAGTTTACAAGGTGTTAAGAGAAAAGCACAAGGATATGATGAAATTCCAATGAAAGTTTGTAAGTTTGAAGGAGTCAAATGCATTTTAAGTATAAAATCCAAGGGTCATCTCCAAACCCGCCCTACTTGGGCGGCCTCAAGAGGTGTTCATGGACTCTGTCTTGTCCCACATCAAACACTCCACACACTGCTTCTAGGACCGCTTAGGGATGTAGACAACATAATTTGCAAGTATGACTTAATGAAAATGATGAAGATGACACTAGGAGGATGAGATGATCAAGTTGAGAAGAATGAAAAGTTTTCTAAATATAAAATCCAAAGGTCACTCTCAACCCCACCCTACTTGGGCGGCCTAGAGAGATGAGCATGGGATCAAGTGTTTGAGCACTCATGCCACTCATCATTTGCCTACCAACTCCACCCATCTGCTTCCACACACATGCAAGTCCAATAAGGAGGTGAAAATCATTGAAAATCACAAGTATTGGAGTCAAATCCACACATCACCTTCAAGGCTGCTCATCATAGGCAGTCTCCACCATTGCACATGGAGAATACCTCAAATGCCACTCAGATCACTTCTTGACTTCACTCAAACAAAGGTAATTTACATGAAGAACATGAAGAGAACACTAAGTCCTGCTAAGGAGGAAGGAAAAGATCATGAAAATGAAGCAAGAATTGCCTAAGTATAAAAATCCTCACACCCTCTTCCAGCCCGCCCAGCCTGGGCGACCTAGACCATGACCCTTGGATTTTCATCACACATTCCTCACAGGCCCTTCAAACCTGCCTGGCTAGGTTGGCCTAGGCACTGAGACAAGGAATTTCACACATATCAATCCATACTACCCCTCTAAACCTGTCTAGGCACTTAGGCATGGATTTCACGCGAAAGGGTATGTTTTGAAATGTCATTTTTTGATCCCACATGCATAAGATGAATGCAATTTGTTATTGAAAATCCTTTATATCAAGTCTTAATTTGATGTGTTTCTTTTTGTAGGTGATGGAGGATCCAAGGAGGTGAATGGCGAGAGCTCATACATGAGAAGCTTGGAAGGTGGAGGAAAGTTGCTCAAATTTGTCATCATCACCACATGGAGGAGCTCCTACATCAAGTTCATCTTACTTTGAAGACTTCGTACGTCTGGATGAGGAAGACATCAACGTCACGCATGAGAGGGAGTCATCTTCCAGTGATTCATTCCACGCGCCAAAAGGACAATCATCATGTAATCTACTCCAAGGACTCGTGCACAACATATCTTCTACTTCATGCAATTATCCAGAGGCATAATCCTGCACAAGCACAAGGACGTCACAAGATGAGAGATGAGCATGATCATCAAAGCGATCCATGAGTTACATCAAGACAACAAGAAGAAGATATTCTAAGTAAAATGAACATGAGATGAACCAGACTAGTTCGTTTAAAGATGCTGAGGTGGCATGTACACATGATCAAGCCAATTACATTCTGCCATGTCATTCATTCAAGTCCAGGTCGTCTATAACAAACAAGTGGATAAAGAGGGCCCACCATAAAGATGCTCCAAAGATGCTTATCACATTGGGAAACGTGCCTTCATTGCCTCTTTCATGTTCTAAAAAATAGCAAATTTTGTAACAAACTACCTTGTCTCAATCTCGGCTATTGATTGCTAAATCAATCTTGGCCCTTCATGTAATTCTTGAGCTCTATATAAAGCTCACTTCTCTCATTTGTAAAGGGACATTAGAGGATACATTAGATGATATACATTAGATTAGAAAGAAGTAGAGTAGAAGAGACTCTTTGAAGTCATTGAAGAGATATTGAGAGATTGCTGTAAAGATACACTTCAAGATTAATGCAAGCTCATTGTTGAATGTTTCATGGTGATCTTGTGACTTTGGAATGTTAGCATGGTCTTCATTGTCTCCAAGATGGTTAAGAATTGTTTCCAAAGTAGCTTAGTTGATAGATTAGAAGTTCATTGATATAATGTTTCTTATGTGAAGATATTTGATGAATCCCTTTTGGTTCATACTTTTCGTGGATTGCCGATGGTAACTCACTTTGCAAAGTTAGCCTGAACCTTGTTTGCATAAGTTCAGTTGTGGATGCTCGTTCAAACTGCGCCAACTGTGGGTGTTTGGATGGAAGTTCACAACATGAAAATCATATGATTACCTTAGGAGATTGGACTACTCCGTGTAATTGTTGGTTCTCATGGTGAAGTGGAGCTAGGTTATGGAAGGGAATTTGTCTATCATAGCATGTGCATTATATCATTGTCCTTAGATTAGCCCTCTTAACCCTTGCCTTTTGCCTTTTCTTTTTGTAGTTGATTAGAAGAAGTTCCATTTCACAAGGAAAGAGTGCATATTTGAATGGAGTGATGAATAAATTCTGAGTAAGTCCCTTTGTGTAAATAGCATTATCACATCATACCACCGAGGCTATCCATTGCAAATCACGTACAAGGAACCTTGGAGCGTTCTTGTTTGATCACGTAGTTCAACATTCGAGACACTTTGTTCAAGAGAGGATAGAGCACTTGGTGTTTTATTCTAATGTTGTTGTTGTCAAGAAAACATCATCAACAAGCACCCGAGAGGTCGGAACTGAATTCCGAAAGCATCTATGAACTGTAAATGACTAGCTGGACTTAAAAACACGAACAACTACTCTGTAAGACTGAGCCACGGCCACTCCAAGAACGTTGGAGTTCTTCCAAACATGACGAATAGCCTCCGGAAGACTAGGAACAAGCATAATGTGCATACAAGGTCTATGCGCCAAAAAGGGGACATTACACTTTGGAGATCTGTACGAGTTTAATTTGCATTAATCAGTTTTGATGATTTGTAGACATTAATATAATTTCATTTGTCTTTCTTTCATTAATATAATTTCATTTGTAGACCTTAGGAGTTTAATTTGCACTTAGTTACTTAAAACAGGATTATTCAGATTCAGGTCTATTCATTGTACCTAAGAGAATATAGATTTTATAGCTGATAAAGTGTTTGATTTGCAGGAAAGGGCAGCTGAACTTCGATCTGCATTAGTACGACTTGGACCTGTATGTATGCACAGTTTCTGCCTCAGAGATGCATTAGAACACTTATATGTACAATGTATTATGGGTTTTTACATGCATTGAATTTTGTATTAAAAACCTGGGGTAATAGATGTGCATTGGGGATGGAATGAAAGCCTTCATTTGATTGTCATGTAAATCAAAATGTCATTCAGAGATTCAAGTTCAAGATATGTTTAGTTGGAAGAGCATGGAAAGTTTTAAAGTAGAGCTCCTTAGTTTGCTGAGTTTGCTCCTTAATATGATTTTTTTTGTTTCACAAAGGTTTAACGATAATATGATTTCTATGTGTAATTTCCAAGGAATATGGGTTTCCCATCCTTTCAGTTAATGGTAGGTTGATCTAAAACTGGATACAAAATATGAAAGTTTAAATATGATTTCAGTCATATGTTAAAAGTGGTAGCATCTACAATATTGAATTTTGGTTTTAAAGGTAAACATCAGTGAAGTGAACTAGAGTAAATTACAACTCTTGAACTTTTTTCTAAAAGATACGTAAAACTCGAAATAAAAGTGAAAATGTACTTGAATCCAAGTTTTTCTTGCTAATGATTTGGGAACATCTTCCCATACTGTGAGAGGAATTTGTTAAAGAGTTATAATTAGGGGTATGTTCCCAACATCGATGCCTATATAGCAGAGTTAGAATGTTACACTCTAGATGTTTTTATTGGCCTCCTAAAATTTATCACAATCCTTCCCATATTTCAGGACTTGCAAATTCCTTCCTTCCAGCTCTCTGGAAAGAACTAGAGTTTAACTTATTATAAAGGCAATATGAAAGAAACAGATAAATAGTTGATGTTAGCCTTTATAGCATTATTAGTTCCCATAAACGTGCCAGTTTGGACTTTCACTTCTTGTAGAGTTTCTCTTCTGGAAGATGGACTGGTCTTCTTGTTGCATGACTGCAAGTCAAACAAGCAGTTGGAGAGGCATGGATTAGCTTATAGATGCACCAATTGAAGCACTAAGGGAAATGATGAAATTTTTTCCTACTTATCCCAAGGAAATGCAAGAGACACGGCCATCACCAAGTACTTATACTCAAATCATAAGTAGGAACGTTTGATGTTCATTGTACTCTTCTTGTTGGGAGTTCAAATCACCAATTTGTAGATCCAACCAACTTGCGTTATTTGTCCTTTGTTAAATGAAGATGAGGTTTAGAAAACAATAGCATTGGGTTAAGGCAGCAATTCAACAACCCAAACATTTGCCATAAATGAAAAAGTTTTAAGGCTATAGAACACCAACCCAAAACTTGTTTGATTAAAAAAAATGAATAACTTTAGGTTGAAGCCACAAACCATTAAGCCAAATATAAACGAGGACATTGTTAGCACATCTCTTGCTATCCGTTATAGGGGTGGAGCCATTGCTAAATATTATGTGGTGGTGAACTTAAATGTGTCTGAGCTTAGGGGTAGCAACTTGTATAGGAGTCATATCTCTTTCCCAAATGGGGTGAGGCATGTGAACCAATAGGTCATATACCCCTACGTTTGTCTAGAATTGCATTGAATTCAATGTTCTATTTATATAATTAGATTGCTTGTATTATAGTGCTCTACAATAAGTGCTTCTTGGTGAGATGGCCTACAAATGTAGATGGATGGTTCCTTTCAATTGCACTATTAATTTAGATTTCTAAGTCTCTTATAAAGCTGTTCAAAAGATTATTATTAGACTTGGTCACACATGGATCAATACAAGAATATCTTCTCTTCTAGGGAAAACCATCCTATAATGTTGTTTTCCAAACTTCTCGGGAAAGATTCTCTAGTTCTTCTGTAGGAACATTTCGAAGTTAATCTTTCAGAAAGGTTTCTAAGTGTTCAAGCAATTTCTTGCAAGATGTCCCTCTTAGATCTTTCATCATTTTCTTGAAGGTAGATGTAATTACATCGCTCTTGATTTGTATGATGCATTACCTTTTCCAAAGGAATCGTTTGATTGCTTGCTAGTGTTCTGCTTGCCTTTGCCTTCAATCTTTGCATTGAATGCACTTTATATATTGTCCAAGGTTGTCTCTTGATCTTCCATCTGGTCTTGTCTCCACTCCTTTTGCAAAAGAGGTGTTGATATCTTCTCAAAGTCCAGAGTGTGGTTTTTAGTGATTAGATGCAAAGGATTCAACAAATGATCCATTGGATGTTGGTAAGCTTTATACGATGAAAGCTACCATATAATCATAATCCATTTGTTTTTGAATAGCCAACAACTAATGATTAAGATCCTTTAACCACATTATGTGTTCAAAGATGCATCCTCCTGTCATCCCCCTTTTTAGAACGAAAAATTAATACTATTGGGCCTGATCACTTTCTATTATTATAGGTCCTATGTAATGTTTTAAAAAGTGTTTTTAACACTTTATTCAAATGTAATTCTAAAAGGGGACCTATGGATGTAATTTAAAAAGTATTTTTTTAATACTAGGAGGGAAAATAAAATAAAAATAAAAATAAAATAAATGGAGGGCCTGAGAAAGTCAACTATAAAGAAAGGACAAAGGCATCAAGCAAATCATCCGATTATGTCATGTTTGCTATTCCTTCTAATTTGAAGTTTTTCAACATTCAAGGATGAAAACCCTTGGTATAAGTCATCGGAGGACGAAAACCCTTCGGTTTCCATTGTGAGCATGTAATATGCTGCCCTGTTCTGCTGTAATTTTTGTTTGTCTTTTTAGTGTGTTTTTGTATTTTTTATTAATGTGGTCTTTCAGACTAGACAGAAGATGCAAAAGGAGTTTCAGTTTTGGAATTGCATGTGTGTTTTTGAGAGAGATTTTGCCATAAAAACATGAAATAATTGATGAACAATCAACTAGAAATAAAAATGAACACATTGCAAACTTGGAAACACATACCCAAATGCATTTTTTGCATCTTTTTCTATTTCTGAGTTCGCTGCTACAAATTTTGGAGTTGACAAGAGAGGAAGATCGATAATATCTGGAATCATACAATGAAATGAAGAATACCCAGAAGTGCATATGTTATTCCAACCTCATGGCAGCCACTTTGCATCAATACCCATATGCCAAAACTGATTTTTGTGAGCACCCATGTCAAACCCTAGTTGGAACTGAAAATTGCAGCAACACCCAATAGCTCAAATCAACAAAACTCAAATACCCAGATGGATTCTTTGCAACACACCTCAAAATCCATCACTCCTCAAACAGGCACACCCAAAATACCAACATGCAAGCCAAAATCTCCAATACCCAGATGGATTATTTGCAACACAACATCAAAATCCATCGCTCCTCAAACATGCACACCAAAATACCAACATGCAAGCCAAAAATCTCTAATAAAACCTCGCTGTCATAAACCTGCAAATTGAACATTTCAAACCCCAGCAACATCAAGCTCAATGTTTGAATCTCTATGACGAAATCTGCGAAGATATGGCTCTGAATCTCCGCAAATACTAAACAATTTAATGCAACTGTGAATCCTGAGATGAATTCACCAAGTGGGCTGATCTGGGTTTTCGTCCAAATAGCCAAAACCTCTAGGGTTTTCGTCCTAGGGTTTACTAAACCTGCAAGCCAAAGCTCGCAAGCTCTCAAGGAAAAAATTCTTTCAAAATAACATATCAAGAATGAATCCTCATTGCACTTTTTCCTCCTTTTAGATTTCTTTTCCCTTTCAGAAATAATACTTTATTTTATTCCTCTTTTAATTTACTTTTCCCCTCAAAAGTGACCTTACTTTATAATTTGTCATTGACATCATTACAAAGTCACTTAATATCCTTATACCTCCATATGTTGGCACCCCATTTGGCATAATAATTAAATACTTTGACATTAATATATTAAATGCACACTTGACTCCTTATATCCCCTTTAATCATAAAGATATTTAATTTAATTAATTATATCAAAGTCAATGCTAGATTAGACATAATTAATTAAATTAAATCATTAAACTCCATTAAATGCCAAATATCAAACCAACAACTGATCCTGCCAATTTCCCAGATATAACCGTGATGCCTTCTGCCCAACCAGATGACTTTCCATAAATAGTATGGACCCAAACGTCCAAGTGACTTACTAAAATTAGTAAGTGTGTATAAAATGAGCTTGAAAGACCTCTAGAAGGCCAACCACAAATAAATTGATGCACTGGGAAGGAGAGTACTGAAATATACACCCAAAGGGTCAGCTGAATAACCCTGAATCACCCTCAAAGGGCCCCCTAATCACTACATTAGCCTTCGGGGAACCAATGATAATAGGCTAATCCTTTGAACTTTGATGCTCACGAAAATGGGGACATAAAAGAGGACCAGGACGAAAACCCTCTCACTCATCGGGGCGATTCTATTCAGGAATCATGATTGAGCTCATTGTTGACGATTGTTTGATTTGGATTTGCAAGCAAATTTCCATATCAGTGATATTCGTGGAAGATATCAGATTGTTTGTGTGTGGAGATTTGAGTCCAGTCGCAGGTTTCCAGCTTACAGAGTTTGTGCAGATTGTTCAATTAGTTATTTTTAGTTTGACCATTGTTTCAGTCAGTGTGTATGTTTCAGTTTTGAGTGCTATACTTCATTGTCCTTGTATCAATGACACAGGCAATCGGATATCATAGATTTAGCCATCTGAAGTAATTCCAATAAGTCTATTCATTCCTTGGGCGCTGGCAGCTGATTTGCTTTAATTAGGGGTGGTTATTTCAGTTAACATATGATTCAAGGTGAATGTCTCAAGCATTGGTTATTTTCAGTTTGAAATTACAGCAAGTGTAGTAATTAAATTAATAAGTTTCGATTTCATTTGGTGGCATGATTATAAGATACTAGTGATTGGCCAAATAATAGTTAAAATCGTGTGCAATATAGATTGCAGAAGTTAAGGCTCTTATCCGTGGTGATCGCATCAACTTCCATAGTCATTGTTTCAAGTTCGCTGGGCCCATAATTTTGAAACATCTAATATCTAAGATATCATACATCGTGAGACAATCTCGGGTCGGTGATTCAAGGCATTGTGAGCCTTTAACGGGCAGCTGGGCGACTGAAATTTGAGAAGACAATTCCTGACACTTCTGTTTCCTGTTGAAGAAGTATACACTACAAGACCACAACATCTCTAGTGCATGGTGGGCCACCCTACAGAAGGGGACAAGCTCTGTTAATTGCCAGAAATTGTGTTAGGTTTCGCAACCGCAGCTTTCAGGGATCCCAAGGTGTTAAGTATCGTGGGGTCTAGGACATTTTGGATCGCAGCCTTTGGGGAAGGGACAAGTTCAGACCATATGTAATAAGGATGTCGACAATTCTGAATAAGCCATCTTATTGAAGGAGGTTCTCTATACAATTAGAGTGATTTCTGCTGCCTATTTTATTTGTAATAAAATTCCAGTCTGTAGTTTACCAGCACAGTCAACTATTAATAAAATTGAATATTATGGAGAAAACTACAAAAAAATAATTGGGGACATTACACCTCCCTTCTGCAACTTAGTAAAAAGCAAGAGATTCTTTAGATACAATGCCTGTCCAACATATGACGTCAGGTACTTGCTCTTTAGGTTCTCTCAAAGTGTTGGCACCCAATTGACCTTTTTAACTTCATGTACTAATTTGTTTTCAGCTTACAACTTTAGAAGTATTAAAGCTTTTGTATGTCTTTTGTCAAAATCCATGGGATCAGTAGTAGATCTCTCTTCTTTGGCTAGCACAATTTGACCAAGGTCCCAACACTAGTAAATGGTGAGTATTTTCAATTTTGTGACTCCTTAGACTATAGTCTTGGTTAACTTTTGAGATTTGGTTAAAACGAAAGCTTGTATATTGGGCATAGTTTTAATCATGAATGGCATACAGTAATGACAAACCTTTTTCACACCTCTGTACCTAGACACACCTTTAAATACCTAAAAACCTCAAACAATTAACTAAAATAATTTTAATTGAAATAGTACAATTTCAACTATACACTATCCTTTGCTTTTTCATAACATTGGTAATAATTCACCTCCTTTTATAAATTTAAACCTATACCTCTTATATGAAACAGTGTCCATACATACCACTAAAGGCCCAACATCAAATACAAGTATACAACTCTAGATCCGTGCACCGTAAACTCATAATAATCTAAACTGAATGCACATAAAACAAACCCAGAAATACTACAGCAGTAAATATTTTTGTATTTTTTTAATATTATATTCAAACACATACCATACAACTTGAAATCTACTTGCCTGATACAACTAACAAAGTTGAATATGCTAATCTGATATATATGCCTGAATCTTGACTATCTCCTTGAGGGTTTCTGTCTCCAAGAAACTAACTGATCCGCCTGTAGATTTCTGCCTCCAAGCGTTCAGAACTGCTCAAAGCAGTGTTACTTTACTTTGAGAGAAATGAAGTTTTTGGATTTCAATTTCAAAAGATGTTTTCTTTTTGCCTTATGTGCTGTTTTATAGCCCAGCTCCCAGCAATCCTAAATCATAGGAAGTCAGTCCACAAACAGTGGCAATTAACTGACCACTAAACCCCTCAATCATAGGCAGCTAACTGAATAACAATTTCCTCGAGTTGTTGACAACTAACTAAACAACAACTCCCTCAAAATTGCTGGCAACTAACTGAACAACTCCCTCAAAATTGCTGGCAACTAACTCCCTCAATTATAGGGGCTAACTGGCTAGAACTGAAGCGACCTCATAACTGAGAACTCAACCAGTCCTAATTGAAAACTCAGCCAGTCCTAACTGAAAGGCTCAAAGAACTAAAATCGCCATATTCTATTATTAGACACTTCCTACCGTTTAGTCTTATACTTATGCTGACAGGACACTCACTCAATGCTGCGGACATTACAAATGAACCCTTCCTAGAATCACCTGCCCTCAAGCAATGTAGTGTTGGATGTTTGAAAATCTCTGGTCTTTCCCAAGTACATCCTTTGCAGGTAGATTCCTCCAACGGACCAAGATCCCAAACCATTATACAAGAGCAATTATTTTGGACTTGAGAGAAAGGAGCTCTGTGCCATTTTCTACAAATTATAACCTTTACCATACCAATCAAATGTTGCAAGCTCGGTCCAATTGCCGCTAACAATTGAGTCTCAAAAACTTTTGCTGCTTTCTCAACTATGATAAAATGCGAGGCTAGCATCTTTATGATATTTTGATGCATGGCTGCACTCTTGATGCATGAGATAGTGAACCCCAAGAAGTCCTCTTAACTGCTCGAGCTTATACTCAAAATATACTCTTTTGTTGCCTGCTGCTATTCTGAATCATCAGCTTCATACCCAAACTCACATGGTAATGGCTCCATCTTTTCAAGGCTTGAAATCTTGACAAATGTGTAACATGCCACTTGTTCTACCAACTAAGATTTACTAATTTTAACTCAAAAGTAAAAAGATCAAGATACTGATAGTGAGAGTAATAAATTTTTTCCTTGAATTTATTCGATAAGATGCACATTTGAAACATATTTCAAACTCCCATTGCATAATCAAATTACATTTCATTAGTAAAGGAATTGAATATTCCTCATTACAATTTTCCAAAGAAAGTTACATACAAGCTTCAAAGAGTTAATAGAGATACAAAATGATTCTGATGTCTGTCTTCAAATGTTGGCCGCCAATTGCATGAGGGGAAGCATCACTCAAGCGCTTTTCCGCCAACCACGGACTAACTGCGGTCCCTCGCACATTTACCAAACTGGGAAACGGCCCTACCCTTCGACGAAGGGATTGGTATGGTAACCTCAAAGAATAGCCTAAACTGAGCTAATGTTGTGTCCTATATATCTAGTACTATCATACCTTATGGCTACAACCCTAAGCATGATTGCCCTTCCTAGAATGTAAACCTGGATCACAGTGAACTGACAATGTAAAATTTGGCTGTTTACACTACTTTGGCCAAAGTTTCATCACCCCTATCTCGGAATGGACGTCACACGCTCACCCATCATTCAAACTCGATTTGCAAAGACATCTGGGTTATTTCCTCCTATAGATCAACATATCCTAGGCACAACCCCACTAACAATTCTAGGTTATCCCCTCCTATGGATCAACAAATCCCAGGCATAACACTACTCATCCATTCTAGGTTTACCAATCTCAGATTAACCTAATCCCAACTTTTACTATGACACATATGTCGAAGAAATACTAGTTGCAAGATACGGTTTTACTATTACATTGTACAAATAACTATTCATACTCAATCTAATAATTACTCAGAATCCACTATTGGCACAATCTCTACTATGGAGATTAATATCACACTCAACACATAATATATTTCTCATACTATATATATATACAAACAAGTAAACACTCAAATCAATGAACTAACAATCCATTCCTCAATAACAAACAAACACATATAGCCTTTAAAATAGAAATGCATAATGGATAAGAATTCCACATGCCTATGATATTAGCTCCAATGGATCAACGAAATTCCTTGCCCAAGATTCTTCCAACGAACTAAATCTCCCTTCCAAACAAATCAACTCTCTTTCTAATCCTCTATGCTTCCTCTCGCAATCCACAATAAAATAACAAAAATCTCACAACACTCAACTCAGAATTGCAACAGCAAAATAAGAAAGCTCTTGGATAGAAAAATTGTGTGGAATAGTATGATAATGCTCCCCTTTTATACAAGAAAACCAAGAGAACTTAGGCTACAAACTAACTTGAAAATCTGCCACAACTCATCTTTCATCCAAAACAGATTTAGAGGTGGCAAAAAGAATCAATGGAAAATGACACATAAGAGGACACTTATGAAACAACTCAGCCAAAATATAAAAAACAGACTTCTAAAAGATTAAAATCACTTCATAAAGGTGACACAAAATCAACCATGTTTCCTATTTACTAGCAAAACTGGTTACAAGGAATAAGTCATTGCATACGTTGGAGCTCACATGAAGACTCATTAAACAAACGAAACTGCTCATACTTGATTCCATGCCTATGACAAGGTCAAAGTGCTGCCAAGAGTTTGTCTCTGAATATACTTAGAAATGATAACAACGTCCATAATATATGCGTTGCATATAGCGCTTCTAAAGGCACATAGAAAGGCTTAATAAATATGTTTGTTATGATATAAGTTTAAACTCCATACTAAGCGCTTTAAAACCAGCGCTAAGGTTAAACGCCTACCTTTGACTCAAGGCTGCGCCATATATCATAGCATATATGCTATGTATTATTTATTAACAAAGTTTCAATGGCTGAGTTTTATAAATCAGCACTAAAGACAACTATATATATGCCAAGTATTAACATTAACATTGTTTCCAATGCTGCGTGCGTTACTAATATACATACTTTTCTTTGTAAACTCTGTTTAAAATATCAATGATATTAAAATCCACATACTCATATTTACATATTCACAAATCAGTATACCGTATACCGTAATTTCATAAACAATTATATATATAAATACATATATATCTATATGTATATATTAGCAATTAGCTATATATATATCATCTTTACACAAAACCACATAAAACTCATTACCCACATATCCACTGTCGACATGAGGTCCACATATTCATTAACGACAGGAATGACATCCACATATACACATGCATAACATACCTCAACCCATCGATATCCTTATGCCTATGAGCAATACGCTCATGAGTTCACCTAAATTCGTCTACCTACATATACTCATGCTCGTATTGTCTCATACATATAAGTATATCATGGATTTGCATGAATTTATAACCATTTCACGATAAAACCATGTCTATGCAACCATAAACTTATCAAGAAGACTCAAATCAACATGTAGGTTAAATCACATTTTGCACTCAACATCCAAACAAGCATTCAGGATCCAACATAGATCACTTACCGCCACCCATACGGATTCGACCTAACCTAGACCAATAGGACAGTGGTGTGCGTGTTTGCTCAGTTTAGGCTTTCTCCAGCATTTACTAGACCAAGTCTTTCTCCTGAGTGATACTTCCCCTCCTTTCTAGAGGAGCAACTTGTTCCTGCATCCACTTAAATCACCACCACAGTGTCATGTCCCCGTTTCCGGCCTAGTCAACAATGAACACGGATTAGCCTATTCATCATTCTCATGGGCTAATACATATGATAAGGGAATGAACTGGGTTTTGGCTAATGAACTTTTGTTTTGCAGGTCAAGACCTTTATCAAGTGACAAAAGGTTGTCTTAGTGCCTGGTGCACTTTTCCATCTGTAGAGCTCAAAACTTGCGCCTTGCAAAGAGAAGATCTTCAACAATAGATGAAGTGTCAGTTTGATGTCATGTGAAGGAAAGAAGTCTCCTAAATGCCTTGATGCCTATTCAGTGAATTGAAACAGTTGAAGAACATGCTAAGTGATCTAGGCACACTTTCCCACCTGTTCAACCACCAAAGTGCGCCTTGGCAAGGATCCATTCAAACATGAATAGGAAGATCGTACTTGAGCGCTTCAATGATGAGTGGTTTCTAAATACTCAAACATGAATTGGAGAACTTCAAAGTGCCAAGGGAACTAGCTAGAGGACTTAAGGCGCAAGATTGCTACTATACAACTCCAAATGTGCGCCTAAGAGTCAAGGCGCCACTTCTTGATCCTACAACCCAAAATGTGCGCCTAGATGTCTAAGGCGCTAGATCATGCCTTCGCAACCTTGAAATTGTGCCTTAGCAAGGAAGTGAATTGGAGGGTTAAATTGATCATCAAAGGTTAAACTTTTAAAGATTGTTTAGAAGATCATCCATTCAATTGAAATCATCATCTATGACAAAGAGAAGTATTATGAGAGTGAGGCGCACTTTTCCTCCTCTTCAACCTCACATTTGCACCTTCTCTAGGAAGCTCAATTTGTGCCTAAGGTGAGGATCTTGAGACATCATCATTGCAATTGGCAAAATTGCATTTGGAGAAGCCTTGAAGGTTTGAACTTAGTTGAAACTTACCTCAAGGTGCTAGGCGCAACTTCATGACTCTAGAACCCTAAATATGCGCCCAAGCTAGAAATGGAATGGAAGTTACAATTTGATCATTCATTTTGTTTAGGAGGTAAAACTTGTTTGAGGGATCATTCATCCAACTAAGATTTTAATCAAAGACAAGAAAATCTCATGATGTTTGAGGCGCACTTGGCCTTTTGTTCAACCCTGGATATGCACCTCACTTGGATCCCTTAGTTGTGCTTTGAGGACTCATCAACTTGCAAGGAATCTAGCTATTGCCAATGTTTGGAAATTGTTTTAAGTGTCAGAAGACAAGTCTTGATGTTGAGGCGCACCTTCTAGCCTTTGCCACCTCAAAAGTGCGCCTAGCTTAGGAGAGGCGCCAATCTTGGTTTCTGCAATCTCCAATGTGTGCCTAAGCTTCATTGAGTATCGTGCAAGCAGTGGGTCCCAGAATGACATTGAATGGCATGCCGGATAAGGCTTCCAACTCAGAAGTGAGTCATCCCAATGGACTATTCCTCTAGAATATGCTCATTGGAAAACATGCCATGGTTGCCTCTTGCTCTTGAGGGGGAGTACTATAAAAGGAGGAGAGCGACTTCATTTGGCATCTTTGGCTATTTGATATTTCTTGGTAAGCTTTATGCTCTTTTCATGAAATGTGCATATTTCATGCTTGTTGGGGTGATACTTCCTCAACCTTGATAAGGTGATGCTCCCTTATCCTTTGAGAGGTGTTGACATTCAGTTATCATCATTGTGCAGGATTGAAGTCGTTACTTGCAACTTGAAGTTACTTACATCTTGAAGACACTAGCAACTTGAAGACAAGATACTTGTAGTTTGAAGGCAATCATTGTTCAATCTAGGTGCTAAGGCCTATCTTTTGAAATCATTATAATAAGATGAACATCGATGCTATTAAGCATCTGTTGAATTTAATAAGTTGTATTGACAATTGCAATAAGATATCTCAACTTCATTGTTTGTTCAATACATGTTGATTTCATTCATGTTAGATATTGAGCAATTGAAGTAAGAAGTAAGAAAAAGTTAGCAAAAATTTGGTTAAGTATAGTGGGGTATCTTACAGTGGTATCAGAGCCAAATTCCTACCAGCCTTTGGGTTATGAATCCGTGTGAAGTTGGTCCACACAGGTATTATACAAGAAGAACAACTAGGCAACACCAACCTCCCACAGGTACACAACCACACATGGGTTCAGAAGGAGGTAATGGTAGTCCTAAAGGACAAGGTGGCAATGATGCTTTCAATTTAGAAGAGTTCATGCATGCCTTTGGACAGCAGATGCGGGATTGGTCAAATCAATTCATAGAGGAAATTCGTGACTTGAAAAATGAACGTGCTTCTAGGAGGTCAAGGTCAAGGAGTGTTAATAGTGGAAGGACAAGCATTGCAGGTGAAGCAAATCTTAATGCCGGTAGAGATGTAAGAAGACATAGAGAGCCTACTCCTACTCCTACAGGTAGAGCAACCACAACAGTTGATGATAGACCACTTCGTCCAAGATTTGAGCTAGTAATTGAGGAAACATCTTTAGAGGATGAGAAGGTAAATGTTAATCTCTCAGATGATATCATGGTTGCACATGATGAATATCGTTTACTTCCACCTGATGTTAGGCGAGACCTAAACTTCAATCAGTTTATGTCACAAAGGAACGAAAAGAGTAGAAGGAAAAAGGAGAAAAGGCCAACACAAAAGGATAAGGAACATAAGGAGTACAAAGAAGCTTTGAACAAGGTTCCTTTACCTAACTTTGATGGCAGTGGTAAACTAAGTGCTAGAACATGGATTCACAAGCTTGATACTTTTCTCACACTCAAACCCTTGAGTGAAGAAAAGGCTATTCAATTCGCTACTATGCATTTCGAAGGTTTGGCCTATGATTGGTAGCATCATGGACTTGTGTCACGACATGATATGATCACTTCCTATGACGAGTTCACTTGTAGACTCATTAACAGGTTTGACAGGAAGGATATAGAGGTCTACTATAGGGAATTGGCACAATTGAAGCAGGTTGGCAAAGTAGATTCTTACAGCAATGAGTTTCAAAAGATTGCAGTTATGGTTCCTGAGATGTCGGAAAGGAGAGTCACTATGTTGTTTGTTGAAGGCTTGAATGATAGAATGAGAGGATTGGTGAAGGTTCATAAGCCTAAGACATTGGATGAGGCTATTGAGCTTGCTTTAGATCTTGACACTTACCCTACATCATTCCAAGGCCAAAAGAGAAACTTTGGTAAGGGTTCAAGTTCACATCAAAGGAGAACATTTCAACCTATCAAATCTAATCCTACGTCTATGGAACGTGATGGGTTGAGGACAAAGAAGTTGTGTTTTGATTGCAAACAACCATGGGAACCAGGACACAGGTGTAAAGGCAAAGGCAAGGCTTATCTTATAGAGGTTCATTCAGATGATGATGATGAGAGTGAGATACATGAGGATATTGATGCAGCACATGAGGATGACCAACCTACTCTAGAGCTTGAGACAGATGGCATAGGCAATTCAGTGACTATTGCTACTATTTCAGGAGTTCCAAGGTTTCATGCTTTCAGGATTAAAGGAATTCTTAATGGGCAGCGGGTCACATGTTTGGTGGATAGTGGAGCTACTCATAATTTCTTTGATGAGGGTTTAGTAATGAAGCGTGGTCTACAATAAGAGGAATTTGAGGGTTTTATAGTTGTGGTAGCCAATGGGTTTACTATGAGTTGTCAAAAGAGAGTGCCATAGCTTAGCATTCAAATGGGTGATTATACTTTGACAGATGATTTCTATATGGTTGGACTCTCAGGTATTGATGTTGTCTTAGGAATGCAATGGTTGCATTCAATTGGCAGATATATTTAAGACTTGAAGAAGATGGAGATAGAGTTCATTCACAATGGGAAGAAGATTATTTTGAGATCTTTATCAGATGGTTCACCTAGAACTGTTACAGCTAGGCGCATGGAGTCCTTATTTCGTCATAATGACATTGCATGGGCATCTCAGGTTGAAATATCATCTAAGTCTTCTTCTAGTAATGAGTATCATGTAGACATCCAATATGTATTGGATAAACAGAGTAAGGTGTTTGGAGATATTCCACCTGGGAGATGACCTGATCGTGGATTTGAACATGTGATAGAGTTAGAGGATGGGACAAAACCCATCAACATTACACCATATCGACATCCTAGACACTTCAAGGTTGAGATAGAGAAGACTATAAAAGAGTTGATTGATATGGGACACATTCGACCTTCATCTAGTCCATTTGCTTCTTTAGTGGTGTTAGTGAAGAAGAAAGATGGAACTATGCAGATGTGTATTGATTACAGGGCACTGAACAAGAAGACAATCAAGAACAGGTACCCAATACCCAAGATCGATGAGTTGTTGGATGAATTACACGGGGCCGTGTACTTCTCCAAGATTGATCTTCGTTTAGGCTATCATCAGATTCGTGTTCGTGAGGAGGACATTCCAAAGATAGCATTCAAATGCCACTACGGACATTATGAATTCCTTGTTATGCCCTTTGGTCTTACTAACACACCTGCTACATTTCAATCTTGCATGAATCATGTATTCAATAAGCAGTTGTGTAAATTTCTTTTGGTTTTCTTTGATGACATTTTGATTTACAGTAAGACATGGGATGAGTATCTTCAACATCTTGATGAGGTACTTGGAGTCATGGAGGCACAATCACTATATGCTAAGGCTTCCAAGTGTGATTTTGGGATGGAGGAGATTCTCTACTTGGGGCATATGATTAGTGCTAAAGGAGTTAGAGTACAAGAAGAGAAGATCAAGGCTATACAGGAGTGGCCTATTCCAAGGAACATTTCTGAGTTGAGAGGTTTCTTGGGACTTTACAGTTACTACAGGGGATTTGTCAAAGGTTTTTCACAATTGGCAGCACCATTGATAGATCTCACTAAGAAAGGGGCATTTCTTTGGTCCTCTAAGGCACAGATAGACTTTGATCAGCTCAAGGAAGCAATGAGTACTACTCCAGTACTAGCACTACCAGATTTTACACAGTACTTCATTCTTGAGTGTGATGCATTAGGAGAAGGAATAGGGGCCGTGTTAATGCAGAATAGGCATCCTATTGCATATGAAAGCAGAAAATTGAAGGATATGGAGCGCTTATATTCCACCTATGACAAGGAGATGCTTGCCATTATGCATGCTTTGGCAAAGTTTCGTTAGTACTTGGTAGGTGCAAAATTTGTGGTTAGGACCGACCACAATAGCTTGAAATACTTCTTGGAACAAAAGGATTTGAATGAATGACAGCAAAAATGGGTCTAAAAAATCCAAGCATATGACTTTGATATAGAATTTATAAAAGGAAAAAAGAATATTGTTGTAGATGCACTTTCCAAGAGGCCTACTATTTGTTCCTTGAGTGAGATTTCAGCTGATTGGAAATCTCAACTTTTAGTTGAGTATTCCAAATCCACTTTTGCATGCGAGATTATGGATGGCATTATAAAGGATGACAGGTACAAGGTAGTGGATGATGTGATATATTATAAGGACAGAATTTTCTTGGTACCTGAATCTAAGCTTAAGCAACAGATCTTGAAAGCCATTCATGATACACCTCTAGCAGGACATCCAGGGTTTTTCAAAACCTATAGACAAGTACGAGAGAGATTCTCTTGGAAGGGTCTCAAAGATGATGTCTTACAACATGTTAGAGAGTGTTTGACTTGTCAACAGAACAAGTTTGAGCATACTTTTCCCGCCGCTCTACTTCAACATTTATCTATTCCTGAGCAGAAGTGGGAAAGTATCTCAATGGATTTTATCACAGGTCTTTCGAAGGTACATGGTAGAGATTGCATACATGTTGTTGATAGATTGTCTAGGTATGCACATTTCTATCTTATTGCAACGGATTATTCAGCTTTGCAGATTGCAAAATTATTTTTCAGAAAAGTATTCCGTTTGCATGGCCTTCCAAAGATAATTGTGAGTGATTGGGATAGTAGATTCATTAGCATGTTTTGAAAAGAACTATTCCGACTCACAGGGACTGAGCTAACACCTAGCACTAGTTATCACCCTCAAACGGATGGTCAAATAGAGATTGTGAATAAGTGGATTGAGGGATACCTTCGCAACTATGTTGCTGGGCATCAACGTGCATGGGTAAAATCGTTATACCTTGGTGAGTATTGTTACAATACCACCTATCACATGTCTATTGGCGTGACTCCATTCAGAGCATTGTATGGATATGATGCTCTTTCCTTTGTTGATTTGGCTTTCGATGATAGTAGAGCTCCTCGAGCTAAGGAGTTGATGCAAGACACACAGGATATCCTTAGAGTTCTTAAGGATAACATTCAGCATGCTCAGAATCAACAAAAGATGTATGCAAATAGACATTGAGTGAAAAGATCTTTTGAAGTAAATGACTTGGTTTTCTTGTGTCTACAGCCATATAGACAAAGTTCTTTGAAGATGAGTGGTGCAGAAAAACTCAAGCCAAGGTTTTATGGGCCATACAGAATTGTAAGGAGAGTTGGCGAAGTAGCTTATGAGTTGGATTTGCCAGCAGGTAGCTGCATTCATAATGTATTTCATGTATCATGCCTCAAAAAGGCATTAGGTCAGAATGTGGTTTCCTCTCCTGATCTTCCGCCTCTTGACGAAGAAGGAATGTTGATTCTAGAACCAGATGGCATCATTGATATGAGAGACGCAAATTGCATAGCCGAGTCATCAGGGAATATTTGGTTCGATGGAGAGGCTTGTTGATAGAGGATGCTACTTGGGAAGGAGAAAAGATTTTAGAGCATCCTAACCTTCAATTGCTTGAGGACAAGCAATACTGGGAAGGGGAGACTGTCATGTCCTCGTTTTCGGCCTAGTCAACAATGAACACGGATTAGCCTATTCATCATTCCCGTGGGCTAATACGTATGATAAGGGAATGAACTGGGTTTTGGCTAATGAACTTTTGTTTTGCAGGTCAAGACCTTTATCAAGTGACATAAGGTTGTCTTAGTGCTAGGCACACTTTTCCATCTGTAGAGCTCAAAACTTGCGCCTTGCAAAGAGAAGATCTTCAACAATAGATGAAGTGTCATTTTGATGTCATGTGAAGGAAAGAAGTCTCCTAAATGCCTTGATGCCTATTCAATAAATTGAAACAGTTGAAGAACATGCTAAGTGATCTAGGCGCACTTGCCCACCTGTTCAACCACCAAAGTGCGCCTTGGCAAGGATCCATTCAAACATGAATAGGAAGATAGTACTTGAGCGCTTCAATGATGAGTGATTTCTATATACTCAAACATGAATTGGAGAACTTCAAAGTGCCAAGGGAACTAGCTAGAGGACTTAAGGCGCAAGATTGCTACTATACAACTCCAAATGTGGGCCTAAGAGTCAAGGTGCCACTTCTTGATCCTACAACCCAAAATGTGCGCCTAGATGTCTAAGGCGCTAGATCATGCCTCTGCAACCTTGAAATTGTGCCTTAGCAAGGAAGTGAATTGGAGGGTTAAATTGATCATCAAAGGTTAAACTTTTAAAGATTGTTCAGAAGATCATCCATTCAATTGAAATCATCATCTATGACAATGAGAAGTATTATGAGAGTGAGGCGCACTTTTCCTCCTCTTCAACCTCACATTTGCGCCTTCTCTACGAAGCTCAATTTGCGCCTAAGGTGAGGATCTTGAGACATCATCATTGCTATTGGCAAAATTGCATTTGGAGAAGCCTTGAAGGTTTGAACTTAGTTGAAACTTACCTCAAGGTGCCAGGCGCAACTTCATGACTCTAGAACCCTAAATATGCGCCTAAGCTAGAAATGGAATGGAAGTCACAATTTGATCATTCATCTTGTTTAGGAGGTAAAACTTGTTTGAGGGATCATTCATCCAACTAAGATTTTAATCAAAGACAAGAAAACCTCACGATGTTTGAGGCGCATTTTGCCTCTTGTTCAACCCTGGATATGCGCCTCACTTGGATCCCTCAGTTGCGCTTTGAGGACTCATCAACTTGCAAGGAATCTAGCTATTACCAATGTTTGGAAATTGTTTAAGTGTCAGAAGACAAGTCTTGATGTTGAGGCGCACCTTCTAGCTTCTGCCACCTCAAAAGTGCGCCTAGCTTAGGAGAGGCGCCAATCTTGGTTTCTGCAATCTCCAATGTGCGCGTAAGCTTCATTGAGTATCGTGCAAGTAGTGGGTCCCAGAATGACATTGGATGGCGTGTCGGATAAGGCTTCCAACTCAGAAGTGTCATCCCAATGGAATATTCCTCTAGAATATGCTCATTGGAAAACGTGTCGTGGTTACCTCTTGCTCTTGAGGTGGTGTACTATAAAAGGAGGAGAACAACTTCATTTGGCATCTTTGGCTATTTGATATTTCTTGGTAAGCTTTATGCTCTTTTCATGAAATCTGCATATTCATGCTTGTTGGGGTGATGCTCCCTCAACCTTGATAAGGTGATGCTCCCTTATCCTTTGAGAGGTGTTGACATTCAGTTATCATCATTGTGCAGGATTGAAGTCATTACTTGCAACTTGAAGTTACTTACATCTTGAAGACACTAGCAACTTGAAGACAAGATACTTGTAGTTTGAAGGCAATCATTGTTCAATCTAGGTGCTAAGGCCTATCTTTTGAAATCATTATAATAAGATGAACATCGATGCTATTAAGCATCTGTTGAATGTAATAAAAAGTTGTATTGACAATTGCAATAAGATATCTCAACTTCATTGTTTGTTCAATACATGTTGATTTCATTCATGTTAGATATTGAGTAATTGAAGTAAGAAGTAAGAAAAAGTTAGAAAAAATTTGGTTAAGTATAGTGGGGTATCTTACACACAGTAGTTAGCTGATCAAAATATAATCATTTGTTTCATACATTACTTAAGAATAATTGCTGTTAATACAAGACATTGCATTATTCCATTTTCAACATATTCCATTCAAGATTGAAACACACATAGATGCAAAGATTCATAATCATTCAATTTTCAAACAAATTAACCAATCTAGGTAAATAGTAAATGAATAAAAACACATGGGGTGCAACAAAATGTTTCTTGGACACACTACTAGAAACCATTGGAATATCTCTTTCAAATATTGAATCTTTGCATTCAACATGCAATGTTGATTTCTGATTGTGCTCATTGAGGTGCGAGAATTCATTGCTAATACCATCAAAAGTAGAAGCATTCAATTTGTTCACCTTTTATTTCAACTCCTTTTTGTTGTCTTTGTGGCTACTATTCTGGCCTTTCCAGTTTTGAGGCTTCTTGCCAAGTATCTCCAAGTGATTATCAAAAGAGACTGTAGCTTTGAAATCTTTTGCGTTGCTTTGATACTGCTCAAATATTGCGTCTATCTCCTCTACAGTGGTTGTCTCAGGTTTAGTTTCTTCATCTTTTTTCAGGAACATGGGTTTGGCAGGCTTTGGAATGGGACTAACTATTGGTTGGTTATTTGCAGTTGGGCTTCCCTCTCTTTGTATCTTGAAAATGATTTGCTGTCTTTCCTTTTGTCAGAATTCTCAAAATTCCCTCCATGATTCACAAGCTGGCAGGATTTTAGCTCTGATACCACTGGAAAATCTAAACTGAATGCGCATAAAACAAACCCACAAATGCCTAGGAATACTATAGCAGTAAATATTTTTGTATTTTTTTTTCATATCATATTCAAACACATACCATACAACTTAAAATCTACCCATCAGATATAACTAACAAATCTGAATGTACTAATCTGATATATATGTTTGAATCTTGACTGGCTCCTTGAGGGTTTTTGTCCCCAAGGAACTAACTGATCCACCTGTAGATTTCTGCCTCCAAGCATTTAGAACTGCTGAAAGCAGCATTACTTTACTCTGAGAGAAATGAAGTTTTTGGTTTTCAATTTCAAAAGATGTTTTCTCTTTGCCTTATGTGTTGTTTTATAGCCCAGCTCCGAGTGATCCTAAATCATAGGAAGTCAGTCCTCAAATTGTGGCAATTAACTGACCACAAAATCCCTCAATCATAGGCAACTAACTGAACAACAACTCCCTCAAATTGCTGGCAACTAACTAAATAACAACTCCCTCAAATTGCTGGCAACTAACTCTGTCAATCATAGGGCTTAACTGGCTAGAACTGAAGTGACCTCCTCCTAAATGAAAACTCAGCCAGTCCTAACTAGAAGACTCAAAGAACTGCAGTCATCATATTCTATTATGAGATGCTTCCTACTATTCAGTCTTATGCTGATAGGACACTCGCTCAGTGCTGTAGATTAAAAGGGAACATTACAAAACTCTGTTCACATCTTCCCCACTTCGTCACCACAACTCGTATAATGCAAATCAGGTCCAGATTAACAAATACATGTATTAGCCTTGTTATGGTGTGTGTGGAAGATTGTTGAGCAACTTTCTTTGTGCTCATAACTACACAATCGAGCAAATTCAAATAGTAATAGGTAAACATTTCCTTCAGGTCTAATCTGAGCGTAACTAATCTCAATTAATTGTCTTCTTCTGCTGTCTTCAACTAGAATGTGACTGGAAACCAGTTGACGTTGTTTTGTAGAACCATGACAAATGTGACTATGAGTGTTTTTATAGGGTAGTGAAAAATGCATGAAAAAGGTGCAACATCAAATACAAGTGTACAACTCTAGATCTATGCACAAAAAACTCCATTCATATCTTCCCCACTTTGTCACCACAACTTGTATAATGTGATTCAGGTCTAGATTAACAAATACATGTACACTGGCCTTGTTATGGTGTGTGTGCAGAAGATTGTCAAGCAACTTTCTTTGTGCTCTTTACTACACAACCAAGCAAATCCAAACAATAAGAGGTAACTAGTTCCTTCAAGCCTAATGTGAGTGTAGCTTTTCTCAATTATTTGTCTTTTTCTGCCATCTTCAACTAGAATGTGATTGGAAAGTAACTAGTGTTGTTTCATTGAACTGTGACAAATGTTGGAGACTATGAGTGTTTTTACAGGGTAGTGAAAAATGCTCCTCAAGGGGTTAGCATGTAAATTAAGCCTTATATTTTCTAATTTACTGCCATGAATGAATGCCCCATGAACATGATATATAGGTTATGATCGCTGTGCCCAAAATCAATCTCTGCTCTCGACTGTCAGATTGATCTGTTCTCAAAAGCTGAGAAATTGTGATCTAGAGAAGAGGCAGCCATGAAGGTCACAACACTTATTGTGATGAGCCAGACACCATGAGGCTTACTTCCTTTACACTGCCCATGCCAACGTTGCTCTTCATAGTGTTACAGCTACACAGAATTCTTGTAGGACTGTGACTTTTCAAAAGGGCTCACCACTGACACACCAAATCTACTTGCTATTCTTTTGATCCATGGTAATAAAAGAGGACATTCCTGCACTTTCTTCACACTTACTCCGTGCTTGGCTTGAATTCCCAGCACACAAAAGCAACATGATGGCTTTGGTACCATATAAGATTTATTATAGATGCTACATTTTACATTACTATTGTGCTGCTATATGTAAGCCAGCAACTGCATAACAATGCACAAACAAACAAATAACATCATGGTCATAGTGGGTGCAACAATTTATCTAATATAGCATAATTTAATAGCAATTAGCTTACCTAACCTTCTGATATTTTTAACATATTGTTAGCATTTTGGTTTTGTTTTTCAAGACAACTCAAGTTGGAACAGTATGCGAAGTAAAATCTCTATTCAAATTATAAGGGAGGTTCCCTGAAAACAAAAAATAACCCTAGATGCTAATCTATAGACAAGATTTACAATTATTGACACTATACCCAATTTCTCGTGGGGGTTTTGCAATAGTGAAACAAATAAAATAAAATTTTGCCCTATCTTTTTGCCTTGGGTATGAGCACAAGACCTGAAACATTTCTTTCTCACAAATAAGATTTTATAAATCCTATGACTTAAATCAAAGCAATTGAATCTAACATGACAACACTTTCTTATTGGCTAAAAATAGAAACCAATAAGCCGATGCACACAAGATTTTGAAAGAATAATTGTTATAAGAAACAACAACACACTTTTGCTTCCCTATTGAGGGTCTGAAGTTTCTCTTTTTTATATATTTTAATCATAGTTCGCATACTTGGACTCGGTAGAACAAAAATTTTCCGACTCGCCAAAACTCGGCAACTTAAAAAATTACTTAAATTTCTTAAAAAATATAAAATTATTGCAAAATATAGTTACAAAATGTATCAAATGAGTCTGGTGGGGGTTGAAGGGCAATGCCCCTAGTGGGGTTTGGGGGTAGTGTCCCTTGCAGGGTTTAGGGATAGAGCCCTTGACGTGTTTCTTGTGTGTTTCCTGTTGTGGTACAAGGTGGGGTTGAGGGGCAGAGCCTCTTGCCACCAAGCCCAAATGAAGGCTTTTGAGACCACACAGACCTTCGAATCCACTATAAAATCCTTCCAAGTCACTCAACAATGCTGAAATGCTAGTGTGCTTCTTTACCTTTGGCCGATAGGTCTTATAAAGCCAAAACTTGCATTTTTATAGTGTCTTTTCCATGTTTTTCTGGCGTCTGCTTGTTATCCCCACACATGGCAAGTTTCTCACCCGGTCTCGCCGAGTACTCACTAGAAACTCACCATAAATTCGCTTGGAACTCCTTGCAGCAACTCGGCAAGTTTTTACAGCAAAAACTCGGGGCAAAAAAAAACTCGTGACTACTCAGCAACTCACCGAGTAGTTTGACTATGATTCTAATGTTTTAATAAAATGGGAGAGGGCCCTTACCTCTCACTTGACAGATTTTAAAAATGCAAAACAAAAACAAATGACAACACACAACTCCAAGGATATAACTACTAAGTTGCATACAAAGCTGCAACCTAGATAAATAAATAATATCAGTACAAAGCTTAATATTAATTACCTACTATCAATCTAACCCCTTGAAATATAAGATGGAATTATCACAAACACATACACATAAAAGACATTCACTTGAACAAGAATCTAGGAGCATAGGTGTAGCATCAATTATCATTAAGAATATTGTGCTCCAAGCACTTATTTATAAAGTTACAAACCCCAATTTTTGGGATTTAGGATAAAAATTAATTTATCCCAAAAATCAGTCTTTAAAGCAAAACACTTAAAACTGCTAAAAAGTTGTTAAGAAAGAACTTTAAAGCATAAAATTATTCTAAAAAGAACTTAAAATAAAAGCCAACTAAAGCAACCTAAAAATAGGCTCTCAACATTCTATAAAAAATAGAACCTGTCTAAATATAGATTTAACTAAAAGTAGCCAATCCACAAATTCTTTTGAGTTTGAAGAATTTGGGGATTTAGGAGTTGGGAGTACTGTCTTTCTCTAGCACTAGCTAAACTTTTTCTATGAGTGCCTTTTGTACCTTGCAGACCTAGAAATGACTTAATTTTTGTTAAGCTGATGATGAACAAAACCTTTGCTGTCTTCGACCTGGCATTGCTTTTCCTTGCCTCGACAATTTCACTGCAAAGTTCATCAACTCCTCCATATTATCTAGACCGAAGGAAGAATCTTCTAATTTCACTCGAATTAGCTGATCAAATTCATTTCTTTCCACCTCTAGATTGGTCTTTGTGAATGTGCAAGACATAGATGAACCAAATGCAATGATGTCCTGTTCTGCAGTCTACAACTTCTTGATATGTTCCTTCACTATCTTCACAGTAGGCACCCAAAGTTCTATAACTAATTGATATGCTGCCATACGCTCTGGAAGTAGATGCTTCTTTGAATCAGAAATGATTCCTAGCTTGATTATTTTATCAACACCCAAAGATGCAATAGGCTCCAAATGGCTAATAACATTTCTAGAAGCTGAAATGTCAGTAGTCATTGCATCCTCTAGTTCCATTGCCTGCCTTGAGCTCCTTTGACATTTTTTTGCAAATCATACAATTCATCTAGCAACTTCAACCCTCTAACACAACTAACCAATTCACTGTTGAGTATCCTTGTTAGAGGAAACCAAACCATTTAACTGCTTTTTCTGATTGTCTTCCTCAAATCTATGAGGTGATGAAGAGATGGATTTAGCTGAAGGATTGACCAAATGAATGATGTAAGCCTTCAGTTCCCTATTTTCAACATTTAAGGCTGTTTTTCCTTCTTGATCTTTTGAGACCCTTTCTTTTATATTGTCTGTTGCGAATTGCAACATATCCATATCAACCTGTTTGTCTGAAGGCCCCAAATTGGTTTGGGTGATTTGGAAATCAGTAGCCTGCACTTCCCACACATTCTTGTCCACTGGTGGAATGCCTCTCTCAGCAATAATTTACTCATCCTTCTTTTTTGAACCTGGTTTGTCTCATTACCTTTTTGATTTCATCTTTCTCAATCATGGTAGAATACTAGAAACAACACCCAAATTGAGGGGTTTGATAGTCACAATCCATCTTTTCTTGCCAAAGATGTCTCTCAACTAGTCTCTCAAAAGGTTCAACCATGGCTGAAATCTCTTCCATAGGTTGAATCGTTGATGGCTGAATGGGTGGATCAAATGGAGCTTGGCAAGAGGGATTAGGATACAAGTAGATTGGGGGACTGAATAACTGGAGGGAAGAGGAGGAGGAACGAGTCCAGGAATATAAGAAATAGAAGGAGCAGGACTAAGATGCACATGTGGAGGACATCTCACACTCTTCATGACTAATTTTATCTTGCTGACTTTAGGGGTATCACTTGCCTTGCAAGAGGCCTTCAACTTCTTTCTTCTTTCCTCGTCATCCCCACCACTACCACTTGCAACATTTGCATCTGTTCTTACTGACATTTGTGAACTTGTTGCTGCCCTCTTTTCTGAAGTACTTTGTGTCTGATTAGAGGGTTTTGATCTTTTTCCTTTCGCTGTTCTGGCAGTTTGCTTTGCTAACTTTCTTTCCAAGCTCTTCATTCTATCCATAACTGTCTTATTCATCCAATCTTCTGAAGTATTCTTCGTGTTAGCGCAGTTTATTACTGACAAGGGCTGCTGATCCAATTGCACTTATACAAAGCGAAGTGGCAAAATTTCTTCCCCTGATCCTATGGCACAGTCTCTAAAGTGTAAGAGGTCAGCTGATCCAAGGCCATGTGGCTGCTTCTTCTTTGGATCCTCAGTCATCTGCACAATTTGCCTAGTAATCTTCAATATCATGTACATGAGCAAATTTAGAGTCAAGTCTCTCCAACATAAGACCCTTAGGGCCATAAATTTTGTTTTTATGATGTAGCTTGAAGTTAAAACTAGCAGTTTCCTGATCCATGCTTTTAACACCTAGGGCCCATGAGCACTTATAAGCACTAATCTGAATTAGAAATTTGACCCCCAACTTGCACCTACCACTGGAAATGAAATATGCCTTTGCCAACTGTCTATAATACTCATCAAAATTACTTAATCACTTGGATACTGTGGAGACTAATAAGGGTAAGAATCAAATCCACATACTCTGATATAGGTGGATGTGGGAAATTGAATAAACCAATTTGCCCACTTTGAGATAACATCTCTGGCATGATCTGAAATACAAACATGATTTTGATTCCGTAGACTTTCCAACCACACCAGTAGTCTCTTCCACAATCATCTTAGAAGCCATAGTCCTACCCACATTAGCTTGGCTTTGCTAGCATTGGTACTACCACGGTCTTGACTAGGGATGAAGTCCATTTACACCAGGTGAATGTTGCCTGCCCTCCCCTTGCATCCCCACCAATCTCAACCAATAGGCTCACTTTCTGTTTATTTTGTTTAACTAAGTCATCTGTTAATCTGAGCCCTAGGTAGAAACTTGGTCGACAACTCTCTAGATGAGGATCTAGATGAAGTTATAGGTGTATGCAGAAACTTCGTTAATGGATGTAAGCAATAGACAGAGATAGAACTGAAATGATAAATGCATTATTATTTATTTGTTCATCTTGTACAGGGCATACTTTTGAGAAATATTGATGACTGCTATCTTCTATCTCCTATCTGGCTTCTATGTTCTTATCTCTTTTCTAATGTTACAAATGTATATATAGATTACATGTTGTGAAGGCCAAGAGTTGCTATGGAAGTTGAACCATCCCTATGGAAGTGGAACCATTTCCATTTATGATTCCTCATCTTCCGACAGCTACGTGGTGTTTAACCATTTGTTGGTATTTTCCTGATGTGTTGGTTGATGACTTGGCATATCACGAGCCTTAGGAATGCCATTTGGGCTGTTATGTCGACTGTACCGTTCAATGTCTGTAGTGTGATGCTTAAAACAACCTAGTGGCTAGAAGTGTGAGTTAGCCCTTGCAGTTGGCTTGGAGGTGTGTTGGACCTTCCTGAAGCTGTGGTAGGAACTGCAGAAGGTTTGGTATAAGTATGGTTATGACAAAAGTGTCCAACCTTGTGTAGACTATTCTATGCCACTATTAGAGTATGTGCAGCATTTGTTGGCGATGGAGTGATGGTCCTTGTGTTACCACAAGCATCTGGGGGGTGCTTCGGTGTATTGCAGACCATTTAAGTGTTATTGCATGTATCACAGGCCATGAGAATGGTCTTGGTGTTATTATAGGAACCTTGTTTGGTAGATCCTCTTAGATTAATCACCCCTCCTTGTAAAGCAATAATCTTGATTGTGTTGAGTCTAGGAAGCAAGCACAAAGCCTTGACTTCTAGTTGCTGCTCAGGAACCATTTGGCTTGTTGTGGAAGCTGACCTGCCTTGACAACTTTGTATATAGTTATAGAATAGTTCTATGTAAACATGGTTTCTATAATCTGATTTGTCTTCGCTGCAATAGGTCGTGTGCTAGTCTGAGATGAGGTGCGGAATGTTGAGTATGCATAGTTGCATGACACAATCTTCTTTGGAGTTGGTGCGACATGTGTTGAGCATGATTTCACTTTAGGAATCTGGTATCTCTTATTGCCCGCTGATACAACTATGCTGCGAGGATTTGTGTTGTACACACATTTATGACTATGCAAGTAGGGATGTCCAAAACATTATATACCTCAATTGGCACCACATCACAAACGATCTCCTCCTTGAAAGGATGAATAGTGTATGAAAAACAACATTGGAGGGTAATGCATATACCTTGGGTATTGCAGGAGCTGAGCCATCCCACTTTGTAGGGATGTAGATGGGCATGGTTGGTAAATTTAGCTGCTTGATGGTTGCTATTGAAATTAGGTTCTTCGTGCTACTGCCATTGTTCGGAAAATCCAATGGCTAATCTCGCACCCACATTTGTGACTGAAATAGTTGCTTTGCTTCAACTTCTTTTGCTCTGGGAGTTGCTCATGTGGTGTAGACCAGAATGCTAGGATTCATGTCAATGATTCCATCTAAGGGCTTGACTCCACCATCCTTTGTTTCTGTCTGCACAAGCAAAATCTTTTGAGCATGGCACTTAGCATTGGAGTGGTTGCTAGACTTGTGTCTATCGCACCATTTACTTATCTTGGATGGTTTTCTCTTGTTCAACGACGGTGTTTTCTTTGGCATGTTAGTTGTCTCCCACTTGCCCTTCTTGAACTCCTCTTTAATGGTTGCTACAAGGAATGGGCTTCTCCTAGTCTTGACTTTCACTAGCTTCAGCTTGGACTAAATGGATGGTCATAGGCCGTTGTAGTACTTAAGGACCCATTGTTGCTCTGACTCAAGTGAGCCCAGCCTTGCATAGAGGTTGTGGAGGGCATTGGTGTAGGCTTGGATTGACTAGTCATGTCCTTTCCTTAGCTGTTGTCATGTCCCCGTTTCCGGCTTGATCATCAAGTGAAGAATGGATTAGCCTATTGCTCATTCCCAGAGGCTAATTCAGAATGATAAGGGAATGAATTGGTTTTTGACTAACTCCGTTTTATTGTTTTGCAGGAACAAAGTCAGAAACTTGAAATTTGGCTAAGTCTGGAAGCCAAATTAATAGGAAGTTGACTCTTGAAGTCTGGGCGCCAATTTCACATCAGACTTCCTAGATGAGCGCCTAAGGACTTAAGGTTTGCTATCAGGGTTTGGAAGTGCAATATGACAATCACATCATCATCAAAGGCTTTCTCTTTCCTCCAACTTCAAGTGGCGCCTAGCTCAGAAGCATGTTAGGGAGCACATCCAACAGGGCGCCTTGATGGAAAAGATTGATAAGTCTCCAAACTGAAGTTTTCTAAATGAATTGGATGATGAAGAGGGCCTATTCACTTTAGGCGCTAGTATCATGTTGTATCATCTAGTAGGAGCGCCTAGCACAAGAGGGCGCTAATACCTCATTTCAGGGATTCCTCCATTTGAGCGCCTAGCTTAGATGGATTAGATTGAAAGTTTGAAGTAGAAGATGCCTATTGGGGAACTCCTAGTCTAGGCGCATGTGTTGGTTGAAACCCCTTATTTCTGGCGCCTAGGATTGAAAGAATTGTTTTGGCGCACTTAACTACCTATCTCATCCTCAAAGTTGCGCCTAGGGCGCTAGATCATATCTGGATAACCCTTGGATAGCGCCTTAGCTAGTTTGTGAGTTAAAAAGGGCAAATATGCCATAATAGGGTCATGTTGATCATCATTCCAGTGAAAGTCATCATCTTTGTCAAAACATGGTGTTGAGAAGTTGAGCCGCATCCTTCCTCATTCCCAACCTTACCTTTGCGCCTTCCTTTGATAAGTCATATGGCGCTAGAAGAATGATTTTTGATGTTATGATAACAAAGTTGTACTTGGAAAAGACTCAGAAACTCTTGGAAAGCTAGAATTTGCTTCAAGGAGATAAGGCGCCAATCTAGACCTTTCTCCATCAATAAGTGCGCCTAAGTATAATTGAAGATTCAAACAAGATGTGAGAACTCCAGATGAGGGCGCTGGATTAAAGGATCATCAAAAGGGTTTTGATTGCAAGTGTTTGAAAGAGTGCGTTGTATATAACATCTTCCTTGAGATACTAGGCGCTGATTCGAGTTGAAACTACACCAAATGTGCGCCTAAGATAGTTGCAAGCCTTCCAGACCAGTTATGGAACAAGGTGCTCCATCAGGGAGGTCAGATCAATCTAATTGAAGACAAGTAGTTTCCAATTTACCTTGAAAAGATGATCATTTGAGCCTAGGCGCAATTCTACTCCTCCATGATCCTGTCCTATGAGGAACCTTGTAAGGCGCCTGGCACCTAGCTACAGAGTGAGCCATATGAAGAAGTTCGAACATTAGAAGATAGGCGCTCACTCCCAGTTGAAGCATTCCACCTTCCGGAGCATCAAGACTTGAAGAATCGTCAAGGAAAGTCATTTTACATGCAAGGCGCACTCCTACCAACTTTCTCACCTCCAGAATGCGCCTAGCCGGGAAAGGCGCCTATTCATGACTCTGCCACCTCAGTTGGGCGCCTGGGTCAACATTTGGCGCCTAGTCAGAAGATAAGGTAGTTGTAACTACCTGAGCTCTAATTGGTCGACAGAATGTCGTCGGGATCCGTGTCAAGGTCTCTATATAAGCTTGCCAACTCAGAATGAGTCATCAGATGGAATATTCCCTTGAATATGCTTCTTGGGAAACGTGCCTTGGTTCCTCTTCATGCATTGAAAAACGTGCCTTCATTGCCTTTGGAAGGCCTATAAAAGGAGGAGCTCCCTCATTCATTTGGCAAAATTCTCTCTGCAAAGCTCTTGAGCTTGTAATCTTGAGGCCTGCGAGTTTCAAGTGTTGGGGTGATGCTCCCTCAACTGACAAGGTGATGCTCCCTTGTTGTACTGTGAGGTGTTGACATTCAGTTGACATCGTTGAGTTTGATTAAGTTGATCTAGTGTGCAAGGCATTGTAATCATCAAGGCTCCAAGGCCTGCTTTTGTAATTCCATTTGAATAAAGTGTAACTTCATGCCATTGAAAGCATTATCCATGTAATAAGACATTGTGAAGTTGATTGAATCAAGTAATAAAACAAGTACCCAGCTTAAGGTTGATTCATTCAAATAGTTATCTTTGATGTATTTCTTTGTGTTGTTGAAATAGTTGATGAGTTGATAGCAAGTAAAATTGTCTAAGTAAGGAAAAATTTTGGTAGAATTAGTTGGGTATCTTACAGCTGTGACCACTACATGTAGTGGTCATTGTAAACATCTTCAGGATAGAATTCATCCTTGAAGACTTCCAGGAATTGATCCCAAGTTGGTTTTGATTTTCATCTTGTTTGGTTTACCTCCAAAAGTGCATAGGCTTGCCCCACTTCTTGATGGATGAAGAGACTTCTAGGAGTGAAATCTTGATCTTATCTTCATCAATAAAATTATTCACGGAAAAGTACAACTCTAACTAATCTAACCAATTATCTACAACCTATGCATTAATCTTACCCTCAAATGCAAAGAATGTCCAGGTTCACTTGAAATTTGGGGGGCTCAAACCACCAAAGGCTTTATCTGATGATAAGGTTGATGGAACCACCCTTTCAAGGTTTTATACAAATTGGTTGAACAAGAATTTTTGCTGATCCATGATCACCATGTGTATCTCCGCTTGTTCTAGCTTGCTCATCTCGAAACAAGTTGATAGGTAGTTTGATAGTTGTTGAGGTTTGATGCCAAGGCTTAGATACTTCGGTTGCATATGATAGGTCATGCAAGAATAAGAGGAAAAGCTTGGATACCACTAATTTGGGGCTAGTAGAGACCCTATGGACAACTCCCTAGATGAGGATCTAGATGAAGTTATAGGCATATGTAAAAGCTTTGTTAACAAATTATGAGAGAGAGAGAGAGAGAGAGAGAGAGAGAGAGAGAGAGAGAGAGAGAGTTGAAATAGTAAATGTATCATTATTTATCTGTTTGTCATGTACATGACACACTCTTGAGAAAGACGTATGACTACTATCTTCTATCTCCATTCTAGCTTCTATGTTCTTATCTATTTGCTAATGTTACATGTCATGAAGGTGAAGAGTTGCCATGGAAGTTGAATCGTTCCTATGGAAGTGGAGCCGTTTCCATTCATGATGCCTCATCTTTCGATGGTTTTACAATGTTGAACTATTTGTTGGTAGTTTCCCGATGTGCTGGCATATGACTTGGCATAGTGCAAGCCTTATGAATGCCACCTAGACTGTCATGTTGACTCTATTGTTCAATGTTTGTAGTGTGACACTTAGAACAATGTGGTGATGAGAAGTGTGAGTTAGCTATTGTAGTTTGGCTTGGAGGTGTGCTGGACCTTACTAAAGCCGTGGTAGGAACTACATAAGATTTGGTAGAAGTATGATTATTGTAGGAGTGTGCGACCTTGTGATGAGTGTGTTGTGCCATTGTTGGAGCATGTGTGACACTTCTTGTAGATGGATTGATGATCCTTGTGTTATCGTGAACATTTGGGAGGTACTCTAGTGTACCACAGACCACTAAAGTATTACTACATGTATCACAAGCCATGAGAATGGTCTTGGTGTTACCGTAGGAACCTTGTTTGGTATATCCTCTTGGATCATCTGTGACTTCCAAAACATTGAAAACTTTGCTAGCCGGTTCCTTGTCTAGACCCTTATTCTCAAGTGCATATAATAAAAGATTTGACCCTTATAGTAGTTCATCCAAGTTGAAGACCATAACATTTATGACCATCCAAGTTGGAGACCATAACATTTATGACACCTAAAGGCTATTCAACTTGGAGCCACATTTCTATTAGAAGCCCTTTCGACAAATCCATCTCACCTTGGGTAGAAGTGTAGGTAGGATGAGGAAGAGCAAAAGTTTTTGAAGATATAGCCAAAAAATTGCCTATAGAGTTACCAATGGCTTGCAAGCTAGAATCAATCCAAAACTACAAAGGTAGGTTTCATAATTGAATCCAAATTGGAATCATCAAGAAAGTTTTAGGATTCAAACCCAGATACCATGGCTTCATTAATAGAGTTGTGTTAGCCCAAAACCATTGCCTCTTCTCAAAGAAAATCTCTATCCTTTTTGGACTCACACCACAATGAAAAAACTTTGTGCATAGGGATACATTTCAATACCTTGTTGAAGGATAGGCTTCCAATTACCAAGCAACTAGGCATGAAGATCAGATAAGCTTGACGAGAGCATATTGAATTTGCATATCAGACCTGACTCAACAAGGTGCATTCGTTTGCCACAATGTTTGTTAGCGTTTAGATTCTCACCTTTTGGTGCAACTCAAAACGGAACAGCATGTACAGTAAGACTGTTCTTCAAATTAGGAGGGGGAGCTCCCTTAGACAAGAAATTTTAAAAAGACAATACAATTAACCTATCTTTTTGTTTTCTCAAGGCACGAGCACAAGGCAATTCAAGCTCTTCTACAATCCTAAAGAAGTTTTCTGGGTATTGCAAAATAATAACTAATCTAAAAGCATACTTTTGATTTCTCTAAGTAAATCCAGAGCTCAAAGAAATCAAAGGAACATTGGCGATCTGATTTGAAAGGAAACACCTAAGAACAAAAGAAGATCAAATACGAATGTTTAAGCATAAAATCATAAACACTTGCTCTCAATCTCAACAACACAAAGCTTCTACAAATATAATGCATATATTCATTCTCAAAGTAATAAACTACGCAACACAGTTGGACAATAATATGTGAGCAATAAAAGCTTCAGCATTTACCATTAAAAAATTAAGTGTGTAGAATACACTTATTTATACCTTAAAACAAAAGGTGCAAGGAAATAAAAGGAAGAGTTAACTAATACTCTCCAACCTAACCCTAATGCTGCACGCAAGCATGCGAGCTTATTAGCATTTAAAAATATAAAATAAGTCTCCTGCAATTCAGTTAATTGAACTTGCATGTTATTACAATTTGAGTTCCACAAAAAGATATTTTGTATGATTTCAAAAACAAATCTAAAAATAAATTTATCTTTGAAAAGCAAAGTCAATTCTCAAAATAGAAACTGCTTTGGTGTCATGTCCCCATTTTTGGCTTGAACACCAAATGGAACTTGGATTAGCCTACTTCTCATTCCCGGAGGCTAATTCTAAATGATGAGGGAATGAATTGGTTTTTGACTAACTCAATCTTATTGTTTTGCAGGAACAAAGCCAGAAACTTAAAATTTGGCTAAGTCTGGAAGCCAAATTAGACTAAGGCATGACTCTTGGAGTCTAGGCGCCAATTTCACATCAAATTTCCCAAATGAGCGCCTAGGGACAAAATAGGCTTCAATGACCCTCAATATGGAAGGCGCTCTAGTTAAAGAAGTTGATTTCTCCCTCAGAAGTCTCATACCAAGCATGCTCCTTGAGGAAAGGGGTCAAGTAAACTCTAGGCGCAAATACCATGACAAATTCACTTGATGTGCGCCTAAGGGGGAAGGTAGCTTCCAATCACTTCAAGTAGTCAGGGCACTTGGTGAGATAGGTGTTTTACTTCACCACAAAGACTACAAGTGTGAGCGCCACATGTATGAAGGTGAATCCAATGCAAGGCGCTAGTTTCCTCCTACATAGACTCAAAAGTGCGCCTAAGATCAATTCCTAGAAGGTGCCTTAGCAAGAAAAGTCATTGGAAGGGTAAGAGTGCATCATCAAAGGTTAAAGATGAAGTTTAGAAGACATCCACTCAAGTGGAATCATTAAAGAAGACAAGATCATGGATGAGGCGCACCTTTGGTCAAAAACTCCTCAAATATGCGCCTAAAGAGAAAATGAGCATCAAAACATCCTTCAAGATCAAGGCGCTAGCATTGAGGAAGATGCTATCACTTCTGGAAACCTTAGACTTTGCAAATAATGAGTAGAATTGGTTAAGTCACACACTAGGTGCAAATCCAATGTTGAATTCTCCAAATGTGCGCCTAGATGAAGAATGAAGTTAGGGAAGTGAGTTTGGACATTCTAATCAGGGTGCTCAACAAGGTATGTTGCATTGCTACTCTTAAGGATACCAACACATGAAGACTTGGTAAGATAGATCATCAAACACCCAAGGTGTAAATTCTCCCTTGCAACACCTAAGGCGCCAATCTACACTTTTTCTACCCACAAATGCGCCTAAGTGAAGATGAGGACTAAAATAAGGTTTTAAATACTCTGGATATGGGCGCTTGGATAAAGAAACATCAAAAGGTCTACAAACAAGTGTTTGAAAGTTTTGAATAGAGTAAAATATGATCACAAAGGTGTTAGGCACAATAGCTAGCCTCTGGAGCACTAAATATGCGCCTCAAGTAGATTGACTTAGCATTGGAGCTAGTAGACTTCCTCCGGAATGTGAAGACAACACAAGGGATCATTCCCTAGTTACATCACCTCTTGTTGGCACCTAGTCCTTAGTTGGGCACAAGTTCATGATCAAATTACTTCAATTGGGCGCCTAGAATAAGTTGTAGCAACTTCAAGCACCTGAGCTCTCATTGGTCGACAAGATGACATTGGGATCCATTCCACTGCATTGGGTAAGGTTGCTACCTCAGACTGAGTTGTTAGATGGAATATTCTCTATGGATATGCTTCTTGGAAAATGTGCCTTGGTTCCTCTTGGTACCTTGGAAAACGTGCCTTTATTGCTTTGAAAGGCCTATAAAAGGAGGAGCTCTCTCATTTATGTGACCATCTTACTTTTTGGCGAATTTTCTCTCTGCAAAGCTTTATGCTTGTGATCTTGAGGCCTGCGAGTTTCAAGAGTTGGGGTGATGCTCCCTCAACTGACAAGGTGATGTTCCCTTGTTGCATTGTGAGGTGTTGACATCCAGTTGACATCATTAGGTTCAATTGAAGTGATCTACATCAACTAGTGAGATAGAGCTAGTTGTGAAGAAGTTGAAAGCATTGTACACATCTAGGCTTCAAGGCCTTTTCTTGTAATCATTTGAATGACATTGTATATTCATGCCATTGTGGGCAATCATCATTGTAATAAGACATTTGCATTGAGTTGAATCAAGTGATAATACAAGTGCCCAACTTCAAGTTGATTCATGCAAGTTGTTTTTGTTATCTTTTCATATGTGATGTTAAGTAGACTAAGTAGTTGAAGAGTTAAGTGCAAGTAAATTTAGCTAAGTATAGTGAAGTTTTCAGTTAGTACTAGACAATTTTCAGCTTATTTGTCCCCAGACTTAACCAACTTTTGGGTTTTCTGACTTTAGAACCTGCAAAACAATCAAACGGAGTTAGTCAAAACCCAGTTCATTCCCTTGTCATTCTGAATTAGCCTCCGGGAATGATCAATAGGCTAATCCATTCTTTACTTGATGATCAAGCCGAAAACGGGGACATGACAGTCTCCCCTTCCCGGGATTGCTTGTCCTCAAGCAATTGAAGGTTAGGATGCTCTAGGATCTTCTCTCCTTCCCAAGTAGCATCCTCCATTGGCAACCCTTTCCACTTCACTAGATATTCTCTTATGCTTTGGTTGCAAAGTTTCTTCTCTTTTATATCCACCACATTTTCAGGTTCCAGTGCAAGCATTCCTTCTTCATCAAGTGGTGGTAGTTCATCAGTTGAAACCACATGTTGCCCTAGTGCCTTTTTGAGACATGACACATGAAACACATTGTGGATGCAGCTTCCTGCTGGTAAGTCAAGTTCATATGCCACTTCTGCTACTCTTCTCAACACCTTGTAGGGCTCGTAAAACCTTGGTTTCAATTTCTCTGCACCTGACTTCTTCAAAGTACTCTGTCTATATGGCTGAAGGCGCAGAAACACCATGTCACCTACTTCAAAGCTTCTTTCAACTTGGTGTTTGTCGGCATACAACTTTTGTTGATTTTGAGCTCTTTGCAAATTGTCCTTAAGGACTCTCAAAATATCCTGAGTATCCTTTATCAATTCACTTGCTCGCGGAGCTCTACTGTCATCCAATGCCAGATCAACAAATGAAACTGCTTCATATCCATACAAAGCTCGGAAGGGAGTCATGCCAATTGACATGTGAAAAGTGGTGTTGTAGCAGTATTCACCCAGATGTAGCCACTTAATCCAAGCACACTGATGATCGAACACATAGTTCCTCAAGTATCCCTCAAGCCATTTGTTTACAATTTCAGTCTGTCCATCGGTTTGAGGATGATAACTAGTGCTTGGTGTTAAGTCAGTACCAGCTAGTCGAAATAGCTCTCTCCAAAACACACTGATGAACCGGCTATCTCGATCACTGACTATGGTTTTAGGCAGGCCATGTAGTCGGAAGACTTCACGAAAGAATAACTCAACTACTTGCAATGCTGATGACTCAACTGGTATTGCAAAGAAGTGAGCAAACTTGGTTAATTTGTCCACAACTACATAGATACAGTCTCTTCCATTCACCTTCGGAAGACCTGTGATGAAGTCCATAGAAATACTCTCCCACTTATGTTCAGGAATTGGCAGAGGTTGGAGTTATCCTGCTGGAAAAGTATGTTCTGTCTTATTTTGCTGACAAGTCAGACACTCCCTGACATACTGAAGAACTTCTTCCTTCAGACCTTTCCAAGTGAACCTTTCCCTGATCTGTCTATAGGTCTTGAAGTAACCAGGGTGTCCTGCAAGTGGAGCATCATTGTATGTCTGCAAAATCTGTCGCTTCAGCTCCGATTCAGGGGTCAGATAGATTCTGTCTTTGTAATAGATGATTTCATCAATCACCTTGTACCTATCATCCTGAATGATTCCCTCCATGATCTCACAAGCAAATTTAGTTTTGGAATACTCAACTAGAAGCTGAGCCTTCCAATCCACTGAAACTTTGCTCAGGGCACAAACAGCAGGTCTTCTAGACAGGGCATCGGCAACCACATTCTTCTTGCCTTTCACATATTCAATGTCGAAATCATATGCCTGTATCTTCACAACCCACTTCTGCTGTCTTTCATTCAAATCTTTCTGCCCTAGAAAGTATTTCAAACTGTTGTGATCAGTTCTGACCACAAATTTAGATCCAACTAGATATTGGCAGAATTTGGCCAAGGCATGCATGATTGCTAGCATTTCTTTGTCATAAGTTGAGTACAACCTTTCTGTATCTTTCAACTTCCTGCTTTCGAATGCGATGGGATGTTGATCTTGCATCAAGACAGCTCCAATGCCTTCTCCTGAAGCATCACATTCTAGAACAAAGGATTTAGTAAAATCTGGCAAAGCCAGTACTGGTGTTGTACTCATCACTTCCTTCAACCTATCAAATGCAGCTTGAGCTTCTACTGACCAAATGAAAGCTCCTTTCTTTGTTAGATTTGTCAAGGGTGCAGCAAGCTGTGAAAATCCCCTAACAAATCTTCTATAATAGCTGCAGAAGCCAAGGAAACCTCTTAGTTCAGATACGTTCCGAGGAACGGGCCAGTTGCGAATAGCTTCAATCTTTTCCTCTTGAACTTTCACTCCATTTGCTCCTATCACATGACCTAGGTACAGAATCTCCTTCAAGCCAAAATCACACTTAGACATCTTTGCATATAAGGATTGATTCTCCATAACATTCAATACTTCATCTAAGTGTTGGACATGTTCTTCCCATGTCCTGCTGTAGATCAAGATGTTGTCAAAGAAAACCAACAGGTACTTCCTCAACTGCTTGTTGAACACATGATTCATACAGGACTGGAAAGTGATGGGAGCATTTGTCAGCCCAAATGGCATCACCATAAATTCATAATGTCCATAATGGCATCTGAATGCTGTCTTTGGAATGTCCTCTTCTTTGACACGAATTTGATGGTAGCCAGATCGAAGATCTATCTTTGAGAAATAGACTGCTCCGTGCAGCTCATCAAGTGGTTCATCAATCCTAGGTATTGGATACCTATTTTTGATGGTCTTCTTGTTCAATGCGCGATAGTCAACACACACCCGCATTGTTCCATCCTTCTTCACTAGCACCACAGATGATGCAAATGGACTTGATGATGGCCTTATGTGCCCCATATCGATCAATTCTTTGATCGTCTTCTCAATTTCAATCTTAAAATGCCTAGGATGTTGATAGGGTGCAATATTAATAGGTTTAGCCTCATCCTCTAATTCAATTACATGTTCAAAACCTCTATCAGGAGGTATCCCTGGAGGTATATCCCTGAACACCTTACCATGCTTATCCAACATTGCCTGAATATCTGCAGGATAAATTTCTTCAGCAAAGAGGATTTGATTGTCCTTGATGCAAACCTGTGCTGCCCATTCGATGTCATTATGCCTGAATAATGCTTCCATTCGTTTTGCTGAGACAACTTTGGGATTTCCATCAGACACCGACTTCAGTTTGATCTTCTTTCCTTCATGCATGAATTCTAACTCCATCTTCTGAAAGTCCTGGACAATTCTTCCAAGTGAATGCAACCATTGCACTCCAAGTACTACATCAATATGCCCAAGTCCAACCACATAGAAATCATCCTGTAAAGAATAATCTCCCATTTGAATTTGCAGTTGGGACACCTTTCTGGTACAACTCATTAGGAATCCATCAGCAACTGCTATTTGAAATCCTTCGAAGTCTTCAACTGTTAGACCCCGCCTTGCTACCAAACCTTCATCTATGAAGTTGTGCTTAGCACCACTGTCAATTAGACAGGTGACTCTTTGACCCTTCACAACTCCTCTTATGCGAAAGGCATGATACTTAGGTACTCCTGAGATAGTTGCTAATGTTATTTTGTCAGATGTTGCTTCTGAAACTACATTAAGAGTTGGTTGTACCTCCTCTTCATCCTGAGTGGATTCTTCTTCACTCAGTGACTCTTCTTCACTTCCATCATCGGATACAACTTCAATCAAATGAGCTTTACCTTTACCAAGGCATCTGTGTCCTGGTTCCCAAGGTTGTTTGCAAGAAAAGCAGAGTTTCTTCCTTCTTAGCTTGTCTCTTTCGGCTACAGATGGACCTTGAGTCATCTTTTGCGGAAAAGAGGGTCTCCTTTGAGTAGAGCTAACACCTTTATAGAACTTCTTCTTAGGCTGGTATACAAGAGTAGTATCTAGATCAAGAGCAAAGTCAATTGCTTCTTCCAAGTTTGCTGGCCTTTGTACCTTTACCAATGGCTTGATTTGATTGTTCAATCCCTCAATGAACAGCATAGTGATTCTTCGGTCAGTCATATCAGGTACCATTACTGCGACCTTCTGGAAGTCATTAACATACTGCACAACCCTTCCTTCTTGCTTGAGTTGAGCTAGTTTGCGATAGTACACTTCAGTGTCTTTTCTATCAAACCTCTGAATCAGCTTGGTTACAAACTCATCATAGGAAGTTATCCTATCATGATGTTGAGAGACTAGGCCATGATGCCACCATTCATAAGCCAAACGTTCAAGATGCATTGTAGCAAATTGAATTGCCTTCTTCTCCGTCAAAGGCTTAAGTGAAAGGTATGTATCCAGCTTGTTTACCCAAGCTCTAGCACTGAGCTTACCACTTCCATCAAAGGTAGGGATGGGAACTCGATTCAATGCTTCTTTATACTCCTTTGTATCATCATCCCTTCTAGGACGAAAGCCTCTAGTTCGACCTCGCCTGTCCCTATCTTCCCTCTTCTGTCGGCAATATTCATTGAAGGTCATCATATCCCGAACACGTTCTGGTAATCTGGCATAGAGATCTGCAAAGAGAGCTATCTCATCTTCGAAGTTATTCTGATTTCCTTCATCAAACTCGTCATCAGCTTCATTGTCCTGTTCTGGTGGTGGCGGAAGGAAAGTTGGTCTCAAAGGCCTATCAACTATAGGAGTTCGTGTGCGAACCCTTCTGCCTGTTGCACTAGCAGCATCATCATCATCATGTCGTTCTTGTCTCTCATGTCTAGCTGCATCTCTACGACCATGTCCAGCTGCTTCACCCTGATTCATGTTTTGCAGGGTTTGTAAGACTTGTTGCAGAATTTGAGCTGTTTGTTGATGTCCAACAACCATGTTCCTGAACATCTCTCTAGCTTCACGTTCACCATCAGCAGGTGGACTTCTACTTCTTCTTTCCTCAGCCATGTTAGCTGGAACTTTTGTGTGATGTTGTTGCTGTTGTTCTTGTAGTTGTCTAATTCTTCTTGTATAATACCTGAGTGGACCTACTTCAGGTGGCTGCATAACCCAGAGGCTGGCAGGATCCAAGCTCTGATACCACTGTAAGATACCCAACTAGTCCTACGAAAATTTTCCCTTAAACAATTTTACTTGCTATCAATTCATCAACTACTTCAACAACATAAAGATATACATCAAAGATAACTACTTGAAAGAATCAACCTTAGAGTTGGGTACTTGTCTTATTGTTTGATTCAATCATCTGGCAAATGTTTTATTACATAGATAATGCTTCAATAGCATGAAGTTACAACTTATTCAATGGAAATACAAAAGAAGGCCTTGAAGCCTTGATGATTACAATGTCCTCCACACTTGATCAACTTAATCAAACTCAATGATGTCGACTGAATGTCAACACCTCACAATACAACAAGGGAGCATCACCTTGTCAGTTGAGGGAGCATCACCCCAACACTTGAAACTCGCAGGCCTCAAGATCACAAGCTAAATAGCTTTGTAGAAAGAATTTTGTCAAAATGAATAGATGCCAAATGAATAAGAGAGCTCCTCCTTTTATAGGCCTTCCAAAGGCAATGAAGGCACGTTTTTCAATGCACAAAGAGGAACCAAGGCACGTTTCCCAAGAACCATATCCAAGGGAATATCCCATCTTGATGACTCATTCTGAGTTGGCAAGCTTATCCAGAGACCTCGACACGGATCCCGAAGACATTCTGTGGACCAATGGGCATTCAGACAGTTGTAACAACCTTAACCACTTCTTGAAACACTTTAGGCGCAGTTTTAGGGTTCTTCTAACTGTGGCGCCAGTTGTGGAGGATCTCACCAGGAAGTGCGCCTAAATTCTCATCCTTGGAAGATACTGTCTTTGGAAGTGAACTCCTCTGGATCCATACTTAAACATTTGAAGATTTGGAATGTTCAACTCATCACCTCACAAGGTAGGCGCATATTTGAAGTAGGTTTTTCCAACTTGGGTGCCAAGTTGAGGTGACCTCCTCCTGAAGTTGCGCCTTGTCAACATTGTTTACCGCAATATGGTGTGTTTCACAGAATATGAAGTAAACAGAATTAAGTAGTATAGTGCATAACACAGAGCATGAAATTATAACAGCATTGCACAGAATAAAGCATTGTTCCCATTCATTGAATATATCAGTATTACACTACAATGTTACAATGCTGTAGGGTCACCCCGACTACAAAGTATTAAGCCAATATATAACTTGGCCAAGGTTGGTTGAGATACCAACCGTTGGCAACGACTCTATAACTATCCAACCGTCGGGGTTAATTCCCGATAACACTCCTAACAAAACAACACTAATTAATTTACAATTATTTACTTGGCCGACTACGGCCGACTACAATTATGACCAACTACAAACATTAGGCGCCAATTAGAGTTTATGGATGCTCTGGATTGTTTCCAAGAGTAGGTGCCAAAACATCATCATTAAGAAAGTGTTTTAAATGCTAGGCGCCCAAATGAGCCCTCTGGAATCTAGGCGCTCCTTTCATGCATTCTGTGTTCTAGGCGCCAATTGAAAGGAGTGGAGAACAGGGCAAGCGCCTTCCAAACTAGGCGTTTCCTTGAGGTGACAAGGACTTAGAAAGTGCGCCTAAGGTGAGCGCCTTGAGTGAAAAGGTCTAACAAACATCTTTGAACCCCCCTTTCAAGGTTAGGCGCATTCTGGAGGTGGAAACAAGTAGAAGGTGCGCCTTGGCTTTCTTTGTCAATTCTTTCAAGTCTTTGTTGATTAGGAAGGTGGAATGCTTCATTGTAGAATGAGTGCCTATCTTCTAATGTCCAGACTACTTCTAGCTCACTCTATGGCTAGGCGCCAGAGCTAAACTGTTCACACAAGGGAGTGTGCCTAGACTCACTTGATGTTTCTTACTATTGCAAACCCTGGAAGATGTCCCAAGGCTTTCCCTTTCACAAGCGCCTGACCTCACAAGTTCCTTCATGTGCTATTCTTTGAAGGCGCCAAAACTGAACTTCAGTGCCATGGGATTGCGCCTATCCTGGAAAGATCCTCAAAATGATGTTAGCTTGCTCAACTAGACCCTAAGCGCCAAAATGATATTACAAACTGCATGGTTTTCAAGACCAACTTGAGATGATATTGTGCCTTGCTAGAGTTAGGCGCAGAACTGGTGTCCTTCTGACTGGGCGCCAGCTTTGGAGGATTCACAATGGTTCTGGCGCCTTGATCATAACTTGATCATCATCTCACCTCCTGATGGAGTGCCTTAGATCTAGATTGGTCTTGAGGACTTGCTCCCACCCTAGGCGCACATTTGAGGAAGTTTCAGTTGGTAACTACGCCTGGCACCTTTGTGAAGATGTTCCAAATTATTCAAACTCTCAAACACTTGTAATCATTCCTTATTGATGCTCCTTTAAACTAGCGCCTTGCTCAGAGTATCTAAACCTTGTCTGGGTCTTCAATTTCATCTAGGCGCACTTATCTGGAGCAAGATTCTTAGGCACATCTGGATGTCTGTGGAGAGGTGAATTGGCGCCCTAGTTGAAATGTTTAAGGTGCTTCAAAATATGATGTTTCTCTGCTAGGCGCTCATCCAGGAAGTATGTTTTGAAATGGGCGCCTAGATAATTTCCAGCTTATTTGTCCCCAGACTTAACCAACTTTTGGGTTTTCTGACTTTAGAACCTGCAAAACAATCAAACGGAGTTAGTCAAAACCCAGTTCATTCCCTTGTCATTCTGAATTAGCCTCCGGGAATGATCAATAGGCTAATCCATTCTTTACTTGATGATCAAGCCAGAAACGGGGACATGACAGAATCAAGGTGAACAATCTTCATCTGCAGGATGACACTCGCATCTTCAATTGTCTTCGATAGGTCCATATACTCCTTTTCGGCCTTATCAAATTTTACTGTGATTTCAGCCAAAAGGTACATCTTTGTCACATGAGGATCTCCACAAAACCTCTCACGGATCATCCGCACAAACTCATTCTGCAAGTCATGAACAAGGCAATTTATGCCTTCATTGGTAAAATACCTGCAAGGAATATGCTGGATAAAATCAATAACATACTTCTCCTTCCATATAGCCAACTCTGAGGCTATGTCCTTTGAGACGTGAATCAAAAAGGAATACTGATGTGTCCACAAAAAGACTGTGGATCTATGCTCTGCTGTCATGGGCCTCAAGCCAAGAGCGTGCAATCTCACCAAAAGCCTATCATAGATAGGCGCCATCTCTGTCATGCACTCCAACATATTCTCAATACCAAGGAGGATATCCTTAGAACTAGCCACTGTCGCAATCAACTTTGCAAGAAAGTCAACACCCCTCGCTATGAAGTCCTCAATCCAGTCCTTCGTATGTTTGCTGTAGACCACTAATTGGCTCAACTGCCTCTGATCATTAGAAGACTCCATTACCTGCGGCAAAAGAAGTGAAGGCTGCGAAGGTGTATGCAAAAGTTGAGAGATGTATTGGCGTAGCTGCTTATTTTCCGCTTTTGAGGGCAGCATTGTCCTCTCCATCCTTCAACACTCTCTCTCTCATAGTATCAATGGCCACCTCCAATATGTTCACCGCGGCCTGTCGGGTGCTTCTGCCCAAGTTAGCCTTGATGATATGAAAATCATCAGGCTCTACTTCCACCACTGTCCTATCCTAAGGAGGAATGGTCTCTACAATCATATCGCCCTCAGGAGTCCTCAAAATCCTTGACTGTTTCTTTAGCTTCTTCGTTGAGGGCTCCTTGAATGATTTAGCTAGAGTGCTGAAATCCAACTGATATGACGGCCTTTTCTTCTTCTCACCAATCACTGTGTGAAGCCAAGTAGGAGTAGCCTTTTTAGGTGCTGACTTTGGATGGGTCTCTACCTCCACTTCTGGATCAGGCGTGGGCTCAACTTCAGGAGGTGTTGTATGCAGCTCAGTCTTTGGCTCTAACTTGGGCTCTGCCTCATGCTCTATCTTTGGCTCAACTTCGGTCTCCTCAACTTCGGATGAGTCAAAAGGTGTGGAAGTAATATGTATAGGGTCATGTGGCTCAGGTATCCTCGGTGACAATGGTGAATCCTCCTTGTTAGAAGAAGAGGATGAAGAAGAAGACGAAGTAGAAGTAGAAGTGGTAAGTGAACTCGGTTCTGCTGATGATAAAGCAATTGCTTCTGATTGTTGTTGAACTGGTGCTCTAGACTGAGTTCTACCCTTTTGGATCACCCTCGGGGGCTCTTTCGCAGGAATATCCACTTCTGTGGCCTTCTCTCTTATCACTTTTGATTTCAATCGTGTGATCAAGCGAGAGGAAGAAGATGGCGGTTCTATTGTAGAAGTCTTGTCCTTTCGAGCTTTGGCTCTCCTTTCTCTCTGAGTATTGATGAACATCCAACTACGCTTCACAACTGCTTGAGTCCTCTCGGTGATAGAGACTGACTCCTTGATAGACCAATCTATCTATGGTAAAGGTCGCAGATCAATTTTCTCCCTAATGAATTTAGGAGAAAGAATGCAATTATCCTCTCGCAAACCTTTGACGTCCTCATCAAGAAAAGTAGGTATTTGCTCCAATGTGAATTGATTGAAACTCCGTTGGCGAACCTCAAACTCATCCTTGCAGTTAGCCCAATAATCCTCAATGGTAGGCATATGAGCAAACTTGTTGCCAACTCTAGACTTCATCACCTCTTTGGGGTCATAGGTGCGCTTCTCTTTGAAGGTCCTTAGGCCAAACTTAGCCATCTCTTCTTCAATCACCTTAGCATCGGCGGTATTCTTGCATTTGAAGAAACTGAGTTGTATAGGAAAACCCACTGCATGCTTATGCCTGCTGCGTAAAAAAGTGTGAACTTTAGAACTTTGATGCAGGAACTCCATGAACAGCAACTCATCGGAAGGGTATCTCGGGAGCATGTATGCATATGAATTGAACCCATACACTCGGATGTATGAAAATGTAGGAAACTGAATGTACCAATCTGCCCAATCCGAGAACACTGCCCTTGCCTCCTTTGAAATGCAAACATGCAGTTGATTCTCCAAGTCACGCACTGTATACATCAAGAATGCATCATTGACTCGACAAAAATGCTTGAGGGAGTTTGAGAACTCTAACTGAGGATAGAGTCTGAATATCTTGGTATCTTGTGAAGCTTTTTCAAGATTCAATCCGGCAAAGTTGCGCTGTTTTGCCACCATGTATACCAAAAATGATACCATCCTAAATTCACGAGTTCGAGGGTACTCTATTATTTGCCGGTGAATACAATTATTGATGAGGGTAGACCATTCATAAGTCTCACTTCCATTGGCTATACTGCTGATGATATAGAACATCCAGGTTTTAAAACTTCGTGCTTCGGATTGTCCTGTGATGTGGTTGAGCATTGTAATCATGATAGCATATTCATCTTTGAATTCACCTCTACTTACATTTCTTGGAAGTGTGTTTCTTTTCTCCTTTAGCCACTTGGATGCTATTTTCTGACATTTATCAACCCGTGTGCTCCAGACTCTGTCACAATCTTCAAGGTCGAGGGCAAGTGAATGCTCGAATGGTGGAATACCAAAGGCAAACTCAATGTCATCTGGTTTGAGGCTAGCAATTACTCTTTCGTCCACTGCTCTAACTTACCTTGACTCAGGATCATAACGCTTTATGCAAGCAAGTACAAATTCGAGGCTTTGAGCGGATATAGGAAAGGAGCCAGCTTGAGTTAGCCCAGAGTAAATCAAATTCTTTGCCGCAACACTACCAACTCTCATCAAGGAGTCCAAGTCAAAACCCTCGGGGGAAACCTGACACAAGTCTGTTTCTTTGACCTTTGAGCAATCATGAACGAGTGGCAATTTTGCCTCAATAGTGACCGAAGAATATTGTATGACTGTTTTGTGGCTTAGAGAAGTATTCCTCTTCGCTGTCCCACACTAAAAATGCAAAATCAGACCTTTTTAAAGCTCACTGTCCCAAAAAATCAGAACTTTTCCCTTGCTGTCCAACTCAGATTTTCATGAAAAAATTATATGATTTGCCTTGGAAAGTGAAAATTCTGAGTTATACCTTCAAAAATCTTTTAGAATTTGGTCTCTAGATGTTCTAAAACAGTCAAAAACACCATTTCCCAAGCTGGGTCTGCACCAAAAATGGATGAAAATGTCTTCAAAATACCTTCAAAAACCCTCTTTACATGGCTGGGAATGATGATTTTGCCCTTGTAAAATCTGAACCTGCACAAAAAACTTTTGATTTCTCTCTCTAGCTGATCTTCAATGCTGGGAATCTTCCTTCTAGCTGTGTATATCTGTTCTAAATCATTAGAAATCAAGCTTTGATGTGAAAACCACCTCCTCAAAGTGAAGCGCTGCCTCTAAGAGCTCCCAATCTGCCTTGTATTTGATGAAAACAATGAAGAAAAAGCTTCCCCAGTTTGAGTGCTGCCTTCTAACGTCCAAGCTGCCCTTGCAAATGGTAAAAATAATGAACAAATGGTCCCTTTATACCTGAGCGCTGCCTCTTAGGGTTTCAATCTGCTTTTTTCTTATTTTTAGAATGCTTTGAAATTGATTTGGAAACATGCAAAATATAGCTGAAGGTGAACTGAAGTTATTTCCATCTATTTATATGCTAAAAGCATTTCAAACTCAAGGGAAGCGTCCCTTTGTTTTATGCCTAGTCGGCTAAGCTAAAAATAGACATGTTTTTTTTGTTTTGGCTTCTCCCTTTAGTGTTGTGCGTTGACGCTTTAAGGAAAGCGCATTTTTCCCTTGGCATGCATGCCAAAGGAAAAGCGCATCACTTCTGTGGTCTTTTTCACTTTGCAAATTTTGGTGCCCGAATTCCTTCTCCAATACTCCAATTTGTCATTCAAAACATTTTCTCACTTTGACCAATGTTCTAATTTTGCCTTAGAAATTTTTTGATAAAAATCACTTAGATTCTTTGCCTTTGATATATTTTGCTTTTGAAGCGATTTGTCCTTGAAGCGCACTCCAGGGTGAAAGTGCTCCAAACGCACTTGGGAGTGCTTTTGATCCCACCTTGGATGCCTCCATGCCTTGGAATTTCTACCTTCATTTGAAGCGTTTTGGAGTTGGAGCGCGATTTGCCTTGAAAGTGCTCTTTTCTTCATGCCTTAGGCATTTTTCCAACTTTGGAGCGGTTTGGAGTTGGAGCGCGCTCCATGAGAAAAGTGCTCTTTTGACTTGCACCTTCAGAGTGAATTTCGAGACAAACTTTCATCAATGGACAAGTGAATGTCTCTGGCACTTGAATTTTCCACTTTTTCCTCCAAAGCGCTTTTGCCTTGGTGCACGCACCAAGGTGGCGCGCATGCCTTGGGAAGAGCGCACCATTTTCATGCCTTTGAAATTTTTTCAAATTTTTCAAAATTGCTTTTTGAGTTGCCAGGTCTCTTCTCTACTCCTCTCGCCGTTTCTTTGTAGTGTTTTGGTCTTCAATTTGTCACTTCTGACCTCCGCTTCCAGATGATCCTTCACAGCCTATAGCCAATTTGGCTCTTTGAAATTTCTCTTCATTTGGGCCTTGTTTCGGTCTCCTTCGATATATCTTGTACCTGTGGGGTTAGAAAATAATGACAAGACGACATGATGCTCGAGAGGTGTGTTTTGGTATGACTTTTGGGGTGTTTGTATGCATAAACGAAAAATTTCGTATGGGTATGTTGGCATTTCAATTCACACCTTTGGAATGTGAGTTGGAAACGGACAATTATGCACAGATAAACTGCTCTCCTATTGTGAGGGGGAGTTCCCTTTTTGTTGATGTTTGCTGAAAAGATAAATAAATCAAAATTTGCCTATATTTTTTTTGATTCTCAGCTGCGAGCACAAGGTTATAAAACTCTAAACGCTGTAGAAGAGGTTTTTTCCTTTTTAAAACTTCTACTACAACTAGACTTAAACTAATGACGCTTTTAATCTCCTAAGTAAATTCAGAGCAAAGGGATTAAAAGTGGACAAGGAATGATTATTTTAACACAAAAACTTAAGTAAATTTCTCCTAGATTTACATCACAAGACTCATTGTATTTTAATGATGAAAGCTGAAATAAAAGTTACAGAAGCCACACATCTGACGACAAAACTTGATGATCTGAGATAGAATATCGGAGCAAAGGCAGGCATGAGATTTCTATTCCAACATCACAAAGTCGATACAACTCCAGGACAGCAATACTGTAGCTAAAGGCAGGCATACAACAAGCGATCAAACACTGGAAATAGATTACACAGAGTGAACAAGTACTTTGAATAACAATTTCGTAGGCTAGAATAGGCACAGCAAAATATGTTATCTTCAACATCGTTCCCTTACAATGAACACAGAGTGAACAAACACTTGGAATAACAAGATTTGCAGGCTAGAATAGGCACAACAAATTTGCTATCACAAAAGGAGCTCCATTACAATGGGCAAGGCTGCCCTTATTTATACTAAATCAAAGGAGTAGGAAACCCTAAAATCTCCTTGATTTACCCTAACTAACTTGCTAACTCGCAAGCTTTATTTCTATTTTAAGACAAAGATTACAATGAACAAATGCTTTAAACCAAAATGCTTTAAAGCAAAGAAAACTCTAACTATTACAAAGTGATTTCTTTCTAAAAATAGAATGGATGAGCTTAGGATGAAAGCAAATGCTTTAAAACAAAAAGCTTCTGATTTAAAACTGCTTTATTTTGAAATGCATCCTCATCAACATTCTTGCGTTTTGGTGATGTCATCCATTGACATTCTGGGAAACAATATCTTCTAAAAAGCGAGTGACTGCATCTTTGCCAGGAACACTGATACTCTCTAGAATGATATTCTGATTCTCTAACATTTCTTCACCGTTTGCAACCATCTGAAGAAATTCATGAACTTCGCCCACAGCCTTGTCAAACTTCATTGTCATTGTGGCAAAATGACCCATCTTGCTCGCACTGATATTATCATTAAAATTGCTGCGGACGAGAGTCTAGAACTCTGCTTGCACTTCCCTGAGATCATACAGGGTACCATCTTCTCTTTCATACGAACACGGGATTTGAGAAACAAAAGATCTGACGAACTTGAGGACATTGACCACCTTTTCTTTCCATTCTGTTAACTCTGAAATTATATTGTCATAAGTTTTTACTGTGAAAAGATATTGCGCTTTCCAAGTAGAAACTGCCTTTTTATCATCAGCTGAATCAACAGAATCAAATGCTATCTTCAAGTCGGAGATAATGATCTCAAACACTGGTCTATTTTCTGCCATGGTCTGTTGCAACCCCTGGATGCCTTGGCGTAAATCATGAGCGTTGTACTTTAATTGATAAAACTCTAAAAGTACAACTCTCCCTTTAGTCACAAATTCTTCCACCCAATTATTCATGTGCCTCCCATAGAGGACCAACTGATTGAACCGCCGCTGATCGGCTGGTGATTCCAGATTCGATGGAAGCAATAAATCAGCCTGTGATGTGCCATGGAAAAGGTTGGAAATATACTGCCGCAGCTGCCTAACTTCAGCTTTGAGAGCTGCTTTGTCCTCTCCATCTTTCAACACCCTCTCCTTCAAACTACCCGCTGCAACCTCGAAGAAATTTACATTTGTATGCCAGGTACTCTTACCAAGGTTAGCTTTGACAACCTTGCAGTCATCAACCTCAATATCATCAGCACTTCTATCTTCTGGCGGTGTTGCAGTTTCAAGGATTATTTCTCCATCCGTATTCTTTTGAATGCGAACCTGCTTTTTCAGCTTCTTGTCTGGTGTGTCTTGGTAGACGCTTTTAAGCTCTGTTAAATCCAGTTAATATGAGGGCTTTGTCCTCTTCCTTCCTAGAATGTTTTCAAGCTAGGATGAACCTTCTTCTCTTGGAAACTCGGTTCTAACCCCATCAGCTCCTGATGAACCAATGTGTGCATCAGAGTTACGAACCGGCGAATTTGGCTTTGAATCTATGTGGATAGGAGAAGTGCTCAGTGAAGGAGGAGAGACATGATCTGAAGGTAATGCTTCAACATGCGGCGTTGGTTCAACAGGAACTTCTGATTCACCTGCTGGTTGTTCCTGCTGGACATGAGCTGGAGACTCATCCTTTTTCCTCTTTAACTTAGCTATTTTTGTTCCTTCTGGAAGAACACTCATAGCTTTAACCCTTCGTTTTGGTTTGGAAGTGGAAGGCTCTGATGGTTGTACAATTGGCGGCTCTGCTACTGGAATATCATCCTTCCGCTTATTCTTCAAGAATATCAAATTGTTTTTAACAACTCAACTCGTTCTTTCTTCAATGGAAGTGTTTTCTTTTATTGACCAATTAACTGGCGACAACGGTTGTTGCTGAACTTGGTCCCTGAAATACGTGGGAAGTAGAACTTCACCACTTTCTGTCAAACCCTCTATATCTTCTGATAGGATATCAGACATCTGCTGAAGAGTAAACCTGCTCGAACTGTGTTCTTGCACTTCAAACTCATCAGCACAATTAGCCCATAAGTCTTCAACCACATGCTTGTGTGTACAATTTTGACCAAGATGTGATGTAAAAACACCACGAGGATCATATGAAGACCTCCTGTCGAAAAACTTAAGACCATATTTGGATGATTCATTACCAATTGCCTTAGCATCTGCTCCAGATTTGCATCTGTAAATACTCATCCCAAGTGGAAAATTGAAAGCTGCCTTGCGTCTGCTACACAAAAATGTATGAACTTCATAGGCTTGCCTCAAAAATTCCACAAATGCTATTTTATCTGTAGGATATCTCGGCAACATGGCTAGCTCTCCTGAGAAGCCATATACTCTGATGTAGGAAAAAGTGGGAAACTGGATAAACCAATCAGCCCATTTTGCCATTGCTATTCTAGCATCTGCTGAAAATCGTATATGCAACTCATTATCCATATCTCGCACTGCATGCATCAGAAATGCATCATTTACCCACTTGTAATGTCGTTCAGCTTGAGAAATTTCTAACTACGGGAAATGGTGATACACATGCTGAATACCCAGAGTTCCAACAACATTCAAACCTCTGAATTGACCTTGAAAAGCCATCAAATACACAAGGTATGACATCATGTGGAATTCATGAGCCCTCTGAAAATCAAGTATTTGTTGGTGGAGACTATCACTGATGAGTGCCGACCAATCATAGAATTTGGTTCCATCAACAATCTGGGACATAATGTAAAACATCCAAGGCTGAAACTTGCTAGCATCTGCTTGACCTGTGATCCGACTTAGCAGAGTAATCATTATTGCATGTTCCTCCTTGAATTCTCCACGTCCAACATTCTTTGGCGTGACATTTTGCTTCTCTTTTAACCACCTCTGACCAATCTTTTTCCGGTACTTTTCCTTATCATTGTTCCAAACCCTCTTGCATTCTTCAATTGAAATAGTTAAGTTTTCTCTCTAGATTGGTATTGTAAAACACTTCTCAATGTCGTTCGGCCTCAGGCTATAGAGCACACGTCCATCTCTTGATTGGATTTCTCTTGTGACCGAATTGTAATGTGTCATGCAAGCAATTACGAATTCAATACTTTGCACTGTGATGGGAAATGACGCTGTTGCAAGCAAACCGGAGTGTTCTAGATTCTTGATAGCATTATTTCTTGCATCCTCCAAAGAATGTAAATTGATCACTGGAAGTACTTTATGCAAGTCTGTTTCACAAGTTCTTAGGTAATCGTGAACCAACGCCGTTTTGGGCCTAATTTGTGTTGGAGAGTACTGCATACTGAAAGATTTGAAAATTGACTTTGAACACGTCTTTGTCGGAAAAATATTGGACAAATGGCTGAAAATTACTTGCTGATTTTTAGAAAAAAGAAGATTTCGAGCAAAAAAGCTGGCACATGGGTATTGTAGGCAATTCTGTTTTGAAGCAACCCAGATCGTCGGATTTTGAAAAAGCGAAGACTTTCTTGAAAAAGCTGCAAAAAAGCAGATTCCCGAAAAAAGCAAAACTCCCAATCTTCAAGAGGATGATATTCTGGATGGACCCATCTCGATGAAAACTGAAAAAGCTTCGGTCCAATTCCTGAAAAATGATCCCCTAGAAAAAAGCACCCTGAAAAAGCGTGCCTCCCTACTTCCTCAACCTGAAACTATGAAGAACAATGAAAAAACACTTCGTTTGAGCCTTCGAATCTTTGTTGAAATAAAAATAAAAATCCTTCCTCTGGATGCAACCTGCAAAAGATAATGAAATAAAGAAGCCAAATGCTTGTCTTTATAGATCTTTAGGGCGCAAAAGCAGCGTTATTTTTGAAAGAATAAAACTTGGATCTCATCCATGAAGAAAGCAACTTTTAAAGCACAAATCCAAGTGGATGTCTTCAAATAGGAAGAATCCCTCTTTTGTAGTTGACTATGACTTTATATGTAAGATGATGAAAAATATCTTCTTTTGATGATGTCATCGAACAAGCGAGTTGACAGAAGTGTTAGCCAATTTTTTTTCGTTTTCAACACTTCTGCATTCATTTTGACTCAAGTATGGCCTGTCTCCGACTTCAACAAAGTGGCAAAATGTCACTATTGACTGAAAAAGCTGACTGATCCTGACATTTGGGAGACCTATCAACTGAGATTCCATCCATAGCCTCCAACTGACGATCTGACATCGTTTGACTGCGAACTTGACCTCTTGAATTGGCCAACGGACGAAGATCGAGAAAAGGCTGTCGGAAAACACTATCAAATCAGAAAATTTTCTAACTCTGAAGAATCTGGGCGCCCCAAGCCTCCTGGGGTGCCTGACTTATCATGCCTTAGCCATTTTTTCGAAATTTGCAACTTCTTCAATTTTTCGATCTGCGTGCGCGTTTTGGTGACTAATGACCCCTATTTTGCTGTCGATTTCTGTTTGCTGGGACAAAGCTGAGTCTGATGATCTAGCAGATAGGCAGGCCTGATGAAAACTGAGCTGACTGTACTCTATCTGCCTCAGGAAATGTGCCAAACTGACCTGCTCGGAACTAGACCGGGCTGACGGTGGGAGATTCACGTTTTTCGGGAGAAACTTCAAAAATATTCTAAGTATGGTGAGTTTGGGCGCCCCAAGTCACCTGGGGCGCTTGGATTATCCAGCCTTAGAAAATTTTCTGAAAATTTCAAATTTTATACCATTTCTCATTTTTTGTGCCAACAACCTCTGTTTGATCTTCGTTTTCGGTTATCCGGACGACTGTTGAGGCAGAACGGATGATGATCTGAGTAGCTTGAACATATCTGTGATGAAATCCCAGCTTTGACTAACGTTTCGCTGAGTTTGACCAAGTTTGACCAAGTGGGAACGGGTTGACAGAAGCATTTTTTACGTTTCTCGAAAAACGTAAAAAAAAAAACTAACACTAGAGAAGTTGGGTGCCCCAAGCCTCCTGGGGCGCATGGTTTCTTCATACTTAACCATTTTTTTGATTTCAACTCTCATCCTCAACTTGCTTTGTTTTGCGTGCCGACAGTTGCTTCTTGATGTCGATTTCGACGATTCGTTGATCAACTGCCACTAGATAGTGAATGAGCTGCATAGCCTGGGTACATTTGACGAATTTTTTAGCTTTTCAGGATCTGATGATCAAAACAACTGCTTTTATGCCCACCGGAACTGACCGACGGACACAGTTCTCGCATTTTCTCGAAAAACATGAAAAATTTCTAACACTGGTGGGACTGGGCGCCCCAAGCCTCCTGGGGCGCTTGAAATCTTCAGACTTAGTCAAATTTTATGATTTCCAGATTTTCACCTCACCTTGGATTGACCTTGCTCCGTTTTGTGTGCTTCATCGAGTCGACGATTGTTCGTCGGTTCTACGTCGTTGGAACAATGTTGAAAAACTCGAAAACGAGCTCTGGCAGATGAACTTCCTCTATTGACGACTTCAGAGCTCATGCTTCGCCTTCTAAAAAAGCAGAAATGACCCAGTAGAGAAAACTTGGTCGTTTGCAGATTCCGTCTGGACCACGCTGATTGTGAAGCAAAATCGACCAATGAGAATCAAGTGTGACACCTGAGTCAGAGATTCTATTTTTAGAAAGTTTTGCCAGCATCCATAGCTCAAGAAACCCAGAAAACCTTATTTGACGTCTATTTTTAGAAATTTTGCTTTTTTGACTTTTTGACGAAAAATTTTCTAGACTTTTTCAAAATGCCTTAATGAAGCAAAATTTTTGATTGGGTACAACAGGGTACAACAATGTTCGATTCCATTACACGCTGTGGGGTCTTTGTAGAACATTTGACTAAGCACGAATCCTTCACCATAGAAGATTGAACATTGGGCTTTCCTGACACCTCCTCCACGATCCCTTAAGTAGCTTCTTTGTAGGAAAAAGGAGAGGCAAACAATGCATTACCAATATGTGCAGCAAACCTTCTAGGAAAAACACTACATACATGACTTGGAGCAACAACGGTACCAATAGAAAGAGCATCCTACATGCGGTTAGGTGTGGTCAAGGCATGAGATACTACCACCACTGCTTCTTCCAAGAGGTGGGGTGGTTGACTACAACAAACAATGTTGGGACACACAAGAAATATTTTCGAAGACAAGGCAAGCATTAGGCAAAAGACCCAAAGCAACAATAGGGGTTATAGACTTGAGTGGTTGTGGATCCACAAGAGGCCACATTGGAGTTTGAAGAAAGAGAAGCAAAGGCACTGCACGGAGTTGGAGCCATTAGAAGCAACCATTATCTAACTTCAATTGTATGGAAGTATTATATCTATTGACTTTTTGTATATTCCATAATTGTAATCACAAAAATATTTGGAACTATATAGTGTTAATCATTAAGCTAAGAGTTTTTGAAGGTAGTACGAAGCACAATAATAGGGAGGCACTTTTATATAATGACTAAACATCGTCATTCACTTTACGCATTCAGGACATATTAATTTGTGTTGCTTTATGTATTAAAGATTTTATGCTTCTTAACACTAAAATTAAAAAAGACAATGTTTTTAAGGAATTCCATATCCTTACACATAAAGATGGTTATGCTTAATATAATTGGGTAAGGTGAAAACTATGTGCTTAATTGGAAGATGTTTTTTTCTTTGTCGACAATGCGCTATACATGTAGGTCATAATTTGCCGTTGTATTTTTAATATAAAATATTAAAATCTTCTTGTCACAACTATAACACACATTAGGCATTTGAATAATTAGGATGTATGTTTGGTAGGACAATTTTTTGTACAAACCTTTTTTTATATTGGTATGCAATATGATATTTCAATGCAATAATTATTTAATTAAATTGACTGTTTCTTTTGACCTTCTAATGTGTACGTATGTTGCAGGCATTTGTTAAAGTTGCTCAAGCTGTCTCCTCACGTCCGGTAAGTGAAAATAATCATCCTTTGATTTGGATGCAGATGGTGATTTATCATCTATTTTAAAACTAGGAATTGTTTGTGCCTCGTTTTTTTCTAATAACTAGATATTTTTTTTTTTCTCATCTCTCATGTTTCTTTGGTAGATATTTCAGTTGACAACTTTATTAATATTTGCTTTTAGCATATATTATTGTAATGAGAATTGTTTATTTAGTTATTATTTTGGGTCTTTTTTATTTATTTTACTTTTCTTGATGTTAAAAAATAAAAGATGCATGCTAGTTACTCATTATTAAAATATCTTTTAAAGTGAAAAGTATTATTTATCTTACATACTATTGGTTGAATGGTTTGTGGTGTTATGAATTTTTTAGATTATCCTATTTTTAGGAGAAATCAAGCGCTGTTTTTGTTTCTATTTTTACAATAGCTTTTTTTTTTTTAATTCATACTCGTGGAGGTCATAAGGGGGACCTCCTCCCCATCAACATATCCAACATAGAAACCACATAATCCACTTAGAAGCCACATAAGCCACATATGTTACTTGGGGGATTCGAACTTGGATCTCCATCATGAGAACCTTATGGCCTTTGCCATTCAAGCACAACCCCTTCACTTTTACAATAGCTTTTTAATTTTATAATATATTTATATATATTTTTTTTAAATATAGCTTTTATATTTTACAAAAACTTTTTAATTTTTCTTTCTAAAATATAAACTAGTAAAGATATCTTAAACACATCTATATAAAAGATGCTCTCTAGGTGCCAATATTTAAAAAGCATAGAACTATTTAAGTTCTATATTCAATAAAATATTGTTATAAGATTTTTATTTCATTTTAATATTCAATATGTTCAATGTAATTTTTAATAAGTATTAATATTTTTTTACATCATTCAATTTATTTATCATTTAAAAAATTTAAGTAGAAGTTTTTTTTTGCTTGGTAAATTGCAAGCTTGGGGCCTGCTCCCCTTTATATTAAAATATTAACAGAAATGTTTAACAAAGTTTTGAACATTACATAGAAACCCAATATAGCATATAGCAGGGGATGGACAAAAACCCTGCAACATATCACCCTATCTACCAACCTACTCCAGAATCTAACAGAAAAAAGACATAAAAACTACCCGATCAAACAGCAAAAAAACTACAACCAAACCCTTCTAAGCATTGTCATCCTTTGCATAGTAGGACTCCAGCACCTCCAGCATCCAGGCATCCTCAACTTCGAGACCAACAAGCTTTTTCAAAAATGAAATCCCCCTCGCTGCACGCTTCCTTCTCCCTGCAATTTGCTCAGCTCTAGCCTCCACGAATGATAGCCATGTCACGACATCTCCAGCCACATTGATTGTCATGTCCCCGTTTCCGGCTTGATCATCAAGTGAAGAATGGATTAGCCTATTTCTCATTTCCGGAGGCTAATTCTAAATGATAAGGGAATGAAATTGGTTTTTGACTAACTCAATGTTGTGTTTTTGCAGGAATAAGTCAAAAACTACTTCAAGGGAACTATGACAAGACTAGCAAATTTGGCTAAGTCTGAGAGTCATTTTATCAGCTCAAGTGGTCACATTGTCAAGTGATGTTTTCATGATGTTTGGGCGCATCTCTAGGCAATTTAGGCTCGTTATGGCACCTAGCTTTCAAGTTCATGTATAGCACTCGGTGAGGGATCTAACTTGAGGTGCTCCATGTGATTAACCTCCTTCAACCTAGTGCCTAGTACTGAGATAAGTAGAGTGGATGTGGATGAAGTTTTTATGCTTGGGCGCAAATGTCATGATGAACCTACCAAATATGCGCCTTGGATTTTGAAGGCAATAATCAAGGGGATGGAGTCATCTTTGGATATGTTGAACATCAATTGGGCAAATTAACTCATCAAATTTGAGTTTGGGATCATTGAAGAAGTCCAAGTGAGTTAGACGCACTTCATAGCTCTCTTAACCCTCAAAGTGCGCCTAGTCCTCATAAGGTGCAAATCTAGGATTAAAACATGGGCGTTTGAGTTGAGAATCAACAGGAGTGGATGAAGTGAGTAACTCATGCAAAGAGGAGTCTTAAGGCATCTAGGCACCAATTTCATCACCAAATTCCCAATAGTGCGCCTAGACTCTATTGCACTTCAAACAAGTGATGAACTCCTTCAAGATTGATCAAATGAAACCTCACCATCAATAAGATCCAATGGAATGATTGAATTGATCAAGTAATGACATCTTGTTATCTAGGCGCATTTTTCCTCTGGCAACTTGTCAATGAGCGCCTAGTAGAAAAAGGGTCTCTTCTGGCGTTGGATAATGATTCTGAGATGAGGCGCTCAAATTAGCTAAGCCTCTTCACTAGGGCGCCTAGATGGATGATAAAGTATGGGTGAGTATCTTGAGGTTTCAAGGCCTAGGCGCAAATACCAATTAAAACTACCTCAAAAGTGTGCCTAAGATAGATGCAAGTCCTCAAGACTAGTTTGGATACAAGGCGCTCCATCAGGGGGCAAGATCATATCCATTTGAAGTCAAGTTGCTTTCAAATTGCCTTGAAAAGATGATAAGTTGGAACCTATGCGCAAATTCCTAGCTAAACTGACAGTCAGTGCGCCTAGTTGAGAAAGAGACATCTTCAAGGGGAAATTGAGAGGTTATTACAGTGGTATGAGAGCTGGTGCATCTTGCCAGCCTGTGTTGATCAGTTTATATGAGTGATGAAAGAAGAGTCTACACTATACCCACTCCACATTGGCATCCACTAGAGGTTCCAGAAGGTGAAACAGTTTCAGGTATATTGGGTATGCACAGGAACTCTTCCAGCGGGAGTGATAGCATAACAGGTAGTATGGGGGACAGAGGAGCTGACCAGCCTGAGAGTCCTAGTGCCAAAGCAGAGAGAAGTTTGATATTATGCTCGATATGATGCCCCAGCTCCTTGGGAAGTTTAGCCAAGGGATTCCAGTAGTTCACACCAATACCACACCCGGAGGTGAGATCAGTGGCTCCAATGAGGGTCACCACAGACATGTAGGACAGGGCAGTGGATATGCAGGACAAGGTGGTGGACATGCGGGACAGGGTAGTGGACACGTAGGTCAGAGTGGTATTAATAACACTAGGGTTACCCCAGGATTGGTTACTAGACCCTTACAACTGACTTTTCCACATAGAGAGGAGGCAGTGGTTCAGCAGGAACGAGAGTTTCAACTTCGCATGACGGATGATGTTCAGGTACAACATGCAGAGTACATGACATTGACTCCTAACATCAGAGAGATGTTGACACTTGACCAATATATGAATCAGAAAAGACAAAGGGGATTTATGATGGGTCGAGGAGATTATAGAGCTAACAGAGCTAACCGGGACTACCAGCATGCATTGAGCAAAGTCCCTATGGACCGGTTTGATGGAAGTGGCAAGATTTCAGCCAGAGCTTGGGTGCAGAAGTTGGATAACTACTTGACACTTAAGCCGATGCCAAAGGATGAGGCACTTAACTTTGCCACTATTCATTTAGATGGGTTAGCACATGAGTGGTGGTACCATGGGTTGGTCATCTTGGGTCACAGCCTTATCACCACATACGATGAGTTCACTAATAGACTCATCGAGAGGTTCAATACCAAGGACCCAGAATTGTAGTTCAGAGAGCTGGCACAGTTGAAGCAGTATGGGTCGCTTGAGGGATATATTTCAGAATTCTAGAGGATCAGTGTGATGGTTCCCAGCATATCTGAGAGGAGACTTGTAGTCCTGTTCATGGAAGGACTAATGGAACCACTTAAGGGTTGGGTTAAGGCATTTGACCCCCCTTAACTTCAGGAGACTATTAAGAAGGCACGAAGTATGGAGTTTGTTGTGCGTAGGAAACAGTTTGTCTCCAAACCCTTTCCTCCATGAAGAGACAAGATGCCGGTTCAGCAGCGAGACACCTTCCCTCAGAGGAAACCAGGGCCACAGTTAGATGATGATGCACTGAATGAATACAGGAGGAAGAGACTATGCTTCAAATGCAAAGAACCATGGGATCCTAACCACAGGTGCCTAATGAAGGGGCAAGCAAAACAGTTGGAATCTTATTCTGCTGAGGAAACAGCTTCAGAGCAATCAGGGCAGCAGAGTGATAGGGAGGATAGTGATGTAGAAATATAGTGCATGATGTACAGGACACGCATGTTGAGGACATTTCGACAGCACATATCTCTGCTATTTAGAAAGAGGGTTCCTTCAGAATACGGGGAGTATTGGAGGGACAGAGAGTGACCACTTTGCTAGATACGGGTGCTACCCACAACTTCATTGATGAGGGGCTTGTGGCACGAAGGGGACTCAAAACAGAAGAGTTCGAGGGATTCAAAGTCAGAGTTGCAGACGGGTTTGTCATTACTTGCAAACGAAGGATCCCAAATTTAACCATTAGGTTAAATAACTATGAGTTCCAAGCCGAATACTATGTGGTCGGTATGGGTGACATGGATGTAGTCCTAGGAATGAAGTGGCTACACATGATAAGTGAATTTTTCCTTAGCCTGAGGACCATGGAGATGAAGTTCGAAGTAGATGGTCAGAAACATATTTTGAGGGGAATGTCTGATGGGGGTTTAAGAGCAGTGTCCATTCAGAGGATGGAGAGGATACTGCAGCATGACCAGGTGCAGTGGGCAGCTGAGATTCTTGTGATGCCAGAGGCACCGAAACAGCAAAAACAGGATTATCCAGTGGAGATTCAGTCAATACTAACTAAGCACTCCAAAGTGTTCAGTGATATACCTCCAGGTAGACCTCCAGACAGGGGTTTTGAGCATGTGATAGAGATGGAGCAGGGGGCCAAACCAGTTATCACCGTTCCCTACAGACATCCTAAGAGATACAAGGATGAGATTGAGAAGGCTATTCAAGAGCTTCTCAAGATGGGTCACATCAGGCCTAGTAAGAGTCCTTTCGCTTCTTCTGTTGTTCTGGTCAAGAAGAAGGATGGCACACTCAGGATGTGTATTGATTATAGGGAACTAAACAAAAAGACTATTAAGAACAGGTACCCCATCCCCAAGATTGATGAGCTTATTGACGAGATGCATGGTGCATGTTTCTTCTCCAAGATAGACTTGAGGTCAGGGTACCATCAAATTCGGGTACATGAGGAGGATGTGGAGAAGACAGCGTTTAGGTGTCACTATGGGCACTTTGAGTTTCTGGTTATGCCTTTCGGCTTAACCAATGCACCTGCCACTTTCCAGTCTTGTATGAATAAGGTCTTCAGAGAACAGTTGCGGAAGTTTGTACTCATATTTTTCGATGACATACTCATATTCAGCAGGACTTGGGAGGATCATTTGAGACATCTGGACATTGTGTTGGGTATACTGGAGCAGGAGTCCCTATATGCAAAAATGTCTAAATGCGAGTTTGGCATGACGGAGTTGCTGTACTTGGGACACATAATCAGTGCAGAGGGTGTCTGTGGATCCGGAGAAGATTCGAGCTATAGTTGATTGGCCACCGCCCAAGAATCTCTCTCAGCTCAAGGGTTCTTTGGCCTTTGTGGATTCTACCGCAGGTTCGTAGAGGGATTTTCTCAAAAAGCAGCCCCACTCACAGATTTGACACGGAAGGGAGCTTTCGTTTGGTTAGATGGTGCTCAGCAGTGTTTCAACAAGTTTAAGGAGGTGATGAGCACTTGTCCAGTTTTGGCCATTCCTGATTTTTCAAAGCTGTTTGAGCTTCAGTGTGATGCCTCTGGGGAAGGCATAGGTGCGGTGTTGATGCAGGACAAACACCCTATTGCTTTTGAGAGCCGAAAGTTAAGGGGCCCTGAGAGGAGCTATAGTATCTACGATAAGGAGATGTTAGCCATCATGCATGCATTGGCTAAATTCAGGTAGTATCTGGTTGGAGGGAAATTCATTGTTAAATCTGATCACAATAGCTTGAAACATTTCCTTAGTCAGAAGGACCTAAATGACCGGCAGCAAAAGTGGGTCAGCAAGCTGCAGGCATATGACTTCGACATTGTTTTTGTCGAAGGGAAGAAGAATATAGTTGCCGACGCTTTATCCAGGAGACCACACTTGTGTGCCTTAGGAGAGATTGCAGAGGACTGGAGAGATATGATCACTGCAGAATATGCAAAGGATAAGTGGGCCTCTGGGATTATGGATGGCACTAACCGTGATGACAAGTACACTATTGTAAATGACTTGATCATTTACAAGGGGAGGATATTTTTGGTGCCAGTTTCTGCTATAAAGCAGAAGATCTTGAGAGCTTTCCATGACTTGCCTATGGTTGGGCATCCAGGATTCTACAAGACCTACAGGCAAGTTAGAGAGACGTTTACATGGAAAGGCCTCAAGTTAGAAGTACAAAAGTATGTGCGGGAGTGTCTAGTATGCCAATAGAACAAACATGAGCACTCCTACCTAGGAGGATTATTGCAGCCCTTACCCATTCCCGAGAGGAAGTGGGATTGTATATCAATGGACTTCATTACTGGCTTGCTGAAAGCCCAAGGCAAGGACTGCATCTTTGTGGTGGTTGACAGGTTGACAAAGTTTGCCCATTTCTTTGCCATTTCAGCCACTTATACAGCAACTCAGGTTGCTGATTTATTCTTCAGAGAGGTGTTCCGACTTCACGGGTTGCCTAGGAGTATTGTGAGCGATAGGGACAGCAGGTTCCTTAGCAATTTTTGGCAGGAGCTTTTCAAGTTGACAGGGACCGAGCTCACCCCCAGCACGAGTTACCACCCCCATACTGATGGACAGACGGACATAGTTAATAAGTGGGTGGAGGGATACCTCAAGAATTACATAGCTGGGCAACAGAAGGCGTGGCTCAAGTGGCTTCACTTGGGAGAGCATTGTTATAATACTACTTACCACATGTCTATCCAGATGACACCATTTACGTCACTTTATGGGTACGAAGCTCCCAGTTTCTTGGATTTATTGTTTGGAGACAACAGAGTACCAAAAGCTAAAGACCTCTTGCAGGAGAGTTAGGATATCGTGAGGTCTTTGAAAGAGAACATTTAGAAGGCGCAGAATCAGCAGAAGCAGTATGCAAACCAACACAGGGTTGAGCATTCTTTTGAGGTGGGTGATATGGTGTACCTTATGCTACAGCCATACAGACAATCTACTCTTAAGAGGAGTGGTGCTGAGAAGTTGAAGCCATGGTATTATGGTCCATTCAGAATCTCTAGGAGGGTTGGAGAAGTGGCTTATGAGTTAGAATTGCCAGCAGAGAGCAAAGTTCATAATGTCTTCCATGTGTCACGCCTCAAAAAGACACTAGGGCACAATGTGATACCTTCTACAGAGTTGCCTCCTCTTGATGAAGAGGGGAAGTTGGTTTTGATACTTGAGGCCATCATTGACACCAGGGAACGTACATTGAGGAAGAGAGTCATCAGGGAATATTTGGTGAAGCGGAAGAACCTGCTGGTAGAGGATGCTACATGGGAGAGTGAGCAAATTTTGTTGCATCCAGATCTAAGATTGCTTGAGACAAGCAATCTTGGGGAGGGCAGACTGTAATGTCCCCTTTTCCTAGTGAGTTAGTCTATACTTGGTTCCCGTAGACTAACCAAAGTGGTTAGGGAACTCTGGGAGTTCGTTTGGTCGGTTGCTGACATTCTGGCTGGGACTTACTATTTTTAGTAAGTTGCGAAGTTGGCTATTTTGGGAAACTCTTTATTGGAGATGGAGCGTTTCGCCGAGATCTTTCCAACGGTCTATAACTCATGGAATTCTGTGACCGTTTGGGCTTTCATATTAAAGTCCGTAACTTCGCTATTTTGGGAAACTCTTTATTGGAGATGGAGCGTTTCGCCGAGATCTTTCCAACGGTCTATAACTCATGGAATTCTGTGACCGTTTGGGCTTTCATATTAAAGTCCGTAAGTTATACTTTATTATTATATTTGGACTTTAATTTATTAATGTTGGTGACTTTGGAGAAATAAGGAAAAAATGCAAAAATAAGTCATTAAGGGATTTGGGTGCCCCTTTGAGGAATAAAAAGCAAATTTCAAAATAACATTTCCCTCTCATATGGGTCGACCCACTTGTGGAGTTATAAAAAGACAGAGTGGGAAAAGTTATTCATTCTTGATATTATATTTTATGCTTCTATTGGCTCTGCAAATGAGGGTTTGGGGGATTTCTTCCAGCCAGAGCTTTTGGTGATGGAAACCACCATTGGTATCAATCTTCTGCAGGTGTGAAAGATCACCCAAGGAGATTTTGGAGCAGCCATACTCAGTGGCTGTAATTGTGCTTCAGTTGGATATACTTTGACGGAGTTTTGGAGAGGATTCCATGATATATCTTCATAGATTTTTGGTGCAGCTGAGAGGATAAGAATGGACTGATTTTATCTGTTGTTTTGAGGGAGATTAGGACTGTCATATCTCTTCTTCTTGCTGGCCGTACTTTCCTTCTTGCTGGCCGTACATTTTGGGCAGCCATTAGTGGAGTTTGTGGGAGCTGTTCTTCCTTGCTCCTGGATCGATTTTTGGCCTATGGGCTTGTGCTGATGATTGTAGATTGTTTATTTACATTTGCTGATTTATTTGATGCAAAACTCCATTACCATGTTGCTAGTCCGTCAACAACAGAAATATGAAGGTGCTTATTTTGAAATGGGTATGTGATGGTTATTCATTTTATGCCATTCTATGAACTAGGTCTTCATTATTTAGTTCATATGTATTATAATTTTTTTGGGTTTTCAGTTGTATGCTATATTCCTTGTATTCTGACGTACACACTTCAAGAAATGGAAACCCCCTTCTGCATCTTCTATTTATTTATGAAAGATCACAGAAAAAACTAAAAATATATATAATAAAAAAAGATAAATCAAAAGAACAACAGGTGCAGGTTATTACAGTATCTATGTATTTCAACAGAAATAATTAATCATGCAAATTCTACTTATGCGCGGTTATGTGTTGAAATGGATCTATCCAAGGGTCTTCCTGTTGAGATCTCTCAGAAGGTGGGTAACAGATGTTGGCGGCAACCAATAGATTATGAAAAAAATGCATTTAGGTGTAGGAAATGTTTTTAAACTGCTCATTCCACCCCTCAATGTCAAAAGTTCCAAGCTCAGGAGCGGGCTAGTGAAAATCCCACTTGGTGGATTGGGGTAGAACCCCACCACTATATCATTCCACCAGGTGCTCAAAAAGAAATTGTTTCTTCTCTTCCGAACTCTGTTTCGCAGCCTTCTTCATCCCCTACACACTATTTTCAAGACCCAACTATTGGGGTTTCGCAAGAGATTTCTTTAGAAGGAGATAATTTAGTGGCTTCATCAATATTATAGGATAAATCAAGCTCTAAGTCTACAGTTTTTTCAGAGGAAACATCAGGGAAGTCAATTAGCCCAAAAGGAAAATTTACTCAAAACCCAGTGATCACTTCTCAGTCAGACCAAGAATGGATGGAGGTAAAGAGAAAGAAGACACCTCCATCAAAACTCAAGCACCAAATGTCGCTAAGGTTAGCAAAGAGAGGGAAATTAGAAATTTCTGAAGAAATGTGTGTTTCAACCAGGTAGCTTAGTTTGGAGAATAGGCCAATGTTGAAAGAGGTTCACTACTGCAATTTTTTCTGGTCTTAAGACTGATAAGGAAGAATATATAGACTTTGCTTATAGATGTTAGAATTTGATAGTATAAGGGTGGATATGCACCAGTTCCACATCTCACTGGATTGGATGTTAGTGGCTTCAAGCCTGATTCTATGTATTTTTTTAGGGTTTCTTGGATCCTAATTCAGGTTTTATACCAAAAAAAATTCCCCCCTCCCCCTCCCAAAAAAAAATTGCATGGGAATTAGGCTTGGGAATCGAAACTTGCCTTTTCCACACAAATGACGAGTTATAATTTTAATAGGTAATTATTAATAATTTTCTATATACACTATGTCTGAATTTGTGATAGACATGAAAAACATCAATAACTTTCAAATCGTTTAACCTTTTGAAAATCCCTAAGATGCATCACACTCTATGCTTCATTGGCTGTAGGTCTTTTTTTTTTTTTGAATTTCAAATTTTTTGACCAAGTTAGGTTACTGTTGATGATGTTTTCTTGACAACAAAAACATTAGAATAAAACACCAAGTGCTCTATCCTCTCTTGAACAAAGTCTCTCGAATGTTAAACAATGTGATCAATCGAGACAACTCCAAGGTTCCTTATTCGTGTTTTGCTATGGATAGACTCAGTAGTTGATGTGATCATGCTGGTAATCACAAAGGGACTTACGTTGAATATGCTCCTTACTCCACTCAAATGAGTTACTTCTTCCTTATGAAATGGAACTTCTTCCGACTGGCTACGAAAAGAAAATGCAAAAGACAAAGGTTGAGAAAGCTAATCTAAGGACAATGAAGTGATGGATCATGTCAAGATAGACAAATTCCTCATATAACCCAACTCCGCTTCGCCATGGGGACCAACAACTACACAAAGTTCGGTGCAATCTTCTAAGGTAACTCAAGGATTTTCAAATTGCGAAGTATTCATCCAAACACCCACAACTGATGCAACTTGAACAATCTTCGCAACCGAACGAAAGCATGTAAAGGTTCAGGCTAACTTTATAAAGTGAGTTGCCATCGACAATCCACAAAAAGTATGAACCATTAAGGAATTCATCAAATATCTTAACATATTGGCATCACATCAATGAACTTCTAATCTAACTCTACTTGGAAACATCTCTCCATCACATCCAAGAAATTAGAAACCATGTAAACATTTTGCAACCACACAAAATCACCATGCAACAACCAACAATGAGCTTGTATTGATCTTGGAAGTATTTTGACAACAATTTCAAAGTCTCTTTAATGACTTTAAGAAGTCTCCTCTACTCTACTCCTACAGAACTCTAATTCTAATCTCTAATCTCATATATCTTTTACAAATGAGAGAAGTGAGCCTTATATAGAACTCAAGAATTACAATGAATGGCTCAGATTGATTTAGCAATCAACGGCCGAGATTGAGACAACAAGGCAGTTTCTTACAAAATTTACTATTTTTAGAACATGAAAAAGGCAATGAAGGCACGATTTCCAAGGTGATAAGCATCTTTGGAGTATCGTTATGGTGGGCCCTCTTACATGGCAGAATGCGATTGGCTTGATGATGTGTACGTGCCACCTCAGCATCTTTGAATGAACTAGTGTGATTCACTTCATGTTCACTTAGAATATTTTCTTCTTGTTGTCTTGATGTAACTCATGGATCGCTTTGATGATCATGCTCATCTCTCATCTTGTGATGTTGTTGTGCTTGTGCAAGATCATGCCTCTGGACAGTTGCATGGACTCATGGAGTAGACTAGTGCCTGATGAGAGTTCTTGTCTGGCACATGATATGTGAGCTTCTGGATGATGACCTCCTTCAAGATGTGCGTGGTGAAGTGACAACCTTCCATTGATACTCGCCTCGAACGGATGATGCTTTTGATGATGAACTACACTTGTAACCTTGATCATCTTAGACTAGCTCCCCTTCGCATGGCGTTGATGTCTACGAAGTCTTCAAAGTAAGATGAACTTGATGCAGGAGCTCTCCTCCATGTGATGACGATGACAAATTTTAGCAACTTTCCTCCGCCTTCCAAACTTCTCATGTATGAGCTCTCGCTATCCACCTCCTTGGATCCTTCATCACCTACAAGAAGAAACACATCAAATTAAGATTCGATATAAAGGATTTTCAACAACAAATTACATTCACCTTATGTATGTGGGATTAAAACAATGACATTCTAAAGCATCCATCACTTGTCAAAATCAAACTTTGAAAGCTACACTTTGAATTCACTTGACAATTCACCTCTCTTCTTGGTCGACCATTCTGAGCGGGTTTGAAAGGCATGTCTGGACTATGGAACGTGAAATTCCATGCTTGAGTGTCTAGGCCGACCTTCTTGGGCGGGTTTAGAGGTGATAGGCAGAGAGTGTCTTGTGAATGACATGACATTGTCTAGGCAAAGTGCTCAAGACCGCCTAGGAAGGGCGGGATTGAAGGTTGTATGTGGATTTTCATTACTTAAGCATTTTTTGGCTTTACTTTGATAATTTAAGACCTCTTCACTTGTTTCAATGATGACTTGACCTCCTTGAATGAGATGGAAATCCTTAGAAGGATGGGCGGATTTGAAGACATGGTATGGAGTGTGTGATATGAAGAACATGCATGATGGTGGAAGGCACTTTGGCAAGGCGGTCCTGAAGGATGTGTATGGAATTTATGATGTGAACTTCATTTCATGATCACTCGACCCTCGTTAGCATGCCTTAGACCTTTCTCTTGAAAGTTTTGTTGATCACCTTCATTTGAGTAATGTCCTGGAGTGACTTGCATAACTTTTAACAACTTCTCCAAGTGCAGAGGTGAAGGCCGCTCATGTTGGGCGGATTCAAGAGTGTTGTTTGGCGAGTTTCGTGTGATGGTGAAGACATAGTCCACAAGGACCTCTTGAAGCCGCCCAGGTAGGGTGGCTTTAGAGGTGACCCTTGGACAATTCCTCAAAATGCCTCAAAAGACATTCAATCCTATGAACTTTCATCAAAACTTCATGATCTCCTTGCATTTTAACTTAGAATATTGCAAACTTTGTAAGTTTCTTCTTGGGTGGGTTGGAAGGCAGTGTTTGGAGTGAATGATGTGGAAGGAGATGAAGTTATCCAAGCATAGAGCTCAAGGCCGCCTTTGTAGGGCGGGATTGTAGGTGTGCTGTGGATTTCATAAGACTTAGCCAATTTTAGACTTCACTCTCTTTGAATGTTCTTCTCAAGGATGTGAAGCATGATGATGAGTCAAGATTAAATAGTTGCAATGTTTAGACACCATATCTCCGAGCTCACCTCTCTAGGCCGCCTAGGAAGGGCGGGAGGATTGCAAGTAAGGATTTTGTCACTTAGAGCATTCTACACCTTTTCTATACCTGATTGCTTCACCCATGAAGTGTTTCATTTCATCAGTTCACTGATCTCTTCTTGCAGATTGCAGTGTCTTCACTCTGAGCGGCTTTAGAGGCAGTGTATGGAATGTTGCATATGGGACAAGGCACAGTCCATGGACACCTCTTGAGGCTGCCCAGGTAGGGCGGGTTTAAGGGTGACCCTTGGACTATTCCTTAATATGCCTCAAAATACATTCAATCTTATGAACTCTCTTCAAATCTTCATGATTTCATTGTACTTCAACTCAAAACATTTCAAACTTGATAAGTCTTCTCCTTGAGCGGGTTTGATGATGGTGTTTGGAGAGTGTCATGTGCAGGAGGTGGAGTTGTCCAAGCATGGAGCTCAAGGCCGCCTAGCATGGGCGGGTTTGGAAGAGGTATAAAGATTTCTTCACTTAAGGTTGATTCCTCTCCTCATGAAGATGTCTCTCTCCTTTCTTAAGACTTAGTCAAATTTTCAAACTTTCCTCCTTTTGAATGATCCTCTCAAGGATGTGAAGCATCATGATGGATTAGAGAGCCAAAATAGGGTAGCTACGTTGCTTTGACATCAAAACTCCAAGCTGACCTCTTTAGGCCGCCCAAGTAGGGCGGATTTGAGAGTAGGTTGTGGATTTTCAACACTTAGAAACTTTTCATGTCTTAAACTTGACTATCTCCTTTCCTTGTGATATCATCTTGATCATACTAATCAAACAAACCTTACAAATTGCATTGTTCTTCACCCTGGGCAGTTTGAAGCAAGTGTTTGGATTACTTCATGTGTCAGGTGACATAGTCCACAAGGACCTCTTGAGCCCGCCCAGGAAGGGCGGCTTTAGGGGTAACCCTTGGATTTCATCCTAGAAGTCACTTGGTGCTTTCAAACCTTAAAGTTTTCCATTCAAACTTCATCACCTTTTATGTTTTGTGTTAAAACACTTCAAAATTTGCACAATCTCTCCTAGGGCGGATTTGGAAGTACTGTCTGGAGTATTTGATGTGGGAGGTGACAGTCCACAAGAGCCTCTTGAGGCCGCCCAGGTAGGGCGGGTTTGGGGGTGACTCTTGGATTCAACTTAAAAGTCTCTTGATGCTTTCAAACCTTGAAGTCTCCATTGGAATGTCATCACCTTCTAGTGCTTTATACTTCAAAACTTGATCATTCTCTCCTAGGGCGGGATTGGAGGCTGTATCTGGAGAGTGTCATGAGGTGGTGAAGACATTATCCATGTCTATATGCCAAAGCTGCCTAGGTAGAGCGGGTTGAGGAGTGACACTTGGAATGTAACTTTGACTTCCCTCAAACTCATAAACCTTGGTTACCAATCATCATATTTTAGTGCTCCATGCATGAAAAACCTCAATACTTAAACCATTTTCTCCTAGGGCGGATTTGAGGGTTCTGTCTGGACAAATGCATGTGTAGGAGGTTGAGTCCATGACCTCATGCCAAGGCCGCCCAGTCTGGGCGGGTTTGGAGGTGAGGCATGGAAGTTTCATCAAAATCTTAGTTTTAGACTCCATCATCACTCCCTAACTCCCTTCAATCGGCAAAAACTCGTGAAAACATCCTAACTTTCCTTGGGCGGGTTTGGACATGGAGTGAGGAATTTCTTGCCTTAGTCAAGTTTTGGATTTCCTGAATGGAAGTATATTGAAAATATGTTTAAGTATAAGTCAGATATTGAGTTTCTTATACTTTAAATATTTATCAATATACTTCCAGGATGTTTGAGATGGGTCTTGGATCCATAGGATTTAGCATGCAGATTCTAGATTTCTGAGGATCCACCAAATTTTAGACTGTCATTTTTTCAGGATTTTCAGGATATCAGACTTAGTCATTTTTAGGGTCTCAGTGACATGCATCAGGATGAAGGCATATAGACCTCTTGGCAAGAAACTGTCTAGACATGGGCAAAACAACACTACCAAAACCCTACAAGCTCAGAGCAAAACTAAACTTTAAAGCAAAACGAAGAGGGGGTCCCCATTTGCAATGGGGCGATGTGTGATTACATCACAATAGGTTAGACGGAAAATAATTTAGTGTTCCCCTCAAAAACCTTGCATTTTGAGGATGGGAACATTTTTGAGACATGGGGACTTGGGGGAAGCGTCCCCCCACCATCCCACCACTGCCGCCACGAAACCAAGGATGTTTCCGAGACGTCTCCTTCAATTTTGCCCTTCTCTGAGATGCTGTGATGTCCCTGAAAGGCTTAGGGGACTCCCAAATGTCTCCTGACCATCCTAGAGACTTATACACGTCCTTGTGGAATTTGAGCAAAAAAGTTTTTTTTTTTTTAAATTTTTATTTTTTTAGATTATCGTGCCATCAGCCCTAACCCTCATGGTTTATGGGCCCCACCCACACCCTAAGCAGTCACAAAAACTTATAAATAGGCATCTAAGCCTTATTCCAAATCACTCCCAAGTTTCAATAGCAAGGTTGAAAGTTGCAACAACAAGCTGCAAGCTTGCAAGAGTGAGAAATATTGCAAGTGAGAGCATTAGGAAGAGTGAGTAAGAGCAAGTGTGAAGTCTTTATCAATCAACTGTTGAACCAACACATTCTTCAAGCCTCAAGGTAAGCTTTGGCCCTTCATGACAGTTTAATTTTTTTTTTTGTTTGTTTTCAATTTAGTAATTTAAATTTACTAATTTCATTGTTCAATTTACTAATTAAGTTATTAATTTGGGGGTTTAATGTTTACATTGTTACAAATTTTGAGATTTACAATTTAAATTTTAGTTTTAGAAATTTTTTAATTTTATATCAGCAGTATTTAGGTGTTAAAATTTATTTATTAAATTATTTATAAATATATTTTTTTGCAAAATTGTATAAATATTTGGTTAAAAGTTAAAATTTACAAGTCAAATTAGGATTTTGTCTTTTGTGTATCCTTTGCTTTTGCGCTTCGTGTGACCTAAAGTAAGAAATACAAAAGCAGAATCCTTGTTTGATGAAGGTTGAACAAGGATTAATATTTTTGTGTATCCTTTGCTTCTGCGCTTCATGAGACCTAAAGTAAGAGAAACAAAAAGAAAATCCTTGTCTTGAGCCTGTGCATAATTTATTAATTTAATGACATTATGAAATGTATGGTAACCATAAATTTCATTTCTTGCAGTATTACCATGAGTTCTACTTATCACAGCATGACTGATGAAGAGGGTCAAGAAGAGGTAGAGCCTAGGGGAGTTGAATCTGAAACTCTAAGTACATATGTGGGGTGGGTGTGGGTTGGTGATGCAACTAGTTCTATTGGTAGTGCACATTTTAGTTGCCCTATTATTAGAGGATTTTGCCAAGAGTCCCTTTGATAAGAAGTCGCCATTAAGACAATTTGCAACTAGATTGCTAGCAAAACCTAGGGCAACAGGGGGCACTAGGCTATGGAGATGTCATTTCTGTCAACTTGAATTTCAAGGCAACATTATGAGAGTTAATGCACACCTTTTATGTCATAGGCAAATGTGTAGGAGTATGTAAAGGGTTGTCACTTGGAAAAAGAATTGAAATAAATAAATTGTGGGATTATGCTGATGATCGAAGTCTTGTATCTGCTGCTTTGCCATTGAGGGCCCCTCCTCCTACTAGTACTAGGGCTGCCCCAGATCCATGAGTTTTAGCTCGTCCTAAATCTACTACTTGGCCATCTAGTTTAGGGACAATAGAGCCTAAGGGGAATCTCAAAATGACTAGTACCACTAGTGATGTTGCAAACATGGTGGTAGATTTATTTAATGTGTAGAATAGGGATGAGGCAGATGATGCCATTGACAAATTCTTCTTTGTCAATGGCATTCCATTCCATGTGGCTCTCTTTCCTTATTATAAGGAGGTTGTGGCAAAAATAATAGGAGAATGACCATCATATGTGCCACCAAGGGAGACAAAATTGAGGACAACAATCTTGGATAAGAATTATTCCAAGATTAATATTCTAATGGAGAAAATGAAGGCTACATGGGTCACTAGTGGATGTAGCATAATCATGGATGGGTGAACAAATATCAACCATTTTCCACTCATCAACATTATGGTCACATGTACAAAGGGCCCTTACTTTCCTAGGGTTGTTGATTGTTCAGGGCATTGCAAGGATGCTGATTTTCAGTTCCAAATCCTTAGAGATGCTATTGAAGAGATTGGGCTAGAGAATGTGGTGCAAGTAGTGGCAGATGCAACATATGTGTTTAAAGTTGCAGGGAAATTGATTGAGGCAGCCTACGGGCATATTTGGTGGACTCCTTGTTGTATGCATGCCATGGATAATGCACTCAAGGACATGGGAAAAATTAGATGGAACAAGGAGGTGGTGAATGATGCTAGAGATGTGTAGATGTTTATGATTTATCTGCAACCACCATACTTCACATGCACTCTTCAGGACCTTTTCTAAGGAGTTTTTAAAACCTATAGAGACTAGACATGCCTCATAGTTCATTCTTTTGGAGAGGATGCTAGAGTTGCAAGAGGCATTGCAACTAATGGTCATGACCGCAGAGTGGAATCGATGGTCTGATTCTTAAGTTAGAGTAGGGGAGGAGGGTGAAGGAGGCGGTGAAGAGTGACTTTTTGGGCTGATGCAATATACATTGTTGCCATCATCACTCCATTCTTCAAAGTTATTAGATGTAGATAAATTAGCTCCAAAATGCACGTATGAGGCTGAAATAGGTTTTGGAACATTATAGCTCTAATACCATATCAACCCATTTAAAAGACACAAGATCAATAAAAAATGTCCTTGAACCAACTCATAAAACACTCAAATGAAGCAAACCAGAGACATTTTATTATTTAACAAAATAGGTAGAGTTGAAATACTTACAACCAGTTACTACGTTCGAAAAATTCGATTCATTTAGAAGGTCAAAAAAATTCGGTAAAATTTATATAGAAATTGAAAAGCCTGGACCACATTGGCCAAATCCAGCTGGTCCAAAAAATCGAATTCCAGCAAGATTTGAACCAGATCCGGCCAGATTTGGTAACTATGCTTACAACTGAATGTCGTAGAATGATTTGAGAAAAGAAAGTGTATATCTTGGCTCTCCTAATGGCTTTGGATCTGATGGTGTAGACAAATTAACTCCAAAATGCACATACAAGGCTGAAAATGGTTGTTGGTACATTATAGCTCTAATACCATATAAAAGTTTGTAGGCCTTTTGAAAGCCACAGGATCGATAAAAAAACATCCTTGAACCAACTCATAAAACACCTAGCTGAAGCAAAATGGAGACATTTTATTATTAACAAAATAGGCAGAGTGACATTACTTACATAACAACTTACTACATACTGAATAATGCAAATTAGGTGCACTTAAAAAGAAATGTGCTCTAAGTTGTTGAAGTAAGAGAGACTAGCTGAGGTATCATAAAGAAACAGCAATTTGAGTTTACAACAGATTGAATTTATTCTTGGTGCACTAACAATCAATCCTAGTCTACAAGTATTTAACCTCGATGAAACTGAGTTACGACAACAACTAAATCAAATCTCTAATATATAACTAATCTTAACTAAATGCCTATGATGTCCTAATTTATTATGTAAATAAATCAAATTACAAACTAATCCTAGAATATTACAGAATAATCAAAGGCACTTAAAAATACACCAACAGGCTGGTCTACAATTTTTACCTGTAAATTTCATTATTAATATAACTATAAGCTTTTTATTTTTAAAAATAATGTTCAGACTCTTCTATCCTTTAAGAAGATTTAGGAGTCCCTGAAAGCATGTGTAGATATTGTGTTTATTTTATTCTTAACCAATAGTTCTATTTCTTTGTGGAGTGATTGAATCTTCACAATGCTTCTCGTAAAGGCCAAAGTGTGTGTTCATCCTTCGTTGATTCTGTAAATAAAAATAATATTTTGTCAATGTGATTATGCTTGTCTGTCGAATGGCCGATGCCTAAGGTTATGAATCTTTTAGAGGTTTTTGACAGGATGTAGTACCTCCTGCGTACCTTGAGGAGCTAACATTGTTGCAAGATCGCATTGCACCATTCTCAACAGATATTGCTCTAGATATAATAGAAGAAGAGCTTGGAGTACCTGTGGAGCATATTTTTTCTGAGATATCCCTCCAACCAATTGCTGCAGCTTCATTAGGCCAGGTATCATATTTGATATTTCCTGATTATTTTAATAATTGCTACATTCTGAAAAGTTGTCCTTGATTGATTTTTTTTTTTTCTTGAGGAAGGAAAGTTAATCTTGTCTGAATTTGCAGGTTTATCAGGCTAGGCTTAGATCAAGTGGGGAAATTGTTGCTGTAAAAGTTCAACGACCTGGTGTCCGTGCAGCCATTGCTTTAGACATATTCATTCTACGGTTGCTTGCTGGTTATGTTCGCAAAGCTGGCAATCTAAACACAGACCTTCAGGTAGTAGTCTCAAATAGCATTAAATTCATTTTATGAGGTTCAGGTGGCTGCTAGGTTCGTTCAAGAGAATAATTCCTTATGAATTAATACTTTTTTGAAGATGGAGTTATTATCTGTGTTTTTTGTTATTGTGAATCTAGTTGAACTGATTGAATGATAATGATCATCAATTTTATTAGGTGAAGTTCTTCTTTGCAGGCTGTAGTTGATGAATGGGCATCAAGTCTTTTCCGGGTACTCACCTTTATCCACTTCAGAGATCAGATTGATTGCCAGATCTTTTAAAATTAAGAAATTCTTCTAAGCATCATGCAATATAATAAACTATCATCAATCATTGAGGGTAGCTGCTTGGGCAACACCAAAGCTTTATTGTTAAATATAAGAATCTATCCTAGGTGTAAAGGGTACAAAACATTGTCTATGAATATTAATGCAAGACTAAAAATCACTGAACGTTGCATCACATTGTAAATCAGGGTTTCCAACTGATAACAAACTTGTATTTTTTTAACCCATGCTTATCTTGTAATAAATTAGTAGAAGCTATTTTCGGGTTTCCATTCAGAGCAGTGTTTGCATTGTCTTCTTGTTCCTGGAACAGATGCAAAAATGTAGATGCTTGTCTCTTTGTACCTAATGTGCTACAGTGTTAGTATTCCGCTGCAGTAATTAGGGTAGTTCAGAATAGAATAATGGATTTTGAATTAAACATCAGGTTTGAGTAAATTGTAATGGGTTCACTTGACATGACATTACCCAGATCATGGAAACCACTTGACAGCTTTTGATATAATAGATGTCAGAATCTTTGTTTTCTAGTTTTGAGGGTAGATTTGATTAATCTGTAATTTGGAGTATGTGAAAGAAAAAATAAACATGAAATGCAGAAATAACTTGTTACAACCCAAAACCTTGTAGCCATAGAAAAAACTCTATTATTCACAAACTTTGCGATTCATTTCTTGCCATACATGCTGAGTAAAAGGTCTTATAAATTCAAATTTCAAAACTTCCATCCAGGAATAACCTTATTAAATTCATGCTCTCGAGTTTTTCTAAGGATTTTTGGCAAATACGTGGGGCTGCTGGCAATGACATTTGTTCAAGGGAATGGTGCCACCATTGCTTTGCAAATATTGTTAAAATATACAAGAGGATAAGATATATTTTGGTGGAATTTGAGGATAATATGACACAATTGTGACAAGACAAATTGGAAAAGTGTACAAAGTTGGAAGGTATACTTTGCCTTTGGAAAATATTGTCATTAGTATAAATAGAAATTCAGGCCACATATTGTAAGTTTATATGCACATTACATTGGACCTTGTACAATAGAAATCCTTGGAGAGCATTGGCATGTAAATTTTTCTTCCTTATATTCATTCTGTATTATTCCTGTGCTTGCTCACAATATATTGATTTTTGATATTTGTACGTATGATGCTTTAAATGTTCAGACATATTATTAGAGCCACTATCTTATAGAGATTTAATCTCTTGGAACCAACGTTTGTAGAATTAAGACTTTGAAAGGAGATTGACACTCAAAAGTACATCTAGTTACGGAAAGTATTTGGGTTAAAATGTCCAAGAAATGAAAAAGTAAATAAATGCTTAAACTCTAAAAAAATGCTAAAGTGACTAGAGGGGGTAAACCCAAAGTGTCAACCTGAGCTATATGATTCAAGTGCAGGTGCAAATTTCCATTTGAGGACCAAAGATGGAGACAGATAATCCAATAAACATAAAATCTTTACCTCAAATCATCCTTTCTCCTCTGATAGAGAAACAATGGAGTGCACCCTATCTCCACTAGATATGCTCTTGATATTGATATGTTGATTGCTCAATAAACCAATAACATATCTTTACTTAAAAGCTCTTGGTCGCTTGATAATGGCTTGGTTGATGCTTGATTTATAGATACTCGAGTGATAGGATGGATGGTTAGGATTAAGAGGTGCAATGGATGGTTATGATTTGTTGAGACAACATTAGGGCAAGGATGGAGGCTTCTAGGGCATATCCTTATGTGAATGGTTGAGATTTGGAGATGTAGAATGAAAATGAAAGGCTAAGATGTAAAGCTAGTTTGACTTTTGTGCCAGTGTCTAGGTTCAATGAATCTAGCTAACTAACTTTAGCTAGACATGTGACTCCCAATAATTAATCAATTAATAAAATTATTTAATTAATTATTAGAGAAAGGTGATGGTGGGAGGATAATTTAATTAGATTTATTTAATTAATTTGGCTAAGGGGGGAAAAGGATTAATTAATTTAAATAAATAAAATTTATTTAATTAATTTAGAAAATTGGATAAAATGGATTAAAATAATTAAATAAATATAATTTATTTAATTAACTAGATGATGGAAGGGGGCATGAAGGGCTCCTAAGATAAGTGTTTTGTGAAGTGACACAAGGTGGTGTCCAAAGTGATGTTAGAAAGACATGGTCAATTTTGGGTGTCTACATTTTGTCCCTCTTTGAAATGATGTCGTGACCAGAGGAAGTAACATGATTTCAAAGAAGATAAGATATGGAAAGAAAATGGATGCCCTAGCCACTTAGATGAGCGACGAGGAGGAATTTGATGGAGAGATGAGATGTGGGATGCCCCCTCGAGGGGATAGGTAGGTTAGAAGAACACGGGTATGCTCTCGAAATGGATGAAACAAATTGGTTAAGGAGATGGAGGAAAGATAAGGTATGGATGAAATGGATGAATGATATGTTATGATGCATTGGGTGAGCAACCACGAAGTTTGATATAGCACTAGACATTGTGCACCAAGGTATAAAGACCAGGGTGATGATGTGTCTCATGCATAAAGGACTGATTCAAAAAGATAAAGGTCACAAGCAAACATATGCCATTAGGCACCATGATATGGAAGACCATGATGTCGTTGTGATAGTATGTTGCAAGGACTGAAACAAATGCAAGTAAAATGATAACACACACAAGCAAGCAAGCAAGCATGCACAGATGATTCAAAAACAAACAAGGTTGTTTCCCCTATTAAGCTAAAAACTGATGATTGACTAATTGATTGATCAGGATAGCTTTGGTGAACTGAGAACAACACCAAGATTGATTGTTCTCTATACTTAAGATAAACAAAGTTCTTAAACAAGAGTTGATTGGATTTGATTTCTACTTAAGACAGACTTACGATCTTAAGCAATAATTGATTATATTTGATGATGGATTTGAGTTGATCAGATTTACAATGAGGCTAGGAACAAAACCATTGGATACTTTTGGATGATTGGCTAGATTGCTTGTCTATATTGGTATGGATTAAGGATGGCTTGCACTTGGATTTATTGCTTGTAATTTTTTGGATTTATGGGATGGTTGCATTGGATTATGTGAGTGATAGCCTTTGTTGCTAGATACCAATGACAAGGGAAAACTAGGTCTAAGGACAAAGATGAAAGGATAGATGGGATGGAATGGATAAATGATAGAAAATAATAGATGAGATAGATGGGGGATTCATAATGAATGGAGGGGTTTAGGATGGAAGATTCAGGATGTGATCTCCAAGGACTATGTTGCATAGGAATATCATGCCCCACTCTAGATATGCCACGATTGACTTTGTGGTACAATGCTTTCAATGGTAAGGGTGATAAGATTTATTGTGAAAAGATCAAGCATTTCAAGAAATGTCCAAAGCATTTTTCAACATTTTGCTCATGTCCTTATCAATATCACAAGTAGGAAGGGATGATAGGTTGTGCAATGGAATAAGTATGTGGATATAATGGATTAAAATGGTAGGATAGGAGAGACATGATAGGATGGGATAAACGAGACTACTTGCCCCCAAGTGTAAGGTACGTAGATAATCAATCTACACAAGATGCCCATAAATGAGTTTTCATCATGGTACTTATCGAAGGTGCCATGAAATGGTTTTCACCATTGGATGAATTTTTCTCTTTATTATTTTTTGATTTTTTTTACTTTTTGATGGATATTCGGATAGGTTGATATGGATAGGGAAAATGATGTGGATGAGGAGGAGGGGAGGAAGGACTCAAGTGTCTATTTCCATAATGAGGTGATAGTGTCCCATTTTGGATAGTTGTTGCACATAAACCATGTCAAGTGTGATTAACATGCACATGGATGTTGGTAGATGATTGGATGAGATGGATGGGGATAGTGGATTATGGATGGACGAGGGATAGTGGATTATGACATGGATCATGGATGGTAATGATGGAGAATGGGTAGATGGGGGATATTGGATTATGATGTGGATTGTGGATGGATGAGGGATAGTGGGTGGACTTATGTGAAAGCATGAATCATACGGGTGTGATGGGGGAGATATGCGAGATAGGGGATGTAAGATGGGGGTACGGGTACATGAGGGAATGCCACGGGCTAGAGGTGAACCAAGACCAATGGTTGCACACATTGTGGTGGAGTTTTAAGCTTATATTTGTGATGGGGAGTGGAGAGTAATGGAGATTTGGGATCCATGGTAGATTTGCAGGATCGGGATCTAGAATTTTGGGATTGTCAATTTGGGGATTTAGAGACCTAAATGGACGTAGGATTCTTATGATTTTTGATTGAGTGTGGGATTGTTGGGATTTTTGGGATGTGGGGTTTTTGATAGAGTGGAATTTGGATTCTCCGTTTGGATTGACTTCTTTTTGATTGGTGACCCACACCATTTTGTTTTAGATTTTTCTTTTGGAGGTGTGGGCTTGTGTAGCCTTTTGGATTTTGGTTTTGGCTTTGATTTTGAGTATCGATGCCCTATGGCATGATAAATCTTAGGCTCTTGTGGATTTTTTTCATAGGGGGAGGCATCCAAATTTTTATTTTTGAATCCCATGGGTTTTTGTGATAGTTTTGTGTATAGGCAATGTGTGCTTTCGTTGACCATGATTAGGAATTTTAGGGAATTTAAGGGAGTAGGATGTGTGGATGGAGAGATTAGTAGACTTGTGGATGAAGGGATGAGGGGATTTGAGGATGGGAATATTGGGAGTTGGGAGGAGTGGATTTAGGGATGGGAGGATGTTTTGATTGATGGATGAAATAAGATGGAGGGGGATGGCGACATATGATTTGGAGGTGCGATGAGGGGCACCTAGCTTTAGATTGGAAGAAGATGCCTTTATGAAGTGTGTGGGTGGTACCAACATGTGTATATTGTTTTCCTTGGGATATATAGCCAAGGCCATGTGATCATTGAGGTATTTTGACATGGATGGGATTCAAGATATTTTGTGAAGGCCTAAGCCTTTGCCTTGATATTTCATGTTTTGGAGCATGTGGTGTGCGATGGGATGTTTGTTATTTTGGAAACAAGATGTGAGTCCATCATTAGATGGGGGAGTATGGGTGGTGGATAATATTTGTTCCTCTCCTATGAGAGGACCACCATGGATGAAGACGCTGGGTCCAAGAGGATAGTATGATGGATTTGGGATAGGGTTGATAAGGGATGGTGAAGAACTAATGGGGATGGTAAAGGGGTGATAAGAGATGGTAAAGGATCAATAGGGCCTGATAGGAGATGGTGTGCGATCGGGAATGAAATGAGTTGGGATGCTTAGATCTTGATTAAAACTGTGCTCATTAGGATGCGGTGTGATATGATCCAAGTTATTTGTTCGAGTATTTATGTTTTCTTGGGGACCAAGTGTCTCATCATAGGATTTTGGTGGATGATGGATAGGACTAATGGTATGATGGATACGATTAAGTGAACTATGGATAGGAGGAATTTGTATTTTTTTTTCTCATGGATAGGATCTTGGTCATAGATGATATCTTGATCATAGAGAGGATTAATGTGGATATTATGATATTGGTTATAGATAGGATGAGTGGGGGTGCTTTGATCTTGATTTGGTGATGGGCAAGGTTGATCATGATTTTGGACAAGTTCATGACATAGCTGTTTAGTTTGGATAGGAGTGGAAGTGTCTTTGATAGGCTTGATAGGCTCTTGATGGTTGATAACATGGCTACATGATGGATCTTGACTTGCTACCATGGTAGGAGATTCTTCAATGGGCTAGACAGGCGATGGACTGGATAATGGTATTGGAGGGACATGCATGATTCTTGAAGGATATTTGGTAGCTTGAAGGATAGGCATTGGATTACATGATGGCATTTGATTCCTCACTAATAGTCCTTGGGTCACATCCTTCATAGCTTCATGGGTTGATGAGTTAGGGTCTTCATGGGTGGATGTTTAAGGGTCTTGTCTCTTGAGTTGGGAAATGTCAAAATCAAATGGTTACTTGGTACCTCTTTGAGCTAGTAATAAAAAGTAACGATCTGAGTTTTCTTTGAGGTAACCAACTCCATTTTTGGGATCTTTAACAAATGCTTGCAATCTTGGTGAATATTGAGGGTTATATTCAAGGAGTGGATTAAGATTGGGATGAGATGGATGGTTTGATGGTTTAGTATTTAGGTGGGTTAAGGAATGGCTTAATGGATTAGGGCTTAGAAGATTTGATGGAGGAGGTAATGAATGATGGACTATAGCAATTGATGGATTGGGAGGTAAGTGGACTACTGGATGAACATTAATAGGGTTGGAGGGATATTATGGTGGAGGGATTGGTGAGGTATGTGAATAGATGGAGGTTGGATAAAATTGAGGTATTAATAGGTTAGATTGACATGATGACATTGTCACATAAGGGGATGACTGTTGGTATGAGGTTGATGGGGATGATATATGGGATGGTGATGTTGATGTGATAGGGCCATAAGAATAATATTGAGAATCACCAATGACGATATGTGCTAAGGGCATATGACCGATGAGATTTTTGTATTTTTCCTTAGTGAGAGGATATAATCCCGCATACATACATTTAATTTCTTTGCACAAGGATCCATGTTGTTGGGGGTATGAGATGATATAGGACGATGGATGATTGGGATCAAATGTCAACACCTTAAATTGATTTGATTTGATTGAATGAGGGATGATTCTTTATACTTAAGATAGACAAAGTTCTTAAGCAAGAGGGTTGATTGGATTGATTTCATTTCTACTTAAGATAGACAAAGTTCTTAAGTAGGAATTGATGAGATTTGATAACTATACTTAAGATAGACTTATGTTCTTAAGAAAGTTTGGATGAAGGATTAAGGGATTGACTTAAGGTCTTGATTTTTTATTTGAAGATTAGATTTGAAATGGATTATGGAGGATTAGGACTAGCACCTTTGGATGAAGGATTTTGATAATGATTTGGCTAATTATGATTACGATTTTGATGAAATTCGATGGGGTGTGAAGGAAGATAAATCCTTAACCCAATTTTGATTTTCAAAGGATGATTTTTTATTAAGGATTGGGAATTGGATGCTTGATTCGAATGGATAGATGGATAATGGGTGATTGATTTTGGATGAGGGATAAATGGATTAGATTGGGTTTTGGCTTGAAATGGGATTAGGTGGATAAAGGGATTGGATTAAGATGATGATGAAGGATTGGCTTAAGCTTGATAATTGGATTATTATGTGGATTAAGGATGATAATGGTTGGAGGATAATTGGGTTCAGAATGAATTATGAAATTGGATTAGGATAGATAAGGGATGGGGTTGGATTAGGATAAGGATGAATGATGAGATTAAATTAAGATAGTGGATTATGATGTGGATTATAGATGATAATGGATGAAGGATGATAGACTAAGGATTGGATTAGGAGGTAATTAAAATGGTGATAGGTTGGATTGAGGTCAATGATAGGATTATGATTAGGATGATGATTGTAATTAGGGAGTGAATTGGGTGGATTACGGATTAGGATTAGGACCTTAATTGGATTAGGCAAATTAATTAGGATTAGTGTCTTGGATGATATATTGGGGATGGATTGGGGATAGATTGGGATGATGTGGATAGGGTGATTAGGATGATTAGGATAATTAGGATAAGATGATTAGGATGAAATGGATGATGAAGATGATTAGGATGATTAGGATGGGTGAATAGGCCGATTGGGGATGAGGTAAATTGGACTAGATGGATTAAGATGAAGTTGGATTGGATTGGGAATATATTGGGATGATGTGGATAGGGTGATTAGAATAGTTGGGATGAAGTGATTAGGATGAAGTTAAATGGACTGGGAATAGATTGGGATGTTGTGGATAAGGTGATTAGGATGAAGTTGATTGGATTGGATTTGGATGAAAATGAATGATTAGAAGGTGATTAGGGATGGATTGAAGCTTAACCTTGGGCAACTTTGCAAACAATAGATGTCACACATACATGCACAAGCTTGCAATGGATTTTAGATTTTGGATTAGGGAAGTGCATGGGTTTCAACAAATGAATACACACACCAAACATAATAACACCCTAGATTATCCAAGTAGGTGTGTCAAATCTTTTGGACTCACAATGGTGACAATTGTCCCAATAATACCATCTACATTGGAATGGATAGCTAGGGATAGTTCACGTACACAAAAAATCCCTTACCTTGGAGTGCCAAAGGGCTCACCAAAGTTAGCTCTATCTAACCTATGGAGCTACATGTGAGCACTTCTCCTCCCCAACAATAATGCACCACAAGATATGATGGTTGAAAGGTCTTAAAATGATGAATAAGATTCTAAGGGTCCCCTATATACGCAAGTTATGTAGGGTCTAATCCATGAACACTAGTCCATCTACAAGCATAAGACTAGAGCAAAGGCTTGAACGATCTCTTTGCCTTGTGTCCCAAATCACTAGGGGTCCCAAGGTTGTGCCAGACATGATGATGACTAGATTGGGGTACAAATTTCATTCTCCCCATTTGATATATCGCGCTATAACATGTGGTTGAGGTCATCCCTTGGGGTAATGAAATCCCCAAGTAGGCCTCCTAATGGGAAAGGTTAATGTTAGGCATTTTTTTATCTCCAAGCTTGCATGAAGTGCAAGGGGAGAGCATACATACACTAACACACCTTGGGTGACAAAAGTGAATCAAGAGATGTTTTTGATCCCCAAGATCACCTTGTGGTGTGAGGGGAGAGCATACACACACACTTGATCCACACAAATAAGATTAATTATTCCTTAGAAATCAAAGTGTGTTATGAGAATGAATGTGTCTAAAGGGTGCTTTGATTCCCAAGATCATTTTGCAATGTGAGGGAAGAGCATACACACACCTCAAGACACAACCAAACTCACTAAAAAAAATAAAAAATAAGGGTTGGAAATGATAAGTCTTTGACCAACGAAACTTGCAACGAACGTGTTAGTAGTTTGAGAGATTTGACATTTGACAAGTGAAAAAGCTACAAACAAGTGTGTTAGCTCAAAATGATTAAATCTACAAAAATAAAAATGGATGATAAGATGCAGTAGATTAGATATTACCATCAGATTCCTTGCAAATTTCTATGCAATTTAAAAAAAATTGCTAGATTTCAATTTGTTATGCAAAAGATATGAGCGATTAAAGTTTGCAAGAAAACAATGAGTTCAAATGATTATACCTAATTATTTTAATAAATTTTTATGAAGAGGATTGCACTTCTATGAAGTTCATCAAACTAGTTTTCCAATGCCTATAATTTTGTCAAAATACGATACGATTTGCCCAAGTTATGAGAAAATGAAAAAAACCCTAATTTTAGGACTATGAATGGGGGTCTGGTCCTAGCGGTTAGTGCTAACCGCTAGAAAGTAGGGGTTGTAGTGGTCACATGCATGGTTTTTTGTTGGTGATTAAAGTCTGGCAGTTAGGATTGGGCGCTAGCCCTTGGTCACTCATATGACCAAGAGTTAAGGGTGACAAGCAGATTTGGCCCCGAACAGACTACTAGTGACCATAGTTTGAGTGGTGTTCGCATGCAAATGTCACAAACAAGTGGCTAACATTTTATCTTAGTGCTAATCTTGGCTTGATGGTTTACCCTTTTTGCGGTCACATATCAACATTTAGTGTCTACAGGCAGTTAAATATGTGGGTGATTAAATAAAGGGTAGGTCGATTGACAGGGCGGTGAGCCCTAGTCACCAATGTGACTAGGGTTGTGAGATCTAATCTCAAAGGGTCATAATATAGCTAGGAGGAATTAGGCCTTGGTCACTAACAATTGACCAGGGGCTAGCAATGGCGAGCAAGAAATTTCAATGACCAAGGCCTCTTTTTTATCAATAAACCATGGTATTTACACCTCAGTCAAGGCCGTTAACTACTGATTTTAAATGATCACATGCCAAAAAGGGAAACATGTGGATAAAGAAACAACAAAGATCTATGAATTGGGTAGGAAAACTTGGTGAAAGATCGGTGGTTAAAAACAAACCGGCCAATGAATAAACCATACAACTCGGGGATAAACCCATTGACTGAGAGTTAACACGTAAAACTAGAGGTTAAATTTTATTTTTTTAAACCCATGATAGTCTATCTAGTGCCTGCAGACAACTAGGAGTCCGTACGGTATGGTCCATAATGTACGGATCCATATGGTACATATTTATATTAAGTAAAAAAAATCAATTTTTTTTTTAAAAGTACCTCCTAAAAAGGTCAAACTTTATATGGATCCTAAGGTTTTTGGGCCTCCTAGACACAACCGTTAGGTCTGTTTTTCCCTAGGACGCTTCTTGAGATAGGTCACCCCCAAGATTTATTAAAAAAGAGCCTAAACTTGCAACAAAAAAGCTCACAAAACCTGTAAAAATAAGCTAGATCAAGGGATGTGGATCCCACCGGGTGTGCCAAAATGAAAAAAAAAATGATTAGAGGAAAATACACAAAGATAATGTAACAAACACAATATATTTACCTCAAATAATCCTTTATCCTCTAATAGAGTGATAATGGAGTGCACCCTAGCTCCACTAGATATGCTCTTGATATTAATATGTTGATTGCTTAATAAACCAACAACATAACTTTACTTGAAAGCTCTTGATAATGGCTTGGTTGACGCATGATTTATAGATGTGCGAGTGATAGGATGGATGACTAGGATTAAGAGGTGCAATGGATGGTTAGGATTTGATGAGATAACATTAGGGCAAGGATGGAGGCTTCTAGGGCATATCCTTATGTGAATGGTTAAGATTTGGATATGTAGTATGAAATGAATGGCTGAGATGTAAAGTTAGTTTAAATTTTGTGCCAATGTCCAAGTTCAATGAATCTGGCTAGCTAACTTTAGCTAGACATGTGACTCTCAATAATTAATCAAATAATAAAATTATTTAATTGATTATGAGAGAAGGGTGATGATGTGAGGATAAATTTAATTAGATTTATTTGATTAATTTGGCTAAGGGGTAAAATGGATTAACTAATTAAATAAGTATAATTTATTTAATTAACTAGATGATGGAAGGGGACATGAAGGGGTCCTAATATAAATGTGTTGGAAGGTGACACAAGGTGATGTCGAAAGTGGTGTTAGGACATGGTCAATTTCAGGTGTCTACACTGTGTATTTCAACTTGCACATGCACCCATTTCTTGTAAGTATTTGTGATAGTTTAAATTACAAATTAATTGCATTTCCTAATTCAAACAAGTCTTTTTAAAATCATTCAAAAATTTAATATGCAAATTAATTTTCAAATAAAACTATCACTGACACTTATAATAAATTTCTAAGATGTCTTTCAATTTTTAGAACTTCTTAGTTGATTCATTTTTTCTCTATCTCAAATGTTGGCATTCATACAATGGTAAAAACAATATTATGTAATTGAATGTTGATGAAGAAAATTACAAGTTAAAATACACAACGTGTATTTCAACTAGAGAGTGCACCCATTTCTTACAAGTGTTAGTGAAACTTTAAATTGCAAATTAATTGTATTCCCTACTATAAACAACTCGTTTTTTAAATAATTCAAAAAATTCAATATGCAAATTAATTTTCAAATTAAACTATCTCTAACACTTGTAATAATTTTTTAAGATGTCTTTCAAATTTGAGACCTTCTTAGTTGATTTGTATTTTTCTCTATCTCAAATGTTAGGAATTGTACATTAGCAAAATGAATCTTATGTAATCGAATATCGATGAAGAAAATTACAAGTTGAAATACATAGTGTGTATTTCAACTAGGGAGTGCACCCATTGCTTACAAGTGTTAGTGATAGTTTAAATTGCAAATTAATTGCATTCCCTACTATAAACAACTTATTTTTAAATAATCCAAAAAATTAATATGTAAATTAATTTACAATTTAAACTATCATTAACACTTGTAATAAATTCCTAAGATGTCTTTCAAAATTTAGATCTTTGTAACTAATTTGTATTTTGCTTTGTCTCAATTGTTAGGATTCATATATTGGCAAAATGAATATTGTGTAATAGAATGTTGATGAAGAAAATTACAGTTGAAATTTAGATTGTGTATTTCAACATGCTCATGCACCTATTCCTTATGAGTGTATGTGATAGTTTAAATTGTAAATTAATTGCATTCCCTACTATAAACAACTCATTTTAAAAATAATTCAAAAATTCAATATGCAAATTAATTTTCAAATTACCATCATTAACACTTGAAATAAATTTCTAAGTGTCTTTCAAATTTTAAACCTTCTTAATTGATTTGCACTTTGCTTTGTCTCAAATATTAGGATTCATACACTAACAAAACAAATATTGTGTAATTGAATGTTGATGAAAGAAATTACAAGTTGAAATATATAGTGTGTATTTTAACCAAAAAGTGCACCCATTTTTCACAAGGGTTAGTGACACTTTAAATTGCAAATTAATTTCTAATATGTCTTTGAAATTTTGTATGTTATGATGTCTTAGGCATGCTATTTTGTATGGAGAATGGTTAGTGCCGTAAACTATAGTACATTATGATGGTAATCGCAATGAAATATTATGTGTTAATATTATTATAACACAATATACTTACACAATGATAAATATATAGTATTCTATCTTATAGAACATGATGATGAATTAAGCTAGTCATAGTGATGTAAAAGTTGAATTTACACCCCCTAGTCATAATGAACACTTAGTCTTTATGGCTCACCTTGGAGGCATGGGATAAAAAGGTTTTAAAAAAATAAAAAATTGAAGGGACCCAAGTGGGCACTCCTTGTGAGAGTGGGTTGACATGTTGTAATAGAAAAAATAAAATCCCAATTGGCCACACCTTGTAGGGTTTCCTCATTGATTTATTTGTTCCATGGAATTGAGCATGTTATAAGGGTTAAGGGAAAATACATTTTTGTGAACAAAATGTTAACGAGGTAGAAATTATGGAGAAAATAGGAAAGAGTGCAACATCGTGTTTCTATAATTATGAATGTTATACATGGTATTCAAACTAAACATCAATTTATTCCTAATGAGTGTATTAGGAAGACAAAAAAATAAATTTTGAGGATTTTTGGAGAGTGAGTGTGGAAGAAAAAGAGGGTAAGAATAAACAAGTGCAAAACATAATGTTTTCATCCTTTCTTGTAGTATTAATATTTTGATTGCATTCTCCACCTTGATTCTTGTTTTATTAATATGCATTCCAGATTTAACTTAGATTTTTTTCTAATTTGGTTCTTGTAAGTGCTCATAGTTTGGTTATTATTGATTTGATTAGTTGGATTGTTTTTATTGTTTTGCTATTGCAGATTTTATGCCCTTATTGTATGACACAAGCATGGATATTTCTAGGATTACATTTTTGTTGTTATTGTTTGGATATTGTGCATTTTATACCCTTATTGTATAGAACATAGCATGGTTGTAGTTGAGATTGCATGAAAGGAAAATTCTAACAATCTTAAGAGAAGAATTATGCCATCTAGGTTACAAAATCTTAAATACTTCAATAGAATGAAAATAATGACACAAATAACACAAGGTTTACTCTTGGAAACCCCTACAGGAAAAAAACCTACAAAACATATCACCACTTTGATTATATTATCAAGAAACAAGATTACAATGACTAGTAGTAATGAGATAGAATAAAGTTGATTATATGTGAAAACCAAAAAACTAGAATGAAGAATAGTGAATTAAAAGGGACATTTGATGAGAGAAGAACAAACCTCGAAGATAGAGGAAACAATAAGTCTAGAGAAAAAGAATGATGCCATATAGAAGAGGACTGAGTAATTAACCATATGAAATAAGAAATGTTGAAAAAGAAGTTAAAATTATCAATATACTGCAAGTTCCATGAAAAAGATAATGAGAGGACAAATAAATTTTTAATAGAAATTTTAAAATAAAAAATTTAGGAAACCTATAAATATGATTCAAATTTTCAAATTTTCTATTTCATTTTCACTACAGTAAATTAGAAAATGAGAGATAAAAATAACACTTTATTTCTATTTCATTTTCATGTACAAAGCTCTCAAAAGTGGCTATTCACAGCCATGTTGTAAATATGCATTTTCCAATTTTTACATAACCCACATTAATGTTTATGTTGAGTGGATGAATAGTTAGTTCCAAATAATTACATTTTTGTCTCTGCATCCCTACTAAACTTGAATTATCCCTTCACTACATATCTATTTTCCTCCCACCCACCTATAAATTTACTCAATTTAGTAATCTTGAACCTACTTTTCTCTAAGGCCATGGCCTCCTCTCAAGGCATTGAACAACACAGCAAGGAGGATCAGTTGGGATTTATTCCTCACTATACCAACAAAACTATTTGAATACCTTTCTTCCCCTCTAAAAATGAGAATGGATTCTATTTATGCACAAATACCTTATAAGGATCTATTGAACTTTATTCATCACTATAACCAAAGACCTACTAGAATATGGTCCTTCCACATCCAATGAGGTGAATAGATGCTATTTATGCATGAGCACTCCTCTCAAACTCGACTTCTCTATGATTGAATTAGAGAACAAGATCTAGTAGCAGAAAAAAAAGCTCTGAGCTATAAACTCAATAAAGCTTTTCCAAGCCCAAACATTATGTTCTTGGGATTGTGAAAATTGGAGGCCCTATAACTCAATGAAAATTTTAATGATGCTCAAAGGAAACATTTTGATTGTATTCTCCATTGAGCAAGAGAAGAATCAACTAAGAACTATGGTACATGAAACATTGCTCACTTGGCCTTGATGTAGTAGAGGACTATCCTCACATGGGTAAGACTTTCCCCTCTATCGAGTGAATACTCACATGCACTCTCTCTTGTGCATAGTGGAGGAGCTACAAGGGAATAAATTACTACCTCAAAAGTCACTAGAATCCTAATCGTGCTTAATTACTCCCACATCTTTGTCAACATAAATCTAAAAAAGCTCCTCCCTAAAAAGAATGATTATGGAAATGGAGTAGTGATTTATTGCAAGAATATTTCCTTTAGGGACTGCTTTAGCATGAACATGGTCACCTTGCAAAGGTTTGTCATTTCCAAAAGTCCCCGAACTCCAGAGTATTGCATTAGACAACTAGTTAGGGAGATGCATAGAAGTATGTTGTAGTATCATATATCTAGTTGCGAGGACAAAGGCCCTCCCTCTTGTCACATTCCTATTGTACACAAGGAAAAAAGGATTTAAATTCAAATTACAAAATAGAGATTGAGAAGTTCGTAAATTTTAAATATTGGTAGGAACATGGAGACAACAAGTATATGAAGCTGAATCCTTTGCTTCTACACAAGGGAAAGATGAAGTGGATGTTTGCTTTAGTGCTGGATTTGACAGTATGTACCTGCTAAAATAATCAAACAAAAAAGAGATTTGTTGAATGTTTCCCATTGAGAATAGAGTGATTTCTTTTCTTGCATAAGGAAAGTGTCTGCAACAACCAAAACAAGTGTAGTAATATTCAACACAAACATGTGATGAACAAATGTTTATATATGGCAAGCATGCCCTGATCCAACTATAACATTGAAATACATAGCTTCACTTTATTTGGATTTGGCGCTACCTATTTTATGGTTTAGGCAAGAGTGAAATTGAGCAGAAGTGAAATTTCAATTTGACCAAATAGGAAATAGGCGATTATTATGGGTACCATCACTAATGCCATTTTGTATGGAGAATATAGTCATGATATCTTAGGCATGCTATTTTGTATAGAGAATAGCCATTGTTTGTGATAGTGCCATTCTATTTCCAATAATCTCAAAGTACAAAAACAACATATTCTATTTGGCCACTCTTCCTTAGGCATTGTCCACCTTTTAGTTTTGCACCTAAGGTGATATGAGATAGTCCTTGGTTGAGTTATTAACATTTTTTTTCTATTTTATTTCCGTGTGTAAGATTGAAACGTCTGACATAATATTCTCTTTTTCTACTAAGTTGATTTGTCCACATGGTTGCCTTGACTCTCTCTCTCGCGTATCTTTTGATTTCCACATTAGTTTTTGGATGTTCTTGCATGCTAATATCCCATTTACTCATCCACTTGGCATTTTGTTTCATCCAAGTACTCTTTCTTCTATTTAACTTTTCCTTCGCTACCATTTTGGGCCAATGCTAGAATCTCCATGTTCTCTATTCTCTTTAAGTAACTTAACGTCCAAATCAAAGTTGATGCCTCCAAATGAAAGACTCTAGTCTTGGCTAAAACAATCTCATATGGATCTCAGGTTTTTGTTTTCAAACTACTTGTGATTAGATGCTTTTGCAACCTCTCTATCTACCTCCATTCCATTGATAACATGTTACTACCCCAAACTTCACACCCATATAACACCATTGGCATGACAAGCAACCCAAAAAAGGTCTTCTTAGTTTTCCAATCCTACACTTTAGCCTTTCTGCATCTATTTTTCAATATGTATAAAGCTTTCCACCTCCCTCATATTCTTTTTGTCCTACAAGTCTCCTAGCTGAGTTTGTTATGAAAATTAAAGTCAAAATATTTATATTCATTTACCACTTGCAAGGGGCTTTCTTCAAATATAAAGTATATTTGTTTCGTCTTTCTTCTCAAGGTAAAGATAATGACCTTGGTTAAATTGACAATATTCACATGAATCCTTACCTCTTGACAAAATAATTCTAGAGCTCTCAAGTGTTCTCTCAAACCATGTGTTGTTTTTTCCATTAATATAAGGTCATCTACATATAGAAACAACTTTATTACATAGTTGGCCAAGTGAACATCTTCACCACTAAACTTGTTTGTCCACTCCTGTAACTTGTTAATGTAAACCCAAAGAGTAGGGGATAATGGACATCCTTGTTTGACCCCAATATTACTGCCAAAACATTATGCTAATCCTTGCCTTGTTCTAATTTTGGCTCAAACTTGATCATATAGTCTATGAACAACTACCGTATACATCTATAGAATTGAATGTAGAGCTTCTAGAATCACTGTGTATTGCTTTTTTCGTCAACGTTTCGGATCACACTCAATGATCCATCATCAAGACAAAAAGAGGAGAATGAAATGGAGATAAAATTGCAGAGAAGGTTGCATAAAAGGAGAGAGGGTTGAGGGCACGTAGGACAAGGAGTAGAACTAAGGTATTAAAATAAAAATAAAATAGGAGAAAAAGGGGGATGTGATAAATAAGAGGGTAAAAGAGAGAATGGAAAATACCTTAATTCTACTCCTTGTCCTACATGCCCTCAACCCTCTCTCCTTTTATGCAACCTTCTCTACAATTTTATCTCCATTTCATTCTCCTCTTTTTGCCCTAATGATGGATCATTGAGTGTGATCCGAAACGTTGACGAAAAAAGAAGCAATACACAGTGATTCCAGAAGCTCTACATTCAATCATGGACTGTGGAAATATCATGTCTACAATCTATAGAATTCCCAAATCCTCCATTCTGCCCCAAAGTTTTCTTCTAAGAACAATGTCAAATGCTTTCTCGAAGTCAAAAAATAACAAAAAACTTTGTCCCCTTATTTATCCCATACCTTCTCGATCAAGTGTTTGAGAGTAGTGCAATGATTAATTGTAGAGTATTTTGGCCAAAAAATTCATTTTATTTTTCCTTCCTTTTACCAAATGCTAATTTACACTCTACCATACTCCCAAAGATTTTTCCAACAAGAGTATTAATCATTATAATATGGGAGTTTAATGGGTTGTTGACATCTCCACATTTGAGAAGAGGAATGACAAACACATTTGAGAAGAGGAATTACTCTATGTCAAAATCATAAGCTTGCAGCTTGCTGACCCACTTTTGTTGTCTGTCATTCAGGTCTTTCTGGTTCATGAAGTATTTGATGCTGTTATGATCTGTCCTGATTATAAATCTACCCCCAACCAGATACTGTTTGAATTTGGCCAATGCATGCATAATGGCCAACATCTCTCGGTCATATACCGAGTAGCTCCTCTCCACACCCCGAAGTTTTCTGCTCTCAAAAGCTATCGGGTGCTTCTCCTGCATAAGCACAACCCCAATCCCCTCTCCAGAAACATCACACTGTAACTCAAACGGTTTAGCAAGGTCCGGGATTGCTAAAATCGGGCATGTAGACATCAAGTGCTTGAACTTGTCGAAGCACTGCTGGGCTGTGTTACTCCATTCAAAGGCTCCCTTCTTCGTCAGATTAGTCAATGGTGCTGCTATCTGTGAGAACCCCTTAACAAACTGTGTGTAAAACTCACAAAGCCTGAAAAACCCCTTAAGCTGCGTGAGGTTTGTGGGTGGAGGCCAATCAATTATTGCCTTAATTTTCTCTGGATCCAATCTTACTCCTCCTGCACTGATAATGTGGCTAAGGTAAAGCAACTCTGACATACCAAAATCACACTTAGATTCCTTGGCATAGAGTGAATTACTCTCCAAGATGCTCAGAACCTCCTCTAGATGTCTCAAGTGGTCCTCCCAAGTCCTGTTGAATATCAGAATATCATCAAAGAAAAGCAAAACAAATTTCCTGAGTTGCTGCCTGAAAACTTGATTCATACAACTCTGAAAAGTAGCAGGTGCATTAGTCAAACCAAAGGGCATGCCTAAAAACTCAAAATGACCACAGTGGCATCTAAAAGCAATCTTCTCAATGTCCTCTGCCCGCATCCTGATCTGATAGTATCCAGATCTCAAATCAATCTTAGAAAAGTAACAGGCACCATGTAGCTCATCTATCAACTCATCTATCCTGGGAATTGGATACCTGTTTTTTATAGTTTTCTTGTTTAAGGCCCTGTAATCAATACACATTCTGATTGTCCCATCTTTTTTCTTAACCAATACAACTACAGAAGCAAATGGGCTTTTGCTAGGCCTAATATGTCCCTTCTCTAGAAGCTCCTTAATGGTTTTTTCAATCTCATCCTTCAGCCTCTTTGGATGGCGGTATGGCATGATCATGATGGGCTTAGTCCTATCCTCCAACTCGATGACGTGCTCTATGCCTCTATCAGGAGGCACTCCAGGTGGTATATCCCCAAACACCTTACTGTGCTTGGTTAGCAACTTCTGAATATCAGGATGATAGCTATCCTTCTGTCGTGGTGGGGATTTTGGCATAATAAGGCACTCTGTTGCCCACTCAACTTGATCATGTCTCAAGAGCCTCTCCATTCTCTTCAATGATACAACTCGAGCTCCACCATCTGAGATACCTCTAAGGCATATTTTCCTTCCATTATACTCAAATCTCATCTCCATTTTCTTCAGATTTATGGTGAACTCCTCCAACTGGCTCATCCAATGCATGCCAAGTACTACATCTGTTTCCTCTATACCAACCACATAGAAGTCATCAACTAGCTCATAGTCACCCATGATGATTTTTAGTCCTGATATCTTCCTAGTGCAATGCATTTTGAATTTGTCGGCCACCATCACCTTAAAGCCTTCGAATTCTTCTGTTTTCAGCCCCCTGCGAGCAACTAAACCCTCATCAATAAAGTTATGAGTGGCTCTCGTATCAATAAGGGTGATAATACGTTGTCCACCTAGTACACTCCGTACCCTGAAAGAGCCAACTTTCTGAAAACTCGACAATTGGGCAATAACACCACCACTATCAATACTGTGATGTGAAGCTCTCTCATCACCACTGTCATTGTGCTTTGAATGCTGATCTGACTCTATATCTGATCCCCCTGAATATGATTCCTCAGCTGAATAGTACTCAATCGGTTTGGCCTTCGCCTTATGTGAGCACCTATGCGAAGGGTCCCATGGTTCTTTGTAGTGAAAGCACAATTTCTTCCTCTTGTACTCATTCAACTGATCATCTGTTAACCTGTTGGACCTATCCTTGTGCTGATCAACATCTCGGTGGAATGGTTTCCTTTCCTTCTCCCTGTCCCTCCTGTGAGAAAATCCCTTAGACTGGAATTTACTCGTCCACACTGATGACTCCATATCTCGGGCCTTTTTCACAGCCTCCTGGAGTGTAGCAGGGTCAAAACCCTTATCCCAACCACGAAATGGGTCAGACAATCCATCAATGAAGAGAATCACTAGTCTGCGCTTAGACAAATCTGGGACCATAACTGATAGATCCTGAAACTCAAAGATATAGGAGTCTAATGATCCACTCTGCTTTAGCTATGCTAACTCCTTAAATTGAAGTTCCGGATCCTTCTTGTCGAACTTGTCGATCAGACAGCTGTAAACTCCACAGAAGAAGTGATCTGATTGTGCCCCAAAGTAACCTTCCCATTACTCCACTTGTGTGCCACTCCCTCCAAATGTAATGCAGCATAAGTGATGGTATCCTCCTTAGGCATAGGACTGATCTGCAGGTAACTATCCAACTTCTACACCCAAGCCCTAGCAGTGGTCTTTCCTGAGCCGTCAAAATAGGGAAGTGTCATTTTGCTTACTTTTTTTTGTAGTTCTTGGTTCTGAGGTCTTCCTCCCCTGCGTGGCCTATTCCTCAATCTGATGTCTGAAAACTCTGCGAAAGTCATCTCAGCTCTAAATTCTGCACTAGAGGCTCTCCAGTCCCTTAGAATCTCATCTTGGAATTCTGCTTGTGTGGGATCCTGTTCAGGAACGTGGTTCTTGGCAGCAAATATAGGGATGCCAGGTCAGTCTCCTGTTGTAAGCTGTGAAGCCTTCCTATGAATCACTGAGGCCTCATCCTCATCATCTCTAAACCTGTGTCTCTCACCCTGGTTCCTCTCTCCGTTATTCTTGTCTCCTTGGTTCCTGTTGCCATTATGTGTATCACCCACATTATGCCTGTTCCTGTCTCCCTCATTGTTCCTGTTCCTGTCACCATCATTATTTCTATGTCTATCACCGTCATTGTTTCTGTTTTTGTCACCATTGTACCTGTTCCTGTCATAGTGATTATCTCTGTTATTCATTCCATCTCTCAGCTGCACGAGGACATGTGCTATCTCTGCCTGTGAGTCCCTCAACTCCTATCGGGAATCCCTCAATTCTCTCTCTAAGCCACTGAGCTCCTAGCGAGCACATTCAAGATCTCTCGTAAACTAGGCTCCTCAACCTCCCTGTCACCCATTTCTTCTGTATGTTCTGTAACTGGTGGTAACTCTCCTAAAACTAAGGAATCTTCGTCAATCGTTGCAACCACTATCTCTTCCTCAAATGGATCAACTATAGGTATTGGTCGCTCATGTTCTACTATGGTATTTCTCTTTCTTGTGTTCCTTGCCTAGCCCTGGTATTTCTAAAAGGATATTTGTCTGTCGGTCACATGTCTCATTTTTCAACTGCATGACATATTGACCCCACAGGATGGCAAGATTTTCTGCTTTGATACCACTATAACATACACCCTTCTGTATATGTTTTGCTTGACTGATTTTTCGTGTGTTTTTGTTGGTTTGAAGTTCAGTTTTTCATTACATGTTTTGCATGTAGGGTTTTTGCAACAATATCATAGAAAATACAACATATAAAGAGAACCCAGAAAAACTAGAATAGATATGAACAAAATAACACCAACCCAGATTGTATTTGATCAAAATATGAATTATGAGTACATACCCATATCACCGATTATAACTTCGTTTGGAAGCTGTAGCCGGACCAGCAACATAGGCACCATAGAAAATGCTTACAACTTCAAAGTTTGAAATGATATTGCTTTACAATCATCTGCAGCAAGAATGAGGTCTCCAAACGCCCAAGTTGAGGTAAATGTGAGTCGCCAAATCAGAAGAAACTTCATGCACTAAAACCCACGACCTTGGCTGGGTAGTACGGCCACTTAGGAAGTGTAATCAGCAGCAAAATCACCTTGAAACAGCTTGGAATCCCCTCCTAATACTCTGCAGATCTCTTTCAGCCTTGGACACCCAAGGTAAAGTGCATAAATCATCACAAACAGCTGAAATAATACCTCAAACCTGATGTACGGCCAGCTAGAAAGAGTACGGCCCAGCAGCAGAAGTACGGCCTCCCTTTGACACTCTAAATCAGCAACAAAACCCTCAGAAAAGCCTTCAATCTGGTCTCAATCAACTTAGTCACAGCTGCAAATATAAACTTTGTAATATATCAGCATTCCATGTCCAAAACAACACCAAAACATGATTCCTCGATGCACAAATGGAACTCCTGAATGAAGCTCCCTCAAACCCTCTCTTGATGCACTCTCTCATACACGAGGAAAGGGAATCTGCAAAGGTTCTCGTCTCTGCAAATTGATATTCGAACACAAGAGCCAAGCTCAAACCCTAAGCATGGGCAAACTCAATATCAGAGTGAAAATATCATAAAGCAAGCATATCCAAATGAAGTCTCTTTTTGCTCTTTTAATCTCCTCCAAACCCAATGCCCAAGAATGAGAGGGAAATTACTTTTATTTTCATTTTAAAATATCACCTTGTGTTCTCATGGGATGGGCGCTCCTCCCTAGGCATAACACTTTTTAACTTTAAGTTATAACTTAAGGTTATAACATTAAATTATAATACAACTTAAAGTGACCACCAAATAAATAAGTTAAATCTTTAATTTAACTTATTTTTAATCGACATATCTCCAGAAGATTCGACTCCTGAATCTCGTGGCCAGGCTCCTGCACTGCCCTGCTAAATATAGAAACTGGCTTTGTCACGACTTACTATAAATAGTAAGTCCTCAACTGACTCCCTGAACACTACCGTTAGCCTACGGGAGTCCCGTGATAGGCTAACCCTGACCTCCCGGAGTGATGAGCTAAGTAGGGGACATTACAATATATATTGTTAAATTGAGCAATTTTGACTTTCTTAGGTTCAAAGTGCAATTGTCTATTGTTTTTATAAATAGAAAGGCTAATGGATCAAATAATGCAAAAGAAGTAATCATATATAGCAGAGTTTATTCCAAGGTGAAAGGACATAAATGAAGAGAACTCATGCAAAAAATGAAGCCATAGAAGTGGTTACTGCTAATTAGAAAGAACATTTTGCCGTGTCTCTACCCCTAGTATAATTAGAACTTTTCTAAGAAAATATGCCGGAAAGCCATATATATTATTATTTGTTAACATATATGATATTTCTATTTCATATTGATATTTTGAAAAATTCATATATATATATATATTTTGAAAAATTCATATATCGCCATCCCCCCGCCGTCCCCAAAAATTGGCCCTTGGACTGCCGTCCCCGAAACGCATCCCCTGCCGTCCCCCCGTCCCCGTCCCCGAAACGCCATGGAACATAGGGAAAAACAAATCTACAAACAACAGTAGAAGCCCACTCTTTATTATTAGAATGAAATAGGCAACCACCTTTTTTGTTTTTAGTTATACTCTAACTCTTCACATTCATATGGATTTGCATGCCTCACTTAATGATTTAGAACAATTTAAAACACATAAAGAAAATATAGATATAACACTGGACTTAAGTACCCAACCTAGAATTTAAGACGCAGACTTTACAAATTAACGTATGCATTGCTTGACATTACAATAATTTGTGGGCAATTTAAATATTATCTTACCTGATTTTTGGGGGATCCAAGATTTACAGTAACAAGCTTTTTGCTAAGTATGTTTATGATTGTCAGCCTCTTAAGTATATTCTTGGCTAAAACTAGTACTTTTACTTGTTGAGGATACATAATGTGAGGCTTTAATAGTAGTCCCTGCAAACTGTAGTCCAATTGGATGGTTTAAATCTAGGAAGTGTCAAAGTTGTAAATTGCCACTGATTGTAATACTGTGCAACTTTAGATTATACTTTATTATATTTGATGCAGTTAAGATGAACCTTTGACAAATATCTTTGTTCTTTCTCCAAGCATTAATAGTTTGAATGTCATGTAGGAGATGGACTATGAGGCAGAAGCTCAAAATGGTTTAAGATTTAGGTAATGCGAACACAATAACTATGAATTTGTGTTCTATTCTAGTTTGAAATAGGCAATGCTCCCATTCAGCATATCTTAATGATTCTGCAATTTACATTCCTTTTGTTTGTTTGTATGTGTATAAAATTCAATGAAGAAATGTGGGTATAGAGTGGCTACTGTTGGGTAGCAAATCTGATATTTTGTTGAGTAATATTACTGAATTTGGACAAGTTGAAATTTGCTATTGAACAATATCACTACATAGAGAATCATTTAATTTTAGGTTTTTGTACCATCTTCTTTCTTCCAAAGATCCTGTATAAATGGACTAAAACAATTTTTCTTCTTGCCTAACCTCAATCTTAGTTAAAAGAATTATGTGGGTATAGAGTGGCTATTGTTGGGTAGCAAATCTGATATTTTGGAGAGTAATACTGCTGAATTTGGGCAAGTTAATATTTTTTATTGAACAATATCAATGCATAGAGAATCTCTCTATTTGAGGTGTTCCTAATATCTTTTTCTTCCAAAGATCATGTATAAATGGACTAAAACAATTTTTCTTTTTTCCTAACCTCAATTTTAGTTAAAAGAATTGTGTGGGTGTGGAGTGACTATTGTTGGGTAGCAAGTCTGATATTTTGTAGAGTAATATTACTGAGTTTAGACGAGCTGAAATTTTTTATTGAACAATATCACTGCATAGAGATTCTCTTAATTTTAGGCTTTCCTACTATCTTTTTCTTCCAAAGATCATGTTTAAATAGACTAAAAGCAAATTTGCTTCTTGCCTAACTTCAATCTTAGTTAAAAGAATATATTTTGAACATCAACAATAAGAATAATCTTAGTTGTATCTTTTAGTTTCCTTAACTTATATTTTCACTGCATTAAAATGATCATTGGTTGATTACTTTGTTAATAGACCAGTAGTTCAAAGCTCAATAACTAAAATCCAGAGTTCTATAGAAGACACATACGTGGGTCTCTGGGATGCATCCTCCACATTTTTTATGTTTATGGTATGTGGGTGCATGTATTGGGCATCTCTAGACATGCCCAAAATTCCAGAAATGTGGTGATGATGCCTGTATCAGATTAGGGAGATATGGGACATGCTGTGGATGTTTCCCCAATGTTCAAGGGATGAGATTTTCAACCTAGTAAAAGACATCTAAGCATACCCTATTTCTAGCACGGGAGGGGAAAAAATATAGTAAAAACTCAAAAAAAATGCAAAATATTTTAAAGATGCATGGGCCCTTGCTTCCAAATTTGTCTTTTGAACCCCAAGTCATGAGTCTAACCCTAAATGTAGTTGCCCATTACTCATTTGCTTCCACCTCTCAGAGTTGTTTTATTTTATTGAACACCTAAAGTGTAAATGTTTTCTTTGATAGGAAATTTGCTGTAAATTGTCACTGCTAGGTTCTCCAATTACCTAAGGGCTGAAGATGCTTCTGTTCTCTGTCCAAAACCTCAAATATGATCTTGATTTGTTTAAATGCAATATTACCCTCCCAAATGGACATCTATTGCACACTATCTTGAAGTAGTTCACAATTATGTCTTGGTTTCTATGATTTAATGATAGAAACTCTTACCAATTGTTGATGGTTTTCATTTGTGCCTGAGATTTATTAATAGATTAGTTGTGACAACCCAATTGGTGGGAAATTTCAATAAATTCATTTTTGGGAAAGAATCTCTCTTAGATTGTACTTGCTTGTTTTAGAAGTGTCTAGCGCCCACCGAGCCCATTAACATCTACACCTCTCTATTTCTTTCTATCAGTCTTTTTGGCCCAATGTATATTGATGGAGGACACAGAGTCAGTGTTTTTTTAACAAAAGGCAGTTGTCACAAATTTTTCTGTTAGACATAACATAGTGTGGCCAAAATGTTGAACATAATTTTCCTCAGTCCAATAAACTAAAACAACTCTCAAAGAAAACATTTATGTGTTTGGTGTTCAATAAGTGAATGTTTTTAGCCAGCTCATGCATTACATGTACAAATGCACTTAGTTTCATTTTTTTGTTTGTTGAGGCCGGTCTAGTAAATTGTAATCAACATACCTATTGGTTGTCTTTATAGTGATGTGTCTAAGGATGGTTTACAAAGTTATAATTAACTTTTCTCCTTGGTGCTATTTGTTGGTGTTCTAATTTGTCACTTTCGTGACAACACAAAACATAATAGTGGATGAGGAAAACCTTAGCAAATTTGTAGGGGAAGCTCCCTAATTTAATCTACTCTAAAATATAAAATGAAAACAAGCCTGCTAATATGAACACTATACAATTTGTTCTTTGGGATTTTGTATAAAGATAAAATAAATAAGCATTCTTCACCTATCTATTTTTAATCTCAAATGCTAGAGCATGAGACTTGGAAGAACTATCTCACCAAGGATTTTTCTCAATTTATGACAACTAAAACGTAAACAAAAATACTATCCAAGGATTAAAATAGAGATCCTTTGGAATCATATCAACAATTTGATTTGGAAAAGAGAACATAACACACAGAATGGAAGAAAAACGAAGACAATTAATTGTTACTTAGACATTCAAAGCTACTTCCTAACCATGAACACCATAGTTACACAAAGTTAACATAGATCTTCATTATTAATTGACTTCTTTGAATGATTACAACATGGAGTTTTCTAACTTCGAATGGAAACATTGCTAGTATAAGCAAGCTTCAATTTCTCATTCACTGCACACAAACACTTAAACAGTTTAATAAAATTTTGAACTTGAATAACAATTTCTACAACAGAAGTCTAGCATCAACTCCCATTACAATTTGTGTAAATGACACATATTTATAGCCTTTAGCTACATCTTCTTGAAGCTTCAGAAATAATAAAATAATTGCTTTGAAAGCAATGTTATCCTCATCCTCTAAAAATAATATAAAATATTACTTTCTTTCCATTTTTGCTTCTCATCTTGGGCGTCTATCTGAATCAAGGGCTTTGATCTTCTGATTTTGTCTTTAATTTGCTTTAACTGATCCTCATCTCAGAAAAATAATAAGATATTGATATGCTTCATCTTGGGCATCACTTTGAATGGAGGGCTCAGATTCATCGCTTTTTCTCCTTTTTTTTTGCTTTAATTGATGTCCATCTTTCATTTGGGCCCATATACTAACTTGGGCACTACTTTTGCTTTGTTTCTCACTTTGTTCTGGCAAGAAACACATGCTATTTTGGTGCCTGATGAAGCCTAGGCGCCCATTTGCTTTTTGGTGGAGGTTTTGGAGGTTTTACGCTGCTATTTTATGCCGCTAACACCAAGTTATGAAAAATAGCAAACTTGGCGCTTGGTTGAACTTTCTCCACTTGATGCCAAGTGGGAGAATTATCCTGTTCATGCCAAAGTGGAATTTTTTGACTATAATGTCCCTTGCGGAACTATTAGCCAAAATCACCAGAAAGTTTTTCAGATTTTACAATCAACACAAATCTAGGCATTTTGATCACCCAGTTCTCGATGTGGGCAAGGTGAGAGCATACAACCAGACTGTGGACAGAGAATTAAAATCAATTGACTGGTAATAGCGATTAGTATACAAATCAACACGAAAATGGTGGATGTAAATATTTCATTGGAGCAAAGACCAGTTTACAATCAACGCCTAATAGGCGGATATAACAAGGTGTGCAACTACAGATCGATTCAAGCCAAACTAGTTGACTACAAGTTGATCTGGATCAACACCAACAATGGCGGATAGTGGAAGTAAACTATTGGCGGCTATGCGTTCCAACGTTTTCACAATGCAAATACAAAAATAACAAGTATTCCGACGGATAACCTTCCCAAATATTAAAAATATAATCTACTTCAACTTTTAGTATGTTTCTAGCAGTAAACCGCACAAAAACTTACAATTTATATCAATTGGAAATAAGTAGATTAGATAAGTATCATCAGCTGCAATACGTAACTCAGATTTGCCCCTTAAATAATAAATTTTAGAACCCAATGTGTTGCTGTTTTTAATCAGAAGTAACAGTCAAAAAATCAAAAATATCTTCCAGAAATCAGATCTCAGATAGAAGACAGCTCACATAAAATTATTGCAGGCCAAGAGAAGTGGTACGATTCCTTGGATGAATGCAATTTTCACCTTAAATCTTCCTTGTAGCATATACCCAAGTGGGGTGGCCAGCTGGGATAGCTTATTCAACACCTTTAGACTTTGAAAATTGTTAGGAATTCTTTCCTAAAACTCAACACAGCCTCTAAGATCCTTAACCCTGCCAAACACAAAGAAATGGTACGACAGCCTTTATAGGGATTATTTAGCATCAACAACCTCCTTAAATTGGTACGACAGCCTTTGGGGAGTCTTCTAATCAATAAAAACTTAAATATCATCAATGTCTATCATGTATAATATTAATAACAGCTGCAACTTAACATTTTAATAAATAAATCACCTGCAACTTAATATTTTAATAAATAAATCACATATCATTGGAATTCACATACCACACACAGAAAAATATATATATTTTTGGATTTTTTGGAATATGAACTCACACCAATAGAAATGGAAATTCTCATACCAGTAGAAATCTTTACACTACAATAATTAAAATGAATAGAACAAATTCAGCTCACTAGGAATTCCTGCAATGAAATTCCTCAACTGGAATGGAGGGTTTTCGTCCTCAATCCCATATACCTTTAAGGTTTTCTTCCTTCGGGCAGTCTGAGGGTTTTCATCCTTCAAGAAAAGCTAGCATTGTTAGTAAAACTGACAGAGAATAGAGATGAGAGCAATTTGCAAGAAGGCTTAACTTCACAATGAGGTGAAGCAACATTTAATAAAGTAATGAAAGTTTCTATTACAGCTACCATCATTAATGGTACAACCTACTGCAACTACCAGCTTTAATAACTACACCTAACTACTAGCCTAATTAAATAGACTTTATTACTTTAATATACTAATATCCCCCCTTAATGACTAAACCAGAAACAACACCAAGCTTGTCTCGAAATTTGACAAAGTAACCAGGACCAAGTGGTTTAGTCATTAAATTAGCAGTCTACTCCTGAGAAGAACAAAAGTGGAGGAAGATGTCTTCATAGTCCACCTATTGTCGAATGTAGTGATGATGAATCTCGATATGTTTGGTCAGAGCATGATACACTGGATTCTTCACCAATTTCAATACTCCTTGATTATCGTAGAAAAGTGGTGTTGGAGTATGCTGAGGAAGCTGAAGATCTGTCGAGATTCTACGTAACCAAACTGTTTCACAATTGGCACTCACAACTGATTTGTATTCAGCTTTAGTGGATGATAAAGCTACTATTTACTGAAGCTTACTCTGCCAAGAAATTACTCCTAAACCTAGGGAGATGATGTATCCTGTTGTAGACTGTTGAGTATCCACAAATCTTGCCCAATCGGAGTTTGTATACCTAATTAAACCAAAATGTTCTGTCCTCTGGTAGAGTATGCCAAAGTCAAGAGTACCTTTGACATATCGCAAAACCTGCTTTGCGGCTATCCAATGAGTGAGCTTTAGTTTCGAGCGGAATCGAGAGAGATAGCTAACAACAAAGCAAAGATCATGTCTAGTGGTTGTCAAATATATCAAGCTACCCACCAACTATCTATAGTGTGATTCATCGATTGGGGGTGAATCATCAGAGGCTGACAACTTCAGCTCGACCTCCACAGGTGTAGAGGAGTTACAATCTGCCATCCCAAAACGCTCCAAGAGACTCGTAGCATATGTAATTTGAACCATGAAGATGCTATCATCAAACTGCCAAAACTCAACCCCTAGGCAATAATATAGGAGGCCTAGATCAACTCTGATTTTACTTGTTGAACTGTAGTGTCTGTGCTACCCGTGATGGCAAGATCATCAACATATACAATAACAATTACAATCTCATTACCATCTCTTTTGACATAAAGATTTAGATTAGAAAGACTCCTTCTGAATCCAATATCTTTTAGGTGTTTATCAATTTTCAAATACCAGGCTCGAGGAGCCTGCTTAAGTTCGTATAGGGACTTAATTAACTTGCAAACCAAATGTTCATGTTTGGGAACTTGAAAATCCTTAGGCTGCACCATGTAGACTTCATCCAATTCCCCGTTCAAGAAGGCACTTTTGACATTCATTTGATACACCTTCCAACCAAATTGAGCGGCAATGGAGAGAAATAACTGGAATGTGACCATCTTTGTAGTAGGAGCAAACATCTCTTCAAAGTCTATACATTCTTGTTGTGAATATTCTTTAGCAACAAGATGTGCCTTGTATTTGTCCAATGAACCATCAACTTAGCATTTGACCTTATAGACCCATTTGCACTCAATGGGCTTTTTACTTGGAGGCAATTCAACCAACTCCCAAGTCTGATTTTTCATCAATGCATCATATTCCACCTTCATAGCAGCTTCCCATTCTGGTTTCCTTTGTGTCTCAGAAAACTTTTCTGGTTTAGAAACCTGCAAAAGATCAGAAGATGAGCAAAATGACTATGATCAATAGCTGAACTAGTTATTGTTGGGCCTTTTCTCCGGGGACGTTCACTTGATGTAGGAAGTTCATCCACACGTACACCTTCCATAGTGGAGTAATACCATTCAGGTTTTTGGTGTGTTTCAGGTGAATGTTGCGAAGGCAAGTTCTTTGGAGTCTTACTTGGGGTGGAAACATTTTTAGTTCTTCGTCTTTGATATAGACAAGCGGTGTAGAACTAGCCATATATTGACTTGCAGGCTGACCTGATGAATTGGAGGGTTCCTCCTTCAATGGTACCATAATACTAGATTCTATATCTTCACTAACATCCTGCTAAACATTTGAAAAATACGGCTTTGTTTCTTTTACATCAACATCCGGACTAACAATGACCTTGTTAGTGGAAATATCAATAAACATGTATGCCTTATATTGTTCACTATAACCAACAAAGAAATACCTGATGCTTTTGGAATCTAGTTTGTCTTTTTTGTTCAGGAACCAAAGTGTATGCCGCTGAACCAAAAATACGGAAAGAAGTTACCTCAGGTTTGTGACTGGTCCAAGCTTCTTCCGGTGTGATCTTCTGCAAAGCTTTGCATGGACATCTGTTCAGAATGTAAACCGTTGTGTTAACAACTTCTCCCCAATATTGCTAGGGAATGTTCTTGCTGTGCATCATGCACCGTGCCATTTCGATGATGGTCCTGTTACGCCTTTCAACTACTCCATTTTGTTGCAGAGTGTATGGTGCTGTCAATTGGTGCTAAATACCTTCTTTTTCACACAATTCCTTGAATTGAGTGGAGGTGAATTCCCCCCCATTATCGGACCGTAGAGTCTTGATTCGACGCCTTGTGAATGTTTCCACCAGCGCCTTGAATTTAAGGAAGGCACTATAGCATTCAGACTCTTTAAGAAGTAAACCCACATCTTTTTGGAGAAATCATCCACCAATAATAGGAAGTACCTTGATCCATTGATAGTGGGAGACTTCCAAGAAGGCTCACAAAGATCTGAATGAATGAGATCCAAAAGACCCTTAGCACACCATGCACCTTGTGTAGGAAACGACTTCCTCTTCTGCTTTCCAGCCAAACATCCAACACACAAATCATGTTTTTCTTGGATAGGGGGCAGCCCGTGAACCATATGGGCTCTTTTGAGTTTAGCCAAATATTGAAGATTCAGGTGTCCATATCTTTCATGCCAAAGGATATTGGTATTATCTTCGACAACTAAGGCATGCAAATTAGCTTTAGCAGGATCAACTAGCTTATACAGACCTTCTTTCCCAATGTCGATGGCAACGACCTTGTCCTGTTTCACATCTGGTACAATGCAGTTATTTCTACAAAACCTGACTTGGATGTTAGGGTTCTCAGTAAGTTGACTAATAGATAGCAAATTCTTGTTCATGGTAGTAACATATCGGACATTGCGTACCAAAAATCTTAGAGAATCATTCAATACAACCCTAACATCTCCTATCCCTTCAACATGTGATCTACCATAACCAAGTGAAATTGTATTTTTATGACTAGAATCAAAAGTAAACTTTACATGCCAGTCTTTGTGACATGTGAAATGTCGAGATTCTCCTGGATTAAAGAACCAGTATCTACTGTCAGCACTATCTAAAAGAGATGCCATGAGTGCAAACTCATCATTGGAACCATGCTCTTTGTCGACAACAACCATATTAGCTTCACCATGCTTCTTTCGAGATAGATTGTATAACCTTTTCCTGCATTCCTTTTTAACATGTCCAAATGTATTGCAATAAAAGCATTTCACCTTATTCTTGAATGGAGTGGAAGAAGTGTTGCCAGAAGAATTTTGAGATTTGTTACAAAATGAGTTTTGATGTTTGCTCTTATACCGAGTAGCAAAAACACTTTCCGTAGACCCGGATAGAGATTCCCCTATTTGGTCATGTCTTCGCTCCTGCAGGGGATATTGACTCACCTTATCAAAAGTCAAAGTTTGACTTTCAACTAATAGATTCAGTGATTCCACAAAGGTCTCATAGGAGGGCGACAAGCTGTTAATGGTTAGAGCAACCATGTCTTCATCGTCCATTGGTTTATTGATGGTGGTAAGCTAATCACTTAGGTCCTTGATTTTTAGGAGGTGTTCTAACTTCTAACAATGACCCACCCTCATGCAGTTTTGTAGAAAATAACAAATTCTTCAAATACAAAATCCGACTTTTCTCAGGGACCTGATACTTGTTTTTGAGGTGCGTCCATAGTGTAGATGTAGATGTAGCGTTTTGGACTTCAAGGATTAAGTCATCAGATATTGACAACTTGAGTAGTAATTGGGCTTCCCTATGACACTTGTCAAAGTCATTTGGGTTGGTTGTAGGCCTGGTTTCGATCTCAAGGATAATACCGCCACACATTTTGTACTCAGCGATCGTGAGTATTTTGTGACTCCAGAGGTAATTTTCTTGGTGAGCTTTTGTACCTCCAGTAACACCAAATTTTGGATAATTGCTATTATCCCAGAAAAATATTTCATTCCTGAAAATATTAAACCGACTCTGCAAATTTTAAAATCTCATAAATTTAGGCACCCCAGATATTAAAACCCCCTCTCAAATTGATATTTCGAAAACCCAGAAAAATAACTAAGGGAAAAATTAAAAAGATGAATACCCGGAAATTTTTGTTGAATGTCATACCCTAGTAGCCATTGTTTTTGGACCTGCATGTTGAAAAAGAGGGTTAAAATACCTAGAAGCTAGTGCTTTTTTCAAAAAAAGGTGCCCTAAAATCTCGAGTTTGAAAAATATCAGTTAAAAACAACCTTCAAAACCCTATCCGCCATTGAAAAATGATGATTTTTGACCGTTGCAACCCTGTTTTTGAAAAAAATCCGTTCAAAAACCCTAGGTCGCCTGATTTCTGCGCTAGCTGCGGCAAGAAATGGACATTTTCTGTAAAATCTAGTAAAAAATATGTTTAAAAATACCTAAACACAAAAGCCTAGCCACATATGCAGAAAACAAGGTTTTTTTTGCAAATTCGCGTCAGAAAATAGGGCAAAAAATCATGATTTTCAGAAAAAACAGAAAAAACGTGATTTTAACCTGTTTTTGAATGTGATTTTCCCTGAAAATGACCTGCGATTTTGTAGAAATAAATGGCTGCGATTTTTACTGATTTTTGGGTGCGATTTTTAGCAGAAAAGGCAGCGATTTATGCAGAAAAATGGGACGAATTTTTAGCAGAAAATGGGGCGCAAATTTTTGCAACTTATGGCCTAAATTTTTACCCTAAAATTTGGCTCCAATTTTACCCTGAAATTTTACCTTCAAACCCTAGGGAATTTTTTCCTTGAAACCCTAGGTGATTTTTCAAGAAACCCTAGGCATGATTTTGCTTGGAAACCCTAGCCGTGAATTTAGAAACCTTGGTTGACCTTGCACGACCTCTTCACAACCTCCTTTACGCGAAACCCTAACCCTAGCAACTTGTTCGCTGTGATACCAATGTTAGTAAAACTGGCAAAGAAGAGAGATGAGAGCAATTTTCAAGAAGGCTTAACTTCACAATGAGGTGAAGCAACATTTTATAAAGTAATGAAAGTTACTATTACAATTTACAACTACCATCATTAATGGTACAACCTACTACAACTACCAACTTTAATAACTATACCTAACTACACTAAATTACCAGTCTAATTAAATACACTTTATTACATTAATATACTAATAAGGACAAGGTTCAAACTCAGATAATAAAATTGTAGAAGAGATGGAATCGCTTCAATGAGCCCTCATCCTCCTTTTATAGGCTTAGGAGGGAAATAAAATATTAATTTTTACTTTTTGCACAAAGACCTAATTTTAAATTACCTTTTGTAATTTCCCACCCATCTAAAAAGAAATAATTTAATATTACAAAAGACTTTATTCACCCCATTTAGGCAGCCTGAGTAATAATAATAAAGTGGGCTTTTTACAAAGTTATGACAATTAATATAAAGACCGATTTTAATTATTATTTTTAAATCTATTTCCTGCTGCCGCACTAAACTACGGAAAAAATATTGACTAATTAAATTATTTCCATGAAATCTACTAGCTAAAATTGAGCAGGAAATACGAAACCTCCAAAAATGAAGCTCTCCGAGGTTTGTGGACTACTCCAAGAATCTTGGAATGCTCCAAACTTATTGAAATTAGTGTGAACGAAAATGGGACATGATATTGACAATGATGCCAAGTGGGAGAATTATGTTGCTCATGCCAAAGTGGAAGTATTTGACAATGATGCCAAGTTGTAAAAACTGGCAAAGCTGGTGCCATGTGGAGCTTTCTCCACTTGACACCAAAAGTGGAACTTGTGAAAGTTTTTGCCATCAACACCAAGTTGTGAAAATTGAGAAAGTTGGCGCTTGGTGGAACTTTCCCCACTTGACGCCAAAAAGTGGAACTTGTGGAGGCTTTTGCCATCAATGTCAATTTTTGAATGATTAGTTCACAACTTTGAATTTCTCTTAAATTTATTCTATTTTTTCATTTTTCGAACACCGACTTTAATAAAAATTCCATTTTTCATTGCCTTTCATCTTTCTAAATTCCATTTTTATGTGATGAAGCTTGGAACTGCTCTGATAACCTTTGGCCTCTGCCATTCACCACTTTTCACCAAAAAAAACAACTTTCTAGAAATAGAAAGTTTTGATTTCGTGCTTCTCCTCAATCTAGGACACAACGAAAAGCAAAAAGCAGCATTTTCTAAAAATAGAAAGTTTGATCTTTGGTATACACTGAAACTGCTTGTCTTGAATATTGGACCCTTCGAAGTGACAATTTTATGCTTGGAAGACAATCCTTATATATGATTCTACTTCAATGTGCTGGAGAAGATTTGCCTTAGCCTCAACTCATCTTGCTTGTGCCTAGTATCTGCCATCATAGTCTTTCTTTGAACTTCACCCTTTATTTCCTTTGCTAGTACTGGGGCCTCCTTTAGGATTCATAGCTTGATAATCTTTGTGATGAGCAACTTGCATACATCGTTAGTAGACCAAGATAGACTAACACCTAAGGAGTTTTTATAGGAAAGATAACATAGCTAACATTGATGTGACAAGAACGGTCTCACATTTGGCTATAGATATGATCAAACACAATTTTTTAAGGTAGCAAAATTGGGTACCGACACAATTGTTATTGATGTATGGACAATATATGTATGATACAGATTGATATATAAATGAAGTCTTAGTGCTGCATTCTATTAGTGTCTGTATTTGTTTCTGTGTTGGTTGTGCATATTTTGTTCTATTTGTTGTAATACATTTGGCACGTTGCCATTCCAGATTTGGGTCAGATCAGACATATGCAGGCTTCCAACAATAAGTTTGTTCATATTGGATTTTATGAAAAACAAACTTGAATAGGAGTTCAAAATGCTAAGAAAATATATCGAGGTAATAGAGAAGGCAATGATACTAATGACTATGTAGTAGATATGAGACCATCGAAGACAACTCTAATCCTAGATGGATTAGACAACAGACGAATTAGGTAAGGTATGATTGTTTGCAATGATACAAATTTTGCAACTTGAAACATTGAAATCAAGAGTCTACATCAAAAAACAAAAAAGTAAGACTCTTATGAATATTCAGGGAAACACTCATAATTAGTCACCTAAATATTGCAAACTAACAATTTGTTTCTACATTAAACTCCTACCTCTGACTTAATGGTTGCTATTGTAAGAAAACAACTCATCTTGAAAATGCCATAAACGCAAAGTTTAGTGTGGGAAATTACAATCTAATTCTCTTTAGTGTTCAATGAATTAGACATCAACGAAATTCAGCATGACATCATCAAATTCAGATGACAGCTTGCTCACATGAAAAAATGTGTTCATCTTTACATGGATTGGCTAATTCCTATTTAGGTTGACTTGTTGATCTTTTCAAGAATCGTGAAAGGGCAACTATACCTTGGTTTGAAGCTGACATATTCTACATTTTCTATGCATTGAGACATGTTCGGCTTAACTTGCAGCTGTGTTTTATCTCCAAGTAAAAAAGTATCTATCATCTTTGTTAGTCAACTCATAACTGTGTATATGTGTGAACCTTCATGTTCTTTTTGCATTCCTTCAAATCTTGCATTTGCTACGGCATTTATAATGAATGTAGTGTTTTTCCTTAGGTTTTTTTTCACATAAACAGAGTATGTAGTTCATGCCTGCGAGGATTCAAAAGGAGATGTTTTTTGGCCAAATGTGCATAGCATTTCTATTTCAGCACCAAGAAATGCTGAGTACTGAAACGCATCAGAAACTTGATAGAAATGGTTGAAACCTCCAGGTCATTTCCTGATGGAAACGTTTTAAAAACATTTTTGAGTTGTTTTGCTAAATGGAAACCTCGAGGATACATCTCAGGCTATTTTGGTCCAATGACAACTGTTTTGGGGCTGTTTTTGACCCTATTCTTGGGCCATTCTGGACATTCCTGGGCTGTGTTTGGGTGATTTACATGTACATTTCTAGAAACCACAAGTGGTTTGCTTTTGCTGATAAAAATATCATAACCTTTTCTTTGTTGCTCTATATTTGGCAAGAGAATCATGTTCTTCATATACATCAAATGTTTTAAGTTTTAGTGGTGTCTTCTTTAACTTTTATTATGGTAGATGATGTTGATTTCGAAAATTATGACACCTGGAAATATTAGGACAACTATGTGTCAAGTACAAAAGATTGCCATCCAATTGCTAATACAATGCAGCATCAACTCGGGGTGTAGTACAACTAGTAGACATTATGACACCTGGCTGAAATGGAGTTGGGGCAGGCTTGCAATCAGCCATGCCAAATCTTTGAAGCAAATCAAGAGCATACTTATGCTGAAAAATAGAAATTCTCTTGGAAGACTGAAGAACCTGAAGACCAAGGAAGAAATGTAGAACCCTGAGATCGGTCATATCAAACTGCTCCATCAATGCTCATTGAACACCCCAAATCATGGAGGTGGAATTACCTGTGAGAATCAAGTCATCCACATGCAAAACAAATACAAAACAAGTATCAAAAGATTCTCTCCATTCCTTTGAGTGTAAACTATTAGATTGGAATGGCAACGTGAGAAACTAGAAGCAAGCAAGAAATTGTCCATCTTTTCATACCAAACCCAAGGGGCTTGTTTGAGAACATATAGTGAACAACAAAGCCTGCAAACAAGTGAAGGATCCTGCACTAAACTTGAAGGTTGTTTCATATTGATCTCTTCATGAAGATCTCCATGCAAAAAGACACTCTTCACATCCATCTAGTAAACTAACCATCCTTGTGATGCAGCAAGAGAAATTGCAAGATGAATAGAATCCATCTTGGCAATAAGAGAAAAGGTCTTGGAATAATCATTGTGCTCAACCTGTGAAAATCCCTTAGCCACAAGCCCTGCCTTGTACTTGTTAATGGGTCCTGTTGTCCTGTGCCCAAATTTTATGCTCAAACTTAGTGTTGACACATGAAAAAACCAGTTCCCAACTTGCCCCATTTTGCCCCCAATCTCCATCTGAATCCCACTTTGTGCCCTCTTTGTTGAACCCATCAGTTATATCCAATCATAGAGATCTTCCATGGATTTCCATTTGTTTGCACCTTTTGAAATGCAAGGGAAAAGCCCAAAAAATGACTAAGTCCAAATCTTCCTAAGTGTTCCCTTGTATTTTTCACCTTGTCAGAGTTTCGGCTTCTTGCCTTTTGTCATTTTTTGTTTATCGGCTTCGAAATCAAGCTCCAAAAATGTCTAAGTGTGGCGGACTTCAGAGTTTCGGGCTTCTGGGCTTCGTTCTTCTTCAAGGCAAGGGTTAGGGAGAAGACTCGAAGTCCAAAGTCCAAGAGGTCTACATGAACAATATTCTAAGTATGAAGCGATCGATGGAGGTCGAAGGTTGGCTCTTCTTCATTCCTTCGAGGAAGGCAGAAGGGAAAAAGTCTAGCGGTCGACCCCCGACAAGTATATTTCTAAGGCATTCCGCCGTTCTACGGAACCTTTTTGGGAGGACCCACGGTAGGCTTGCGGAACCATGGGAAGTTGCTAGTTGGGTGACCGTGACATCATGCATAAAGGTAAAGGCCCAGGGGCCGAAGTCTGCTCAAGGTGATGAAAAATTATTCTAAGTGTGGAGCAATGTTGCAGGGCGTCAAATTTCAGAGTTCCTTCCGCCTTCTTGAGTGTTGCGGAGTGGAGGGCCCGAAGGCTGAAGTCCGATGGGGTTGTGTTTTCCTAAGTATATCGGAGGTCGGAGTTCGGACCTCCTTCCTTTCGCCTTCTTCATAAGAAGAAGATAGAAGGAGGAAGACCCGACCGCCGACCCTCGACAAAGTGTTCTCTCTTCAAGGCGGAGGGAGGACATCGAAGCTTCTGTGTTCTCTCCTCTTCTAAGCATAAGGCAAAAGGGTGAAGGCCCGAAGCTCAACCCCTGACGCTTTCATAACTATACATAGGCGGGATCGGGGCTTCATATCCTTCTTCCAAATAATATAAATTGCAAGGCGGAAGGCTTGAGCTCCGAAGTCCGATTTGTCGGAGCTCGACTTCCTGGCCTTCCCCGTTCATTCAAACATGCCGACAATTCTTCGGATCTCCATAAATGCGAAGTGAGTGGCTGAGGAACAGGTTTTTAATGTGGTTGGTGGAGTTGGTGAGGATTTTCCCTCCCATTTTGCCCTCAGATTGGATTGACTCATGCTATAAATAGAAGATTGAAGCTCTTTTCAAAGGGTTGGTCGCTAAACCAATTGTTTGGTCTGGAAAATGCCTAAGGATGATTTTAGGGCATCAAGCAGAGGAAAATGTTTGGGTAGTGAATGAAGGAATACGTCTGATATAGAGTAAGAAGGGTTGTAATGCGCATTTTCATGCATTGGTATGTCTCCACAGCTATTTGTAATAATTCAGTGAATGCATTGTCGCAGCTTTGTATTTTGCCTTCACCACATTTGCTGGTGCGATTGTAATGGGATTTGATAATGTATGACAACATTTAAATCAATACAAGCTTTGTGTTGGGTCATTTCTCTATTGCAAGTGGGTTATTATAGTTTGGCTTTGGATAAATAATTATGTCTAATGCATGAAGTGTAATCTGAGAAATGTATGTGAATATATTTTAGTTTTTTGTTGATGCTGGTTCAACCCATTTCTTTCCTCTTTATTGTTTATGACTCAGTTGCCCAATGGAGTAGGCACCGGTCCATATTGGGGATGGATCAATCATCATTTTAATCAAACTCGTCCTGTTAGTTGTAGGAGTAGTAGGTTTAGCTTAGGGTTCTACATGCTATTCACAGTGTTGTAGGATACGGCAGCTCCCCTCCCTTGACATGCGTATCAGTGATCTGGTATGGGTATGGATGCGGTACGGCCCGAATACGACCTGGATACTGTGCCCATGCATACCCAAAATTAGGGCAATTTTAAACTTGCATTGGATCTGTCTAGATTTGGCATTCTGAAAAAGTTTGCCGTATCTAGTAAAATGTTTTTGAAAAAAAACCCTCTTTTGTCACGTTTTCTATTGGAAGAAGTTTATAAAATTTTGATTTATTTACTCTGAGCTCTATGTAATTAGCTGATAGGCTTATATATGTAAGCATTATAGTGCTCGGAATTGTCTCACGCTGTAAAAAAAATCACGCCGGAAGATTTTCTAAGGTCATTGGTTGTTCCTATTGGCATATTCCTTGGACCTCCTATGGGTGCAAGTGCTAGTACATCTATGGAGCCTGCTCGGTAGATTTACTGCATTCCTCGCCAGGAGTTGACTGGTTTTTTCTATTCCCACTGTCGATCTCTTTTGTATTCTGAATTTTCCCAGTAGGGTTCGATCTCGAGTGGGGAGAATGGGACCTTGAAGTAGTTTTACAAATCATAGTGGAAGTGACTCAACTAGGACAAATGCTTTGTCCCGATGAGCAACTGCGAAGTCAGGGAGGCGGATCAATCTCCCTTTTACAAATTCTAGGATATATTTTAGTTTGTGTAAATCAATATTTTAGTATATCGATATAGCTAAAAGATATCAATTTAAAAGATTTAGTTTATGACATTTATAGAGTTTAAGATTTAGTTATTTTAAAAAAAATTGTCTTTATAAATTATTGTTTATATTTAATATATGTAAGTTGAGTTTTATTTTAAAATTTATTAAATATTTAAATTTTAAAATTTTATAAATTTTAATATTTTAAAAATAGTTAAATAGGTTTACATTTAAATCTAAATAAAATTAAAATATTAATAACAAATAATAGTTTATATATATGATTTCATTTACAACACATTTATAGAGTTATCCAATTTAGTTATTTAATTAATATTTATAATTTTATAAATTATTGTTTATATTTAATATATTTAAGAGTTTTATTTTAAAATCTATTAAATATTTAAATTTTAATATATTTTAAATTTCAATATTTTTAAAATAGCTAAATGCTTTTACATTTAAATTTAAATAAAATTAAAATATTAATAATAAATAAAATTATATATATATGGAATTATCGTATCCAGTCGTATCCAATTAGGGGGTCTTGAAAAATAGCTGTATCCGTATCAGATACTGTACCCGTATCCATACTCGTACCCGTGTCCATGCAACCTTGGTTGTTCATGGTTCTATTTTACAACCAGGGATAAATTTGAAGTAATGCAAAACAAACCGAATCATTTGTGAATCATGAGCATGTATGCCTGCACTATGTATCTTGTGTATGAGAAGTTAAGTGGATTCATTTCAAGGAGTATAGTATTGCCATGTTTGGGTGCAAGTGCATAGTGCAATAATCAGCATAATACAGAGGCCTGTGCAACTAGTTTGTCTTGACCTATTGACAACTTTGAGGGTCAAGTGTACATTGGGTATGAATGTGTATATTTGTTTGTGTTTTATTTCATGCCTCTAGGAATATCCCTCTTAGGTCTAGCTGAGCCTGAAGTGCAGAGGAGTATACCCACTCCTGTAGGTTGTCCAAAATTGCCCATAATTTGTTGATAAACCTCTTTTAGTCACCTTGACGACACCCTTGGCCTTGGTGATTGTGAAATGTTTTAGGGTTTTGGGTTGTAGTTATTTTGGGAGTCAACACTTGGTCCTTCTGTTAATGCGGTGTTTTCTTAACTACCCAAGTATCTTTTGCAGGTCATCTCTTTTGTGCTCTCTTCACTGCAACATATAAAAATGCATTATCTTCCACTTGCGGTTCTTTCTAATGGACTGTTCTATTGTCCTTGCTTGCTTCCCTTTGGCTTGCGGTGCTTCCCTTTGACTTGTGGTGCCACGTGTTGCCTCATTGTGGTTCCCCATCACCTGCCTTTACTTGTTGGTATTGCATGCGTTGTTGACCTATTTGTTCTCACCGCAAAGGAAGTATGCTTATCTGTCTACCTTCTTTGTTCCTTTTCTAGTGGATCCTCATGCATGCGGTGGCCGCACATGTTCTTGCAAGGATAATTCTATGTTGTGGCAATCTCCCTTGGGTCTCATTGGTCTTCTGTGACAAGTTTCTTCTCTGTGTAGAAGGATTGTCTTGTGTCTTGCGGTCGAGTAGTGGTTCCTATATGCTTTGCAATAGGTCTTGCCCTCACTTGCGATGGTCTGCTTTGTTATTGGTAGCTTCTTGGTAGTTTGTGGTGGGTCCTTGTGGTGCGGTGGTGGCTATGTTCGTTGTGGTGGAAGTGTTGTGCTTGCGGTGGTGCTCTTTGGCCTTTGCAGTGAGTTCCTTCCTCGTGGTCATCTTCTAGTTGGTGGCGTTGCATGGATACATGTTGGTCAATTTGGTTCCTAGTGTTCCATGTTGTGACTGCAGGTACTCTACTGGTCATATGTATCTTTGTGGTGGATCGACGTGTTGTTGCGATGGCGTGTTAGTGTTTTTCATTGTGCAGTGGACTTCGGGTTGCCTATGGCTTCATGTTCCTTTATCTTGGTGTGATCTGACTGTTCTCCATGACTTACCATCCGATTTACTCTACTTCCCCATGGACGAGGTGTATTCAAATTTCAAACAAAGTTCAAATATTTTACCTACCTTGCCATCCACTATTCACTCCCACTTACCCTATCTCATCTTGTACTTTTCAAATATGAAAATTTATTGTTGGTTCGAGGGTGGTTGGCATGTCTTCTCGACCTCAGTGTTGCTCCTTGGGCCATTTGTAGATCTCCCACGATGGGATGTGATTGGATTATTCATCTTGAGCTCTATGTGTGGTTGTGGTGGGTCTTCTCATTTCAAACCTTCTTGACATGACAAGGAGTTTAATGTTCTAATTGGTGGTTGTGCCCAGTGGTTGGTTTCTCCTTGTTGCATGTCTTTGTTCACTTGCAGCAATGAGGGTATGACCTGTTTACTCTTGCTGGTAAGATCTTGCATGATCCCAGGTGGATCTCTTTTCCTGACGGCTTCATTCTGATGATAGGGCCATGTAGGCCGGATTTGATTGGATGTATGTTTGAAATCTCCTTCCAAGAGCCTTCATGTTGAATGTTATATATACACGGTTGTGTGATGTATTTCTAGTTGGTCTCTAAGACAATTTTTTGGCCGCATAAGTGTCTCAGGTTGTTATAGGGCATCAAGTGATGCAAGTCTGGTTTGTAAGGTGGTGAGATACACATTGTAACTCATAGGAAGGTTAGTTCATGAACATAGTGCATGTAAATGATATGTCTCCATGGCAGTCTATAACTATTCAGGGGGTGCTTGAACTTAGTTGTGGATCCTCCCTTGCCACATTTATTGTATGAATGTTACAAAAGTTAGACGAAATTGTGATAGCTTCTCATTCATTGCAAAGTATTTTGTAATGGTCTTTCTTATGTTTCATGTGGGTAGTTGCAACATTGAGATCAAATTATTAAGTATGTCCATTTACATGAAGTGTTATCTTTGATGAAGGTCCAAACATTTTTCAATTTGATCATTTCTTGGTCCTTGTTAGTTTTAGAGTAGATTAGAGTCTTACATGTTGTCATGATCTAGTATTATAACTTAGGGAATATCTTAAGCGACTTGTTGGCCTTATTTCGGTAACCACAAATTTAAACTTTTCAATAAGATTAATTGTGTCTAAGTTTTGGTCAAGTCCCCCTTTCAGTTGTGAGTCATCAAATTTCATACAATCCCCGCTCATCATGTCACATTCCGCTTCATGTTATCTTCCTACATTGGGTTTTGTATTGTGGTGCTAAATTGAACAAAGAATGATTGATCTTTTGCTCAAGTCCTAAGGTGTACCTGCCCAGTTTGCACCTAGTTATGAAAACAATTAAATCTTAAGATTTGTGATAAATTGGGAAAAATTCTTTCTATGGCGGTGTTCACAACTCCATCTCGCCCAATTGGGCAAGTTTCTAGACTGTGACATCTCATGATTTGTGAGTTTTTAAACTTTCAGTTTTTTGGCGGGCAGTTTGTGGAAATGATTAAATCAGGAGTTCTATCCATGTGGGAGCAAAATCATTTGATCAGAGGTTTTATAGTGACATTCCTGCCAATGTGCCAAAATTTCGTTAGGAAATGTTATCATAGTCAAAAGATATGCCATTTTTCTCTTTCATCATGTTTGCGGGTTTCATGGACAAGTTTTATTAAAATATGGCGAGATGACGTATTATAGATCAAACTATATCAATGATTTGGCAGATCACTAAGAAGGTTATAAAATTGCAAGAAGCTCTAAAAATGTCGATGAAAGTTTGTCAAAGTACAAGTTTAAATCCCAATAGTGCGGAGCTATAAAGAGTAATTAAAGTATTGACAAGGACGAGTTAGTTATCTATTGGGTATAAATAATGATCAACATGCTGATAAAGGCTTGCAAAAACCATCTCAGTTTTAAAACCCCCTTTATGAAAGTTTTAAATATCTCTTCGAATGTTGCCAATGAACGTTTAAGATATCGAGTTAATTAGTTCCAAAACTAAAATATTGTGGGCTTTATTCATCCGGATTCCACATCTTTTGAAGTGCACCATTCAATATTCTAAAACGAATGATGTGAGGCTCGTAAGTTCGGCGAAGTGTAAAGGTTTCAAAACCACTTCAAAACACCGATGGAACTTAGAAAAAGGAGATAAAGTGCCGATGAGGGCGTGGAGATTTTAATCATCGGGAGTTTTATCTAGTTTCGAAAGTGTTTCAAAAACAACAAATATAAGAGAAAAGGTCATTCTAAAATCTACATCAGCATTTATCAAAGCTTTTGAAACTCCTCTACATTGCCAATGAAAGACACTCTATTTTCTTAATCGGAGAATTAGAGTGGTTTTGAAAGTAGCTCTAGCTACCGACGAAGTTAGGAATCATCTCCAAAATGCCGATGAAGTTCTAATGTTGCATGACGAGCCACTAACCACTCACTCCTCCACGTCCATGAAATCTGCCTATATTCTCTCAAAGCATAAAGAAAAACGAAATCTTGTTAGTTATGGTTAGTAAATTGCAATGGGCCTTCCAAAACGATGCATATGGTGGTTGTCAAGCCGAACACTTTCGCCTGCTACCCATGCATGTTCAATGTGAAAGCATAGGTAGTGCACATGAAATTTGGTAAAACGCCATCAAAACATAACAAAATGGAAATTTCTGTCAGATCATAGTTCAAAGTGCCCCGGCAGATATGTATGAAAAATGTGGAAGCATGGACAAATCGCGGGAGTTGCTTGGCAGAAAGAACACATGTGACCTCGTGGAATGAAATGACTATAGAGAATGCACAAAATTGTTTCGTTGAGAAGGCCGTAGAAACTTCAAAGCAAATGCAACTTGCTGTTATAGAGTGAGACTAAGCATAAATAGGCACGTGAATTGTTTGACAGAACACCTCAACGGAATGCAATTGCTGCAGGATGTGCAGAAAATGGATGTGTTGAAAAAGCGTTAGAAACCTCGAGTTAAATGCAAATGACCAGTGTAAAGCCATGTTCCATAATTGGCGTCCACATCTTCTTAGCCTGTGTTGATGCAGGGATTTTGCTTCATATTATAGTGGTTGACTCGCATGTATAACGTTGGGGCAAAAACAAGGCCAAGACCACACGCGGAGTTATCACTTGTATGGCAAGGATTGTGCAAATCTGATAGACGATGTGGATATTGTGATGGCACCACCATTTGTCTATATTGATCTTGTGATGAACACTTTAAATTATCATATAGAAATTTCAGCCCAAGATTCTTGGGTTGGCAAGGGTGGGGCATTCATTGGAGAAATCAGTGTGGAGTAATTGAAGGATATAGGTTATGATGGCTTATCCTTGGGAATTCTGAGTGCAGACATGTTATTGGAAAAGATAGCCAGTTTGTTAAAAAAAAAAAAGATTGCATATGCATTGAACGAGAATCTCAAGGTGATTGCATGCAAAGGAGAGAAACTAGAAGAACATGAAGCAAGAAAAACTTTGATGTCTTCGAACATTTGCCTAAACATTACAAGGAATACTCTCCTCTAATTGAATTTTTGATACTATTTCTACTTATTGTGTCCCTGTTATTATCAATGATGAGATTGGACTCCCTTATGAAGATATCCTTGATTATACAGGGTTTTACATTTTTGTACAATTTGATGATGCTAGGAAGGAAGGATTTTTTGATAAATCTTCTCAATTGTTTTAAAATGAGAGGATGGAATCGCGTGTGGTTGAGATTGAAGGAGGTCAACCGTCAATTTGAGCATCAATACATGGCACCTGAGCTGTCTAACAGAATACCTCAATGAAATGTGATCTCAAGGAATACAGTGATCACAGCTTATGTTCAAAGATATTCATGAGATGTATTCGTTGAGAAATCTTAAAGAAAACATCATGGACTACAAATTTTCCTTTCACTCTAGGCATATGGGAGATTCTGGTTTTTGGCAAATATGATTTCGAGAAAATAAGCAAGTGTTTGTAAGTGGAAATCCATTTGTTGAAATTGTTATATGCGAGATAATTCGAGATGTAGTGTTAATGGAGGTCATGCAACACAGATACCACAACAACATAGTATCCACTTTGATGTTGATGTATGTGTTGAGGGAGAAAGGAATGGTAAAGACACTAGCCCAGGCATACATTATGGAAGAAAATGTCCCAAAGAACAAACTGAACAATGTGGGGAATGTATATGACAGTGAAGTTGGAGAGGCAGACATTGGGGTTCTTTCCAAGTACATATTTTTGTCACCTTAGGAAGAGCAAATAGAGTGTTTGGTGGAAGCAGACTCTACTTTTTCAAATATTTCACATTTAAGGCAAAGATGGTGAAGTATTTGAGAAATGAAATATTTTATATCATATGAAAATTTGTGGCCTATCAAGCAAGAAATGTAAATGTTTTCACAACCTAAGAGGAAGTAGTCATTTAATGCAAGCAAACAGGTTTTGGATGCCATGAAGTCCTAATGTGGAAAAGTTTTACTTTGAATGTCCTATTCATATACTTATGATAGTGAGGATGGTAACACCAAATGTAATAGACCTGGTTCTTTTGGCAAGGGTTATCCAATGTTTCAATTAGACAATTATCAAACCAGTCTTACACATGCCAAGGATTATCACCTACATCAAGAAGATGTGTGGATGGCAATGACATTTTATGATTGTAATAAGAGGCGGGAAAATGGGGAGCGTCATTCAATCTATGCCTACCGTGTTGGTGTCGTCAGTGGAAAAACATGTTATTTTCATAGTTCATGTCTTGTATACGTGAACACAGGAGTCTAAGATTCAGGTATCCAGAGGAGTTATCAAGATCTAGCAAGTTTTGATTGTCAAAATGAAGCAAATGAAGATGGAAAGGACCCAACGAAGTTCACAATTCAAACAAGTCCCAAGTGTTAAGTTACCTCTTTGTAAAAGTGACTTATGTCACTTATTATAACTAGGGTTAGAAAATGAGCTTTGTTTCCAGAAAAGTTAGGTAAAATCTAACTAGAATAAAGCTTATTTTTAAATCATTGTATTTCAAAAAGGTAGTTATTTCTTAAGTGCCAAAATTGGGTTGTTACTCTAAGTAACTATCTTTCTAAAAAGAAAGTTATTTCAAGTTGGTGCACTTAAAGAGTTAGTTATTCTAAGTAGTTACCAGGTGGTTACAAGGCAGTTACTAGGGAGAGGCCTATAAATATAAGGCTATTTTGAATGTAAAGGGACTTTTTTCAAAAGGTAGAAACTTTGAGAACTACCCAGAGAGATTATATGAAGACTTTTTGGCTTGACACTATGTATAGAAGAGTTTTTGGAATTGTATAATTTCAAGGAGATAATGAAGAATGCTTTTGGTTCGTATGTTCTAAATGTATTCATGTGTTATCATTGCTGATTTCTTGTATGTTAAACCAGTAATCCTTCTATATGATTGTGCAAACCATTGGTATTTTATGTGATTGATGTAATGAATAATGTTCATATCTGGGTATCTTGGCTTGAACGTGTTGAGGTGGCATATCTTTTAGTATGTTGAGGTTTATCATGTCTCTTTCGTTATCATTGCACATCAAAACATATTTTCTGTTAAAACCCCCTTTGTAATTTGTCATATCCATTGTGAAATCTCAGCTGATATTTGTATGTCTATTGTTGGGATTTCTATTAGTTATTTTCCTCTAGTTTTGCATTTTCTCCTTTATGTCCTTTCAGGCTAAAAGTACACAAAAACTACAAATACCCCCATCATACGAGGGAGCTTCCCCTCTCAAACGCAGAGGAAGATTGTTGCTCTGTCATGATTTCTCCAACTGTTGGGACAATTTAGTCACCGCTCTAAGGGCAACGAGTCATTGTCAAAGGTTATTTCACGGTGACAAATCTGTTTACCAACATGACTGTAAACTGCTTAGATAGTTAGACGATCATGTTATGCGTGCCTACACCTTGCCATTGTGTATGAAAAGTTAAGTGGAGTCATTTGTGGGGATGTTGTAATGTTGTTACCTTTGGGTGTATATGCAAGGTTGTAATTATCAACTAAATAAGAGGTCTTATATGCAACTAGTTAGTCTTTGTCTTAGCAACAAATTTTGGGGTCAAGCATACATTGGGTATAGTTGCGGTTGGTTTAGTCTTGTTCCATCATACTTGATAGATGTCCTATTGAGGATACCCTTGGGAAATATCCTCTTAGGTTTAGCTAAGCCCAAAGATGAAGACGAGCCTACCCACTCATAGTCATTGGTCCTATCATGTTGCATTATGATCATAAGTCTTGCTCATCACCTATGTTGATACTCCATGGCCTTAGGTGTTGGCACAAGTCTTTAGGAATTGTGGAGCCACATGTTTGAGCACCAACAAAATGGTGTTGTTGCTAGGGACACAGTAAAGGGTTGAAGTTTGTTGAAGACGCTGCTGCTGGAAGGCGACCCAAAAAATATTCTTGCCTTGGTTGTTCCTTTTTGCTCTAAGGATTTCCTAATTCAGTGAGGTGGAAACTCTATCAAAGTGTTCTGTTGCTTTACGACTCTGTTGGAAGTGTCGCAAAGCTGTGTCTGAAGGTGTGGTGGTGTGAAAAGGTATTTGGTGCTCCTCTTTCTCATTGTGAGACCGTGTTTCTTTTGTAAAGTAAAAATCTGCTTGTAAGGAAGTGAAATGTTGTCTCAGCATATTATAAATCTACAACCATGGCCTTTTGATCCAAACACATTGATAGGGTTGTCTCTTCACATGCTTCTCCTTGTTTTTCTAGCCCTACTTATTTTGTTGATGAGTATGACTCTGAATATTATATTGATGCATTTTCTTATAGCGTTTGTCATACTCCACCTCTTAGTCATTCCCAAAGCCTATGTGCATCCTTGCAAGAACATTATGAACTTCTTAAGTAGCAAAATGAAATTGAAAGCCAAATCCAAATGCTTGAGTCTAGGTTGCATGCCAATGTCTTACCTGCTAGCGCAAATAACCATGTTGCTCAAAATCTCATCATTCCCCTTGATACTACTTACAAGTAGTTGGAAAGGTCATGGGTCAATTATGAAATGTAAACAATGACAGGAAGAATTCCGAATCAAATGCCCAAGTTTAACGGGCTAGATGTCATTGAAGGGGAATCACATGTTGACGTATTCTATGATTTCATGGAGGATTTTGATTTTGAGGATGAAAACATGTGGATGCGATTCTCTATCAAATCTTTATGTGGGAATGCGCAAGGATAATTTACTAGTTTTCCTTTGCACTATTTTTCCTCTTGGAATGACCTTCTGACTGCTTTTATTGAAATTATTCATGTGGTGCTGACCCTACTTCGCTTGTCCAAAATTTGCTAAACATCAAAAGGCAGGAGGTAGAGTCAGGTTGTGACTTCAGTCATAGGTTTGCGGTAGAACATTCTGGTATTCCAAGGAAGTATAGGCCTAGTGCGTCTTACATTAATTTATTCTTTGATGCTTATGAGGTTGGCCTAAGTGCGGCAATATAGGAGATGAAACCCACGAGTTTGTGGCTGGCATATGTTTGGATTAACAACCTTGAAAAGGCAAGAGATGAATACATAAAAGGGTTGTTAACTCTGCAGGTTCAGATTGACAATATGTGGTGTGTTGAGGATGCCCAAGAGACTCCTATTGCTTATGATTGTTCATCTGAGGCCAGGAAAGATGAGGTGGCATCATGGGACAGTTGTGCTAATGAAATGGATAGTGTTTGCAATGATTTGCAGTTGGATGAGTCAACTTCCATAAATGAAAATGATGATAGGTGCACTGGTGCTGATTTCAAGAAACATGAAGAAAATTATCTATTGGATGAGCTCCCATGCTTTATCCCTATTGGTGCTAGAGCAAATGATGACGCCTTAGGTGTTTGCATTGAAGAGGAAGCACATGGTATATAATGTGGTGGTTCTCATGTCTTCCTTCCATTTGCTGATGACCTATACATTGACTTTTATTAGTTAGATGATCCAGCAATTCCAAGTATTTGCACTTATGACTGCAATAACATGTGCTTCGATGGTGAACTTGTTGTACATATCGTAGATATAGATCTTCCCTTTGCGGCGGTTTCGTGTGGTTGTATGTAGGGAGAGGATGAAGAAGAAAGTGTTACTAGTCTCTAAGTTGCAGTAGTAAAATTGGTGCAGTAGGTTGCAGAGATGAAACTAAAATAGAGAGGCAATGGGAAGGGTTTAGTCCTTCGCTTGAGGTGCCTCAGTTTTTTTCTTATGTTGTCACTCACGATGATGTAGATCACATATATGATCCGAGCACGAAAAAGTCCATCAACATGTGAAGATGGTGTATGCTGGCTGCAAGTTATCCAAGAGCTTATTGTGAGCACAAGTGACTATGAAGCTTTCCTTTGTGATGGAGGTCAAATTTCTAATGTTGTGGATGATGGTGATGTGCTAGTGTTAGAATCCTTTGTGTGGGTCCAGCATACAAGTGAAAGTGATGTTGAGCTACAATGTACGTATGAACTTGAAGACTAGCATGTGGCAGCTAAACTTTATTGCATACTTGAGCTCAAGAAGTTTTTGTTTGAGATGCATGATGATGTCTTTCCTTGTGCAAATCAAAGTCTGCGTTAGGTATATTCTTCTTCACTGTGTGAGTTTGAGACATTTAGTTTTTGTTTCGACTCATTTGAAGGTGGTAGCAACTATATATGGATATGATTGACGTGGGTTGTAAGAGTTCCCTTCTCCTTGTGCGGTTGAATTGGGTTGTTGGCCTCATTTGGCAAAAGGCATTGCAGTCTTGGCCTGTTGCTTGTTGCATTTTGAAATGGCCTATGTTTGCTTGCGGTGGACATAGTTTGTTGTAGCTAGGTGGCAAATGCACATTCTGTTTAAGAATGTTCAGCTTGTTCTTTCAACTTGTCTTTGATAGAGGAAAGTTGATTGTGGTAGTTTATCCATGGCCTTTTCCCATGGATCTCCTTTGCAGAGTCTAACCTACAAGTGTACTAAAATTTTGTTTGCAGCCATACATTTCTATTTTCGTCTGTGCCTTCATGTCATTGGTTGCAAGTTGTTTGTGACCTGTACATACATTTCCTTTTTGTTTGTCTTTTGTTTCCCCCTTGTTCTTTTTTGCTTTTTGGTCTACCTCCTCTAGATCTTTTTTGGATTCTCATTGTGCCCGCAAGAGGCACATGTCCCCAACCAAAACCAATGTTGTCCTGTACCCAAATTTCATGCTCAAACATGGTGCTTCTGTTAATGCGGTGCTTTCGTAACTGCCCAAGTATCTTTTGCAAGTCATCTCTTTTGCACTCTCTTCACCACAACCTATAAAAACCAGAGTTGCAGGATACGCCTACACCCCTCCCCAAGGCATGCGTACTTGAGTATCCGGTACGGATTTAGGGGTATGGGGCGGGTACGTCTTGGATATCGTATTTGCCAGTGCCTTAAAGTCTATAATTTTCCAGCCGCGCCAGATTCTTTCAGATTCGTTTTTTTTAAAAACAGTGGTGTATTTTAAACTGTAATAGTTAAAATGGCGGGTTAAATAGGGTTTCAGTCGGCTAGCCAACAAACAATCTTCAAAATGAGGGCTTCCTGGTCGGTTGAAAATAATGCTTCAAAATGCAGGTTTGATTAGCTATAAGAACTTCTTCACCGGTCAAAATCAAAATCAAAATCCATCCAAGTAGAACACAAGACTGCCTTTTGATTCACGACCTTGATCTTCCATCTGCTGAATCGCGAGCTTGATTGTGGGTTTTTCATGTCGTCTAAACTTAAAAGTCCAAGTTTCTTTTTGTTTTGTTAAATTTAAAATCTTTATATGATATAGGTATCATATGTTCGTTTAAATTATTAGCCGATAGGCTTTTATATGTGAGCATTATAGTGCTCAGAATTGTCTCATGCCATAAAAAATATTCACACCGAAAAATTTTCTAAACTCGTCGGTTGTTCCAATCGGCGTATTCTTTGAACCTCCTATGGGTGCAAGTGCTAGTCATAAGTTACTTTTTGTTTTCTTAAACTATAATTTATATTAAAATTTTGTATATTTTATTCTATTAAATTTAAACTTTTTGTTTTATTAAATTATAATTTAAATTAAAATATATCTATAAAAAATTAAAAATATTTAATTATTTAAATATAATTTTTTATTAATTTATTAAATTATTATAATTATAATTTATCTATATATATATATATATATATATATATATATATATATATATATATATATATATATATATATATGAGAAAGTGAATAATGAATATATTTAGGTTTGCAAATTGTTTAAGTTTAGATTTATTTTATTTTAGATTTAAATGTCTTATTATATATAACTTATAAAATTGTGTTTTATATATGTGTGTGTTTTTACTTTTTTATGAATGTTGTACGCAGTCGTATCCATATCAGGGGCCTTGAAAAATGGCTGTATCCGTATCTAATACCGTATTCGTATCGGATGCCGTATCCATGTCCATGCAACTCTGATAAAAACACATCATCTTCCACTTGTGGTGATTTTTGATGGACTATTATGTTGCCCTTGCCTGCTTCCCTTTACCTTGTGATGCTTCCCTTTGACATGTCGCGCCCGTTGTTGCTTTATTGTGTTCCCCATCATCTACCCCTTTACCTTGTGATGCTTCCCGATCTGCCATCTTCTTCTTACCTCTGCCTCCAATTCCAACTCCAACCTGCTGTGATGCTTCCCTTTGGCTCAACTGCATACACTAAGTGTACCCTCAGGTTGGTAGGGCAGCCTGCTCTGATACCACTGTAATATCACTAAATATTCCACTATTAAATTCACACAGATCTAATGCTATAACTAGGTTTAGAAATAAAGATCACAGTACTTAAAAATTTTCAGATTTAGTTGAATAACAATGAACAACAATATCATCTAATGTCTGCAAAGATCACAATATGCAATAAAATATAATGCCTTTCACTGTTTTGAATTACAGTCACAACAATCAAAATTTCTAACTTACAGTAATCGCTGGCATATTCAATCCCCAGTAATTATTTGATATACAAATCCCATATATTGGAATGTTATGCTCATCTATTTTCCTTTTGGCATTCAACTGGTAGTGATTCGCCAGTTACAATTGTGTTGCGATTGGTCACATGGTGCGCAGGTCCCTTGATGATAATCGGCCACTGATGGATGCGTTAGTGTGTGCCTTCTGTGAAGTGGCACAATAAAGTGATGCGCTCCAATACAACGCGATTAGGTGATGTGAGTCTCTTCAGGTGTTGCGCTCATTAGAATCTCTATGTGATAGTCGCGACGACCTCCTATAGCTTGGGCTTAATGATCTTTAGGAATTGTTATAGATATTCCCAGTTGTAGCCTTAAAACTTTGAAGCCTGTAATCACCAGAAACCACATTTTTAGAACATGCGCCTCCTATTTGCAGATGCCAAGGAAGGTATTTGGGTTTTCATCCAAATACCTGGTGATGTAGATCTACGAGTTTTCATCCCAGCTCTACAATGTGTTAGAGATAATCGAAACATCAGAGTATAAAAAAAACCAACTGATGATCAAAATGGCTCCAACAAACTAGCATATATACCGATTTTGAGGATAGGATGCAAGGTCCCAATTTGGTGCCAACTTGAGAGTGTTCAAAATTTAAATTATTAGAACTTCTATTCTTGTTAATTAAAAAATATATATTATATATATTAGTTAGTGTTAATAAACACTTTTTATTTAATATAATAATAATAGAGTTAATTAAGTTTGTTGGAAGGGACATGACACCATATTTTGGAAGTTGTGAGTATTTTTTGTTGTTGTATTTCTTGTTTCAAGCTGCCATACCACTCTGGTACAAGCTGTACCACTTCAATGACTCATCTGGTTTATTTATGAGTTTGTACAACAGCTGTACAACAACATTATGGGTGAATTCCTTGCTGTTATATGTTCCTATAATCTAGTGTATACATTGAGGTGACTACGGCAGCACTATACTGGTAAAAGCTAATTTGTTTCTAGTCCTATCATTGGTTGTTACATTCCTACTGTTCGTTGGATTACATTAATATTTTCTCATAAGGGTTTTAGTTGTTATAAATGCAAAATGTGTGTATCTCCAGTTGTATTGTTCAATTGTATAAATCTGTGTGGTTCTCTACCAGATTAGTTTATTTTGTAAGCTTGGAAGGCTATTGCCAGCTTTGCTTGATTCCAACTTTCATGCTTAATTGCTTATTTGTATAAAATTGAATGGTATTCCACCAATTAGAATAGAATTGTTTCAGCTTGGATGACAATGCCTCCAAGTCTCTAGTTCGTTCCATTTCCAGTTATTGCACTCATTTAGATTGTGTGGCTTGCTGCTAGATAGTGTCACAAACATGGTATGGTCTCACGTTGCCCACATCGGGATCATGGTGATCAAAAAGTGCAAGGGTTTATGCATTTCATCATAAAATTGTAAAAATCCCAAAAAAATAGTGTTTTGGAACATTACAAAATTCAACTCCATGAGCAAAAGTTACCCTGTTGCAAAAAAATGCAATAAACGGCTTCAAAATGAAAATACAATCAGTTGGAGCAAAATTTGGAAAAAAATTGGTTGGACCACTATGAAGTGCTTGGACAAACCTTTCTAACGCTTATAAGAAGTCAAAAATTTGACATTGTGGGCGAAAGTTATGGACTTTGGAAAAAAATGCCTTTAAGAGCATAAAAGAGGGGCCTCTAGGGCCTACAAGGTGGCGCCACTAGCTGGATTGAACGGCAGTGGCAGATCTAGGCAATGTTCCTTGAGTAGAGTGACCGTGGTAGATTTGGGCAGTGTGCCTTAAAGTAAAGTGGTGGTGGTTAATGCCGACTAAGTGGCGAGTCTAGCAGAGGGTAGGGTGAGCAATGGTGGTCCAATCGTAACCCCCAATGGGATGGGTGTGACCTACAGCTAGAAACCTTGTGACTAGGGACTTCTGTAGAAATTTGACAGTGGTGGGGCTTGAATCAGGTATGGTTCCTTGTGCAGGGTTGACACAAGGCCATGCACATTTGATGGCAATTGACGTAGGGTGTACCTCATGTAACTAATAAAAAATCCTTAAACTCCACAATAAAAAACCCACTATACCTTATGACGTAGGGTGATGTAGATGCTTCAAAATATTCTATTGATGCTTGTAGATTGTTGGATTACCTGTGCAAAGACTATGGATTTTGTATGGTAGTAAATGGTGAAGACCTCTAAAAATGCCGAATTTGCAACTACAAACTCTATCGAGTTTATTGTCGATCTATATAGATTTGGGTCTTTTGGACTTAATTGCGGGGATAGATTTGGGCTAGAATGCACTAGGTGAAAAAGCTTGACAAAATCTCCCCAAAAGAGAAGGAGCTTGTAGATCTAGAGCTTTGATACCATGTTGAGTCACAAAAAGGACTCACAGGAGTAAAAATCTTTTGCAATAGGAAATAACCTTTCACATAAGAGAAGCAATAACAAGTGCTACATTGCCAAATATTATTACAATAGTATACAATGCAACGGAATGGAATGTACATAGAGAACCCTCAAGTATATATAGGCAAGGGTGAGACATAGGACAACATGTGATTGTGACAAGTGTCATGATCACATGACTTGAGACACAAAAAGTAAATGCCCTTCGTAAGTTTAAGTAACTAGGTGCGAAAAGGACCCAAAAAGAAATCAGTTAGGGAATAGACCCGTTCACACCGATATAATGTTCATCATTAGGAGGCACATCCTGTGGGTTGGATGGTAGGGGTTAGGGAAAAAGGAATATCAAAATGAGAAGAGGAAGAGGTGCCATGGTCGAGAAAGCCATGCTTGGGTTCATGTACATACTATAATGAATAGAGATCGAAAAAGAGGCTAACTGTCTAGTAAAACTCATGACATTAGACAAAAGCAGGAGTTAAACACATAACAAACAAGAAGAGATTTCTGTCAAAAATAGGAATCAAGATGTATTTGCAATTGAGTAGATTCCGTGATTATATGGAAGTGTCCTTTCCTAAACAAAAATTGAATAAAAACTAATAGACAAACACAACACATAGTAGAATAGTAGATAGAAAACAACATGAAATAGAGCATAAAGTGGGTTGATTTGATGCCTAAGGAAAGGTTAAGAAGAAGGTTGTCTTTTAAAAACTTAGGTTCACTAACACGAAATGGTTAAAAATAAACTATTTTATTAAAGGAATGTAATTAGCTTATTTTATTATATTTCTAGTGTTAAGAGAAAAGAACAAGCACTATCTACCACAATGCAATAAATAATGCTAAAGTGAAGGAATCACAATGAATGAATAAGCAATATGACATGATTAATTACTTTAGTTCTTCTCTTCACACTTATGGTGTCCTAGTTAAACTATGTTTAGCTACTTTTCACAAGAGATAAGAATTACACATGTAAACTATTGGTTTTTGCTTTAGGGTAAAGGAAAATAATATGAGTTTATGCTAAGGAAGATAAATGTGGAAATGAACAATAAATTGGAACCTAATTTGAAGGTTGAAGGACAAACACCAAATGAAAGACTCACATTAGGAACAAAAGTAGGCAAAGGGATTGATTTTGACTGAAAGCCAATCTAGACGTTACTGCGATCAGAGTTTGTCCAATTGTGGATTTGTCCTTTATGTGTAGTGTTTACATTTTAATTCACACCTTCAGTGCAATACAAAACAAAACAGATGTGTGGTAGAACTGCTCTTTGAATTAGAAGGGGAAACTCATTGTAAATAAAAACTAACTCAGTCTGCACAATATGTAATTATTATTTAAAATATGTACAATGTTTTCTGGGGTGTTTCATGCTCATCTTGAATAAAACTAAATTTGTATCTTTTTGGATTCACCTAGGGCAAAAGGCTAATACACATTTCAGTGCAAGGCAAAAGACTTTTATGCTTTTCGACTGAAAATAAATTCTACAATTACACGCTTGCATTGTTTAGCTAAAAGTAGAGATTGAACAATGCAAGTACACAAATATTGAATAGGTTTGAACATAAAGACACGAGCAGTTTGGTAAATTAAATTAAGAGATTGGTACAAAGCCACAATCTTCAACTTCAAGCAAACTTGTAATACAAAGCTTGCAACTTTGATAAAAACAATTTAAGGCTTTAAGCTCTTTAAGCACACATAATAAAACATTTCAATAGCAATTTAAAAGCAAGATAGACATAATAAATTCTATAGAATGAACACTAAATTTTGGAATAACAATAATAATAAATAACAATTTTTGCAATAAGTAGGCCCAAAAATTACCATTAGAAAACTTAGTGCAAATGACACTTATTTATAATGTTTACAAAGGTATCGCATGAAAATAAATAAAAAGCTGATTGCAACTTCTGCTTTAGGAACTGACTCCTTGCATGCAATGCAAGTTTTATTATAAAATCCTAGCCACTAAAACTAAAACTAAAACAATGCAATCGTCAGTTAGATTGATGATAAAGATTATTACGAGCTAACAGTTAGAAGTCGCATCTCTTGCGTGACAAGGGATCCAAATATAGATGATTTAAAAATAGCCGACTTTGGGCTAAAAATAGGGATCACTAAAAATAGCACGAAAGCTAAATAGTATGGGCTACAAATAGTGCTGACTAAAAATAGCGAATTTTAGAATATGCTCTTGTCCTTGAAAACAATGATGGTCAAAAATAGTGCGAGTTAAAAAATAGACTTTTGGATAGGCAACTTTAGATGACTTTGATGATTTTGCAACTTTTCCTTTGATCATGGCTAACCCTCTTAAGACATCTTTAAAAAACCCTAAAAATCCACTTTGATATTTGGATCCCTTTGATGTGCACATACTTCTACTTTACACACACTTCAATACACTATAAAATAGATTTTGAACTTGCACTTTTGATTTTTGCACCTCAGATGTGCACTTAATAACTAGATTTGAAAGTGGAGTTTGAAACCATATTTTCTTTAGTGAGGTGCACACTTGCACTTTAGGCACGCACACTAGATGCACACTTGACAAAGGTTTTTTTGATGTTTACATTTTGAATTCACTTCTTTGTTGAGGTGCACACTTCATGGCTAGGTGCACCCGTGTCAATATAAAACTTTGAAGGCTTTTGATCTCCACTATAAGGTGCACACTTGATGCTCTCACGTGCACTTGTACACTATGTTTTTTGAAGATTTAATTTTTCCTTTGCTGAGGTGCGTGCTTCAGCTCCAAGCACGCACTTGTTAACTTGAAGACTTTGGATTTGAATATACGCTTGGTGAGGTTGTAATGTCCCCATTTTTGGAATGGTTGCCATTAGGGTTGATTTGGGTCTTTCACTCCGCTCTGGGACATTTGGAGGCTATCACAAACAATGGAGATGACTTGTTATATTTGCATAGTACCTTTGGTACACTCATCAGGGATATGGTGATTTGTCTTCTTCGGGGCCAACCAATTGGAGGACCTTTCATATGGATTTGTGATGGGAGTTTGGACTTATCACATGTTGTATGGATGCTATCATCACATCTTGGGATGCTTTCATATGGATACCTTGCCTTGGGCGATTTGATATTCACTTTGGGTGAAGAGAAAACATTATCCACATGCCTCTCCTAGGCATTCATCGATAGATTATCATATGCCTTGACTAGCACTTGATGTGGAATAACATTATCAATTATTATCATTAAGGCGCCCTTTGCTAGTTGTCCTAATTCACATCTTTAATTTGAATTAGGTGTTTATTCGATGGAGACACAATTCACATGGGTCGGCCCTCTTGAGAAGGAAACTTATAATTTAAACATGAGCTAATTACCTAGGTCGGCCATGAGGAGAAGATGAGACAAAATGTGTATATATAGTTGATCATTTGGCATTCCAAAAGCATCATTCAGGCATTCATTCATTCATATATGGAGAGCGATCTCTAGGAGTGACTTGGGACGAAAACCTCAAGTGACTTAGGAGTTGGGCGACAATCTAACTTCTTCATTGGAGGATTCCGTGACGGGAGTCTACTTGCACATCAACTTCATCAAGGGCAGATTTCATATCAGCTATGGAGAGCATTCATGAAGGGCGACTCACCTAGGGCTGGAGCAAATTACATCTAAGGAGGAGCGACCCACGTTTGAGGCATCTTGAGCATTCATTGGAGGCGATTTAGGGCTAGGGTTCACCCTAGAACTTGAGCACAACATCTTGAGGAAGAGGGATCTGCTCTCAGGGCAGATTTGAAGAGTATTGCTGGTCACTTGAATTAGGGTTTGAGCAGATTTATAACAGCAGGCTTGCAGCTTCTAATTCAGCCTTTATTGGAGCTCATTTATGCATAATTTTGGTATGTAATTATTGGCACTAGTATCTACTTTGTTGCTGGGCTATTGGCTGGTTGCCATCATCATATTGTGTACTCAAGACTTCATATTTACAGCATTTATTACAGCAGGCTTCATGTTCAGTGTGGTGGTGTAAATTGATGTGTTCAATGTGTAATTCATGGTGAATATCATTTACATTGTGGGACCAATCTTATGATGCATTTATGTTGATGTTGGATGTGATTTATGATAAATATATGCAATTGTTTTCAAGTCTGATTTTTGGAGCAGAACTAAGGTTAGGGCAGAATCATAAAGTGCAGAAAATTTAGAGCAAAATTAGGGTTTAAGCAGAAAAATCAGAATTACAGTCAAATATCCCATTTGGGATATTACAAAGGTGTGCACTTGCACCTTAGACACACACTTGACAAAGGTTTTTTTGATGTTTGCATCTTGAATTCACTTCTTTGTTGAGGTGCGCACTTCATGGCTAGGTGCATTTGTGTCTATATAAAACTTGAAGACTTTTGATCTCCACTATTAGGTGCACACCTGATGCTCACACATGCACTTGTACACTATGATTTTTGAACATTTAATTTTTCCTTTGATATGGTGCGCCCTTCGATTCCAAGCACGCTCTTGTTAACTGTGCTTTCAACCTTTACATTTTATTTCATTTATGAAGTGCACACTTATTGATTATATTTAGAAAATTTCAATTTGAAACTAGGTGCTCTTCGCTCACTTGTGCACTTTTGGATATAACTTAGATTTCAATTTTCCTTCTCACAGGTATGTGCACCTCACGGTCCCACACACACTTGACAATGAAAACTAGAACTTTGGATTTTATTGTTATCAAGTGTGCCCCTTTGCTCTAGGTGCACACTTCAACACCATACTTAACCAACTTTTGATTCAAACATCTCCTTCTCAAAGGTGCACCTTTAACCTCATGCCTTAGTCATTTTCTTTGAGTTTTGAACACGACTTCAATTTCTCCTCATAGAAGTGCTTATCTCAAAATGGAATCTCTAGAATTGAATTTGGATGAGTCTTCCCTTCCAAGTGCACTTATGAGTGCATTTTGAAAAATTTATCTTACCTAAGGTACATACCTTATAACTATTTTTGCACATTGATTTTGGCTCTACCACGGGCATCCATCACTATATAACTTTGATTTCAATCTACATGTCTTTCATATCCACAATCAAGTGTGCACCTCAATATTATACTTAAGCAATTTTCTTTTGATCTTGAGAGTTTTCTTATCAAAGGTGTGCACCTCTTTACCATCTATTCTGTTTTCTTCACACAGGTGCGTTCTTGATAAAGAATTATCTTCTTTAGTTTTGAAAACAAGGTACCTTACTCCTATATCAAGTGCATGATTGGTCTTTAGACTTAGCAAAAATCTTAATGACAACCTTCTTTTCCCACCAAGATGGATGACTTCAAGAGCTCCATTCCATGATCCTGCAAGCACTTAGAAAATAGCTACAAAGATGACAAGACAAACAAATTGGATGAGGCCTGATCATGACTTGCATTTGGGAAAACAATATATGTTAGCTTTAAACTTGAAATCATATGAAAAATTTATATGGGTACAACATGTAGAAGGTACAATAATTTGGTATGGCCACCTAGAAACATGTAAAATGGATATAGAAAAACAAAGGGAACAATACCAAAATATTCTTAAATAAAATAATTGAAATAAAGGGGGAAATTTAGAAATACAAAACTGAGTGGTTTATTGAATCCGAAGAGGCAAAACCATGAAGTAACTTGTGTTTGGGATAGAGAAATTGGTTAAGACTGCATAGGATCTTGCTGAAATTGCTAGACCCCTATTTAAGCCTTTTGGATTCCATGACTAGTTGTTATAATATTTGTGTGTGCAATTAACGTAATGTGGTTAGTCCTAAGAGCTAAGTGACAATGTGACCAATATGAACAATAAATGAAATTTAAGTCTATTATTGTACTTGTGTATGGAAGTAAAACAAGGAGATGTATGATCCGAATGTGTGAACAAGACAATACAATACAATAATAGTGAAAGGAATGGAATAGAGGCAGCCTTATGGTCTTTCCGAGAAGAGTGTAAAGTACAAGTCCAATATCCAAACATCACAATAAGAGAAACCTGCAAGTATTAGTGAGAAAAAAAATAACTAGTGAACATTTAAGTGGAGAAATGGAAATAAGCTCTGAAGTTAAATCATGCTAGATTTTATCCAAGGAGAGTAGTGAGAAGAGGAATTTTTGAACTGCCAACACTCGTAGCACAATCTTGAGAAGAATAGACCAAGTGCTAAAAGTGGTGAGAGCTCAATGCATAGAAGAAAATTGCTTGAGAGTGTTGCTAATCGTTAGAGGACATAGAATGCCAAGAATTTAGAAAGTAGAATGTTGTAGCTTCAAAAATGCCAAAAAGTTTAGAGTAAAGAATGCTATAGAAATTTTGTATGTAGTGAATTTTGTAGAATATAGAAATCTAAAAGCATATGGAGCATAGAATGAAAAACCAGTCCCAAAAGAATCACTTTCAAAACCCTTCGAAATTCGAAATCATTGCTTTGCCATTTGGAGAGAGGAATCATGGAAAACTAGTTCGGAAGGAAAAATAATTTGCACAGTTGGTCGTTACAACAATTTTCCAGATGAAAAGCCTACAATCTGGCCATTGGAAAACGACCATATGACTTTGGATTGTTGAGGACAAATCCATGATCCTAGAGATATCTCCGCAATGACAAATTAGTCTGAGGTAAGATAGAAAATGATCAATGGTTACAAGTTATTAGAAACAAATCATAACACAAGAAAAACACAAAATTAAGTGCAAATACATAAATAAACACAAAGTTGGCCCTTGGATTAGGAAAATGACTAAAGTTAGGGATAAAATGGGTATTAGAACATGCTGTGAGAATGGATGCCAAAACGAGTGCAATTTAGAGAGTTGAAATTGTAGAGTATGCAATTTTCAACTCTACAAAAAAAGGTCTTTTTGAATTTTGTTGGATTGAAAGGCTCTCTATTAATTTGTTTTGGATTATTATAATGTTTTTAATACAAAGGGTGTGCAGCCCATGTCCACTTTTACGTATAAAAAAAGAAAAATAATAAATATATTATATATTATAATTAATTATTAATTATATTAAAATATTTATTATTATTTATATAATATATTACTAATATTAAATATTATATTATAATTATATTTATTATTTTATAATACTATTTATTAAATATATTGTTATAAACTTAATATATTTATATTTATTTGTTGTTAATGATGCATCCCCCCAAAAAAATTGTTTGTTTTAGGGATAGGGACAAGAACATCCTTAAGACTTGAGGACAGGGATGAAACATCCCTTCACTATCATTTGTAGGTGAGGATGTCTTGGTGGTGTCCCCTTTACAGGGGACACTTGTGGGACTCCTTGGCATCCCTAGGATAGTTGAGACATGCCTAGGGGATGCTTAGGCATCACTAGATTGTCTTGGGGGCACTAGGGAGTCCCCACTCTAAACAAAGACAAAAAGACATTTAAATCAAAATAGTTCAAAAAAAATCTAAAACAACAACTTTAAAGCAAAAATGGAAAACAATTTATAATAATCTATTCATGGGCTAGTCCAAAATGTTCTATGGATAGATTTTGAAAATCACATGAAACCCTTGTTGTAGTTAGGATCCATGTATTTTGCATTGTAATAAGGATAGATTTTCTATGGAGATTGACCACATATTTTGTTAGTATAGTGCAAATTTTACCATAGTTTGAAAATTTCCTTCCTAGAAGTTGATTGAGAACAATATTGATGGTTTACATTGCCTAAGATGTCATTTGAGCTTGTATTAATATATATTATATAATAAAATATTAATATTTAATATTACATATTTTTTGATAGAATAATGAGGGTTCTATAGGGACCCTCACCCAAGAAAAAGATGTACAATATTGTTACAAAAATCAGCATATAAGTCCAAGCGAGAAAAGGGCTAAACACCCAAGCCTAAAAAAAACATAAAAAATAGGAAAGCAAAATAGGGACATGTAGTCACCTAGGAAAAAAACCTCAATGCACCACAAACTTGAACTCGAGAATAGACAACACATAGGAAAATCAAAGTGGCCATGGGCCTTAGGCCACTGCCACATCAACACTCGACCAATCAATTCGTGGAGCATGCTCCATTCTTGCCACCTTAGTTGCTTGACTTCAATGCTTTGAAATGTGAATGTTGAGACAAGAAATTGAGTGCCCATGGGGAAATGGGATGGGGGGAATGAGCTCCCTTATTGGACCGAACAACATAGGGACGTTCACCATCGATGGTAGTGAAAAAGGTGAAGCTGGGGCATGAAGGTTGTCCTTATGGGTGACACAAGTGTTTGACCCACCATCACCATGTTAGTTTAGAAGCCGGCCATGTCCAACTGGTCTGTGATTGCATCAATCTCTCCTTTCAGTTTCCCTAGAGCTTCATGAATACAAGGGCAGGTGTGGCAATCTTCCCATTCCTCAGCTGCCTTGAGCACTTCTCTTGGAGCTTGACAAATCTAAGCAACACCATAGCTCAAATCCAATCATGCACAACTTGGTTAGGGACAAGAAAGTTGAGCTTCACAATGAAATTTGTAGCAATTGAGCGATGGGACTGTAGGTGCCCAGTGTTGCCTAAATCCTTAGATCCTAGGACTCATTTGATCATAGGAAGAGTGGAAGGGGAGGGGAACACAAAGATAGATTTCAAGAAACAGTTAGAGATTGCACCCCACAATTGTAGATCTTTGTAGCCAGGAGGCATGAAGACTAGGAAGAAACCAAATATCACAACTAAAGCTGTGGAAACAAGAGAGTAGGAAACTGAATGAGGAAAGCAACCACATTGTGTGTGGATTTAAAGGAAGACAAAACACAAGTTGTATACCACATGCTTGAGGGGGCATTGAAGCCAAACATATTTATGGCAACAAATAATTATAGGGAAGGGTATACCAACTTGCAAAAGAAAAAATAAGAAAATGTTAGTGCAAAAGAAAGACCTCTATGATCATAAAGCTAAGAGGTTGGAATCGATGAGGTCCTTCATCCCACCCCATGCATCCAAACGTTCATTGATATTAGTAGAGAAATGAGGGAACTCGATCCCTTGGTTTGTGAGATAGTTTGCCACCTTATTGCTTTCATGAAAGCGATGAGTGAGGAAAATGTTGTCCATGGCTTTAGAAATGTCCACAACTTCATCCAAGAGAAACTTGAATTTCCAACACCTCACAATTTTTTTATCTAGACTAGAAATCACTTGCATAGAATACCCTTCAACGATAAGTTCTGACACTTGAGACATTTCAAGTTTCATCCCTTTCACTACCACTTCCTATTTTTCCTCATTATTGGTTTTGCGAACAAGAAGGAAGTGCCTTTCACTAAATTGCCATTGTCATCTTGAGTTACACATCTGGCCTCAATAGTGCTAGGGTTACCCTAAGAAGCACCATCAAATTTGTGTTTGAGAAAGCCAACTAGGGACCTTTTCCAGTATGCATTGGCCCTGGCCAATTTCTTATCGACCACCTCATGAGGATTATTAATACTATCTATTATCTATATCTATATATATTTATGAATTAGTTTCGGGTCCTATCCACTCAGAGAAATCTATTAAAAAGGGTTAAAAGCCACAAATGCAAAATAAAGTGAAAGAATATCAACTTTCTTGGCATATATCTAGAAAAGGAACTGACTACCCCTTCACTTTTTTGCTATGAGATCTTAGTAACATTTGTGAGGGAATTTTCTTAGAAGTTCTAGATTTATGATTGGAAACGAAAGTCCAATCTAATCTATTCTTAAATTCTACATCTAGCAACAATAAATTTTGTCTTTCTTCCAAAACCTCTGAAGATAGGACATCAACACTAGATTGATCAGCAAGCCTAGAAAGAGGTGAAGAAGATGCAGCCCCAACCCCCATAGGAGGCAAGCATATCCCACCAGAAGGATTGTCATGTCCCCTTTTCATAACTAAAAGAATTAATAATATTTTAAGTGGGCCCGATCACTTTATTTTCAAAAGGGGCAACTTAAATATTATTATAGGTCCTATGTAATGTTTAATAAGTGTTTTTAACACTTTATTCAAAATATAATTCGAAAAGAGACTTTGGATGTAATTTAAAAGTGTTTTTAAATACTTGGAGGGAAAAGTATTTTAACTAAGAAAATAAAATAAATTGGAGGGCTCGAAAAAGGCAACTATAAAAGAGAGGTCAGGGCACAAAGCAAATCATTCGATTTTGTTATTTCATTATTCCTTCCATTTTGGAGATTGAAGCATTTAAAGACAAAAACCCTTTGTGTTGGAGATCCAGAGGACAAAACCCTCTTGGTCATCCATAATTGAATTTGGGGATGAAAACCCTCATATCCTTTGAGGCGATTCTACTCAAGGATCACATTTGGGCTCATTGATTGTGGTTGTTCAATTCATATTTGCAAGCAAATTGTACCACATCAAATTGACATTTTTAGCCGAGTTTTCAAGTTTACATGTTGCTGTTAGAGTGCCGCTACAGTGATTTATTGAAGATTTCAGCTTGTTGTGTCAAATTTGGAGACCTAATATGGGTAATTTATGAGAGTTTATTGTTGTTGTTGCATACATTATTGTTGATTATATTGGCTGTCATAAATAAAATCAGATTTGGGGTTTCTATGTTGGTGTTTCCATGTTTATTGTTGCTGTTATAACTTATCCAGCAACTCATTATCCAATTTTACTCTCTAATTTGGTTAATTTCAGTGTATAAGGGTTTCATATGAATATTGGTGAATGATAGTATCACTGTCCATAAGAAATCAGTCATAAATCAGCAGTGATATTTGATAGATTTGACACATACAATTCAGATTTGTTGTTATATTGCATTTGAGGATGTATACCAACATTATGTGTGTTTGAACTTTCTGATTGGAAGTGTAAATTTGATTTACAAGGGTTTGCAATATTGCATTATTGCTAATCAGATAGGGTTTGGCATCTTTATTGGTTATATGGTTATTGTTTGAGCTTGCACATGTTTGATAAACCATCCATTTAGATCTGGACATAATTGTTGTTCTAGGGTTTCATATTGTTGTTCATTCATAAATTGGCAAGAACATTTGTTGAAATTGGTCATCTACATGCTAGATTTGCTGTTGTGATGTAGTTGAGGGTTTATATCAACATATGTGGGTTTGATTCATGAATTTCCGGCCACTTGTTTAATTTTCAGTTTGCTGTTTTAGCTTCATTTTGTTTCTAGCATTCAGAAAAATACAAAAAAAATCAAATATTTCATAAAAATTCAGATTGGGGACATTACAAGGATCTAAACACAGAGATAAAGGAGTATCTATAGAGAAATCCATTAACATTTTTCTAGCCTTATTGGGTATTGAGGAAGGCTTTGAAACTGAAGGAGCCTTCTAAGAAGTTTTAGTGGGCATCTGCTCCCTCAACACATCCAAAACTGTTAAAGTGCTGGGGTTTAGCATCTTTCCATTAAGTTGCTAAACCAACTGCTTTATGTTTGAGGCTTAAACAATTTGAAGCCACATGGGCCATTACAAAACATCTTCAACGATGAAAAACTAGATTTTCAGAATCTATCTATTGTATTCATAGGTGGTCTTCCACATTAAGCCTAATTTCTGCAAGGAGATCTTTTGAGATATCCATCTCAAATTGAATTCAAGCAAAAGTGGTGTGAGAGAAATTCATGGTTTCAGGAGCGATAGCCATAGAATCACTCAAGGAGTTATTGATAACTTGCAAACAAGAGTTAATTGAAAACTAAAGAGCTAGGTTATGGAGCCTAACCCAAACAAGAACCACCTTACAGGTTTTCATCAAAGGGTTAAAGGCTAGAAACTAGGTTTTCATTAGGAGAGAATGATTCTCCTAGAACCACATCTTTTTATAGAGAATTAAATCTCTATTGTTTTTTGATTCAAAAATTGCAATAAAAAAGCCCTTTACCCAGGGAAACAATTCCACATTAGTTTACATCAATGCCTTCCAATTACAAGAGATGCAACTGTGCACCTCTAGAACACTTGGCCAAAATTTGATAAATTTACAAATCACCCCATTTTCCCCATAGAACACCTCTTCTTCCAAAACTTCCTCTCCAAAGATTAAAAGAGGGGATTGTATTCGACATTTCAATGGAACAAGCTTCTCAAACTTATGAGAGCCCTTCCCTAACACTTTGCCGCTTTTAAAGACGATTCATCTTCCTACCTTGCCCTTGCAATAGCTACACCAACCGATTTCTTTGGAGAAGTTGAACACACTGAAGACTTTACCAAAAGCAAATTTTGAATACCCAATTGTAGTAGATGACAAAATTGCCCGAGGGGGCAGACCCTTCTAGAGCCTTACACAATGTAGAGGGCAAGGGATCAACATTTTGAATACCATTTTGCAAGGCCCTAGAGTGCCTTTTACCATGTGTTATGGGAGCCACTAGATGAGCAGACCCAGCCACACCCACAACTCCCTCCTTTAACACATCATAGACCCCTGGAGCACCAAGTGGGCATCCTTCCACCAAACTTTAGAGAGAGCGGCAACTTGAGCAGTAGGGTTTATGGGAGCAGCAACAGCTGCATACATCATGTAATATTATATAATACATATTAATATGTTAATATTTATTAAATAATATATTAATCTATTATCATTTATTTATGCAAGTTGAGCTTATTATTAAATTTTTATATAATATTATATTTATCTATGTTCCCTGGGGACGTGTCCCATGGGAAAATTGACCCGTACCCGTCCCGGGGACGTTCCGGGGACGCGGGGACGGCCAGGTAACGTCCCCTGGCCGTCCTCGTTTCCCGGGGACGTCCCCTTTTTTTAGGGGACGTAGGGGACGGCTAGCCTTACCCGGTACGGCCAGGACGTCCCTCAACCGTACTGGGTATGGCTAGCCGTCCCCTACGGCCCAGCAACGTTGGCACTTAAAAAATAAAAAAAAAGGGATGGGGGGGCCCACAAGGGCCCCCCCATCCCTCATAAACTTACCTAAACCTAAAAAATGCCTTATATCATGCAAAAACAAAAAACATACATTCATTACCTCATTTTGGCACTTTTGAACAGTAGCTTGAAGAGGAGAAATAACAATTGGAGGAGGGTAACAGCGGTGAAGGGAAGGCAATAGGGCATCAAATCATCGTCATTTAAGGTAAGATCGACATTCTTTTTTTTGTTTTCATATTCATTTGCATTTTTTTTAGTTTTTTTTCAATTTCAAACACATGTTGAGGGTTTTTAGTTTATTTTTTTTTAATGTTTGCTTGCAGCTGTCTATTAGCATTTTTTCAAACAAAAAACAATGAGCAGCAGTGACAATAGTGAAAGTTCTGAAAATGACATTGAAATTCAAGTGCAACGGCAATCAAGTAGAACTAGAGGCCGTAAAGAAAGTGGGGGTTCTGCTAGTGGCAGTGGTACAACAAAGAATGTCAGTTCATCCAAATCCAATCATTTGAATGCCCCTCCAAAACACTTGCCACTTATGCAAAAGGCCCATATAATCCTAAAAAACCTCTCTTACAATTTGTAACCCGCAGACATTGACAAACAAAAGAATACTGGGGGGTCTAGAATATGGCTTTGTCACATTTGCAGTGAAACCTATAGGGGCAGCTATACAAGAGTTTATTCTCACCTTTTGCACTCGGGTGGAGTGGGGGTAAAAGGTTGTAAAAAAATTACCCTAGCTGAGAAGGTCGAGGCAACTAGGTTGCACATGGAGGGGGAGGCAAGATCTAAGGGATTGTCAATGGAGAGTATGCCTACTATGCCTGAGTCATTGCCTTCACAAAGCCAAGTGGAAGAGGTTTCTAGTAGGGGAAAGAAAAGAGCTACTACTGTTGCAGGGTTGTTTAATGCACAAACACGAGAGGTGGCTGACTCTTCCATTGCCAAATTTTTCTTTGCTCATGCCGTACCATTTCATGTGGCACGCTCTCCCTATTTCAAACAAATGTAAGAGATGTTACAGCTGTTGGTCCTTCATATGTCCCCCCTGGAGAACATAAGCTACGCACCACCTTACTTGACAAGGAATATTCTCAAGTGAGTACCTTGATGGAGGACATGAGGCAAACTTGGATTATGGATGGTTGCTCTATTGTCATGGATGGGTGGACCGACATCAAACGTCGGCCACTCATCAATATCATTGTCACATGTCCAGCTGGCTCTTATTTTCTTAGAGCTATTGATTGTATAGGGAGGAGGAAGCATGCTCACTTCCAATTTCAGATTTTGAAGGACGCCATTGAAGAGATTGGGGCATCTAATGTTGTCCAAGTGGTAACAGATTCAGCCCGTGTATGTAAGTCAGCTGGTTTGATGGTGGAGGGTGCTTATAAGCACATTTTCTGGACTCCATGTTGTGTTCATGCATTGAACAACGCATTGAAAGACATTGGGAAGGTTGCTTGGGTGAAGAAAGTGGTGGCAAAAGCTAGAGATATATAGATGTTCATTTGCAACCATCAAACCTCACTTGCACTTTTCAGGACTTTTTCGAAGAAGGAATTCCTCAAGCCTGTGGAAACTAGATATGCCAGCTATTTCATTTTGCTAGAGAGGATGGTTGAGGTGAAGGAGCCTCTACAATTATTGGTGGTTAATGCAGAATAGAATAGATGGCCAGAGTCAAATTCAGCTGAAGGAAAAAGTGTGAGGCAAAAAATCCTTGACAATGATTGGTGGTCCACAATAAGGTATGAAATTGTTTCGAATTGAAATTTCAAATTGCTGATTTTTTTTTTGTTTATATTATGATATTCATATTTATTATTATCATTTTATTAAAAATTTAATTTTTGTTCTTAAATTGCTGATTTTTGTAACTTGTGTTCACTTGCAGCTATGTTTGCTCTTTCATTACACCTGTTGTGGATGTCATAAGATATGCTGACATAGACTCTCCTAGTCTTGGAGAGATTTATGAGACATTTGATAGCATGCTTGGGAAAATGAAGCAAGCTATTCAGAGCAAGGATCCTACTTTGGGATTTTATGAGGAGCATCTTAGGCCCATTGTGACGCGGAGGTGGGACACTATGAACACCCCACTTCATATGGCAGCATATGCTCTAAATCCCAAATGGTATGTTTCTAGACCTGGAAGAGTGCCTCCATCTCATGGTGATGAGGTGAAACAAGGGTTCATGAGGGCCCTTGAAAAAATGTATACCGAGGAGGAGGCTTCTTTACTTCGCTCACAATGGATGGCCTTTGTCAATCTACGTGGTCCAAACTTCAGCAAAAAAGAGGCGAAGATGGATAGAGCTACATTAGCTCAAACTGACCCTATTGGATGGTGGATGTGGCATGGCATGGATGCACCAGAATTGAGGACACTTGCCACTCGCTTGCTTGGATAGATTGCTAGTTCCTCTGCTACAAAGAGGAATTGGTCCACATATAGCTTCATTCAGTCAGTGAAGAGGAACAAACTTACCTCTAGACGATCAGAGAAGTTGGTGGCAGTGCATAGTGCCTTGCGGCTACAGGATCGACAGAGACCTGAGTATCGTCAAACTCTAGCTGCACGTTGGGATGTTGATCCAGAGGATGTTATGCAGATTGATGAGGAGGAGGCACAGGAGGGATAGGTTGGGGTTCCATTGGATGAGGGTCTACTAGACCCTCATGGTGGTAGTGATTCGGATTCAAATTCTGATTTTGATGCAGTATTAGAAGAGGTTGATTAGGGACAGCCATATACTCTATGTTTTTGTCATTTTATTGTTGAAACAATGAAACATTTTGTTGTTGAAACTTGAAACTTGCAGCCTTTGAGCATTTTGATATAATATATATGCAGATTGTCATTGAAAACAATTAAATTTGGTTTATTTGTTTGCCAATTCTCATGTGACAAGTTGAAAACTAAGTTCAAGTGTAATGTTATGGTTATGTATGCATGTTTTAATGTTCTATGATGTCTAGAATGAATGCCTTATCAATGTTATCATCTAAATATTTGAAATATCCTTATATTTTATAAAAAAACCTTATTTTTTTAGTAGTTGTCCCCTGCCGTCCCCTAAAAAATGGCCAAAAAAAATCGCCGTCCTCGTAACTCGTCCCCCCGTCCCCGTCCCCGGTACTTGGGGGAACATAGATATTTATATGTTAACAATATTTGAAATTATCTGTATATATGTATGTATGCATGCATTATATTTGCGCTTCTATCCATCTGCCATTCACAAATTTTGGTCCATAGTGCCCCCATCCCCGAGACCTATCCCTGCGTCCCCCCATTCGGAAAGTAATGATAAATTATTAAATTGTAAAATCTTTTACTATTTTTTATAATAATTTTTTCAAATAGTATAATTGTATATTATGTGTGCCGCCATACCTCCTCTGTCCCCAAATTTTGGTACCCCCTTGCGCTCATTTTGAAACTCTGTGGACATAGAAATAAAATAATATAAAAGTCCAAACTAATGTTCAGAGGAGATCGATTGACTTGTCAAAAGTCATTTTGTGACACTTTGTGTACAAGAAGGAAGCAATTATAGCCATTTGATTTGTTGTATGAGTAGTAACTAGAGTAGCCTCCACAACATTTTCATTTAGCTGCACGGGCTTGCTTTTCCTCAATGCTACAAGCTCTACCTCATGATCAACCTGATTGACCAATGTAAGTTCCTCTATTAACATGGGGTCTTCATCCTTGATGATTCACTTTGGTTGTGAATCAAATTCTTCCAGCTTGATTGGTAATAATTTTTTTTTCAGCCCCTTTAATCTTCTTTTGGTAAAGGCGTATGTTGTAATGCATAAATACAAGGTTATTCAACGTTTACATAGACAATATATTGTGCTCTTTAGAGTTTGTATGCTGAAACATAACTTCAATTGCACTAACAACTTGAAGCCCTATATGGTTGCCTAAACACTTGAATGACAAACCTTTGAAGATTTGGCACCTCAATGCTAAAATTTTCTCAACATGACTTTGTAATAACAAATGTTAAAATGTTTAAGATTTTAAAAGTTCAACTTAAAAATACAAAAATAAATATTCAATTGAAAAGGGGGAAGGTTAAACTCAAAATTAAGTAGGCAAATTTGAATATGTAACAAATTTCATCTGCCTTATGTAACATACACCCCCGGATGTACATTTGTTCTATGCCAAGTTTTTTTGTTTTCTGACTGTTTTGAGTTTAGGGTTTCATTGCATGTTTTTGCATGTTTTGATATTACATAGATAACAATTAACACGAAATACAAAGCATATACTAGAAACCCAGAAAAACTAAAAGAGATATTAACAAAATATCAACTACCCAGATAGTATTGAGCCTAAATATGAATTATAATAACATACCCATATGGAGTTTTACAACTTCGTACCAATGCTGACGAAGAGCCACAATGCAAGCTCATAGAGAACTGCTACAAACTCCCAGCAATGGTAAAGATTCAGCAAGGAAGAATATGCAATCAAACCTATGCTCCTAGGCGCCCAAATGCAAGAGAATATAAGACCAAAAGAAGAGATTTTTGCTGATCATGAGGACCATGACCTGTACCAGCATAGTACGGCATGCTGTAGCTAGAAATCTATTGTAAACTCATTCAAATCAGTCTCCTTTATCACTGTTTAGTATCATCTATGACTGCAAGAGATAGGCGACCTCAAATGATTGCTTAAACTCCACAAAACTCCTAAAAATCTGCTGCTAGAGGAATGTACGGCCCTTATGATGTACGGCCAGCATAGCAAGATGTACGGCCTGCCTTATGAGGACTGTACCAGCATTGAAAACCCAAGGAAAAATCCATAAATCTGTCATCCAAACACTTGTTATCAGCTGCAACAATAAACTCCTTCGAATATATTCAAATCATGCTCAAACCTCCACTGAAATATATCAATCGAATGCACAACTGAAGCCTCTGAATGAAGCCTCCAAGAATCTGTTCCTGATGTGGTCTCTCACACACGAAGAAGAGGACTATGAAGAGGTTTTCGTCTCAACACAGCCAATATCAAACCCTAGAGCCAAACTCTAAGCAATGCACGAGAATCTCATAACCAGAGAGTAAAATCAATAGTCAAGCATATCCAAATGAATTCACTTTTTCCCTTTTTGTTTCTCCCCTTCCTCCAATGCCCAAGAGGGATTAAAATATAATTTTATTTTATGATTTTATCCCCTTATGTCTCCCATGAGCGCCCATCTCCTAGGGGAACCACTTTTAAGTTGTGACTTAATACTAAAAGTCACTTTAGAAATATAAATCACTTAACCCCTCTTGAATAATATAAGTTAAATCTTTAATTTAACTTATATCTTATCAAATATTGTTCTAGGAGTTTCGAAACCAACATTCTCGTGCAATGGTACCCTGCATCTGCCCTGCTATAAATAGCGAGGTGCTTGTCATGTCCCTATATTGATCACATAAGTGATCAATTAAATAATATAAATTTAATATATATTTAAATAAGAAAATATTATATCATCAATTAATATAGATATAAATATAAATATTAATAATTAAATATTATTATGAAAATTAATAAATACAAATAAACCTTGGTATTATATATCATTGGATATACCAAGCTAAAGAAACAACTATGTCTAAAGGTGCAGCGATTATTATATATGGCAGCATTATGTATATTGAAGGCCACGATCACTTACCAAATAGGACAGGATTTATATGGAGCAAATAACCAATAAACAATTATAAGACAAGTCACACGTATTACCTTATAAAGGCAATCGCTAACAAAGCAAACACTTTAGGGACGATTTCATCCTTATAATGGTTATGATAATAATATAAGCTTAACACAACAAACGATCTCATAAATTGAGACTCCGTCCCTGTCCCAATATGCTTAATGCTATAAAGCACCAATTAAGAAAAGAATCCCCCCAAGAGGAAAATCAACGAATCACAATGAATCATCAATGATCTAATACATATAACGATTTCCATCATAGTAGCGATTACAAATAGTTAAGGTTTGTTTGCGCTGATGAAAGGAGGCATCGTATGAGAAAAGGCTAGTGTCGATTCATAGAGGGACGCAAATACTATAAGAGGATAAAAGGATATAAGGGAATAGATCATCGAATCAAATATCATCATTCAATCAACCAATGATAATACCTATATCTGCCCTACAAAACGGAGCATCTCATCTCAGTACTTAGTAATAATATTACTAGCGAATTACATCCTCATACAAAAGAATAATCATCGAATCCTTCTTCAAGCGAACAATCTTATAAATCATCGAACAACAAAGATTCTTACTTATAAGGAGGAGCATCAAAACATTCTTATCCTCCTGTCAGCGAAATCCTCATGATCAGCAGTGAATAATATATCAGTTGCAGCAGATACTTCATCCATTCATATAGTCGATCAGCCATCAGCAAATTGAATTTTCCATTCAATACTTCTAACTGACATCAGCACGATTTGTTCCATTTCGCTAGCATAAAGAAACATTGGAAATAGTCTATACTCATTCATTGTTGCAAGTCTGAGCAGCGCAAGTATTGTACCACATAGAAGCTTTGTTCCTATCTCAAATTCTAATGATTTCATAATCAATCACTAGCTAATCATAATAATGCATCTGACTGTGATAGAATGCTTGTAAGCTAGAACGAATGTATCATCATAGCAGGTTCACAATAGCATGGTAATATAGATAGAATGGATATGAACATAAGGTAGATACTAATGCTTTCATAGAATGAATATGAATAAAAATAATTTAAAATCAGAATAGCATGATAATGATACTCATATAGGATATAATGAATATGTGAATAGAATGAAATGAAAATACTATCATGGAATATCGCAAGCATAGTTGAAATAGAATAGTATAAGAATATTCGTAATAGAATGAAATGTCATCATTGAATGAAATGTATACCATATGATAAGAATGCCTATCATCAAGAATGTCTATAACATGTGATATAAGAATGCTCAGTAGAATGATGAAATGTATATGACGCCAAAGAATGGCAATCAATGAGATAGTACAAGTAAATGACCAATTGTACCATCTCATGATCCATGAGGATCATGAGATAGTAAGGATAATTATTATAAGTTGTAATTCATAACATGGAATACCCAGGATGAGAATAAGAGCCTCATCATTAATCTATCTACACAACCTATAAGTGTGGGAGTGGGGGTTAGGGAAAGGCGGTTAGGATCTAGCACCTAGGTGACTCTCAAGTGGGTGAAGTATCGCCAGGTGCATAGCATGAAGCCCCTTGAGCCAAGAGGTGAAGTATCACCGGGTGAATAGCGTGAAGCCCTTGGGCCTAAGGTAGTGTAGACCTAAATATTATTAATGGCTTAACAGTAGGTGACTCTCAAGTGGGTGAAGTATCGCTGGGTGCATAGCGTGAAGCCCCTTAAGCCAAGTGGTGAAGAATTGTCGGGTGTAGCAATGAAACCTTTGGGCCTATGGCAGTGGGTCTTGTTGTACCAGCACCTTAATGCACCCTCTCATATTGGGTGAGTGGCGTAGAATAGATTAACGTTCAGGGTCATGGATAAGTCCCCCGATGTAAACCATGGAACCTCTATATGCTAGAAATGAGGAAAATGTGAAGTGCATATATGAAATGAATTTGATATTGATTATGAATATGTGGTTACTAACCCTAACTGTTATTTTATGATATTATAAGGATTTATTGGTTACTAATGTTCTCTTTTACAAGTCAAAATTGTGTGCAAGGTTAAGAAATTTTGAACTTCCTAAAAGGGGACATTACAGTGCTCCACTCCGACTTACTATAAATAGTAAGTAACCAAGTTGACCCCCTAACCATCGTTATTAGCCTACAAGAGTCATGTGATAGGCTAATCTCCACCATCTATCTGAGTGGGCTAAATGAGGGACATTACACCCTAGACTTTGTCCTAGCTGTCTTGCAAACATCCTGAGAAAAGATTAATCTTAGTGCTTGTTTGTAGATGTCAATCTCAAACATAATCTTCATCTTCATCTGCATATTTTCCTTGGTGGTCTTTATGACTGTATAGAGGCCACATGTAACCTCCTCGTCAGCCTTGAGAATTCAAGAAACTAGAAAGCTAAGTTCAAAAAGTACACACAAGATTGAAGTAAACTATGGAATTGTTCTATCCATTAGATCAATGATATCTCAAGTACTCCATAAACTGGTTCTCGAGTAGGTAGATCATAGACATATTCCATTGCTTGCTAACAAACATTCATTTCAAAGAAGTTTTTTGATTGTAACAAAGACTGCAAGGTTATGAATGAGGTTGCAAAATTGATTATACTTGGCTAGACCAAGGTCTAATACTTTGTTCTTTGTGAACTCTCTCATTTTAGAGACTACCCAAGCATTATTATAGGTCTATTTGCAAATATTATGAGAGCACAAGGATTAAAAAAATACCATGGCTTCTCTCCATCAGTAGTCAACCTGCACTATATTCTCTTCACCGACCTCTGCCACATCTTGTAGTGCCCCTTGCGGGGTGTTAGCTCAATTGCATATAAAATTTTGTGATCACTCAGATTCTAACTCTTTTTGATCACCAAGTTCCCAATGTGGGCAAGGTGAGAGCCTACAAAGATTAGAATGAGGACAATGGAATTAAACTGAAAGATATTGGCGGCAAGCCAACCAATTTACAATATAAGTAGTCATAAAATCAATCAAGCCAAACTGGCTGATAGTGAATGCAAATTCCGAATCAATCCAAACTAGTTGAATGCAAGCGAAATTACGTCAATGCCAAAATGACAAACTAATTCACCTGATTCCGATACACACCCTGAAGGCAGAAGGTACTCAAAGTAAAGATAGGATCTAGCGGATAAATCGACCAAGATTTATTACAATGAAATGCGGGGATCCAACGTTGAACTGTCTAGGATCTTCAAAATATCAAATATTGGTGGTAAATCATCTAGTAGTTACAATATGATACGGAAAACAATTATTTTTCCTCAACAATTACATTCAGGCATTTTGTCAAACAATCACCCATCATCCAAAAAGAAGCATTTCATTAAACAGATGAGAGCAAATGTTCAGTTCCCAATTAAGTGATCAACATAATACTCATAAACAACAGATAAGAAAGGAATTTTCTGAAGTATCTACTTGAGTTTTTTGGAGTATACACTTGTAAGTTGCTGCCCAAACTTAATACTGATTTTTGCAGGCTTCTTGCTGCTGTACAGCTAGTGGACAGGCCTCAAATGAGCTGCTACAGCTGACAAAAGTCATAAACCCACCCAGAATGGTGGTGGCCAGACCAGAGGTAAATCCATGGACCAAAAATAGGCACCAAACAACCTTTAAGGAGCAATGGTTTAGTCTACACAAATAGTATGGCTCCTTATTGCTAAGTACAACACTCCTATCTTTCCAAAGAGGAGGCGAACTCCTCCAAAACACCACTAACTCCCCTTGTTAACTTGTATGGCTGCTAGCATATGGAGCGGCTAAGACTTAGGAAGGGCACGATCCCCTTTAATATGGAATATTAATTCTTTTTAGCAGCAGCTGGAATAAGGAATAGGTACAGCCTGCATAGGAGCTGCATAATATAAAGAAAGAGATAGGATTTGCAAGCAAATAGATAGGAATCTTTATCAATCTGAAACTCACACCAAAACCATTAAGGAAACAAACAACTCTAAAACCTGGAATAACACATGATTTTTGTATTTTTTGAATATATCTATTGTACCCAATCAAATTTTTTTGCTTCATTAAGGCATTTTGAACAAGTCTAGAAAATTTTTCGTAAAAAAATCAAAAAAGCAAAATTTCTAAAAATAGAAATTTCTATTTTTAGAAAGTTTCTAAAAATAGAAATTTCTATTTTTAGAAAGTTTCTAAAAATAGACGTCAAATTAGGTTTTCTGGGTTTTTTGAGATACGGATGTTGGCAAAACTTTCTAAAAATAGAATCTCCGACTCAGGATTCGCGCTTGATTCTCATTGGTCGATTTTGCTTCACGATCAACGTGGTTCAGACGGAATCTGTAAAAGGTCAAGTTTTCTCTACTGGGTCATTTTTGCTTTTTTGGAAGGCGAAGCATGAGCTCTGAAGTCGTCAATGGAGGAAGTTCATTTGCCAGAGCTCGTTTTCAAGTTTTCAATGCTGTTCCAACGACGCAGAACTGAGGAACAGTTGTCGACTTGACAAAGCACGCAAAACAGAGCAGGGTCAATCCAAGGTGAGGAGAAAATTTGGAAATCATGAAATTTGGCTTAACTCTGAAGATTTCAGGCGCCCTTGGAGGCTAGGTGCGCCCAGTCTCGCTAGTGTTAGAAATTTTTCGCATTTTTCAAGAAAATGCGAGAAGTGTGTCCGTCGATCTGTTCATGTGGGCATAAATGCAGTCATTTTCGTCATCAGATCCTAAAAACCTGGAAAACTCGTCAGATGTACCCAGGCTACCCAGTTCATTCATCATCCAGTGGCAGTTGACCAATGAATCGTTGAAATCGACATCAGGAAGCAGCTGTCGGCACACAAAATGGAACAAGTTGCAAATGAGTTGAAAATCAGAAAAATGGTTAAGGCATTGAATTCCAAGCGCCCTTGGAGGCTAGGGGCGCCCAACTTCTCAGGTGTTAGATTTTTTTCACGTTTTTCGAGAAACGTCAAAAACACCTTCGTCAACTCGTTCTCAGTTGGTCAAACTTGGTCAAACTCAGTCAAACGTCAGTAAAAGCTGGGATTTCATCACAGATATGTTCAGGCTGCTCAGATCATCCCCTGTCTTGTCTCAGCAGTCATCTGAAGGACCAAAAACGAGGATCAAACAGAGGCTGTCGGCACGGAAAACGAGAAATGGTAATAAAATTTGAAATTTTCAGAAATTTTTCTAAGGCATTGAAAGCCAGGCGCCTCTGGGGGCTAGGGGCGCCCAAACCCACCAGACTTAGTTTATTTTTGAGGTTTTTTTGAAAAATGTAAATCTCCCTCCGTTAGCCCGATCTGGTTCATAGAAGATCAGTTTGGCACGTTTCCTGAGGTAGACGGAGAGTACAGTCAACTCAGTTTTCATCAGGCCTGCTTATCTTCCAGATCATCAGACTTAGTTTTGTCCCAACAGATAGAAATCGACAGCCAAACAGGGGTCCACAACCACCGAAACGTGCACGCAAATCAAAGAGTTGAAAAAGTTGCAAAATTTAGAAAAATAACTAAGTCATGAAAAGTCAGGTGCCCCTAAAGGCTAGGGGCACCCAAGTTCACCAGAGCCAGAATTTTTCCGTGTTTGCCAGTGATTTCTGAGTCATTTCTAGAACTTCGTCCGTAGGCAAAATCTAGAGGTCAAATTCGCGGTTGACCGACGTTAGATCGTCTGTCCGAGGCTGGGGATGAAATCACAGTTGATAGGTCTCCAAAATGTCAGGATCAGTCAGCTTTTTCAGTCAATGATGACATTTTGCCATCTTGTCGAAGTCGGAGACAGGCCATACTTGAGTCAAAACGAGTGCAGAAGTGTCGAAAACGAAAGAAAAATTGGCTAACACTATTGGCAACTCGTGTGTTCGATGACATCATCAAAAGAGGATATTTTTCGTCATCTTACACATGAAGCCATAGGTAGTTACAAAATAGGGATTCTTCCTATTCGAAGACATCCACTTGGATTTGTGCTTTAAAAGTTGCTTTCTTCATGGACGAGATCCAAGTTTTATTCTTTCACAAAGAAAGTTGCTTTTTCGCTCCAAAGATCTATAAAGACAAGCATTTGGCTTCTTTATTTCATTATCTTTTGCAGGTTGCATCCAGAGGAAAGATTTTTATTTTTCTTTCAACGAAGATTCGGAGGCTCAAACGAAGTGCTTTTTCAGTGTTCTTCATAGTTTCGGGTTGAGAAAGTAGGGAGACACACTTTTTCAGGGTCCTTTTTTCTAGGGGATTGTTTTTCAGAAATTAGACCGAAGTTTTTTCAGTTTTTATCGAGATGGGTACATCCAAAATTTCATCCTCTTGAAGATTGGGAGTTTTGCTTTTCTCGGGAATCTACTTTTTTGCTGCTTTTTCGGGAAAGTCTCGTCTTTTTCAAAATCCAATGATCTGGGTTGCTTCAAAATAGAATTGCCTACAAAACCTATGTGTCAGCTTTTTTTGCTCGGAATCTGCTTTTTCTAAAAAAATCAGCAAGTAATTTTCAGCCATTTGTCCAAGATTTTTCCGACATAGGCATGTTCACAGTCAATTTTAAAATCTTTCAGTATGCAATACTCTCTAACACAAATCAGGTCCAAAACGGTGTTGCTTCACGATTACCTAAGAACTTGCGAGACAGACTTGTAGAAAGTACTTCTAGTTATCAATTTACATTCTTTGGAGGATGCAGGAAATATTGCTATCAGAAATCTAGGACACTCCGGTTTGCTTGCAGCAGCATCCTTTCCCATCACAGTGCAAAGTATCAAATTTGTAATTGCTTGTATGACGCATTACAATTCGGTCACAAGAGAAATCCAATCAAGAGATGGACGTGTGCTCTGTAGTCTGAGGCTAGATGACATTGAGAAGTGTTTTACAATACCAGTCTGGAGGGAAAACTTAACTGTTTCAATTGAAGAATGCAAGAGGGTTTGGAACAATGATAAAGAAAAGTACCGGAAAAAAGATTGGTTAGAGGTGGTTGAAAGAAGAGTAGAATGTTATGCCAAAGAATGTTGGACGTGGAGAGTTCAAGGAGGAACATGCAATAATGATTACTCTGCTAAGCCGAATCACAGGTCAAGCAGATGCTAACAAGTTCCAGCCTTGGATGTTTTACATTATGTCCCAGATTGTTGATGGAACCAAATTCTATGACTGGTCGGCACTCATCAATGATAGTCTCCACCAACAAATACTTGATTTTCAAAGGGCTCATGAATTCTACATGATGTCATACCTTGTGTATTTGATGGCTTTTCAGGGTCAATTTAGAGGTTTGAATGTTGTTGGAACTCTGGGTATTCAGCATGTATATCACCATTTCCCACAGTTAGAACTTACTCAGGCTAAACGACGTTACAGGTGGGTAAATGAAGCATTCCTAATGCATGCAGTGCGAGATATGGATAATGAGTTGCATATACAGTTTTCAGCAGATGCTAGAATGGCAATGGCAGAATGGGCTGATTGGTTTATCCAGTTTCCCACTTTTTCCTACATTAGAGTATATGGCTTCTCAGGAGAGCTAGTCATGTTGCCGAGATATCCTTCAAATGAAATAGCATTTATGGAATTTTTGAGGCAAGCCTTCGAAGTTCATACATTTCTGCGTAGCAGAGTCAAGGCAGCTTTCAATTTTCCACTTGGGATGAGTATTTACAGATGCAGATCTGGAGCAGATGCCAAGGCAATTGGTAATGAGTCATCCAAGTATGGTGTTAAGTTTTTCGATAGGAGGTCTTCATATGATCCTCGTGGTATTTTTGCATCACATCTTGGTCAAAATTGTACACACAAGCATGCGGTTGAAGACTTATGGGCTAATTGTGCTGATGAGTTTGAAGTGCGAGAACGCAGTTACAGTAGGTTTACTCTTCAGCAGATGTCTGATATCCTATCAAAAGATATAGAGGGTTTGATAGAAAATGGTAAAATTCTACTTCCCACGTATTTTAGAGACCAGGTTGAGCAACAACCGTTGCCACCAATTATTTGGTCAGTAAAAGAGAACACTTCCATTGAAGAAAGAACGAGTTGAGTTGTTAAAAACAGTTTGATATTCTTGAAGAATAAGCGGAAGGATGATATTCCGGTAGCAGAGCTACCAGTTGTACAACCATCAAAGCCTTCCACTTCCAAACCAAAATGAAGGGTTAAAGCTATGAGTGTTCTTCCAGAGGGAACAAATATGGCTAAGTTAAAGAAGAAAAATGATGAGTCTCTAGCTCATGTCCTGGAGGAACAACTAGTAATTGAATCAGAAGTTCCTGTTGAACCAACGCCGTAGGTTGAAGCATTACCTTCAGATCATGTCTCTCCTCCTTCACCGAGCACTTCTCCTATCCACATAGATTTAGAGTCAGATTTGCTGGTTCGCAACTTTGATGCACATATTGGTTCATTAGGAGCTGATGAGGTTAGAACCTAGTTTCCAAGAAAGGACGGCTCATCCTGGCTTGAAAACATTCTGGAATGGAAGAAGGGATGGAAGAGGAGAAAGCCCTCATATTAGCTGGATTTAACAGAGCTTAAAAGCGTCTACCAAGACACCCCAGACAAGAAGCTGAAGACGCAGGTTCGCATTGAAAAGAATGTGGATGGAGAAATAATCCTTAAAACTGCAACACTGCCAGAAGATAGAAGTGCTGATGATATCGAGGTTGATGACTTCAAGGTTGTCAAAGCTAACCTTGGAAGCAGTACTCGGCATACAGATGTTAATTTCTTTGAGGATGTAGCGGATAATTTGAAGGATAGGGTGTTGAAAGACGGAGAAGATAAATTAGCTCTCAAAGCTGAAGTTAGGCAGTTGCGACAGTACATTTCCAACCTTTTCCATGGCACATCACAGGGTGATTTATTGCTTCCACCGAATCTGGAATCACTAGCTGATCAGTGGCAATTTAGTCAGTTGGTCGTCTATGGGAGGCACATGAATATTTGGGTTGAAGAATTTGTGACTAAAGGGAGAGTTGTACTTTCAGAGTTTTATCAATTAAAGTACAACGCTCATGATTTACGCCAAGGCATCCAGGGGTTGCAGCAGACCATGGCAGAAAATAGACCGGTGTTTGAGAACATTAACTCCGACTTGAAGGTAGCATTTGATTCTGTTGATTCAGCTGAAGATAAGAAGACAGTTTCTACTTGGAGAGCACAATATCTTTGCACAGTAAAAACTTATGACAGTATAATTTTAGAGTTGACAGAATGGAAAGAAAAGGTAGTAAATGTTCTCAAGTTTGTGAGATCGTTTGTTTCTCAGATCCCGCGTTCGTATGAAAAAGAAGATGGTACCCTGTATGATCTCAGGGAAGTGCAAGCAGAGTTCCAGACTCTTGTCCGCAGCAATTTTAATGATGATATCAATGTCGGCAAGATGGGTCATTTTGCCACAATAACAGTGAAGTTTGACAAGGCTATGGGCAAAGTTCATGAATTTATTCAGATGGTTGCCAACGGTGAAGAAATGTTAGAGAATCAGAATATCATTCTAGAGAGTATCAGTGTTCCTGGCAAAGATGCGGTCACTCACTTTTTAGAAGATATTGTTTCCCAGAAAATCAATGGATGACATCACCAAAAAGCAAGAATGTTGATGAGGATGCATTTCAAAAGAAAACAGCTTTAAATCAGATGCTTTTTGCTTTAAAGCATTTGCTTTCATCCTAAGCTCATCCATTCTTTTTTTAGAAAATAATCACTTTGTGTTAGTTGGAGTTTTCTTTGCTTTAAAGCAAATTGTTTTCAAGCGTTTGTTAGTTGTATCTTTGTCTTAGAATAGAAATAAAGCTTGTGAGTTGGCAAGTTAGGGTTAATCAAGGAGATTTTAGGGTTCTCTACTCCTTTGATTTAGTATAAATAAGGGCAGCCTTGCCCATTGTAATGGAACTACTTTTGTGATAGCAAATTTGTTGTGCCTATTCTAGCCTGCAGATTTTGTTATTCCAAGTGTTTGTTCATTCTGTGTAATCTGTCCTCCAGTGTTTGATCGCTTGTTGTATGCTTGCCTTTTGCTACAGTATTGATGTCCTGTAGTTGTGTTAACTTTATAATATTGAATAGAAGTCTCATGCCTATTTTTGCTCTGATATTCTATCTCGGATCATCAAGTTTTGTCGTCAGATGTGTGACTTCTGTAACTTTTATTTCAGCTTTCATCATTAAAGTACTATGAGTCTTGTGATGTAAATTTCGGAGAAATTTACTTAATTTTTTGTGTTAAAACAATCATTCCTCGTCCACTTTTAATTCCCTTTGCTCTGAATTTACTTAGGAGATTAAAAGTGTCATTAGTTTAAGCCTAGTTGTAGTAGAAGTTTTAGAAAGGAAAAAAAAACTCTTTTGCAACGTTTAAAGTTTTATAACCTTGTGCTCGTAGCTGAGAATCAAAAAGAAGATAGGCGAAATTTGTTTTATTTATCTTTTCAGCGAACATCAGCGAAAAGCGAACTCCCCCTTCCAATAGGAGAGTAGTTTATCTGTGCATAGCTGTCCGTTTCCAACTCGCATTCAAGAGGTGTGAATTGAAATGCTAACAATATCACACTAAACACTGAATTAAACTCCACACCAACCAGCAAACTAAAGACCATGCAAAAACCCAAGATCACACAACCAAGCTGAAACTCTGGAATCTAGAAATCTTAATCCGTTGAAGCACAATGGCAATCCCTATGTAGAATTGCCTTGAAAACTAGGAGAGTTTTAATCCTCGGGAATGAAGAAAGAACTCACATTCATCCTTGGGAAATGAAATTGTTGAAATGAGCAGGTAACCCTTTCCTGGAGACAAAACCTCCTTTTATAACTTTTTGAGAGAACATAGTATTATTTTATATTCTTTTCTTTTATTTATCCCCTCAAAGTTACATAATAATAAAGTGTCCTTTTAACTCACTTTTTGCACCCCCATGCCTAGTGATACTTAATAAAGTCACTTTTTGCCTTATTTTCAAAACAACCTTTTAATAATAAACATAGGTTGCTTTAATAAAATAAAGTTACTTTTGGTTAAGTTATTAATTTATGGAATGTATTGCAGTATATAACTTCACCCAACTTATGGTATGTACTGCAGTATAATTTCGCCCAACTTACGGTATGTATTGTAGTATATAACTTTGCCAACTTACTGTATGTACTGCAGTATATAACTTTGCCCAACTTACCGTATGCACTAGAATATATAACTTCGCCAACTTACTATATGTACTGCAATATATAACTTTGTCAACTTACGGTATGTACTGCAGTATATAACTCCATACCCAAAGTTTGGAAAAGGGGACATGATACATCTACTGCCTTTTCAAATTAAATTGATCCCCTGAAATCATTAATAGAAGGGGCCTTGAACTTCCTACCATCCATGAGAGTCACATTCACTAATGCTTGCAATTAAGTGGATCTAAAACGCAAAAAACAAAGTTTAGAATTTAAAAAATCAGAATTCTAGAAAAAAATATAGTGGATATTAGAATTAAAAAAAGAAAAGAAAAGTGAAAGTAGAATTGTAATAAAACATAAATTTTAACGAAAAACTTAAATTCATAAAATTAGAATTTAGAACAAAAGGTCAGACTAAAGAGGAAGAATGTTACCTAGTTGTATTAAAGGGAATGCCACAAATTTATTAGAAGTCACCCACCACACTCCTTTCCACCATTGTTTTTTCTATTTTTTCCCAATCCATGCTTTTTCATAATGATTGGAGAATATTAGTGATGTGTGGCATGTACCAACTCTTTGAATTATGATCTCTATGCCCAATGCTACTAGAAATTGATCTGAGCATTGCATTAGGAACAGAAGAGGCAGCTATCTGTTGGTATTGCCTTACCCTTTGCTCTTTCTTGTCCTGGAGCTTGTAATTAAGCTGTAACCTTCCTTACAACCTTTGGTTCAACCTTTTGGCACAATGCAATGCCACATTCAAGTATTGACAAGGTGGTATTTTAGGCAATTAATGCCTATACAAAGAAACTAAACACCATGATACTTTCAGAACACCTGTTCTTTCTTTGTACCCAGATTGCCATGCCTCTGGGAAGGATCTTTTCTTTGCAGCTCTGAAATGCTAGAACTTTAAAACCTATATTTTAGAGAGGTTTAAAGAAACAGTAGAATTAATAACTTAAGAGAGAAAAAAACCAAATAAAATGAAAGTTAAATTTCAAAAATGAGATAGGAAAATGATAAAAACCAGAGATTTTTAGGGAAGGGACTAGAGTTCATTCTACTTATCTCTTCTAAATGCTTGAAATTCTGTTAAAAAGAAAGCCAACTCCTTATATCAGCTCTTCCTACACACATGATCACCACAAATCAAACTATATCCAGACCTTATGCATGAACAGTCATCTACTTCCAAGCAGAAATGGAAAATTGGTATGAGAGTGAGCATGAGTGGCAATGGAAAAATGAAATGGGAAAGTGAAAAAGAGTGTTTAAAATGTCATTTGGATGTTTTAAAGCCCAAATGGGATTTTAGTATTTGCTTTTTAAAAAACAGTTTGATGACTTTTTATGGAGGGGGGGAAGGACTTGGCGACTTGAGCTTGGATTAGGCAAGACTGAAGCCTGGACTTGCCAGGTCAGAAAATCGAGACAAGAGACTTGCAAACCTTGCCTTGGACCTGGATTCATGATTCGTAGCCTTGAATCGGCGAGTCTCATTACACTGGCCTTAACCAATCCCACCATTGCATGACAGTGAACCTACCAAAGATTGTTAGCCTTCTGGATACCATTTAACCTTATGCATGCTTGTTGATAGAGTTGTTTTGTGCAGTTATAGATAGAAGTTGCTTAAAACTTGATATAAAAAGTTGGATGCATTTCTATTTATTCAAACACATAATATATGCTTATGAAGCTTCTAGAAAATGGAGGTTTGATTTTTCTAATATTTGCTCAAAAATGTATAAGAATCCAGTTAACAAGCCTAGTAAAAATTTCTCTTGATGACAATCTCTCATGAATTATTCATTTCCAGCCAGTTGGCAGTAGCTTTATTGTGCTTATGCTCAAGTCCATATTATGAATCAGTAATTGGGTTGCCACAACTAACTGGAATATGTGATCATTTGTATTATTACCAGGAGTTCTGTAGGAAACTTTTTCACAGATTGAAAAGAATGAAAAAGGACATCAACTAATATTTTAAAAAAAAAAAGTCTTGAAAATGTTTTAGATGAAGAAATTCTTGAATGCCTATCAATGTTCAAAATATTGCAAGATATCTTTATTAAAAGTCAAAATAATCAATTTGACTGGTTGGAAGGAATGAGTAATAGCACGGAATAGTTGAGTTTCATATGAAAGTTATCAAAGTCTTTTAAGCATCAAATGTATGTATGAGGGACATTTTAGGAACTAGTTCAAGGTGTAGGGGATGGTTTCCAAAGGACTACGGATGGTGTTGTATTCCATATATGAAAGTGGGTCTGAAAATAACAATCTTATTTATGTTTCTGGCTAGGTTTAATGGTAGATGAACACCTATGCATATAAAATTGAGCATAAATTTATGGTTTGCTTTTTCTTCTTACTTCATTCTAACTTTTATTTACAGACAACTTTTTGGGAGATTGCCTGATGTAGTTATACCGAAAATGTACAAGGAGCTATCAAGTTGTCGGGTGCTTGTTATGGAATGGGTTGAGGTGCAATGCAAATATGGCTTCCTTTGTCATTAATAGTTGAAGATGACTTTATTTTTTTAATATAATAATGATCAGAGTCATGTTGTTAGCTGGCTAACATGATTGCAGTACTGTGCAGGGTCAAAAACTATCAGAAGTAAAAGATCTTCATCTAGTGGAGGTAAGAAAATAATGGCAACTTTTAAAACCATAAAGAATGTTTCTAGATGTATGAGTTGAAATTTCAGTTTAGATCCACTTGAAGATTAAATTGATTGTTTAGGTTCAATTCTTGAGTTCCGATGGTGTCTGTGTCTGTATTTGTTTTTGGAAACATGGATTGTTTAGTTCCATTTCTTGATTTCAGATGATGTCTAGATTTGTATGACAAGGTATCAAATGGTTCATTCACTTCAAATTTTTATCACTTTATCAGGTGGGAGTGTCCTGCTCTTTAACCCAGCTGCTAGAATGTGGATTTTATCATGCTGATCCACATCCTGGCAACCTTCTACGTACTTATGATGGGAAATTAGCATACTTAGGTGTGGGTTCACTCGTACCTATCTCTTTCTTAAAAAATATTTATAATGTTTGTATCATCAGTTAATGTGACACAATATCAGTTTGTTTTACCTGTCTGTTGATCTAATAAAGATAAACTTCTATATGATGAAACATCAAATAATTATGGCTATTGCTTTTCTTCAAGAAATTGTTTTTTATATATTAATATGGGTTAGTATCACTTATTAGAACAAACTGCACAATGTGAATTTGGCACATTAAATGAGCCTTTTGTCATCAGTCTCAATGAATTTGTCTGTTTTCTCAGATTTTGGAATGATGGGTGAGTTTAAGCAAGATTTAAGAGAAGGACTAATTGAAGCTTGTTTGCACCTGGTCAACCGAGAGTTTGATGACTTGGCTGGAGATTTTGTCACTCTTGGGTAAGCACATTTAGCAGTTTTGGGCATGTTTGTTTGTAGCTATGTTGTCTCAGCCCTTCTGAAAATTCAGCTTCTCTTTTTGATAATTTGATGATTTGTTTGAGTCATAGGTTGCTTCCTCCAACTGCTCAAATGAGTGATGTTGCAAAAGCCTTGACAGGTATGTCTTTCATGCGTTTCCTATATCACTTTGTATCAAAAGATTTATATTTTTGAACAATAGTTGACTGTTTTCACAGAAACAAAACCTGCATTTGTTTTTATTTTCTCCTATGGAAGTTTCTTGTTTGATCCACTTGGTATGTGCTTACATGAACTTCAGTGACATCGTAATTGAAGTGTAGCACAGTTATTAAGGATTTTACATTTCAGGGTTTGCTTGGTTACCAGTGAAGAAACTAAAGTAATCTTGGTTACCAGCCAAGCAACTGAACAGATATTTACTCACTATTAAACTGCTTTACTGCAGATGTTTTCCAGAATGCAGTTAGCAAGGGAGTTCAAAACATAAATTTTGGAGATTTATCAGGAAATTTGGGGCAGACAATGTATGTCAGGATTATATACTGTTTTTGATCTTGTTAGGATTGGAAGCATGCGATTTTAATATTTCAATTCAATTGTGTTTTCCTTTAATCAAGTTAGACATTGAGTGTTCTTACATTCCTGCATGGCTGAGTTATATACTGCCATGTGATTAATTAATTTTATCTGCTTCACTCTTTCATGTCAGGTTGCATGTTCCATTCTGTCTGGTCATTCCTGTAATTCCCATATATTTATGGCTGACCTAGTTTGAACTGCTGTAACTAGGATTAATTTTAATCCTTAACTTGTTATTCTTGTTTCTCTCCATGCCCTATGTATGTATGCATTTCAGTTTATGCATGACTATTGACACTGATAATATATGCATAATCAATCATAAACTGCTTCCTTTGTTTAAATGACTTTCACTCTGTTAATATTTATGTCTGAATTCTGATCATAGTGAAAGTCACCATTGTCTAGTCTTTGTTCCATGGTTTAGGTGAATATGTTTTAGGCTTTGAGGAGTGTGAATCTATTATAATAACTGCCATTATACAATATTTAATTTTAATACTGAATTTCATTCATAACTTTTGGAGTCTACAAATGTTTTATAACAATATCATTTCCTATCTGTTTTGTAGGTACAAATTCAAGTTTCAGATACCTTCGTATTTCTCACTAGTTATTCGAAGGTGATTGTTACCACCTGTATGAATGAATATTTTTTACCTTTTAGAAAACAAGGGAAACACTTCACTACAGCCATCAGATGCATGGCAACTTCTAGTTGATGATCTCAACAATTACTATGATTGGTATTCTCCATTTGTTTTTGTACTAGGAGAAAATTTTTATTTGGATTATATGGAACTGTCTATGGAGATCATACTTTTTTCTTATTGCATTTGGATGTGATTTACAATTATCTTTTATTTTTCTTAACATAAGTTTTAGATTGACATATGCACAGTTTGAATGTAATTTTACTATTTAGTTTCTTCAGTTTTACACACATGATGAGATGGACTGTTGCATTTTCCCAAAATTATGAAATTTGATGTTTGGGAAACTTCAAATGTTTCCATGTTTTCTGTAACTTTGTTTGGCAGCAATATTGTCTAAGCATCTCACCTCTTTGACCTAGTGTTCCTAGATTTATCAATCTCTAGTTTACTTGTCTGGCTACACCGTGCATCTTCACATGGAACTGATCTACTAAACTCCAACTATTTTGTCTGGTTATTGAATCTGCACAAGGTTTTCTGTGTTATTTGAAATTACTTAAAAGAAATTTTAATTGAAAAATTGAAACTCTCATTCATTCTGGCCATGTATTGTAGTTACCTGCCTCTCTTCCATTCAAGAAAAAATGTTTCTATCATTCTTAATTACTTGGTCCACTGCTTAACTAGGGAAACCATCTCTCAAACAATCAACTAATATGTACCACTAATCACTTCGCTTCATCATTTCAGAACAGTAGTCACGTGTAAATTCTTGTACTCTTTGGTCTGTCCCTTTTGTTATTTCTTATTTCCTAGATGTAGTGCTACACTAGTTGGTTCCACTGGCTATCAATTGTGCAAAATTATTATCACAGTGAGGATTTATCTGTTAGATGTCTCATATGCTAAGATTCAACATGTCACTCTTCATAGCTTTACTTTGATAACTCATGATATATAGGTTTACTTTCATGGCTGGCTATATAAATCTTCAAACCTCATCTCTTGCAATCCATTGCTTCATCTGTGCAGTCTCAAACTTAACATGATTGCATTCTTGAGAGGGTTTGATGTAAGATTTAAGTTGCTGATCCTGGTATGGGTACGCAGACGGGGACGGGTTTGGGGTTCGGGTATGACATTTTTTTTTGCCTGGGTATGGGTACGACAACATATATATATATACAGTTAAAAATCTAAAAAGTTAAATCTGTAATACTCGTAATTGCCAATATGAATAAACAAAATATCTAAATACCTCATAACTTGTAATAAGGAAAATTCAAAATACTCATGAATTGAAATTCATAATTCAGTGATTTCTCAAATGTCAATGCAAAATGAAAGTTACAATAAATATTCAATAATCTTCATATGGCTCTTTATCGAGAGCATCAAAGTCAACATTTGGTTTAAATTCATTTGAACCACAATCAGCTAGAACACCACTCCCACTAGCCATGTTTGTGTCATATGTAGAAGCTGCCTCATCAATAGAGACTTCGGCAAGATGTGCAACAATAGCATCTAAATCAGCACACTCAAGAGTTAGATCCCAATTCCTTGTCATCCTCTCCTTGTAATCAGGTTTCTTATGTGACAAGAGACGCAAGTTGGAGTGCACAAAGACCAAATCCTCAATTTTTTTTGCACCCAATCGGTTGTGTTTAACTGAGTGGATAAAGGAGTATGTACTCCAATTTTGCTCAGCTAAAGAACTTGCAATCTGTTAAATTTGCATACCATACAACATTTACAATTATAAGACATAAATTATTAAATTTAAATTTTAAATTATAATATATAGTAGGGAAAGAAAAATGAGGAAGTTCAATTAAAAAAACAAAAAGATGCATACTTGAGATAGAATTTTTATTGCAAGAGGTTGAAGGTGAAAATAGTCTTGGCCATGTAGGTACCACCATTCATGAACATCTTTCTTGTACTTATCTTGAAGAGTGCAAACATCTTGATTCTTTGAAGATATGAACTCGCCAAACTCACTTGAGACAACAATTTGCATAACTTCATCTGGGAATATTCTTCTAAATGCAGTCTTGTACCCAACAACAACCTCTTTGTTTTTATATGGTGCCACTTTCCTCGGTAGGGAAAGTATCTTTTTGCTATAATACTTTGGAGACAAAGCAAATGTTAAGAGATGTTTGCACTCTTATTTTATGGTCCTCCAACGCTCATCCATTATCCTTTGCACTCTTTTGAAAAATGTTTCTGTGGGGTCCTGCTCCTTGGCTTCTATTATGGTCCTTATTTTTTCAACTATGGAGTCCATGCCATCATAAATTTCACCCAAGCATGGTCAATCCATAGTTGCATACCTAATCATACTCATGATGGGCTCAGTGAAATTCAAAACATATTCCACACGAGCCCACCACTCATCATCTAGGATCAATGCTTTGATTTTTTGGGCTCTCTTTGATTGTGATTGCCTCCATACACTCCAAAGAGTGTTGATGACCATGGCGATCAATGCCTCTCGCACCTTTACAAGTCGTCTCAAGACAATTGTGTGTGATGCAAAACGAGTTTCGACAACCTAACATGGTGTAAAAAAATAAAAAATAAAAAAGGAGCAACTTAGCAAAAATTTTAAAATAATAAATATGCTAAAGGTAAAAAATAAAAATAAAATTACCTTCAACAACTCCAATTTGGAGGTCCTAAAGATGGCTTGTGACATATGATGATTTGTCACAAACATTTGAATCTCCTTGGCCTCCATGTAGATTTCCTTGACCCACTCGATTTGTGTGCCAATCTTTTGCAATATCAAGTTGAGATAGTGGACAACACATGGTGTCCAAAAAATATGCCCATATATACCCTCCACTATTGAACCAGCTATCCTACAACTTTCAGCATTGTTGGTTACAACTTGGACAATGTTTTCAGGGCCCACCATCTCAATGGCTTGTATGAGGATATTGGCAATGAAGCTTGCATCCTACACTTGCCCCTCACAATCAATTGCCTTAAAAAACATAGCCCCTTTAGGGGACATTGCAATGACATTAATTAGAGGCATGTTTTTGCAATCCTTCCATCCATCAGAAATGGACACTCCTATTTTGGGCCATGTATCCTTGATTGCTTTCAATGATGCATCTACGGAAGCTTTTTCTTTGGCCAATAAGGTGGTGCGCACCTTTTCATACCCAGGACTAGTGTAATCAATAGGTGCTCTGGCAATTGCAGTCACCATATCCCGCCAATATGGTGATCTAACAAGGTTGAAAGGAAGCCCATTGCTATAAATGCAACAAGCAATGCTTTCATCTACAAGCTCCCTATCCTCATTCTTGAAGGCATTTTCCAATGGGCCTCTTTTACGAGAAAGTGTATTGTCTTCTGCGGAAGATGATGGTGGCATGAAAGGATATGGGCCAACTTGTTCTATTAAGCCACTAGGAGGTTTCTGTGATCCCCTCTTGGAAAGAGGATGTGGTCTTTCCTTTGCTCTAGTACTTAGTCAGCATCCTCTTGTTCCTTGATATATCCCAATATTTGTTGCTTTGGGAACCCTTTTTTATTCATCCCTAGACAAACTCTTATTCCCATACTGGGAATAGTGCAGAAGTGAGCTTTGACTCGACTATACGAGCTCTTATATTCATTCGGACATTGGCTACAACGCCAACGATAACCCCCACCAATAGGTAGTTGTTCAATCATGGTTGTATATACTACATCAATTTTAAACGATCTCTCTACAAGTGGGGCAACTAAACTAGAACTACTAGCCATTCTATATGAATACAACAAAACAAAACAAACATTACAAATTTACAACTCTACAACTTAAAAAAGGTTTTAAAAATTATTTAAAACATTTAAAAAAAACTTGAAAAAAAATTGAAAAATCTTGAAATAAATTTGATGATTCACTCACCTTTGGTAGATAAATCTTCTTCTTGCAACTCTTTCTCTCCTATTGGTGTAGTTCTTTCACTCCCGTAGCCTTCACCTTCGAAGAAAAGTGTAGCAACCTTCAACAATCAACAATGGCAGCTTGGAGGCAAAAAATGCAGTTTTACCCTTTTGTTTTGATGAATGGAGAGGGCGAAATAGACTCATGTAGGGTTTTCTAAAGTTGAAAAAAGGTTTTAAAAATGTTAAAAATACTTTATTTTGATGCCCAAAATGGCATCCCTCCTGCGACACGCCTGGGTTCGCCCAGGATTTTGCTTGAGCGCCCTAGGTTCCCTGTGCGAACCCTCGGCGTCTTGTCCCTGTACCAGAACCCGAACCGAACCCATACGGGCATGATGGGCATATGGGAAGAACCTGATAACTTAGTGTGAGATGATTACCTACTTTGGGTAGGTCCATTATGAGATGGTTGCACACATCTTCATTTCTTGGCATAGGTCTTTTTTACATCAATGCCATGGCTATGATCACCAACCATTACTGGAATATTCTATGTGTGTTAGATGAAGAGTATTCTAAAATAGATCACCTTCATCAATTGAATCAACAGATGACTCACAAAGCATTGGTCCATTTGTCTATTTCTGGTTAGTCTTGTATAAGATTGGTTTGTTGAACAGTAATATCAATTTATATATTGATGTAACATTAGTGTTATATTATTGAAATGGATGGAAAACATGCATTAGAGAACTAATAGCTTTCAGTTTGGTGTTATTTTTATAAGGAGGCAGAAATATATCAATCATCTTGTCCACAAAGAGAGAAGACAAATGGAATTTGATTATCAAAACTCGTCTTGGTTTTACCTTTTATATTTGCATGAATGTTTCAGTTTGGCAGTTTTGGAGGGCATTGCACTTGCCAGTGATCCAAATTACAAGGTCTTGAGTAGTTCCTATCCATGGATAGCACGTAAAATCCTCACTGATAATTCTCCTCAACTTAGATCAACACTACAAGCTCTTTTGTACAAGGTCTTCTATCTTCTTTCTTCAAAGTATATTTATTTATCAAGCATGCTGCAAGCAATGTTATGATGTGATATCAAAAATTGACAATGTGGCAGGATGGTACATTCAGAATTGATCGTTTAGAGTCTTTGGTTTCTGAGGTTAGTTTGCTACCCTAAATATTGAATATGAGTAATTTACATCTCATACTGATGAAGTTTCAAACTTTCACACAAGTGCATTGGTAGATATTTTTTGATAAGTTTTGTGTTCTAAATTAACACAGTACAGAATAATGATGTGTCTTGGTTCAAAAAATAAGTTAGTAATATGAGTAAGTTGCTCTTTTTTCTGCAACTTGTGGCTTGTACCTTATATTTACCACTAATTCAAGTTTAAGAATTCATTAAATAAGTCTAAGATACTTTTTGGTGGCAGTCTTTACGGTCAACAACGGATGACACTTTAACAGGACAAAAAAAAACTGATAATGAATCTCTGCTGATGCATAGTCGCATCCTTACATTTACCCTAAGTGAGCAGGTAGTAGGAAACAAAATAAATTTGTTATAGTGATTATGTTTTACTGTAGTTATTTATTAAAGTTTGCATTCTGTAGGTTCTTATTATAATCTTGAAGCGAAATTTTGCTCATAAATCTTTATACTCCATAAAATGGAAATCTTTATTTACTATGCTCAATTTCTAGGGTGATTTTGTGAGGGAGATTTTTCTTGAAGAGATAGCCAAGGTATGCATACCTCTCTCATGTGCATTCAATGATTTGTGCATTGATGAGTCATTGCTTGAATGTTCAAAATAAAAAAATCCATGTAACCTGTGGCAATTTGTTATTTTATTGGTATGTTGTAGGGTATTGATGCACTTAATCGGGCAGCATTTGAGACAACTGCATCTATTGTTATTTCAAGCTTGCCCATGGTTCCTCCATTTACCTTACGCTTTGTGGAGGATGAAGACATAAAAAACTTGAAGACCTTGCGGCGCCTCATCCTATTGTTGTCAAATGGATTTGCAGAAAAGATGGACTATGGCACAGTGAGTTAAAGATTTGACACTATCATTGCATCAGATCATGTTGTCCTCAATACATTGTTCTTTTGAATTGACTGAATTGGTTGATGAACATATATTTTATAATATAATTTCTTCTTTGTTCCAGGAAGAAAAGGATACTCTTCTGAAAGAAAACAATGTTCAGAAGACATGGGAAGAGGCTATAATTGTTCTTCAACAAGTAAACTCTTTTGAGAAGGTTTTACCCATGCTTTCAGTCTTTTCGGAGGTATTCAATCGATAGTGATTAAATGGTTATGATCCTGTATATGTTTGATCCTGTATTCTGATGAAGAGGGCATATATGTTTTTTGTTGCAACTGTCTCTGATCTAATATTTATGTTACTAACTTATTTTGAATAATGTATTAATCACCTTTTTATTTATGTTATAGCTTCCAAGTTCAGCTCAGTGGCAAGCATTTATTTTGCCAGTGGATTTGGCTGGAAAGCTAGCATCACGCACTTTAGCAAGAACCATTAGAAGTTTTGTGCTTTAAGTTGGGTATCGTGGCAGGTTGGAAGCTCTTATCGTGATTACAACCCACTAATCGTGGCTTCTCATCGGTCAATTAACAATGATCAGTAAAAGAGTTTGGCATGGCAGGTAAGATCATATATTTTCATTTTCACCACTAGTTTTCATTTCTATTCCATTTGTATCAATAAATTGCCTATCTTTGCCATTGATACCTAAATAGAAAGTGAAATGTTGTTTTCTTAATGGAAATCCAGTCATAAATTTTGTAAGCGTTTTAATTTGTCCATTTCAGGACAACTCAAACCGGAATAGTATGTGAGGAAATCCTCTCTAAAAATTTGTAGGGGATGCTCCTTGATCTAATCTACTCCTAAAATCTAAAACAAATAAACTAGATTGTTACTTATGCACACTAACAAATTATCTTATGGGGGTATGGCATGCAAAGTTGCAAACAAGTGTTTGAAAACAATCTAGACCTATCTTTTTGTGCTTGAAGGTAGTGTAATGCCCCAATATTAAGGCATAAACTTGTGCATCACGATTCATCGAAATATGATGATTTTTGTCTAACCTACATGGAATATGACTTTCTTGCTATCAAGACATTTGTAATTCGTGATGTAATTGTTGGTGTTGGTCGCCAGTTAGGTGTTGGGAAGGAAGTGAAGGTGAACGGATGGCTATTTCAATTGCAACAGCAACAGGAATAGGAATGGCAACGACCTTGCCTAAGCCTCGTTTAACCTTATCCAATACTTGTTTTGGTCCTCTTCCATGGGGCAGGGAGACGGGGAAATGAAAAAGCACGAGGGGTCGGCTATTCTCCAACTTACTGGACACAAATCAGGAGAATTATAAAGGCTACCGTATGGTCACCTGTGAATCAACTGTTAGTACAGTAGCAGGTCCAAAAGAATGGACATAAAATACCTTTTCACTTCGTCCATTTGGAAGGGGTTGCCATATGATAACCCAACATATATATGAGGCAGTTCCAGAAATTAGTCAGTTTGAAGTTGGTCTTGCAAACTTGTTCATTCTGCATACTTCCACAAGCTTGACTATAAATGAGAATGCAAGTAGCAATGTTCCGCTTGACATGGAAGATGCCTTGAACCAGATTGGTCCAGAGGAAAACCATTATCGTCATCTGGATGAAGGGTATGATGACATACCTACTCATGTAAAGGTGTCAATGATGGGATGCTCACTAGTAATTTCTTTGAGAGCAAGAAGGTTTCATCTGGGTATTTGGCAGAAAATCGCCATTATACACAGAAATATAATAATAATCCCAAGCCACTAAAGGAAATAAGGAAAGCGCTTAAGGAAGAAATTGCAAGACAAGAGTCATTAAGGAAGCGCCCCACAAGGATAATTATTATTATACAAAAAATGGAATTAAATAAAAATTTAAGTTTTTAAGAATAGTCAACAATCTTATGAAGGGTTGTGTCTCTTGAAAGGATAAGGTATAAAAGGAAGATCATTCAAGGAAGAGGAGGTAGCAATGGAAAAGATAATTTTATATATGAATCTACTCCTTAAGGAGCATGAAACCTGATCTATAAATCTGAGGACGAAACCCCTCATGATATGCAATTAAGGACGAAAACTCTTAATTACTATTGCTGAGTTAATGGACGGAAACCCATGATTCAGGCAGACCCAAAGACATTTCAAAGGCAATTTACTAAAGAAAAATCATTGCAGTTTGGAGAAGATAAACAATAGATATAAGGATAAGTTTCATTCTACTAAAAAAAAAGTACATTCTAAATATTAATTCTGAATTACATTGAAATATTGCAACTATACTTTCCAATCGATTTCATGATTACAATTTATTTTGCAATTATTATTGTAAGCTAGGGTTTATTATATTTTAAGAAATAAGGAAACTCTAGAACGGGACATTACAATTGGTATTAGAGCTTTGATCCTGCCAGCCTGCGGGGTAAAGCTAAAATTTTGGATGCATTCTAATCAAAGAGATTTGAATGACTACAAAGGGGAGAGTACTGTAATGTTCCTTAGTGGTAATGACTGAAATTTTATTCCAACTTAGCTAAGAATACTTGCAACAAATAACCATTCAAATAAAAAGCAACAAGTGCAACATGTAGTCAATGAAACCCCAACTTCAAATAGCTTTATTCCTTTGCTCAAATGATGCAATTACAAAATAATAGTTCGCTGCCCCTCTATGACAGTCACGCAAAAATTTCATATCAGACCTTCAACCTATTACAAAATGACTTCAAACTTTTGACAAAAGATAACTAAACAATGAAGAATGATTGCCAATAGATCCCCAAATGATTCCAACTCTAGTTGACCACTGAAACACAATGAAATGTGACTGTAGGTGGTCTGATATAACTGTTATATAGAACTGATATGACTGTCCTCTTCCAGCAAGATGAAAGATGGCAAAATCTCCCTCAAGAAGTCCCAACGATAGCTCCTAGGCTTGAGCGAATGGTTGGGAATGATCACCACAAGTGCCAAATCTATGATGGATGTCAAACACAATGTTTGTATGACTGTGCTAATCCTGTAGGTGGCTGCAACTGACTGTGGCTGAATAATGAATGGCTGGAAGTTGTTCAAATCGCCCCAAAATACTTGATACAAAGCCCTCTTCAATGATTCTCAATGATAGAATGATCATCCAAGACCTGCAATATCTCCCTAATACCTGCAAATTCAATCCAATGGTGAAAGTAGAAGCAATATCACCTCACAATTCATAGGGGGTCATCACTCTACAAGGCAAGGGGTCATCTCCTTGCAATAAAGCATGAAAATCGGAATCTTCAAGCTTGCAAATGAAGTAAAAACATACCAAATCAGTCATGTCTTCAAATGTGATGAAATCCTCTATTTATTCTTGGCCGATTGGGTTGAGGCATTGTAGTTGTTTCCTTGCATTTAATTTCATTCCAATTGCATTGAATTTATCAATTGCTCTTCTCCTTCTATGGCGAATCCTTCTTGGGTAAATGTGCTTGGCATTGCTCTTTGTTTAAATGCGTTTCTTCTATCACAACCATGGGCGAATCCACTTTGGAGTTGTTGGCATATTTTGAAATGCAAATGTCCTTCATTGATCCTTGGGCGAATGATCCTTCTTGGTCAATCCTTCTTGTTTAGGCGAATGTGTCTTTTGGTGAACTTTACATCTTGGGTGAATATCTTTTGGCTTAGGTGAAAGCACCATGGCTTGGGCGAACCCAACCTATGCTTGATGATTCTCCCTTTTGGCCGTTGGAATCCTCTCTCCATGCAAACAGATCTCTAGGTGAATGTGTTTTTCCTTAGGCAAATGATATCTTCAATGCCCAAAGATCTTTGAGTGTAGCTGTTTGGAGATGCAATCAAATGCTAGTCGCCTTTCCCATGATCCAACCGATTGGCACATGATCCTATGTAGCCTTGTTGAAAATGCCTTTGACAATTGATTTTCCTTATGCAACTCGCACATGATCTAATGTAGTGAATTTAGCTCCTCCAATGCTTGGTCGATGGCTGATTTGAATTGGTATTGAATTGATGTTTGCACTTCCAATGATAATGCTTGGGCGAATGCATCATGGTGTAGGCGAGTGATCCTTTTCCTTGACCGTTGGCATTTGAACCTTGTCTTCCTTGGCGCATGATCCAATGAATGATTCCTTCCCTCATAGTCATTGGGTTCTTTGGCACATGATCCCATTCCTTGTCCACTGAATGCTTCATTCTCCTATGCGAATGCCCCTTGAAATGATCATTTGCAATTTGAACTTTATTTCCTTCTTTTGAATTTGAACTGAGTTCCCTCCTTATGCACTCATTGGGCTTTTCCTTGATAACTGGTTTCCTTATGAGAGATCATTTGAATTTGAATTTATTTCCCTCCATGATGCATTTGAACACCTTTTGTTTAGCTTGGACCTATTTCTTCAAACACACTCAACACATATTGTCAATAGGTCCTATCTCAAACTCCATAAGAAATAAATTAGAGAAAATGTAATTAAAGATTTCATTTCCCTTTTTACAACTTGGCCTTATAAAACACTTATGAATTTGGCCCCTCAATTATAGGTCCTACCACCCTGAATATGAGAAATTACAATAAGAATTGTAATTCCCATATGATGAAGCCCTTATGATTTTGGCTTATATGAAAATACAATGAAGATTATTTAAGCAAAATCACTTTCATTCCCTTACCATGTGTTCTAGCCTACGGGAATGATGAATAGGCTAAACACTCATACCACTTGTTGATCATTCCGGAAATGAGGACATGACAAGTACATGGACCTTTTTCAAGAGTTATTGTACAAACTTGATGCCCCCAAAATTGTTGACCAATATCAAAGTTTGTCAGATCATGTAAAGTCTTGCATTCTCTTTGATGAGTACTTGGAGGCACTCAAGTACCAGTATCCCAACAAAAGAGGTCTATATGAATACATAAGAAAAATGGCTACGGAGGAGATCAAGGAGAAAGATCCAAAAGAATCATTAATGACAACAAAAGAGAAGTCAGAATCAGAATCAGAAGAAGTTGCTAAACCCAAGGAAGAAGAAGAGCCGATATTGTGTGTTGAAGACGTGTCCATAATTGTAGATGATGCCCAAGAAACAACCACCCAATTTTCTGGTATGGAAGTAATTGAACCATGCAATTATGATTTGCAATGTATGGAAATGATTGGACCGTGTGATGTTGTAGAATGATTTGTCTAAGATTGACCCCCATGAGGAGGCATTGCAAGTTTATCAAGAAAATTCCATGATGATACACACCAAGTACATGAAGGTTGACCAGGAAACATTCGAACTCTTTGGTTCCAAGATTGATGAGCTCATTGATGGGTTAGTTTGTAGTCATGAGATGGAGACTTTTGACTTGCACATGATGGGTCTAGGAGAGACCAACTTGGACATTGAAGAACAATGGACACCTTCACCATGTTGTCACCCCACCACACTTGAAGACAAAATGGAGATAGCCCAGGGAGCTTGATGCTAAATGAAGTGAAAGATACGACCTTTAGTAATGTCATGTCACGATATTAAGGCATTGTTTAAATTAAAGATTTAAACATCATGATAAGATGGAGAAGTCGCTTTTGATGATAATCATGTATATAATAATATTTAATAAACATATATAATATTATTAATATATAATAATATTAAATAATATTATTTTATAAATATTTTTATATAATTAAATATACTTATTGTACTTATAAATAATAAATATAAATATAAAATATAAATATTAATAAATTAAAATAATAATATAAAATAAATATAAACATCATTATAAAGGACCGATGGAATAAGGCAAGAAGTAATAAAGACAAGTCTTAACAAAGCATTGATCCCATAAAGAATTAAGCACTCCTTGAATAAGACACAGGCAGCGATTCTTAAGAGACAATGGTTACTCCACATAGGCATAGACTAATTCAATGGAAGTAATTTACTAATGACAGCGATTATCATTATATTATAGAAGGTGCGATCTGTTTATTAAGAGCCACGACCATTGTTAAAATATTTGGAAAATATAAAAGTTCATAGAGAAGGAGCAATCATTCCCATAAACCATAAAGCATTGAATACAGCAGAAAATAATTCTATGAGCAGACTGAAAATATAAACCACCCATCTATGAAGGGACTCTTTTGCAGAGTGAAGATCTTTTTGTTATCATTGGTAATGGAGAAGAGAAATTTATCTTCACCACTATTCCAAGGCAGCTAGTACCGTCTATAGTGCATAACTATAATGCTCCGATGTTTTACATTTTGGATAAGTGGGAAGGAAGGCAAGCATTGGCAGAAAACATCACATTGGTTCTTACACAGAAGAGTCAACCAATAGCTGATACGAAATTCACCTACAAGGTTGTTTTGGCTAATAAAAATCAAATGGAAAATATATGGGCTAATAAAAATCAAATGAAAGCCATACTTCACACCAATTTGATCATAACCAGCCAATGTCATGAGGTAGAGACACCAAGAGAAATTAGGGAAAATAAATCAAATTTTCTCATACAATTCGATATTGATACAGATGTTGACTGCCCAATAGACAAATCTCTGTTTGAATCAATATAAAATCTAAATTTAATGGAGGTGAGGACATCCATACTTTAGCTAGTGGAAAGGATGGTTCTACTTTTGAAACTCGTAATGATAATTTTCAAGAGCAATATTTAGAATCTAGGAATACAACAAATGAGATTACCAGAACAAGCAATGATTTTTATGATAACCACCCCATGGATCTTGAGTTGTCGAATGAAATGAGAAGAATTTTTTGATATTTTTGGAAACTCTCTGATTGAATTAGTTACAGAATGTGAGAACCCCCAAAGTGGACTTCTAATGTCCCCTTTTTCCGAGTGATCATTTTGTGGAGTTGACTAGCCTATTTTATTTCCGTAGGCTAAGTCGGGAGTTATAAGGGAATAATTTGATTAATTAAATAATAAATAATACTAAGTCATTTTTGGGTTATTTATATTTAATTAATTAGCTGGACTTATTTTATTAGAAAAGTGACTTTATAATATTATATTGAGAAATTATAAAAATAAGTCACTTTTGAAAAAGGAAAAATATAAAGTAAAATAAAATAATAAAAGTGAGTCTTCTAGAAGCTACTTCTAGACAGTTCACTTGTGCCTTGAAAAAGAGGTGAAGGCAAGTCATTTGATTATCCTTGACATAGTTCAAAAACTTGGACTCGGAAAGTACTCGGCAAAACTCAGCAACTTAAAAAACACTTAATTTTAAAAAAAAAAAAATTTAAAAAAAAAAAATTAAAAAAAATTAATTTTTATGCAAAATACAGTTATAAAATGTACCAAATGAGTTTGGTTGGAGGTTTGGGGGCAACGCCCCCAATGGGGTCGAGGGGCAGTGCCCAAATGAAGACCTTCAAAACCACACACACCTTCATGGCACACACCATTTTCATAATTTTTTAAAAAGGCAAAAAACAATGTTTATAACACCAAAAAAATAGAGTTTTGGAGTGTTTTTTTCTGCGTTTTTGATGTATTGCTAATGCAACAAATCAAGTATTTGGAAAAACTCGGCGAGTTTTTGGTGAGTCTCGGCGAGTACTCGCCAAAAACTTGACGAGTTTTTCCAAATACTCGGCAAGAAAACTCGGAGGGTAAACCTTGTGAGTACTTGCGGAGCAAAAAATCTCGTGAGTACTCGGCGAATCGGAGAGTACTCAAAGAGTTTGCAAACTATGATCCTTGGCTTGTTATTTTCATTGAAGGTTTTCCTTGTGAGCTGCAACTACAGGTTCAGCATATTCCTAGGACGAAAACACTTGGAATATTGGTGGATTGGATGAAAATCCAATTCCATCTTGAGGTGGATTCATTTTAGAATTCACAATTGAGCTCATTGATCAGTGCCCTAGTTTTTGGTGTGATGTTTCAAGATTTTTCATAGAGATATATTTCTGTTGGTTGATACTGGAGGGTTCTATTGCCAATTTGTGAGATTTGTTCCAAATACAAATTGGGTGACATATTCAGATTTGTTGGAGGTTTCCATTGCAGGTTTTATGTCAGATTTTGTAGCAGATTTGGATGATATATTTCAGCTATCATTATTGAAGATATTGGTGAATGTATGTTATGCCATGTTTGAGGGTTTATGTTAAACCCTAGTGTCATTATTGTTTGCAGCCATTAACCCTAGTTGCTGCCATTTTTGGAAGGAAGAGTGCATTCAAGGGCCAATTGCAGCCCTCTTTATCTTGGCGCAGCCTTCTATAGGAAGAGAAATTCACATTGGGAAAGAGTTATACTTCAGAAAATCACCTTGGGAAAGAGTTATACTTCTAGCATCGAATCATGACAGGTATTGGAGGAAACATGGAGAATATTGGAAGTCGCAGCACTTTAGGGGAGTTGCAAGCTTGAACGCCACCGTCTAGGAAGACTTCACAGCCTATGGGAGAGAATAAATGTTGAAGACATTGAGCTACAGCAGTATACCATCATATTAGACCTTGAATTGCAGCAACTACAGCAGTTAAACATTTATATCAGACATTGTATATCAGCTAGGCACTACTTATGTGTGGAGTGATTTGATAATAAGGCATCATTTATAATTTTGCCATTGTACACTCACCTTGCATGAAGGGCGAATCTGGTATGTTTGAATGATGTTGATGTAATTTGCAAACAGCAATAAATCCATATGAATTAAACTTTATTGTGCAAATTGTGATATCCCGATATTAAGGCATTGTTTAAATTAAAGATTTAAACATAATGATAAAAGACAGTAAAGTTGCTTTCGTGAAATATGGTGTTTAGTCAATTTGAATGATAGAGATAATTGCGTATGTATTAATATTTAATAGATATATATAATATTATTAATATATAATATTTAATAAACAATATTAAATAATATTATTATATAAATATTCTAATATAATTAAAATATAATATATAATATATTTATTTAAATAATTAAATATATTATTATATAAAAATAAATATAAATATTAATAATATAAATATAAATATTAAATTAAATATTATTATAATTATGATTATTATAATATAATAATATAAATATATAAAATTAATATATATATTGAAAACTAAGTAGCGAATATATTAAGGGAGGTGCAATTCTTATAAATATTAATATTTTTATAAGGACTGACCATTAGTATGACCGCTACAAGACAAAGACAAAATATATGCAAAAGAGGGCAGTCATATCATAAGTAGCAAATGGAGTAATATCCAACGAATATGAATAGAAGAAACAAGTCTTAATGGACGACGTCATCTCATAAACAACACTCCTTATAATAAACGATTCCAATAAGGCAGCACAGGTAATAAGGAAATGTGTGTAAGACCAAGGGCAGCGATTAATATGAAGGGGCATCACCCTTCAAAGGGATGCTTCCCTTCATAAGAGCATAAGGATATAAAAGTTAGATTGGTGTGAGAGAGAATACGGGAATAAGGAGTATGATTATATTTCTGAGTTAAATATATATATATATATATATATTTCTGATATACATATATTCTAAGTATAAGATCTGCACTTGAAGTATATATAAAGTAGAGGCATCAAAAAGAGGAAATAGAGAAACAGATTTGCAATGAAGATATATAGAAAAGACATTAAATTGAGGAATGGTCCATTAATCTATTTGTGGCAGGATACTCATATGGGAGTATAATGTATAATATAATATGCTTGTTATTATCATATGGTAGCATATCCATAAGTTATTATTATTGATGTGATTATTTGTAAATGTGAATTTGATTAGTTCATTCTGCACACACCTTCACCATGATGCAGAAGGGAGAATTGCAAAGGGGGACGGCGAGAGGGCTCTCTTCTAGGTATGCCACCCGGGGGGGGAGACGCAATGAGCCCACATGGGCCAAAGGGGTTCTGCCTTATAGTGGAAAGGTACTGCCTTTGGGCCTAGAGAGTTTGGCTACCGGGACACCTTTCGTAATCTCTCTCCTCTCATGGTGCAATAATACAGGGAGATGAGAATTGCAAAAGGGGAATGGCGGGAGGGCTCTTTTCTAGGTACGCCACCCAGGGGGGACGCAATGAGCCCACATGGGCTAGAGGGGTTCTGTCTTTAGCATAAAGGGTACTGCCTCTGGGCTTAGAGAATGGCTACCAGGACACCCTTCGTCACCTCACTGTCTTATCATGTTGTAACAATACATGGAGATCAATCATGAGGAAACGAAAAGATTGCAGAATGAGGGGATAATGGACTTCATATGAATGGCATGCGCCACCTGAGTCCGGGGTGACCTCATATGAATGGCATGTGCCACATGAGGCCGAGGCAATCTCTTATGAATGGCATGCGCCACATTAGATCGAGGGCACCTTATATGAATGGCATGCGCCACATTAGATCGAGGGCACCTTAAATGAATGGCATGCACCACATAAAGACAAGGATACCCCATCAAGTCATTCTCTTCCATGCTTCCCCATGGTTGATCATCCCAAGGTAAGGTTTATTAATTTGCTATGGACTTACTAACGTTTGAGATCTCTAACTTGTTTGCAGGGATTAAATTAGGCCAAGGTACTCTCTAAATCCATTGTTTGTTTGAGAAGTTGATAGTTTAGGATAAAATTAGTATAATTCTTATTAGGGACATTACATAAGAGACATTACAAATAATACTATGAACTGATTATTATCTAATTTATTGATCTTTAATATTTCTAATGTCCCTTTCTAGTGATCTAATCATGTACAATGTAACATACACCCCTGATATATGTTCTGCTCTGTATGTGTTTTTGTGTTTTTCTTGTTGTTTTGCTATTTAGGGTTTTATGGGTTTTGCTTGCATGTGTGTTTTGACATGAAATATATAGGAAATGAAGTATAAACTAAAAACCCAGAAAATATATAATGTATTTGCACAAACGGATAAAGACCCAGATCATAGAAAGTGGTAGAACTAATTACAAAGACATACCCATATGAAAATCTTCAACTTGATTCATTGCTGAAATTGCACCAGCATACAATATTATGGAAAATCATCAATGAATGCATACAAATGAGGTTCCCCACAAAATATAGAGCTGCAACAATAAATATGATCTCCAAACGCCAAGAATGAAGGCTTTAGTTGATGCAAATGAAGTTGGATTGGTACCCACAAAGCCCGTCCCTCCACAAGTGGTACGGTCAGGCTGGTACACTAAATTAACAAGGAAATCACACAAATCCACTTTTAAAACTCTATTTCTCCTAATATTTCTACAGTAGCTAGGCGATGAAGATGGTTGAGAATAGCAGCCCAAACAAGTACCAAATCTGCACCAAAGGAAGGGTACGACCCTCTAGATAGTACAGCCTACAATATGAGGGTACGGCCTGCTGTGAAATGGCTATGACAGCCACAAAATCATTTCAAAAGTCTTAAATCTGATTGATAAATCCCTATCCTCAATTGCACTTTCAAACTCCTCCAAGATTGATCATTTTCAACTCGAAAACTTCTTCAAAATACTTCTGGTGAATGCACAAATGAGACCTCTAGATGAAGCCTCCACAAATCCTCTTCTGATATGGTCTTCTACGCATGAGGAAAGGGACCAGTGCTGGGGTTTTCGTCCCAACACAACCAACTGAAACCCTAGAGCCAAGCTCCAAATGCCAAAGCACAATAAACTCACAAAGAGAGCCAAAATCAATAATCTTCGCATCCCCAAATGAGAGCACTTTTTGCCTTTTTGTTTCTCTACTTTCCCAACGCCCAAGAGAAGAGTTTTTTTAATTATTTTTTTATTTATAAATCAACCCCTTATTGCTCCATGAGGGGCGTCCACTCCTAGGCATGTCACTTTTAAGTTACAACTTTAATTTATAAAGTGACATTATAATATAACTTAAAGTTATATTATGTCTAATAAAATATCATAAGTTTAATCTTTAATTTAATTTATATTGTCTCCAATAATGCTCTAGACATGTCGAAACCATGAGACATGTGCAAAGGTCCTCCACAACTGCCCTGCTAAAAATAGCAAGTACCCAGCTCCCAACTTACTATAAACAGTAAGTCCCCTGAAATGACCCCCTAAACACCTCCATTAGCCTACGAGAGTCTGGTCATAGGCTAATCCCTGTTTGCTGATCCAATGGGCTAGATGGGGGACATTACAATCCGCCCTCCCCAAGATTGCTTGTCTTCAAGCAACTTCAGCACAGGATGCTACAATATCTATTCACTCTCCCAAGTGACATCCTCAACTGGTAAATTCTTCCACTTTACCAGGTACTCTCTGATAACCCGTTTACTCAAATTTCTCTCTTGGGTGTCGATAATAGCCTCTGGTACCAGAATTAGCTTCCCCTCCTCATCCAATGGTGGAAGCTCAACTAAAGGAATCACATTGTGGCCAAGAGTTTTCTTCAACCTGGAAACATGAAACACATTATGCACTTTGCTATTTGTTGGCAATTCAAGCTCATATGTGTAATGAGCCAAACTCAAATTTAATATAAAATATCAGATCTGAAAATATAGTTTCAACAAATCCACCCAAAACTACACTGAAACTGATGTAACTAGCTAGCTAGTCTTGCAAGGAATTAACACCCAATATGTTGAAACTTCACCAAGATGATTTTTTATTACTTTTCAAATGGAAATGACATGTTATCAGGTCTGTAATATTGATCTATAGCAGCAGCAACATTACAACTTCAAATAGCCAAAATCTAGGCAAAACCCACAAAAATTGCCGACACCGGCAAACATCCAGATGTACCCCAAACACCATAAAATGATATTGTTTGATTATCAACAAGAAAATACATGAAATATAGTCTGATATGATTAAAATATTTGTAGCAAACACCTACAGCACTCAACCACAAACTGCACAACCAAATCTTCACTACAAGCTGAAATACACACTGTGTATTCAAACCCACAAGCCATAAAAACTACACATCACAACCCAAAACTCCCAGAGCTGATCTCTAGCACTATGAAATGAAATCTACAGCTGCTACACAACAAACAAAAGGAAATAACAACAGCAACTCTTTCCAGCACTTCTGGAACCACCACGACAACACAAGAAGACCTGCACACACAAATAATGGAAACTGCCGAAAACTGCCAGAAACTACTGAATCCTTGAAGCTCTGTGCAACTTCTAGATGAAGCTACTCCTTGTGATCAAAGGGTTTGCATCCTCTGGCCACCTGAAACTCATGGGTTTTCGTCCACAAGCCTCTTTACTCCAATGGGTTTTCGTCCATTGAAGCCACAATCTGCAAATCTGTAAGTTTGAGAGAAAATAACAAATCAACAATAGCCCCAAATGACCCAAATTACATATTTGTATCAATATTTCGTGGGAGAGAGGGAAACCTAAGATTCCCACGTTTTCCTTTGATTTCTTGCTATTTTGGGGTATGACAGTTGTCATAAGTTGTCATATATTGTCATAAATTCCCCGCCACTTGTGATTTACCAAGATTTTCGAAATCTTCATGCAAATGGACACCTCACAAAATCTAATGCCCCTTTTTGAGTCTCACAACAATTAATTTAATATTTAATTGTCCTCTTAGAATAGATATTACTTGGACAATATTAAATATTAAATATTTATTCTTCCTATGCTTGCCCAATTAACCCACGGAAGAATAAAATGGGCTAATATTGACCATTAATTAATTATTTTAGAAAGGGGACATGACAATATGCCACTTCACCCACTCTTCTGATAATCCTGAATGGACCATAAAACCTGGGTTTCAATTTTTCTACTCCACTCTTCTTGAAAGTGGACTGCCTGTAGGGTTGGAGCCTCAAATACACCATGTCTCCAACCTCGAAACTCCTCTCTATCCAGTGCTGATCAGCATAAGCTTCTGTTGATTCTGTGCCTGCTGTATATTTTCCTTGAGCTCCTTTACTATGTCCTGGCTTTCCTCCAAAAGTTCCTTTGCCTTGAGTACCCGACTGTTACCAAGTAAGAGATTTGTGAAGCATGGGGCATTATAACCATATAGTGCCCTGAAAGGAGTCATCTGGATAGACATGTGGAATGTTGTGTTATAACAGTACTCCCCCAACTGCAACCATCTAATCCAAGCCTTCTTCTACCCCGAAACATAATTATGAAGATACCCCTCCGACCATTTGTTCGCCACCTCTGTTTGGCCATCTATCTGTGGGTGGTAACTGGTACTAGGAGTGAACTCAGTGCCGCACAATCTGAATAGCTCTTGCTAGAATAAACTCAGGAACTTGTTGTCCCTATCACTGACTATACTCCTAGGTATCCTGTGAAGCTTGAATATCTCCCTGAAAAATAAATCAGCCACCTACGCAGCTGTATAGGTTGCTGAAATGGCGAAAAAATGTGCAAATTTGGTAAGTCTTTCGACTACCACATAAATACACTCGTCTTGAACTTTTGGCAACCCTGTGATAAAGTCCATGGAGATACATTCTCATTTCTGATTGGGAATAGGCAATGGCTATAATAAACCTGCTAGATAAGTATGCTCATGCTTATTCTGTTGGCAAATGGGACACTCATGAACATACTTAAGTACCTCTTCATTGAGTCCTTTCCATGTGAACCTTTCCCGAATCTGCCTATAAGTCTTGAAGAATCCAGGATGGCCAGCCATTGGAGTATCATGGAAAGTTCTTATCACCTTATGCTTGAACTGAGAACTAAGCACCAAAAATATTGTCTTTGTATATGATCAAATCATTCATCACAGAATATCTATCATCCCTGATAGTGCCCTCAATGACTCCTGCTGCCCAAGAGTCCTTAGTATAGTCCGCTACAATCAACTCCCTCGAATCAGCAAAGATCTCTCCAACTAAGCACAAGTGGGGTCTCCTCAACAAAGCATCTGCAACTATATATCCTCTTCCCCTTGACATACTCGATGTCAAAATCATAGGCCTGGAGCCTACTGACCCACTTTTGCTGTCTATCATTCAGATCCTTTTGGTTCATGAAATATTTTATGCTGTTATAGTCTGTTTTTATGATGAACTTCCCTCCTACCAGATAAGGTTTGAATTTGGCCAATGCATGCATCATGACCAACATCTCTCGGTCATACACTAAGTAACTCCTCTCGACATCCCGAAGTTTCCTGCTCTTGAATGCTATCGGGTGTTTCTCCTGCATAAGCACTGGCCCTATCCCCTTTCCTGGAGCATCACACTCTAGCTCAAACGGCCTAGAGAAGTCGGGGATCGCTAACACAGGGCAAGTAGACATCAAGTGCTTGAAGTGATCAAAGCACTGCTGAGTTCTGTCATTCCACTCAAAGGCTCCTTTCTTCGTCAAGTCTGTCAATGGTGTAGCTGTTTGAGAGAAGCCTTTTACAAACCTCCTGTAAAAACCGCAAAGCTCGAAAAAACCCTTAAACTGTGTGAGGTTTGTGGGTGGGGGCCAATCAACAATTGCCTTTATCTTCTCTGGATCTAGCCTGACACCATCAACACTGATAATGTGGCCCAAGTAAAGTAGCTTAATCATGCCAAAGTCGCATTTGGACTCCTTGGCATAGAGGGACTCACTCTCCAAAATGCTCAACACCTCCAGATGTCTCATGTGATCCTCCCAAGTCCTACTGAAAATCAGTATATCGTCAAAGAAGATCAATACAAACTTCCGAAGTTGCTATCTGAAAACTTGGTTCATGCAACTCTGGAAGGTAGCAGGGGCATTGGTTAACCCAAACGGCATCACCAGAAACTCAAAGTGGTCGTAATGACATCTAAAAGTAGTTTTTTCTATGTCCTCTGCCCTCATACAGATATGGTGGTATCCTGACCTTAAATCAATTTTTGAAAAATAGCAAACACCATGCAGCTCATCTATCAACTCATCAATCCTAGTAATAGGATACCCGTTCTTGATGGTTTTCTTATTCAGTGCCCGATAGTCAATGCACATCGTAATCGTCCCATCCTTCTTTTTAACCAAAACCACTACAGAAGCAAAAGGACTCTTACTTGGCCAAATGTGTCCCATCTCCAACAACTCCTTGATGGTCTTCTCTATCTCATTCTTAAGGATCTTAGGATGTCAATAGGGAGTAATCATGATGGGCTCGGTCCCACCCTCTAATTCTATAACATGCTCTATATCCTTGTTAGGTGGCACCCCGCGAGGTATATCTCCAAACACCTTGTTGTGCTTGGTCAAGAGCTTTTGAATGTCTGGATGGTAACCGCTCTTTTGTTGTGGTGGGGACTCTGGCATGATAAGGCACTCTGCTGCCCACTCTACCTGGTCATGTTGTAACAGTCTTTCCGTCCTCTTAAGTTACACTACCCGTGGTCCACCATCTGAGAAGCCTTTAAGACATATTTTCTTCCCCTTAAATTCAAATTTCATTTCCATTTTGTTTACATTCATGGTAAACTTATTAAGATATTCTTTTATTTGTTGATACTTAGAATCTCCTATTTTTAGTTAATGGTCAGTTTCTTGAACGGTATGTAATTATGACAAGATCATGTGTTGATCTCTGGTAGTCTTTGGCAATTTCTAAATATAGAAACTTGCTTTCTTTGTAATTACTTGTAACCTATTTAAGAGCCTTTGCTCTATGTGAATATCATCGAGCATTCTGCCATTTACCTGTGTAATATGGTATCAGAGCAAGGAAACAAAATTTTTTAAATTTTTTTTCTGGTGCCTGTCAGTTCTCTCTTTGCTAAGCTTCGGCTTTTATTTTTCTGCAAAATCGCGTGTCTTTGCCCTAGTTGTTATCTGTTATCCTCTTGAAGGTCGCGTTTGCATCTGGTGTGAAGGACAAGACTAGGTCGCGATTTTTTTAGCGGCATTTTTGCATCAACTCGCGAGTTTTGGAGTCACGGATTCCTGGTTCTTTGTGGTCGCGTTCAAGTTTTCATCTGGCAGTCGCGATTCACATCTCTATGCTTCCAGTAACCTGTCGCGATTCACATTTCTGAGCTTCACAGGCTTCCATTGGCGGTTTCTTTTTCAGTTTGGCCGCCGTTCCTTGTGTATTGGTTGTTGCTTCGTTCATTCCGTGTTTTCAGAGATTTTAATCGCTGTTACAAAGTCTGTGATCACCAGTTTAGAAAATTAGTGGTGGTTTGCTTCTGTCTTTTGTAGGCATGATCTTCCTAATCAGTTTTTAGTGCTTTCATGGCCGCCTAGGGCCTCTGAATTTTTCGGCTACGGTTTTGACCCTCTGGCTCAAGTTGGAATTTTTTTTCGATTGCAAATTCTTGGCGAGTTTTTCGAGACAATTTTTGGGTACCTGCCGGATTTTTCTGGGTGCCTTGAAATCTGTGCCTTGAAATTTGTGCCGACGGATTTGTCTCAAAGTTTGTGCCTATAAACTGCCTCAACCTCCTGTGCATTGGAATTGGTGCTTCGGGTTCCGTGCATTTCAACCCTTTTTCAGTACCTCGTTTTTCGTGCTTCAAAAAGCGTGCAAGATGGTGAGTTTGACCAACATCATGTTGGAAGGCAGTCAACGATTTAATGGCAAAAATTATAATACCTGGAAGCAGCGAATGATGACCATCTTTGAATATCGCTGCCTCGCTCGGATCATTCTAGGCACTACTACTCGTCCAGCAACGGCGAGTACAGACTAGGATAAGTTTGACAAACCAACCCGTGAAGCAGTCATGCTCATTAAGCTATCAGTCACAGAGGATCAGCTACCTTAGATTCCGGCTGGAAAGACAGCAAAGGAGATTTGGGACCATCTGAAGGGTTTGCATGAAACCTCCGACAAGAGCCGTGCGTTCTTCCTGAAAAATATACTGTTTTCTATCATGATGGATGAGAAGACATCTTTGCAGACGCACCTGAACAAGATCCAGGAGATCAGAGATTAGCTAGTGGCTATTGGTCGAAAAATGGAGGAAGAAGACCTGGTTGTGATCACTTTGAAAAGTCTACCTAAGTCCTATGAACATTTCATTGAGACTCTCAACATTACATCAGCTAATGTTGATCTGAAGTTTCCAGAACTCTGTACTATCCTCTTGCAGCAGGATCGCTAGAAACAACAGTTTTGTAGTAGTGCTTCTTTGTCCTCTTCAGAGCAGGCTTTTGCAGCCAAGTTTTAGGCTCAGAATAAAGGCAAAAGTCAGCCTCCACAGCAGAATCAACCAGCGCCATCTCAGGACAGCGGTAAGAAGAACATTTAGTGTAACTACTGTCACAAGTTTGGACACATCAAGAAAGATTGTCGCGCACGTATCGCTTCTGAACAGAAGCAGGGAGGGTCTCAGCAGAAGGCCAACAATGCGGAGCACACTGAGTAGGAGACTGCGTTTTACGCCTTCATGGCTAAAAGACCTGTTGACCATGCAAAATCTTCTGCCTGGTACATTGATTCAGGTGCTTTGCGTCACTTCACTCATTGTCGTGACTGGGTTACAGAACTCTCCTCTTTCAATGATTCAGTGGTCTTTGGTGGTGGATAAGTGTACACAGTTGCCAGTAAGGGCACTGTTCAGCTTCAGTCTGGTGGGAGGAAAATCATATACCTCAACGTATATTATGTTCCTAGTATGGAACTTAACTTGCTTTCAGTCAGCCAGATCATGAAACACTCTCCACAACTTGATGTGGTGTTCAGCACTCACCGATGCTCGATCATCGACCGGGAAACCAAATCCCCTGTAGCTGTTGGCATTGAGGACCATGGTCTTTATCGACTTGTGGATTCGGATGGTCCTCCTGAATCAGCCCTAGCAGTTCGACACTCTTCGGTTACCAGTCTCTGGCATCAGCGGTATGGGCACCTGAATGTGCACTACCTGTCTCAACTCTCCCGACAACACCTGGTAGATGGGCTCCCTGAGATTTAGGCTCAGAACTTCGATGTCTGCGGATCGTGTCAAGTTGGGAAACAACACCGCACGCCATTCCCGACTGGTGACTCCTGGCGTGCATCCAAGGTACTTCAGTTGGTTCATGTTGATGTTTGTGGACCTATGAATACTCTTTCAGTTACTGGATGCAAATACTTTTTACTGTTTGTTGATGATTTCAGTAGGAAAATGTGGGTTTACTTTCTTAGACAGAAATCAGATGTGTTTTTAGTTTTTTAGAAGTTTAAGGCCTTAGTAGAAAAAGAGTCTGGTTGTTCCATTGTCACTCTTAGGTCAGATAATGGGGGGGAATTTTGTTCAAATGCGTTCTCCAACTTCTGTGATACACATGGCATCAAACGCCAATTGACCACACCCTACACTCCTCAATAGAATAGTGTTGTAGAGCGGCGCAACCACACTATAACTGAGTTAGCTTATTCCATGATGGAGCATAGATGTGTTCCTAAGAAATTTGGGGCAGAAGCAGTTTTCACTGCAGTTTACTTCCTTAACCGGCCTCCGACCTATGCAGTTAAGGATAAAACTCCAGAAGAAGTCTGGACTAGCCGCAAGCCGCGGGTCAGTCATCTGAAAATTTTTGGCTCTCTTGCCTATGTTTGGATTCCCGATGCTAAGCACTCTAAACTGGACTCCAAGAGTCAAAAATTAATGTTCACAAGATACAGTGATAACCACAAGGCCTATTGGCTAATTGACATTGAGACAGACCGTCTCATCTTCAGTCGTGATGTGGTTTTTGATGAAGAGCGGGGACCCTTCTTCTCTCCCTCTTCTGTGCAGCAATCCGAAGATCAACCTTTGAAGGCTCCTGACTTGGGTGTCCGTCTTCCATTAGGTCCACCTTATGGCAGGGATGCTGATAATTCTTCAGATTCCGATGATTCTCAGTTTGACATCCCTGAGGATGATCCTAAGTATCCTCCTGATGCACTTGTTCTACATGATGCACCTGTTCTACCTGTTGCACCTATTCTAGAACCTCCTGCTGAACCTGACGTTGGCCCATCTACCTGTCACCCCAAATGGTGGTCTCAGACAATTGCCGATCTTCATGATAATGACCTTGTTGAGGGTAGATCCTCCCGGAATAAGAGCAAACAGCAGCATACAGTAAACTTTGCTCTCATGGCCAACCTACACAGTGTCTATGAGCCTCAGACTTATTCAAAGGCTAAAGGTATTCCAGAGTGGGATACGGCGATGGAATCAGAACTCCAGAGCCTTCAGAAGAACCACACCTAGGTCCTTTCAAATCTTCCTCCAGGGAAGAAAACCCATTAGCTGCAAATGGGTGTATAAAGTTAAGTACAAGGCTGACAGAACCCTAGACAAGTACAAAGCACGGCTTGTTGCTCAAGGTTTCTCACAGAAAGAAGGCATCGACTATGAGGAGACTTTTGCTCCTACAACCAAGATGAGTGCCATATGGCTCGTCCTTGCCTTAGCAGCCCAGTTTGGATGGAAAGTCCATCAGATGGACGTCAAAAGTGCCTTTCTCAACGGTGAGTTGCAGGAAGAAGTCTATATGACGCAGCCTCCTGGTTTCAAGGTTGCTAGACAAGAACAGAAAGTCTGTAGACTGGTCAAAGCACTTTATGGCTTGAAGTAGGCTCTAAGAGCATGGTACATCAAAATCGACAAGTACCTCACAGCTCATGGCTTTAAGCGGAGTCCATCAGACCCAAATTTGTACATCAAACATACTGGTAATGATATATTGTTGCTTGTTGTCTATGTGGATGATTTGCTCATTACTGGTAGCTCGGCACACCTGATCGATAAGATCAAATAGGACCTATGCAAATCCTTTGATATGACAGATTTGGGACTTTCACACTATTGTCTAGGTGTTGAGGTTTGGCAAACTCAGAACAACATCTTCATCTCTCAGTCGAAATATGCTCGCAATCTTCTGGATAGGTTTCGAATGCAGGACTGCAAACCAGCCTCCACCCCGATGGAAAAAGGCCTTAAGCTGTCCGCTCAGTTTGACTCACCAGTGGTTGATGAGTCTCTGTTTAGACAGCTAGTAGGCAGTCTTATCTATTTGACTGCTACTAGACCAGACATCAGTTTTGCCGTCAGCTACATTTGAAGCTTTTTGACAGCTCCTAAGGCTGTTCATTGGGTAGTGGCTAAGCAAGTGCTGCGGTACGTGAAAGGCACTTCTGACTTTAGAATTCTTTACACAAGGAATTCTAATCCCAGCCTTAGAGGCTTCACAGATTCAGATTGGGCAGGTTCAGTTGATGACAGAAAATCAACTTCTGGGTATGTGTTCAGTTTGGGATCTGGTGCCGTCACATGGACCAGTAAGAAGCAATAGGCTGTAGCACTCTCCTCCACCGAAGCTGAGAATTGCGGTGCAGTGAAGGCAGCTTGTGAGGCAGTTTGGCTTCGCCGAATGCTTGCAGATATGCAACTATCTCAAGCAGGTCCGACTCCCCTGTTTGTGACAATCAGGGAGTTCTCAAACTTGCCAAGAATCCAGTCTTCCATGAAAGAACCAAGCATGTAGAGACGCATTGTCACTTCATCAGATCGTTGGTTGAAGACGGATCAGTTCAGTTGCTGTATGTTCCGACTGAGGATCAGACAGTTGATATTCTCACCAAGTCTCTTAGTCCTGACGAGTTTGTAAAATTCAGGGGGTCTCTTGGTGTAGTGCATAGGTTGATCATTAAGGGAGGGTATTAAGATATTCTTTTATTTGTTGATACTTAGAATCTCCTATTTTTAGTTAATGGTTAGTTTCTTGTAACGGTATGTAATTATGACAAGATCATGTGTCGATCTCTGGCAGTCTTTGGCAGTTTCTAAATATAGAAACTTTCTTTCTTTGTAATTACTTGTAACCTATTTAAGAGCCTTTGTTCTATGTGAATATCATCGAGCATTCTGCCATTTACCTGTGTAATAAAACTCTCCTAGCTGACTCATCCAATGCATGCCTAGCACAACATCTGAATCCCCAATGCCAACAACGTAGAAATCATCAATCAACTCACTCACCCATGATAATCTTCAATCTAGAGATTTTCCTGTTGCACTGCATTTTAAACTCGTCGGCTACCATTACTTTGAAGCCTTCGAATTCCTCTACCTTCAATCCACATCGAGCTACCAACCCTTCATTGATAAAATTATGTGTGGCCCCTATGTCAATGAGAGTGATGATATGCTGACCTCTGAGTACACCATGCACCCTAAAAGAGCCAACCTTCTGAAAACTAGAAAGTTGGGCAAGAGTCCCATCACTACCAGCACTGTGCTGTGATGCTCTCTCATCCCCACTATCCTCATGGTCTAAATGCTAATCTGAAGGTGAATCTGATGCCTCTGATTGTGTCTCCTCAGCTAAATAATATTCTATCAGCTTAGCCTTAGCCTTGTGTGGGCACTTATGTGAGGGATCCCATGGCTCTTTGCAGTGAAAGCAAAGCTTTTTCCTCCTGTATTCATTGAGCTGGTCATCTGTCAACCTATTTGATTTATCCTTAGGTCGGTCAACATCCCTCTAGAAGGGTCTCCTGTCCTTCTCCTTATCCCTTCTATGTGGAAAGCCCTTAGATTGAAATTTATTCTGTCACACTGAGGACTCCATAACTCGGGCCTTTTTCATGGCCTCCTAAAGTGATGCAGGGTCAAAGCCCTTAACCCAACCACGTAATGGGTCTGATAGTCCATCTACAAACAAGATAACCAATCTATGCTCTGAGATGTCTGGGACCATAACAGATAGCTCCTGAAACTCTGATACATAGGAGTCTACCAATCCACTCTGCCTCAGCTGTGCCAACTCCTTGAATTACAATTCAAGATCTCTTTTATCAAACCTGTCGATCAGTCTAGCAGTAAACTCCACATATGCAGTAATCTGATTGTGGCCCAGTGTAACCTTCCCGTTACTCCACTTATGTGCAGTCCCCTCCAAATGTAAAGCCGCATAAGTTATAGCATCCTCCTCTGGCATGGGACTAATCTGCAACTAACTGTCCAATTTCTGGATCCAAGCTCTCATGGTGGTTTTGCCAGAACCATCAAAATATGGGAGTCATCTTACTAACTTTTTTTCTGCAACTCCTGGTTCTGTGGTCTATTCCCCTTGCGAGGTCTATGCTTCATCCAGAGATCAGAGTACTCCCCGAATGTCATCTCAGCTCTGAATTCGGCACTAGATGCCCGCCAGTCTCTCAAACTCTCATCCTGAAACTCTAACTGAGTGGGATCCTGTTCAAGAACTTAGTTCCTGGGTACAAAAACTGGTATGCCAGGTCTATCACCTGTTGTAAACTGTGAAGCTCTCCGGTTGGTGACTGATGCCTCACCCCCATCATCCCTATACCTATGTCTATCATCATGGTTTATTATTTCTATCTCCGTTGTTCCTGTCACCATTGTGCCTATCACCTCTTGGATTATTCCTATTTCTGTCACCACCATTGTTCCTGTTCCTGTCACCACCATTGTTCCTGTTCCTGTCATGGTGTTTGTTGTTGTCCCTATTGTTTCTTCCATCCTGGGGTGCCAACTGCTCAAGGATATGAGCTATCTCTGCCTGTGATTCTCTCAACTCCTCCCATGACTCCCTCATTTCCCTCTCCATAGCCAACTGACTCCTAGTTAGTGCGTTTAGAATCTCATGCATACTAGGTTCCTCCTTTTCTCTATCACCCATCTCTCCTGGAGTAGATTCTATAACTGGTGGTAATTCACCTGAAAATGGGTCTGTAATCGATACTGGATTCTCTGGTTCTTCTAACCGTGGTACCTGTGTTTCCTGTTGTAACCTGTTTCTCCTGGTATTGTAGTGGTGTGTCAATGACTGCATAGGTAACATAACTCAAATCTCACTGCATGTCTGTATTTGTATCATAGGATGGCAAGATCTTTTGCTTTGATACCACTGTAACATACACCCCTGATATATGTTCTGCTCTGTATGTGTTTTTGTGTTTTTCTTGTTGTTTTGCTATTTAGGGTTTTATGGGTTTTGCTTGCATGTGTGTTTTGACATGAAATATATAGGAAATGAAGCATAAACTAAAAACCCAGAAAATATATAATGTATTTGCACAAACGGATAAAGACCCAGATCATAGAAAGTGGTAAAACTAATTATAGACATACCCATATGAAAATCTTCAACTTGATTCATTGTCGAAATTCTACCAGCATACAATGTTATGGAAAATCACCAAGGAATGCATACAAATGAGGTTCACCACAAAATACAGAGCTGCAACAATAAATATGATCTCCAAATGCCAAGAATGAAGGCTTTAGTCGATGCAAATGAAGTTGGATTGGTACCCACAAAGCCCACGCCCCTCCACAGGTGATACGGCCAGGCTGGTACACTAAATCAGCAAGGAAATCACACATCCACTTTTAAAACTCTGTTTCTGCTTCTAATATTTCTGCAGTAGCTAGGCGATGAAGATGGTTGAGAATAGTGTTGGCATTTCAATTCGCACCTCTGGAATGTGAGTTGGAAACGAACAACTATGCACAGATAAATTGCTCTCCTATTGAAAGGGGGAGTTCCTTTTTTGCTGATGTTCGTTGAAAAGATAAATAAATTAAATTTCACCTATCTTCTTTTTGATTCTCAGCTGCGAGCACAAGGTTATAAAACTCTTAATGCTGCAGAAGAGGTTTTTTTCCTTTTTAAAACTTCTACTACAACTAGGTTTAAACTAATGATGCTTTTAATCTCCTAAGTAAATTCAGAGCAAAGGGATTAAAAGTGGACAAGGAATGATTGTTTTAACACGAAAACTTAAGTAAATTTCTCCCAGATTTACATCACAAGACTCATTGTACTTTAATGATGAAAGCTGAAATAAAAGTTACACAAGCCACACATCTGACGACAAAACTTGATGATTTGAGATAGAATATCAGAGCAAAGGCAGGCATGAGATTTCTATTCCAACATCACAAAGTTGATACAACTCCAGGACAGCAATTGAAATATTCCGAGCCAAATTTTTTTGTTTTTTCAAATTACAAATTACAAACCAATGCACCCGTTAAGGTTAGCAGCTAAACCAAAACGTTGCTGAAGCAACTCTAACCAGAATGTACACCAGGATCCCGATGTGGGCAAGGTGTGAGCATTCGTTAGAGGATCTTAATCAAAATGCTTATGCAATAACTCTAACCAAGAATGGCGCCAATGATGGCGAGCATATGGTCAGAGGGTCTTCTACACTAAGTACTGAAAGAGAACTCGACACCAAGTATGTGCTACCCAATCCAATATGGAGTTGAGGCGACCATATGGCGGAGTATTACAAATTACAATGCTTGAAAGAAATAACTGTAATGCTGAAAGTACTCAACACCCAGAATGTGCTTTCTATCCCGGAATGGGAAGTAGCTACCATAGGGCGGAGGTAAAGTAAATACAAAAGCAAATACTGGAAGTAGAGTTGAGCATTACAAATCAGAATTGAACAAGATTGAGAATTACTGCCAGTACTACTGTCAGTTTACAAAATGAATCTCATTCGCCTTTAAATTAAAACCAGCAACCTATGAATTTACTCATATGCTCATATCTCCCTCATAACTCATCCAATTGACTTGAAACAAAATGCAATATTCCCTAAGAATGATGATGCTTAGGATAGAACACTGAAAACAGATCAAAATGCCATGTATTATTTATGCACAGATTCCAATGCATCAGCAGAGGGTACGGCCTTCAAGAAAGGGCGATCTGCCTTTTAAAAATCACAGCTATCTCAAAAAAATCTGCAAACTGGATGAAAGTGACGCCTTGACCAGACAATGAGAATAAGAGAATACCCAGAACAATATTTTTGTTGTTTTTTGACTTATGAATAAAACACAAATCTGCTGTAGCTAAAAATGCAATGCCGGAAAAACTCTAATATGCAAAACTGAACTAAAGCCAAAAGCTGATTACAATGCACAAATTCCAATGTAAACTCACAAACTAGACTATTTCACCACTAGTCGCTATCTTTCAAGCGAGAAGCAATGCCAAGCTAGGAGGCATACATTCCTCGAAGCAATCCCAAGGCCAATCCGGCAGCATAACATTATCAAGATTTTGGATGCCGAAATGAGAGCACTCTTCCTCCTTTTATACTTTTCCAACTGGGAGTCTCTAAAATCCTCTTGCATATGGGATAAAACATGAGAGGGAAAATAATATAATCCTCTTTTTCAACCTCACCTTTAAAGTCCCCTCTTTTAAAACAACATTAATATTAAATAATAATGTTTAATTTACGGACTTTAAAACGGAGGCCAAGATGAAGTCGGAATTCAATGATCTATAGCTCGTTGGAAAGGTCTTGACAAGACGAATCCAACCCCACTCTCAAAATCCCGTTCTGGTGCCAATCCTGAACTTACTAAAAATAGCCATAACCAACAGGGACTAAGGAGAACAAACCCGGAAAGAAACCGCCAACCAAACCACAATCCACGAACAAAAGCAACCACCAAACATTAAACCCCAATTTCAACCTCCGAGTAGCCTACGGGTCTCCGGAATAGGCCAACGGTCAACTGTAAAAGATCAAGCTAGTAAACGGAACATTACAGTCCGCCCTTCCCAAGATTGCTTGTCCTCAAGCAATTGCAAGCCTGGATGCTGCAGAATCTCATCATTCTCCCAAGTAGCATCCTCCATAGGCAAGTTCTTCCACTTCACCAAATACTCCCTGATAGTTCTTTTCCTCAAGGAACGCTCCCTGGAATCAAGAATCTCTTCTGGAATCAAAACTAACTGTCCTTCTTCATCCAAAGGTGGCAACTGTGATGAAGCAACAACATTGTGTCCAAGTGCCTTCTTGAGGCGAGACGTGGAATACATTGTGCACTCTGCTATCCGAAGCTAGCTCCAACTCATAAGCTACTGCCCCCACCTTCCTAGTGACCTTGAACGGCCCATAGAAACGTGGTTTGAGCTTCTCAGCTCCACTTTTCTTGAGAGTGGACTGTCTATAAGGTTGTAGTCGAAGATAAACCATATCTCCAACTTCAAAAGAGCGCTCAACATGCCGCTGATCAGCGTACATCTTCTGCTAATTCTGTGCAATCTGAAGATTGTTCTTCAATGAGTTCAAGATATCTTGACTCTGTTGCAACAAATCTTTGGCCTGAGGGGCTTTGCTATCACCAAACACCAAATCAGCAAAGCTAGGAGCCTCATAACCGTAAAGAGCCATGAAAGGTGACATCCTTATTGACATGTGAAAAGTAGAATTATAACAATACTCGCCCATGTGAAGCCACTTCACCCAAGCTCTTTGCTGCTCTGAAACATAGTTTCTCAGGTAACCTTCCAACCACTTGTTCACTATCTCCGTTTGTCCATCTGTTTGAGGGTGATAACTAGTGCTTGGAGTAAGCACTGTACCACTCATTCTGAAAACCTCTTGCCAAAAAGTGCTTAGGACCTTGTTGTCCCTATCACTCACAATGTTTTTTGGCAACCCATGTAATTTAAACACCTCATGAAAAAACAGATCTGCAACTTGGGCTGCTGAAAAAGAGCTGGCAATGGCGAAAAAGTGAGCAAATTTTGTTAATCTGTCCACTACAACATAGATACAGTCTTTACCTTGAACCTTGGGCAACCCAGTGATGAAGTCCATTGATATGCTTTCCCATTTTTGATTGGGAATGGGAAGAGGTTGCAGAAGACCAGTTGGTAAAGTATGCTCATTTTTGTTCATCTGACAAGTGGGACACTCCTGAATGTATCGTTGAACCTCCCCTTTCAGCCCTTTCCAAGAAAATCTTTCCCTGATCTGCCTATATGTCTTGAAAAACCCTTGATGACCAGCAAGTGGAATGTCATGAAAGGTCAACAAAATCTTCTTTTTGAACTTAGAATCAGCCACCACAAAGATTCTACCCTTGTAGTGTATCAGCCCTTCGACCACTTTGTACCTTTCGTCAAGAAAAGTACCCTCAATGATGCTAGTTGCAAACTGATTTTTGGCATAATCAGCAAGCAACATGTCCCTCCAATTAGCTGTAAGCTCACACAATGAGCTCAAATGAGGTCTCCTAGATAGAGCATCAGCCACAATATTGTTTTTCCCTTTGACATATTCGATGTCAAAATCGTAAGCTTGAAGCTTACTCACCCACTTTTGTTGCCTCTAGTTCAAATCTCTTTGATGCATGAAGTGCTTGAGGCTATTGTGATCAGTCTTGACCACAAACTTGCTTCCCACCAAGTACTGTCTGAACTTGGCTAATGCATGCATAATGGCAAGCATCTCCTTGTCGTAGATGGAGTAGGTCCTTTCAACACCTCTTAATTTTCTGCTTTCAAACACAATGGGATGTTTGTCTTGCATCAAAACAGCCCCAACTCCTTCACCGGATGCATCACACTGTAGCTCGAACGGCTTGGAGAAGTCTGGAATAGCTAACACCGGACAAGAGCTCATGATCCCTTTAAATTTATCAAAAGTAGTTTGAGCCTTTTCTGACCAACAAAAGGCACCCCTTTTCGTGAGGTCAGTAAGAGGAGCAGCATTCTGAGAGTAGCCCTTCACAAATCTTCTGTAGAATCCACAAAGACCCAAAAATCCTTTTAGCTGAGTCAAATTCTCAGGAGGTGGCCAATCAACAATTGCCTTGATCTTTTCAGGATCAACCTTCACTCCTTCAGCACTGATTATATGGCCAAGGTAAAGTAACTCCTTCATTCCAAATTCACATTTGGATTCTTTGGCAAACAAACTCTCTGATTCCAGGATGCTAAGCACTTCCTCCAAGTGCTTGAGATGTTCTTCCCATGTCTTGCTGTAGATCAGGATGTCATCAAAAAATATCAATACAAACTTCCTCAACTGCTTCTGAAAGATTTTGTTCATACATGACTGGAAGGTAGCAGGAGCATTAGTCAACCCAAATGGCATGACTAGAAACTCGAAGTGGCCATAGTGACATCTAAATGTTGTCTTCTCAACATCGGATCCTCTCATCCGAATCTGGTAATAACCCGATCTCAAATCGATCTTTGAAAAGAACTTGGCTCCATGTAGCTCATCAATGAGCTCATCTATCCTCGAGATGGGATATCGATTTTTGATGGTGCTTTGATTCAAAGCACGATAGTCCACACACATGCGGATGGTACCATCCTTCTTTACCAGGACAACTGCCGAAGCAAAGGGGCTCTTGCTTGGACGAATGAAGCCCATCTCCAAGAGTTCTCGAATGTTTTTCTCAATCTCGTCCTTTTGCTTCTTAGGATACCGATAAGGAGTTGTAATAACTGGTTTAGCTCCTTCTTTGAGCTCTATGACATGCTCTGAACCTCGATCAGGAGGTGGTCCAGGAGGTAAATCAGCAAACACCTTGCTCTTCTTTGTGAATAAAGACTGAATATCAGGAGGGTAGTCTCTCTTTGTTTCAACCGGACTAGCAGGAAGAATCATACACTCTGCAGCCCACTCAACTTGATCATGACGAATCAGCCTCGCCATCCTCTTGAATGACGCAATCCGAGGACCACCATTGGACATTCCTCTTATCACTACATTCTTCCCTTCGGATTGAAACTTGAGCTCCATGGTTTGCAGATTTAGAGTGATCTCCCCGAGTGAGCGCAGCCATTGAATGCCTAGGACGGCATCCGTATCTCCAATTTTGACTACATAGAAGTCATCCTTGACTTCATAGTTTCCCACTTGCATGGTCATGTTTGAGATCTTCTTGGTGCAGGTGATGTGAAAACCATCAGCAACCATAACCTTGAAGCCTTCAAACTCTTCTGTTTGCAGCCCCTTCTTTGCCACCACAGCTTCATCAATGAAGTTATGCGTTGCTCCAGTGTCAATCAAAGCAACTATGTGTTGCCCCTTAATCATCCCTCGAACTTTGAAGGATTCATTCCTTTGAAAGCTCGAAAGTTGAGCCAAAGTGCCTCCACTTCCCTTTTCATCTTCGGATTCCTCTGGGACCTTTTCCACTTCACTGTCTTCAGAATCAGACTGCTGGTCTGACAAATCAGAATTACTTTCTTCAGCTGAATAGTATTCAATTTGATGAAATTTGCCTCCTTTTGGGCAAACATGATCTTGGGACCATTTTTCTCTACACCGGAAACATAACCCTTTTCTTCTGAGTTCATTAAGTGTCTCGGGATCCAACCTTGTGACATGAGGTTGATGCTGTTTGAACTCCTTATGCTGAGGTCTTTTTCCTTTATCTCTTTTGTGAAATGATGGCTTGGGTTGAAACTTTGCTTTAGGAGTAGCCCACTCCATGTTTCTTGCCTTCTTCATTGCCTCTTGTAGAGAAGGTGGATCAAAAGCTTTGATCCAACCCTTGAGTGGCTCCGTCAATCCTTCACTGAATAGGATCACCAAGCGCCTCTCAGTGACTCCTGTGACCATGACTGAAAGCCTTTGAAACTCAGCTATGTAGGCATCAACTGTACCATATTGCTTAAGTTGTGCCAATTCTCTGAAATGCACTTCTGAATCTTTTTTCTCAAATCTCTCTATGAGCTTATTGGTAAACTCATCATAGGTAGTGATAGACCGATGACCCAAGGTGACTAGACCATGGTACCACCACTCGTGCGCCACCCCATCCAGGTGTAGCGTAGCGAACTTAATCGCCTCCTCCTCCTCCATGGGTCTAAGAGCTAGATAGTTGTCTAACTTCTGTATCCAAGCTCTGGCTGAACTATTGTCACTCCCATCAAAATGTGGAAGCATAACCTTGTTGATAGCTTGATGCAAATCCCCATGAACTATTGTCCTCCTTTGTTCATAATGTCTTCCTTGTCCTCTATCCTTCCTTTTATGATCCATAAAATCATTATAAGACATATCTGCCTTAATTTCATCAGGTAGAGAATCATACTCAGCGCGGCCGAGTCTCAACTGTTCAACAAATGACACATTTTCTTCTGGATCAAGATGAGGTTTTACTGGTGCCAAGAAAGTGGGTTTGAATGGCCTGGAAGAAATGTTTGTGTTATTTGAAGCAGGCTGAGCAGCATGTCCGTTATGCTGGTTGGTGGCACTGTGTTCTCCACCATGTCCTGAATTGTTCAGTAGAGGTTGGTTCTGACCCATTCTCCCCATCATGAGAGATATCATATCCATTAAAGTATCCATCTTCCTCTCGAACCTCTTTGCCGGACTTAAAGATCTTTCTCTTCCTTTCCCATTATTATCTTTGTTACCTCCCGACGTCCCCTCATTATCCCCCATTTCTCCTTCAGGAGAAGACTCCCAATTGGCTCTTAATACCTCTGAAGTTGTTTGACCTTCTGGGGCCTGATGCCAATGAAACTGACTGGTAGCCTTCTTGTATTCTCTTGCTAAGTACCTCTGTTCTCTGTCACTCATAGAAGGTTGTTTTCACAGGATGGCAGGATGCGTGGCTCTGATACCACTGAAATATTCCAAGCCAAATTTTTTTGTTTTTTCAAATTACAAATTACAAACCAATGCACCCGTTAAGGTTAGCAGGTAAACCAAAACGTTGCTGAAGCAACTCTAACCAGAATGTACACTAGGATCCCGATGTGGGCAAGGTGTGAGCATTGGTCAGAGGATCTTAATCAAAATGCTTATGCAATAACTCTAACCAAGAATGGCGCCAATGATGGCGAGCATATGGTCAGAGGGTCTTCTACACTAAGTACTGAAAGAGAACTCGACATCAAGTATGTGCTACCCAATCCAATATGGAGTTGAGGCGACCATATGGCGGAGTATTACAAATTACAATGCTTGAAAGAAATAACTGTAATGCTGAAAGTACTCAACACCCAGAATGTGCTTTCTATCCCGGAATGGGAAGTAGCTACCATAGGGCGGAGGTAAAGTAAATACAAAAGCAAATACTGGAAGTAGAGTTGAGCATTACAAATCAAAATTGAACAAGATTGAGAATTATTGCCAGTACTACTGTCAGTTTACAAAATGAATCTCATTCGCCTTTAAATTAAAACCAGCAACCTATGAATTTACTCATATGCTCATATCTCCTTCATAACTCATCCAACTAACTTGAAACAAAATGCAATATTCCCTAAGAATGATGATGCTTAGGATAGAACACTGAAAACAGATCAAAATGCCATGTATTATTTATGCACAGATTCCAATGCATCAACAGAGGGTACGGCCTTCAAGAAAGGGCGATCTGCCTTTTAAAAATCACAGCTATCTCAAAAAAATCTGCAAACTGGATGAAAGTGACGCCTTGACCAGACCATGAGAATAAGAGAATACCCAGAACAATATTTTTGTTGTTTTTTGACTTATGAATAAAACACAAATCTGCTGTAGCTAAAAATGCAATGCCGGAAAAACTCTAATATGCAAAACTGAACTAAAGCCAAAAGCTGATTATAATGCACAAATCCCAATGTAAACTCACAAACTAGACTATTTCACCACTAGTCGCTATCTTTCAAGCGAGAAGCAATGCCAAGCTAGGAGGCATACATTCCTCAAAGCAATCCCAAGGCCAATCCGGTAGCATAACATTATCAAGATTTTGGATGCCGAAATGAGAGCACTCTTCCTCCTTTTATACTTTTCCAACTGGGAGTCTCTAAAATCCTCTTGCATATGGGATAAAACATGAGAGGGAAAATAATATAATCCTCTTTTTCAACCTCACCCTTAAAGTCCCCTCTTTTAAAACAACATTAATATTAAATAATAATGTTTAATTTACGGACTTTAAAACGGAGGCCAAGATGAAGTCGGAATTCAATGATCTATAGCTCGTTGGAAAGGTCTTGACAAGACGAATCCAACCCCACTCTCAAAATCCCGTTCTGGTGCCAATCCTGAACTTACTAAAAATCGCCGTAACCAACAGGGACTAAGGAGAACAAACCCGGAAAGAAACCGCCAACCAAACCACAATCCATGAACAAAAGCAACCACCAAACATTAAACCCCAATTTCAACCTCCGAGTAGCCTACGGGTCTCCGAAATAGGCCAACGGTCAACTGTAAAAGATCAAGCTAAAAAACGGAACATTACAGCAATACTGTAGACAGTAAGCGATCAAACACTGGAAATAGATAACACAAAGTGAACAAGTACTTTGAACAACAATTTCGTAGGCTAGAATAGGCACAACAAAATATGTTATCTTCAACACCGTTCCCTTACAATGAACACGGAGTGAACAAACACTTGGAATAACAAGATTTGCAGGCTAGAATAGGCACAACAAATTTGCTATCACAAAAGTAGCTCTCTGATACAATGGGCAAGGCTGCCCTTATTTATACTAAATCAAAAGAGTAGGGAACCCTAAAATCTCCTTGATTACCCTAACTAACTTGCCAATTCGCAAGCTTTATTTCTATTCTAAGACAAAGATTACAATGAACAAACGTTCTAAAGCAAAGTGCTTTAAAACAAAAAAAATTCCAACTATTACAAAGTGATTTATTTCTAAATATAGAATGCATGAGCTTAGGATGAAAGCAAATGCTTTAAAACAAAAAGCATTTGATTTAAAGCTGCTTTCTTTTGAATCACATCCTCATCAACATTCTTGCTTTTTGGTGATGTCATCCATTGATATTCTGGGAAACAATATCTTCTAAAAAGCAGCTTTTGAGAGAAAATGCTGGCACATGGGTTTTGTAGACAATTCCGGTTTGAAGCAACCCAGATCGTCGGATTTTGAAAAAGCGGAGGATTTCTCGAAAAAACATATTCCCGAAAAAAACAAAATTCTCAATCTTCAAGAGGATGAAATACTGGATGGACCCATCTCGATAAAAACTGAAAAAGCTTCGGTCCCATTTCTGAAAAACGACCCCTAGAAAAAAGAACCCTGGAAAAGCGTGCTTCCTTGCTTCCTCATCCCGAAACTATGAAGAACGCTGAAAAAGCACTCTGTTTGGGTTTTCAAATCTTCATGGAAAGAAAAATAAAAATCCTTCCTCTGGATGCACCCTGCAAAAGATAATGAATAAAAGAAGTCAAATGCTTGTCTTTATAGATTTTTAGGGCAAAAAAGTAGCTTTCTTTGTGAAAGAATAAAACTTGGATCTCATCCATGAAGAAAGCAACTTTTAAAGCACAAATCCAAGTGGATGTCTTTGAATAGGAAGAATCCCTATTTTATAGCTGCCTATGTCTTCATGTGTAAGATGACTAAAAATATCTTCTTTGATGATGTCATCGAACACGTGAGGTTACAAAAGTGTTAGCCAATTTTACTTCGTTTTTTGAAACTTTTGCACTCGTTTCGACTCAAGTATGGCCTGTCCCTGACTTCAACAAGCTGACAAACTATCACTGTTGACTGAAAAAGATGATTGATCATGGCACCTTGAAGACTTATCAATCCTGACTTCATCCCAGCCTCGGACAGATGATCTGACGTCGTTCAACTGCGAATTTGACTTCTGGAAATTGTCGCCGGGCAAAGGTTTGGAAACGACTGTCGGAAAACATCAACAGATCATGAAATTTTCTATCTCTGGTGAACTTGGGCACCCCTAGCCTCCATGGGCGCCTGATTTCCAATGCCTTAAGTCATTTTTCTGAAAATTTCAACTTTTTCAATTTCTTGATTTCCATGCGTGTTCCGGTGACAGGGGACCCCTGTTTGGCTGTCGATTTCTGTCTGCTGGGACAAAACTGAGTCTGATGATCTGGCAGATACGTAGGCCTGATGAAAACTGAGCTGGCTATACTCTATCTGCCCTGCGAAACGCACCAAACTGACCTGCTGTGAACCGGACTGGGCTGACGAAGGAAGATTTTTCGTTTTATGGAAAAAACTCAAAAAATATTTTAAGTTTGGAGGATTTGGGTGCCCCTAGCCTCTAGGGGTGCCTAGGATTCAATGCCTTAGAAAATTTTTTGGTATTTTTCAATTAATGCCATTTCTTGATTTTCGTGCCGACAACTCTTGTCTGATCTTCGTTTTCGGTCGTCTAGATGACTGTTGAGGCAGGATGGGGGATGATTTGAATAGCTTGAACATATCTGTGATGAAATCCCAGCTTTTACTAATGTTTGACTTAGTTTGACCAAGTTTGATCACTTGGAAACGAGTTGATGGAGACATTTTTGACGTTTCTTGAAAAATGTGTAAAAAATTCTAAGGCATGAGAAGTTGGGCGCCCCTAGCCTTCAGGGGCGCCTAGGATTCTGTGCCTTAGCCAATTTCATGATTTTCAACCTTCATTTGCAACTTGCTTCGTTTTGCGTTCTAACAACTGCTTCCTGATGTCGATTTCAACAATTTCGTCAGTCAAATGCCACTGGATGGCGAATGAACTAGATAGCCTAGGTACATTGGACGTGATTTCCAACTTTTTGGGGCCTGATAACCAAAATGACTGCTTTTACGCTCATCGGAACTGACTGACAGAGACATTTCTTGCATTTTCTTGAAAAACGCAAAAAAATCTAACATTGGTGCAACTGGGCGCCCCTAGCCTCCAGGGGTGCTTGGATTCTCCAGACTTAGTCAAATTTGATGATTTTCAACTTTTCTCCTCACTCTGGATTGACCCTGCTCCGTTTTGCGTTCTTCGTCAAATCGACGACTATTCGTCAGTTCTGCGTCGTTGGAATAGCGTTGAAAACTTGAAAATGAGTTCTGGCAAATGAACTTCCTTTATTGACGACTTTAGAGCTCATGCTTCGCCTTCCGAAAAAGCAGAAATGACCCAGTAAAGAAAACTTGACCTTTTGCAGATTCTGTCTGGACCACGTTGATCGTGAAGCAAAATCGACCAATCAGAATCCGGCATGACACCTGAATCGGAGATTCTATTTTTAGAAAATTTTGCCAACATCCGTATCTCAAGAAACCCAGAAAACCTAATTTGACGTCTATTTTTAGAAACTTTCTAAAAATAGAAATTTCTAGTTTTAGAATTTTTTTTTTTGACTTTTTGACAAAAAATTTTCTAGACTTGCTCAAAATGCCTTAATGAAGAAAAAATTTTGATTAGGTACAACAAATAGCAGCCCAAACAAGTACCAAATCTGCACCAAAGGAAGGGTATGGCCGTCTAGACAGTATGGCCTGCAATATGAGGGTACAGCCTGCTGTGAAATGGCTATGACAGCCACAAAATCACCTCAAAACACTTAAATCTGATTGATAAATCCCTATCCTCAATTGCACTTTCAAACTCCTCCAAGATTGATCATTTCCAACTCGAAAACTTCTTCAAAATACTTCCGGTGAATGCACAAATGAGACTTCTAGATGAAACCTCCACAAATCCTCTCCTGATATGGTCTTCCATGCACGAGGAAAGGGACCAATGCCGGGGTTTTCGTCCCAACACAGCCAACTAAAACCCTAGAGCCAAGCTCCAAATGCCAAAGCACAATAAACTCACAAAGAGAGCCAAATCAATAATCTTCGCATCCCCAAATGAGAGCACTTTTTGCCTTTTTGTTTCTCTACTTCCCCAATGCCCAAGAGGAGAGTTTTTTAATTATTTTTTTATTTATAAATCAATCCTTTATAGCTCCATGAGGGGCATCCACTCCTAGGCATGTCACTTTTAAGTTACAACTTTAATTTATAAAGTGACATTATAACATAACTTAAAGTTATATTATGTCTAATAAAATATCATAAGTTAAATCTTTAATTTAACTTATATTGTTGCCAATAATGCTCTAGACATGTCGAAACCATGAGTCATGTGCAAAGGTCTTCCACAATTGCCTTGCAAAAAATAGCATGTACCCGGCTCCCGACTTACTATAAATAGTAAGTCCCCTGAAATGACCCCCTAAACACCTCCATTAGCCTATGGGAGTCTGGTAATAGGCTAATCCCTATTCACTGATCCAATGGGCTAGATGGGGGACATTACATACAAGTAAAAAAATCAAGAATATCCTAAAAGGGGACATTACAAGTGGTATTAGAGCTTTGATCCTACCAGCTTGGGGATCAAAGATAGTTAAAATTCCGAAAAAATTAGAATGAGTACAATAAATGACTAAGGTTCTTTGATTAGAGTTAATTTATAGGAAGGAATTAGAAAACATAAACAAGCATTAACAAAAGGAAACCAGTGTGGTCATTATAAGGACTATAGGAGGCATGGGGTTGACTATTAGAAGAAATAAATTATTGAGGAATACACTAAGGTAAAACACATATAGAAGTTACATGAAGTGAATCACAAGGAAAATAGCATGGAAGAAGTGGAGATGAATATAATATACAAAGCAATACAATCATATGAGACATAAGTAACACAAGAAATCAGCAGACAAGTAAAATTAGAAATAAAACCATAAGGAAATGGAGCATGTAGATCTATAACAGACAATGCGGATTCAAAATCAAATTCAAATTCTTGATTGCATCCTTTATCAACTACATTTCCTTCAATTCTAATAAACTTGCTGATTTGTTTCATCCTTCATGTCTCACGTATACTCTCTTCAACAACAAAGATCTTCTCTTTTCTAATAATTTTATCTGTGATTGATTCGCTCCACACTTTCTTATCATCATTTATTATACACTTCTACGACTTGTGAAATAATCAAAGTCTTACTTGAATTTACCTTCTCTACAACATCATTAGATTCATCTCTCCGAATTTTCAAGCTGTCTTCATCATATTCTTTTCATCACTACTGCTTCAACTTGTGCAATCTTGGAATCTCAATACTCTGAAAATCTTCTTTAGCATTGAAAATGTTTTTTTTTTAATTTACTAAAACTACATCTTCACTTATAACACTTGTATTACATCAATCACATTGCTATTCAAAATCAAATAAAGACTTTCTAGATCTTCTTTGATCACAAATTTTCTCTCCATGTCATCATATAATCAATTACTCCTCAAGCACGACTCTTCTCAACTTTGAGGTTAATAACATATCAAAAAGTAAAACTACAAGATAACAAGTACAAGACTGAATCTCATGATCAAAAATCAAGATGTCTTTTGGGTTCTTTGCTCTAAGAACAAGAGAAAACTTGTCTTAAGTTATGAACATCACTAGTTACCAACTCTTGTTGTTGAGAGATATTGGGAACTACAAGTACATGAACCAAAAGAATAGGACAACAAATTGCCCTCATAAGTATAGAATGCTAACGTTGGCAGTGGATTGAGACAAGAATACTAACAACAATTCTTCGAAGAGATCGATTTAGGATCTTGATGGTTTTAGAAGCATCCTAGTGGTGATTGCTTGAGGATAAGCAATTTTGGGCGGGGTGGATTGTGATATCCCGATATTAAGGCATTGTTTAAATTAAAGATTTAAACATCATGATAAAAGACGGTGAAGTTGCTTTGGTGAAATATGGTGTTTAGTCAATTTGAATGATAAAGATAATTGCGTATGTATTAATATTTAATACTGGATTAAGCGGGCTAACTGTCCGACCTATATTTATTTAAATAATTAAATATATTATTATATAAAAATAAATATAAATAACAAATATAAATATTAATAATATAAATATAAATATATAAAATTAATATATATAGAAAACTAAGCAGCGAATATATTAAGGGAGGTGCAATTCTTATAAATATTAATATTTTTATAAGGACTGACCATTAGTATGACCGCTACAAGACAAAGACAATATATGCAAAAGAGGGCAGTCATATCATAAGTAGCAAATGGAGTAATATCCAACGAATATGACCAGAGCGACAATCTGTTTAGAAGAAACAAGTCTTAATGGATGACGTCATCTCATAAACAACACTCCTTATAATAAACGATTCCAATAAGGTGGCGCAAGTAATAAGGAAAAGTATGCAAGACCAAGGGCAGCAATTGATATGAAGAGGCATCACCCTTCAAAGGGATGCCTCCCTTCATAAGAGCGTAAGGATATAAAAGTCAGATTGGTGTGAGAGAGAATAGGGGAATAAGGAGTATTATTATATTTTTGAGTTAAATATATATATATTTTTGATATACATATTCTAAGTATAAGATCTGCACTTGAAGTATATATAAAATAGAGGCATCAAAAAGAGGAAATAAAGAAACATATTTGCAATGAAGATATATAGAAAAGACATTAAATTGAGGAATGGTCCATTAATCTATTTGTGACAGGATACTCATATGGGAGTATAATGTATAATTCAATATGGTTAATGGTATATGCTTGTTATTATCATATGGTAGCATATCCATAAGTTACTATTACTGATGTGATTATTTGTAAATGTGAATTTGATTAGTTCATTCTGCACACACCTTCACCATGATGGAGAAGGGAGAATTGCAAAGGGGAACGGCGAGAGGGCTCTCTTCTAGGTACGCCACCCGAGGGGGACGCAATGAGCCCACATGGGCCAAAGGGGTTCTGCCTTTTAGTAGAAGGGTACTGCCTTTGGGCCTAGAGAGTTTGGCTACCAGGACACCTTCGTAACCTCACTCTCCTATCATGGTGCAACAATACAAGGATATGAGAATTGCAAAAGGGGAACGGCGAGAGGGCTCTCTTCTAGGTACGCCACCCAGGGGGGGGGACGCAATGAGCCCACATGGGCCAGAGGGGTTCTGCTTTTAGCATAAAGGGTACTGCCTCTGGGCTTAGAGAGTGGCTACTAAGACACCTTTCATAACCTCACTCTCTTGTCATGTTGTAACAATACATGGAGATGAATCATGAGGAAATGGAAAGATAGCAAGATGAGGGGATAGCGGACTTCATATGAATGGCATGTGCCACATGAGTCTGGGGTGATCTCATATGAATGGCATGTGCCACATGAGGCCAAGGTAGTCTCTTATGATTGGCATGCGCCACATTAGATCGAGGGCACCTTATATGAATGGCACGCACCACATAAGGACAAGGACACCCCATTGAGTCACTCTCTTCCATGCTTCACCATGGTTGATCATCCCAAGGTAAGGTTTATTAATTTGCTATGGACTTACTAACGTTTGAGATCTCTAACTTGTTTGCAGGGATTAAATCAGGCCATGGTACTCTCTAAATCCATTGTTTGTTTGAGAAGTTGATAGTTTAGGATAAAAAAAAGTATAATTCTTATTAGGGACATTACATAGGAGACATTACAAATAATACTATGAAATGATTTTATCTAATTTATTGATCTTTAATATTTCTAATGTCCCTTTCTAGTGATCTAATCATGTACAAGTAAAGAAAACAAGAATATCTTGAAAGGGGACATTACACAAACTTTCTCAGATTTGGATACATCTTTTATGGTATATGCATGCAATATGTTTGTAAAAATGTCGATATGTTGTGAGACTGAATTTGTATAAGAAAATCCATCACAAACAATCAATCCAACAAGTATTCAGACACTAGAAATTCAGAAAACAAGGATATGTCAGCAAGCATGCCAAGTGTTCGACAAAATGTCAAGACACTAAAAATCAGAAAATTCAAGGCAGATTGGATTAGGGATCTTACAGGACCAAAAAGATATAAAATCATTTTAGAAAAGAACATTGCATTTAAGGTCATAGATGTGTGTCATGCTTCTAATCCTCATCTTAATATACGGAAAGCTCACTTTTCTACTTTGAGTCAAAGAGATATCTATGAAACTATGCGAAGGTTGGGCCAACCAAATCGGTTCTTTGTAGATGCAATTGATGCCACAAAGGAAATTGATCCCCAAATTGATGTTTCTTTACTTGGCTTCAAACTATGCTATTGCAAGATGTCTTTTTGTTTCTTCTCTCTGAGGATGAGAGAAAGCTTATCTTAAATTATGGACCTTGCCAGTTTCCAACTCTTGGTTTTGTTGTTGAGAGTTATTGGGAAATACAAGTACACAAGCCAGAAGAATACTGGACAATAAATTTTCCTCATACTTTAAAGGATGGTATCAACCTTATCACATTTAAGGACTGTGTTCACTGGCAATGTGGTGTTTCACACAAACATGGAGTAAACAGAATTATGTAGTAGTATAGTGCACAACATAGAACATGAATTTATAATAGCATTGCATAGAATCAGGCATTGTTTCTATTCATTGAATATATCAGTATTACACTACAATGTTACAATGCTCCCCCCGATTACAAGTATCGACTCAATATATAACTTATGTCAAGGTTGGTTGAGATACCAACCGTTGGCAACGACTCCATAACTATCCAACCGTCGGGGTTAATTCCCAATAACACTCCTAAACTTAACTGTGCACAACATTAATTAATTCATGATTATTTACTTGGCCGACTACGGCCGACTACAATTATGACCGACTACATCCCCCCCACAAAATTAGTCGTCTTCCAGACGACAGAAAATCGTGGAGTATTAAGTGACATTAAGTAAGCTCTACCAAACTGATGACAATGTTGAAGTAGGAGCTGTGTAAAAGTAGAACCAATACATTCGGAACACCTGCCAGTAGACCAACCAACCAAGGGACCCAATTTGATAGCATACTGAATGCTGTGAATGTTGCTCCCCATTTCTCACTGAATCAAGATAGTACTAATTTGATGGGGGTTTGGGGGCAACGTCCCCAATGAGGTTGAGGGGAAGCGCCCCTCGCAGGGGTTTGGGGGCAGCGCCCCCAGCGGGGTCGAGGGGCATCGCACATCATTTTTCTGAATTATTGAAGTTGATTTCCGCACCCTCAATCGTACGGACAATGAGTAAACCTACCAAGTATGTGGCCAATTGCCCTCTTTTCCTTCCTCTTCTTGGTACGGCCTCCTTTATTCTCTTTGTACAGCCTTGGATCATTCTTTTCTCCCTGAATCGTACAGCCTTTTTCCTGTTGTCCTCTCTGCTCTTTTTCTCCTCGTCATACAGCCTCTGCCTCTCTAAATTTTTTTTTTTCAATGTGTTGCTATGGGGTTGGGCGGGGTTTATGAGCATACGACTTAGGTCGCACGGCCTAAGCCGTACATCATACGCCGTCGTACGTTGTACATCATACATTTGTCGTCGGCGTACGTACGACTGTCTTTTTTTTTCTTTTCAAATTTCTTCTTTTTCTTTTTTTCCACTTTTTCCAGTTTTCCATCCATAGTAATCGAGTTTTTCTATTTTTCTTTGACGGAATCCACGTTTTATCTGCCTCGCGGATTGTAACAATTTCTTGCAGCGTAATCTATCTCGTGATATTTTTCCCTTTTCCGGAATTTTGTTGTGGGGGTGATTTGTCAGTTCGACAAGTAGCCATATTCTTAACTTCATTCTTCAGAGACGTACCTTTATTGATTTTGTAATCGTCGCCAGGGTTAGGTACCTTTCTTGAAACCAGAACTTTTGTCTTCGGCAAAAATAAACTTTCTGATTTTTTATAATCCTTATTCCTTCCGTATGGTCTCTTTCTGGCCGGTGCTTCCCATGCTGGGTTCCCGTCGTTAGTTCTATCACTCCGATTCACCTTGCTTGCCAATGGCTCTTCATACCTGATCACCTTGTCTGGTTCAACTTTATGTGCAAGTGTACCATCTATCTTGGCTTCACGCTCTATATATTCTTCCTGTGCCTCTGGTCGACTTGTCTTGGCTTCACCCTCTATATATTCTTTCTATGCCTCTCCTTCCTTATACTCTTCATATGCTTCAGGAAAAGCGTTACTTCCGGTTGATTATTACCTTGGTCACTCGTTACTAGTTCGCTCTTGCCAAGTGGTCGAGTGTTTGCCAATCCATCAAGTGCTTCCTTCGTCAACAATGTTTCACTCGGCTCAATGTTGCCGAGTGTTTTACTAGTCGGCCAAGAGTTGCCGAGAGTTGCACCAGTAGTTCGAGAGTTGCTTAGTGTTTCACTCTTTAGCCGAGTTTTGCCAAGAATTGTACTGTTAGGACTTGCACTGTCCGTTGGAGAGCTCCGCCGACTTCTTTTATTGAAATCATATTACATTCCGATTGAAAGAACTCATAATCTTTGATCTACCAATGAAAAAGTCCACTGAAGGAGTTGGTTTCATCTTCTGAGCATTCTTGCAATTTCAGTATTCCTTCGTCATCAGGCTCCATCGGCCTTCTTTCTCCTTCTAACGATTCCCCTTCATCTAAGTCAGAGTCCGATGCTAACTCCTCACTGACAGTTTGTGTTCTCAAATCAATGACAAACTTCTTACCTCTATTTTCTATGGACAGAGTGTTTTTCTTCCAGTTGTGGTTGGCCTTGGCGGCTATTAGCCATCCTCAGCCGAGTAATGCATCGTACGACGCATTCCATGCTGTTATGACTACAAAGTTTAACAAAAACTGTTGGGTACCAATTCTTACCTTTTGAGCCATTAGCACTCCTAGCGCCTTGATCCCGTGCTGGTCAGCTCCCACTAACTGGAAGTTTTGCGGCCACAGTGTAGGCTTGCCGAGGCTCTTCCAAGTTTCTTCTGATAGCACATTTACTCCGGATCCACCGTCGACTATCGTACTCATCAAGTTTCTTCCAAGGACTTCCATATGCACTACGGCTGATTTCTTCCCGGTGTCAATTGCCAGCAACCTCGGGTCGAGCACTTGTTCTCCCGTCGGCAGTGGTTCTATTATAATGTCTTCTGTTGCCTCGACTTGGCCTTGGAGCGAGTTATCTTCCATTACCTTAGATATTGCCATCTTCAACTAAGGTAAGCTCTGGAGAAGATCCACCATTTTAATTGGTACAGTAGCTTGCAGTACTTGGCTTACTATGTACCTGTCCGATTCCGACCATAAGGTTGTGATTGGCTTCTTGTTTGAGTTTCTCCGTTCGGTTTCCATGGCAACTTCTACTTCCTTTCGTGCATCACGGAGTCTTTCCTTCTCAGTTCTGGGGTCTGGATAAGTGGCTTTTTTCCTTTGTGCCCTTCTGATGGCAAAGACTTCTTCGTTATCATCTTCAATGTGAATGAGATTGACTGTGCTTTTTTGTTTCGAGCAATCATTGTCTTCATGATCGCCTGGTCCACACCACTTGCACAATCTTCCCCCTGAACCTTGACCGTTCTGGCATTCCCTGGCGAAGTGGCCCCATTCATTGCACTCCCGACATTGTATCATTGGCCCATAACCCACAAATTCCCAACATATTGTATCTTTTGATACTAAGTTATATTATGGGCCCATAACCCACAAATTCCCAGGATCATTTTTCATAATCATCTATAACACTTATATTTCATCAAGCACATCGCTATTTAAATAAAAGCTTACCAAATCTTCTTTGATCATAAAATTTCTCTCCATGACATCATATAAGCAATTACTCCTCAAAAATATGACTTCTCAATTTTGAGGTCAATAACATATGATAAGTATAAGATCAAATCTCGTAATCAAAGATCAAGATATCTTCATCATTGATTGGAATCTTGGAATCTCAATGCTCCCAAAATCTTCTTTAGCATTGAAAATATTTTCATTGCCTAATGTCTTTATCTATGATACTTGCATCACTTTATTATTAAAAACATCAAACAAATGCTTACCTAAACATTTGTCTTCATTAAACATTTCAAGTATTCTTTGGTCACAAATTCTCTTTTATGAATCACAATCATTTTCTCTTCACCAAAGCATGTTCATTCTGAATAAAAACTATGACTTTGTCTCAACACATCGGAAGGTAGCACAAAGTAATGAAAGAACTCATTGTGATTGCTTGAGGACAAGCAATTTCAAGTGGGGAGGGTTGTCATGTCCCAACATTAAGACATTATTTGTCATCATCAAATTGGATGATAATTATGTATATAATAATACTTAATAAACATATATAATATTATTAAGTAATATTATAATATATTTATTGTACTTATATATAATAAATATAAAGACAATTATAATATTATATATGATATATATATTATATAAATATAAATATGTATATTAATATTAATATAAATATAAATAAATGTTATTATAATATAATTATCATATAATATATATAAGACAAATGTCTTATAATATATAAATATAAATAAGAAATATTATTATAATCATTTATAATATAATAAATATAAATATTAATATTAATATTATTATTATATAAGAATTATAATTATCAATGTAAATATTAAATCAAATATTAGTATAAAGTATGATCATTATAAATATAATATTATAAATATATATAAAATTAATATTAACTAATATCCTTGGAAGATATCAATAAAGATAGACCAAGTTTATTAAAAGACAAAGTTTATTAAAACAAAGATAAATGCAACAATTATGTTAGAGGAAGCAAGTTAGATTATTAGTAAATAAAAGAGGTGCATATTAATTAAAGGTTATTTTCTATAAGACACATCCCTTCATTAAAGGAGGGTATAAAGATGGGAAGAAGATAACATAAAGGGGGGGAAAGAAAGGAATGAGAAATATATATATCTGGAGAGGGTAAGGAAAATGAAAAAGAATACACAAGGAATATAATTCTGATTTATAAATATAACAGCAATAAGGATATAATATAGAATTTTTGGAAATGGTAAATATATTTATGGCATATTTAAATCTGCAATATATAAGGAATAATATATTTTGAGTTGTAATATACCATTTCAGAGATACTTATATACACTAGCAGCCTTATAAGAACATCAGATATATCTGAGATATAATATATATGGTTTGAGTTAAAGAAAAGAAATATATTAAAAGGGAATAATTCTCTTTATGAAGTGTTGCCTCTCTTGGCAATAGTTGCAGCCATACACCATTGCAGATATAAAAAGGAAGTGTGAAGTAAAAAAGATCATATAGTAATATAAATCACCAGACAACAAATTGGTCTTCCATTAAATACAAGTATTAGATCAGCACAATGTATTATATCAACAAGCATTACTAAGAGCAATCGATCATACAAGAAGTAAAATTGTGTGCAGGATTAATAAATTTTGTTCTTCCTAAAAGGGGACATTACACAGACTGTAATGCCCTGATATTAAGGCATAAACTTGTGCATCACAATTCATCCAAATATGATGGTTTTTGCCTAACCTAAATGGAATATGACTTTCTTGCTATCAAGACATTTGTAATTCATGATGTAATTGTTTGTGTTGGTCGCCAGTTAGGTGTTGGGAAGGAAGTGAAGGTGAACAAATGGCTATTTCAATTGCCACAACAACAACAAGAATAGGAATGGCGGCAACCTTGCCCAAGCCTCGTTTAACCTTATACAATACTTGTTTTGGTCCTCTTCCATGGGGCAGGGAGAAGGGGAAATGGAAAAGCATGAGAAGCTGGCTATCCTCCAACTTACTGGACACAAATCAGGGGAATTATAAAGGCTACCGTATGGCCACTTGACAACTTGTGAATCCACTGTTAGTACAGTAGCAGGTCCAAAAGAATGGACACAAAAGACCTTTTCAATTCGTCCATTTGGAAGGGGTTGCCATATGATAACCTAGTATATATATGAGGCAATTCCAGAAATTAGTCAGTTTGAAGTTGGTCTTGCAAACTTGTTCATTTCTGCATACTTCCGCAAGCTTGACTATAAATGAGAATGGAAGTAGCGATGTTTCACTTAACATGGAAGATCCCTTGAACTGGATTGTTCCAGAGGGAAACCATTATCGTCATCTAGATGAAGAGTATCATGACATGCCTGCTCATGTGAAGGTGTCAATTATGGGATGCTCATTGGTAATTCCTGTGAGAGCAGGAAGGTTTCATCTGGGTATTTGGCAGAAAATCGCCATTATACAAAGAAATATAATAATAAGCCCAAGCCGCTAAAGGAAATAAGGAAAGCACTTAAGGAAGAAATTGCAAGACAAGAGTCATTAAGGAAGTACCCCACAAGGATAATTAATATTATACAAAAACAGGAATTAAATAAAGATTTAAGTTGTTAAGAATAGTCAACAATCTTATGAAGGGTTGTGTCTCTTGAAATGATCGGGTATAAAAGGAAGATCATTCAAGGAAGAGGAGGTATCAATGGAAAAGATAATTTTATATATGAATCTACTCCTTAAGGAGCATGAAACCTGATCTATAAATCTGAGGATGAAACCCCTCATGATTATGCAATTAAGGACAAAAACCCTTAATTACTATTGTTGAGTTAATGGACGGAAACCCATGATTCAGGCAGACCCAAAGACATTTCAAAGGCAATTTACTAAAGAAAAATCATTGCAGTTTGGAGAAGATAATCAATAGATATAAGGATAAGTTTTATTCTACTAAAAAAATAGATTCGAAATATTGATTCTTAATTACATTAAACTGTTGCAACTACAATTTCCGATTGATTTCATGTTTACAATTTTATTTTGCAATTATTATTGTAAGCTAGGGTTTATTATATTTTAAGAAATAAGGAAACTCTAGAACAGGACATTACATATAAGAGGAGCACAAGACTGGAAGTACAGATCTCACAAGATTTTCTGTTTATACAATTCAATAAAAGTTTGAGATGAAAACAAAACACTGTTCAATGGTTAAAGAAAAGACCAATGAATTAGTATTAACAATAGGATTAATTTGACATGTAAACAAACAAATTATCTTCTTGGAGGTTTGCATGTAAACACTAACAAATTATCTTCTGGGGGTCTTGCATGTAAACAAAATGTTTGAAAACAATCTAAACCTATCTTTTTGAGCTCAAAGGTAGGAGCACAAGACTGGAAGTACTTATCACATGAGATTTTTTGTTTATGCAACTCAATAAAAATGTGATCTGAAAACAAAACAATATTCAATGGTTAAAGCAAAGACCAATGAATTAGTATTAACAATAGGATTAATTTGACATAAGAAACATTCCGTAAACAATACAAAACACAATATGAGATTGAAGACAACAATCCTTAAAAGCATGCAATGCTATCAATTAAGAATAGAGGATGGGTGTTAAGCAAAGTTGAACACAAATCTTCTTATTACTGACTTCTCTAATCTCAACACAATAAACTGACTTCAAAGCTGAACAAAAACTTCTGCAACATATGTATAACATGAAACTCTCAGTACCTTCAATGGGGTCAAGGCACTTATTTATAAGCTCTCTAAGAGAAGCTTCTAGGGAAAATAATAATGGAATAATGCTTTAAAGAAGCTTTAAAGCAACCCTAAACTTTATCCTTTAAAAAGAGGCAAAAAAGCACTCCAAATAGCCTGAAATAGACTCTTTAATTTGTTGTAAATTTGAGTTCTCAAAACAGGTTGCCTATATCTAAGAATTTCCATGATTTGATGCTTTTTTGCTTTAATCCCTTTTCGAAAACTGACATTATTGTTTTTATTTTTTAGGATGTAGTGTGAGTTTCATCTTGGCAATACCATTAGAGAAGCGCAACCTGCTTTGAATATTCGGACTGACTTTGATTGGGCACAACTTTGCAGTTTTTTTACCATTCCCTTAATGCCCTTTTAGTTTTTTTGGTGGCAATGCCACATGAAATGTGCGATTTATCTTTAGTCACCCTTTTGAACTAGCAAGACCATTCAAAAAGTGCAAAATTTCACTTGTTTCCTTTAGTCTTTCATGTTGGTCACAGTTTCCTCACTCAACCACTTGAATCATGTTTTTCTGATGGCAACACCACTTAAAAATGGCAATTTTCACTTTTCTTGGTCCCATTCATAAGTTGGTGTGACTCATTATGTCATTGTCACTTATATCGCTATTTTGGATCGGCACCACCTCTAAATAAGTGTGAAATTTCACTAGTTGTGTTTTCAGGTTTACTTTGCCACCTTGAGTGCCATTTTAAATTGGCTTTGTCACTAAAAAGTGGCAACATCCACTTAACTTGTTCTTCTCTTTCCATGGGTGCAGTTTCATGTTGTCATTGCCAGCCCTTAAGACTTGGCGCGGTTTCATGTGCCTTCACCACCATCGACACTATTTTTGGTTGGCTATGCCACTTGATTTCGGCAATATTTAAGTGATTTATTCCTTTGGCAGGTTTTCCTTGTGTTCTTGCCACTTTTGGCATAATTTTCCTTGGCTTGAGCCACTAAAAAGTGTGCCCTTTGTCATTTTACTTAACTTTCAATACATGGGGGAGTTTTGACTTATGCTTGCCACCTTTTGACATTGTCTTTTGCTGTGATTCTTCCATCAGAACCCAACCCTTGGCATTCTATCCTCTTCTTGTGTTGGAGCTCCCAAACCATTGAAAACTCGATCTCTTTCTTTTGGTATTGCTCGTCTATGACTAATCTGCAAATTGTTAGCTGACAAAAATAGACTGACACTCGATGACTTGGTAAATCGGCAGGGAGGACGACTTAGCTGACATTGATAATATGACAAGAATGACATGGTTATTGACTACAATCTTGACTATAGGTGAAGTTTCTAGGGGTGCCAATTTCGGTACTAACATATTTAAATATGACTGCATACCCAAGTTTCCCTTTTTATTTTACTTGCTTGACTACTAGCATTTTAATTTGTGTATCTGCTTTTTGCATATGCATTTGCCACATTTTTTCATGCTTTCTCTATGTTGCCTACATTTTACACCACTCTATCTACAAAATCTTTTTTTTATTATAAAAAATCACATCACTCTATCTAAAATAAAAGAAAAATAGACATATTGTTGGGCTTTGGTGGCCCAAACAGGTTGCATGTTCAAGTGGTTTCTGCACTCACTTGTAAATATGTTGAGAACTAGTTTGCATTTTTTGTGCATGGGTGGCAACTTTTGATTGATGTTTGAGATTAATTATGCTAGCACCGTGTGCAGGTAATATCTCGAATGATAATAGCATATTCCTTGAGGGACCTAGCTTCAACTTCATGTATGAGATGGTTTTTCCTTACCACATAGTAAAAAGGGAACACGGTAGGGGACAAGTGAGGATTGCAGCCTCATCAAAGATTTTATGAATTCAAACTACATTGGTTGGATGATATGTAAGAAAAAAAAACCACAATTAAAACCTTTCCACATAATAGAGTATTGTAAATGCAGACATTCGGAATGATGATAGTAAGTGTAAATTTAGAGGTAACTGCCGTGACTAGTGAGTTTCTTACATCAACGGGCATGCTAGATTGTAGGCTTATTTAGTTAATGGTACGTACCATAATGTTGTATTATAGCATAATCACATTTACCTTATTTCCTAAGCTATTGGGTCATTTGTTGCATCATTTAAACAAGTTATGCTTATTTTATTTTCAAGTCTACTCAAGTATGTGCTAAATTGTTTTTCAAAGCTTGTTGATCATTTGTTGCATTATTTTGCAAATTTGTGTAAAGTAATTTTGCTAAGGTTACCTTGAGATTTTATAGGCTCTAGTTTCATCTTAGACAATATCCCATGCCAGCCTTCTTTACCTCAACAGAGCTTGTAGAGCAAGCCAGCCGAGGATAGAACTGAAGATGTCAACTTTGTGAACATCCCATACCCACTAGTTAGTTTGGCCCAATGGATTTAATATATATTTTATTTTCAAGTGTACTTCAATTATAAATTGTTTTCAATTACATGTTTGTTTTATTTTGAAGATTAGTATTCCAGGGCAAAAACAAAATTGAAAGCTATATTAACATGAGTGAGAAACCTTATGCTTTTTCTTTTCAAGTCTGTTACATTTTTTTAGCATTGAAAAATGTAATGTCTCTTTTGGTAATTTTTATGAAATATACAATTTTTTTGTATTTTCTAATTTATGCAAACTTAAATATTTATGAAATATTTATACCAAAGTCAACCCACATTATACAACTGAAACATAAACACTTCATTTAATATATTGAAATCTATATTAACATGAGTGAGCAACCTTGTGCTTTTTCTTTTCAAGTTTGTTGCATTTTTTTAGCATTGAAAAATGTAATGTCCCTGTTGGTGATTTTTATGAAATATACAATATTTTTGTATTTTTTGATTTATGCAAACATAAATATTTATGAAATATTTATAACAAGTAAACCCACATCAAACATAAACACTTCATTTAATATTTCAATATTGAGGCTATCTGAAACTGGCAATATTGATGCAAGGCACAATTGACAACTCTTAAAATATATATAATTCAGAAAAATCCAAAATAAAATATTATTGTAGGGGAGAGGACCCAATAGTGGTGCACCCTAACTTCACGCCTCTCAAAATCATATGTGGCAATTTCAAATCACTCCAAAATTTTTACAGTAGCTTACTTGGCAATGCCCCTGCTTATCACTAAGGTTTCAGGGCCACATCATCAAATATGATGCCACATCAACATGCTTTTTGTTGAGGTGTCAAATAGTTCCCCAAAAAAAAGGGTGGACCAATAGGTGTGCATTAAGTCATGTTTTGTTGGTGGGCTGATATGGCATCACATGATTGGTTGCTTTTTAAATTTAAAGGGCACATGTCATTCAATTATTAGTACTTATAGTAACACTAACAACCTTAAAGTCACAACTACTAGTACTAAGCTTTAAAAATATTGGGCCTCAAATGTAGATATACTGGTACTAAACTTAAAAAATATTGAGTCTTAAATGCACATATACTTTTTCAACCATTGGAACTATCTCACCTATTGGGTCTTTTCCCCTAACCATATTAACAGCAGAACCCATAAACCAAGAATATTATCAATGCCCAACATAAAATTCTGAAAGATCACTCACAACAGTATGGTACAACTATACGGAGCAATCGCTGTTGAAAACCCAACAATAATCACTGCTAAGCAACGGCTGGAAAAATGTATGACAACACCCCCAAATATTGGTCAGGGAGAGGGGCCAGTTGCCGCCCACACCCCAATAACCGCTATGTTTTTAATCACTTGACCCCCCAATTAATTTTTTAAAAAGAACCAATACATGTTAAATACCAACTTAATAAATTAACACAAATGCACCAATACATGTTCACAACATTTGTTCATGTTCACAAATGCACCAATACATTTGTAAATTAACCAATGAAATTAAGACAAGTGTACAAATGTGATGGCGAGCGGTTACCGGCACATTGGTGCTGATGTATGGGGCGACATGTTGAAATGACCATTTTTCGACCCATGTGCACATAACATGTCCTACATGGAAATGTATAAGTGCCCAGAAGTTGAAAGAATAGCTTTAAGCTCTTCAGTCACATACGGAAAAACCCAAAAAAATCGTCGATATTCGATATGTCTAGCTATATGCTTGACATACGCGAAATTAAGGTGGGCGGCTACTGCCCCTCTCCCTTACAACAGGGTATAGGAAGATGAAAAGCCAGTCACAATACTTGTACGGTCGCTCCGAATAAATATCATCTATTGTGATTGCTAGGTAAGGGGATACGATAGGTAATAAGGGTGTACGACAAGCTTAGAAGATAATATCGTGCTTCCTCAAATGTGTACGGTTGGCTATCAATAGGTATGACTATCTTCATGGCAGCGATAAATATTTGCTGTCCAATAGGAAATGCAACTTAGGCTATAAAATATCAACAATGAATTCCTTCACATGGAAAATCTGGAACTTGTCTGCAACTTAAACACTATCTGGGAAATCTTCAAAGACCTTCAAATACCAAACTAAAAACTAAAAATAAAAATATAGTGTAATCTTCAGCATAATGGTAATCTTTAGATGGAATCACCTCCAATGAATCAGATGGTTTTTGTTCTCCAATTCAACAATGGAAACAAAGAGGTTTTTTTTCTTTAGGCAAGAAGATAACACGAGTGTTCAACTAAGAGAAAATGGTTCCGTAACAATAACAATTGATGCCTTTTTCTATGAACTTGTTTTATAATCACCTTTTTAATTTGACTTTTTTTTTTTTTGGGGCCAAACTCTTATAAAGTGTTTAGAATTTTTTTTAAAAAAATTACATTAGGCCCACTTTAATAAAATAATAATAATACATAAGTCATCATTTTACATGTGATAAAAATAAAGTTATTAGGACAACTTAAAATATTATTATTAAATTATTTCCCTAACTTTTTTCCTTAGCCTACGCAAAATAAGGAATAGGCTGTAGGTCTCCCAAAAACTCCTTGGAGACTCATATTATTCCCGTGATAGTGAATAAGAAAGCACCATCAAACAAAATATTATTGTTATTGCTTCAACTCATATTCCAAAAAAAAATTATTCATTTCTAATAACTCCTCGTAATAAACAAAGATTTGATACATTTATCAACACTAAAAGGTGGCATGTCCCACATTGAGAAAAATAATTTCCTTTTCTTTTACGTAACAAAGGGCTCTAATTGAAAAAAGAGCGGAATTGCTATGATGAATTTGGATTAACTACCAAAGGTTTTACTACACGAGATCTAGCAAATCTTTCTAATCAAATATCACTAATCAACATTAACCAAAATACTTCAACTATAGACAAGGATATAATTGGATTATCTTTGTATAGATCAAGTTGGGGTCCTTGCAATTATAACTTGGAATTAGGTGCTATTTATAAAGTACTTCCCTATAAGATAGGAAAAACTATTATACAAAATAAACTTACGTATTTCAATTGTTGGAACAATTGCGAAGGAATTCACCATATTTAATCATATTTTAGGTTGCTTGGCCAGAGCAGTAGCTCAAGATTGTTGATTTCTATCGTAATCAAATAAAGATCAAATAAAGAGAATTGGACTCCATTTGATCCTTTCATTACAAATGATTTCATTCTAGCTTCAAGTCTTTTACAAGGTCTTTTGGAAGAGTTTCCATGGTTGGCAATATATCGGGGTAATAGAGATAGAGGAATATAGAAAGAGAGATAGACAGAGAGGGAAAATAGATAATGAGAGAGAGAGAGAGCAACATAAAGACATAGAAAGAGATCAAGAGAGAAGGGGAGGGAGAAAGAGAGTTGGGCGGGAGAGGGGGGATAGAGATATATGAAGAGAGAGATTAATAGAGAGATAAGTGATAGAGAGAATAATTTAAATTTGTTGTTCACCTTGATGTGCTCTGGTTATTTAATTAAAATTAATCTAATTATATATATCTTGACACTGCTTGGCTCAAACAATTAAATTCACTTATTTTATCTCGGATTGGTGGGAAATTATCTCACATGCATCCCAGCATCGATGAGTGGGTGATTTAAATAGTTCGATACACACCATAAGCTTTGTCAATTGGGAAAGAAGCTCGAGGGTGAAAGCCCAAAATAGTTTAGCTTTCACACTTGCTATTCCTCCCTCATTTTAGCAAATGCTTCATGGTGTTGAGAATCATTTAAATTTGTTGTTCACCTTGATATGCTCTGGTTATCTAATTAAATATATCAGTGTTGAGAATAATTTGCTTGGATGGAGCAATTAAATTCACTTATTCTTAAAAATTAATCTAATTATATATATCGGTGTTGAGAATAATTTGCTAGGATCGAACAATTAAATTCCCTTATTCTAGCTCGGATCGGTGGGAAATTATCCCACATGCATCCCAACATAGATGAGTGGGTGATTTAAATAGTTTAATACACACCATATGGTTTGTCAATTGGGAAAGAGGCTCGAGGGTGAAAAGATCGAAATAGTTTAGCTTTTGCACTGGCTATTCCTCCCCCATTCTAATTAAAAATTAATCTAATTATATGTATCTTACCTTGACGTTGCTTGGCTTGAATAATTTAAATTCGCTGTGGTTATCTAATTAAAAATTAATCTAATTATATATATCTTACCTGATCTAGTTATCTAATTAAAAATTAATCTAATTATATATATCTTACCTAACACTGCTTGGCTTGAACAATTGAATTCACTTATTCTAGCTTGGATTGGTGGGAAATTATCCCACATGCATCCCAACATAGATGAGTGCATGATTTAAATAGTTCAATACACACCATAAGCTTTGTCAATTGGGAAAGAGACTAGAGGGTGAAAAGCCCGAAATAGTTTAGCTTTCGCACTGGCTATTCCTCCCCCATTCTAGCAAATGCTTCATGGTGTTGAGAATAGTTTAAATTTGATACGCTCTGGTTATCTAATTAAAAATAAAAGATATTGTATATAATTATTATAGAATTGTATATTTCTATTAAATATATTGTAGATTTAATATATATATATAATTCAATTTTATATTTATTTTATGGAGTAAGTATCTATAATAATTATATTTATAGTTGAGAGAGAGAGAGAGACTCGTCCAAATTATTATCTATAACTGTAGCACCTAGGTTAGTGGATTCAAAGGTGAGATTTTATACATTGAGAGTTATATTCTATTTTGGGATTGTTGACTTCTCATGAGGGGTGTCAAAATTAGCCCATGGTTTTGTTGTCACTTGGATTTGGACCATCTGTTGAAGCGTTGTGCTGCAACAATCTAGTGAAACATGCGAGTCATTTCTAGGTGTGGGACCCTACAAAGGAAATCAAACCTCAAGAGAAGGCTGGTTCCTTTTCTGAATATGAGATTTAGAGTGTGCTAAGACTAAACCTAATCTATCACTGTTAGGGAAAGGGGAAGAAGGAGAAATTGGAAATGAAAAGGTGATACACCAGGTTTGAATGTTCGACCCTCAAATCAATTATATATGCACAGAATAACAACCACCAATAGGTTAGCATAAACAAATCACAAACTACCTACAGGGGTAAAAGAAACTAATTGAAATCCAAAAGGAAAGAAGCATTCACAAATGGATACTCAAACAAAAGTATTACACAAAGCAGAAGAAGTTCATGAAAAGGTAAAAATCTTATTGTTTATTGTCAAAGAGACACGATTATAGTTGATACAAGACGTGGTTTTTTAGACCAACAACCAACAAAAATACATTTGATTTCATGCTTATGTAGCATCTCACATTGAGGTGCAATCACCTACTGCTATAAATTCGCCCCATGGGCCTGTCAGAAGATATTTCTACAAAGGAATGTCTAGATACATCTGTTTTGCTTTGACATAAATGTAGAAAAAATATCTTCTTTGAAGTAGCTGAAACAAATATCTGCGTTGAAATTTTGCATGACTCTTCATCTGCAACAATAAATGCTCAACAATCACCTCCAACTGGAGCTGAGCGCTTCACCTTCAATTCTAGCCTGTATTATGCCTTATCGACAAATATTCTTCTTTGTAAACCATGGCTGACCATTGATTTTGCCTCTTTTTCCTTTGCTTTTGAAGACCGCAGAAGCCATCGAAGATTGGGCCTCGGGACTTCATCCTTCCGTCTTCCAAGAGAGAAGGAAGAAGAAAGGAGAAAACCCGCCCTCCGAGTCCCGCTTTACTTAGAAAGAAACAATCGACGGACTTCGGGCCTCGAACCTTCCGCCTTACGCCTTCCCAGAGAAGGAAGAAGAAAGAAAGTCTGAGCCCTGCAAGTCTAAAGACTTAGCTGTTTTGAGAAAGTTTCAGTGGAAGTTGGGCTTCGGGCCTTCTGTCTTCTGCCTTCCAAAAGAAAAGGAAGAGCGAAGAAGAAAAGTTCAAAGTCTAACCCCCCAAAACACTTAGAACTTATTTGAGAGAGTTCAACGGAAGTCGGGCTTCAAGCCTTCCGTCTTCTGCCTTCCAAAAGAAAAGGAAGAGGGAAGAAGAAAAGTCTAAAGTCTAACCTCCTGAAACACTTAGCTAAATTCAAAGGGAAAGAGTCCAAGCTCGAGCCATCCACCTTACACCTTCCCAAAGAAGGAAGAAGGAAGAAGGTCCGATCCCCGATCCCCGACACCTGAAGAACTTTGAGCACTTAGAGGATTTTTTCAAGGAACAAAGCGGAGTTCGAAGCTGATTAGGAGGGCATGACGAAGGGGAGAACTCTGAACTCTGAAACTCTGAAAATGTTAAAAACACAAGGAAAACTCAAGATTTTTGGACTTAGTCGATTTTGGGATGTTTTTCCTTGAATTTCTTAAGGGGGAAAACACTTAGAGATTTCGTAGATTTGGGCTATTTGGCTGGGAAACAAAATAGGACAACATTTTGGTGACTTCTCAGGGGTGTTTTCTTGATAAACAAAAGGGAACCAGTGGCCTTAAGTATTCATTGGGCATAGAGTCAAAACGGCTAAAGTATGTGGGAACAGCTTGCACATTTTCCTAATGAGAGTGCAGCATGTGCAACAACACATAGGGAAAAGGAAAACCTAAAGCAAAAAGAAAACAAAACAATATAGACAAAATCTCAGACCAACCTTAGAAGTAAGGTCTGAGATGGATCCCATTAACTGAGATTGGTAGGACTTCACCATCCAGCTTTGAAAGATTGAAAGCATTGGCTTTCTTGCAGCTGATTATGATATATGGGCCACTCCATATAGGATCAAATTTAGTGTGGCCTCCACGCTTGGCTCTGTCAGCGTCCCACTTAATAACAAGATCACCTTCCTTGAAATTTGATCCTTGGCTTTCTTGTCAAAATATATCTTGGTCTGCTTCTAGTGTTCTTCCAAGGTAGCCATGGCTGACTATCTTAGTTCTTCTAACTCAGTTAATTCAACCATCCTCATAGACCTAGCATCTTCTCCTTCTAATTCCAATTGTTGAACCAATTCTAATGAAGGAAGCTCCAAACATATGGGCAATCTAGCTTCTCTTCCATACACAAGAACAAAAGGGGAGTTACCAATGACTCTTTTATAAGTGATCCTATCAGCCCAAAGAGCCAATATGATCTTATTATGCCACTGCCTCTGGTTTGTTTCCATAGTTCTCTTCAAGATTCTGTTCAGGGTCTTGTTAGGAGATTCAGCTAAACCATTACCTTGGGGATAATAGTTAGATTAAGTTTTCAAGAACACATTATACTTCAAAGCCCAATCAACTATCCTAAAACCAGTAAAAATTCTTGCATTATCAGAGATGATAGTGTGAGGAGCTCCAAACCTTATCATGATTTCTTCCAAGAAATCCATGATTACTGATTCTGTAGCCTCTTTAAGTGCAACAACTTCAACCCATCTGGTGAAGTAGATTGTTGCAATTAAAACCCATTTGTGGCCAGCACTGGATGTAGGGTTGATCATCCCAATGAAATCCAGCCCCCAATGTGAGAAAGGTTGATCTGCTTGAATAGGATGAAGTGGGAGGGCTACTAATCTTTTCTTCCTAGCAAAGAGAGCACACTCTTTGCATTCTCTTGCCCATACATGGGCATCATTGAACAATGTGGGTCAAAAATAACATGCCCTCATTATTTTCATTATTGTAGCACTTGCAGAGAAGTGGCCTCCAACTGGGCTAGCATGAAACTTACTGAGCAATTTGTCAACCTGATCTTTTTCAATGCACCTCAACAAGACCCCGTCTAGGTTCCTTTTAAAGATAACCCCATCCACCAAAGCATAAGGAATGGACTACAATCTAAAATGTCTTCTCTTATTCTGTCCAATCCATAAGGATACTCACCAGTGGATAGGAACCTGGCCATGTCTGTTGTCTACGAACTTAGAGCTACTGAGTCAGCCATAGGTTCTGCCTCATTCAAATGATAGGATGATTTCACTTCATCCACAATAGTTTGATATAACTGTTCACATAATCCTTTACCTCTAATCAGCTTAGTGGCTTTAATAGTAACATCATATTCCAAGATCTTGGTGACCCAGCTTGCTCTCTTTTCACTGATTTCAATTCTCATTATATAGTCTTTCACACTAGGATGAAAAACTAATACCTTGATATGGTTATTTGCCAGCATATATCTAAACTTTTTCAATGCTCTCACAATGGGAAAAACCTGTTTTTCCATGGGACTATACCCGACCTCATAATCTTTCAATGTTTGACTGAAAAAGGCTAGGGGTTGCTCCACACCTTTGCCATTTTGCTGCATCAGGACAGCTGCAGTGCTACTTTCCCCTCCATGGGCTTAAAGGGCAAAGTCCTCATAAACAGGATTCATGAGAGTAGGAGCTTGGGCAATTTCTTCCTTTATCTTCTTAAATCCATCCTTCCCCTCCTTGGTCCACCTGAAAACAACATCCTTTTTAAGCATAAGGGTCAGTGGTTTGACTAATTCAGCGTAGTTAGGAAAGAATTTCCTCAAAAAATTAATCTACCCCAGAAATGATTGTAGAGCTTTCTTATGAGTAGGGAGAGGAAGAGAAAAAAGAGTTGAAGTCCTTTCTAGATCTATGGAGATCCCATCTTTGGACACTAAATGGCCCAGAAGCTTGCCCTGCGAGACAACAAAAATACATTTTTGGGGGTTCAGAGACACCCCAAACTCCCTATATCTTTCAAAAACTTTCTCCAGATGCAGGATATGATTTTCTCCTCTCTTGGAGAAGACTGTAATATCATCCAAATAGATTAGGATGAACTTGTTAATAAAGCCCTTGAAAGCAATGTCCATTGCCCTCTGAAAAGTGGCACCAACATTGGAGAGCCCAAATGGCATCTTTGCATACGCCATGGTTCCCCACTTAGTGGTGAATGTCATCTTGAATATGTCCTCTTACCTCACAAAAAATTGGTTATAACCAAAAAACCATTGAGCAACGAGAACCTCTATGTCCCAGCAATGGTCTGCAAAATTTGGTCCATGGATGACAAAGGGTAGTGATCTTTCAGGGAATCTCAGTTCAGATCACGGAAAGCCACACACAGCCGTATCTCACCATTTTTCTTCCTCACTCGTACTAAGTTAGCCACCCGGGTGGAATACTTGATGGGGAAAATAATTCTGGCCTGAATGAGCTTTGCAAGCTCCTTCCTCATCAGAGGCTTGATTTTGAGATTTATAGGCCGTTGTTGGGTAGACGGGCTTGACATTTGAATCAAGGTCTATGGCATGTTGGGCCACATTAGGGTCAAAGCCCTTGAGGTCCTCATAGTTCCATCTAAAAACATCACTGTATTTTTGAGAAAGGTGAATAAAATTTTGTTGTTCATCATCACAACATACCTTTCCCAACAATAAACCCTTATCCTGGGCGATAGCAACCCTTTGATAGTCATCCCTTTTGAACGTGATGTTCCTCCTCTCACCCTTGATTCATCATCATGGCTGAAAATAGCCTCGAGAGTGACCAAAACTTTGGGCAACTTGTTTTCAATTGAATAATCTAATCACCATACCCTTCTTATAGTCTGGACTATGCAGTTGATGAGAACCCAACTTCATTTTGGATGAAGTTTACAATTTGTTCATCACTATAAAAAATATGCCAGTTCACATCATTGTTAGGGACTGAGGTCCTAACCACTATCCTGACATGCTGATCAAGACCTTGAAAGAAGTCTGTAGGAGGAGAAAACTGAGCACCAACTATTGCCAATTAGTCTACCTCACTATTTAATTTCCTTGGGATCACCTGTAGGTTGAGAGCATCAAAACTCTCAAACAAGCCAAACTATATATCTATAAGCTCTTAGGAGCTGATTCTTTGTTGCACGTTTGTCCCTGACTTGGTTGACCACCAACTCAGTATCTCAAAAGATCTCCAAATGTGTGATTTTCATCTTTTCAGCAATCAACAAGCCATGTACCAATGCTTTGTACTCTACAACATTATTTGTGTAGGAAAATACAGCCTATGAGAAAAATGCAGTTTCTTACCAGTCGGAGAGATCAGTAAGACCCCTGCACCAACTCCATTTCTACTCTTTGCACCATCAAAGAACATTTTCCATGGGCCGTCAGAATCATCATCTGGTTTAAGTATAGAGGGGACAGAAGAATTCCCCTCGCGAATCATGTACTTTCCTAGCCCAGTTGTTTCAGTGGTGTCATAGAGATCAAAATAAAAATGTTCCTTGGCCCATTCATCAAGGAAAAGATGTGGGGTTGGAAGGGGTGAAGATACTATCTCAAGAGACCCTGAATCATGCACTTCCTCACCCTGGATCATGCAATGAGGGCTCACCAAGTTATGATCATAGTTTTCTACATGATAATTTGAAATTGGTTTAGCCTTAATGGTGAACCTTGTGCCATATCTTGTCCTCAGCAGCATGTGAGTCCAATCAGAAGAAAGGTAGCCACCTACCTTAGCTGTGAAGTCTATTTACAAACAAATAGCAAAAAAAGGAGGAAGATCAATGACTAAAATATCTTGACTAATAGTCAAGTTTAGCTAAGTATGTAAGGTCAAATCTAGTCCTTTGATCATCCCAACAATGTTGATAGAAGTACCATCTAGCTGCAATACACCTGATGAAATAGGCATATATTTGATGCCTAATGCATCCAGTATCTTCTTTGGCATAACTAAAATACTAGCCCTTGAAGCAATCACGCAATTGTGCACCAAGAATTTCCCAATGATTTGAGATAAGTAGAATGGGGATGACTTCTTTGTTTGACCCCCTTGCTCTTCACTTGGTTGTACAAGACTGATTGGGCCTTTTTCCTTTTGGACTATTGATTCAGCTGTTGGGAATTGCCTTAAGGCTTCCTGCAACAAATCCCTTTGAGAGGGAATCGATAATGCATCCCACATAGACACATTTAGGCTTGTCTTTTTCATTTGTTCCACAATATTCAGGGGAAAAGTTGTTTTGTGCATGGAAGGAATCCATGTTGCTCTCTTTGACTTCTCTATAACTTGTTCAGGCACTTTTGGGCCTCATGGAACCTCTTTTGCAATAGCAGACCTGCTGCTCTGAGTTGAATTTGCAGCACTGGCCCCTTTTGCCTTGGAATAGCATTCTTTTGTAATATAGTAGGCATGGGGTTATCCTCTAATTGCCTTTTTTGACCTTGTGTTATCTGCAACACTGCTAATAGGCATCACACTATCCATAAGTTGATTGATGACGCAAAAATCCCTAGGAGTCCAAAGCATTAAATTGGAATTAGAAGCAACCTCATTTGGTACCTCAGGGTTTTTGTTGGATGCTTCCAACAATGATGCTTGCTAAGTATGAAAATTTTGCACCATTAGGGCTCGTTCTTGTGCTACAATTGCACAGGTAGACTGATTGTGAGGTTGGTTACAAGGATAACAGCAATATGTCTCTTGGGCTAGATTGTTTTGAGTAAGAACCAAAGCCCTAATTGGATTAACAGTCAATGTTTGTTGGATGGGTCTAACCTTTTGCAAGGGCTGAGCAGAGTTATTATTTTGGTACCTATTTGGTTGGTAACCTTGGTTCCAGCTTTGATTTTTTTTTAAATTATAATCCTGATTCTAATTCTAGTTTGAAGACTACCCCTAGTTAAAATTTTGATGGGGTTTAGGGGTAGTTTGGATGGCTATGGTATTGGCTTTGTTAGTCAAATTGGTCACTAGGGTTTTGAGGTCATTCTCTTCTTGTGGAAGAGAAAATGCAAAGGCTTTAGGCTCTGGTATGGGAGCAATAGGTGGTTGCTAACATGGGAAGGTAGTTCTGGGAAAATAGGTATAGGTGGTTTGGGAGCAATTTTCATCCTTCAAGGCTATCTCATATGCATCTAGTAAGGTATCAACACCCATATATTGCATCATAACAACTATATCATAATTTAAAGCTCTTAAAAAATATAAGAAGGCACCTTGTGGAGATGGTCTGAGTAGAGTTGGGATCCTATCCCATGTCCTTTGAAATCTAAAGTTAAAGTCAACCATCATCTTGTTGGGAGCCCTCTTTATAGTTGTTAACTGTTCTAGCAGGGAAACATTGTCTGCTCTTTATCCAAACTGCTTGTAGACTGCTTCTCCTAGCTCATCCCAATCATGTATTGAAGCAGGGGTTAAACTCATGAACCATTGGAGAGCTCTTCCCTTTAAGGATGAAATCATGAGCCTAATAACCACATCTTCATGTTGAATATGGTGAGATGAACATACATTATATGTCTTTGATGTGTGCAGTAGGTGTACTAGAATCATCACCCATAAAGGATGGGATACTTTTTAGGGCTGAGGCAGGCATATCATTGTGTGCAACCAAGTCTAAAGGGTTGCCTCCATTGAAGGTTACAAAGGATAGATTGCTTGCCGTATGAGGGATATTCATATTTATTCTATGTATATGTAAACCCTTTCTTAAGTATTGAAACCTAATAGGAGGAGGTGTAGATATAGCTCTTGGGGGGAGAGGAACAACACTATTATCCTTCTTGCAAGAGACCTATATAACCTAGTTCTTCTCCTTGAAGTCGCAACAAGTAGTTCAACAAATTGGTAGTTATTACCTCTTGAAGAAGCTCTCATGTGCACAAGCATATAATGTTGGATTGATCAAAAACCAAGAGGTAGTAGATTCGCTAGGTGTATGAAATTCATTTGCCAAATTGTAAAATACTGAGAACAACACCAACTTCTTAGCTTAACTCTTGACTCAAAGTAAAATGGTCTCACCAAGTGTGCCAGAAACTGTTGTCACTTGGATTTACACCCTATGTTGAAGCATTGTGTTGTAACAATCCAGTGAAACATGGGAGTGATTTCCAACTATCAGACCCTGCAAGGGAAATCAAACCTCCATAGAAAGCTAGTTCCTTTTCTGAATATGAGATTCAAAGTGTGCTAAGAATAAACGTAATCTATCACTATTGGAGAAAAAGGGAAGAAGGAGAAACTGGAAATGAAAAGGTGATACACAAGGTTTGAATGTTTGACCCTTAGATCATGTATATATGCATAAAATGACAACAACCAACAGATCAACATACACAAATCACAAACTACCTATAGAGGTAAAAGAAATTAATTTAAATCCAAAAAGAAAGAAGCATTCACAAATGGATACTCAAACAGAAGTATTACATAGAGCAGAAGTGCATGAAAAGGTAAAAATCTTATTGTTTATTATCAAAGAGGCATGGTTGCAACTGATACAAGATGTGGTTTTTTAGACCAACAACCAAAAAAATACATTTGTTTCATGCTTATATAGCATCTCGCGTTGAGGCGCAATCACCTACTGCCATAAATTCACCCCATGTGGCTAACAGAAGATATTTCTGTAAAGGAATGTCTAGATACATCTATTTTTCTTTGACATAAATGGAGAAAAAATATTTTCTCTAAAGTAGCTGAAGCAAATATCTGTGTTGAAATTTTGCATCCGACTCTCCATCTACAACAATAAATGCTCAACAATCACCTCTAGCTGGAGCTGAGCACTTGACCTTTGATTTTGGCCTATATTCTACCTTATCAATGAAATGTCTTCCTTGTAAACCATGGCCGACCTTTGATTTCTCTTCTTTTTCCTTCATTTTTGAAGACCGTAAAAGCTGTCGGAGACCAGGCCTCGGGCCTTCAACCTTCCATCTTTCAAGAGAGAAGAAAGAAGAAAGGAGAAAACCCCACCCTCCGAGTCCCTCTTTACTTAGAAAGAAACAATCGACAGACTTCAGGCTTTGGGCTTTCTGCCTTACACCTTCTTAGAGAAGGAAGAAGAAAGAAATTCTGAGCCCCGCAAGTCTAAAGACTTAGCTATTTTGAGAAAGTTTCGGTGGAAGTCAGGCTTCGGGCCTTCCATCTTCCGCCTTCCAAAAGAAAAGGAAGAGGGACGAAGAAAAGTCCAAAGTTTGACCCCTCGAAACACTTAGAACTTATTTGAGATGGTTCGGCAAAAGCCAGGCTTTGGACCTTCCGTCTTCTGCCTTCCAAAAGAAAAGGAAGAGGGAAGAAGAAAAGTCCAAAGTCTAACCTCCCGAAACACCTTGCTGAATTCAAAGGGAAAGAGTTGGAGCTTGGACCTCAGGCCTTCTAACTTACGGCTTCCCAAAGAAGTAAGAATGTCCGATCCTCGACACCCGAAGAAATTTGAGCACTTAGAGGATTTTTCAAGGAACAAAGCAGAGTTTGGAGCTGATTAGGATGGCATGATGAAGGGGAGAACTCCGAACTCCAAAACTCCAAAAATGCTAAAAACACAAAGAAAACTCAGGATTTTTGGACTTAGTCGATTTTGAGATGTTTTTCCTTGCATTTCTAAAGGGGGAAAACACTTAAAGATTTCATGGATTTGGGCTATTTGGTTGGGAAGCAAAATAGAATAACATTTTGGCAACTTCTTAGGGGTGTTTGCTTGCAAAACAAAAGGGAACCAGTGGCCTTAAGCATTCAATTCGCATTGAGTCAAAAGGGTTGAAGTATGTGGGAATAATTGAATCCTGCCTCAAAACAACACCACAAAAAGTAAAAGAAGGCACACATTCTCCTAATGAGAGTGTAGCTTGTGGAACAACACTTAGGGAAAAGGAAAACCTAAAGTAGAAACAAAAAAAATAGTATACACAAAAGCTTAGACCAACCTTAGAAGTAAGGTTTGAGATGGATCCCATTAATTGAGATCAGTAGAATTTCACCATCCAACTTTGAAAGATTGAAAGCATTGTTTTTCTTGCAACTGATGATGATATATGGGCCACTCCATATAGCATCAAATTTAGTGTGGCCTCTAGGCTTAGCTCTGTCAGTATCCCATTTCAGAACAAGATCACCTTCCTTGAAAATTTGATCCTTGGCTTTCTTGTCAAAATATTTCTTGGTCTGCTTCTGGTGTTCTTCCAAGGTAGCCATGGCTAACTATCTTAGTTCTTCTAACTCGGTTAATTCAGCCATCTTCACAAACCTAGCATCTTCTCCTTCTAATTCCAGTTGCTGAACCAATTCTAATGAAGAAAGATCCAAAGATATGGGCAATCTATCTTCTCTTCCATACACAAGAACAAAAGGGGAGTTACCAATGGCTCTTTTATAGGTGATCCTATCAGCCCAAAGAGCCAATCTCATCTTATTATGCCACTACATCTTGTTTGTTTCCATAGATCTCTTCAGGATTCTGATCAAGTTCTTGTTAGTAGATTCAACTAAACCATTACTTTGGGGATAATAGTTAGATGAAGTCTTCAAGAACATATTATACTTCAAAGCCCAATTAGCTATCCTAAAACTAGTAAAATCTCTTGCATTATCAGAGAAGATAGTGTGAGGAGCTCCAAACCTTGTCATGATTTCTTACAAGAAATCCATGATTACTGATTTTGTAGCCTCTTTAAGTGGCACAACTTCAACCCATCTGGTGAAGTAATCCATTACAACTAAAACCCATTTGTGGCTAGCACTGGATGTAGGGTTGATCATGCCAATGAAATCCAAGCCCCGTTGTGAGAAAGGTTGATCTGCTTGAATATGATGAAGTGCGAGGGTTGCTAATCTTTTCTTCCCAGCAAAGAGAGCACACTCTTTGCATTCTCTTACCCATACATGGGCATCATTGAACAATGTGGGCCAAAAGTAACATGCCCTCATTATTTTCATTGTTGTAGCTCTTGCAGAGAAGTGTCCTCCAGCTGGGCCAGCATGGAACTCACTGAGCAATCTATCAGCCTAATCTTTTTCAATGCACCGAAGCAAGACCCCATCCAAGTTCCTTTTAAAGAGAACCCCATCCACCAAAGCATAAGGAATGGACTACAATCTGAAATGTCTTCTCTTATTCCTATCCAATCCATAAGGATACTCACCAATGGATAGGAACCTGGCCATGTCTGCTATCCAAGAACTTACAGCTACTGGGTCAGCTATAGGTTCTGCCTCATTCAAGTGATAGGATGATTTCACTTCATCCACAATAGTTTGAGTTAATTATTCACATAATCCTCTGCCTCTAATCAACTTAGTGGATTTGATAGTAACATCATATTCTAGGATCTTGGTGACCCAGCTTGCTCTCTTTTCACTGATTTCAATTCCCATTATATAGTCTCTCACACTAGGATGAGAAACTAATAACTTGATATTGTTATTTTCCAGCATTTATCTAAACTTTTTCAATGCTCTCACAATAGAAAATTCTTGTTTGTCCATGGGACTATACCTGATCTCATAATCTTTCAATGTTTGCCTGAGAAAGGCCAAGGGTTGCTCCATACCTTTGTCATTTTGCTGCATTAGGACAACTACAATGCTGCTTTCTCCTCCATGGGCATAAACGACAAAGTCATTCTCATAATTAGGATTCATAAGAGTAGGAGCTTGGGAAATTTCTTCCTTTATCTTCTCAAAGCCATCCTTCCCCTCCTTGATTCACCTAAAAACAACATCCTTTTAAGCATAAGGGTTAGTGGTTTGACCAAACTAGCGCAGTTAGGAATGAATTTCCTAACAAAATTAGTCTGCCCTAGAAATGATTGCAGAGCTTTCTTCTGAGCGGGTAGAGGAAGAGAAAGAAGAGCTGAAGTCCTTTCTAGATCTATGGAGATCCATTTTTGGACTCTACAGAAGCTTGCCCTGAGAGACATCAAAAATACAATTTTTGGGGTTCAATGACACCCAAACTCCCTGCATCTTTCAAAAACGTTATCCAAATGCAGGATATGATTTTCTCCTCTCTTGGAGAAGATTGTGATATCATCCAAATAGATTAGGATGAACTTGTTAATAAAGCCCTTGAAAGCAATGTCCATTGCCCTCTAAAAAGTGACGATAGCATTGGAGAGCCCAAATGGCATCTTTGCATACACCATGGTTCCCCACTTAGTGGTGAATGTCATGTTAAATCTGTCCTCTTCCCTCACAAAAATCTGGTTATAACCAGAAAAACCATTGAGCAACGAGAACCTCTCTACCTTAGCAATGGTCTTCAAATTTTGGTCCATGGATGACAAAAGGTAGTGATCTTTTAGGGAAGCTAAGTTTTGATCACGAAAATCCACGCACAACCGTATCTCACCATTTTTCTTCCTCACTGGTACTAAGTTAGCTACCTAGGTGGAATATTTGATGGGGAAAATAATTCTAGCCTGAATGATCTTTGCAAGCTCCTTCCTCATTAGAGGCTCGATTTTGGGATTTATAGGCCGTTGTTTTTACCGGATGGTATGCATTGTTGGGCCACGTTAGGGTTGAAACCCTTGAGGTCCTCAGAGTTCCATGCAAAAACATCACTATATTTCTGAGAAAGGCGAATAAAATTTTGTTGTTCATCATCACAACATACCTTTACCAGCTATAAATCCTTATCCTAGGCAATAGCACCCCTTTGATAGTCATCCCTTTTGAATGAGATATTCTTCCTCTCGCCCTTGAATTCATCATCATGGCTGAAAATAGCCTCAAGAGTGACCAAACCTTTGGGCAACTTGTTTGTTTTCAATTGAATAATCTGATCACCATACCCTTCTTGCAGCCTAGACTGTGTAGTTGATGAGAACTCAGCTTCATTTTGGATGAAGTTTACAATTTGATGATCAAGACCTTGAAAGAGGTCTATAGGAGGAGGAAAAATGAGCACAAACTATTGGTAATTAGTTTGCCTCACTATTTAATTTCCTTGGGATAAATTGTAGGTTGAGAGCATCAAAACTCTCAAACAAGCCCCAAACTCTATGTCTATAAGATCTTAGGAGCTTATTCTTTGTTGTACATCTTTCCCTGACTTGGTTGACCACCAGCTCAGTATCTCCAAAGATCTCCAAATGTATGATTTTCATCTTTTCAGCAATCAACAGGCCATGTACCAATGTTTTATACTCTGCAACATTATTTGTGCAGGAAAATTGCAACCTATGAGAAAAATACAATTTCTTACCAGTCAGAAAGATCGATAAGACCCCTGCACCAACTCCATTTATATACTTTGCACCATCAAAGAACATTTTCCATGGGCTATTAGAATCATCATTTGGTTTAAGTATAGAGGTGACATAAGAATTCCCCTCATGAATCATGTAGGTTCCTATCCCAGTTGTTTTAGTGGTGTCATAGGGATCAAAATCAAAGTGTTCCTTTGCCCACTCATCAAGGAAAAGATCTGGGGTTGGAAGGGGTGAAGATACTATCTCAAGAAACCTTGAATCATGCACTTCCTCACCCTAGATCATGCAATGAGGGTTCACTGGGTTATGATCATAGTTTTCTACATGATAATTTGAAATTGGTTCAGCCTCAATGGTGAACCTTGTGCCATATCTTGTCCTCAATAGCATGTGATTCCAATCAGAAGAAAGGTAGCCACCTACCTTAGCTATGAAGTCTCTTGACAATCAAATAGCAAAAAATGGAGGAAGATCAATGACTAAAATATCTTGACTAATAGTCAAGTTTGGACAAGCATGTAAGGTCAAATCTAGTTCTTTGATCACCCCAATAGTGTTGATAGAAGTACCATCCAACTACAATACACCTAATGAAATAGGGGTATATTTGATGCCTAATGCATCCATTATCTTCTTTGGCATAACTAAAACACTAACCCCTGAATCAATCATGCAATTGTGCACCAAGAATTTCCCAATGATTAGAGATAAGTAGAATGGGGTTGGCTTCTTTGTTGGAACCTCTTGTTCTTCACTTGGTTATACAAGATTGACTGGGCCCTTTTCCTTCTAGACTGTTGATTCAGCTACTGGGAATCGCCTTAAATCTTCCTACAACAAATCCCTTTGAGAGGGAATCATTAATGCATCCCACATGGACACATTAAGGCTTGTCTTTGTCATTTGTTCCACAATATTTAGGGGAAAAGTTGTTGTTTTATGCATGGAAGGAATCCATGTTCCCCTCTTTGACTGCTCTGTAGCTTGTTCAGGCACTTTTGGGCCTGATGGAACCTCTTTTGCAATAGTAGGCCTGTTGTTCTGAGTTGAATTTGTAGCATTGGCCCCTTTTGCGTTTGGAATAGGTTCCTTTTGTAATACAATAGGCATATGGGGTTATCCTCTAACTGGCTCTTTTTAGACCTTGTGTTATCTGCAACACTGTTAACGGGCGTGATCACACTGTACATAGGTTGATTGACAATGCAAAAATCCTCAGGAGTCTAAAGCATTAAATTGGAATCAGAAGCAACCTCATTTGGTACCTTAGTGTTGTTGTTGGCTGCTTCCACCAATGATGCTTGCTGAGTATGAAAATTTTGCACCATTAGGGCTCGTTCTTATGCTCCAAATGCATAGGTAGACTAATTGTGAGGTTGGTTACAAGGATAACACCAATCTGCCTCTTTGACTAGATTGTTTTGTGTAGGAACTATTACCTAATTTCACTACTAGCTCAATCAGGTAGAGCTTTTCAGTTTTTGAAGAAGAGAAAGGTACATTTTTGTTTTTGTTGTATTATATCCATGTGCTTATATTATACAAATTAAGATTACAGTGCAATGTTGCATTAGAGATGCATTTCAAATTTAAGAGATTGTACTGATCTTTTAAAAGGAATAGTAATCTTTATTGAAACAATAAATGTATAAGGTCTCACACAAGCTGTGAGACTAACTGTTTGACTACAAAAGGAAAGAGAAACTATACATTTATAGAAAACTAAGGAGATAAATATGCATATGAGATAGGGTGACTCGTCATTGCCTGAATGATGAGTCTTGGTCCTGTTTGTTGTGTCTGGTGTCATCCTGTGTTGTCCATTTGTCATGTATTCAGCTGTTGTCTCTCTGTTGCCCCTAGTTACCTGCATAAAATTTTGAAAAACTGATGTTAGAGCAATGCTGAGGCATCATACATCATATGATATACATCTACAAATATACAGTTTGACTTTTAGATGCAGTAAACCAGTTAATATCACGTGGACCTTCGAGAAAGCAACAAGATAATCAAGAAATATCAATCACATGCCCATGATTTTCCTAACATGTTTGTTTCATGTGCAGATATAGGTGTCATTTAATACTCATTTCATTTTAGCATGTGGGTTAAAATGTGGCTCCCACGAGGGTTGAGCCCAGCATGTTGTCTTTTGTGCTTTAAAAGGGTATAGAAAGAGTAAATCAATGTAATCATATCTATGCAGTTCAGAGAATCAAGACAGTGGTAAAGGATTTGTCCAGAATAAAGAGTTTTGGAAGGAAGAAGAGCAAGGTATTTGTTTTATAATTAATGATAATAAGGATTGCAGCAGTCATACTAGGACAGTCATGCTAAATAGCAACAATCATAGCAGTCAACAATCTGCTAGCAGTCCATCAGAAAGATAAGTAAGGTAAACTGTCATCAGTGAAGGAACAGTCATCAGTATAGGACAAACCAAAGTGTAAGGGGATAGTGCCAACAAAGAAGTAGCAATCTACAACTACAATTATAGGACTCCTCAAACCTCAGAGATCTATGTTGAAGAGTTTTTAGACATCTCAAGTGCAAAGATGAATAGAATAGTCAGTCTTAGGTGAAATAAATTTAGGAAGCCAGCCTTCTCCGGAGATTCACTCCAATTTCTAGGTGACCCACAGCCATAGGAGTGTTTCCATGTTCCTCTAGAGTACCAATTTTCTACAAATTGGTAGGGTGCAACTTTCAGAGATAACAGGAACCAAAGCCCTAAATGGATTAACAGGCGGTGTTTTTTGGATGGGTCTAACCATTTGCAAGGGCTGAATATGGTTATTATTTTGGTATCTATTTGGCTGGTAACCTTGGTTCCAGCTCTGATTTTTGTTGGAATTATAACCCTGGTTCCATTTTTGTTTTCAAGTCTGCCTGTGGTTAAGATTTTGATGGGTTAGGGGTGGTTTGGATGGCTATGGTATTGACTTTGTTAGTCAGATTGGTCACTAGGGTTTTGAGGTCATTCTCTTCTTGTGGAAGAGCAGATGCAAAGTCTTTAGGCTCTAGTATGGGAGCAATAGTGGGTTACTGAACCTGGGAAGGCAGTTTTGGTAAAATAGGTATAGGCAATCTAGGAGCAATTTTCTCAGCCTGTATTAAGCAATTTTCAGCCTTCAAGGCTATCTCATATGCATCTGGTAAGGTATCAACACCCATAGATTGCATCATAATAACTATATCAAAATTTAAAGCTCTTAAAAAATATAAGAAGGCACCTTGTGGAGATGGTCTGAGGAAAGTTGGGATCCTATCCCATGTCCTTTGAAATTTGAAGTTAAAGTCAGCCATCATCTCGCTGGGAGCCCTCTTTATGGTTGTTAACTGTTCCAACAGAGAAACATTGTCTTATCTTTATCCAAACTGCTTGTAGACTACTTCTCCTAGCTCATCCCAATCATGTATTGAAGCAGGGGTTAAACTCCTGAACTATTGGAAAGCTCTTCCCTTGAAGGATGAAACCATCAGCCTAACAGCCACATCTTCATGTTGAATATGGTGACTTAAACATACAGTATATGTATTTGATGTGTTCAGTAGGTGTACTAGAACTGTCACCCATAAAGGATGGGATACGTTTTAGGGCTGAGGTAGGTATATCATTGTGTGCAGCCAAGTCTAAAGGTCTACCTCCATTAAAGGTTAAAAAGGGTACATTTCTTGCCATATTAGGGATATTCAGATTTATTCTAGGTATATGTAAGCCCTTTCTTGAGTATTGAAACCTAAGAGGAGGAGGTGTAGATATAACTCTTAGGGGAGAAGGAACAACAATATTATTCCTTCTTGTAGGAAACCTATATAAACTAGTTCTTCTCCTTGAAGCAACAACGGGTAGTTCAACAAATTGGTAGTTATTACCTCTTGAAGAAGCTCTCATCTGCACAGGCATATAACATTGAACTAACCAGAAACCAAGAAGTAGTAGAGTCACCGGGTGTATGACATTCATCTACCATACTACAGAATACTGAGAACAACACCAACTTCTCAACTTAACTCTTGACTTAAAGTAAAATGGTCCCACTGAGCATGCCAAAAACTGTTGTCACTTGGATTTGAACCCTATGTTGAAGCATTGTGCTGCAACAATCCAATGAAACATGGGAGTGATTTCCAACTGTCGGACCCTACAAAGGAAATCAAACCTCCAGAGAAAGCTAGTTCCTTTTCTAAATATGAGATTCAGAATGTGCTAAGACTAGACCTAATCTATCGTTGTTGGGGAAAAAGGGAAGAAGGAGAAATTGGAAATGAAAAGGTGATACACCAGGTTTGAATGTTTGACCCTTAGATCAAGTATATGTGCACAAAATCACAACAACCAACAGATCAGCATACACAAATCACAAACTACCTGCAAAGGTAAACAAAATTAATTGAAATCCAAAAGGAAAGAAGCATTCACAAATGGATACTCAAATAGAAGTATTACACAAAGCAGAAGAAGTGCATGAAAAAGTAAAAATCTTATTGTTTATTATCAAATAGGCATAGTTACAACTGATACAAGATGTGGTTTTTTAGACCAACAACCAACAAAAATACATTTGATTTCATGCTTGTATATCATCTCATTAAGGCACAATCACCTACCGCCATAAATTTGCCCCATGGGACTATCAGAATATATTTTTGCAAAGGAATGTCTGGATACATCTATTTTTCTTTGACATAAATGCAGAAAAATATCTTCTCTAAAGTAGCTGAAACAAATATCTGCGTTGAAATTTTGCATCTAACTCTCCATCTGCAACAATAAATGCTCAAAAATCATGTCCAGCTGAAGCTGAGCACTTGATCTTCAATTCTGGCCTATATTCTGCCTTATTGGAAAAATTTCTTCTTTGTAAACCATGGTTGACCTTTGATTCTGCCTCTTTTTCCTTCATTTTTTAAGATCGCAGAAGCCGTTAGAGATCAAGCCTCGAGCCTTCAACCTTCTGTCTTTCAAGAGAGAAGGACAAAGAAAGGAGAAAACACTGCCCTCTAAGTCCCACTTTACTTAAAAAGAAATAATTGACAGACTTTAGGCCTCGGGACTTCTGCCTTACGCCTTTCCATAGAAGGAAGAAGAAGGAAAGCCTGAGCCCTACAAGTCTAAAGACTTAGCCGCTTTGAGAAAGTTTTGGCACAAGTTGGGCTTTAGGCCTTCCATCTTCAACGTTCCAAAAGAAAAGGAAGAGGGAAGAAGAAAATTTTGAAGTTCAACCCCCTGAAACACTTAGAACTTATTTGAGACGGTTCGGTGAAAGTTTGGCTTTGGGTCTTCTATCTTCCACCTTCCAAAAGAAAAAGGAAGAGGGAAGAAGAAAAGTCTGAAGTTTGACCTCCCGAAACACTCAGCCAAATTCAAAGGGAAAGAGTCAGAGCTTGGACCTCGGGCCATTTGCCTTATGCCTTCCTAGAGAAGGAAGAAGGAAGAAGGTTCGATCCTCGACACCCAAAAAACTTTAAGCACTTAGAGGATTTTTCTCAAGGAACAAAGTGGAGTTCATAGCTGATTAGGATGACATGATGAAGGGGAGAACTCCAAACTCTAAAACTCCAAAAATGCTAAAAACACAAGGAAAACTCAATATTTTTGGACTTAGTTGATTTTGGGATGTTTTTCTTTGCATTTCTAAAGGGAGAAAACTCTTAGAGATTTCATGGATTTGGGCTATTTGGCTGGGAAACAAAATAGGACAATAGGTTTTTTTGAAATTACATGTGGTTTATAGAATGGCAAAATTTTATAAATATAGCCCTTGGCATAGTATTTTGATATCATTTGAATTTTATTGTAGGGATTTGTTGGCTTTTAGTTTAGGTCTAAGTATCAACATGCTATTAAAGTGTTAACATATAATACATTTCTTATGTTGCTTTATATTTTTGTTATGGGATAATTCATGTGGATTTGAAATAAGCTCTGAAAATTAAAATTCATAGCCAACACCTTGACAATTTAGATTGAGAAGTTCAGCAAGTAAAACTTTCAGTTTTGGAAATTGAAGGTTGAAGATCTTTTAGTGGAGAGAGATCAATGGATCATAATAATTGTTGCACTCAATTATCTACTATTAGCAATGGATCAAGATGAATGGGACAAGTTGGATAGAAGAGATAGAGCTACTATTAGGTTGTGTCTTTCTAATTCAATCTTGATGAATGTTTTAGTTCAAAACATTGCTAAGAGTTTATGAGATAAAATTATTGCATTATATCAAAATAAATGTCTTGCAAATAAGTTATTTTTTTAAAAAAAATTGTATTCTTTAAAGATGCATGAAGGAGAATATGTAACCAAACATTTAAATGCTTTTCATGTAGCATTGAGTCAATTGGCTTCCATAGATGTAAAAATGGAAGAAGAGGAAATGTGTACCACTTTGATAATTTGTTCATTATAGAATACCATCTTTCTATTTTGAAGCTTGATTATCTAAAGGGATCAATATCCTTTCTTTGTTCTCTAGAACTAGGAATGCATAAGTTTCTTTGCATCGTTTGGGTATACCACTCAATTATGTTGTATTTGCAAAAAATTGTAAAGAAAACAAGCTTATCCTCAAAAGTTGGGTGGAAGAAACACATTAAAAGGGTAAATTGCTTGAGGTGGAAGATGTGTAGAATTTGACAAAACAAAGACTTGATGAAATGAGGAATTCAATTGGAGGTTTTGATCTGATAATAGGTGGAAGCCACTATAATAATCTAACAGGAAACAATAGGAACATAATGGATGGGCTAGATGGAAAGCATTCCTCTATTTTCTATGAATTTCCACAGATTGTGAATTATACAAGGCATGCAATGCATTCAAGTGTAACTTGATAGAATAATGAAACTTTCATTTTATACTAATTTGGACCTCAATATATTATAAATTCCTTATTTTTCATAGCCATATTCCCACCAAAATTGAAGAGGCTACCAAAACCAAGTATTGAGAGGAGGAGAGAGAGAGAGAGAGAGAGAGAGAGAGAGAGAGAGAGAGAGAGTAACTTTTGATCAGCTATTTCATCCTAATAATCCAAAGTTCGCACATGTCTATGGGGGTAGAGTGAGAGGGATATATAGATAGAGAGGGATATAGACATATAGAGAGATAATTATGCACAATATAATATATTAATTATGTCAAGCCTAAGCACAATACAATACTCATCCACCATTAGACAAAACTAGGCGAGAAAAGGTGATATAAACATAATTAAGGTGGCCATATATGAATTGCTTAATTCACAAATTATTTCTTCAACTCCAAAGGAGTCCAAACACAAAGTGTAATGAATTAGAAACTACGCAAAATGCTAGATTTCATAATCACACTTTTGCACCAAATCCAAGATTTCTCTATATGACACATTTTCAAGGAATCTAACACGATGGTGGACCTACTAGGAAATCATGGATGTGATCAACCTGAGTAGATCATTTTGTGTCAAATCATATTGATAGCTGGGTTGGCTTCAACCAAATTGTGAATTTTGAATCAACCCAAGATAGAGATAGGGGGACACAGAGAGAGAGGTAGAGAGATAGAGAGATAAAGAGGCATATATATATATAGAGAGTAATGAAACAACTTGGACAATATCTGAATATAATAGTAAATATGCTGTAAATACTTGATAATAATATGCCACTTCGAGGGGACAACCTCCTAATCCACTCCGAGGGGGATACCTCCAATAGTCTTCAATGAGAACACAATACTCAATATATGAAATAAGACTCACTACCTCCTATATATACCTATTTATGCCTAGGATATCACCCAGGATGACTTAAATAGCCCTATATAAGCCTTAGGCTGACCTAAACAACTAAATAACAATACACTAATGATAATATGACTTAATTAAGAGTTAAGATAGCCACAAGCTGACTATTCATAACCATATACGCTATGGAAGTAAGGGCATAACATGTCCCCCACCTTTACAAAAGCATTGTCCTCAACTCTAAACAATTGTGGTAGATTCTTCATATAATCTTCATCATCCCATGTGGAAACTTCAACTAGAAAATATTTCCTTATAATGAGGTAACTTGGAACTGTTGATGTCCCTAGCTTCTTCATGCGTGTCTGGAAAATTAACTTCATCTCCAAGATGTGTCTTCCCTTTGCATCTAGCTCTTGATGGTGTTGAATGTGTTCTTCCTTTACTTGAACCTTTTGATGTGCCATAGAGGAAGAGGTGAGGAATAGTACATGGTACCCTTGCATTGGTTGAATAGCTTGATTAGGAACTTCTTCTTTCACTTCTTCTTCTTCATCGTCTTTTTCTTTTTCTTTTGTTTCTTCTTCTTCTTGAACATCATCATCATCATCATCATCATCATCATCTTCTTCTTCTTCTTCTTCTTTTGCTTCTTCTTCTTGCATATTCTTCATTTGTAACAAGTTTTGAGATCTATGTAGCAAGGAATACATGTTCTTGGATAATTTCTTGATTGTTGACTTTACTAATGAAATACGCTCCTCCACCTTAGTCATTTTCCCATGTAGATCCTTAATATAAGTCTGTCCACTTTCTTTATCTTCCTTGTCTAGGGATTTTCTTGGTGTGACAGGATTCTTTTTGCCTCTTCTTGAAGGACCTGCCATGATAAGAAACAATAATCTTAGAATAAATCACACAAAACAAATCCAATCAATCTAAAATTTTCATTGTAACTTACTAGGGCCTAGATCTCAGTTCCCTAAAAAAATCTCCAAGAATTTTGGCAATGTGCATCCTGGAGAGCGATATTGGTGGAAACATAATTTGGCAATAAATCCCTTGATTATTCTCCAATTTCTCTCAAATCTAGATTGTAGTAGCTTCAATATGATCTTGAAAAACCCACCAAAAATCTTGCAAATATTCACCAAAATAAGAGATATATGTGCTACCCAAAAAAAAGTTGCAGAAACCCTAATTCTACTATAACTCGCTTAATTCTACTCCAAATTCTCCAAAATATGGACTGTAGATACTTTAATATGGTCTTCAAAATCCCTTTAAAAATCATAAAAAAATTCGCCAAAATCTAAGAGATATGCACCTTCCAAAATGACCTCCAAAATCAGAAAAAAATCGTCTTATTTTTGCCTTCACAGTGCCAAGATCATGCTCTAATACGACTTGTAATGAAACAACTTGCACAATATCTAAATATAATAGTAAATATGCTACAAATACTTGATAATAATATCCCACTTCGAGGGGGTAACCTCTTAATCCACTTCGAGGGGGATACCTCCAATAGTCTTCAATGAGAACATAATACTCAATATATGAAATAAGACTCACTACCTCCTATATATACCCATTTATGCCTAGGATATCACCCATGCCGACTTAGATATCCCTATATAATCCTTAGGATGACCTAAACAACTAAATAACAATATACTAATAATAATATGACTTAATTAAGAGTTAAGATAGCCACAAGTCGACTATTCATAACCATATACGCTATGGAAGGGCATAACAGAGAGAGACTTGATGAAATGATTGATTCAATTGGAGGTTTTGATATGATAATAGGTGGAAGCCCCTATAATAATTTGATAGGAAACAACAGGAACACAAGGGATTGTTGCAAATATGTGCCTAAGCGGTGTTGTCATTGATGTCAACATATCCTTGTTGCCATTGGTTTCAACTGTATCCTATTTTTGCTGCCTGCGTAGAAGATTGGATTGTTGAGGATATTGAGAAAATTAATGAGGATCAATGTATGTGGACCATATGGCTAAATAGAGGATTGTCTGAAGAAGCTCTAGTTTAGCTTTGAAGGGTTCACATGAAGATTTGAAGAAGCTATGGCCATCTAAGTAGAACTAATTTTGTAGTGTTCAGAAGAGACAGAGTGACAGGAAAGAAGTTTGGATTGTTCCAGATATGTCAAATGATGATCTATAGATCTGGAGGCATGTTTGGGAAGTCAGTTTGTGTCATCCATTCAAGTGGTTCGTGGTTTGGAGGTCCACAAGCAATCTTTCTAAAGTGACAGTCATGACAGACAATGTTCTTGAGGTTCCGGAGGAAGATGCAAGTGATTTTGATGATTTGGAGGAGTGTGGATTTTTTGTTGGATTCAATGTGCTTGTGGAAGTCTCTGGATTGTGTGATTGCTATGTTGGAGGTCCGCATTGAAGTTTGATCTTGTCAATGAAGATTTCCTTCTTGGTGTTGCTGTTCTTCCCAGTCTTGGCCGACTGGATGATTCAAGCATGTTGCGGATGATCTAAGAGCAATTCTATGAAGCGTGGCGTGTTGTTCAAGGAAGATTTGAGTCTCAGTTATGTTTGGCCAATAGCTTAGTGATTCGCATTAAGTCAGATGTTTGTAGTGCTAACCTTGATGTTCATTCCAAGGTTTATGAAGCATATAAATACTTGTTGATGAGTTGTGGAAAATCATCCTTGTGCAACAATAATATAATCTGAAGAAAGGATCAAAGGTAGAGCAGAGAAAAGGAGAAGTAGAAGAACAAGAGCTATTTTGATGAAGAGTTAGAAAATAAGTATTTGGGGTAGAGCAGAAGTTTTGTGAGCACTCAATGAAATTGAACCAGGCATGAAGGAGATGCTATTTATTAGTTAATTCTTCCTGTATTAAACATAAATTCTGTAGGCAGTGAGTCCGAAAGCATGTTCCTTCTCTTTTCTTCTAAGTACTTTTAACAAGGTACAAATCTTGTGGGTTAACCCCCACCGTGGTTTTCCCTTAACTAGGTTTCCATGTAAAAACCTTGGTGTTATATGTGTTAAGTTTATTTTTGCTCATGTGTTGTTGATTCATGCTTTAATGTTTACATTATTGATCTGATTGTAAGTTGATAAAGAAGATTAAAAGAAGAAAAGGCTGAATTTTTGAGACAACTGATTCACCCCCCTCTTAGTTGTCTGGACTATTTCCAACAATTGGTATCAGAGCCAGATATTTTAAAAGAAGCTTGACTGCTTGAGGAGATCCAGGATGACCTACAAGAAGGATAGTCTAAAATTTGATGGAACAAATTATTTTGTTTGGAAGAGTCACATGGAGTGCCATTTGCAACGCATGGGTGATAACCAATGATGAGTATAAACCTTCGGAGAAAGGTCCCTCAACTCAAGATCAACTCAAAGATGCTGAAAATAACATTCGAGCTAAAGAAGCCCTGTTGAGTTCCCTGACTGATTTAGAAATGACAAATGTTTCTGGACTAAAAACTACTCATGAAATCTAGAAGAAGTTGGAGAATCTATATGAAGGTGATGAATTTGTCAAATGTGCCAAGCTACAAAGTCTGAGAGGAAAATTTGAAAATCTGAGGAAAAACATCACAATCTACATGCAAAGGATAAATGAACTTGTGTGTGCTATTAGGTGTGCTGGTGGAACTTTGGAAGAATCAGAGATTGTGGAAAAAGTGCTCAAATCTTTACCTAATTCATACAAACATAAGGTTGCTGCTATACAGGAGATCAGGACTATCTCAGAAGTTACAAGAGATTAGCTGGTTGGCAAATTTTCAACTTTTGAATTAAGTGAGTTTGGTGATTCTCTTCCTAAGTCTGAATCTGCATTTAAAGCCAGTGTATATGGAAAACAAAGATATGATCTAGGTGAAAGCTCTTCAACAAGATCAAATAGATTTGTAAAGGCAAGGAAGGATCTTGAAGATGATGAAATTGAAACTGCAGATCTTGAAGCTCTTATTGCCAAAAGAATGTCAAGAGGATTCAGTAAGTATGAATGAAAGTTGCCACTCAAATGTTTTGCTTGTAATAAGATTGGTCATTTTGCCTCAAGATGTTCGGAGAGGTTTTCAAAACCAAACCCTAACAGATATAAAGGTCAGAAGAAATGTTACTATGTCCAAGAAGCTGGAGAAGAAGGAGTCACAGATGATGAATCTGATCATGGAGGTTCCACTGAAAATGATTGGGTGTTCATTGCTATCAAAAGGAAGATTCGGTGTCTACTGAATCTACTAGCTGTGAAAATGTGGAAAGTGCCTTGGATGCTCAGGTTGTTGAAAAGGATGAATGGGTGATTGATAGTGGATGTTCTCATCATATGACTGGTGATAAAAGTAAGTTTATAAGCCTTGAAAAATATGAAGGTGGGCTTGTAAAATTTGGAGATAACTCAGCTGGTAGAATTCGTGGTAGAGGATCCATCTCTTTTGATGGTAAGAATAACACCAATGATGTTCTGTATGTGGAAGGGTTGACGCATAATCTTCTTAGTGTTGGACAATTGGTTGACAAGGGTTATGATCTCTGATTCAAGGATGGCAAATGCAGAATCTTGGAAAGCTCCGGAACTGAAATTGCATCTAGTACACAAACTAGAGGTAACATCTTTCAATTAAGTAATTCTGGTAAAAGTTGTTTGATTGCTCAAACAGATCAAAGTTGGTTATGACATAGGACAATGTGTCATGTGAATGTTGATAACATTATCAAGATAAGTTCTACTCAAGCTGTGACAAATCTTCCAAGACTTGTGAAACTTGATAGCATGTGTAGAGAATGTCAATTGGGTAAACAGAACCAAACATCATTCAAAAGTAAAGAACAATTTTCAAGTGGGTGATTGGAACTTGTGCATACTGGTCTATGTGGTCCTGATAGAATTAGGAGTGTGCAAGGAGATAGATATTTTATGTTTCTGATTGATGATTACTCCCAGATGATGTGGGTAACTTTCTTAAAAGAAAAATTAGAAGCTCTTGAAAAATTCAAAGTGTTCAAAGTTATGGTGGAAAATGAGATTGGTGTGAAGATAAAGTGTCTGAGATCTAATAGAAGTGGAGAGTTTACCTCTGGTGAGTTTGATATATTCTATGAAGAGCATGGAATAAAAAGACAGTTAACTTCTCCTAGGACTCCGCAGCAAAATGGAGTTGTAGAAAGAAAGAACTAGACCATTCAAGAAGCTGCCAAGACCATGATGATGGAAACAAATGTTCCACAAGTTTACTGGAGAGAAGCTATGAGTACTACTGTCTACACTCTTAACTAGGTGCAGATGAAAGGCAATTATGGTAAGACTCCTTATGAACTCTGGTTTGGTCATCCTCCTACTGTGAGATATTTCAGAGTTTTTGGTAGTAAATGCTATATCAAAAGAGATGAGGATCTAGGCAAGTTTGAAGCAAGAAGTGATGAAGGAATTTTTCTAGGTTCCTCTACTTAAAGAAAAGCATATGGGTGCTTTAACAAGAGGTTGAAAAAGATTATTGAAAGTGCTAATGTCAGAGTTGATGAGAGCAAGGAAGGACATTCCAGGTCTTGCGGATATGATTCAGATGATCAAGATGAAAATCCAAGTCAAGAAAGGCAAGTACAGACTTAGATTCAGATCCAGATTGATCTGACAAATCCAGTAATTCAAGAGGATAGTGCAGAAGTTGAGGAACAAGTTCAAGAAATAGGAGTTCAAGCAAATCCCAAAACTCCTAGGTATGTAAGGATGAATCATCTTGAAGATCAAATAATAGGAGATAGAAATAAAGGTGTTCAAACTAGGAGAAGAATTGCTGAAGATCAAGAAGAGATTTGTCTAATTTCAAAGATTGAACCAAAAATAGTAAGTAAAGCCTACGAAGATGAAAATTGGGTAAAGGCAATGGAAGAAGAATTAATGCAAATTGAAAAGAATCACACTTCGGATCTTGTTTCTAGACCTAAGGACAAAAATGTGATTGGAACTAAATGGGTCTTCTAGAACAAACTAAATGAAGATGGTGAAGTTGTAAGAAACAAAGCAAGGTTGGTATGCAAAGGATATTCTCAAGTGGAAGGAATTGATTTTGAAGAAACTTTTTCTCCGGTGGTAGGAATAGAAGCAATTAGGTTATTTCTTGCATTTGTTGTTTATAAAGATTTCAAGGTCTATCAGATGGATGTCAAATCAATATTCCTAAATGGAGAGTTAGAAGAAGAAGTCTACATTGAGCAACCGAAAGGATTTCAGTTGTATGATTAGAAAGACATGGTCTACAGATTAAGGAAAGCATTATATGGACTCAAACAAGCCCCAAGAGCCTGGTATGCAAGATTAGATAAGTATCTGCTAAAGCTAGGATATAACAAAGACACTACTGACAGTAATCTTTACTTCAAGATTGATCATGAGAATATTCTAATTGTTGAGGTATTTGTTGATGATATCATTTTTGGTGGAAATGAAAGCATGTCCAAAACATTTGTTGATCAGATGCAAAGTGAATTTGAGATGTCCATTTTTTGTGAAATGAACTTCTTCTTAGGTCTGCAAATCACTCAGTCAGATAAAGGTATCTTTATATCTCAGTCTAAGTATGTGAAAGAATTATTGAAGAAGTTTGGAATGGAAGACTCAAAGCCAGTAGGTACGCCTATGGTAACTGGATGTAAATTGAGTAAAGATGATGACTCCCCTAAGGCAAATCAGAAAAGGTATAGATCAATGATTGGAGGACTTCTCTATCTAACTTAGACCAAACTTGATATCATGAATGCAGTTGGGCTTGTTGCTAGATTCCAAGCTGATCCTAAAGAATCCCATGTTGTAGCAGCTAAGAGAATTTTTAGATATCTCAAAGGGACAATTGATTATGGATTGTGGAATCCAAAAGATAATGACTTTACTCTTCATGCATATACATATGTTGATTGGATAGGAGATGTGGATGATAGGAAAAGTACTAGTGGTGGTGCATTCTTCTTGGGAAGTAGATTGATTTCTTGGCTGAGAAAAATGTAGGAGACAATATCCCTATCTATAGCAGAGGCAGAGTATATAGTAGCAGCAAACAATTGCACTCAAGTTCTATGGATGAAGCAAATGTTGAAGGACATTAGAATTATGTTTAAGGAGCTGATCACAATCTTCTATGATAATTCAAGTGTAATAAGCATCTCAAAGAATCCAATGTTGTATTCAAAGACAAAGCACATATCCATAAAGTTTCATTTCTTGAGAGAGAAGGTAAATGAGAATGAAGTCAAGTTGGAGTTTGTATCTTCAAAGGATCAGATTATGGATATTTTCACTAAGCCTCTTCCCAAGGATACTTTTGAGTATCTCAGAGAGAAGTTGGGGGTTATTACCCCTCCTAATCAGAATTAAGATGCACTAGAGTGCATTAGTTTAGTAGAATTCACAGTCACATCTTGTGATCCAGATTGATGTCAAGGAGGCACTACACAGGGGGAGTAGTCTACATGTAACTTTTGAGTTTGGTCTGAAACAAAAATAAGGAGAAAAGACTTCAAATATGTGCCCTTTGCCATTGATGTCAAAGGGGTAGAGAAGTTCATCTGAAAACTAGTTGCTGATGAAAGGGGGAGCAATGAAGAAAGTGATTGTAGAAGTGATAAGAGAAAGGGGGAGAAGGTCTTGTCTTGATGGTCAAATTAGTTTTTTACATCATATGTTTCCATCAATGACAAAGGGGAGATTGTTGCAAATATGTGCCTAAGCGGTGTTGTCATTGATGTCAACATATCCTTGTTGCCATTGTTGTCAACTATATCCTATTTTTGCTGCCTGTGTAGAAGACTGGATTGTTAAGGATATTGAGAAAATTAATGAGGATCAATGTATGCGGACCATATGGTTGAATAAAGGATTTCCTAAAGAAGCTCCAATTAAGCTTTGAAGGGTTCGCATGAAGATTTGAAGAAGCTATGGCCATCTAAGTAGAACCAGTTTTGTAGTGTTCAGAAGAGACAGAGTGACAAGAAAGAAGTCCAGATTATTATGGATATGTCAAATGATGATCTACGGATCAGAAGGTATGTTTGGGAAGTCAGTGTGTATCATCCATTCAAGTGGTTCGTGGTGTGGAGGTCCGCAAGTAATCTTTCTAAAGTGACAGTCATGGCAGATAGTGTTCTTGAGATTCCAGAGGAAGATGCAAGTGATTTTGATGATTTGGAGGAGTGCGGATGTTTTGGTTGGATTCAATGTGCTTGTGGAAGTCTCTAGATTGTGTGACTGCTATGTTGGAGGTCTGCATTGAAGTTTGAGCTTGTCAATGAAGATTTCCTTCTTGGTGTCGTTGTTCTTCCCAGTCTTGGCCGACCGGCTGATTCAAGCATGTTGCAGATGATCTAAGAGCAATTCTATGAAGTGTGGTGTGTTGTTCAAGGAAGATTTGAGTCCCAGTTATGTTTGGCCACCAACTTAGTGATTCACATTAAGTCAGATGTTTGTAGTACCGACCTTGATGTTCATTCCAAGGTTGATGAAGCGTATAAATACTTGTTGATGAGTTGTGGAAAATCATCCTTGTGTGACAATAAAATAATCTGAAGAAAGGATCAAAGGTAGAGCAGAGAAAAAGAGAAGCAGAAGAACAAGAGCTATTTTGATGAAGAGTTAGAAAAGAAGTATTTGGGGCAAAGCAGAAGTTTGTGAGCACTCAATGAAACTAAACTAGGCATGAAGGAGATGCTATTTATCAGTTAATTCTTCCTGTATTAAACATAAATTCTGTAGGCAGTGAGCCCGAAGGCATGTTCCTTCTCTTTTCTTCTAAGTACTTTTAACAAGGTACGAATCTTGTGGGTTAACCCCCACCGTGGTTTTCCCTTAACCGGGTTTCCACGTAAAAACCTTGGTGTTATGTGTGTTAAGTTTATTTTTGCTCGTGTTGTTGATTCTTGCTTTAATGTTTACATTATTGATCTGATTGTAAGTTGATAAATAAGATTAAAAGCAGAAAAGGCTAAATTTTTGAGACAACTGATTCACCCCCCCTCTCAGTTGTCCGGACTATTTCCAACAGGGATGACCTTCCTCTGTTTTCTATGAATTTCCATGAATTGTGATTTATGTAAGGCATGCAATGCATTCAAATGTAACTTGACATAATAATGAAACCTTCATTTTGTACTGATCTGGACTTCAATAGATTATAAATTCCTTATTTAGATCATAGCCAAGTTCTAGCGCAAATTGAAGAGGCTACCAAAAACAAGTATTGAAAATTATGGACATTATTATTATTTTGATTTTATGTAGCAAATTTGTTTGCACAATTAGCATGGGACTAATTGAAAGTATGGATGTTGCCAATTGTAGACCCGTATGGTATTATGATAAAAAAATATTTATTTTATACTCATCTGCACTTAATTAGATTAGTAATTTCTTATTTTTTCATACTCATATTCCCCCAAATTGAAGAGGCTAACCGAAACAAGTATTGAAAAATATGGACATTATTTTGATTAAATGGAGCAAATTTGTTTGCACAATCAACATGGGACTAATTGTAGGCTTCGATGTTGCCACTTACAATCCTAGGGTTATTAGTTTGATTAGTCATGCTAACCATTGTTTCCTTTTGCAAGGATTGAATGAAAGCCTAGAGGATGTGCATATATAAAATCAAATTTGATAAAAAAAATAATTAGATTTAGAAAAGGATTACTATGAAACCCATCAAAACAAACCATTTCAAAAGATAAAGCTCAAAGAAAGTATGTCTTCCAAAGGTTTGACTATAGAAAATAAACATATATATTTTCGTTTACCACACCATAATAAAGGATTGGTTGGATTTGGAGTTCCAGATCACCTTGTCTATCAATAGTTGAAGCTTAAAGAGTTTGAATATGTATAGTATACCAAAGGGTGTATGGACAAACAATATCCTTATTTATGTATGATGTTGAACTAAAATTTGTGGATTTTAAGTACCATTTAGTTTCAAGTAGAGAACATGGCTGCATGCCTAACCTTCCTATGAATAATTATTTCTAAATTTTACCTTTACCACCCATGACAATTGAAAAGACATTTCATAAAACACAAAATCATTAGACATCATGGGATTACAAATCTAAGATTAACTGCATAAACATAGTGGAAAAAAGTCTTCCATTGTGCACGATAGACTTAAGGCTACAATCAAGCATTCTAATGGAAAACCCTACATTAAAGATCAAGCTACGATACTTTTATAATTTAAAAAGAGGAGCTTGGTATGGGTTGGTCTAGATCATCTAGTTCCACTAGAGCCTTAATAAATGGTACTTTTCACGCCAATGATCCAATGATAAACATAAGAGACTAAATTTCAATGAGTCATTTCATGCCGACAATCCAAATATGACATGTGTCCATTGGGAACTACATTTATGTTTCTTAAAGACTTAATAATTCACATTTAAGAACTTCTTTAGTGTACCCATTGCACACTAAAGTGTACCTATCTCTAACAATAACAACATCCCATCTCCAAGATTCATTGATTCATACTTGGCACAATCAATGTAACTGGAAAGAATGCCTTATTAAAGTGGCTCAAAATAGACATTTGCAACACTTGAAAAGTCCAACAAATGGAAATACTGCTTAACACCGACTATTGTTCAAGTCTCCCTTTATTTCACCACCATCCCAACAATAAACGATTAATGTTTTCAAGCATTTTGTTGGAGTGAATTGCTGCTATACAAACCATTCCAAAACATTCACAATGATATTTGTTCATTAAAACAAAATATTACAACCCATTGACATACACTAATGATGAAACTCCTTCTGACTGGAGACATGCAATGCAAGAAGATAATCCTGATGAATGTCAAGTCTTGTGAAGTCTATACCTACGCTTGCCATTTCAACTAGATGGGCTCATCATGCTTGGGAAATAAGAAGAGGACTAGTTAAGGGCACTATCACTTGCAAAAATAATTGACAAAAACAAATTTACTTGCATACCTGCTCTTACCCACTACTATTCAAAAACAACTTTACCTGCATGCATGTCAACATATTTAATTTATTCCATTTCTTTTTTAATGCAGAACAAAAGCACATATCACTACATTCTTTCAATGGTCATTCACCAGCAACAAAAATGTATGCTCTCTTCTCCAATTATAAAGGAACCACTAATTACTTTTAACTACACACTTTGCAATCCTCGCGTACCCACTACACACTTCACTTTGATTCTATTTCTCACGTGACTTTTATTTCTATTTTTTTATGCAAAACAAATGACACTCTTTTCCTATTTTTTACCCGATTATAAGAACTTCTCAATTTTCATTGTATAATTGTTTACGTGAATTAATAGACTTTACACATGCAATTTCTAATTTTCTACAACCTTTCTCAGCATACCTATTGTACACTAAAGTGCAATTGCTAGTATATACATATATGTAATACTTAAATCAAATAAATCAAACATGTGTATAAACTTATATAATCTTTTAAATATGTGTATGATGTATATAAATAACATTTGGAATATAATATATTTAAATAAAGTTAATATTATTATTAGATTTTGTTTACCCTTCCTCCTAAAGTAAATTTGTCAATTTCTTAGACCCATTTATTCTTAGTATTATATAATAGTGTATTATATTTTTTTTTATGGAGATCATCCACAAGATCATTTTTGCTACCTAATAGGGAGCACGAGCCTTAGGTTAAACCTCTTCAACTAAGAGCCAATGAACGAGGGGTATCCATTCCGTCAAATTCACCCAGGGCACAATCCTGGCCTCATCTCTTATGGTGTCGAGGGCCTTGTACTCAACAAGACTTGATCCTTGGTGGGGATAAATGCAAGGAGATGGGGGACCAAAAATTCACCACCATCTCCAAAATTAAAGCAAAATGCAAGCGCATTATAACGTGCTCACGTTTTGCTTTGCATAAAAGTAAAAAACAAACCATTTCTGCTCACTCAGCCGCGACCATTTCTCCTCACAACAAGAAAGAAAATAGGAAAAAATGCGATGGCATTGAAGAAAAGGCTATTGAATCAAGTGTAATAGAGAAAACAACAAATTCACAATGCCACCTCACCACCAAAGACATCGTCGTGCAAATTTGGAGGCTCCAGTACATGAAGAAGGTAGGGTTTGACTAATTTTGTTAGTTTGAGAATAATTTTTGAGTTTTGCAATGTTTGATTTGTTTTTATATTGTATTTACAATTATTGGAGAAAAAGAAACCCTAAATCTAGCTAAGGAGGGTGAAAACAACCCACAAAACCCTCCAAACCCTCAAAACCCACCTTCACCTCCTTTTAATGTAAGGGATAATCAAGAACACCACCTAGGGATAATAGAAGAAAACAAGAAATATCTTCAAACTATTATTCAAACCCTAAACAATCCAAGTGGAACCACTGAACGTAGGAGGGCACTTGCAAAATCACTAGAGGAGATTGTTTCCCACATAGATTTGGTGACAAAACAAATCACCAAATTCCAAGACTATAGGGAGAGGAGTCGGCAGTATTATGATGACAAGTTGTCATATGAACAAGTCAAGAATAAAAAAATTACAAAATCTCAATTATGTGCACACTTTATTAATCCCAAAACCAACCAAAGATTAGAAGAAAGTTGCAAACGTTTCCTATAAATTGGTGTAGGAATGAAGAAATATCTTGAAACTTTTGGGATAGATGGTACATGGTCTTTGATGAACGCCCATTCAACAATGATGAGGTACCACAATATTGCTTGAGGAAACTCTATTGCGAGTTTGTCCTCAACAAGATTCTGAATTATTTTGACATTCGTGAGTTCCAGGGTAGAGGTGGTGGCTCTGCCCAAGATAGACCCGGGGCTCAGTGAGATGAAGACCATGTGCCTATACCCTAAGCGGGGCCAGAATGTAGGTCACTCCCTTTGGATTTGAAAGAGAGTGTTGAGTTGGAGACTTTACATTCATTAACTACTCTCACGCAAACTCTATCACACCATGCTGATGATCTTACCCAGGCCGATGAGGGTGAGAGTAGTAGGCATCATGTGTCCCCACATTTGTGCAGTACATGTGGGAACCTATGTGATTATGGGACGCATGAGGCACGACAAGACTCTCGACAGGATGTTGCGATGCAAGGGCATGATGTTGCGACACAGGGGCAAGACATATTGGATGATCTTGTTCTTAGTGATGATATCTTACAGTATACATTTGGTATTGACTCTCAGGTAATTTGTTACAAGTTTTATCTTGATTTAGTATATTGTTATTTGAAATTTGTAATTAATTTTATATGATTATCTATATTATAAGTCAAAAATAATGTATGTAATTGTTTGCACAATGAAATTCTAGGGTCAGATTCTTTATCCTACCTCCGTTAGCCATCCATTGGCAGGTTATGAGAGGAGGTCAAGTCAGCAAGTATGTAATTTGTCACATAATCGTATTTATTGTAGATATGTCAATGGTAATATTATTTTGTGACAATTTGATGATTTCAACGGTCACCGGCACCTCCACGGTTTCCTTGGTCCCCTGGATGCCAAACCACCACTTTTATGAAGGTAAATTTAACCATTTCTAATCATTATGCATTTTTAAAATAATGTTATGTATTTTTTTTTTGAATAATCTTGAACTTGATTTTCAGATGTTGAATCTGGAGACTCCTCCTCATGTTCGTGAGTTGGTGTAGAGAGGCATTGATGCAGCCATAATGTCTGCAAATCCTTTGACCGAGGTATGAGCCAATAACATGAAAATGTCATAATTTCGTATTTCTTGTTTTATCTCATGTCATTTGATGTACATAAATGATATTTATGTTTAGTCAATTTTGCTTCTTGATGCTTCTTACAACAGATCACAACTCCATTCCGTCCACCTACGAATGAAGAGAGAGACAAGATGATGGAGAGTGATCATCAGTTGGTGGTAAGTGATCAATTACATATGTGATGTTATATATTTCATACATTTTCTATACTAATGTGCATATTGTTTGTTTGTATTAATAGGTGCAGCTAGATGAACTTTATTCAAAGAGGTCTGCTCGACAATAGAGAAAGGATGTGTCACTGACTGGCTCTCCATCTTCACAGTCAAAGAAGGGCCGCTGATTATTTCCTAAAAGTTCATAGGAAACTAGTTTTTGGGACATTTTTTGTATGTCTAGATGGATTTGTATACATACTTTTGTATGTTAATCCGATGTATATTTTTGTATATTTGCCTGTATGACTTTGTTTGGACATGCCTATGTGGCTTTTTATATAAACTAGATGTTATGTTCATGACATTATGTATATGACAGTTTATATTAAATATTTAATATGATAATCAATTATTGTTACAGGAATTTGGTTTTACAAGTACCAATTGCATTTGTTTGAAAGTTTATAAATCATTTTCAAATAATTCATTTTGTGCATATCTTGCAATCATTGAATTCTGTGGGACTGTGCATTTCTTTGAGGCATCATTTCAAATAGTTCACATGCCTTGTCTACGCTTCCATACTTTCCATACATGTCTACAAGGGCAACTTTGCAAATACAATACATGTGACAAAATTCCTATATCATTTATGCTTTGATGGTTGTCCACACCATGTTCTCTAGATCCCATTATAGCATAGGCAACAAGGAAGTTGGTTAAGGTTGTGCAATTTGGTTTTAGATGTGCCAAAATTTGCGTAAATGGTTAAAATTTATTTTTGTGCATTTTCCTGAGAGTTTTTAAAGCCTTATGAAAAATCCATTTTGTGCATATCTTGCAATCATTGCATTCCATGAGACAACATTTCTTTGAGGCATCGTGTCAAGCAGTTCATGTTTGTTGTTTATGCTTCCACACAAGTTGCATACATGTCTTGCAGGGTACTTACAACTACGACATTTGACAAAATTCCTATATCCTTTATGCTTTGATGGATGTCTATACCATGCTCCAAACATACCATTTCTAAGGTTTTTGAATTTGGCTTTACACTTGCCAATTGCATTTTCTTGGAACTTTCTAAAGGCTTATTAGAAAATCCATTTTGTTCATATCTTGCAATCATTGCATTCCATCAGGCAACATTTCTTTGAGGCATCATGCCAAATAGTTCACGTGCCTTGTCTATGCTTCCACACTTTGCATACATGTCTCTGAGGGAAGTTGCAACTACAACATCTAACAAAATTTCCATATGTTTTATCCTTTTGATGGATGTCCATTTTGGCATAAGCAAGGAGGATACTGGCTAAGGTTGTGGAATTTTTCTTTACACCCCCCAATCACATTTGCTTGAAATTTTCTAATGCCTTATCAAAAAATCTATTTTGTTCATATCATTGCATTCAATGAGGTGACATTTCTTTGGGGCATCATGCGAGATAGTTCACATGCCTTGTCTATGCTTCCACACTTTGCATACATGTCTTTGAGGGCAATTGCAACTACAACTCTAACAAAATTCCCATATGTTTTATCCTTTTGATGGATGTCCATTTTGGCATAGGCAAGGAGGATACTAGCTAAGGTGTGGAGTTTTGCTTTACACCCGCCAATCACATTTGCTTGAAAGTTTCTAATGCCTTATCAGAAAATCCATTTTGTTCATATCTTGCAATCATTGCATTCAATGAGGTGACATTTCTTTGGGGCATCATGCCAAACAATTCACGTGCCTTGTCTATGCTTCCACACTTTTCATATATGTCTACAAGGGCAGCTGTAAATACAACATGCGACAAATTTCCTATATCCTTTATGCTTTGATGGATGTCGATATGTCGTTCCAAACATTCTATAAGATAGGGAGGATGTTGGCAAAGGTTGTGGAATTTTCCTTTACACATGCCAACTAAATTTACTTGAAAGTTTCTAAAGTCTTTTCAGCAAATCCATTTTGTGCATATCTTGCAATCCTTGCATTCCATGAGACAACATTTCTTTGAGGCACCATGTCAAATAGTTCATGTTCGTCAAGTATATGCTTCCACACTTTGCATACATGTCTTGTAGGGTACTTACAACTACAACATTTGACAAAATTCCTATATGCTTTATGCTTTGATGGACGTTTATACCGTGTTCCAAAGATACTATTTCAAAGGTTTTGGAATTTGGCTTTACACCTGCCAATTTCATTTGCTTGAAAGTTTCCAAAGCCTTATCGAAAAATCCATTTTGTTCATATCTTGTAATCATTGCATTCAATGATGCGACATTTCTTTGGGGCATCATGCCAAACAGTTCACGTGCCTTGTCTATGCTTCCACACTTTGCATACATGTCTACAAGGGCAGTTGCAATTACAAAAGTCCTTATAAATGATGATGATGAGCCTCATCATGATTATTCTATTGCTTCACATCCAAATGCACAAATATCATGCACCTCCACTTGTGGTGAAAGACTAGCTTGATTTATACCCATTTTCTCAACCAAATCTGCAACTTGTTCTTCATGTTCATGGTTGTTGTAGGTTTGATAAAACTCATTTTTATGATGCCCAGGTTGTCCTAGGCATGCATAAGGTTCATAACTTCTGAAAAATCAATCTATAGTTCATTTTCTTGACCCATGGAAAAAGTTATAACTGTTGTCCCAAAGTCTAGAGGAAGACATGTGAAGACAACAATCACGACTTGAATGAAGCCCTTTGTGAGTAGTTTCAAATTGGGCATGGAGTTTACCTTCTTGGACCATGGTAGATGTTGTGATGACTATTTTTAAGCTTCAAACCCCCATGATAACAATCCCCCAGATAGTCGATCAAGGTAACCACCATCATGTAGTAACAAAGGACAATTAGAAAATTTTGAAATACTGTTGTGTCATGTATATAAATCATCATGAATAGGCACATAAGGAATGTCCTAGCCCAAGACACTAAAGAGGACTATTAAAATGATGAAAGACCATGTTGAGACAGTCATGATGTCAAGGCATGAAGAGCTGAAACAAGGTGGAAACATGATGAATTTGGAGTCTCTTTGACTGAACTAACTAATATAACTACACATGCATGGATACAATGGTCAATGATGATAGAAAAATATGTTAAAACTAAAAATAGATGATCACATGGATCTTTTACCTAATTTCTTAGCCTTAGATGTTACTGCTACACCATTTTCAAGGTCTTGGTTGGTTGGATTAGTAAGAGGAAACCATGGAAAGGCCTTGAAAATATTTGAGTGATGCAAGAAATAGAAGCTATGATGTAGAATAATGGATGTACAAATCTATCCCAACTCAAGATCAACCTTGTTACAACATCATATTATTGTTTTATGCATGAGGAATGATAAAATGGGTGTAGCCCTTAAGATCCTTAAGACGAAAAAACTGCCAAACTTTGACGGAGCAGTTCTTGGAATTTGTGGTAGCTGGGAACATTTTGTTTAAACCTACAGGTGCATGTGGGGTCCATCCACAATAACCTCTGAGTAAGTGCAAGAAGATGAGTTCACTTTTTGGCCAAAAAGTGGAAGTGTTTTTCCTATTTTTTAAATTTTGTCATACTTGGAGTGACAATTTGAAGCACTTGCACATAAAATATTAAGATGATGTAAAAATAAGAAATGTAGGATTTTGTTTCTAGTTTTCAAATATGTAATTTTTTGTAATACCCAAATGATGCAAGTTTTTTTTATTGGATGTACAAAAAGTGACTTTTTAAAAGTCCCCTATTTTTTGCAAAAGCACGCATGTGTACAACCAACATAATTTGACCTAAATTAATATATTTTTCTAATTCCTTTTGTGGAAAGATTCTCAGGATGTTGAGTTTTGGTAGGATATTTTTTTTAATTTTTTGATAAATATATTTTTTTATTAATTTTTTAATGGCCCTAATTAGTGTTTTTTAAAACCCCTCTTGTATAGCCAACATAATTTGAGCTAAACTAATCAATTCACCAAAAAAAATTTCTCCATGTAGAGAATAATGTCTAGTTTGGTCAGACATAATTTTTTTTTCAAGAAACTTTCAAAATCAAAAGTTATTAAAAAAATAGTAACCTATGTTATTTCAAGTTTATGAGTTTGTTTGGAAAATAAATAATAAATAGAAAATTATGTTCACTAGTAGAAAAAATTACATATTTGAAAACTAGACTTTCAAATCTATAATGGGTTTTAATTTTGTTAAAATATTATGAAAAAAAAAGTCGTCAGCCATAGTGGTGAAACTAGTTTTTTCTTTTGTTGTTTTCATGGTCTCCTAGTTGCAAGTCCAAAGCTAAGGCTTGGGTTTCTAAGCCTAAAGCCAATGCAAATTGGTAGGTTTGAAATTTTAAAATTTTATAAATGGGTACCCATTTCTAAAAAATAAAAAATTAGCCATAGGCATGTAAAAAAATAAAAAAATACTTTTTAAAAACGGGTACTCGTTTTGCTTCGAGAGCCCGATCTTAAATGGGTACCCATTTTTTTCAAAATGAGTACCTGTTCCAAGCGGTATTTTTCATATGCGGGAGACTTCCATGAAATATATACTCAACTTCTTGCTTTAACCCCTCTCTCGGTTTCGTTCAACTCTAGTATATTTGACCATGTTGGAATCAAACACATTCTTGTAAAATGCTTCAGTTTCATGTAGTGGAAAGGTTCTAGGAGTGACATTTTACATTCCATAGCTCGTGGGCCGAATGGAATTTGTCAACGCATCAGGGTGGGTGGGTAAATGCCAGGGGAGGTATCGTTTCGTGTGCCAAGACAACAGTTGTTTAGGGCAGCAGGCTACCGGCAAAGTCCCTTAAGATCTCTAAGATGAAAAAACTGCCAAACTTTGATGGAGCTGTTATCAAAATTCATGTCAGCTAGGAACATTATGTTTGGACCTATAGGTGCATGTGGAGTTCGTCTATAATAACCTCTCTCAGTTTCATTCAAGTCCTATCTGTTTGACCGTGCCAGAATCAAACACATTTTTGCAAAATGCTTAAGTTTCATGTAGTGGAAAGGTTGCCAGGTGCCATATTTTTTGATCTGCTCATCGTGGGGGTGAACCGACTACGCCAACACGTCAGGGTGGGCAAGTAAATGGTAGGGAAGGTCTGGTTTTGTGTGCCAAGCGTCCTAGTCATTTGGGGCTATAAGCTACCAACAAAGTAGAAAGTTGCTAACACTGAAATTTTGCATTCCATAGGTCTTGGGAGAAAAATGACTGCACCAACATGTCTGGGTGGGTGGGTAAATGCTAGGGGAGGTCTCGTTTTGTACGCCAAGTGTCTCAGTTGTTCCGGGCTGCAAGCTATTGAATAACTCGAAAGGTGCTAGGAGTGACATTTTGCATTCCATAGCTTGTGGAGCCGAACAGACTTTACCAATGTGTCGGGGTGGGCAGTTAAATGCCAAGGGAGGTCTCATTTCATGTTCCAAGTGCTGCAGTCATTTAGGGTAGCAGGCTACTGACAAAGTCCCTTAAGATCCCTAAGATGAAAAAACTACCAAACTTTGACAGGGTAGTTCTTGGAATTCGTGGCAGATGAGAACGTTCCATTTGGACCTACAAGTACATGTGGAGTCCGTCTACAATAACCTCTCTCAGTTTCGTTCAACTCCTATCCGTTTGACTATGTTGGAATCAAACACATTCTTGCAAAATGCTTCAGTTTCATGCAACGGAAAGGTTGCCAGGTGCCATGTTTTTTGTTTTGCTCATCTTGGAGCCGAACGAATTATGCCAACACATCAGGGTGGGTGGGTAAATGTTAGGGGAGGTCTCATTTCATGCGCCAAGTGTTTTAGTCATTCTGGGCTGCAAGCTACCGACAAACTCGAAAGGTGCTAGGTGTTAGTAGCTTGCAGGCCATAACAACTAGGATGCTTGGCACACAAAACAAGACCTTCCCTACCATTTACCCACCCACCCTAACGTGTTGGCGCAGTTTGTTCGGCCCCATGATGAGCAGAACAAAAAATATAGCACCTGGCAACCTTTTCATTGCATGAAACTAAAGTATTTTGCAAGAATGTGTTTGATTCCGACACGGTCAAACGGATAGGAGTTGAACAAAACTGAGAGAGGTTATTGTAGGTGGACTCCACATCCACCTATAGGTCTAAACAGAACATTCTTAGTTGCCACAAATTCTGAGAACTACCCCGTCAAATTTTGGCAATTTTTTCGTTGTAGGGATCTTAAGGGACTTTGTCGGTAGCCTGCTGCCCCGAATGACTGCGGTGCTTGGCACATGAAACAAGACCTCCCCTAACATTTACCTACCCACCTTGATGTGTTGGAAAAGTCTCTTTGGCCACACAAGCTATGGAATGCAAAATGTCACTCCTATTACCTTTCCACTGCATGAAACTGAAGCATTTTGCAATAATGCATTTAATTCGGCATGGTCAAATAGACTGGAGTTGACCAAAACTGAGAGAGGTTATTGTGGCCCCACATGCACCTATAGGTCTAAATGAAATGTTCCCAGATGCCACAAATTTTGAGAACTGCTCCATCAAAGTTTGGTAGTTTTTTCGTCTTAGGGATCTTAAGGGACTTTTCCGGTAACCTGCTGCCTCGAATGACTGGGGCGCTTGGCACACGAAATGAGACCTCCCCTAGCATTTACCCACCCACCCCGACACGTTGGCAAAGTCCGTTCGGCCCCACGAGCTATGGAAAGAAAAATGTCACTCCTAGCACCTTTCCACTGCATGAAACTGAAGCATTTTGCAAGAATGCATTTGATTCTGACACGGTCAAATATACTAGAGTTGAACAAAACCAAGAGAGGTTATTGTGGATAGACCCCACATGCACCTGCAGGTCCAAATAGAACATTCCCAGCTGCCACGAATTTCAAGAACTGCTCCGTCAAAGTTTGGCAATTTTTTCCTCTTAGGGATCTTAAGGGACTTTGCCGGTAGCCTGCTGCCCTGAATGACTGCGACACTTGGCACATGAAATGAGACCTCCCTTGGCATTTACCCACCCACCTCGATGCATTGGCAAAGTCCCTTTGGCGCCACGAGCTATGGAATGCAAAATGTCACTCCTAGCACCTTTCTACTACATAAAACTGAAGCATTTTGCAAGAATGCATTTGATTTCAGCATAGTCAAATGGACTAGAGTTGACCAAAACTGAAAGAGGTTATTGTGGATGGACCCCACATGTACTTATAGGTCTAAATGAAACATTCCCAGCTACCACAAATTCTGAGAAAACCTCTGTCAAAGTTTGGTAATTTTTTTGTCTTAGGGATCTTAAGGGACTTTGCTGGTAACCTGTTGCCCCAAATGATTGCGGTGCTTGGCACACGAAACGAGACCTCCCCTGGCATTTACCCACCCACTTCGATGTATTGGCGAAGTCCGTTCGGACCCATGAGCTATGGAATACAAAATGTCACTCCTAGCAACTTTTTGCTACATGAAACTGCATCATTTTGCAAGAATGCATTTGATTTCGGCATGGTCAAATAGACTGGACTTGACCAAAACTGAGAGAGGGGTGAAAGCAAAAAGTTGAGTATACATTTCACGGAAGTCTCCTGCGGATGAAAAATACCACTTGGAATGGGTACCCGTTTAGGATCGAGCACCCGAAGCAAAACGGGTACCTATTTTCAAAAAAATTAAAAAATAGCCATATGCATATAAAAACAAAAAAAAACTTTTTGAAAACAGGTAAATTTCAAATTTTTAGAAACGAGTACCCGTTATAAATGGATGCCCATTCATAATGGGTGCCCGTTATAAATGGATGCCCATTCATAATGGGTGCCCGTTATAAATGGGTACCCATTTTAAAAATAATGGGTACCCGTTTCTAAAAAATAAAAAAATAAGCAATAGGCATGTTAAAAAAAAAAACTTTTTGAAAACGAGTACACCCATTTATAAAAAATTGAAATTTCAAACCCACCAATTTGCATTGGTTTTAGGCTTGGAAACCCAAGCCTTAGCTTTGGACCTGCAACTAGGAGACCATGAAAACAACAAGAGAAAAAACTAGTTTCACCACTATGGCTGACGACTTTTTTTTTCCAGAATATTTTAACGAAATTAAAACCCATTATAGATCTCAAAGTCTAGTTTTCAAATATGTAATTTTTTTTTATATTGAACATAATTTTCTATTTATTATTTATTTTCCAAACAAATTAACTCATAAACTAGAAATAACACAGGTTGCTATTTTTTTAATAACTTTTGATTGTGAAAGTTTCTTGAAATTTTTTTGATGTCTAACCAAACTAGACATCATTCTCTACATGATGAAAACAAATTTTTTAGTGAATTGATTAGTTTAGGTCAAATTATGTTGGTCATACACATGCATGCTTTTGCAAAAAACATGAGACTTTTAAAAAGTCACTTTTTGTACATCCAATAAAAAATTAACTTCTATCATCTAGGTATTAGAAAAAATTACATATTTGAAAACTAGAAACAAAATCCTACATTTCTTATTTTTACATCATCTTAACATTTTATGTGAAAGTGCTTCAAATTGTCACTCCAAGTATGACAAAATTTAAACAACAGGAAAAACACTTCCACTTTTTGGCCAAAAAGTGAACTCATCTTCTTGCATTTACCCAGAGGTTATTATGGATGGATCCCACATGCACCTGTAGGTCCAAAAGAAACATTCCCAGCTACCATGAATTCTGAGAAAACCTCTGTCAAAGTTTGGCAATTTTTTTGTCTTAGGGATCTTAAGGGACTTTGCCCATAGCTTGCTACCTCGAACGATTGAGGCACTTAACACCATATTTTGTAATCAACATCAACATCATGAGGACACTGAAGAAATATTTGACACATGAAGACACTGAGAACACTGAAGACATGGAGGACAAAGAAGCATGAAGACATGAACAAACTCTTGTCATGAGGAAGAACCACAACCCAATCCAACTCCTGAAAGCATGAGATGTTATGATGAAGAACCACAACCAAATCCAATGATCCAATGGCATGAACCAATGACATAAGCAACTATTTCCTACTATTTGTAACATGATAAACATGAATGTTATGAACTAACATCCAAACCCTGTGACATCAATCTTGATATGACATGAGTGAACAGGATTAAGAACAATAAGGATCAACTTCATCCATTACTTAGATCTAACCCCATGAAGCATAACATGATGATGATGCAAACATCAAATGTATACCATAGAAAACAAATCAAATGAAACATGAGGCCTTCTCTACTCAAGTTCATACCATTGCTTATCAAGTTCATACCACTGCTTGAGTGAGATCTTCACTATTCAAGTTCATGCCTTGTCTTGAAGCACTACAAATCTCTACATCACATCACATACTCTATGAAGAAGCATAATGGTATTATCAAACAATAGACAACCAATAGACCTGCACAATTATGCATTCCTTACTTTCAAGCAAATGCAATTGGCACGTTTACAACTAAATTCATGCAAGGATAATTGATCATCATATTAAATATTTAATATCAACTATTGTATACATAATGTCAGGAACATAACATCTAGTTTACATACAAATCCATATAGGCATGTCCAAACAAAGCCATACAGGCATATATACAAAATTATACATCAGTAAGAAACAAAAGTATCTACATACATCAGTAATAAGCAAAAGTATGTCCCAAAACTAGTTTCCTGTGGACTTTTATGAAATAATTGGTGGCCCTTGCTTGACCGTGAAGATGGAGAGCCAATCCATGACACATCCTCTCTTTGCCGTCGAGTAGACCTCTTCGATAGTTCAAGCTCATGCAGCTCCACTTGTTAATATAATCAAACAATATACACATTACTATAACAAAATGTACATGAAATATATAACATCACATATGTAATCAATCACTTACTTCCATCCGATGATCACTCTCCATCATCTTTTCTCTAGATTATTTGTCTATAGTTGGACAGACTAGAGTTATGACATCCTGTGAGAAGCATCAAAAAGTAAAATTGACTAAACATAAATATAATGGAGGGAAGCAATTCATACTACTATTTACATACAAAACAAAGTACAAGTAACCATCTAGGAAAGTTTTATGCATACTTACAAATTAATCCAACGAACCATCTGGGTCTTCTCTACTCTTTATTGTGTCAAGTATTGCCTTATGGTCAGACTCACGCACCTTCCACAAGGTCTTGTTCAAAGGTCTACCTCGATATTGTATCAAATGAACATTGGTTGCCACAACAAGGTTAGAGTAATGAAGAATCTTCCAATGCGTGTCAAAGTCCTCAAATAGCCAAACATTAACACTCTTATGTGGGTACCTTCTAAGGCATGTTCCAGTAATGACCACTGAGCCTGTAGGGTATTTGATGTTTTTTCCATCTGTAACTAGGGCCTCCAATACAAGTAATAATATGTTCCCTCTTCATTATGTTCATCTGCAATAACTACATAAACATGCCCTACAATGATATGTGTAGCAAATTAGATGAAATTAGTCAACATTACAAAAATACTACAAAGTTTAAGATAACATTAGGAATTTCAAATTTAACTATGCAAGTAGATATATTACCTGGTTGAACTAGATCTAATATGTGATCAAAGTCAACTGATGATTCCATCTATGTTAGTTCTAGTGTCGTCAGGGGTTGATACGTGTCAAGTGGGCTAAGATAACTTAACTATCATTCGTCAACCCACTCCTCTAACTCACACTCATTCCAGGCTTGAATTGTACATGAATAACAAAAGCATGCTATCTTTCATGTATGGATACTCCATGAACCTGCAATTGAGCTTCTGAAAGAGTGTAGCTCACTTGATCCTATTAGTGTACAACAGTCCTCATATGGTGCAATGTTAGTATCATCTATCAACCAAAAAAATCTATGAACTGAAGACTTACCTTTATCACCTGGACCCATCGAAGCATTAGACCACTCGATGATTAATTTTGCATTTGTCAATGTTGCATTATCTTTATACTTTAACTCTTCTCATGCTATGGCTCTTTTGATACATGCTCCTACACCATCATGCTCCCCCTTTCCATGCCCAACCTCACATATACTAAACACCTATAATATTATGCCTCCTGCTCAGCCAGTAGAAATTTCACGAGTTCTTGAATTGTGATGCATAGTTATCCAACCATATGATATGTTGACTAAATGATATGCCCCTTCTAGCAAAATCATTGTAGAACACCTGAAAGCAACCTTGCACAAACTCTGTGGAATGTGTGGGATCATCACTTATATAAAAATAATACTCCCTTATGATCTTTTTGTCATCCTCTGTACTATCATTCCATGAATGAATGAGATGTGCACAAATATGGAAACCTGTGTCGAGTTGTAATATTGGGATTACACCTCACATTGTGGCTGTAGACTGTAGTTCTCTGCAAAGTTGATGATTGAAACAATGCTACCAACTGGAAATGTGTCCTTGCATAACTTGAATTGTAAGTCCAACCATCGATCTCTATGGGTATGTCTTACATACTCATACACTATACTGTCACGAAATACAGACATAAACCGATACACTAGAATCTTTTGAATAACATATTCACATCTCTTTGCTTCTTTACCATCTTTTGTATTGTGTGCCACTATTTTATACTTGTTGAACTCTACTAGTTCATTTCCAACCGCATGTGTTCTTTCCATATGTTCACATATTGGCATACGTTGCAAGCCACCACAATGCTGACATGTGCCATCCAAGCATAATTTCCTATAGAATATTTCACCTTCCTCTCTATCACATAAAATTATTGATATAAAGTCTCTTAAAGTAGTTGGTGGGGCACATATGCCACAATCCTACAAAACATTGTTAGTATGCAAATCTAAACATATAGACCGATAAACATCAAAATGGTTAGAAAACTCAATATGTAATCTACAACAACAAGTAGTGCGTGTATAATTTATTTTGACAAAGAAATGTTCTAGCATTTCAAAATATCTTTGAGAAATTTTAATTTGAGGATACATCTCTAGAAATTTACCAAAAAACTGTGTTTGAGTCATATCCAAAAAATGCTTTCGATGGGGCTCACGGTTTTGACTATCGATTCTCCTTCTTACAACATCCCTTTGATTCGGAGATACCCTTGTGCAATTGTTCCAAAAGTCTTCAATTAGTGATGTCAAAGCTTCAACAACAACTTTGTCTTTCCATGGAAGTCTCCCAGAGAATAACCACAATTCATTAGTGTTTGGATCCTCAACTCTTTGACATCTTCCAATGACTCTCATTAGAGTTTTTCTATTTATTGTCAATGCTTGACTTGTCTTTCTAATGAGGTGAGCTTTTTTTGTTTGTTGGCTTACAATTGTCGATGTAATGAAATGTCATGTGACATTACTATCCTTGGTACGTGAGGTGGAACCCACACTCTCATACACACTCATTAGATTCTTGAAAATTGATTTTTCACTTGAGGCATTCGATGTTCTTAGGCCAAGAATCTTCATAGTGGGCCTAAATTTTAGATTTCTCATCAATTCAACAAAGAGTTGACATCTTCCGGTTTTATTTAAATTCTCAAAGAATAATTTCCATATCTTATTCGCATATCTTTGGCAAGTGCACATGGGAATCTTATCCTACATGGGCTCCAATACATTCTCATCAATATCAATTAGAAACTTAGGCTTCCTATGCAAAATTCTAGGAGGCGTTTTAATTGGTAAAGTAGACTCAACATTAGGAATTTCTTCAATATTTACTTAAGATGGATAGATGATGTACCTTCGATTGGATGTCTAAGGATGAAAATGACATACCTTCAACTTGAGGTGTGAATGATGGCATGCCACCAACATGAGAAGAAAATGCAAATGTACCTTCTACTTCACATGTGAAAGATGGAGTGTCTCCAATTTGAGAAGATAATGCTGGTGTTCCTTCAACTTGACCTATGGATGATGGAGTACTTCCAACTTGGAGATTCACTTTCCACATTGCATGGAGGTTTTGTATTCGTTCCCTTTCTGTTGCCAATTCCATCTCTCTCTCAGCTTCATTAGACGTGTCATGTTCCTCTTCAATTGGCAATGGTGGAATGTCTTCTTGTATGGTTGAAAATTTCTTACTTTCCTAAATTCACCTCATTCTTTCTCTTTTCCTCTCATTCTTAGCTTCACGCTCTTCTGGTGTTAGAGTCTTTTCTCATTTCATTGGCATGATGAATAAGACAATGATAATTAGAAATTTTATAATGACAAAGAATAGCACAGTCAGAATGAATAACAGGGTTCTACAAACTTCTGAATAAGACACCTCATATCAAGATAACTTGAACATACATAAGTCATGGAGTATGCATTTGAACACACATATAATGCATGTAGTATACACTTGAACATACAAAGTCATGTAGTATACACTCAAATACATGTAGTCATAAATGATGCAGAGGAAGGGTGGAGTTCATGAAAACAAACCCAAAAGACAAATTGTTCTTGCATGTTCTCCATTGTTGCTCCTATGTACACCTTCCTATACGACTTCAATGAACTAAGGCAAATCCACTTGGAATGCTTTCAAAAACCTCAAAATAGATTTGGGATCTTATTTCAAACATTCTAAAGGTGATTCCAATAGGTATTAAACACCTAGACTCAAAAGCAAACCCTAACTTGCTTGGGTGCCAACACTTACTCAATGATTGTAAAGCTAGTCCTCTTGGGATAGTCATAATAAAACTTGTCTAATCCTTGAAGAATGCTCTAAAATCCTTTGTTCAGGTCTATAGGACCTTCTAAGACCCCTTCCCCACAATGAATATGCATGAACAACACTTTTAGACTTAGATTTGATGAACTTCCAATTGCTGCCCCAACACTGTCATGCACAATCATTTAGGGCAGTCATCACACTTTGTCAAATAATGGCCAAAAAAGCTTCAAAACTCCTTGAGTAGTCTGAAAGACCTTCATATAGATTCTTCACATCATTTTCCCAATCACAAAACGCACCAAGTATATAATGGAATACACAAAGTCATGGAGTATACACTTGAACATACAAAGTCATGGAGTATAAACAAAAATACATGAAGTCATAAATAATGCAGAGGAAGGGTGGAGTTCATGAAAACAGCCCCAAAAGACAAATTGTTCTTGCATGTTCTCCATTGCTGCTCTTATGTACACCTTCCTATATGACTTCAATGAACTAAGACAAATCCACTTGGAATGCTTTCAAAAACCTCAATATAGATTTGGGAGCCTATTTGAAACATTCTAAAGGTGATTCCAATAGGTATTAAACACCTAGACTCAAAAGCAAACCCTAACTTGCTTGGGTGCCAACACTTACTCAATGATTGTAAAACTAGTCCTCTTGGGACAGTCATAATAAAACTTGTCTAACCCTTGAAGAATGCTCTAAAATCCTCTGTTCAGGTTTGTAGGACCTTCTAAGACCCCTTCCCAACAAGGAATATGCACAACCAACACTTTTAGACTTAGATTTGATGAACTTCCAATTGCTGTCCCAACACTGTCATGCACAATCATTTAGGACAATCATCACACTTTGTCAAATAATGGCCAAGAAATCTTCAAAACTCCTTGAGCAGGTCTGAAAGACCTTCATATAGATTCTTCACACCTTTTTCCCAATCACAAAACACACCAAGTATACAATGGAATACACAAAGTCATGGAGTATACACTCAAATACATAGTTATAATATACACTTGAATACATGTCATAGAGTATACACTCGAATACAAATACAAAGTCATAGAGTATACACTTGAATACCTAATCATGAAGTATACACCTAAATGTAAAGATGACATTTAGGCAAGAAATTTAATACACTTGAATTATGGACTATGAATCTTATGAAGGAGAAAGTTGGGAAGGTTTCCAAAAGACTCTAATACTATGATAGTCATAGTGGACTGATGTACATAAATAGATTTGTTCCTTCAAGACTGTCATGAATATTTCCATAAAGGAAAATAGGGATGTCAAGAGACTTCAAAACTATTTGAAACCATAAGGTGTTGAGAGATCACTATTTAAAGGTATATCTCTAATACTAAGCCTCCCTTTGACCCTATCAACTCATAAGATCATCACCTTGACTGCTCTTGACTGTCTTGCCCCTTGAAGGCCATTGTTTGGACTTTTATATGAGTATTAAATCATTATTTTAGGTTTGGAAATCATGAATTGTATGGTTAATTTTTTACATATATGAGTTGTATGGAGGTAATTTTTAAGGATGACAAAATGAATGCCATCAAAGGGGACTGTTAATCAACATAAATTGACTATCCTAATAGTCTTAAACCAGTCCAAAAACTTTGTGATAGTCAAAAGAACATTAACCCTTGAAGATAACCTTCTGGATACTCGTGACAAAAGATCAAAGACATCTTAAGTAATGCATAAATTAAAAACAACTTCATGATGGTCATGACTATGATAGTGGACTGTTATATAGACTTGTGACTATCCGACACTCATGGAAACCTCCTTTTTAGTTTTTTATCTCCTTATAACTCCCTTTGTATCATCTTGTGTATACCCTAAAACAACCCCTAAACCTCTTTTTCATGGAAATTTATTAGATAATGGACATGATAGAAATCTTATATAACAATCACAATGGCAAATCTAGCCTTGAAACCCTTTGTGTAAATTGTCTTCTTCTCCTTTACATGGACTGTCCTCTCTATCTCTAGTGGATGGTATCTTCAAATTTTATTTAAAATGAATGATACAACCTAAATTTATACCCTACTAAGATCACAACCTGAATTTATAACATAAAAAAATGATCCTAAATGAATTATATGGTAGCCTCTTAACATGACAACATAGTCATGAAGGGTCGGGACAGTCATGGTAGCCTCTTAATATCCCAAAATAGGAAAGCATGGAAAATTTTACAATGGTCATGAAGGGTCGGGACAGTCATTGATCCTAGAGTATGATTATGATAGTAGGGTTAAAGAAGAGGATAGTCACAATCTAAAATGGTTAAGAAAACTATAAAAATACTCATATAGTAAGCATTAAGATGATCTAAGATCTAGGTTTGCATGGATTGTTGTAGCATCTAACATGAGCAACATCTGGTAAGAGTAGTTTATGGATTGTTGAAACAAGATGAAAATCCTAAAGTTGAAACAAGATGAAAGACATATATATAAGTGAATTAAAATGGATATAATTTAGAACATACCTTAAAGATTTCGCTATTGGAGTTGACTAATTCTCCAAATTTTGGCTTCAAAATCCTTGAATTCTTCTTTTTTGCAAGTTTGATTATGAATTCTATATAACTCTAGAATAGGATTAGTGAATTTATGGAAAAAACAAACATATATATCATAAAATTCAATCTATATATCAATGGTAATTAGCTTTGAAACAAAATCACATGAAACATGAAAGTTTAGGTTTAAATAATCAAATTTTCCCCAAAAACATGCAAAATTAGATCCTCTATGTGAAAAAACAACAAAGGTGGTGGATTGATCTAAAAATGATTGTTAATATGCCAACCAACATGAAAATCATTTTCTTGTCCGATATACTGCATGAAAAGAATGCCTAACATGCATGTAGGGTCTGAATCATGGATCCCACATGCTTTTTGCCCCTTTTTTTTGCTTCCCATAATGCGAGCGCATTATGGGAAGCATAAAAATATTTGCCTCTCTTTCTCTATATCTCTAGATACATAGGGATATGTGGAGATAAAGACGGGGAGAGGGAGAGAGGGGAATTGAGATAAACAAAGGGTTCTAGATAGAAGGAGAAAGATAAAGAGGGAGAGATGGATAGGGAAAGAGATCTTGAGAGATGTGGACAACTCAGACATACAGGGATAGATTTGAGGTAGAGGAATTGAGAGAGTGATAGAGAGGGGGAGTGAGATAGTGAGGGACAGAGAGATAGAAATGTACAGTTAGAGAGAGGGGATCAATAGAGAGAGCAACCCAAAACCCCTAAAACCTAAACATGAGAAACCCTAAACCCCTAAACCCTAAACCCTAAACTCAAGCATCCCTAAACCACTAAACCCTGAATAATTCCCCTAAACCCTAAACTTGAGCAACCCTAAATGAGAGAGAGAGATTCTAGGGGTTAAGGTTTAGGGTTTAGAAATATATATATAGAGAGGGGACCAATAGATATTGGGAGAGATAGAGGAGATAGAGGGGAGGGATAGGGAGATAGAGAGTGAGAGTGAGAGATAGATAGTGTTTACGGTTTAGGGGTTTGGGGTTTACGATTTAGGGGCATTATTTAGGGTTTAGGGAGAGAGAGGAGACATATAGGGAGAGATAGTGGATAAAGAGGGGAGAGATAGGGTGATAGAGAGTGAGTGGGATGTCTAGAGAGATAGGAAGATAAGGGAGAGACAGGGAGATTGAGGTTTGGGGTTGCTCAAGTTTAGGGTTTAGGTGTTAGGGTTTATGATTTAGGGGCATTATTTAGGGTTTAGGGGTTTAGAGAGAGAGGGAGAGAGAGAGAGACTGCTTTTGACATGCAACCCTAAACCCCTAAACCCTAAATAATGCCCCTAAACCCTAAACATGAGCAACCCTAGGCCTCTAAACCCTAAATAATTCCCCTAAACCCTAACCCCTAAACCCAAGAAACCTTAAATCTCTATCTTTCTATATTTATCATCCCTCTACCTCTTAATCTCTCTTCGTAAACTTGAGCAACCCTAAATAATGCCCCTAAAGCCTAAACCTCTCTCTCACTCCCTCCCTCTCTCCCTCCCGCCCTCCCTCTCTCTCTCTCCCTCTCTCTCTCGTTGTAGCTCCCCCTCTCTCTATCTGAGAGGAAGATAGAGATAGGGAGATAGGGAGAAAGTGATATATAGGGGGAGAGAGAGAGAAAGAGTCATAATTTTCTTTTTTCCATTTCCTTCATCGATAAGGGAGAGGGAGAGATAGAGAAATAGAGGAATGATAGGGGAGAAGGAGGTAAGAGATAGCGAGAGATAGATAGACCTAGAAAGACAAGAGACAAATAGGGACAAATAGAGAAGAAAGAGGGGAGAGATAGGGTGATAGAGAGTATGAGTGAGATGTCTAGAGAGATAGGGAGATAAGGGAGAGATATGGAGATTGAGGTTTGGGGTTGCTCAAGTTTAGGATTTAGGGGTTACGATTTAGGGGCATTATTTAGGGTTTAGGGGTTTAGAGAGAGAGGGAGAGAGAGAGAGAGACTCCTTTTCACATGCAACCCTAAACCCCTAAACCCTAAATAATGCCCCTAAACCCTAAACCTGAAAAACCCTAAGCCTCTAAACCCTAAATAATTCCCCTAAACCCAAGAAACCCTAAATCTCTATCTTTCTATCTTTATCATCCCTCTACCTCTCAATCTCTCTCCATAAACTTGAGCAACCCTAAATAATGCCACTAAACCCTAAACCTCTCTCACTCACTCACTCACTCACTCCCTCTCTCCCTCTCGCCCTCTCTCTCTCTGCCTCTCTCTTGATGTAGTTCTCCCTCTCTCTCTGAGAGGAAGAGAGAGATAGGGAGATAGGGAGAAAGCGATATCTAGGGGGAGAGCGATAGAAAGAGGGTCATAGTTTTCTTTTTTCCATTTCCTTCATCGATAAGGGAGAGGGAGAGATAGGGAAATAGAGGAATGATAGGGGAGAAGGAGGTAAGAGATAGCGAGATAGCGAGATAGTGAGAGATAGATAGACCTAGAAAGACAGGAGACGAATAGGGACAGATAGAGAAGAGAGAGGGGAGAGATAGGGTGATAGAGAACATGAGTGAGATGTCTAGAGAGATAGGGAGATAAGGGAGAGATAGGGAGATAGAGGTTTGGGGTTGCTCGAGTTTAGGGTTTACGAGTTACAATTTAGGGGCATTATTTAGGGTTTAGGGGTTTAGAGAGAGATTTCTTTTGACATGCAACCCTAAACCCTAAACCCAAGCAACCCTAAGTTCCCCTAAACCCTAAATAATGCCCCTAAACTCTAAACCTGAGCAACCCTAAGCCTCTAAACCCTAAATAATTCCCCTAAACCCTAAACCCAAGCAACCCTAAGTTCCCCTAAACCTGAAATAATGCTCCTAAACCCTAAACATGAGCAACCCTAAGCCTCTAAACCCTAACCCTAAACCCAAGAAACCCTAAATCTCTATCTCTCTATCTTTATCATCCCTCTACCTCTCAATCTCTCTCCCTAAACTTGAGAAACCCTAAATAATGCCCCTAAACCCTAAACACCTCTCTCTCTCTCTGAACCCTAAAGGGTGCATGTACAAAGATGAGTCCACTTAAGGTGGAAGTTTTAGAGTTAGAAAAAAATCTAAAATTGGGTAACTAAAAATAGGATCCCGTTTCTACAAAACGGGATCTTGTTATAGATTGGGAGCCCGAGCCTAAAATCTAGAACGAGATCCCGTTTCTTAGTGGGATCCCGAACCTAGGACCAAAAAATGGGATCCCATTTAGAACGGGATCCCATTTTGTGAAAGTATTAAATTTTTAAAAAAAGCCTACAACACCATTTTCCCCAGTGATAGGCGACAAACATAATGGGATCTTGAGTGCAAGGAGAGCATTTCTGGCCATCAAAAGCTCAGGTAAGTGGATTTTTCCACTTTTCCAATTTCTCAATCATCTGTGATGCATTTTTTATATGTGTTTCTTTCTTTTTTAGTGTAAAATACAATCAAATTCTAAAACCTAGACTATTATTAGGGTTCGAAATTATGAGTTGAAGAGCCATATGTAGACATTTTAGTTGTAAAATACAATTAAAATTTTGAAAGACTGTATCATATAAAAGGATAGATTTTGAACAAACTGTAAAAATTTTGTTTAAATTTGAGAATTGAATAGGTGTATTTAGACATTTTAGCTGTAAAATACAATTGAAAATTTGAAAATACTTTATCATATGAAAGGAGAGATTTTGAACAAACTATCAAAATTTGATTTAAATTTGAGAGTTGAATAGCTGTATTTAAACATTTTAGCTATAAAATACAATTGAAATTTTGAAACAAATGTATCATATGAAAGGAGAGATTTTGAACAAACTGTCAAAATTTATATAGCATTGGGATGATATATATATTTGGTTTTTATAAGATTTACGTATACTAATGTATGTCATTGTATTTTAAAGGCATTATTGAATAGATAACTATCATGTAAAAAAATTACAACAAACCATAATCAAACCTTTATCACTTCCTTCATAATCAAACCTTTATCAATCCATCTCCATGGTTTCCCAAATCTAAATCAGAAAATAAAGGCTCTTGAAATGTTGTAGCAATAATGTCTGAGGATACAAATTAGGTATCTAATAGAAATTTCAGCTTTAGGACCTCTTTGGACCTTCATTTTTTATCATTTTTTGCTTCAAATGTGTACCTGTACAACTCAAAATCATGATGTTTCCATGGATGGAACAACAACATATCTCCATTCCATCAACTAATATCTTTCTCTAGCTAGATCATCACTACAATCACAAGTTAAACAAAACATCAAATTCTTCATTTTTTAAGTCATGTAAATCATCAGAATATATTCATCTTTGAATACTCAAATTAGTCCTAGGCAACTAGTAGTCAATCCTATCTCCATTATCAAATTTGGTTGCCATAGGCAACTTCAACAAATTTTGGATTTCATCATGTTTCCATGCATAAGAGATCCACCTCAAGGTAGTTTCCCAAGTCTAGTTATAGTCTTGCAGATGTTCATTATGATTATAGGGTGGTATGATAGTCCATTAGTTTCTATGACATCATGATAGCATAGATACATCTGAACATTCACCCTTAATGGATATATTGATAGTAAAATAGAGTTTTAAATTGTTCTTAAGGTTTGGGACAATCATAGTGATCAATAGTCTATGTGATTTCTCATTAAATTTCATTCATGATTGCCTTCCACCTTATGATAGTATCCTAACCTTCTTACCTCGTCAGCTATCTTAAAAGTGGAAGATTTAATCATTACCACATGGTTATGTCTCTTTGATTATGAAGATAATGCAATTGAATCTCTAGAGGAGTCTTACATCTTAACAACAATTTCATTGCCCCTTTATAGTTCATCATGTGAATGTGACAGTCTTCACATGTTTCCTTGATGGACTTTTGATAAAAAGGGAAGATGACAATCTTATGATCAATGACTAATCCTAGAGAAATCATGATGTAACAACCCAACTAAACTCCTCATGACAAGTTTGTTATTGGTTTAAGGCTATCTTAAAGGTCCATAACAATCTAGGAATTTAATAACAATTAACAGTTCTTAATGGTCATGACAACATTATACAAGATACTAAAGTTGATGTTAAGATGATGATTTCCTCTTTCCTATCAAATGGTAAGGATCAACACAATTGTTCCTATCATACCATGATTGAAATAGGACCGATCAAGAAACCTAGTACTACACATGGTGCATAAATGATAATCTTCTTATGGTTTTCTTGGTATGTATAATGAAACCCACTTATTTAGGGTTTGATGGATTGCCCTCTAGGAAATCAAATCCTTGTCTCTCAGAACTCCATTTAGATTAGGATCATGACATTCAATTCTAAAACCACACTTTAAGAAATGGATGCTTATAAATGAGTTTTGATTCACTCAAATATTCACATACTCAAACACATATCCAACTTATGAATTCATTATTGATCTAGTGTTCAAACCAATGCAAGCATGACTATTGTATTTGTTGACCAAGCATGTTGATAGTCATAAAGTTAGAGAAATTCATCCAAAACCATTACAAACTATTTCTAACTTTGCCATAGGAAATGTAGGATCTTCTAGAATGAGTACTTAACATCAAACCAATAGCCAACTCCATAGAAAAAGTACTAAAATTGAAACATTGGACCTAACATATGATGACAAACCTTGACAAAAAATTCATTATGGTAGTCCTAATAGCCCTACTGCTATACTCTAACTATTATGACAATACAATGCTTGGCTAATAATATGTCTAAGAGTCCTTAAGAGGCATCTTTTGATATGACAATCCTTCATATTGACATTTAACCTTGATACCAAACACCCTATGATCAAACACCATAATGAAAGTCATAGATAACAAAATCAATTATAGGACAGTCCTATTGAGAGCTGGTTGTGACAAGATGAATGAGAGGATAATTCATAAGCATAACATGACCTTGATAATATATGCATGCAAATCTTTTTTACAAACCTCTAGATAGTCTTCAAACAAAGATACCCTTTTATGCCCATGATTGTCCTAGTATTTGATTGAACCTAACATGATTGTCTGTATAGTCTTAAATTGATCTTTCTTGTCTCCCTCACTACAAGTACTCATGATCCATGTACCCTTTCAAATTTATTTGAGCACTGGTAATATAATCTATATCTCTGACTTGCTACAGACTTAGACAATGGTAACAAAATAATAATCTCTCCCAAAGTCTTTATAATACATTGTGACCACATTTTAGACTTTATACATGAAGGCATACAATGAAATAATCTTGAAGGTCATCAAATGGGAAAATGGAAACAAGGACCACATTAGGAGTTATTAACTATAAGACTAAACATATGGCATAGACTCCGAAACTCCTTTCAAAAGATGAATACTATGTACACCCTCAACTGGACTCAAACCATCAATATATACACACCTAAAATCATTTCTCTAAAACTTAATGCCTACAACTTCATCTAGATTCTCATCTAAATAGTTTTTAACCAAGAATCAAAATTTAGGTCTCGAATGAAAATCCCAACTTCAATTTGAAATTTACATAGTTCACTATAATAGCTCTTACATTTTGAAATTTGTATGCACATGTATAGATGTACGTTTAATTTAAATATTTCAAGTATAATTTCTTGAAACATGTATAATTTATCTAGTTTATTTATAATTTATAATTTTTCAACATGTATGTGTTTATTTATAATTTTTATATATATAGATTCTTGAAAATTAATTTTGTACTTAAATTTGTATGTTTATATGTATATATGCAGGTTCATAGTTTTTATATATATCATCATGGATGATATTCACTTTGATGTTGAACTCTTCCTCAATGCACAAGATGAACATGCACCATCTCCACCCCCACCCCCACATCCAAATGACCCACCTCCAGGAATCCCACCTCCACCCCCACCTAGACCCCCATCTGGAACTGACCAGGCTCACTTGCAAGCCATAATTACTGAAAAATGTGGATTCCATACAAGGAAAATTGAATTCCATTCGTAGTGAACAATTCATGCCACCTCACGTCATACATTTTGCAACTTTGATGCAAAACATTGTAGATTCTGTGAGGTCTATTGACTCAGACTTTGATGGATTCCATAAATAGAGAGAGGAGAGGTGCCAATTTTATGCTGATGGCCTCTCCTATAAGGATATTTTGGATCTTAAAATCACAAAAGGTCATTTAGTGTAATATTTTAGACACCCCATCATAAATGAACCTATACCTGCAAATAAGAAAAGAATATCAATCAGGTAGTGTAGACATGAAGGAATGTCTACCAATTTTTGGGACAGATGGTGGATGGTGTTTGATTATCCACCTCATGCTAATTGTGATGTTCCTTTATATTTTTTAGGAAAATTATATGTAGAGTTTGTTATGAATCAGAAACCCAACTATTTTGATTTTAGATCATTCCAGGGTGTTGGTGGAAACATGCCACAGTAGAGGTTGGGGGCATGGGTTGATCCCTAATGACCTATGCATGTTCAACGTCTTATTGACCCTCCTGTTGTTGCCATTCCTACGCCCTTCCAGCATCGTGTGGTGGTATCCACACTAGGCACATTGAGTGCACTCTCAGGTAGCCTAGATGAGCAGACTTCTATGATGGTAGCTCAGGTTAGAGACCATAGAGGAACTGATGGTGGAAGTGGTCCTAGTACCACTTCACATGTGTTGATGCCTCATACATGTATGAGTTGCAATTAGTTGTGTATGGACCTTATCAGGTAGCTGCACCCACTTCAGCTACACATGCAACATCTGATAATATGGGTGAATCATTTATTGATTATATATTTGTTGAGGATCATCCCACTGATCATTCGACACAAGAATATATATAGGTTACACACATGTTGAATTTATAACAATTTTAAGCACGTGTTTTTAATGAACATATAGAGATCAATTAAATTGTAATATTTTTATGTTTTTATGTTTTGTTCTTGCACTTTTTGTTTGGGATTTACGTGTGTGCACGCTTGGTGCATATTTATATGTTATAAACCTTTCTATAGATCTATTTCATTTCACTTTTTGTTTGGGATTTACGTGTGTGCACGCTTGGTGCATATTTTTATGATATAAACCTTTCTATAGATCTATTTCATTTCACTATTTATTTCTCCTTTCACTCTCCTTTTTCATGTCTAACATATCTTTCTATCACCATATTTATATATCTATCTATCCTATCAACCCCCCCTTTTTAATACATTTAGATTTTTTCTCGTTTCCTTGTTAACATATTGTTATATATCATTATATACTTTCGGGTTTCTCTATTATCACATTCCTATATTAATATTATTTATGGTTTTATCTTTCTATTACCATATTATATCTACCTATCCTATTACCCCCCTTTTTAATATATTTATATATTTTCTCGTTTCCTTATTAATATATTGTTATATATTATTATATGTGTTCGGGTTTCTATTTTATTACATTCCTATATTAATATGGTATATTAGTTATATATTTTTTATCTCTATTTCATTATATTTATTTATTATTTTTAATAGTTTTAGTTTCTCTTTTTTCTATTTTTTACAAATAGTAATATATTTATAATACTTTTTGCATGAATACTTAGATACACCTACTTATCTATTTATTTCTTTTACAGCATATGGTCATGCTCTTTTCTCATGCTTTTTGCTCTTGTTACTCGTGTCTCATGTTTCCTTAGTCTTAGCTTTCACTCTTATTCCTGTTTAACTTTTGTTATCTCTTGTTGTGCTTCAACACTACCCCCTTGGTGCTCATTTTATTTCTTTTTCTCACCTCACCCATTGCCCTTGGTTTTCTATTCCCCTCTCCCCCTCTACTTCCTTTATAAGGCTCAAGTTTACTATCTATATTTCTCAACACTCCTCTTCCTGATGATGGATCATTGAGTATGATCTAAAATGTTGATTCAAAAACATACACAGTGAAATCCAGAAGTAGAATGCATACTTTATCATGGACTGTGGAAAACCCATGCCTTCTATTGTAATATTTTAACAATCGAATTGTTTGGTGTAGATGATGGCAATAGGGACCATTGATCAATTTAATTTTTCATCGACACCTGTTCATCTCGGGTACCCATTTGGGGTATTTTAAATGATTTATATTTTAAATAATTTTATTTACCTGATTTTAATTTGTAATTCAGTCTTGAACATGTACATTAAATATTTATGTTGGTTCAAGGTTCTTCCACATTGAATCCTCTATTTGAGGGTGTCTTGAGTGCTCCTCCATCATTGGGCATCTCACATGACCCTTTTGTATGTATATTGTTTTAAAAAAACTATATATATACTTAGATTTTTCTATTTTGAATTCACTATATCTGAAAATGTGCATGTACTATTTAATATATATTAAAAAAATATGTCTATGTAGGTTGACACAACAATGAGGATGGGCATTGCAGCACACTGGATGATCCAAGTTTATATCAAGAATCGACTGCATTTCAGGTTGTTGAAAAATGTATCTATGTCTACGTGCAATATATGTTTTAACGTAATTTATACACATGTGCTAAGTTATAAATGACCTTGTAGGAGCTTGTCCGTGACACATTTCATCTTGTTCATGCCATTCCACCTACAACACATGCATAACAAGAGGACAGAGGAGATGGGCAGCCTAATACTGTATAATTTAAAATTTAGATTATATTTAAAGTCAATTAAAATATACATTGTGAACTTAAAGTAAATTTCAATAGAATATATATGTTGACATGTGTTAAAAATTCTTTTTTCTTTTATAGCTTGAGACATGTCATGTAGCTAAGCCTATAGAGACAGGTCCTAGAACAGAGGATGCACAACAACCTTTTACAGTATAATAATTTAAATATGATAAATTATAAATTAAATTGAATTAAATCATTTTTAAAATTGTCTTACATCTAATTATAACTTTCTTTCTCTTGTACATGTAGATTGATTCAGAGCATGTAGAGACTATAGGTCCAGGTGCATCAGAGCATGCCTCTCAGCCTCACATGATAATTTTAAAATTTTATGATAAATTATTTAAATTAAATTGTCATTAAATCATTTTTTAATCATCTTACATTTGATTTCATCTAAATTTTTCTCTTCTAAAGATTCATTTGGGTCATCTGAGTAGTTTGCATGGTGTGAAGAGGTCTCTTGATTACAGAGACAATATGAGTTAGGTTATTTCATGGGCTATATAATTTGACTATTTCATGGACTACATATATACTATTTCTCATGGACTTTATATATATTGTTTCATGGACTTTATATTTTGAACATGGGTTGTATTGTCATGGACTTTATATATTGTTTCATCTAGACTTTATTTCATTTTAGTATTTTGTGTCCATAAACATTTAAGTGAAATAGAAATGACACTAGATATCTTATATTTAAATATATATAGAAATTGGGATTCTAATAAAAAATAACAAAAGCTAATTGGTTTTTATAGTGAGAAAACAATTTAACATCTTCTTATAATTGTCTATATCTACTTAGCTTCCAATGCCCTTTATAAATGGAATATTAGATAGTAAGATTTCACAAAGTGGTTTCAAGTATTCTATAGCAATATGTCTCATCAAGGTTATGGAAAATTTTTTACTAAACATTTATATTATTGTTTGCAATTCTTATATATCATGCCTTTAGAAATTAAATAATGGACATTATCAAAATTTTGTATTAATAGAATGAGCTAACTAATGTATAGATAAAAAGAGAAGTTGGCTTTTATCTTAATATCATGTTGTTTTAATTATGGAAATGTACCACATTTTTTATATTAAATTTAAGTAATGGTTAATATGAAAGACTTCCACTATTTTAACTAGTAATGTGTTTTACTTGTAAAAGTTCTTTATAAAGAGAAAAGACAAAGAGAAAGTAAGTAGGACCAAGAGGATATGTAAGTAGGAGTTACTTCACTTTCTTGATTCTTGATATCAGAAAAATTGAAAGGATAACTTTTTAATAGATTCACAAACATTTTACTAGAATGCAAGCTAGTCTTGGAATGTAATTTTAGAATGCTAGTGTGTGAGAAAAATTATTCTCCAATGATCTAACAATGTTTGACAATGTATTATGCACACAAAAGAATTTAAGATCAATATTATTTCTATTAATTCTAAAGATATAAGTTTATTGAAAACTTTTTTTTCTTTTATTTTTAACCATAGAGTATTAAATTTTGACACCCTCATCTATAATTTCAATCTATAACCATCAATTTTACATTAGATACACGTATCAATTTATATACACAACATAGTTGAATATCATATCATAGGGGAGAGGACCCAATTGTTGAGCATGTTCCAATAGGTGTGATAGTATTTGTGCATTTAAGACCCATGCTTGGAAGTCTCTCATTACTGAAGATAAATTAGATAAGTTGATGGGTACCATGAAGGACTTGTTATACAAGGTGGTAAGGAATGAGAAGGATTTACCTTAGGTCATAATGTTGCACCATATTTCAATGAAGGATAGTGGTTGCATAATAGGCCTTATAACACTAATTGGTCCAAGAGACCATAGAAAAATGATAGGAAAGTGATTCCTAAACAAAAAAATCCATTGCAACAAGACAAAGAAACCCTAGATGCTCTAAGAAGAGATCATGTGAATCTCCAAGAAATTTCATTGTGGTGTGAGACTTGCTATCTCCCACAGGATCCATTGAAGTGTGTCGTCACCCTCTTAATGATCAAGGAGGAGGAATTCCCTAATGAAGAAGGTAATGCATAATATCATAAAGATGGCATTGATTAGCTTGATGCATTTGAATATGAATATATGTGGATGAAGAAAATAATTATGATGGCCATAAGGAAACTAATTAATTTTTTTAGTATGATCATAACATTGGTCCAAACCAATATGAGTTACTTTATCATTATTTTGAGCACATGATGGATCTCATGCATCAACGGTACAAAAGATCCAAGTTGTCAAGTGAAGACATAAGGGGCCTTACTAACATAGTAGTAATTTGTAAAATCAAGGTGGATATAAACTAAGAAATAGGCAAGTGCCTATGAGAAATGATGCTACTATTTCTAGAGCAAACAAATTGACATAAATTTTGAAAATGACAAGAAAAGGATAGAAGTTGAGATCACGAACAACAATGCCACCAAGAAGGTGATGGAAAAGAGGAAGAAACTAGCATGATGTTGAATAAGTAGTAAACAAGAAATATGTGGCTAAAAATCATGAGCATGATGTACCATAAGATGTTGCAGATACTCCTAAATTAGGGAATCTTGAGAATAGAGCCAAGCAAGTTCAATCTAGGCCACTAAAAAAGTAAGGTGGAGACAAAGAAAATAGAAAAGAAGGTCAACAGGTAAGGATGTAACTTCTTTTATTTAAGTTATGTAGTTCATTCTTGATGCAAATGATGTAACCATTCCACAATATGCCTCTTTGCCCAACTATAACTCTATTGATGTAGCTCAAGTCATGAGACAAGTTAGAATTTTAATGCCAATAGGGGAGCTCCTTAAAATTCCTGAGCATAGATAGAGAGTGATTTATCTTACATCATTATTGTAAATGAGTCATGACAACCTAATAATGTTCCCAATGATGCTACAATTGACAAACATACCCAAGATGTAGTTAAATTTTAAGGTTTGGTAGCATTAGAAATAATTTTTGATAGTACAGATTGCTATAAGGTTAGAAGTAGGTCAATCAATGAAGATGATATTAAAGGTGTGAAACTAGGTAGTGAATTAGTTCTCAGGATGATATTCATTGGCAAGAAACTGAAACCTTTTGAAAAGAAAATGTTGATTGCATTGCTGAGAAGATTTAGGAAGTGTTTTGCATGGTCTTATGATAAACTCAAATCTTACAAAGAGGACTTATTTCATCATACAATTCCTCTCCAAACTAATGCAAAGCCTTTCTGACAAAAATAAAGACTGATAAATCCAAGATTAGCCCCCCAAAAGAAAAAGGAGTTGATAAAGTTGAAGGAAGAAGGTATCATCAAGCTTATCTAACATTCTAAATGGGTGTCAAACCTTGTCCTAGTCAGGAAGAAAAATGGAGAGATCCAGTTGTGTCTAGACATTAGAAATCTACACATTACATCCCTCAACAACAATTACCCACTTCCAAGCATGGACCACTTGCCACATCAGTGCACGAACAAAACATGACTTAATGCACACCCATGGTCCACCCTTTTGTAGGAAACTATTTGACACCTCAACAAAAAGTGTGTTGATGTGGCATCATATTTGATGATGTGGCCTTGCCAAATAAGCTACTATAAAAAATTTAGAGTGATTCGAAATTGCCATGTATATGTTAAAATAAATAGTGATTACTTATTAATTTTTATCATTATATTGAAAGTGGCATAGTTTATATGTACTATGAAGAGCAATTTTAAAAAAAGTTTACATAGGTCCTAAATTAAATAATAGATAAACGTTTCGATTTCCAAACTAGTATATGTTGATAGAATAATGGGGAAACATATGGTGAGAGTAGAATGAGTAGAGATAGCTTAGGAATCCATTGTTGTTACAACACTATGGTTATTAACATAAAGGTTTATCAATCAAGTGATATAATTTGGGTTTGAATAACTTGAGATTGTCATTTTATAAGCTTATTGGTTTATGTCTAACATGAGATCAAATGAAAATAGGATTCTAGTACCTTTTGAGCCTAAGCTTGAATCAAGGGATTGGCTAAGAAGTGTGAGATATGAAAGAATGGAAATAGAAGAAGATGTAGAAGTAATATTTTAGGAATTATAAGCAAAAGTAGCTAGGATAGCCATGGTTGATGGACAGTTAGATAGGCTAGAAAGTATGACACTCACCCTAATAGAAAGAATGGATGGAAATAGGGTGCACCAAGATAGAGGTAAACATGAGGTTGGTGTTTCACAAAAAGACACTCCAAAATCTAATAAGGTTTTCAACATGAGGCCAAAACTAATATCTAATCATATGATGGAGAAATTAGTGTAGAGAAATTAGGCCAATAGTTGTCTTACATGGAATTGTATTTCAGTTTGTACTAGGAAAATATATCCAAATGAGGAAAACTAGTGCTCACTTACTATATTAATTCAATTGTTGACAGTAGAATAATATATTTTACACTTCTTAGTTAATCACTAGTCTATGTGTAATCATTTATAAATAGTAACTTAAGAAACCACTATGTTATATTTCATCCAAATCTTGCCTATGTTACTTTATATGTCGTAATATGATGTCTTAAGGGGTCCTAATAGGACTTCTTAAGGGGATCAAAGAATTCAAACTACATGTCTCATATTTAATCATAATTGATGTAATTTAGGATGATTCATTAGAACAATCTAATATCTTAATTTATGTCATAATGGGATGCCTTAAGGGGTCCTAATACGATGTCTTAAGGGGATGTCTTAAGTTCTCAAAATTTGGTGAAGTTGCCCAAGGCAACCAAATTTAACAATAATACAATAAAATTTAAAGTAAATTCAAACTAGAAAAACATGCACATTTAACAAATAAAATATATAGAATAATAATTTTGATGTATAAAAGTGTAGAGTATAATTGTGTACATACACATGTATATAAATTTGTGTAATAATGTAATTGTGTATGTACATATATGCCAACTCAAAATAATGTTTACAAAATGTGGCTATGCCATCTCAAGAAAATCCAAAACTTGTGGGGAATGTAGCAGGTCTTCATGCCACTTGATATAAAAATAATACAAGCAATATCAATATATCATCAAAACATGTATTTTAATTTATATAAAACTATCTATATACACAACTTGTACCTATATTTACAAGTGCCTCACACATGTACATATAGGTTTAATCTGCATCCTCTCAGGTTTTTATTTCAAAGTATGTGATGAATTTGTGATGATGGCCTAAGGATATAAAAGGACAATTTAAATCAATTTTAACTAATAACGCACAAGAAATATCAAAACATGTATTTAATGTATTTAAAAGAATAATATAAAACTATTTAACTATATTTACCTGTATTTACTTATTCCATTGTACCATCTCCATCCTCTCTTTTTTCTAATGCATCAATGATTGTCTCATGCTCTTCCATAGAAATTGTCCATAGCTCTTTACTTGCAGGTTTTCCACAATACCTCTCAAGTTTTATATTTGTTGCCAACACCGAATGTGAGTAGTGTATAATCTTCTTATGTGTTTCATAATCTTTGAATGCAGGCAAACCATTCTTCGTTATTAGGTATTTTCGTAGCCAAATGCCAACAACCACCACCGAACCTATTGGATAATCATAGCCATCATCAAAGAAATTCTCAAAATTTGCTTAAGGGGATCAAAGAAGTTCTCAAATTTTGCTTAAGGGGATCAAAGACTTGTTATCAAAATTTGCTTAAGGGGATCACCAAACCTGTTGGATAAGGAAAGCCATCATCATCTTCTCGAGGTGTTGTTAACTTATGTTTAATCTCCACACAATGAGCCAAACAATATTATGTTTCCTCTTTATTCTCCTTAGGTGCAACAACAGCATACACATGTCCTGCAAACAAATTTTGATTCAATAACTTGCACATGTCCATAAAATTTGACCAATCTACATACATGCATTCATATGTACACATATAAATAAATAAAAGTACTACAAAATAGTAATGAAGTGAAATAAAATGAAATAATTTGAATTAAATTACCTTCTTGTACAAGGTCTGAAACATGCTCATAATCATCTAATGCAAACAATTGATCATTGTCTTCAATTGTTGTTTCATCTTGATCATGTGCTTGTACAGGTGTCAATGGTCTTTGCTTCCACTTTTCAATCCATTTTGTATTCTCACATGCTTCCCAATCTCCTGAAATACAAAACTGACAAAAATATGCAAGCTCCCTTGTCTAGATAGTCCATGTACTTGCATTCAAACTCCTAAATGAATGCCATTTAGTAGATCCACTGCTTGTCTCGCAATCAAGTCTAGGTAGAATGTTTTCTTCTTCAACCAACCAAAAGAATCGGCAAGCTGTAGAGTACTCGCTTGATCCAAGTGTACATAATCTTGTATTGCACCAATCCACAATCCCACGTGCATCTTTAAATTTTACTGCTTCCTCAAATTTCCATTGTTGTCTAGCAAGAATTCTTTTAACACACGCACCAGCTCCATCATGTTCTCCTTTACCATGTCCAGCTTCAAAAAATTTCCACATATGTTGGACATTATGTTCCTTGTGAACCCTACTTAACCAATAGAACATTCAAGCATTCTTGAACTGCCCCGTACAATTATCTGACCATATGAGATGTTCTATCATTTGGATTCCTCTTTCTCTTAAATTTGTATAAAATATATTGAAACAATATTGAAAAAAATCTGATGAGTGTAACCGGTTGTCACTCAAATAGAAATGATACTCCCTCAAAACATTTCTATCATCCTCTGTGCTACCATCTACATGTCTATAAATAATATGAACAAACATGGCCACCTGCACTGAATTGTAATATTGTGATTGGATTTCCTCTTGTGGAGCTAGAGTATAGTTTTCTACAAAATCAACCATTGATAGTATAATACCAACTAGAAATGTGTCTACATGCACAAAACTCTCCATCAAGCCATTGAGCTTGTTGAGAGTGCTTGACATATTTTGGTACAATCTTACTCTTAAACTCTGATATGAATACATATACACTAACCTTTTCTATAATTAAATCACAACGCTTTCCAATTTTTCCATCTTTTAAAGAATATTCAACATTCTTAAATCTTTTAACATCCACTAATTGTTGTCTAAAATTATTTTCAACCCTTTCATGCATACAAACTCTTAAGAAAGAAAGATTGCCACAATAAGTGCATTGTCCATAAATACATGAACTTAAATAAAATAATTTCCCATTACTTTCACAAAACAAACTTGATATAAACTCTTTTATTGTTTCAGGTGGCATATTAATATCACATTCTTGTATAATCATGTTAGTATGTAAAGTACAATGTATATATCAAAACACATCATAATAATAACAAAATTGAACATGTGTTTTACAACAACAAGATATTTGTTGCTTATTAATCTTTACATACCATGGTTTGCATTTTTTAAAAGATCTTTGACTTATTCTAATATTATCAGGTAACACTAATTCACCACAATTTTTTTTATAAAATTTAATTTGCATTGTATCTAATAGGTGTTTTGGATGAGGATCATTAACTTTGTACCCCACTCTTAATTTTAAAACATCTCTAGCATTAGATGATACTCTAGTATTATCATGCCAATATTTTTTGATCAAAGATTTGATTTCAACATTCAGTTTCATGTCAGATGGGAGTCAACCACTAAAACTCTAACATTGGTTGATTGGATCATTTTCTATACTTTCTCTTCTTTTTTCCACTCTTACCAATGTTTTAGGATATATTTTTAGAATTCCACTAATATTGCTTACCATTCTTCTATTCAAAGTTGATTTATTAACTATAGTAATTGTTATAGCTCGTCTTGCTGCATTCTCATCTTTAGATCGACTATTCTTTCCAATAGACTCAATGGCACTAGCAACAGTAGACATAGCATGTTTTAGTGATTGATAATTTCTTCTTGGTTTAACAAAAATGCCTAACATTTTCATTACTTTTCTCAATTTCTAAATTTCATTAATTACATCATTAGTTGACATTGAAATGATAGTTTTTTATGATAAAAAATTCTTTGTATAATCTATTGGCATGTGTTCTTATTTGTCTCCAAGAAATCTTACCAAGAAGATTATCCAAAACATCTCTTTCAATTTTTAAAAAAAAATCTCATTTTCAATATCACATCCTGGATTTTCATTTTCATTTTCAACTTCAAAACAATTTTCATTTTCAACAACAAAATAGTTTTCATTTTCATTTTCAACAACAAAACGGTTTTCATTTTCATTTTCAACATAAAGATTTTTATTTTCATTTTCAACAACAATTTGTCTCAAATCTTGATCTCTACGAATATTATCGATCTCAACATTGTTATATCTAGCATCTTTTAGATGTCCTATCAACACCATTTCTATTTCATTCAAAGGTTGATTTGAAGTCGTACCTACATTTGTGCCTATTGAAACATTCTCCATAGCATTGAAATGGGGATTTGAAGACATACCAAGAGTAGTTTGTATAATCGTATTAGTTTCCACATCCACCTCTTGCAAATTTGCATCATCTACATCCATGGTCTCCTCAATGTTTTTATCTTCAATAGTTGTGGAATTGGATGCTTCAACATTATTCATTGATCAAATCTTTATTCTTCTATATGTTTGTCTTTTTGCCTCCTTCTCTCTCTTTACTTCAATTTCTTTAGGGGTCAATAGCTTCTTATCTTTCCTCTTATTATGAGTTTGTGATTCCATGATTAAAAAATTTTGAAGTATGTACAAATGAATGTCAAAAACTTGAAAGCCTTCCTTCATTGTTCAAGTCCTTCAAACAAATAGCAATTCAACAAGATTTCACTCAAACAGTGTCTCAATGAGGGCTCCTTTCAAAATTCAAACAAAATCCCAAGTTGATGGACATGCAGAAGACAAAAGATGGTAGAGAATGTTACAAATGTCACAGTCGGCTGTACAGAACAAGTTGCAGGGTCAACTGTGACAATCTTATTAAAAAACAATCAAATAGTAAACAGGATCCCATTTTGTTCTATACTGACGGAGTAAGAAATGGGATCCCGTTATTTAAAATTTTAATTTTAGGCTCCAGTTTTTCTTTGTAACCCAGTTCAGGAAAATCTTTGGGGTCCTGAACCTAACCTCTGGACCTAGTTTGACCTGCAACTTGAAGGTCCTGTCAATGTCACAACAAAATAGTGACTTTGGGCATATGTTTGATGGCCTTTTTTGGAGAATTTTTTGATGAAATTAAAACCCATTACAGATAAGACAATGTAGATTCCAAATATGTTATTTTTTTACAATTGGATTATTTTTTCTATTTTTCAATTAATTTCTAATGAAACAGGTCCATAAACTTGAATTATCAAGGTTTTTTAGTATTTTAATAAATTTTTATTAAAATATTTTTTGTACGAAAACATACTTTAGACAATTCTTTTCAATTTAAAAAAAATTCAAAAAATCTTAAGTTTAGGTCATCTTATGCATGACATACATGACAATTTTTTAAAACACCAAATTTGGCCATTAACAATTTAACAAAAAAAATATTCAATAAAAAATTACAAAAAAATATGGAAAACGTGCTTTAGTAAGTTACAAATCTTTTCCCAAAAGGATTTAGAAAAATATGATTATTTAGGTCAAAATATGGATGACGTACACGTGCATGGTATAGCCAAAAAAGTGACTTTTAAACAGTGGTTTTTATAAACGCCTATTGAAAATCAATTTCTACCATCTAGGTATTTAAAAAAATTACATATTTGGAAACTAGATTCCGAGTACTACATTTTATATTTACTGACTTTTTTCAAGATTCCACATTTAAGTGCTTCAAATTTTTAGGTCAAACGTGACAAATTCTAAAAATCAGGGAAAACACTTCCACTTTTTGGCCAAAAAGTGGACTCAACTTCTTGCACACACCCTAAACCCAAGCAACCCTAAACCTTTATCTCCCTATCTCTCCCTGATCTCCCTATCTCTATCATCCCCCTACCTCTCAATCTCTCTACCTATGTCTTTGGCCATGTCCATCACTCTATCTCCCTATCTTTCCCCTCGGTCTCCTCTAGATATCTCCCTATCAGTCCTCTCTCCCTAAACCCTAAACCTCCAAATCTTAACATCCAAATAATGCCCCTAATCTCTAGATTGAGAGGTAGAGAGATGATAGAGATAGGGAGATAGGGGAGAGATAGAGAGATAGAGTTTTACGGTTTCTTGTGTTTAGGGTTTAGGTGTTTAGGGTTTGGTGCTTGGGGGTTTAGGGTTGCTCAAGTTTAGTGTTTAGTGTTTAGAGATTAGGGGCATTATTTGGATGTTAAAATTTGGAGGTTTAGGGTTTAGGGAGAGAGGATAGATAGGGAGATATAGAGGAGACTGAGGAGGAGAGATAGGGAGGTAAAGAGTGATAGACATGGCCAAAGACATAGACAGAGAGATTGAGAGGTTTTAGGGTTTAGGGTTGCATGTCAAAAGTAGTCTCTTTCTCTCTCTCTAAACCCCTAAACCCTAAATAATGCCCCTAAATCATAATCCCTAAGCCCTATACTCTAAACCTGAGCAACCCCAAACCTCTATCTCCCTATCTCTCTAGATATCTCACTCACTCTCTATCACCCTAGATCTCTCCCCTCTTTCTCCTCTATCTCTTCCTATCTGTTTGCTCTCTCTACCTATCTCTCACTATCTCCATATCTCTTACCTCCTCCCCTATCATTCCTCTATTTTCCTATCTCTCCCTCTCCCTTATTGATGAAGGAAATGGAAAAAAAGAAAACTCTCTCTCTCTCTCTCTCTCTCTCTCTCTCTCTCTCTCTCTCCCTATATATCACTTTCTCCCTATCTCCCTATCTCTCTCCCTCAGAGAGAGAGAGAGAGAGAGTTGTTTTAGCTCACCATAACTATAATGCGCTCGTGTTATGGTGAGCTTGCTTTGACGTATTTTTACTAGTTTTGTTACATCCCCAATTTTTGCCTTGCTATACTTTTTACTTTTACTTGGACATAAGTAAATTTATTATGATGATTAGATTAATGATAAGGAAAGACATGGATTATATTGAATTCCATTTATAAAATTATAGAAAAGAATGTGTTATTATCGATTTAATAATTACATTATGAGATTTGATTTATTATTTGAATTATTTGAATAATGATGCACTGATCATATATTGTTTGGTTACAAGTTGAAACAGGAATACAGATTCTCAGATGACTCTCAGAGAAGAGAGAGAGAGAGAGTATCTTTCGAGGAGAGAGATATAGACCTCAGGTTATGAGTGGTTTATTTGCCAAATCGAGTATAAGTGTTTAACGGAAATGTGAACCAATGTGTTGTAAGAGGTAAGTCTTGCCTTGTTAGTTTGTTTTTGAACATAATCGATAGGTAGTCGATATTATTTACAAATCTTTCTAAGTCGTAGTAAGTCGTATTAAGTCATAAGTAACGTTAACGACGTCATTTGAACATGAATCGAGACCATTTAGGTCTAATGTAAAAGTTACGACATAATTATCGTAATGGGTGGTGTTTTTATTTTTGGGTCACTTAGTGTTTATTTGTCAATCCTTGAACGTCAAAGTGAATTCCATCAAGTTAGATTGATGTGTTTTTAACGAAGGAATGTGATGGGGAGGTAAACTCGACCCATTCAAAATATCCATAAATCGTCATTTTATTGCTATTATTCTTATTGATTTAAATCTTAATCATCGAATGTGAATGATGATATGTAAGTCATATTTAATATAAGCCATAGATGTATTTATAAACTGAAGAGGATAATACCTCACATTATTCAATAAACTTATCAATCAAATAACCTTGGGCATGTTATTTATGACACCCACATTAATTCTAATGATGGAATTTGGATCACTTAAAGTGATCAACCATAATAACCATCAACTGTTATGCTTGTGTTGACCTCTTTAAGAGGGAGTATGGTATTATAATTGCATGCATTGAAAACTCTCCACATTTTGTGCCTCGAACAAACATGTGTTTATCTCTGCTACATAAGTGGGATTGGTTGTAAACCGAATGAGAGAGTGGTTAATTGCATTACCAATTATCTTACATTCGATGGAGTGGTAGAAACTATTTCATTAAGAGCTTTGAAGAATCATTAATTGGCATGAATCACCTTGATCATAAGGGAGATAAGATTCACAATTAGAGGACACACATATGGGGGGATCATTTTAGAAAACATAGAGAGTAGGTCACAACCAGAACACAGGGTGTGGACGCCATCATTTGGGCTGAGTGAATAGTAAAAGATACAGATAACTCTTGTGCCATCGCCAGGTATCATTCAATATTTGCGTGGAAACAATTATAGAATTGTAAGGATTTATAATGTCTTTTGTTTCCATGATTCAAAGAATCGATATTATCCCTTTTCATATGTTTGTGATATTCGATTCTTAATCAGCAAACATGTTAATGAGTGTTTGCATTATGTTTAAAACCTTTGGAGTTAATGATTGTCACCATTATCATTGGTTGGCCGATGCTATCAAAGGCTATTAGCCTAAGTCAAAATCCATAGAAATGTGTAGAAGTCAGTCTATTGAAAGATATAACTGTAGAATGATATCCCAATACACCTTAGAGGTCTTCTTTATGAGTGGTTGATTATGTAGAAAAATACAGTCGATTAAGAGAAGGTTCGACATTAAGAAGGACCGAGAGTTGATTATTGAGATATTTTATATCATTCTTATAAATATATCAAGTACCATTTAGAACTATGATAGGATTGTAAACATAGTTGAGTAGGATGCTTAAATCTTTCAGGTGGTTAATGGAAGTATAAGAACCATTTCTTGTTAAGTTATGAATAACTATAATGGTTGTTTTCCAAGAGAACTTAGAATCTCATTAAGCTTAGGAAGATATCTTTTTCATTATAAATTAAGTGATAACTCAATGGAAATGCTTCAATAGAAATATGAAGGATCATAGGGTTATCCTTAGTAATTTTTACATGAGAATATCTTTGTAGGAAACTAGTATGATATGATTAAATGAAGTCTAACAAGATAGGAATTTGAGAGGAATCATATTTGAGTATATATATGTGTCATGACTATTGAAGTCATCATGAATAGGTAAACCGAGAATATTCATATTTTCATATAAGAGGAAATATCTATTTTCAACGATAGTTCACTCTTTTTTTTCAATTTAGATAAACTATGCATTGTTATTAACCTAGTCTCATTGATATGAGTTTCGGATAATTTGTAAAGCCATATTATTATGGGATATTATGTAAAACTTAGAGTCAAATTGAAATCAAATGATTAGATAAGACATATAGATATGTCTAAAGTCTAGAAAAATTATTATCATGATTTAGCTATTGTATAAACATAGTTGATGGACAAACTATAGAATACGACAGTATCCAAGTCGAGTAGGGGTGGGTGAACACAACGACGAGGTTCATTATGAACAATATTGAAATTAAAAACTTTGGCCAAAGTAATGCATTTGTTTTCTACATGCATTGTCGGTTCACTGTATCTGGATTGCTCATCCTATCAGAAATCATACTTAGCTAGAGGGTATCTAGGGTTGTATGGTTTGATAGAGTTGAGTATGATAAAACACTATGTACTCGGGATAGGAAAATTACCACTGGTCACCTTTGGTCTACATCCCTCGTGAAGGGTAGGGCCACTTCCTGTGTGGAAGAAGTGTGGGAGACCGCCGGTCTGTGGATGGAGGTAAATCACTAGAAGATACTCTCTCTCTCCAAGCAGAAGATATGCCAAGGCTTGTGATGAAGATGTCAGATATTCAGCAGCAGTATTTATTCCAAAATTGTCTATGTAATTGATTTACATTGTAATTTGAGAAAGACAATATGATGTAAAAGTATTTCATAAAGAGAAAAGCTTATAAAATAGAATTACTTGATTATGTGTTGAATAAAAGAAATTTTTTCTCTATCTCATTTTTATCTTGTTAAATTACTCTATGGTACATTTTTTTGGTTTTACTATGTTTTAAGATCGTGGATGTTACATATGGTATCAAAGCTACCAGGTTCAACACTAGGGCTTATGAGACCACTATGCTTGCCTATAGCCAACATTATCTGGTTAACTAATGTTTGAAAAATTTATGTACCAGGATGGTACGTCTTAAAAAGATAGCAAGAAAGTCTGTTAATACGATTCAACATTTCCTTAAAGCAAAAAGAGAACATGAGGCCATTATCAAAACCTTTGAGGGAACCAATGATGAGAGTGACATTTGGTTAAGTGATACGGAAACTCTAGTGAATGCCTTAACTCAAATCAAGCGAGTGAGAAGGGAGTACTTGGAAAGAGTTAAAGATAAGAAATAATTATGGTTAGGTGAGATCCCCGCATACCCCCAACTATTGAGATCATAGAAGTTAGGTCCAATAGTGAGTTAGAGGGTTATATACCTCGAGATTATGTATCAGAAAATGAGTCTGAAGGATATACTCCTCTTGAGCATGACTTTTGAAGTCATATCTTGTAAAAATTAAGAATACTCTTTACTTTTGAAATGAAATAAATAAAAAAGAGTTGTTTTGTGCCAAACTATTGTTTAAATTGAGTTTATTATGTTTAGATTTAATGGGAGACATTATAATCTTGAACTAATGGACAACTCAATATTTGCAGGTGTGAGAAATAGATAAACATGGTTCAGACAAGGACTAACCAAGGAGAAAGTGAATAGGAAAACCACTCGCCAAATAATAAGCTAAACCAAATCATAACCATGCTTGAGGAAACCAAGAAAAGACTGGGTGATTTGGAGAAGAAAGTAGATGATAAAGGAAATTATGGGGGAGGAGGTGAAAACTCTCATGGTGAAAGTGGAGAGAATCATGAAGAGTGTAGTAAGAGTACAGAACCTAATAAAGAGGCAAGAGATAACTGATCTCAGAGTTCTCTAAAGACTTGAAGAAGGTCACTCCCCCAAAAATTGATGGGACAGAGATTGGAGATGCTGCAGAAGCTTGGTTAATGGAAATAGAAAAATACTTCAAGATAAGGAATTACTCAGAGGTGACCAAGGTGGTATGGGGAGCATTCCAACTGGCAGGAGAAGCATCCACTTGGTGGATGAATAAGAAGATGTAATTGAATTTAAGCTCTTTAAGGGTAACTTGGGATGAGTTTGTGGAACTCTTTTGCAAGAGATGGTTACCACAACTCTATTTTGATTAGAAACTGACTGATTTTTGGAATCTTCAACAAGGAGATATGACAGTGGTGGAATATGGAGAAAAATTCACCTAACTCCTAAAATATATTCCATAGTATCAAAAGAATGAGAGATTCAAGATCAGGAAATTCATCATGGGTCTAAATGCTCAAATCAGTGGAGAAGTAGATGTAAGTGGTCCCACAACAATGGATCAAGTGTATGAGAAAGAAATCAAGCAAGAGCAAAAGCTGAAATCCATCTCAGCTTATCATGATAGAAACTGCAAGAGGTTTAATGGAACTCCTAACAACCAACCATATAAGAAGACATATGAAAGGAACTATGATAACAAGAGGAAGAATAAAGGATCTTAGAAGAACAAGAGTGGATCTGATAATGGGAAGAAGAATGACAACTTCAAGAGAAATGAAGATAACAATGGGAAAGTTTCATATAAGAAAGGACCCATAGGAGGATGTTTTACTTGTGGGCCGACCATTATGCAAATTGTTACCCTAACAAGAATCAAAATGGTCAACAAAGAGGTACTACACTACCTACTCAACAAGAAGCATTCTAGCAAAGGATTCATGCAGCTCTCGACAATAGTCAAGAAGAGTATCAAATCACACCTATTGAGATGATAGGTACTTTGTTTAAAGTCCCTATATCCATTTTGATTGATATAGGAGCCACTCAAAATTTTGTTTCTCCTAAAATTTTGAATAAGTTTCCTAGAAAAGCTGCATACATGTCTAAACCTTGGTCAGTAGAATATGCTAACCAATCTAAGGCTCAGGTAGAGCCATATTTGTTTGAAGCCAAAGTTGACCTCCCTAGTTTCTCAATTGAAGTAAACCTGTATGTAGCTCCCCTAGGTTCCTATGATGTAATCCTAGGAATAAGTTGGTTATGGAAGCATAGAGCTAAGGTTGACTATTTTTCAAAAATAGTTGAATGCTTAGATGATTTGGGAAATCAAACCCCATTCCAAGGGATTCAAAGAGAAGTTAAAATCAGACCTATCTTTGCCAAGCAATTGAAAAGGGTTAGATGGAAAGGTTGTCAGTTGTTTGCAGTCAAAATGGAACAAGTGGAGGAAGGGATAGAAAACCCTAGTTCATCTTTTGAAGAAAAGTATCCTTTTCTTCAGGAATTTTAGGATGTGTTTCTAGAAGAACTTCCAGGACTACCTCCCAAAAGGGTTTTTGATTTTGCAATTGATATTAAAGCAGGATCTAAGCCTATATCTATCGTATGACCATTGCAGAGTTAATGGAGTTAAAAGCCCGATTACAAGAATTTTTGGCAAAAGGTTTGATCAGACCCAGTGTTTCACCTTGGGGTGCCCTTGTTATATTTGTTAAGAAGAAGGATGGAACCCTTCGATTGTGTATAGATTATTGTATGCTTAATAAAGCAACAGTAAAGAACAAATATTATTTGCCACATATTGATGATCTTTTTGATCAGATGTGTGAAGCTGTTGTATTTTCAAAGATTGATTTATGATTAGGATATCATCAGTTAAGATTGAAGGATGAGGCTATTCATAAGACAACTTTTAGAACCAGATATGGGCACTATGAGTTCATGATGTTGCCATTTGGTTTGACAAATGCACCTGTTGCATTCATGAATCTCATGAACAATATATTCAGAGATTGTTTGGACAAGTTTGTTTTAGTCTTTCTAGATGATATGCTCATTTATTCTAAGAATGAAGAAGAACATCAATGGCACTTGCAAATAGTTCTACAACGATTAAGAGAACATAAGTTATATGGAAAACTATCAAAGTGTACATTCTTTCAGAAGGAGATTCAATATCTAGGTCATATTATTTATGCTGATGGAATATCTGTTGATCCTGCAAAAATCATAGCTATTCTGGATTGACCCGTACCAACAAATGTACATGAGGTGCGTAGTTTCATGGGCCTGGATGGCTATTATAGGAAGTTTGTTTTAAATTTGTCTAGTATTGCTAATCCAATCACTTCCCAGCAGAGGAAAGGAAAGAGATTTGAATGGATAGACAAATGTCAGGATGCATTTTATCTCTTAAAAGAAAAGTTAACTACAACTCCAATTTTGAAAGTCCCTAATCCCAAAGGACAATTTGAGGTAATTACAGATGCTTTAGGAGAAGGATTAGGAGTGCTTATGCAAGATGGAAGAGTGATATCATATGAATCAAGGAAATTGAAATCCTATGAGAAGAATTATGCACCACATGATTTGGAATTGGCAACAGTAACTCATGCTTTGCAGATGTGGAGACACTATTTGTTGGGGAAGACTTTTGTACTTAAGTCAGACTATTAAAGTCTTAAGTATATTTTCTCTCAACCACATTTGAATGCTCAACAAAGGAGATGGTTAGAATTGATATCTGACTATGATTTTGAAATAAGCTACATCAAAGGAAAAGAGAATACAGTAGCCGATGCTTTGAGTCCTAGAAGACATATAGCTTCTATTATTTCTATTCGTGAAAATTTCAAGGATTTGGTGTTACAAAATTTTTCTGGTGATGAGTATTATGAATAGGTTAAGCAGGCTCTAAAAGATAATCCTAGAGATCCAAGCTATGATGGTTATCTAATAGATTCTGATGGACTATTGAGGTACAAGGGTAGAATGTGTGTTCCTGTTTCAGCTGGCTTAAGGGATCTAGTATGGAAAGAAGTTCATACTGCACCATATTCAGGACATCCAGGAGTGACCAAACTCCTAACGGTATTAAACCTCTTTATTTCTAGAAAGGAATGAAGAATGATGCTGCAAGATTTGTGGCAAGTTGTTTAGAATGTCAGAGGGTAAAAGTAGAGCATCAACACCCTGCAGGATTGTTGTACCCCCATGATGTGCCAGAGTGGAAATGGCAAGTTATTAGCATGGATTTTGTTCAAGGTCTTCCTATGTCAAGCAATAGACATGATGCCATTTTAGTTGTGGTGGATAAGCTCACAAAGGTAGCACATTTTATACCAGGGAATTTGACTGATGGAGCATTTGTGTTAGCTTGCAAATTTGTGTAAGAAGTGTTTAGATTGCATGGTTTCCCTGAGAAGATTATCTTGGATAGAGATGTGAGTGTAACATCAAGGTTTTGGAAAACTTTATTTTCTATGCTAGGGACTAAACTCAACGTGAGTACAACTTACCATCCTAAAACTGATGGGCAAACTGAGAGAGTAAACCAGGTTTTAGAAGATTTGTTGCAAATATATTACATGGATCAACAATATAAGTGGGAAGAATACTTACCACTTGTGGAATTTTCTTACAACAATTCCTATCATTCTGCTATTAAGATGGCACCATTCGAAGCATTGTATGGAAGAAGATGTTAAACTCCTATAAGCTGGGACAAGCTAGAAGATAGGATTAGCATCAGACCAGAAATGCTAGTTGAAATGGAAGAGAAGGTAAAGCTAATCAAAAAAAGATTGGCAGGAGCCAATGATAGATAAAAGAGCTATGCGGATGCAAAGCGTGTTCCAAGGAAATTTGTTGTTGGAGAAAAAGTTCTTTTGAGGGTGAAACCTCAGAAAAGTTCTATTAAGTTTGGGAAGTCTTCTAAGCTAGCCCCTCGATATGTGGGACCCTTTGAAGTGGTTGAAGTAGTCAATTTGGTTGCCTACAGAATTGCTCTACCACCGGCCTTGCCTAGAATGCACAATGTTTTTCATGTGTCTTATTTGAAGAAATATGTTGCAGGTGATAACCATATTTTGAATTGGAATTCTTTACAGATACAAGATCCAGGGGTGGTCACGATCGAGCCACTCAAGGTGCTTGAAATGCGGAAGTTCCTTTTGCATAACAAAGAGGTCTTGCAGTGTAAGGTCCAATGGGACCAATATGTTGAGGAAAATGCTACATGGGAGGATTACCATGAATTTTATCAAAAGTTTCCTCATTTATTTAATGTTGTTATCAGTTAAAAACAATGAACTTACTTTAGTTAATTTTGCTACTTTATATCATCGGGGACGATGAATCTTTAGGGGATGGATATATTACATCCCCAATTTTTGCCTTGCTATACTTTCTACTTTTAGTTGGACATAAGTAAATTTATTATGATGATTAGATTAATGATAAGGAAAGACATGGATTATATTGAATGTCATTTATGAAATTATAGAAAAGAATGTGTTATTATGGATTTAATAATTGCATTATGAGATTTGATTTATTATTTGAATTATTTGAATAATGATGCACTGATCATATATTGTTTGGTTACAAGTTGAAATAGGAATACAAATTCTCAGATGACTCTCAGAGAAGAGAGAGAGAGAGAGTATCTTTCAAGGAGAGAGATATAGACCTCAGGTTACGAGTGATTTATTTGCCAAATCGAATATAAGTGTTTAATGAAAATGTGAACCAATGTGTTGTAAGAGCTAAGTCTTGCCTTGTTAGTTTGCCTTTGAACATAATCGACAAGTAGTCGATATTATTTACAAATCTTTCTAAGTCTTAGTAAGTCGTATTAAGTCGTAAGTAACATTAACGATGTCATTTGAACATGAATAGAGACCATTTACGTCTAACGTAAAAGTTATGACATAATTATAATGGGTGGTATTTTTATTTTTGGGTCACTTAATGTTTATTTGTCGACCCTTGAATGTCAAAGTGAATTCCATCAAGTTAGATTCACGTGTTTTTAACGAAGGAATGTGATGGGGAGGTAAACTTGACCCATTCACAATATCCGTAAATCATTATTTTATTGCTATTATTCTTATTAATTTAAATCGTAATCATCGAATGTGAACAATGATATATAAGTATTATTTAATATAAGCCATAGATGTATTTATAAATTGACGAGGATAATACCTCACATTATTTAATAAACTTATCAATCGAATAACCTTGGGCATGTTATTTATGACACCCACATTAATTTGAATGATGGAATTTGGATCACTTAAAGTGATCAACCATAATAACCATCAACGGTTATGCTTGTGTCGACCTCTTTAAGAGGGAGTATGGTATTATAGTTGCATGCATTGAAAACTCTCCACATTTTGTGCCTCGAACAAACATGTGTTTATCTCTGCTATATAAGTGGGATCTGTTGTAAACTGAATGAGAGAGTGGTCGGTTGCATTACCAATTATCTTACATTCAATGGAGTGGTAGAAACTGTTTCATTAAGAGCTTTGAAGCATCATTAATTGGCACGACTCACCTTGATCATAAGGGAGATAAGATTCACAGATAGAGGACACACATACTATTAGTTTTAGGACATACAACTGAGAGGGGGGGTAAATCAGTTGTCTCCAAAAATTGTTCTTTAATCACTTAGAACCTTCTTAAATTTCAGCAACATAACAAAAGATTCAATCATAGAAGGATAATGCAATAACTCAAGAGAAGAAACACATTCAACACATATAACACCAAGATTTTTAATGTGGAAAACCTAATTAAGGGAAAAAATATGAGGTGACTAACCCAAGATTGTATTTTCTATTAAAAGAATAAGAAAAATGGCACTTGTCAATTAGGGCTCACTGCCTGAGCACACTGCTCACAAGAGACCCACTGCCAACAAGAGACACACTATCTACAGAAGAATATAAATATTACATACTTGAACTAGAGATTAGCATCTTCACTATGCTTGAGACAATTCCATTAAAGCTCAACACCTCTGCTCTGCTTTTCGCTCCTCTTCTCTACCACTTTCTCATCACAACCACAGATACTTTTAAAGGACTTCACAAATATTATTTATACATGACATCGACTTTGGAATGATCATCAAAGTCAGCACAACACACACTTTATTTTATTATGGAGCAATTACAAAAATACAACTTGACTTATTACAAAAGCTTCATGTGCACTACTACATTGTCAGCTAACCATAGCTGGGACTCCAATCTTCTTTGGGGAACTTTGCAAAACATCTTCAAGATCATCCATAACATGTGCAAAACATCTGGTTGGCCAAGATTAGGAAGAACACCATCACCTAAAGGTAAATCTTCAATTACGAGCTCAATCTTCAATGCGGACTGCCAACACAAACTGGACACAATCTAGAGACCCCCACAAGCTTTCTTGAATCACCAAGAACATCCGTACCACTTCTGTTTACTGAATCATTTGCATCTTCATCAAGAACCTTAAGAACATAGTTGGTCATCACTGTCACATTAGAAGGATTGCTTGTGGACCTCCAAACCACAAACCAATTGAGTTGTCAATTCACATTAGCTTCCCAAACATGCCACCAGATTCGTAGAACAAGATATTGCACTTCCAGATCTCACCGGACCTATTTGTGCCACTCTGTCACCTCTAAACAGCTGCTAGAACTAGTTTTATTCATATGGCCATAACTTCTCCAAATCTTCATGCGGATCTCTGAAATCTGGGTTGGAGCACCTTCAGACACATATCTGCAAACTCTTTGATGCACATACCCTAATTTTCAACTTACTGGGATTTTTTCTTCATAGAACTTCATTGTCTTCACTGTCCTTCTCTATTTATGATAGAGCTAATTTTCTCAATATCCTCAGCACACGGCTCATCCAATCCTTGACATCAATGCAATAGGAATATATTGACATCAATGACAACACCGGTTAGGCCCATACTTGCAACAATCTCCCCCTTTGTCATTGATGGCAACATATGATGTGAAAATCTATTTTCTCTCCCTATCAACAACAATCATTCATATGTTTTCTCTTCCTTTACTGCACCCCCTTTGATCAGCAACCACTTTTTGTTTTTCACATGTCTTCTCTCCCCCTTTGACATCAATGGCAAAGGGTACATACTTGCAACCACTTCTCATACTTTAGAATCATGCTGACTACTCCCCCTGAGTATCAGCTTCCTAACACCAATCCAGATCATAAAGATATGATTGTGAGATCCACTAGACTGATGCACATCAGTGCACCTTAATTCAGAACTAGAGGGGTAATAACCCCTAACTTCTCCCTAAGATACTCAAAAGAGTCCTTAGGTAGAGGTTTAGTAAAAATGTCTGCAATCTGATCCTTTGAGGGCACAAACTCTAGTCTAACTTCATTCTTGTTCACTTGTTCTCTCAAAAAGTGAAACTTGATGGATATATGTTTTGTCTTTGAATGCAACACCAAATTTTTTGATATGTTTATTGCACTTGAATTATCACAGAAGATTGTGATAGGTTCTTCATACTCCACTCTGATGTCTCTTAGCATTTGCTTCATCCATAATACTTGAGTGCAACTGCCTACTGCTGCAATATACTCTACTTCTGCAGTGGACAGAGATATTGCCTCTTGTTTCTTGCTTAGCCAAGAAACCAATCTTTTCCCCAAAAAGAATGCACCACCACTGGTACTTTTCTGGTCATCTACATCTCCTATCCAATCAGCATCTATATATGTATGAAGAGAGAAATCATGATCCCTAGGATACCATAAACCATACTCAACTGTTCCCTTCAGATATCTAAGAATTCTCTTGATTTCCATGACATGAGACTCTCTAGGATTAGCTTAGAATCTAGCAACAAGACCAACAACATTCATAATATCAGGTCTAGTTTGAGTGAGGTAGAGCAGTCCTCCAATCATTGATCTATACTTTTTCTGATCAGTCTTAGGAGATTCATCATCTTTACTCAACTTACATCTAGTCGCCATGGGAGTATTCATTGGCTTTGAATCTTCCATGCTGAATTTCTTCAACAATTCTTTCACATATTTGGTTTGAGATATGAAGATTCCTTTCTTTGTTTGAGTGATTTGTAGACCCAAGAAGAAATTCATTTCCAAAAACATAGACATCTCAAATTCACTTTTCATTTGATTTGCAAAAGTCTTGCACAGACTATCTTTTCCTCCAAAAATGATATCATCAACAAATACTTCAACAATCAAGATATTTTCATGATCAATCTTGAAGTATAGATTACTGTTAGCAATACCTTTGTTGAATCCAATCTTCAAAAGATGTTTGTCTAATCTTTCATACCATGCTCTTGGGGCTTGTTTGAGTCCATACAATGCCTTGTTTAATTTAGAGACCATATCTCCATGATCAGACAATTGAAATCCATCTGGTTGCTCAATATATACCTCTTCTTCCAAATCACCATTTAGGAAAGAAGACTTGACATCCATTTGATACACCTTGAAATCTCTAAAGGTAGAAAAAGCAAGAAATAATCTGACTGCTTCAATTCTTGCCACCAGAGCAAAATTTTCTTCAAAGTCAACTCCTACTTGAGAATAACCCTTACAAACCAATCTAGCTTTGTTTCTTATTACTTCACCATCTTCATTCAGTTTATTCTAGAAGACCCATTTAGTCCCAATCACATTTTTGTCCTTAGGTCTAGGAATAAGATCTCAAGTGTGATTCTTTTCAATCTGCATCAATTCCTCCTTCATTGCGTTAACCCAACTTTCATCATTGCATGCTTCACTTATTGTTTTTGGTTCAATCTTTGAAATTAGACAATACTTTACTAAATCTTGAGCAATTTTTCTTCTTGTTTGAACACCTTTTCTTCTATCTCCTATGATCTGGTTTTCATAATGATTCAGTCTTACATACTTGGGAGTTTTGGGAAGCTCTTGCACTTCTAAATCTTGAACAGGTTCATGCAGACTTGTCTCTTCTTCTTGTATTTCAGGATTCTCTAGATCAATCTGAGTCTAAATTGGAGTTGGAACTTGTTCTCCTTGATCTAAGACATCATTCTGATCATCTGCTTCATAATACCTTGAGGGATTTTCCATGCCTTCATCAACCTTCACATTTGTACTTTCTACAATCTTTCTCAATCTCTTGTTATAACACCGTTATGCTTTACTTTGGGTAGAATGTCCCAAGAATATTTCTTCATCACTTCTAGCATCAAACTTGCCAAGGTTTTCATCTCTTTTGATATAGCATTTACTACCAAAGACTCCAAAATATTTCATAGTAGGAGTGATGCAAAACCAAAGTTTATAGGGAGTCTTACTAGTATTGCCTCTAATTTATACTTGATTAATAGTATAGATAGAAATGCTTACAACTTCTCTCCAACAGATCTAAGGGATATTTACTTCCATCGTGTTCTAGATGCTTCCTGGATGGTCCGGTTCTTTCTCTCTACTACTCCATTCTGCTGAGGAGTCCTTGGAGCAGATAACTATCTCTTTATCCCATGTTCCTCTTAGAATGATAATAACTCACTAGATGTGAATTCTCCACCTCTATCAGACCTGAGGCATTTTATGTTTATGCCAATTTTATTTTCTACCATAGCCTTGAATATTTTAAATGTCTCAAGTGCTTCAGATTTTTCTTTTAAGAAAGTTACCCACATCATCTGAGAGTGGTCATCAATCAACAACATGAAATACCTATCTCCTTGCAGACTCCTGATTCTTTCCAGACCATAGAGATCAGTGTGTACTTGGTCTAACAATCCAGTTGAAGATTGTTCCTTACTTTTGAATGTGACTCTATTCTGCTTACCCAACTGACATTCTTTACACAAACTGTTAGTAGGTTTCACCAATCTTGAAAGATCTCTTACAGCCTGAGTGTTGCTTATCTTGATGATATTATCAAAATTTACATGACACATTCTCCTATGCCACAACTAACTCTGATCAATTTAAACAAATAAACAACTTTTTCCAGTACCAACCAAGAAGAAGATGTTACCTTTTATCTGTGTACCGGATGCAATCTCAGTTCCAGAGATTTCAAAGATCTTGTATTTTCTATTTTTGAAACAGAGATCATAGCCTTTGTACACCAACTATCCAACACTAAGAAGATTATGCTTCAGACCTTCAACATACAGAACATCACTGGTTTTATTCTTTCCATCAAAGGAAATGGTTCCTCTACCTCTAATTTTGACAGCAAAATTATCTCCAAACTTTAAAACTCCACCTTCATATCTTTCCAAGCTTAAGAACTTGCTCTTGTCACCAGTCATATGGTGAGAGCATCCACTGTCAATAACCCATTCATCCTTTTCTTCAACCTGAGTAGCCAGAGCACTTTCTATCATCATATGATTGGCAGATTCAATAGGCATTGGATCTTCTTCCTTGATGGCAATAAACACCCAGTCACTTCAAGATTTGTTTCCTATCTCAGATTCATCATCTGTTACTCCTTCATCATCATCTTCTTGAACATGGTAACACTTTTTCTGAAACCTTGATCTATTAGGGTTTGGCCTTGAAAACCTTTCAGGACATCTTGAGGCAAAATGACCAATCTTATTGCAGGCAAAGCATTTAAAAGGTAATTTTCCTTCATACTTACCGGATCCTCTTGGAAGTCTTTTTGCAATGAGAGCTTCAAGTTGTTCAGCTTCTAATTCATCCTCTTCCAGATCTTTTCTTATTTTCTCATACCAAGAAGATTTTCTTAAGGAGATTTCACTTGGATCATGTCTTTGTTTTCCTTTAGTAGAGGCACTATCCTTGAAAGCAGATTCAATCTTGGGAAGTGCATCTCCAAACTCAGCCAACTCAAATGCAGATATCTTACCATCTAATTGATCCCTTGTGATAGTTGTTAAAGATCTGATTTCCTTAATAGCAACGACCTTGTGTTTATATGCAGGAGGTAAAGATCTAAGAACTTTAGCAACAATTTCATCTTCATCCAGTACTCCACCAGCACATCTGATGGGCCACATACAAGCTCATTTACTTTTGCCATATATAAAGTGATGTTCTCATCTTCACTCATCCTTAGGTTTTCAAACTTTCCTTTTAGACTTTGTAGCTTGGCACACTTAAAATACTTGTCTCCTTCATAGAGATTTTCAAGCTTTGCCCAAATTTCATAAGCAATCTTTAATCCCATAACATTTGTCAGCTCTATATCAGACAAGGCACTCAGTAGGGCTTCTTTAGCTTGAAGATTATTTTCTGCATCTCTGACTTCATCTATAGTTGTTGGCCCATTCCTTGGAGGAACATATTTAGTTAAGGTTATGTTCCAATACTAATATACAATGCATTGTAAGTGACATTCCATGCGGTTCTTCCAGGCAGTGAAGTTTGTTCCATCAAACCTTGGACTATCCTTCTTGTAGGTCGACATCCTAGATCTCCTCAAGCAGTCAAGCTTCTTCTAGAGGAACTTGGCTCTGATATCAATTGTTAGTTTTAGGACAGACAACTAAGAGGGGGGGTGAATCAGTTGTCTCCAAAAATTGTTCCTTAATCACTTAGAACCTTCTTAAATTTTAGCAGCATAATAAAAGATTCAATCATGAAAGGATAATGCAATAACTCAAGAGAAAAAACACATTCAACACATATAACACCAAGATTTTTAACGTGGAAAACCTGGTTAAGGGAAAAACCATGGGGTGACTAACCCAAGATTGTATTCTCTGTTAAAAGAATAAGAAAAATGACACTTGCCAATTAGGGCTCACTGCCCGAGCACACTACTCACAAGAGGCCCACTACCTATAGGAGACACACTGTCTATAGAAGAATATAAATATTACATATACTTGAACTGGAGATTAGCATCTTCACTATGCTTGAGATAGTTCCATTAAAGCTCAACACCTCTACTCTACTTTTTGCTCCTCTTCTCTACCACTTTCTCATCACAACCATATATACTTTTAAAGGACTTCATAAATCTTATTTATACATGACATCGACTTTGGAATGATCATCAAAGTCAGCACAACACACACTTTATTTTATTATGGAGCAATTACAAAAGTACAACTTGACTTATTACAAAAGCCTCATGCGCACTACTACACTATTGGCTAACCATAGCTAGGACTTCAATCTTCTTTGGGGAACTTCACAAAACATCTTCAAGATCATCCGTAACATGTGCAAAACATCTGTTCAATCTTCAATGTGGATCGCCAACACAAACTAGACACAATCTAGAGACCCCCACAAGCTTTCTTGAATCACCAAGAACATCCGCACCACTTTTGTTTACTGAAATCATTTGCATCTTCATCTGGAACCTCAAGAACATAGTCGGTCATCACTGTCACATTAGAAAGATTGCTTGTGAACCTCCAAACCACGAACCAATTGAGTTGTCAATTCACATTAGCTTCCCAAACATGCCACCAGATCCATAGAACAAGATATTGCACTTCCGGATCTCACCAGACCTATTTGTGCCACTCTATCACCTCTGAACAGCTGCCAGAACCAGTTTTATTCATATGGCCATAAGTTCTCCAAATCTTCATGTGGATCTCTAAAATATGGGCTGTAGCACCTTTAGACACATATCTGCAAACCCTTTGATGCGCATACTTTGATTTTCAATTGACTGGGATTTTTTCTTCATAGAACTTCACTGTCTTCACTGTCCTTCTCTATTTTTGATAGAGCTAATTTTCTCAATATCCTTAGCACACAACTCATCCAATCCTTGACATCAATGTAACAGGAGTATGTTGAGATCAATGACAACACCAGTTAGGCCCATACTTGAAACACATACGGGGGGATCATTTTGGAAAACATAGAGAGCAGGTCATAGCTAGAACATAGGGTGTGGACACCATCATTTAGGCTGAGTGAATAGTAAACACAGCTACAGATAACTCTTGTGCCATCACTAGGTATCATTCAATATCTATGTGGAAACAATAATAGAATTGTAAGGATTTATAATGTCTTTTGTTTGTATGCTTCGAAGAATCGATATTATCCCTTTTCATATGTATGTGATATTCGAATTCTTAATCAACAAACCTGTTAATGAGTGTTTTCATTATGTTTAAAACCTTTGGAGTTAATGATTGTTGCCATTATCACTGGCTGGCCAATGCTATCAAAGGCTATTAGCCTAAGTCAAAAACCATAGAAATTGTAGAAGTCGGTCTATTAAAGATATAACTGTAGAATGATATTCCAATACACCGTAGAGGTCTTCTTTATGAGTGGTCGATTATGTAGAAAAATACAATCGATTAAGAGAAGGTTCGACATTAAGAAGGACCAAGAGTTGATTATTGAGATATTTTATACAATTCTTATATATATATATCAAGTACCATTTAGAACTATGATAGGATTGTTTAAACATAGTTGAGTAGGATGCTTAAATCTTTGAGGTGGTTAATGGAGGTATAAGAACCATTTCTTGTTAAGTTATGAATAACTATAATGGTTGTTTTCCAAGAGAACTTAGAATCTCATTAAGCTTAGGAAGATACCTTTTTCATTATAAATCGAGTGATAACTCAATGGAAATGCTTCAATAGAAATATGAAGGATCATAAGGTTATCCTTAGTAATTTTTACATGAGAATATATTTGTAGGAACCTAGTATGATATGACTAAATGAAGTCTAACGAGATAGGAATTTGAGAGGAATCATATTCAAGTATATATATATGTGTTGTGACTATTGAAGTCATCATGAATAGGTAAACTAAGAATATTCATATTTTCATATAAGAGGAAATATCTATTTTGAACGATAGTTCACTCATTTTTTCAGTTTAGATAAACTATGCGTTGTTATTAACCTAGTCTCATTGATATGAGTTTTGGATAATTTGTAAAGCCATATTATTATGGGATATTATGTAAAACTTAGAGTCAAACTGAAATCAGATGATTAGATAAGACATATAGATATGTCAAAAGTCTAGAAAAACTATTATCATGATTTAGCTTTTGTATAAACATAGTTGATGGACAAACTATGAAATATGACAGTATCCAAGTTGAGTAGGGGTGGGTGAACACAATGATGACGTTCATTATGAACAATATTGAAATTAAAAACTTTGGCCAAAGTAATGCATTTGTTTTTTGCATGCATTATCGGTTCACTGTATCTAGATTGCTCATCCTATTGGAAATCATACTTAGCTAGAGGGTATCTATGGTTGTATGGTTTGATAGAGTCGAGTAGGATACAACACTATGTACTCAGGATAGGAAAATTACCATTGGTCACCTTTGGTCTACATCCCTCGTGAAGGGTAGGGCCACTTCCTATGTGGAAGAAGTGTGGGAGACTGTCGGTCTGTGGATGGAGGTAAATCATTGGAAAGATACTCTCTCTCTCTCTCTCCAAGCAGAAGATATGCCAGGACTTGTGATGAAGATGTCAGATATTCAATAGCAGTATTTATTCCAAAATTGTCTATGTAATTAATTTACATTGTAATTTGAGAAAGACAATATGATGTAAAAGTATTTTTTAAAGAGAAAAGCTTGTAAAATAGAATTACTTGATTATGTGTTGAATAAAAGAAAAATTTTCTCTATCTCATTTTTATCTTGTTAAATTACTCTATGGTAAATTTTTCCAGTTTTACTATGTTTTAAGAACGTGGATGTTACAAGTTTTTAGCAAAATCTAGAGATAATCTGGAGTGTGCTCCCCATCAGGATGGCACTTTTTTCAATGAAAACTAAAAAAAATACCACCATAATCTTAAGCTCTATGTTATCTATCTAACCATTTTTTTTTTCACATTTCGAGTAGGTTAAGGATTTCATCTTGAATTTCTTTTGTTAGTGTGTCCATTTTTTGTCAAAAACCACTGTATAGTATTTTTGACTTGTTTTTTTAAACGTTCATCGAAATTTGAAATAAGTTACATTTTTAGAAACTAGACTCTATTCTACACGTATTAAATAAATAAATTTTTGATTAATTTTCAAAAAATTTAGGGGGGAGCACACTCAAATTTCTATTTTTCAGGATGTGTCCACTTTGAAAATTACTAAAAAATAAATTATTCATAAAAAAATTATCAGAAAAATTAGGGATAAACTACATGGTGTTAGCTAATTTCTCACTAGAGCAATTATTGAAATACTAAAAAAAGTTAACATTTTAGGGAGAGCACACCAGATGCTATGTTATGTTTTTTTGAAAAAAATAGGACCAATTTGTGTGCTCCCCCTTTTTGAACCCCTTAATCTCAACCATTTTGGAGAAAATTAGTAGTTTAGAAACTAGATTTGGAGCACTACGACTCTTGTTTTGTTCCATCTTCAAATTTTGAGTGTAGCTATCTTCAATTTCTCATCGAACATCAATGTTTCCTGATTTTAGGAAAAAAAAGTGGCCTCTTAAGACCCCATTTTGGTCCCTCATCTTTGTGCACTTACTCGTGGGCTCATTTAAAACCTTTCAACTTCACCAGAAGACCAAGGGCCCTTTGATAGTGTATTGTATTTAAATCATATTGTTTATGTAAAAATGATTTACGGGAAAATTTGAATGCTTGTTAATTAAATCATTAGCGCTATTATGATAACCTTATAGAATGGAAGTCCTTAAAATGTCTCTCTCCCCATCTCTTTAGTGCACATGCATACTTGAAAGGGAATAAGATCACCCTACGTGCTATGGGGATCAAAGTAAATGCAAGTTCTTTCTCATTGAATTTGATTTAAAAATAATAATAAATGAATGTGATCCATGTTTATGGCCTTCATTAAATTATGTTGGTCTTCTTGACTTTGATGAACTTCACATTCTTGGTAGGTGTGACTTTGAGAACATCCATAATTGGGGTGTTTATACCATCGTCTCATCCTTTTAGGTTTCAACAATTGACTTCATAGACACCAGTTGATCGATGCACTAGTTTTCCAACAACATGGAAACCTTAAGCCTTGACCTAGGCAACTTATTAGTTGAACAATGTGTTGCATTTGATATTATTCTATCTCTTTTTTCAAGAATGGATATGAAAAATCCACTTAGGATGATCATACAAAGTAGTGCTAGCTCACTAGGAAGTCATACTTGATTCATATAATAAGCCATGCACTCTTCAGAGCTACTCCATCTCAATCATTGTTATTGGCGGTAGATCTAACTAGTGTTGCATCATTCAACATCAATGCATACATGATACATGTACTAAACATACATTTAAAAGGGACGAATCCTCTTGAGAGGTAAGCATTGGCAACATTTTAGGAGAGCATGTATTTCGTTAAATATGTTCTAATTGATGAAATGAGTATATTGATAGTCAGTTGTGAGAAGTATTTCCCATGGACAATCCAACTCCTTTTGCTGCCCAGTTCATTATACTTATTGGTGATTTGGGCCAATTGTCTCTTGTTAAAGGCATTCCTATGTATGTTGGTGCTTTGTATGAGACAACGTTGTGGTGCAACTTTAACATAGTTGTTACTTTGAATGATATCTTCTAACAACAAGGTGGCAAAGAATCTTAGCTTCAATTTTGAAACCTTCTTGCTAATATTAGAAATGTGGAGCCAAAACTTTGTTGTAGTCTCTCATGTCATGCATTGATGCTTTCCTCAAAAATGAAGAACATGCTACATTCTAGTCATTTATACATTTGTTTCCAATAAATGAGTTGGTTGCTTAGCATGACAAACATATGTTAAAGTCCTTGGGGGTCCCTATTGTACAATGTAATGCAAAACAAATGAGAGGGAGATCCACTACAAACCTTAAGGATGAGCAATTGCCTTCCACAACTCTCTTGTGCATCTCTAGCAAGTGATGCTCACTTCTAAATTATGGGTTGCTATAGTTTTCATCAATGCAGTTCTAGGGTTCCTACGAAAGTAAATGTAGGCTTCTAGATCTACCAAATTTTGTTGTTGTCAATCTTGGACATTATGTTCCCATGTGGGATTTGGATGACCTACAACTTGTGCCAATTGTTCTAGTTACTTGTGGTACTCATTTTCAACTACCGCTCAAGATGGAACAAGATTTACAATCCATAAATCACATAGGATTACACTTAACAAAGTCTCAATAGATAGATCAAAGACATTGATTTCCATGGTTTGGTGTTCACTACAATCTCATGGATGCGGTACTTAATAGATCTTGCATCTCCTCATCCTTCATCTACCAATGATATGCGAAGATGTAGGACAATGCATACCTCTCACTTAGGAAAAGGGAGGAGGCTTGTCTAAGGGCTTTACCAACTTTGAACATATGGGTAGGCATTTTAGCTACCTGTGTAGCCCATCTCCTTGCTTTGTGCCCTTTATATAGTACAATTCATTCAACAAAAAATATTTGCACTTATTTTGTCACCCATGTCTACTACCAATGCATTACAAGCAAATTTCTATCAGTGTACCCATTGCACAACTAGTGTGATTGCTAGTTAAATAATTAGTGCCAATATGACAACCTTGTAGAATGGAAATCCTTAATATGTCTCTCACCATCTCTCTATTACACATGCATGCTTGAAATGGAACAAAATCACACTAATTGTTATAGGGATTGAAGTAAATGCAAGTTCTTTCTTGTTTAATTTAATTTGAAAATAATAATAAATAAATGTGAGATGTTTATGGCCTTCATTAAATATGCTAGTTATCATCTATACCCTTTATTGATTTAGAAATGTTAGTGTGAGTCCATGCATATAAGAGTAGTTGAATTTTATGGAAGGAATACATTTAAAATCATAATATTTGACAATGGATATCTAGAATTAATTAATTAGGATTAATTGAAATGAAGCAAAGGTGTGTAATATACTTCCTAGAGTAATCTATGATAGGAGATATGTGGAAAACTTAAAGTAATCTCACAGTTACAAGGAAATAAACACAAAAGTAATTTACCGTAATAGAGTGATATACATGGGAAAAACCTTTTTGGGAAAAAAAAACCCATACTCCAAAGCAAATCAATGTTTACTTAGTAATCAAAGGCTACAATACACTTGTAAAGTCTAAGCCTTTACAAGAGTATCACCAACTAGAGATCTGGAGGAATTCTAGTAGCATAACAATGCCTACAAACTCACTATCAAAAACCTCCATCTCAAGCACCCAATAAATAGGAGAAACACACATGAAACCATTAAATGGTAATTAGGAAACCATGAGCTAAAACCACCAAAAATGTGGTGCCCAAATCCCTAGTTAGAAATCCAACACCCAAATCCCAAGATAAGTCCCCAGGCTAAAAATGCCATATTCCTTCCACCTATCACAAGCTTGTCATAATCCACTCATCAACTTGGGAATTCGATTTTGGCTCCATTATCTCCATCCAAGGATGCCTTATGATGTGTCATAACAAGTGTCATAAGTTGGTCAACGAGTGCAACTCCCTCTTATAGCTCTTGTCCTAAATATTTTTACATTTCCAATGTAGGAGGGCCAACTTCCAAAGGCCATAACTTTTGATCCCAGAGGTTGATTGTGCCCTTTTTTAATTGTAGAGATCAAAGAGTTCCATGTCACCAATATTATGGAACCAATGTTGAACAACTCAAAATTTTATTTTGGCAAAAAACAACCTCTATAGCCTAGAAATTGAGTTTTTCTATTTTATAACCTAAAAATTACACTGTTTGTAATGGTAAAACATTAGGATCAAGTTTGAGACACCTTCCTAACATTAATTACATTTTTCTTCTTTAATTTTTGAAACCAGATTATGGTTAGACTCTAGGGCATTCGCCTTGGAAGGCATATCCCTATCACTTCACATAACAAACCTTGAAGAGTCATGGAAAACTCATAGAAGTCACTTCCTTTAGGCATCACATGAGTTGATGCCATACCTCTCTTAGGAAGCCTTTATGCATATGGTGTGTTGCATGGGGGTGCCTATGACTTGATCATACCTTTTGTGTCCATTGTCCTCTTTCACTCCTTGTGAGATGCTCATGCATTTTTCTACATATGTTTGGTGTGCAACATCAACATGGATTTTAGGTATGCAAGATACATTTGACTTCTAAATCCTTGGAATAGATGATAATTGAAATACTAAATACCAAGGCACTTGTAGAGACAATATCGATATTTGTTAATGGATATTATTGCTAGATTTGGGGGTTCTTTTTTTATTGTTATATTATTTTAAATGATTACCATTAAGACTTTATGGACTTAATTGCCCATATTTTTTAATTGACCAAGAAGTTGCTAATAAAGCCTTGGGTTTGAAATTGTAATATATTAAAACCTTTAATATTGTTTTATTTTAGAACTTTCATTAGAAGCTACTAATTTACAATCTACTAGTTTCTTTGCCATTTTTCATGGTTTCCAAATTAAGTTTGGACATCTGAGTTATTTATATCTATAGTTCAAGTATATACATTAGATAAATTAGTAGTTACTTATTATTGTGTGTGATTTTAAATATTTGAAGTTTGTGTGTGCATACAGTGATTTCTCATGTTGAAATTCAAGTTGCAAGCCTTTTGAAGATTTCATCTTAGTCATGAGGTAATTACATGAAGACTAGTGTTGCTACTGGTGGTTGTTCAAATGACTTGACCAATTTGTAAATTAGATATTTATACTTAGAAAAACTCAGGATTGCAATTTACATCTCTGTACTCTATTATCTTTTGATATTTCTTTTGATAATCAATTGAAGTAGTAGTTAGATATTTATACTACACGCACATATTCTAAAGTAACTTAGTTAAATTGAATTTGAAATACTCATAGAATATTTAAATTGAAAATAAATTTAACTATGAACCTGAATCATGTTATCACTATATTAAGAAATATGAAAAGCATTTGTAAAAGAGATAAACCAAAAATAAACCTTATTAAAACCTCACCTAGGATCACTACATCCCCTTCACATGAACCTAACACATAGACCTTCTAGATTATCTAAGTACACCAAGACCTAGTAATAGAAACCTTAGGGGAATTAATTCCCTTTCAAGAAGGAACAATATGTTCCAAAGTTGATCTATGTTAAAACACTCATCAACAAGACCTATCACGTTAGTTACCTAGTTTTAGCTAAAGCAAGAGAAAAACTCTCCCAAAATTAACTACTACTAATACAAAGCCATTATTACCATTGAAAAGTAGCCCATGCACTTTGAATATGAAGGTGGCTAGCTCATAACATAATGAATGAAAATTCATTCACAAATAAAATAGAAAAAGCAAAAGAAACCATCCCCAAAAGTTGTTGAAACAAACCACTTTGAAATATCTCTCAACCAACCCACAAAAGAAACCATCCCAAAAGTTGTGGAATAAAAAAGATACCATCCCACTTGTGTTCATCTTGAAGTAATTCATGATCATACATCATCTTCTATCCAACATTGCATTCTAATGGATAACTTCCCAAGAAATTCTTAAATTACAATAAGTTGTCAACTACACCACACACACGTGTTGTCACAACCCTTATTTTTTGGTATTTAATTATGGAAATAAATTATTACTAATATTATTTAATCGAATGTCAACTAATTTTGACTGAGTTTGTGATAGGGACACTCTTTTGTGGGAGGGATCGAGGTAGAGGGCATTTAACAACTGAAGGCAAAATGTGCTGAAGGGATCTTTGCACACACCACATAAAAATTTCATTTAGGTTAAAATATTACATTTCTGATTATGTTTGCAAAACTAATATTTTTTCACCATTTTGAATATTATTAAAGATATTTCTTTGAATACTTTATTAATATTTGTCTAAGTTAATGGATTCTATTTTGCCCGCATGCAATGGAGTGGCAGTTTAGTGAGGGAATCTTGGAAATCTTTATTGCTTTTGAGTTTCTAAGATTAAGGAGACTAATTTTATAGAGAGAGAGAGAGAGAGAATTTATTTTTGCATGTATTGCATTTTCTATTTTGATCTCAACGCGTGATTTAAAAGAAGAGGCCCCGTGGAATAAAAGGAGGAGAAGGTAATGTCCTAGATGCAGATACAACACGGAATCTCTGCGCTTGGGGCAATAGTTTTGTTAAAAAAAATAGATAATAGATTTGTTTGAAAAAGAAGAAAACAGGTTAGGGGTTCGAAAAAGTAGGCAACAAATTTGTTCGAAAAGGCAAAAGAAAACAGAATTTGGGGAAAGGCTCTGGGAAACTAGGTATGCTTTATTTATCAAAAATATTTATGATCCTATGTTGTGAAAGAAATGTATAGGAATTGATAATTTTGTTTTTCCCTGGTTGTTAAAGAAATCTCTTTCTGAGCATGTTTATGAAAAAAAATATATATATTTGTCTGTATCTGTCAAAAACAATGTAGTGCGTCAATACTATGGTCTTTTATTAACCTTGATTTATTTTTGAGAGCCTGAAAGATTGAAAGAATCTCTTTAGGTCAAGAATCAATCTAGAGATCAACCTACAAAACGTCTTTTTCAAAAACTAAAAATCTTTTCACCATCGTGAATTTGTTTGGCATGCAAAATTAATCTTTCTCTGCCTGCATGATTCAAATCGACTTGAGGTATAGTTGAATCCTCACTTTTTTAATCGATTCCTTTCATCCTTAAAATCGTCCCACTATTACCATTGTCTATTTCTTTTAATTGTGCAACAGAAAATATAGTGACCTTGCTAAATTTATTTATTTATTAGGTTAATATCAAAAAGGAAATAAAAAATAAAACTTAAGAAAATAATAAAAAATTAAAAATTATTGAAAGGAGAAAAAGTTCAGAAAATATGAAATAAAAAAAAGAAATTGAAGAAAATCACCAAAATTATACAACCAAAAAAAAAATTGGAAAATTTAAAAAATAAAAACATAAATTTTAAATGAAAAAAAATAAGAAAATGAAAGAAACTATATCCCTCGGCGTAGTTTAGATATATTTTTTTAAATATAAATATACTAGTTTATTGCAGAACCATATTTATGACCAACTTCTCTACCATATATCGTGGATTTTTAGTAATATCTATCTATCTTTTTGGAACGTCTTGTTGATGTTGGAGGACAGCGTCGGGCTCCCACTTCCAGCCGACAGGGAGATTGAAGAGATGCGTCTCTTCACTCTAAATTGTATATATAATGATTACTCATTGTTCAAGATACACAATTCAAATACATACAAATACAAGCAAAATTCACAAGGTAGAGCAGATTTCTAAGGAGCAGATCAAGGTATTTCAAGATCAAATCAGATTTATCAAGTGTGGACTTATTCTTTGTGCTTCAAGAAGTGAAGCCATACCTGCAGATTTCTAAGGAGCAGATCAAGGTATTTCAAGATCAAATCAGATTTATCAAGTGTGGACTTATTCTTTGTGCTTCAAGAAGTGAAGCCATACCTGTAGGCCTTGGATTTGGCTATTGTAAAGCAGATTGCTGTTCTTATCATTCACTATATAAGAGATATATTGTTGCTGGGTTTTTCCCCTCAAGTTGGAGGGTTTTCCCAGGGTATCTTGTTGTGTTCATTGTTCATTGTGTTGCATTTTTCTGATTGCTTTAAATCTGATAATAAAAACTAACATGGTATCAGAGCGGGTTTGAAGAAGATCGTGATCAGATTTGTCATTGCAGCAATACTCTCTATTATCCCTATTTTAGTCAAGATGGTGAACAGTCTTAAAATTGAGGATAGACTCGAAGGAGCATCCAACTTCACATCATGGAGGTTTAGAATCATGCTCACCTTGGAAGAAAATGACTTGGCCGAGTTTGTGGAAACCAAAGTTCCCGAACCTTCGGAGGAAGAAGAGAAGTTGCAGTGAAAAAAAGAAAGACGTCAAGGCGAAGAAGATATTGGTTGACTCCGTTAAAGATCATATTGTTCCGATCGTCTCCAAGTTGAAGACAGTAAGGGACATGTTCAAAACCTTGGAGGAGATGTACGAAATCAACAACACCAGCCGGGCTCTTACATTGAAGCAACAAGTACATCATGTGAAAATGTCGAAAGGAGAAACGGTTATTTCTTACTTCATGAGGATTTTGGAATTGAGAAATCAGCTCTCTTCAATTGATCATGGTGGCTATGGACCTATTTTCTTCATGGCTTCTCCTTATTTTGGTTATCTCGACTCGTACAGAGGAGATGGAGTTTGTTGTGGGAGTTTATGAAGTTGCAACCTCTGTCATCATCGTGTCTAATTGGTGTGTTGACAAGAACAGCCACAAGCCTAGCTCATTGGTGTACCAACAACTCAATAAAGAGATAAGTATTTCTCCTTGTTGTTTGTGCCCTTGAAATCACTCTTATCTAGGCTACAGATCTGAAATGTTGATGGTGATTAGTTGGTCACATCTCGATATCATTCTCTAATGCATGAATTGTGATAGAGCCTTGACTCTTTGAGAGGGTTGGTTCTACATGCTAAATGCATTTAAGAAATTTGTAGTTTTGCAGATTGTCTTTTGTTGTGGTGAGTTTAGCACTCTCGAAAGGAGTAAAACATGGAAGAAAGAGTTATGTATCAAATTTCAATAATGATAAGTTTCTTTATCCCTTCATTTTTTATCTTTTGATATTTGCTACATATTTCACTTATAGGTTGATTTCATTATTCATGTTTTAATATTGTTCATAAATTCTTATGTATTCATCCTATAACTTGAGATAGTAAACCGTGTATGATTCTAGCCTTGATATTTCTTTGGATAGTTACAAACTGTTAGTAATCTCTCTCTAAAATGCTCCCAGGATCGATCGAGGAGCATGAAAGTAATGAGCGATTGCACTAGGAGGAAGAGCTTCAGGCATCTTGTGAGGAAGTTATGCCGACCAAAGAAATGATCAAGCATGGAGTCACAACTTGCAGCTATGGGACTGACTTAGTGGCTAGAGGGAGTTCACTTTTAGAAGTCTTCTTTGCAATCTCTGAGGTAGGGGTCAAGAGGGAGTTCTATGACTCACTGAGAAGAAGTGAAGGTTGCAGCATTGCAAGGCTGATGATAAATGTCCTTGGAAGACCTCTTTGGATGCTGAGAACAGAATTGCACAAGATAATCTATCCGGATTTTATTGATAGCTCAGCAAACCTATTCAGAATAGAGTGATCTAGGTTGGGGTTGAGGAAGACAATCCTGAACTCTCTATAATATCAGAGATGTGCTCTGGAAAATTTTCTCTAAGGCAAGCATTGCAACCAATCTTGGACAAAGAGGTCATAAGGTTGATGCAAGTACTAAAAGAGTCAGAGGATGCCTACTAAACCTAAAGAAGATGGTAATCTAGTTGATCTTGGTTCCTTATGGTGATTTATTTCTTACTGGAAAAGATCACCTCATTATCAAATGTAAGGAGTTAGCTTCTGAATTGGAAATGAAGGATCTTGGTTACATGCACTACTTCCTTGGTTCAGAAGTATGGCAAAAGCTTGATGAGATCATTCTAAGTCAAGGGAAGTATACCATTGATATTCTAAAGAGATTTGGTATAATGGATTGCAAGTCCATGTCTACACCTATGGAAACCAATTTTTAGAATTTAAAAGAGGTTGCAGCTAGTTCAGATCTGGTGGATCCTACTATGTACAGGTAGTTGATTGGATCATTGATGTATCTAGTCAATACTAGACCAGATATTTGCTATGTAGTGAGTTCACTTAGTCAGTTCATATGTGAACCAAGACAAGTACATCTAGTTGCAGTGAAGCATATCCTAAGATACTTGCATGGCACAGTTGGGTATGGCTTGAGATATTCTTCTGGTGTAGACTTGAAGTTGCATGGATATATTGATTCTGATTGGACAGGGTGTGTCACTAATCAGAAGAGTACCTCTGGATGTTGCTTCAGTTTGGGGTCCACTATGATATCCCGGTGTAGCAAGAAGCAGTCTTTAGTGGCACTAAGCTCAGCAGAGATTGAGCATATTGTAGTTTGTGTGGTAGCTCAAGAAGCAGTGTGGCTTTGGAGGCTTCTTAAAAGATTGTTTGGACAATCGTTGGAGCCGACTGTCATTCATTATGGTAATCTAAGCTGTGTGAAGCTTTCTATCAATCTAGTGTTTCATGATAGAACTAAACATGTGGAGATCATATTCCACTATTTCAGAGATATGGTAGTACATCAGCACTGATGAGCAGATGGCAGACATTCTCACCAAGCCTCTTGCCAAAGTAAAGTTTGTGCATTTTCGAGACAAGCTTGGAGATGTGGAGAATGAAGCCCTTGCTAAGAGGGAGTATCAGTATCAGTGACTTCTTGAGATGTACTTTAATGCATTTCTCTCTATGAGAGAGATTTGAGGTGCAAGCCCTTGTTAATGCATTTCTCTCTGTGAGAGGGATTTGAGGTGCAAGCCCTTGATAATGAGTTCTTCTCTGTGAGAGAAGTTCGAGGTGAAATCCCTTGATAACGAGTTCTCTGTGAGAGAAGTTCGAGGTGAAATCCCTTGATAAAGAGTTCTTCTCTATGAGAGAAGTTTGAGGTGAAATCCCTTGATAACGAGTTCTTCTTTGTGAGAGAAGTTCGAGGTGAAATCCCTTGATAACGAGTTCTTCTTTGTGAGAGAAGTTCGAGGTGAAATCCCTTGATAACGAGTTCTTCTCTATGAGAGAAGTTTGAGGTGAAATCCCTTGATAACGAGTTCTTCTCTGTGAGAGAAATTCGAGGTGAAATCCCTTGATAACGAGTTCTTCTCTGTGAGAGAAGTTCGAGGTGAAATCCCTTGATAACGAGTTCTTCTCTGTGAGAGAAGTTCAAGGTGAAATCCCTTGATTCCACCCTCTGGGAGAGCCATGGTGGATGTCATGTAAGTGATGAACACTTGTACAAACTATACATGAGTGTAGCCATTGTGGTTGACATCATGATGAGGTGATATATCTTATGCAGCTGGAAGTATCCTCCCTAGCTGAGAGGGAGTGTTGATGTTGGAGGACAGCGTCGGGCTCCCACTTCCAGCCGACAGGGAGATTGAAGAGATGCGTCTCTTCACTCTAAATTGTATATATAATGATTACTCATTGTTCAAGATACACAATTCAAATACATTCAAATACAAGCAAAAATTCACAAGGCAGAGCAGATTTCTAAGGAGCAGATCAAGGTATTTCAAGATCAAATCAGATTTATCAAGTGTGGACTTATTCTTTGTGCTTCAAGAAGTGAAGCCATACCTGTAGGCCTTGGATTTGGCTATTGTAAAGCAGATTGCTGTTCTTATCATTCACTATATAAGAGATATATTGTTGCTGGGTTTTTCCCCTCAAGTTGGAGGGTTTTCCCAGGGCATCTTGTTGTGTTCATTGTTCATTGTGTTGCATTTTTCTGATTGCTTTAAATCTGATCATAAAAACTAACACGTCTAAAGGATCTTTCCTTATCTATTTTTGGGGTCATTCTTTATGATATATTCTTTCTATTTCATTAGATGAATCATTTTGTGAAAAGTGATACTCTGTATTAAATAATATCAAATCTTATAGGTAAATCATAATCATATTTTGCGCTACCTAGAATTGGTTGTTCTTCCTGGAATTTAGAAAGCTTCTTTAAATCCTCCTTATCTAATCAAGGTGATTCTAAAGATCTTTTTTCTTTCTGTTATGATGATACAAAGAGAGTTTAAATCAACTCTTTTCCTTTCACTAAATCGATTATTTTAAAGGGCATCAAGACATTTTCTTTTAAACATTTAACTCTTTCTTTTTTGAAAAACCAAGTAATCATTCTTTAGCGCTCAGCCATCTATGAACCAGAAACTTAGTGTAGGGAGTTGATGAAACTAGTCGACTCATTGATATTTCAAATAGATTCCTTTAAAATTCTTTCTTCCTCGATTCATCAAACATATCAATCTATTAATATATCTTAATCTTATTTGGCTTCGAATCGATTCAATGGAAACTATTCAGAGTCAATACTTTTTAAATCAATCCATATTGAACTGGAAAGCAAGTTAAACTTAATACAAAAATCTTCATTCACATTTAGTCCAATGTCTTGTATTGTTTCACTTTACAGTCTTGCAACCTAATTACTTTATGTATGCTTTTTCTTGTTAGACTTTCTGTGGAACAGTTCGTGTGCATGCATGGATACCAAGGAATTTGCAACTTCAGCACCTCACAAAATTTCCCTTCCGTTATGCTTTGATGGAAACGGTTTGCATCTCCCAAAATGATTTATCTTACAACTTTTATTTTTGCACTGTATGTTCAATCACAGTTTTTATGAATAAGAAAGGTTTCTAAGTTTATTTAACAAACCTATTATTTTTTATACTTGTGTATCTTTTGATCATATCTGTGGCTTGGACAAGCAGTCCTCACGCCTTTACAGTTATTTGATTTTGCTTGACTCATGTTATCTTAATCTTTATTTCAACATAGAGCAAGGAGGTTTAAGTCCTGTAGAACATCGAAACCTGTCTAGGATAGAACCACATAGGGTCTTTAATCATTATAGCTGAGATAATGGTTAGACTCTTAAGCTAGAACTTATAATTTGACGATCTTGTAAGTGATTCATAGTTGTTTAGAATGAAAGGAGAAATATAGTATTAACCTTCTTAACTTGAGGTAGTTCTGAGTTAGAAAAATAAATTATGCTTGATATTACTAAGTTAAAATATTTAACAACCTTCATGTACCACCATGATATATGATGAGAAGCTCTTTTAACCTTGTAAGGTGATAAGTCTTAAAATTAATGCAATTAGAGATTGTGAAAAGCTCCTTCATAGTATCTTAGATGAATGTTTAGACTGATTGATCAAAGATGGTAGTATATAAGTAACATCTTTTTAAATTCTATGAATAAGTGCATGTCTAAAGATTCATTGGATTATTTTTGCTAAATATCTACTGATGTTTAAAAGACTTGTCTTCCGAATTGGTGTGTTTACTTGAATGATCATTGTTGATGGCATCATGGATGATGTATGGTATGATTGCAATATGCACTTTCCTCTTCTATTATTTCTTGTAAGTAGAGTTAGAGAAAAAGCATGGACGGGTGCCAAATTTGGAGCTAGAGAGAAGGGTAAGTTCCTACTTGCAACCTATCTAGTAGAACACGACTCAAAAAGATTGTTTGGCCAAAACTTGTTAATCGATTTAGTAGTAGTTATTATTTGATTTAATTTTCACTCTCTTTCATATCATGATATAAGTACATATGCATTTTATACATGCTATAAATGTTAGATATATCATGTTGCACCAGATGCCTTCCCTCGCAAAGGGTCAGGCTTCTCCATTCAAGAGTAAGACCAGGAAGGCGTGAGCCTTATGGCTGAACAGTAAATCACCTTGATGATGTTCTCTCTCCACTAGGTTTAGTGTCAAAGATATGGTATGGTAAGATATGGTATGGTATGGAAGACAATGTATGGTGTGACATTCTTTTGTTATAAGCCTATATGGATAGATGTTGTAAAGGACTTAGTCTTAGTTGTAAGCTATTGTAATGTTCTTTAATTAATTAATGAAAGCTATTTAATACGTGAGTTGTATGTTATGGAAAAATTTTTAATTCATTCCCTATTTCTACATTAATTTATTAGTATAATATTATTTTATTCTAGTTAAATTAAGTGAATGTTTCATTTGCTAGTAGAAATCAAGGGGTGAAAAACATAATAAATGTTTATTATGGTTTTCAATTTGATAGGATTTCCCTATAGTCATATTTCCCACAACATATGGGACACTAATTTTTAATTTTACTAAATCTCAAAATACACTTATAATGATACATATGCTTGTAGGGCTACTATTTCATATTTCCACAACCATTTTCCATAGGGTCTAGGATAATCGCACGGACATTCTCATGATCATAATTTATTCCTTCACTTGGTGATGCCAAAATAATTACAACTTCTTCATGGATAATTACAACTTTTATTGGGATTTCCATTTTCTAGTTACATTCATTAGGACCAATAAATCCATAAAAAGGTCTATTACATTGTTCATAGTAACATCTAGGAATTCATGATGCAACAAATGTTCATCTATGGTCATTTAAATTAATCTTTCCATTGCCTTTAGCAAAATTGCAAGTTGTATAATATGGATTGATGGATTCACATTTGAATGAGTAATTATCTTGCCTCATCTCAATCCCATAATTATCATAAGCATCTTGCTCCATCTCATTCCCAAAATTATCATAGTCCTTTATATCCATCAAATTCTAATGTTCATCAAAATCTTCAACATGATCATATGAGATTTTCCCCTCCTCATGTAGATACTCATCATTGCATTCAATAAAATCACCATAGAATTCCATAATAACTTCTATATTTTCCATTATGGCAAAATCGACCACTACAACAACATTTGTTGTATTATTATGGATAAAATATACCATGTCAAGATTGATGAACTATTTATGGGTGCCTAACAAAAACATTGCTTGGACATCACTTTTTTTTGCATTAATGTGAAAAGCAGCATGATTTTCTATATTAATAAATCTCTCTTAGAAGAGACCTACAAGTTCCTCCTCTAATTGAACTTTAGGTAAGAAATAGAATCCCAATTTAATAGATAAAACATGTTTGGGAAAAACATAGGATTCATAACAAAACTGATCAAAATCAATGTTTAATATATTATTATCAATTGGGCTACCTACAAAGAGTAGCTCAGTGCCATCTAAAGTAATGATTCTTCCCATTTCCCATCTATTATTCTGCATTAATATTTTCTCTTCCTTAGTAGTCCCTTCACCTTCTCTAATGTGGACCATTATTCTGATTACTCAAGATTCAAAATAATAGAAAATAACTTTATTCGATTTAAAATGAAGTGATAAGCTTTTTATATCTCCTACTTGTACTACTGTCTCATAAAAAAGGTCTCTCTACAAAGCAAAGTAGCTTAGCAACCTAGATATACATATTGAAAAAATGGTAAATTTCGAAGTCATCCAATATATTATCTTATATACATATTAATAGGACTTGTGGATTTACCAAAATAATATGGCATGGTAGAAAGCTAAGGGATTGAGTTCAATTTCACAGAAGATTACATCATTTGTTGATATGTACATGTATCAAGAAATTTCTTCAAAATAGACACAAAAATAAATGGAAAAGGCATGAATGTGTGAATTTCACCATCACGCCTCTACAAATATACATAATTGTCTATGACTTTCATATTAAAAGAGCTATATTTTTAACAACTAATCAAAAAATAAACAAATAGAAACAATTAGATTGTATGAATATAGTTATAAGAATCTAATGAGAGATACAATAATTGTGTTCACTTACATTACCTCTTAAATGGGAAAGAAACATACTCTTCAAGTTATATAATAAAATCAAGGGCCCAAATTAACATATTGAATTCATATTAAAGACCCCATGGTTTTTGTCAAACATCCAAAACTTTATGATTAGAATCTTAAGGAGCTAACTAATAGAAAGGATATAATAATTATTCAAGCTACAATTCAATACAAAGAATTGAGCTTGCTTTTAAAACATAGTAATAAGAGTTTGGTAGTAGACACAACAATTGTGTTGACTTGCATTACCTCTTAAGTGGGAAATAAACATAATCTTCTATGTTATACAATAAAATTGACGGCCCAAACAAACATATTGAATTTGTATTAAAAGACCCCATGGTTTTGGTCAAACATCCAAACCTTATGATTGTAATTTTAAGGAGTTAGATAATAGGAGATATAATAATTTTTCAAGCTACAATTCAATACAAAGAATCAAGCTTGCTTTTAAAATATAGTACTAAAATTTTGGTAGTCTTAAACTTAAAGGTGGAAAGAATGAAACATTTGAGAAGATTGAAGCATAAAGGAAAAATAGACTACAAAGTAAAATGTTTTATGAATAAAGGTACCTCCTTTGAATGTACTCTAGGAATGAATGAACTATGATACCATGAAATAAATTAAGGGAAAAGGGGTTAGGATTTGCTCTATCATTTGAGAAAGGGTTATTCTATGAATAAGGGTAGAGTAAGCAAGTTTTTTAGTTCTTTTTCCCAAACAAAGAAAAATAATTGATTTTTCTCTAAAATTTTTAAATAAAATAAATATGAGTGATGCATACAATGATACTTGCCTTATTGTACTCATGGAAAACAAATATGCAACATCCAATCATAAGAAATGATCCGTACATACTCCTTGGTTCACACCAACCACATTAACCTTGATACTAGGTGGGTTTCACATTTAGCAACCAACCACTCAAATAATAAAAATAAAGAAAATACGAAATAATAGAAAAAGATTTAAGTTTAATTTTTTATGATCTCTTGTCAAAACAAATCAATGTATAGGATCATTGCAATGTAGATAAGAAAATATTGCCACACATGATAACTTTTGATACACCTTAACAAATCTAGACCTTGGTTGAAGCATCTTATTGAAAGGCACAAATAGTTTAAAACTATCTTAGCCAGTTTGTTCTAGAACCTTAAAATTTGTAATCTTAGGTATCTAAGTATATAAGGCAAAGAAGGATCTATGCAAACATGTGGTCCCCTTACATAGCTAACAAAAGGATTTCTTATATCTTGGCTGAAAACATCCTTATGGTTGTCACAAAAAACTAATGGTTAAAGTTTTCAAGTGCTTGAGATAGAAGGCTAGAGCTTGTGGAACATATTAATCAATATTCCTAAGCCTTTTACTAATCTGTTGAAAAGGATGAAAAAAAATGTTGAATGAAGTTTGAAAGGTCTAGATTCATGTTTATTGCATCCCCTACACAAAAGGGAATGGTTAAAACATCAAATGTTATAACTATTAAGTTTTTTTATCGAAGTAGCATAAAAAAATTGTAGTTAAAAATCATAAATAAATTAATTAATTAAATTAAATTAAACTTGAATAAAATAAAAAAATTGTGATCAACCTAAAAAACCAAAACTTGAATAAAATAAAAAAATTGTGATCAACCTAAAAAACCGAAAGTGCTCCATTAAGAGATATCAATGAAGTGGTTTTTTTTTATGTTAAGATATTTCTAGCTCTTCTCTCTAAAATTTGGATTTTAAAGCAAACTCTTAACATGGACTATATAAATAAAGAAGGTGGTTACACAAATCATATGATCATAATTTTTCTAAATTTAACCATGATAAGCCACATTTATAACTTAGGAAATGCCCATAAATTTATAAACAAATCCAACAATAATAGATTACATGTCAAATCAACTCGTGTTTAATGTTCTTTTGTGAAATATGAAGGGCATGAGTGCCCATCCTATTTATTTGTAGGACCTCTCTAAATAGATACTAAAAATATGCTTGAAGTTCTCTATCACCAAGTGAGCTAATCTCTCATATTTCTTTTCTCTTTTATGGGAGAGGTATAAGGGCTAAATTCCCATATATTCACTCCCCTACTATAATCTATCAATTTAAATGCCACTATTCTCTTAAGCCTAAGTTCTTCGTAAACCCATTTTGCCTCAATACTGTATGTATGTATGTATGTATGTATGTATGTATGTGTGTATATGTATATGTATATATAGGTATATATGCATATATACATATATAGATACACACACACAAACACATATGTATGTATATATATATGTGTGTGTGTGTATATATATATATGTATATGTATATATGTATATATATGTGTATATATATGTATGTATATATACATATGTATATATATGTATATATATATGTATGTATATATATACATACATATATATGTATATGTATATCTATATATGTATATGTATAAACATATACATATACATATATACATGTAGATAAACATATGTACATGTACATATGTACATATACATGTAGATATACATATGTATATGTATATGTATATAAACATATACATATACATATATACATGTAGATATACATATGTATATGTATATGTATATTTATATACATATACATATGTACATGTACATCTACATATGTACATGTATATATACATATATGTACATGTATATGTGCATGTATTTATGTAGATGTGCATGTACTTGTACATATGTACATTTACATATATACATGCACATGTACATATATATATATAATTTGACTTGAGTAGAAGAAAAAGCATTTAAATGAAACAGACCAACAAAGTTGACAAATAGGTGTGGCATTAGCTTGCAAGAATGCCCAAATAGATTAAACTTATAAGAATTCCAAAATATTAATTTACTACCCAATATTATTAATGGACAATAATGCCCAAATATTAATCAAATTGGTGGCAAATAAATGACTAGGTGACCAAAACTTTTTGCAACACAGCTATAAATGACTAATTTGGTCATCGGTTGAAATGACTAAATAAATGACTAATTTGGTCATCAGGCAAAAAACTCAACTAAATAATTGGTCAAACAAATAAAAATGACTAAATAAATGACTATTACTCCTCTATTCTTTTTTCTTTCCAATTTGATCATAATCCATGAATTCAAAGACAATACAAGGCAAGGCAATAAATGTCCGCTTAAACCAAAGGAATAAAGGGAGAGAAAGGATTGAACAAAGGATTAAGAAGAAAATAAGACAAACTGGATAGATACAAATAAAATAAAGACAAAATTGTTAATTATAAAACTATTAAATATACTATAATATTGATAAATTATTTAATTTTGCAAGTCCACTATGCACAAGTATAATTTAAGTTAAATTAATTTAAATTATATAATTTAATAACTTAAGTTGTATAATTTATAACTTATATAACAAAGTAATTATATAATTTAAGTTAAATATAATTTAATAATATTTCATATTATTTAAATATTATAATAATGAATAATTATATTGTAATATAATTTCATAATTTTATAATTAAAATTATAATATAAGTTTTTACCTTGTAGTGCATGAGTTTAGTTCACTTTAGTTCTAAGGTTTAGGGTTTAGTGTTTAGGGTTTAAGGTTTAGGGTTTAGGGTTAAGGGTTTAGGGTTTTAGGTTTTGGGTTACGGGTTTCAGGTTTAGGGTTTCGGGTTTAGGGTTTAGTGTTTAGGATTTAGAGTTTAGGGTTTAGGGTTTCATGTTTTCAGTTTCAGGTTTAGGGTTTAGGGTTTAGGGTTTCGATTTCAGGTTTATGGTTTAGGGTTTAGGGTTTAGTGTTTAGGGTTTAGGGTTTAGCATTTAGGGTTAAGAGTTTAGGGTTTCAGGTTTAGGGTTTAAGGTTTAGTGTTTAGGGTTTAGGGTTTAGAGTTTTAGGTTTAGGTTTTAGGGTTTAGGGTTTAGTGTTTAGGGTTTAGGGTTTAGTGTTTAGGGTTTAAGTTTTACGGTTTAGGGTTAAGAGTTTAGGGTTTAGGGTTTAGGGTTTCAGGATTAGGGATTATTGTTTAGGGTTTAGGGTTTAGGGTTAAGGGTTTAGTGTTTAGGGTTTAGGGTTCTGGGTTTAAGGTTTATGGTTTAGGTTTAGGGTTTAGGGTTTTGGGTTTTGGGTTTTGGGTTTCAGGTTTTGGGTTTAGGGTTTAGGATTTAGGGTTTAGTGTTTAGGGTTAAGGGAGTTTGTTTAAGATGATGGACATAAGCTCTATATGCCTGTTGGGAGATAGTAGGAGTTTGTTAAGGATGATGGACATAAGAGGCTCTATAGGCCTGCTGGGAGATAGTATGAATATGGTCTCTATGAAGCTTTAGTGATCTCAATTGACAACAGATGGGGATGGAAAATTCTATTCAATCTCTTATAGAAAGTGATGATATTTTTGTATATAATGGAGTTTTGCTCCCTACAAATAGCATTCAGATTTGCCTTTCGTCGACTTAGCAAGGAATACCGAGGATTTGAGCAAATTCTATCTCTGTGAGATTCATAATGTTCTATGGTCAAAGCTTTGTTTTGTTGTGGCTATATGTGTCTAACTCCTATTTCTGTCAATTAATGTAGAACCAGATGATTACGCAAAATCGGCATTGGATAGCATCGAGCAGGAAGCAACATACAAGGTGCCAGAGGCCATAAATTCTGAGATTGAGTGGATACAAATCTACTTAGATAATATGTGCACAAACGGCCCTCATGAAGTGATGTGCGAGTGGGACACAGGCAAGTGTAATGGGGTTTCAGTTTTTATGTGCGTAATGAAATTGTAACAAACAAATATTAGTTTTTGTGCTAGAATAACAAAGAACTATGCAAATACCTCTTTTTTAAAAAGAAGATTTCCTCCACGGCCTTGGATCGATTCCTCGGAAGGCGATTCTTTTGTTTTATGTTCGCACTCCCCTTCAGCTCACCTCAAATCTTGCAATTTGATATGCTCACCTAAGTTATTTTTTAAACCCTTTTCGCAGAGAACAACCGAAGAGCTAAGAAAATTTCCTGGAGTGAATTTTTTTACGGTGTGAGACAATTTCGAGCACTATAATGCTCATATATAAAAGCCTATCGGCTAATAATAATATATATTATACACTAATATAATATTATATTGTTATATAATATTATATAATAATATAATATAACATTATATTATTAATATTACAATATTATAATTATATTATATATTATATAATAATATAAAATTATAATATATTTAATATTATAATATTATATTATATTAAAATAATATAATTATTATATTGTAATATAATATAATATAATATTTTTTTTTTTGGGGTAAGCTCTACCAAAGGGGGTAGATCCCTTTTTATTAAAATCTTGAGAATAGTTACATTGAGTTAGAGATGGTATTAATACCATCAGCTAGCTCATTTGCACGCTCAAGCTGCTGTGCAGACAAAAGATTGCCATAAAGGCTTACATAATTGGCAAAAGCCACCATATCTATGTTCTCTAGGCCTTCTCTGAAAATTTTCAGCCCTTCTACTACTCTCTGCTTCTTTCGAACCGCCGCTGTGTCAAAGACTCCACAGATTACACCGCTCTGGGGATTAGTTTTAACGTTTCTCCCCACCATAATGACCGCATCTCTTAACTCATCTTTAATCAAGAAACCAGAAAATCTTGACGCCCGGGCCAGATTACCAGTGGCTTGAGCCACCGCAACGAAAACCTCTCCAATAGTACACCATTGTGGATATGACTTCCTTGTGCATCCTCCAGTCCTGCAATCGTCATGAAGGCATTTCTAAGATCTGGTGCTTCTTGTTTTAACAACCTGGAGACCTGCTCTTCTAACATTTCGTCTCTACACTCGCACTTCACTCCGAAATGCTTCCTCCCAGCCATCGATTGCCTCTTCTATTCCCAGCTGAGATTGCAAACAAGCGGCACCACCGGCTACAAATATCCCTCCCTACCGTCGTTGGAAGCATGCCAAGGATTAAATCAGATCCACGGGCGATTTTATCTCTGCCAGGATCTAGCCACAATACACTAGGTTTGACAGGCTTGTCAAACATCCCTTCATGTCAAACTTGCGGACCAAAAGACTCTGCAGAGGGTAGGAGAGAGGATGGTGGCCGGAAGGGAATCTTGGATGTTTAAGATATTCTGCCACCACGTACAGATCTCAACATTTAACTGTTATCCTCTTGAGTCAAATATCTGATTTGAAGATCGAGGTTGAGGACATCATGATCGCGGCCAAGTATTTCCAGGAACCGTCCCTTCCTGAGTTTTTGACAGGTTGGTATCTTAACATATCTGAGATGGAATATCATCTGTGACTATCGTAGGATCGACTGCCAACCCTCTAGATTTCTCTATACCATCCATATCTTTCTCTATGCACTCAGCTAGTTTTGAGGGAATATTATTTCCTTCGTATTCTTCTACATCTCCTTCTGGTAATGAGGCGCCCATGTTTGCCAAGTAATCCGCGACCGTATTGGCCTCACGGTACGTATGGGCAATAGAGTAATGGTCAAAGAACCTAAGTTTCTCCTTGACGACATCTAGCCACCCTCTCAGCTTCGAGTTCTGGATTACAAATGATCTAACTGCGTTGATGCATAACATCGAATCCCCTTCGATTTCTATTTCTTGAATCCCTTTCTTCATGCATTGCTCAATCCCGTATGGGAGTGCCGCCATCTCAGCTTCATTGTTGGTGGCCAAGCCCATGTTTTTCGCAATAGCATGGATGCACACCCCTTTGCTGTTCCTGATCACACATCCTATTCCTGCTCTTCCAGGATTGCCTTTGGAGGCTCCATCAATGTTCAATTTAAACTTCCTTGCTGGAGGGGCTATCTATTTGGCGTGTGCCCGCATATCTCTTTTCCTTGACTGAACTACTGTAGCAGCCTTTAGCTTGCGCCACTTATTTTGTATCTCACTATCCCAACTAGTAAACTTGGTTCCCCTTAACCTTTCACTGTGCGCATTGGCTACCTCACAGATACCATCCTCAATTCTTACCACTATCTCTTCTACCAGGAGACTGCTACCTTGGAAGATTCTTCTAGTCCGCTCTTTCCATATCTGCCACACTATCATGGAAGGCGTGACCAACCATAGTCTAGACCAAGTTGTGCCTTTCTTTTCTGCTGGCTAGCTTTTAATAAATTTCAATAGGTCATTTTGTCTTGGAGACAGCCAGCCTAGAGCCTATTGGGCTGAGTCCCAACACTTTGAAGCGAAGGTGCAGTTTAGAAGGATATGATTCGCTGTCTCCTCATCCTGCTTACAGAGCGGGCACATGCTTGGCCCTTGAATTCCAATTGAATGCATCCTATCTCCTGTCAAAATCCTTCCATGCAGGGTTGTCCATAGGAAGGCTCCCACTTTTGGCAGGATGCCTTCTTTCCAGCAGAGTTTGGCAGGCCAATCTTGTTGATTTCCCATCGCTTCTTGAATTTTATAACCTAGTCTTACTGAGTATTCACCTGATTTGGCACCAACCCAAATGACCTCATCCTCTCGATCTGAAAGTAATATCTTCCTGTGTTTCATAATTTCTGACAAAGCCTCTACATCTGACCTCGGTATTCCAAGAGCCTCCCACTTACACCATTCTATCTTGCCTGACCCGTCTATCCTAGATTTGTCTAGATAATTTGCTACCTTGTTTCCAATTCTTGCTTTGACTTCCTCAAGCCATTCTTTCCCTCCAAACAAATTGGTTAACAACTCGTGACCATTCCAGGAGTCATTCCAAAAATCTGCTTTTAGCCATCACCTATCTTCCATGATAGATGATCCAATATTACATTCCTGCAGTTCCATATAAATTTCCAAACTGCTGAACCACCTATGGAATTGGCTTGAGTTAAGATTCGTTCCGAGTCATCATCATCCAAGTATTTCTTTCTTACAATCTTGCACCATTACCTGTTTGGGTTTCTGAAGATGCACCATGTGAGTTTTGCTCCCAAGGCTCTGTTATGCATATCTAGGTTCCTGATACCCGAGCCTCCTTCTAGTTTATTTTGGCAGACCGTTTTCCAGTTTATCAGAGGGACTCTCTTATCTTCCCTAGCCCCTTGCCAAAGGAATTTTTTGAGAAAGCTTTCCATTTCCTTTACCGCTTTGCTTGTCATCTAAATGCATGACATCATGTAAACTGGAACAGCAAGAAGGACTGATTTTATCATTAGAATTCTACCTGCAAGGGATAACCATTTTGATTTCCAGGCTTTGGCCTTTGCCCTGCATTTCTAAATAGTGTCTTCCCAATATTCCGTTCTTGCCATGCCTTGGAACAATGGTATTCCTAAGTATTTGGAAGGTAGCTCCGCCTGTTTGAATTGTAATATGCCTGCAATCTTTTTACTGATCTTGTTCTTGGTGTGGAAGAAATAAATTTCTGATTTTTCCTTGTTGAAGGCTTGCCCTGACACTCTGACATACGTTTCCAAGGTTTTCTTTATTGTTATAGCTTCCTCCTCAACCGCTTCCCCATATAATATCGTGTCATCCGCGAATTGTGAGTGCGTCATCAGGTCAACTCCTTCCACCACCTTAATTCCCTTCCAATACCCTAGCCTTTTTAATTCTCCAAAATGTCTACCCATAGCTTCGGCCATCAAGACGAAGAGGAATGGAGAGATGGGGTCACCTTGTCTGAGCCCATTCTTTGCTTGAAAAAAACCACAGAGGTTACCATTAACCAGGATTGAGAATCGTGGGGAAGAGATGCAGAAATCTATCAGCTGTGTCCACTTGGAGGAGAAGCCAAATTTCCTCAATACTGATAGAAAGAAGTCCTAGTTCACCCTATCATATGCCTTACTTACATCCAGCTTAATTATCATTCTCCTCAGTCTATCTTTTGAGATAGTGTGCAAAGTTTCTGCTGCCGTTATTATACTATCAAATATTTCCCTTCCCAGTGTGAACCCGTTTTGCTCATCTGAGATTAGCTTCTCCAAGACAAATTTCAATCGATTGGCCAGAGCTTTAGATATTATTTTGTATAAAGTATTACACATTGAGATGGGTCTGAAATCTGCAAAGGTGCTGCATTCATTCTTTTTCAGAATTAAGGAAATCACAGTATTGTTGATCTCTTTCACAAAATATTTTTTCTTTCAAAAATCTTCTACTATTGCCCAAATCTCTGGTCCCAAAAACTCCCATCCGGCCTAGAAAAACTTGGCTATGAAACCATCCGGACCAGGCACCTTATCTGGGTTAAGATTGAATGTTGCTATTCTTATTTCTTCCAGCGTAAATGGAGCACACAACATTTCATTGTCTTCCTTGCTGACACTTTCTGGGATGCAAGCTAAGAATTTGTCTATTTCTGCTGCAGATGTCTGATTTGATTGGCCGGCTAAAAGATTCTCGAAGTAAGATACAACTTCTTCTTCTAATTTCTCTTGATCACTGATTTTTGAGCCATTTCTGCCTTCTATCTGGCTAATCTGATTTGCACTCCTTCGAGCTCTTGCTGTATTATGGAAAAATTTAGTGTTCATATCTCCATCTTTCAGCCATGTCTCTCTGGCTTTGTCCCTCCAATACACCTCCTCCCTAGCCAGTAATTTTGCATGTTTGGCTTTGAGGGATTTTTCTAGATTGTATTCTGACAATGTCATACCGTGCCGGATGACATGGCTGTTTAATTCTTCTAATTCTTTTTCAACCTCTTCCTTATCTTTGAAAATGTTTCCAAAGGACTCCCTATTCCATTCTTTGAGCTTAATTTTCACGAAATTCAATTTTTTTATAAAGCTAAAACTTACTGTTCCTTCTACTTTTGGCGCTGCCATCCACCATTGCTTGAGGTGATCGCATAGCTTTTGGTCCCTCCACCACATTGATTGGAATTTGAAATAATCTTTTCTGGGCTCTTCGCTCGGTTTTATCTCCATCATAACTGGAAAATGATCTGATACTGCCACTGGCACTATGGTGGATTCAAATTGCAAATCCTCCTTGAGCCACTCTTCCCCCAACAGAAACCTATCCAGTCACTCAGCTATATTTGTGAATTCCGGTCTTCTGTTTGTCCAGGTATAGGTTCCATTCTTGGGGGCCAAGTCTATCACTTGAATCGATCTGACAAAATCTCAAAAATCCATCATTACCTTGTTCTCTTTTCTCAGCCCCCCGGATTTTTCCTGTAGATCCAATATTGCATTGTAGTCTCCTCCCAGCAAAAATTTGCTCTTTTTATCTTGACCTATTTTTTCTTTGATTTTATTCCATACTGCCACCTTTTCCTCTGTCTTCGTGGGCCTGTATATATTATATAGGTGGAAAGTTAGGTTATTATGTCTTACCGAGACCTCCACCCGAATCCAATTTATATCCTCGCCCTCTATCTTGACATCCACCTTGCTCTTTTTCCAGAGAAAGGCCATTCCTCCAACAGCACCTTCCGCATTTGTGAAGTGACCATGCCATAATTTGCAATATTTCATGAATTTTTCCCCCTCTTCCTTTGAAATCTTCGTTTCTTGTAGCATAACTATGTCTGTTTCCAACCTATCCAAGTGATGCTTGACTAAGTGTCGTTTGTCAGGGGCGTTTAGGCCCCTGACATTCCATGTGAGGATCTTCATTGTCCTCCAAGGGAGCCTTTAGCTCCCTTGGATAGCCAGAAATCTTTAACACTTAAAAGTCCTTTCTCTGCTGCTTCCTCTTCCCTTCTTTGTCTGTTGGTTTTCCTACCTTTGCCTTTGTTCGATCTCCTGATGATTTTTGCCGTGGTCTGGCTAATCTGCCTAGGATCCAAGGTTCCTAGCTCATCATCTTCGCTCCCTTCCTCCTCCTAGTCCTCCTGTTCTTCTTTTTCCAACTTGGATCTCTCCTCTCTGAGAGTTTCCTCATCTTCTGGCTTCTGAATTTCGGTTCTCTCCAATGATCCCCTTGGGCTAGGGGAAATCTTCCGTTCTCTATTATCTTCTGTAATTTTCATTCCTTCGAGTTGCTTGTCATCCATCCAAATTTCTTGGTTCAACATCCCTCGGCAATCCTCCTTTCGCTCCTCTCCTGTTACTTTGCTGGGGGACACTGCGCCTTTTTTCTGCCCTTGTCCGGATGTGACCTTCGACTTCCATATCCTTTTTGTTTGTGGGGGTCTTTGGCATTCATTCAAGTTATGCATTCTGCTACCACAGTTGGAACAATAGTATTTCTCCTCTTCTACTTCCACCTGGATAATTCGATGGAGCCCATCGGTGCAGAGTTGGATCTCCTTCGGAATCTTGTGAATCGCTGCTATTTGGACTCTCGCATATATATAAGAGTCGCCCTCAATAAGTTCCTCATCCACCTCCAATAAACTTCCCAGGGTTCTTCCGATCTTTATCAAGCTGTCACCGATCCAGTATTCTAGAGGGAGATTGTAAAGTCTTATCCATGTTGGCTTCTCATATGGATCTGTCTTGACCGGATCAAAATTAGGTTTCCATAGTTGCATGTAGATCGGCGATCCATTGATTGTCCAAGTTTCTCCATGTATAATTTGTTTCTTGTGCTCTGCGGATGTGAATATTGCCACGAAGAACCCTCTAGGCAAAAATTTGAGAATGACTGGCCCCTTCCAATTCTTTTTCGCCCATTCCTTGATAGTGTTCCTATCAAGCCTCGGTCCTATAATCCTGCAGATGATCGCTAAGTCCTTCAGCATCTCTTGGTCCTCCAGTGCTTCCTCTGTAAGGTTGATTGTTATCGCTTCCCTATGTGCCTCACTGCTACATTCTCTAGGGGTTTTTGCTATCTTCGCTTTCTTGTGTTTCCGCTATCTGCTCTGCCGAGTTGCGCTCCTTGTTTCACTCCATTTTTCTTTCAAATTAATAAATTATTATTTATTATTTAAAATTTTAATATAATATAATATTATATTATAATATATTTAATATTGCATAATAATATTATATTTAATAATATGGGCGCCAAATTTTATTTTCATTTCATTTTGGCACTTCTTGTTGAAACCCTAAAAGTAAACCCTAACCTGTTCTGTGGCCCCTGAGACTCCAGAAGAGGGCACCGATTATTGGAATGCCTAGATGAAGAGGAGATTCAGGGCAGGGATGTATCTTCTGATCTGCTCTGTGGTTAACAATATTCTTTGTTGTTGGTTTAATGTAGTTGTCTACCTTATTGTTTCTTGTATCCTGTAGTCCTTTGACTGCATTATTTCTGTATTCTGCATTTCTTTCAATATACAAAAAAAAAAAAGCTTCAAATTTAGGCCCTCCCTGTATTGATGTCAGTAATGACTGTTGGAGGTCAACTGTCACTGAAACTTTCAATTTCAGGTTGTATGCCCTATTGTGGGTTAAGCCCTTAGGCTCCCGGATTCAAGCAGGGATTTTGGGCTTCATTTCTTTGAGTTTTTGCTTTCGATGTTCTGTTTCATTTTCTCGGTGTTTTTAAACAATTTCGACAGATGTTTTATGGGTTGCAATTGTGTTAGTTAGCCTGGTCAGATACCAAGCAACAAGACGTTGGGCGGCGGCAATGATGCTTTCAACACTTTCTTCAATGAGATAGTCGCAGCCATGCATGTTCCCCATGCTGTGTTCTTGGATCTGGAACCATCATCGATGATGTTCGAATCGGGACGCCGCTAACAACTTCGCCCGCGGCCACTACAACAATGAGCGATCCTTCTCAAATTATACCATGCCAACATTATGATTTCTGTCCTTTTGAAACCCTAAAGCGAGAATATGAGATTTGATATTGTCCATTGAAGAGACACAGAGATAGCGCAGGGATGTTGATTTCAGTGAATGGTTCTTTAAATGTGAGGGTTTGAGCAGAATTAGCTTCATCGTGTCGATCATGGAGTCCAAATTTCTCTTGCCTTTTTCTGTTTATGTTCGTTCATTTTTGTTTAAAGTTTTTTAAATCTTTTTAGCAATCGAGTTTATAGTCCTGCTACTATTGGTGTTGCTGGTGAAGTTTATGGTCTGGTGCAGTGTTGGAGAGATATATCAATCAAGGACTATACAACATGTTCGTCATTCACAAAGAAAACACTGGAAGATTGTTGTAATACTAGAAAAGGCTCCCAAGCTCTATTACGAAGCTGCAAACTCATATATGTGATCTACCCCTTTTTTTATTCTGTCACTTTAGTCCCAACTAATGCTCCCTTAACATCCATCACTCCTCCTCGTCAAAGTAATTTTCATCCACTCTAATCATTTTTTAATATTTGAAATCATCTAAATTTATTTTCTCAATTGTTGTTTATGTCAAAAATAAAGGTTACTAGTTAAATAACAATTTAAATACTAACCTGCAGAAAATTCAGGAAGACTAGCCCTTATTTTGGGGATTGTAGGACGCATAATAGTGACCTTAGTTGGTTGTTCCTTGGCAATCTACAGCAAAGTAAAATCTGCAGTTTCCAGGCAGCCAGTAACACTAGTGACGCAGGATGAAGGTGCCATTTTTTGGGGTTTCATTTTCTATTATTTTTTTTCTATATATATGATTAACACATGTTTATTTGTTTTTATATGACATATGAAGAAGACCTAGAAAGCAAGCTATTTAAGAAAGAGCAAATTGTCTTCAACTTAGAAAGTTTGATTGAAGGAATTTTAACAACAATAACGAGCTTGGAGAGGGGGGCTTTGGCACCATATATAAGGTATGAATGTGGTCAGTGGTTTACATCACAAATATAAATTATAATTTGTTGGATTCGATAGAGCAATGAAGATCTATATTTCATAAAAGGATTTCTGTAAACAGATGTGGGGTTGTTTAAATTCTCAGGGAGTGACTCTGGCTTGAAGATTGTGTATCAGAGTAGATATTATAGTAGGCTCAGGATCATATCTGTAGATTTCCTTTTGTAAGGGTTTGTTCAGATTTGGCCTGTAAAATAGGTGGAGCACATTCTAGGGTTTGTAAAATAGGCGGAGCACATTCTAGGGTTTGTGTGAGCTATGTATAATGACCCTGCTTTAGCGGGTGCACTTGCGAGCGGAAACTAAGAATATATTTGACTTTGTGATTAAGAAGCTCTCAAGCCCTAGTTTAATTGATTTTTATGCATGCAAGTGTTCTTTTCTATATATACATCTATTATCATTTATTGGCTTGGAATGTAAATATGATCCACCACTTCTTGTTCTTCACATTAATGTTTTTATCTTTGCTTTATATTTTATTCTTTTATTTTGACTATTAAAGTTGTGTTTAAGTTTATTTTTACAATAAAATAATTTATAATATTGTTATTTTATATATATTTTCACTCAAAATATAACTATTAAAACTATTTAAAGGTGTTATTAAATAGTATATGTATCTGTGTGGATATTCATATTTTTTGGTCAAGCATTGTACATTTATATTTTCTTTGTTATTCTATGTTGTTTTGCAGATATAGTTATAAACATTTACAGATATTAACCATTTGATAGCATTTTTAGGTGTTGCTTAGTGTCTTAAGAATGATTATGATAATTTAAGAGGTTTTAGATGACTTTAAATTTGAGTCATATATAAAAAGAAAAATTAGTGACATTTATCATAACTACCATTTCTAATAATATTGGTTCTCATTTTGAATATTATAAACAATTAATATTGTAATAACATTTCTCCAAATATATTATTTCAATTTTAATTTTATGATGCAAAGACATCCCTCTGCTATTCACTCAAACACAAAACACAGAGACTGGATTTACAACCATACGAGATTGCAACAAAACAATAATTCACTTTATTATGCCAAATCATTACATCAATCAAACAACATTACAAATAGGTATTTAATGCTTATTTTCTCTTGTTTGAACCTACATACATACACAACTCCCATGGCTACAGAAATTAGTGACTAAATAAATAACTAAATATACTAGCAATGACTAAATATACTACCAATTGATGGCAATTAATGATTACAATGACTAAATATACTACCAAATTGATGACTAAATATACTACCAAATTAATGATTAAAATTTGCTTGGTCATAAATTTGTTCGCGAGATAAATGACCGGCAATAAACTACCGGCAATAAACTACCAATGGTCACCTGACCAATTTTTGGTAGTTTTTTAAGTCATTTATTTCTGTTTTTCTACTAGTGAATCAATAGGTAGAGCATTAACTTGTAGGAATGCCTCTTATGGCCTTTAACTTTAAAAAAAACCCCAAATATTAATCAAATAGGCATTAGCTTTCATAATGCTAGAATGTCAAGATATTAATCTAACTAGTATGTGTAAGAGAAAAGTTAAGTCTAAATTAGACTAACAAATAAAATCTAGAAGAAAACAACACTACCTCAATGAATTTGACTGCATATATAAACATTGTTCAAAAAATGATATATGGAGAGAAATCAAATTGAATGAAAATACCACTACATTAGTTTCGATGCCAAAGCAATTGAAAGTAGAATCAATGGACCAATATTGTTTGGTAGCTTAATAATAATAAGATATACAAAATTCTATCAAACATAATACCACAAAGGTTGAAAGGATTGTTGTATACAATTATAAAGGATGGTTTTAAAGTACTTGTAGCTTGCATAAGTGTTGAAGAATTTTCTCTACAATATTTCCCTATAAATTTTGTAATACATGCTCAAACTACGATGCCTCTATATTTAATAGATCAAACATGAGTATTGTTAGGTCCCAAAATAATTACAAACCAAAACCCTAAAACATTTCACAATCACCTAGACCAAGGGTGTCATCAAGGTGATTGGAAGAGGTTTATAAATATGTTAAGGGTGACCTTGGCCAATTTATAAGAGTGGGTAGGCTCCTCTACACTTCGAGCTCGGCTAGAATCTAGAGGGAAATTCTTAGAGACATAAAATACTTCTAGAATTCATAATATTGCAGCAATACCCAAAAGCAATTTTAATCCCCAAAACTTTCACTAGATTAAAATAAGCTTGCTACTAAAACCTTAGATTAAGTTGATTACTATACTATGTATGTGCACCCAAATATGACAATTTTACATTCCTTGAGATGATTCTACTTATCTTTACATACACAACATACATAGTGTAGGCATGCATGTACATGATTCACCAATGATTAGAATAGTTTTGTGTCACTTCATATTTATCCCTGGTTATTGAACATAACCATGAACATCATGTAAGACCTACCCTAATCTACTCCTACAACGAATAGGGAAAAGAGTTTGATTAAAAGGGCATTTGATCCTTTCCCAATATGAACCGGTGCCTATTCCATTGGGCAAAAGAGTCATAGAATGCAAGGAGGAAGAAGAGACATCTGATAGAACATCCACAAAACCAGATATGCATTTACATACAAACCATAAATTACACCTTATATAAGGACATACTTAATAATCCATAAAAAAACTGCAATAATCCATACATAATATAGAGATGACTATTACAATGCTTGCAATGAATTAATATGTTGTCACACACATCAAATCTACAGCTACATTCGTGTCAGGAAATGTGGCAAGAGGAAATCCTAGCTACGACTAAAAGACTTCCCTAATCATACAATCAATCATAGAGACACATCAGTGTATATAGATGCGCTTTAAAAATCCTTCCTATGTTGTATCAGATGCATTCCTTCTCTTGCATACAAGACTTTCTCTTCATTTGATACCCAAAAATCCTCCTTAGGTATTTCTAGACCAGACAATTGGTTTAGTGACCAACCCCCAAAATGAAATCTAATCTTCCATTTATAGTTTTCACAACTCAGATCTGATGGAAGAATAGGCGGGAAAACCTCAAAAACTCCACCTACTGTGATAAAAACCTAATTTTCAACTACCCATTTCGCATTAATGGCAATCTTGGGAGTTGGCAGTGTGTTTTCCCACATTTCTAGGTCATCCTACAAGCTAACCGGATGTGGATATACAACAGGATATCCAGTTAGAAAATGTTCGGTTAGAAAATAAAGCATTGCAACTGGATGTAGATATGCAACAAGATATCTGATTTGAAATGTCTGCTTGGAAGATGTTCAGTTAGAAAGATCCACTTGGAAGATGTTTGGTTGGAATGTTCGCTTGGAAGATATCTGGTTGGAAAATATTCTATTGGAAGAGAAGCATTGCAACTGGATGTGTAACATGATAACTAAATGAGATATCAGGATGGATAATAAAGCATTGTAACCAAATCCAGATATGACAAATCAACAGGATATCTGGTTAGCAAATGTCCAGTTGAAAAATAAAGGGTGATGCAACCAAATCCAAACATGAAAGACAGTAGGATCTAGATGTGACAAGGCAACAGGATCCAAATACACTAACTCAAACCCAATCTTGCCCAATGGACATTCAATTTATCCCGTGTTCCACATCCAGTTAGAGTTCAACATCCGATATCATTTAGATGAGTCACGACATCATACTCCAACCTGACATTTCCACATCAACATATGATAACTGCAACCAGATGTGAATAACATAAGACAATAGGATCTAAACATGAAAGACAACTAGATGTCTGGTTGAAATATAAAGTGTTAGCAATATGTGTTGTCATTTATGTCAACACTTAGAGTAAGGTCAACACTCAGTTTGTGATGATGATATACCAGTGTAATAATAGAGATGCAGTGATGATACTGATTTTTAGGGTTGCTAATGTTCAGTGATATTCTTGATGTTCATAGCAGGTTGCTAATGTTCATGGTTGGATGTCATGTCTGATCAGTTTCAAGTAAAGTTGTATTAAGCATGTTTGTGGTCCACATAGATGATTTCATGATGATATATTAAGATAAGAATTAGAAGCACTAAGATGAATGATGATATATTAAGATGGGAATTAGAAGCTATGCTGAGGATGAGAAGATGTTGTTGATGACCTGTGGGATGTTGTATGATCCTTCTTGTTGTTCCTAGGGATGTATATGTTGTTATATGAACGTTTTGGCCTCCGAAAGTTGGTGAATGTTTATGTTGTAGGAAGTTGCTTAGTAGACTGCCTAGTAAAATGCTCCACATTCCTCCGCATCTGAAGATATGGTCATGCAGTTTAGAGGTTGTGTTTAGCATGATGTAAATGTGTTAAAACCAAAGTCTCAGATCATTTTCTCCTCCGCAGTGAAAGTTATAAGTGACAAGGTTCTGGTCTATGCTCTGGCAGAGTAAAGTGATGATGAAGGCCTGTTGGAATGCTCTGCATTTCTCCGTAGTGATAGATATGACTATGCGGTTTTGAGGAGATATTTAAAGTAGTGTATAAGTGTATCCATATGAGTTTCAGACATTTTGGATGTCTGCAAGTTTAATTTTCAAATAAAAGATGTGTGACAGTGAGTTCCAGATGCGTAGTTGTTCTCAGAATATATGATGATGATGTGGGCCAACTTCTTGCTTCTTGAAATGGTAAATTAGCTGATGGAAGATGATCCTGATGATCTTGTGATGTTTCCTATTTCTCTATAAGGTGTTTTCTACTCTCTTCAGAATTGGTTGTGGTCTAGAATGATGGTGTTGCTAGGTTATGTTCTTACCTGGTCGACTGAGGAATGTTAATGATGTGTACCACAAAGTTGTTGCTGTGTGGAGGTCAAGGAGTGTTTGGAGATGTTGTGTAGGTCCTTCCAACTCATCTGGAAGAGGAACAAGTAATGTTTAATCATTCATGAGTATCAACCAAGATTGCAAAGACCGATGTGCTACAAGCTTCAAGTGTTCATTCTTAAGGGAAACCTATTTCAAATTTGTGAAGTGTGTGGATGTTATTCCTTGAAGGATGTTGCTATGAAGGATGTTTAGGACTGGGAAAAGCATGTGTTGGGATTCACAAAGTGTGTGTCTCTTCCTGGAGTAACGTGTAGTTCATGTTAGAGCTTTCCCTCTACATGTTTTATGTTGTGTGATCTCTGGTTGACTTGTAAAATATAATATTCTTATTGTATTGGCTGACTTGTAATGAAATCAATGTAATGTCATGTATATATTGTAAACCTAGTTGATCTAGGTGAAGTATGATTGTGAATATGAGCATGTGAAGAGAAGAATATGAGTATTATATGCATGTTATGATGTGCAAATGAAGAAGAAAGAGCAAAAGCAATAAGGGTTGTCCTAATTCATCTTGAAGACATTTTTGTGAAAGGAGGGAAGTGAAGAGTGTGCCTATCTAATCCAATCATTAGAAGAAAAGTGAAGAGGCAGGATTGCAATCATCAAAGTTGTAAACTTCAATGTCAGTTTTCAAGCAGTAGAAGGACTATCATACTGTAATCTTTTCTGAGGTTGTTCTCATATCAGGGAGTAGTTACTTCCTTGGGTTGTAGCCCTAAAACAAAGTTAGCAGGGAGTTGTAGCTTCCTTGGGAGTGACCCTAAAACAAGTCTTTAGGGAGTAATAGCTTCCTTGGGTTGTAGCCCTAAAACAAAGTCAGCAAGGAGTAGTAGCTTCCTTAGGTTGTAGCCCGAAAACAAAGTTGTGATTTTGAGCTTCATATATTGTGAGTTAATCCTCACCGTGGTTTTTCCCCTTCTTGGGGTTTTCCACGTATATCTAGTGTTATGTGTTGATGTGCATTGTGTTGATATTTCATGTTTATGTTAATGCTATAATGTTTAAGTTTTAATCTGCTCCAGAGGATTTGAATTTTTTTTATACTGATTCACCCCCTCCTCTCAGTATCCTAGTGTGTTCAACAATTGGTATCAAAGCTAAGTTACTTAGAAGAATCTTAACCACTTGAGGAAGGTCCAGGATGGCTCATAATGGATCTCACAAGGCACCTATGTTTGATGGAACAAATTATTCCTTCTAGAAGCTAAGAATGGAAAACTATCTATCTTCTCTATGGTATGGTATTTTGCAATCAGTCAGGAAGGGTTACACTACTCTTGCTAGTGATCCTACATATGCAAATGAGATTAAGTTGTATGAGAATAATGCCAAGGCAAAGAGTGCTATCATGAGTGGGCTAGCTAATTCAAAACTTGTGAAGGTAATGGGTTGCAAATCTACTAAGGAGGTCTGGGTAAAACTTGAAAGCATTTATGAATGAGATAGTAAAGTGAAGCAAGCCAAAATGCAAATCTTCAAGAGCAAATTTGAGACCCTGAGGATGACATAGGATGGAGATATTGCTAGCTACATGCTCCAAGTGGATGAAATAGTTAATGCATCAGAGGTCTTGGTGGAGAAGTAAAAAGAGATGAGATTGTGAAGAAGGTAATAAGAAATCTTCCAAAATCTTATAGTCATAAGGTATCTTCTATTGAGGAGACTCGGGATTTGAGTATATATACAATAGATCAATTGTTTGACTCTCTCGCAGCCTTTGAAATGAGAGAATTTGACAAAGGTGTTCCAAAGAAGGAAACAACATTCAAATAAACTAAGAAGACACAAGATAAAGTAGCTGATCAAGATGATGACCTTGATGAGGTAGAGGCAAATTTTGTAAGAAGATTGAATAAGGGCACCGGAAAATATAAAGGTAAGTTACCTTTTAAATGTTTCAATTATGGGAAAATTAGTCATTTTGCTTCTAAATGTCCTTTCAAAGAATCAAGGGGTGGTAACAAGAGAGACAAGTTTAAAAGAAGTTTGTATTCCATAGAGAGCAGTTGTTCTTCAGAAGATGAGGATCATGATGATTCAAATGATGAAACACTCTTCATGGCTTTGAATGATGGTGACAAAAAGGATGATTTTGGGAAATGTAAAAAGTCTGATACCTTGTAGATTTATCAAGATAATGAAAAATCAATGGTTGTATGGACTGTCTTTCATGCAAAAGAAAAAGCCAATACTTGGGTAATTGATAGTGGTTGCTCTAACCACATGACTGGTGATAAGGAGAAGTTTATCAGTCTTGAGAAGTGGAATGGTGGAGCTGTTAAGTTTGGTGGTGATGAGTCAGCACAAATCTGTGGAAAGGGTGCTATAACTATTAATGGGAAGAATAGGACTAAGGATGTTCTCTATGTCAAAGGGCTAGAGCATAATATTTTTAGTGGTAGTTAGATGTGCAGTAAAGGATACAATCTTACCTTTCATGCCAAAGGTTGTGAAATCATGAAGGCAGGGTCTAGAAAATTAGTTGCAGAAGACATCGAGACATATGGTGATATCTACCATCTAAAGGAGGTAAATGGAAGAACCTGCTTACTGGATCAATCCAATAAGTGTTGTTTGTGTCACAAGAGAATGGGTCACATCAACTTTGATAACATGGTAAAGATCAGCTCTATTCATGTGGTGAGAGACATGCCTAAGATAACCAAGCCTGCAAACACATTATGCAAGGAATGTCAAATGGGAAAGCAGACAAAGAAAAATTTCAAGAGCAAGAAGTATTCTTCTTCAATGCCATTGGATTTGATTCATACTAACCTATGTGGTCCCACAAGAATAAAGAGTCAACAAGGTGAAAGGTATTTCATGTTGCTCATTGATGATTATTCTGGAATGACTTGGGTTACTTTTTTAAGAGAAAAATTAGAAGCCTTTGATAAGTTTAAGATTTTCAAAGCTATAGTTGAGAATGAAATGGATGCTAAGATCAAGTGTTTGAGGTTTGATAGAGGAGGTGAGTTTACTTCAAATGAATTTGAAAAGTTTTGTGAAGATCATGGTATTAGGAGACATCTGTCAGCTCCAAGGACCCCTCAGCAAAATGGGGTAGTGGAAAGGAAGAATATGACTGTGTAAGAGATGGCTAGGGCAATGTTGAAGGATTCAGATCTACTTGACATGTACTAGAAGGAAGCAGTTCACACTGTTGTCTATCTTATTAACAGAGTGCAACTGAGGGTCAAAAGTACTAAGACCCCTTATGAGCTATGGTATGGAAGACCTCCCACTGTCAGATACTTCTGGATCTTTGGCAGCAAATGCTATATCAAAAGAGATGAAGAAGACCTAGGAAAGTTTGATTCAAGAAGTGATGAAGGGATCTTTCCTAGTTACTCAACCAAAAGCAAGGCCTATAGATACTACAACAAGAGGTTGGGAAAGATTATTGAGAGCACAAATGTCAAGGTGGATGAAGACTTGTATCAAATCTCACAAGAACTAGAGGACTGTGGATCTAACATATTTCCCTTCATTGAAGAAGAAGAAGAAGAAGAGAAGGAACAAGAACCAGAGCAAATCCCTAAGACTCCAACAAAGTATGTCCAGAGGAACCATTCAGTAGATCAGATCATTGGAGATAAGAATGAAGGTGTGCAGACTAGGAGAAGGTTTGTAAACACAAGTGAGCAAGTGAATTTGTGTTTATTGTTAAAGGTAGAGCCCAAAACCTTTTTAGATGATGGATGGTTGAAGGCAATGGAAGAAGAATTGAATCAGATAGAGAAGAATTAGACATGGGAATTGGTTCCCAGACCAGTCAATAAGAATGTCATAGGAACAAAGTGGGTGTTTCGGAACAAGATGAATGAAGATGGTGAAGTTGTAAGGAACAAAACAAGATTGGTGTGTAAGAGCTGTTCTCAAGATGGAGGCAATCAGGATGTTTCTTTCCCTTGCTAATCACAAGAACTTCAAGGTTTATCAAATGGATGTCAAGTCAGCATTTTTGAATGGTGATCTAGACGAAGAAGTCTACATTGAGCAACCAGATGGTTTCCAAATATCAAAAGATCTGGACATGGTGTGCAGACTCAAGAAATCTTTGTATGGTCTCAAACAAGCACCTAGAGCTTGGTATGCTAGATTGGATAAGTACTTACTTCAGCAGGGTAGTATATGTTGATGACATCATCTTTAGTGGAGATGATGATATGTGTAAGAGGTTTGTAGAGGAGATGAAGAAAGAGTTTGAGATGTCTATGATTGGTGAGATGTCTTCCTTCCTTGGACTTGAAATTGCTCAGCTAGATGATGGTATCTTTATTTCTCTGCTAAGTATGTTAGAGAGAAGTTGAAGAAGTTTGGTATGGAAGATTCCAAACTAGTAAGTACTCCTATGGTTACTGGATGTCACTTGAGCAAGAATGATGAGTCTCTAGAGGTTGATCATACTCTCTATAGATGTATGATTGGAGGATTGTTGTACTTGACTGCTTCTAGACTTGATATTATGCATGTAATATGTGTGGTTGCCAGATATCAAGCTAATCCTAAGAAAACACATGAGAAGGCAATGAAAATAATATTCAGATACTTGAAGGGAACTCTAGATTATGGCTTATGGTATCCCAGAGGTAATGACTTTGATCTAAGTTCTTACACTGATGTTGATTGGGTTGGTTGTGTTGATGATAAAAGTACAAGTGGTGGTGCATTTTTCTTAGAAAACAGATTGGTTTCATGGCAAAACAAGAAACAAGATTTAGTGTATTTATCAACTGCAGAGGCAGAATATTGCAGTAGCATCTTACTGCACATAAGTTTTATGGATGAAGCAAACTTTTAAGGACATCAAGGTATTGTATGATGAGCCTATTCCTATTTTTTGTGATAATAGAAGTGTTATCAATATTTCCAAGAATACAGGGATGCATTCTAGAACTAAGCATATATCAATTAGGTATCATTTTTTGAGAGAGAAGGTTGCAAAGAAGGAAGTGAAGTTGGAATATGTTCCAACAAAGGATCAGATTGTAGACATTTTCACAAAGGCTCTTGCAAAGGACACTTTTGAGTATCTCTGACAGAGGTTGGGGGTAATTACCCCTCCTTGCTAGATGCTTACTGGTGCATCTGTTTAGGGGGAGTTCATGTTATAGCTTTTTCATGGACTAATGGTAGCTATCTCTCAGGGGGAGCAGGTAGTGGTTGGTGCTGACAGGGGGAGTTCGTGAGTTTCTTCAAGAAAAAGTGTACAAACATCAAAGGAGGAGAAAGTTAAGAAAATGTGCACCTTAGGGGGAGAGTTTATGCCCTAAGGAAGAGTAGTTGTCCTTTGTACTTGATATCAAAGGGGGAGAGAGATAAATGTGCATCTAAGGGGGAGAATGAGCAGGCGTCTGTATGTTTCCATCAATGACAAAGGGAGAGACTGTTGGCAATATGTGTTGTCATTGATGTCAACACTTAGAGTGAGGTCAGCATCAGTTTGTGATGATGATATACCAGTGTAGTAACTGAGATGCAATGAGATGCAGTGATGATACTAATGTTCAGGGTTGTTGATATTTAGTGATATTCCTGATGTTCATAGTGGGTTGCTGATGTTTATGGTTAGATGTCATGCCTTGATCAATGTCAAGTAAAGTTGTATTGAGTATGTTTGTGGTCTGCAGAGATGATTGAATGATGATATTAAGATGGGAATTAGAAGATATGTTGAGGATGAGAAGATGTTGTTGATGACCTGTGGCATGTTGTATGATCCTTCCTATTGTTCGTAGGGATGTATGTGATGTTATATGAAGGTTTTGGCTTCCTGAACTTGGTGAAGTTTTATGCTGTAGGAAGTTGCCTGGTAGACTACCTAGTAAAATGCTCTGTATTCCTCCATATTTGAAGATATGGTCATGCAGTTTAGAGATTATTTTCAGCATGATGTAAAGGTGTTAAAACCAGAGTCTCAGATCATTTGCTCCACCAGAGTGAAAGTTATAAGTGACAAGGTTCTGGTCTATGCTCTGGCAGAGTAAAGTGATGATGAAGGCCTGTTGGAATACTCTACATTTCTCTGCAGTGATAGATATGGCTATACAGTTTTGAGGAGATGTTTAGAGTAGTGTATAAGTGCATCCATATGAGTTTCAGATGTTTTGGAGGTTTGCAAGTGCAGTTTTCAAATAATAGATATGTGATAGTGAGTTATGGATGCCTAGTTATTCTCAGAATATATGCTGATGATGTGCACCAACTTGTTACTTCTTGAAATGGTAAATTAGCTGATGGAATATGATCCTGATGATCTTGTGATGTTTCCTATTGTTTCATAAGGTGTTTTCTACTCTCTTCGGAGCTAGTTGTGGTACAGAATGATGGTGTTGTTGGGTTATGTTCTTGCCTAGCCGACTGACGAATGTTAATGATGTGTGCCACAAAGTTGTTGCTGTGAGGAGGTCAAGTAGTGTTTGGAGATGTTGTGTAGGTTCTGTTGACTCATTTGGAAGAAGAACAAGTAATGTTTAATCATTCATGAGTACCACCAAGATTGCAAAGACCAATGTGCTACAAGCTTCATGTGTTCATGCTTAAGGGTGACCTATTTCAAATTTGTGAAGCGTGCGGATGTTATTCCTTGAAGATTGTTACTGTGAAGGATGTTTAGGACCAGGCTAAGCAAGTGTTGGGATTTGCAAAGTGTGTGTATCTTCTTGGAGTAGCATGTAGTTCATGTTAGAGCTTGCCCTCTACATGTTTTATGTTGTGTGATCTCTAGTTGACTTCTAAAATGTAGTATTCTTATTGTATTAGTCGACTTGTAATGAAATCAATGTAATGTCATGTATATATTGTAAACCTAGTTGATCTAGGTGAAGTATGATTGCGAATATGAGCATGTGAAGAGAAGAATATGAATATTATATGCATTATGATGTGTGACTGAAGAAGAAAGACCAAAAGCAATAAGGGTTGTCTTGATTCATATTGAAAACATTTTTGTGATAGGAGGGAAGTGAAGAGTGTGCCTAACTGATCCAATCATCAGAATAAAAGTGAAGAGGCAGAATTGCAATCATTAAAGGTGTGATCTTCAATGTTAGTTTTCAGGTAGGAGAAGAATTGTCATAATGTAATCTTTTCTGAGGTTGTTCTTAGATCAGGGAGTAGTTGCTTCCTTGGGTTGTAGCCTTAAAACAAAGTCACCAGGGAGTTGTAGCTTCCTTGGGAGTGACCCTAAAACAAGTCTTCAAGGAGTAGTAGCTTCCTTGTGTTGTAGCCCTAAAACAAAGTTAGCAGGGAGTAGTAGTTTCCTTGGGTTGTAGCCCTAAAACAAAGTTGTGATTTTGAGCATCATATATTGTGACTTAATCCTCACTGTGGTTTTTCACCTTCTTGGGGTTTTCCACATATATCTGGTGTTATGTTAATGTTGTAATGTTTAAGTTTTAATATGCTCCAGAGGATTTGAAGTTTGTTTGATACCGATTCACTCCCCCCTCTCAGTATCCTTGTGTTCTCAACACAAAGAAGTGCAACTGGATGTTTGGATGGAGCGATGAGCATAACTTAGCTAAAAGCATGAGATCTTCACCAAATTTGAACTCTAAGTACCCATTTGGCCCCTTGCCAAGATGCACTCTTTACTTGGCCATGATTCGAACTGGATCTATCATATTTTGAACATCTACCCCTTAGGAAAATCATGAGGAATATGACAAGATTTTGCACATACTAGGCTTGAAAAAAGGAATCCCAACAAGTACCATGTTAAATATAAAAAAATATAGTTGTGTTAAATGACATAATACACTATACATTTAACATTTTTGAAACACAATATAAGAAATATCATTATCTATAATATTAAAAAAGCATTAGTTGAAGAGCACTTGCTAGATAAAACAACAATGCTAATTAACAAACAACACACTCTCAATAACACAATGATGTAAAGTCCATATATCATAGTATATATATAATTGTCTTCTTACTTTCTATCAAACAATTACAAAAAAAATCATCTCATGTGTTGGAAATAATGGTGTTTTTTTGTTTTCAAGTATAAACATGGCAATAATTATTAGCACTTCTTCCCACTATGTACATATGATTGTATAAATTAATACATAAAAAAAATTAATTCAAAAACATTCACCTCAAATTTAGTAAAGTGGAAATAATGGTGTTGTCTGTTTTCAAGTATAAACATGTTACACATGGCAATAATTATTAGCACTTCTTCCCACTATGTACATATGATTGTATAAATTAATACAGAAAAAAATTAATTCAAAATCATTCAGCTCAAATTTAGTATATATATATAATTTTCTTCTTGCTTTCTATCAAACAATTACAAAAAAAAATCATCTCATGTGTTGGTAATAATGGTGTTGTTTATTTTCAAGTATAAACATGTTCCACATGGCAATAATTATTAGCACTTCTTCCCATTATGTAAATATGATTGTATAAATATGTTATGTCATCAAATGTCCCCCTAGGACTTTTACCTCCTAAGTTTAGCTCCCGGGTCCTTTAGATTTAATCATGCATGTTAAAAATGGATCCCAGAGCAAAATCCCCTGAAACCCATGACAAATGGGACTTAGGGGACACTCTTGAGCTTAAGCAAGTCCCAAAATAGGACCTTGAACAAGGCGCCCGTGCCCTAGTCCAGACCTCTTTTGTCAGGACCCAAATTTTAAATGTCCACAAAGTGACCATTAAAATGTTTCTCTTTGTCGGCCTATTCAATTTGAATTACGAATGTTTAGTAGGAATGCATATATAAGCATGTTTAGGACTTCATTTTACACCTAGATGGATAATGCAAACTTGTGATCTTGTGGTAAGGATATTCAAGGCTTTCATTGCATCATAGAGTAGTATTGTGTTATGTCTGTACTTGTTTGTTGCAAATTTGTCTCCATCAATCCATCTCCTCATGGCGTGAAAGATCTTCATCTCCCCGTGAGAGCTTCACCTCCAAGGTGACATCTATTTTGTGTTTCAATCAATTTATCATATCATTTGCTTTTTCATCTGTCCACTAAGGCCACACACTCTCTCTAACAATGGTGTTGGAAGGATTGAATGCCATTTTGGAGTTTGACCAAGGCAAGCTCCTAAACACCATAACCCCCAACCCCTCTCTCGTGATTACAAGTTACAGGTGTCAGATCTTGCGGAGAGGAGTTGCAGGAGATGAGTAGAGCAGGAAGATTCCATATCTAAAGAGAACGATAGAAAATATCCCTAACTGGACAAGGGCACCTACTCTTTTGTCCTCTAGTTTTACAGTGTCAGGAATCTCTGAGTAGGTTACAGTCTGAAGTAGATTTTACTCTAAAGCCCTAAAAAAATACTACATTGGACAAGGGCGCCCACTCTTTTATCCCTGAAGTTTCTACCTTTCAGAATCTAAAATCTGGTATGTATCTAATCTACATTTAGTACCTTCTTGTGCAAGCATTTGTCAAGTTTCATCCATTTGTTTACGATTTTGCATAATTAGGGTTTTAGGCCTAATCGGATTAAGGTTTAACAAATTAATCAATACATTCCAAATTTCCTTGTCATTCTAAGTGACACCAAACCTATAGCTGAGTCCTCTTGGAAAAGTTGTGATTCAACTCGGTTTAATGTCCTTGAATGTATGTAGTGAAAGGAGGATCTAATTAAACTATCAAGCACATCAACAAACCCTCATTTTTTCTACATAACAAAATCAATACATAAAAAATTTAATTCAAAAACATTTAGCTCAAATTTAGTAAAGTGGCAACATCATTGTTAAATCATAAACTCTCTAAAATTAGAAATGTGTGAAAACAAGAACACACATATAGATGGAGGCAAGAATGTAATCTAGTGAGAAAGCAATTTAAGTTGTAATTGACAATTGAGAGAGGAAAAAATGATTATGGTTGTAGAAAACCCTAGAAGGTCAAAAAAGAGAAAAATCATTTGGAACGAAGTTCTTCGTACCCTAATCTACATCTATATGAATCTATTCCCCGCGATAGCGTGTTTGAAAGACCCACATGCCTCCAAGCCTACTCAGGTAGGGGCCTAGACAACACTTAACCCACATGCAACCTCCATGAAGAAGAAAACCAAGGAAAAGGGGACACTTGAAGATCCCAATGCTGCCAAGCAGTTCAAAACCAATATCTCAGTAAATCATTCTCTCTCCATTCAAATGGAATAGGAAAATGATGCCAAAGCATTGAAAAGTCTTGTGGCTAACTCCTAAGTGGGAAACCCTAATCCACTTTTAACAATTGGTCACAGTCAACCCAGTGAAAATAGTGGAGGCCAAACTATTGAGTCCATGATGCCCAACAATCACTCACATACAATTGTCCCTACTAGAGGTAAGACCATATTCTTTGAGCTACCCAATGATATTATAAACATGATAGTAGATTATAAAAGAAGAACTATTATCCTCTTTTTTCTGAAAGGAGTTCCTTCTGAACAAGAATTTTTTAAATGGACCTATTCAAACTGGGATAATAAGGGATGGACAATTGAGTCATTCAGGGATCTAGGAAAAGGATATGTTGCTTGCACTTTTCTAGATCCAGGCCATGCCAAATCCATCCTCCATTATGGGTCATGGATTATTTGTGGAAAAACATGTTACTTGCAAGCCAGGGATCTTGACTTTCACTGAAGGAATCTTGAAATCCAAGTATCCAATGTGGGTTGAACTTCCCTTTCTCAACCTTCCATTTCACCCCTTTTTGCATGAGATTGCCTCACAACTGGGAAGGGTTATTTGGTGCAAACAAGACTCTGATAAATGGGCCAGTCTAAAAGTTCAACCTAGGGTGTCTGTAGAAATGGACTTGACTTAGCCACTCCCCAAAACCATCAAACTAGTGGGTCTTGGATTTGAATTCAACCAAAGACTTAATTATCTCAACAAACTGAATGCTTGATTTTACTATTGTAGGGAGGGCACCTCATTCAAGATTGTTCATTTCACAAACAATGTTCACTGATAGACTATTCTAATGCCCCTCATTTGCACAACCCCCCAATTGGTGGTGAACCCCCAACCTCCACTCATTCCCAACAATCATCCACTTCTCTACCCACCACTGTGACTTCTTCTTCTCCTAAGTCATCCTCCTCTCCTCTTTTTCCACCACTCTCTGGTTTGTTAACCTACAAAGATGTGATTTTGGGGAGTGAGAAAAGAATTCACAAGAAAAGGAAAGAACCTAATTCCTTTCATGTTTTCAACATCCTCCCTTCTATCAATGCTTCCCATCAATCTATTGATCCTTTAGGAACCCCTCCTAGTAGCCCTATGAGATCATCCTCTTGTCCAACTAGCCCTATGAGAACCCCGATAACAAGCCCCATTAGAGCCCAGTCATGGTCCGACTCTAGGGAATGCCCTCCCATAGATATTTTTCTTAGACCATAGGCACTTAACTTGACAAATCAATTTGATGTGCTCCTCACTAACAAGAATATTCTTGATTCCCAATGATATGTCACATTTGATTATGGAACGTAAGGGGATTAACAATCCCATCTTGAAAATATCATGTTAAGGAGTCTATATGGAATAACTACCCATATATCATTATGTTGCAGGAGGTGAAAGTGAATGACGTCAAGATTTTTGCTTCCTTTTCTACTATTTGGAAAGAAGCACACTTCCTCCACACTAAGCATGTTGAGGCTAGTGGAGGAGCCATGTTGGGTTTTCTCCCTGGCTTGCTAAATCAATCGTTGCCTTTGGAATTGATCCCTACAACTACTATGTTTGGGCAACTATTCTTTTCCAAAGCAACCTTCTTGGATTTTGCTCAATTTACACCCCCAATTCTTCTTCTGACAAAATCATATTGTGGGAGTGGTTGAGTCTCAATATTCCTACTATGAAGTGGGTGCTTAGGAGAAATTTCAACATGGTAGAATACCACATTGATTATGGTTGGGAAACATCCTCTTGATTATCTCAATAAGAATTTGAATCTTGAGCCCTTGCCCGCAAATCCTTAGGTGTCTATGACCCTATCATGGGGAAATCAGACTCTCACAAGACTCAATGGCTCACTTGGAGTAATTGTTGTGAAGTATTTTTGAGGAAAATGAGTTTCTTGGATAGGTTCTACATATCCCCTAATTTACATGTCTTTACATCACCCTCCAAGTATTTAGTGCATCTTGATCATGTAACCACTCTTTTAGACTACCTTCCTATCCTCACCAATATTTCCATTAATGGCTCTTTTATGCTTCCCAATGAACTCCCTTTTAAATTGAATGTATCCCATCTTGTGAACCAAGATTGCATTGAATGCCATTTAGCTACATGGAACATGAAACCTAAGCCTTAATTTGATAGATGGATCAACTAGTGGGAAAGAATAATCACTTATTGTGCCCTATTTCTTCATGATTATGGCAGAAGTGTTGTGGCTAAATGGTGAAATCTTGAAAAATCCCTTCAAGGACAGCTTGAACATGGCAAAAAACTCTTGATAAATAATCCTTTTAGCATCCCACTCCAACAGTTAATTTCTCACACAAAAATCTTCTTCGTAAGTTAGTTGTTTATAAGGCTAAAGTTACATAGTTAAGGGCCCAACTACAGTGGATTAAAGATGGTGACAAAATCTCCAAATATTTTTTCCAATTTCTTCAACATAAACATAAAAAGGAACACATCTCTATCATCAAATCAGCTGATGGTTCTTCTCAAACCAGCCATGACAAAATTATGAAAACCTTCCATAATCACTACAAACAATTATTCACAGATGACCCCATCAATGATCCTCTTATTCCTATTTTGGAGGATAATCTTGTAGGTTGTATACCCTGCAAAATAGACCTTGAATACACCATTTTTCTTGATCACTACCTTTCTTTAGAAGAGGTAGATGAAGTTATGCTAAGTATGGGTTTGGAAAAGAGCCCAAGAATGGATGGTCTTTCAGTAGAAGTTTATTGAGCTCTTTAACCACACATTAGAGAAGATTTTTACATGTATCTTGAAGGCATTGAAACTGGAACTTTAGGAGCTATCATTAATCAAGGTCTAATTAAACTCATTCCCAAGGGAAAACAAGAAGATATGGTGAATGGTTGGTGACCCATCACCTTGCTTAACACATCTTACAAAATCATTACCAAAGCCTTGGCCAAAAGAATCAAGCCTATTTCTCAAGAAATATTTAGACTTGAGCAAACCAGATTTCTAGGTGGCCAATTTATATTAGATAATTTGATTCTTGCCTAGGAGATGGTTGAATGGGCACAACAAATTACTTAAGATGCTCTCATTATCAAACTTGATTTTGACAAAACCTATGATCGTATTCATTGGCCCTTCATCCTCAAAATGCTTTAGTGGCTAGGTTTTGGCCCTAAATTCTATGCTCATGTTAAAATGTTATTCATGGATGCAAATGCTAGATCGGTGATTAATGGATCTATTTCTCCCCAATTCCCTCTCCAAAAGTCCATCTGCCAAGGCTACCCTCTTGCCCCTTTCCTTTATGTTCTTATAGCAGATACTCTTGGATATCTCTTGCAACACACACATGCAAATGACCTAATACGAGAAATTTCTCTTCCTGGTAATACTATAGCTTGTAATTCCCAATTTGTTGATGACATCATGATCTTCATTCAAAATGAGGCCGAGGAGGTTAACAATACACTAGATATTCTAGAATACTTATGTGCAGTTTTGGGAGCTCAATTGGCTATGCACAATATAGAATTCTTGATGAAACATCCCAACCCTCATTCACCATGGTTCCCCAAGGAGTGGAAAGAGGTGAAACATGGAATGATTACAAGATAGCTTGGCATACCTTATGGTATTGGTGTCTCTCTAAAGGAGATGTGGAATTGGTTTTTAAGTAAAATCAAGAACAAATTATTATCTAGGACAAATCATTTCTTTTTTATGGTGGGTCACATTCAAGTGGCAAATAAAATCTTTTTGGGAAATCATGTTTATATCTCTTCATGTTGGCTTCCCTTTAAAACATGCTACAATCAAATAGCATAGCTCATATGGAACTACCTTTGGGCCAATTGGGGGAAAAGAAAGGCATGCCCCCACATCATGGTCACACTACATTTTTCTAAAGGATAAAGGAGGCTTGGGTATCATTAACCCTTTCACTCAGGGGGTCTATATTTCAGCTAAATGGATTTTGAGAGCTTTGGAAGGAGATATTCCTTGGAAACACATAATTTTTTTTGCATACAAACTACTACAGTAGAGTATCATGGAACATAAATCATTAGCATGATAAGATCTTACTAGCTCTATTTTTCAAAACCCATGGATCAACTTCATTTAATAGAATTTGGAAGGCTTGGTAGATAGTTTCTCACAAGCTACCCTGGTATGATCAAACTTTTAGCCATGGATTGAATTTTTCTACTTCATCCATCTAGTAGAATTGGTTGGTCCAACTCAACAGAACACCTCTTGCCAAGTGATTCATAAATTCAAAGCTAAATGTTTGTTCAAAAAAGGCATTTAAGTGTTTTAGGACCTATGGAACCCCACAAGCTTCACATGGAGATCATGGCATCAACTTAAGGTTTTCTTCAACCTTAGATTTAGTGACAAGTTGGTAGTGCTTGAAATCTAAAAATGGTTCTAGCCAATTTGCCAATCTTGCTATCCACATGTTGCCATTCTAACTTGATTAAGGATTAGAGATGGCCCAATGGCCGCAACTTCCAAAACTTCTCTCTCAAGGTGATCTACAAAGAACTTCTTCCTGGTCTACCCCTTGCTCTTCATCTTAACATGATTTGGAGGAGTAAATTTAGCAGGGCTAAATGGAATAAACCCAGTCTTTAGATATGGCAGTCTAAAGTTGACTCTTGCTCCCAACTCACTACTTGGAAACTCCTCCATGCTAAGCTTCTGATTGGGAAACACCTTAAATTTTTGCATCCTACTCTCTCTTACCCATTTTGTGGTAAGGTCAAGTCCATCCCACATTGCTTCTAGTTTTGCTCAAATACTAGATCTCTTTGGTCTTCCCTTATGACCACATTGCCTACCATCTTCCATTTTGCTTGGTCCTAAAAAACAACCTACTCAATTGTTTCATCTCCCAAAATGTGATCACCAAAACTTATTGTCATGTTATCATTAACTACATTTGGAAGTTTTATTGTATGGCTACGCTCTCACAAACATTCCTACCCCTACGTATCAAAATCCAATTGATTTGTGCATATTTAGATCTCGAGGTGTCCATTATGTTTTCTTCCATTACAAAACATCTCATGCCCAATAATGATCTTGCTCAACAGGTAGGTAATCTTAAAACACAATTACAAAAAATGGAAGAAGAGACTCATAAGTATGGTACACCTTAAAACACAGTTCTTGGAAAATGTTTTATGTGGCATCATAGTATGGTACACCTTGAATTTACAATCCATAACTAGAATGAGCATTGTTTTTAGCATGTTTTTATAGAAATGTGTTGGTATCATTATGCTCTAGAATCGTATCTTTTGACATATTGTTGAAACATTAAGTTGCTCTATTACAATATAGCTATAATAATTGTAGGTTAAGCTATCTTCAGCTGTAGCTATTTTATCTATGTGCCTCTTTTGATTGTCTCTGACTATTTCCCGTGTTCTATTAAAAAAATTATATGCTTAATACAAAAAGAAAAGAAATGCAGGAAAACTACAACATTGTGGGGTAGTTAAACATTTATGTAGCAGCCAAATGTATAATTACGCCGAGAGGCGTTCCTACATTCACAGCACAGATGGAGAACAAGAGATAAAAGATTCATAAACAAATTCAGATTCTATGAAATTTTATAAGATTCTAATAAAAGTAAAAATATAAAAAAAAGAAGTTGAAAGGAATTTTAAAAAAAAGAAAAAAATAAAATGCGAGCTGGATGGAAAGGAAGGTGGATAGCAGTTTCAAAGAAGCCATCACTATCCACTAAGATCAAAGAAAGAAATGTTACAAGGAATGGAATATCAAAAGACACACAATCATTTCTATTTACATTGCCTCGAGAAGGTATCTCTCGGCGTACTTTAGATATATTTTTTTAAATATAAATATACTAGTGTAATAGTCAAACAAACAAAGGTGCCTACTCCCAAGTGGCAAACCATCATGATCTTCCAATTGAAATGATGGGAAAATGCCATGCATTACTCCGTGCGACTATTTCAAGGCTTTTGATGTTAACTCATTCCATTTTCTTTTATGTTCACACCATTTTTTCAATCTCTTTATGCCAAGAGGCATTCCTACATTCATAGCACGAATGGGAGCTAAAAGATTCCAGAATTTCTATGTAAACTTATAAGATCCGAATCTAGAATCTTTATTAGAAAAACCAAATAGTCACTCCAGAAATTAAAAAACCAAAAAAAAAAAGAAGATGAAAGGAATTAAAAAAAAAAAAGAAAAAAAGAATCAATTTCTTTTTTGGTTTTTATTTTTATTTTTTTCCAATTTCTTTTTAGTTTTTATTTATTTATTTTTCAATTTCTTTTTTGGTTTTTATTTTTTATTTTTTCCAATTAGTTCCATAGTTTTTGTGATTTTCTTATTTTCAATTTTGGTTTTTATTTTTTATTAAAATATAAATATACTAGTTGTATTTCAATAGTAATTATCTTTATCTCCTTAATGTAAACAATTTGGAAGTATTTATCTTCCCATATAAAACAAACAATCCCAGTTAAACAATTTGGCTATATTTATCTTTATTAGCCGATAGTCTTATTAGTGGGAGCTTTTTGCTCTCAGAAATCGTCAGACGCCGGAAATGTGGGACGCCGGAAATTTCATTTGCCAGGTAATTTCATTCGCCAGGTAAATTTTGTTCGCGGGAAATAGTTTCGTCCGCCATTTTTTCTAACAACTGAAATGTGTTTCCCTGCTTGGTAGTCTGCTTCCACGTCCGACAGTTTGGTTTTCCAGTTTTCTCCTTCCACGATTTTTTCAGATGCATCTTTTATATTAGTTCTAAAATTGAGAGCGGCAAAGTGTCATTTTATTAAATTGAGGGCAGTGAAAAATTGAACACTGTAAAATTGAAAAAAACTATTGTTTCTGTGACTTCATGGATGCCCATTCCATGTTTTGCCCAGATGTTTTGTATGGACAGTGAGAGAGCGGTGCCTTGGAGGTATAAATAAACATCTTCTGCTACGTATATTTTTTGCCAAGTCCTCCGCAGGTAAATTTGTTGTTCTTTATTTCTACATTTTTTAGGCTTCTACTTTTTCAATATTCATCCTCTATTTTTTTGTTGACAGCCTTCCACCGGCTGAGGAGTTTTATAAAGAAAAACTATGTTTATGGTAACAACCCTTCTCTATTATATTATACTATAGGATCTCTAAATATATAGAGATAAATAAAACATGATATATGCACAGTTTTTAAAATCCTAAGAAAAATAAAAAAATTATTGTAATTCTCTGGCATTATTTTATACTTATAATTATTCTATACACTTATATATCAGGAATTTTGGTCTTCTAAAATTTCTATGGAGGCTCTTTTCTAGATACTGATATTGCAAATTTGCAATGCATACCAGATGATAGTTTAAGCACTTTCTCATAGTTACAATGTTTGAATACCTTTTTTTTTTAAATATTCATTTATTTATATAATTTTAATTTCTTTCAATTTTACTTTAATTTTTAATTTAAACAGAAAGAAACTGTAATATGTATATAAATATTTTTATATATATTACTATTTATGTATATACATATACATATATATTTTGTTCATTTACACTTCTTCATGTCTTTATTATGAATTTATTTTTTATTTATATTGTACAGAATGAAAAATGTAGAGTAATGGATTGTTTTAAATTAGTTTCTAATTTACCACAAATACTAATTGAATAGTGTTTAAATTGAGTGTTTGTATGTACATTTCTTACTAGCCTCCCATTACAAATTTACTAAAAATTAGCAGTTGCACGAAATATGCCCAACAAATTAGCTGATAGGATAAAATACTTAATAAAAATATGAAGTTTTGAAAAAATGATGCAACTATTCAAGTATAATTAGCAACTATTCAAGTATGATTAGCCACACAACATGAAAATTTATAAACCTTTTAAATAGTAATCTGCAGATGATAACCACCAGAAGCTAAAGGGAGTCAATAAATATTAAATGGCCAATATCAATCCTCAACACAACTCCCCATATTCAAAATCAACTTTTTAAAAAATGGTCTTCATTAATAAAGGAATATAATAATCAAGTTCATAGCAATTTGATTTTTTTAATTTTATTTGATTTGGATATTTATGTATACAAGTTGTCATTTGGATATTTATATCTACATGATACCAAGAATGGGCGGTGTGACTGAAGAGAAGTACATACTTGTTAAAGTACACAATGAGAATGCCTAGTTCATCTCCAATTAAGTTAACATAACTAAAGAAAAAGAAGAACATAATGATTTCAAACGAACAAGAACCTAAAACAATATGTGCAATGCCTAAAAACACAAAGCTATGTCGATTTGCCACTCATAAAGTGAACATAACCAAAGCAAAACAAGTGTATTGGAAGTCGTGGACTTTATATTATTTTAATGGAAACTATGGACGTTATACCCAAATCGGAAAAACCATCCCAAGACAACCTAATTCTTTTGGCACAAAATTTTCCAAGCAATACAAGGCTCTGTTGCATTCAATTGTTGGAAAAAAACTCACAATTCAGTGCAGGAGAAGCAATTCAGAGATACCCAAAAGCTCAATGGCAACACAAAATGAAGTGCCCAAAATGGGGTCTTCAACAGACATGGATTGTATTTTGACTGGGTTGGATTTGCAATGTGTTATTTCTTGTGTTGCAAAATGATGATAAATCTAAGGGCAAAAAAATGATGTCCTTGTCATCTAGCTTTGAGAAATCAGAGAAACAAGAATTTGATGGGATGTTGAATGTGGTTTAGGATACACTTTTATTCATATCTCTTTTCTTTTTCTAGGGCAATGTCAGTGTTTGTAAATGCATGTACAAGTCAGATTTTTTTAATCCTTGAATGTAATATTTTTTTGTTATATCCTCAACTATAATATTGTACATATAACCTTTTCATTTGAACTCTGTAATATCCAATTGCATAATAGATAAGGTTATATTTACAAAATTGCAAATTGATTATTTAGTAATTAGTAAGCTTTATCTCATTCAAATATAACTCACGTCTTTCATTTTGATAATGCCATGTTAAATCCTATAGATCTGCAAAATCAAAAGTAATACTTGGTTGCTTCTAAATAACAGAACTAGAAAAAAAATTATGACCTAAACATTTCAGTTTGGTTTTTTAGGCACCTTTAAATTTGTAAATTTCATCTATCTACTCCTCTACATAAACACCGAGTAACACTATGGTATAATGCATCTATAATTAATTGTATATGCAGCAGTAAATCAACTCTGTGTAACAATAATAAAACTATACCCTATCGGCTACTCCGTTGCGCACAAATTCAATGCAACTGCTAGTTTAAATAGTTTGGTTATAGTTATCTTCCTGAGTAATATAAACAATGCAAGTTAAAATACTATAAAATTCCTGGGATTAGTAAAAATATTATAAAATTTCTTATAAGATGGACACTTCAATTAAAACATTGTCAATTTTGTATTTGAAATTTGTACATAAAGGGTCTTAAATGTCACGTAAATTGTCAAAGCATGACAATAATGTGGGGAAATTTATAATTGGCATTCAAGAATGTACTACAAAATGTAGATTAAAATAAAGGTTTCATCATGTTTCTTCGAACCGTTGTTTCCTACCAAGAGATTCTAGTGGGCTAGGCCTTATTGATGTCAATTGAATAAAGCATTACTTGACATTTTAAGTGGATTGTTAGAGCTTGTGATGGTAATGAATTTTGGAAAAAATTTCTTAGAAATTTCATTGCTTCCAATTCTATGTATGTTCCTCTAGCCTCAAATGGCCTCGATTTCCATTCTCTTGCAATTTCTCTCATGCCTATTAAAATCAATGGAACTTTTATGATAAAAATTACTCAGTAGGCTTCGGAAGCCTTAGTTACCATGGAATGGGGATGGATTTTATAATGGATTATCCATCAACCAACAATCTATATGGCAGTCTCTCATCATCTTGTTTCAAAGTAAATTGTTGATGACAACTCCTTGGATGCACTCCCTTAAGCTCTTTAGAAGCCCAAAATTAGGCACCTTCAAGATCTTTACTTGAAGGCTAATTCCACTTAGCTTTCTTGGTCTCAAGCCAAAGTGAAGTTTAACTTAAGCCATGCTGACCAAGACCTTCCAAGCAATGATTAAGGTCGTGCCTTCTTAGAATTGGCACAAAATATTAGTGTGCTCCATTAATCCTTTGTAGAAGAATTGAAAATGGTATGTTAGTAATCCTTTCTATAATTATACTCCTAAGAAAGGATATAGGTGGGGTTTCACCTCATCTTCCCATGGTTCATGAACTAAATAATAGGTGGTCTCTTTAGTCATCCTATTGTATCTTGGCTAAGTATTTTCAATAAGTTTGGAAAGCAATTGTGGAACCCAAAGTTACCCATTTTACCTAGTGTTTTCTTTAAGAGGGCCTTCCTATTGGCACCCATGTAATACATCCTAGTTTGTCTTATACAAGATGTTTTTTTTGTGGGAAACAGAAGCCATTCTTCATCTCTTCTAGTTTTGTGTTTGTGTGTAAAAAATAGATCCATTATTTTTTTACCTCTAAGGCTTGAACCCTTTACTTTTTGTAATGTCATTCTTAGTGATGGCACTAAGTTTTCTATAGAATTCTCCTAACTTTGGAATGCTTTTAGGTTGTAAATTATTTTTAAATAAGATAATTTTTTTAATTATTTTTGCTCATTTTGTTGTGGATACTAACTTTTCATTCACTTCAAATTGTTGGTGATCTCTAATGTTCTCACATAGATTCAAGTTCAATCTAGCAAGATGGTACTAGAGCTCCAACATTTGTAAACCTTGCTTGATTATTGGGGGAATGCTCCTTGCATAATGGCTAGGGTTCTACTTTCTTCTCCTTCATATGCTAGATTCTGCCACTGAGATTGGTGATGTAGCTACTCTAAGTCCTCTTAGATTTTCCCTCACAACTATTAGAGAGCCTCCACTCCTCTGTCACCACCATTGATTGGGTAATGCTTTTGCTAGACCCTGCCACCACCTTTTCCATTCAGTCACCAAGGTAGGTGGTCTTTGTTTGTGGATCACTCTTCTACATCCTCTTAATATCATGGATGTGACCCTCTTGATCAAGGAAGATTTCCTCACTTGACTCTTGTTATATCATTGATGCGAACTATGTAGAATAAGACATAGGAGGTTCTAGAGGATGGAGATAATGTTATCCTGCTTTCTAGTAACCTATGGAGGATGGAAAGGATATATTAGGTGGAGGGTAGGATAACCTAGATGGGCAACACCAACATCCCCCACCCCCTAAACATTTGAATTATACTTGCAACATAATTGTACTGGTTTATTTTTATTTTTGTTGAACTAGGACTTGATAATTATATCCCTTGTGGAGTTGTTCTCTTATTGTTTTGTGTGGTTATTTCTATTTGTTAACAAATGTACATATTTATTTTACTCCCAAATTTACCTATCTAACTCTAGAATGTGATCCCATACTACCTGAAGAGCGGAAAAATGATAAGAGGAAAATCACAAAAAGATAATGCAATAAACACAATACTGCTTACCTCAAATCACTCTTACTCCTCCTAGAGTGGAAGTAGAGTGCACCCTTGTCCTACTTGATTTTCTCTATTGATGTGATATTATTGCTCAAATTGGATTTCTCAATGAACCAGCATAATCTTGCTTCTTGTGAAATTCTAGATCTCCTCATTCAAATCTTCATTCCTTCAAATGAGTAGAATGAGAGGGATATTTATATGATCTTAGGATAATAGGATGGATGGATAGGATTAGATTAGAGAGGAATGGTTGAGATTTAATGAGACATGGATCAACATGGATCAAGGATGAATGGTGGAGATTAAAGGTGAATGGATGTATGAGATTAAATGAGAAGACATTATGGGAAGGATAGTACCTATCCTCATGTAGTCAGCTAGGATTGAAATGAAGAGTGTAGATGGAGTTAGTTATTTTTAGATTTTTGTACAAGTTAAGTAGAGAATAATTAATTAAATAAAATTATTTAATTAATTATAGGATAGGAGTGATGTAGGAAAATTAAATAAATTTAATTAGAGAGAAAATTGGACACAATTAATTAAATAAATATTAATTGAGTGATCATAGGAAATGGGTTTAATTAATTAGTTAAATATAATTTATTTAATTAATTCGACATAAAAGGGTCCTAAGATGAAAGTGTTGCAAGATGGTGATGTTAGTAGTGTTGTAAAGGCAAGGTCAATTTTAGGTGGCTACATTTTGCCCCTCTTTGATATGGCGCAATGACTAATAGAAGTGGCATTGTGTAAAAGAAATAGATTATGCCTGAGTCAACTAAAGGGATGATGAAGGAATGATAGAGGAATGATGCCCCCTCAAGAGGCCATCAGGAATATATTCTGAGTGGGCTCTTGAAAAGAAGAAAAAGGGGTCAAATAGAAGTGGACAAGAAATGAATGAAGAAGATAAGAAAAAAAAAAGTGGATGAATAAGAATGTGGGATGGATAAAGTTAGTAAGATTGAATAGGAATAGTTAGTGCAGGCTAAACATGGAGGATACGTCCTATGGTATGGTGTAGGTTGGGATAAATTATTGATTGGATGGATAGAGGTGTGGATGAGGGAAATAAAGAGAGATGTGTGGGATTTGATTATGCTGGTATGTAAAGAGTAATCCTATATTTTAATATAGAAAAGGATATTATGCACCAAGGTATAAGGAACTAGGGTGACAAGGTGTCCATTGCATAAAAGGATACCCCAGCACATCACAAGGCATTTGACAACCTCAATGAGTATTGTGATGAGACAACCGATAAGGTCATAAGAGAAACTATGATGTATAGCACCATTATATGAAGGATGATGATACCATTATGGCAGGTACGTTACAAGGATTGATGTAGATGCAAGGTAAAATGATGATGCAGATGCAAGATAAAATGATAATATAGATACAAGATAAAATGATAATGCAAATGCAAGATAAAAGTGCTAATGCAGACAAGCAAACATATGTCATTGGGCACCATGATATGGAATACCATGATGTAATTATGACAATATGCTACAAGGATTGATACAAATTCAAGTAAAATGATAACACACATAAGTAAGCATGCACAAATGATAAAAACAAACAAGGTTGTTGCCCCTACCAAGTTGAAAATCGATGATTGATTGATTGATTGGATAGTGTTATGGGAACGATATATCCCAAGAACAACACAAGGATAGGGAACAATATATCCCAAAGATGATGATTGATTGAGTTGATAAGTTTGATAGCAAGGTAGGAAAAAAAACTGAGGTATGCTTTTGGATGATTTGGCTAGATTGCTTGACTGGATTGGTATGGATTAAGGATGGCTTGCATTCAATTTATTTCTTGAATTTTTGTATACTTGATTTTTTTTGGATTTTTGACATGTTTTGATTTTTTTATCTTTTGATAGGTAACATTGGATTACATTTGGATATCCTCTTTGTTGGATACCAATGACAAGGGAAAACCAGGTCTAAGGGAAAGGATAAAGGTAGGATTGGATGGATGGATAAAAGGATTATCGATAAGGTATGGGATGGATGGAGATGCATAATGGATGTATGGGGGTTAGGATGTGATCTCCAAGGACTATGTTGCATAAGAATAACATTCCCCACTCTAGATATTATACTCGATATTTTGTGTGATAATGAGTACAACGATAGGAGGATAGCTTTGGTTAGAAAGATTAAGTATATCAAGGGATGTCCAAAGCATTTTTCAACATTATGCCTCTGTCCTTTATCAAGATTAAAAGTAGGAGGGAAGGATGGTTCAAGGTTAACTGGAATAGGTATGTGGATATAATAGATAAGGATGATAGGATATGAGGGATGTGTTAGGATGGGATAGATGAGACAACTTGCCCCCAAGTGTAAGTCACATAGATAATTGGTTTACACTTGATGCCCATAAATGGGTTTTCATCATGGTACTTATCCAAGGTGCCATGAAATGGTTTTCACCATTGGATGAATGATTTCTCTTACCATTTTGTTTTTTTTTTTGGATTTTGACGACATTGATAGCTTGATATTCAAAGACTCTTCACATGTCCTTGCCTATTATATTCGGTTGATGTAGATGTGATTATCATAACATGCCAATAGTGACCTTCCTAGAGTAACTGCTTTGTCAAGATGCAAGCACTCTCATACAATCCATTGATGTTATCATGATCCTCATTAATAACTGAGATGGCCTTATCCAAATGTTTGCATCTTGATAGGGTACCATCATAGCCCATATGGTGGAGTGTTGTTGTCACAGCACGACGAACTTGGGGATTGGGATTTTTGGATTTAAGACATGACTTTTGATTTTGATATGGGATGTGAGATGTGGAATTAAATGATTGTGGTGGATTTGATTTGGCCAAAGAGGTTGGTGATGTAGATTTGTTTAATGTATTTTTGACCTGTCAAACACTAGATGGTGGATTATGAAGTTTGGATGTGTGACTACGGTGGTGATTAGTATGGCGATTAGGACCAAATTTTTTGTACAAATTGGAAGGTGGTGGATGCCTATTATTAACAAGATTCATCTTTTAATTTTGCTTCATGTTTTGTGTGATTGTTTGGTTTGGACATTTTGCTTTCTTGATGTGGTAGGTCCATTTTGGATGCTTTCCTTATCTTTTGGCTTCATATTCTTTTGACATGGGATTTGAAGTTTTTACTTTGCATGTTCTATGATTTTGTTGGTCCTGATCAAGGGATGGATGATGTGGAGGATAAAGTTTGTGAGTAGAGATGGTGGAGGTAGAAGGATTGCTAGAAGTAAGTTTATTGTAAGGTCTATCAATGGTTCCTATCTTGATGCTCTCATTGGATGTGGTTTCCTCAGTGGTCGTTGAAGTACCATTAACACCATTAGTTTGCTTAGATGATTGATATTTGATGCCTTGACCATAAATGTAGATTGCGATAGGCTCCAAGATGCCTTGTTCATGAAGGCCCAATCCTTTTCCATGGTAGTTCATGATTTGACATATCTTTTTCGAAATAGAATATTTGTTTCTTTTGAAGAATGATGTGAGATCATTGGTATGCTACTAAGAATAATCAGAATTTGTTATTGTCTCCTCTTTGAGTGGATATGACTTGTCAAAGATGGTAGAACCTATTGGATGGGATTCATGTTCTTTCTCATTATGTATGCTTGGTGCATTAGGATCATTGTGTACACTTGAAGTTTATTGATCATTGTTTATACTTGTCATGTTTTGATCACCTGATTATTCAATAGTGTTAGAGCACTCTGATATACTAAGAGGGGGTGAATCAGTATATACCACAAATTAATCCAATTCACCTTTTATCTTCAAAATTTTCTACTGTCTTAAACAAATAAACAGATAATGCAACAATTTAAAACATAATCACACAACCACACAACCATAACACCAAATTTATGTGGAAAACCCTAGAAGGGAAAAACCACGGTAAGCAAGCTTCTTGGATCTACTGTCCAAATCCAACCTCACAAATAAAAACAGGATTACATATTTTATGGGCTACAACCCAAAGGAAGCTTCAACTCCCTAATACATTATTTTATGGCTACAACCAAAGGAAGCTACAACTCCCTAAAGTGCTACAACACTTACAGAAAGAGGCTACAACCTCTATACAAGATACTTGAAAAAATCTTCTACTCAACCACCTCCACAGCATCAACACCCTTCACTCTGACATATATCTTCAACCCCTCTGCTCAACGAACTCTACTCCCTTCAACACACTTCCATACACAAATACTCACATCCACACTTGCACATACATCCTCGCACCCTCACACACACATACACACTCTTTTCATACCAAACAAGATCTTTCATTTATATCCTCCACAAGCTTCAATATCTTTCTCCTTCGTCAGCCAAGATGAAATGTGTAGCATGAAACATGCAACGGCCACAACAAAGTCAGAACCCAAAAACATGTAGAGATCTAATGCAGTTCAAACCAAGTGATAAGCAGGATCTATTTCATCTTAACACACCTCTCCATTCTGGTGTACACTTCCAAGCACATGGCACAAACACAAAAGCACACCAAGTTGGCCCAGCAAACACTTAACCTCTTATGCATTAGCTCCAACCCCAAAGAGGTACCGGAGAACCCAAATAACATCATGTAGTTCACTTCACATACATTATATGACTTGCAAAAATATTATCATACACACCTTTCATAACTTCATGTTACTTCTTGTTGGCACAAACAAATAGACACTAAACCCGACATCACTTACAAACTCTGAATACACAGTCTTGAACTATATATTTGAAAAACAAACTTACAGTACACTTCAACACCTAAAACTTGAAATAAGAAAACATATAGACATTCTAAACTCATCCTCCAAATGGCAAAGCCAAATAATGTAATGTGGTGAAATGCAGTGGCTTTCGCATTCTCCTCCTGAAAACCCTAATCAACAATATGATATGTCTTTGTTTTTCTGACTAAGGAGAACCTCTGCAGTACAAATTATCATCTAAAACTTAAATATAACATACTCTTATATCTATCCACCTATCCTCCAAGCCACAGTATCACATCTTCAAATGTGGAGAAATGTAGAGCATTCCTCTAACTCTTTTTGTTTGCAACAACACCGAACCATTATCTTCATTCTCCTAGCTCTAGAATCTTCTATGGTAACTCCTATGCTCTAAAATCAGGAACATACATACTTCACACCTGTTTATGTCTAACTTCCAAACCACAAGGCCATACCTTCAAATGCAGAGTAATGCGAAGCATTCTATCGAGCTTCTTCAATGCAACTTTCAGTGCCTTGGACTATCTGAAACATTTTACACTTTCCTTTCAAATCTTAAGCAATTCTTCTCATAAGAAAACAATGAATACAATATTCACCATATCAAATACTACAATCACAACACCATACACAATAATTACAGCTCTTTGCATCATAAACAAGAAAAAATAACTTCTTCATATCAGTAAACTCTTCATCCTGTCAACTTTCCTCTGTCCATGAACTTCAAAAGATAAGGTACAACTATGTACAACATACTCATGGAATTTATCACCATATCCTTCACCACACAACTCCTTTGATCATCATTCCTTTTTCTACTTCTTTGAACTACTCCTTACCATCTTCTTCACTTCACAATACCTCTGATCATCACATGCAACCTTCCACAACATTGCTCTATTGGCATCAATGACAACACATATGCAACAAATAGTAGCCATGTTATGACTTGCTTTTCTTCATTATTGATGTAAGTAAGATGTTCATTAGGATGTGGTGTGATATGATCCAAATCATTTGTTTGATTTTCTATGTGTTTATGGGGACCAAGTTTCTCATCATGGGATGTTATTGAATGACAGATAAGAGTACTTGGGATGTCTTGATCATGGATAGGATCTTGTTCATATATAATATCTTGATCATAAAGAGGATTAATCTGGATAATGTGATATTGAGTTTGGACAGGATGAATTGGGATGCTTTGATCTTGATTTGGTGATGGGCAAGGTTGATCATGCTTTGGATTTGACTCTTGACATAGCTCTAGGTTTTATTGGATGGACATGATGGGCTTTAGATGTTCATCAACATGGATGCACGATGGAGTTTCACTTGAACTTATGGTAATAGACTCTTCAATAGCCTTGATAGGCATTAGATTGCATGATGGTTTTCAATTCCTTGCTAATAGCCATTGGGTCACATCCTTCATAACTTTATGGGTTGATGGACAATATAATGGATGGATAATGAGGTTAGATGTTGTAGGATTAGGATTAGGATTAGGTGGATGGATAATAGGATTGGCATTAGGATCAGGTGGTTTGGTAATATGATTGGGATTAATAGGATTAGGATTAGGATCAGGTTGATGGATAATAGGATTGGGATTAGATGGATGGTTTGATGGGGGGTCTAATGGATAATGGATTATAGGGATGGATGGATTGGGAGATGGAAGATTGGCATAGGATGCAAAGGCTAGAGTTGTCTTTCCCTTGTCAAAGGTAGCATAAGGATGAGGAGGACTCATGGATATTGGATTTTGGCTTAAGGGGTAGCTAGTGCTAGCATGTTCTTGTTGTAAAGGAGCTTGATGGCTACATGTATTCACATGATGATAATGTTCAAGTTCATCAAAATATGCATCATGATCAACAAGGTCCTCATGTTCAAAATATGGTTCATTATATATAAGATCCTCATGTTCAAAATATGTGTCATGATCTAGAAGGTCATCATGTTCACTAGTAGCAAATTATGGACCTCCTAGGGTTGTGATTTTGGGTTGAGAAATATTCATGGGATAGGTTAATGTAGGATTGGTTTGATATGTGGTATATGATGGAGATGTTGAATGAATTTAAGATGTAGATGGATTAGGTTGATAGGATGGTTATGATTGGTGGGTTGGAGATGACACATGGGATTTGTTGATAACTGAGAAGGGGGGTGAATCAGTTATCTTAATTAATTTAACTTTCTGTTCTTCTTTAATAACTAGTGCAGCATCAAAACAAGTAAGCATCCATAACCATGAAAGTAGAAACAAAATCAATACACATAACACAATGATTTTGATGTGGAAAACCCTGTTAAGGGAAAAACCACGGGGTGACTAACCCAAGATTATATTCTCTATTAAAAGAATAGAAGTACAAAATGGCACTTGCCAATTAGGGCTCACTACCCGAGAATACTGCTCACAAGAGGCTCATTGCCTACAAGAGACTCACTATCTACAAGGTATAAAGAAAGTAACAAGATACTTGAACTGATAAGAAGCATCCACATATGCTGAGGTTCAGTTCTGGTTAGGCTCAATACACTGATCTACTGCACTTCATTCTTCCTCTTCTTTGGTGCTATTGTCCTGTCACATACCGGACTTGTACTACTGCTTTCACATTGTTCTCTACTTTTCTTTGCACAACACAACACACCACACACCCCTTCTCATCGAAATCCATCTGGTATATATATCCGCACAAGGGATTTCAACATCTTTCTAGTCGGCATCCAGAATACTCAATATTTTCCCAAACTCTGGTTTGTCGGCTGAATCCGTGCTTACGAAGTGATGCGTATCAAAGAGATGCTTATATAGAAGTCATCAATCATGTCAGCCAATCATGAATGATCCCTTAAGAAACTTGATTACCATCAATATCTGATCTGGATTAAGGTCTGATGCTCTGCCGGTCAGTTCTTCCTTAGTCTATTCTGCCAAACAGGAACCCAACACTTAGGTGTTCATATCTTTTCACTCTTCCATCACCAGAGGCTCAATCTCTAGAATGTATTAGTCATGGTACTTCTCTTGACTTCCCCAAGTCTACACTTTACTGAGATACTTTCTCTGAGAGATCTGGACCTAATTGTCAGACCTTGTTGCATGCTCTATTCTTGGTCACCGGACTAAAATACTCTTCAATCTGACTTCTGGTATAGACACACCATGTCCTGCGGATGTGTGGTATGGACTTTGTTGCCATCAATGACAACACTCATGAACCCACACAGTGTCTCTTGCCAACAGGATTGTGGTATTGATGTGATAGGGTCACAAGAATGGTTTTGAAAATCTCTAATAATAAGATGTAGTAAGGGATCAAGACCAATAAGATCTCTAAATTATGCTTTAGAAAGAGGATCAAATCCCACATACATATGTTTAAATGCTTTTAGGCTTGTATTTTGTTGGTATAATAGAGATATTGGAGGTATTTTTTGAGGAGGGGGGTTTCTAATTATCACAACCATTTTGTCAAACCAATTAGGATTTGGGATCAGGATTAGGCTTAGATGGGGATTTGGATGGAAGGATGATTGTGATTAGGGAATGTATTAGGATGAAGTTGGATAAGAAGGATTATTAAGATGATTTGGGATGAGATGATTTGGGAATGGTTTGAAGCTTGACCTTATGCAACTTGCAAACAAAAGGATTTCACACATACATGCACAAGTTTGCAAAGGTTTTCAATTTTAGATGGCAATATGCAAGTTTTTAACCAAAATGAATACACACACCAAGCACATGAACAAATCTAATTTATTCAAATGGGATTGACTTCTAATGTGGGCACACACTCAATACCTCTCAATATTCCTTGACTAGCTAGGAATATTTTTCAAGAGTGAATAGCTAGGGGTCAAGTGGTTGGTGGCTCACCCTTTCCCTTTCCTTAGAGTCCTTGATGCATTTCCCAAAGAGATTCTATCTCTACTCAAGGAGGTACATGATGAGTAACTTCAGGATTGATTGCTAACCCTTGCACCACACTAAAAGATTGGCTGAAAAGTCTTAAGCTAGGCATGTACAAGTTCTCTAGGGCTGTCCTCGATACACACAAGGTACATGGGGCTCAATCCATGAACACTAGTCTATTGAAGGCATGTGACATAAGCACAAGCAAATGTCACTTCACCTTGTGTCTTAAATCACCAAGGGCCCCAAGGTTGTGCCAATGACAATGTAACTAGATTGAGGTACAACTTTGATTCTCCCCCCTTTATATACCCCATCAGAATGCATGGTTGAGGTCTCCCCTTAGAGTGGGTGTGTCTCCAAGGTAGGCCTCATAAGGGAAAGGTTGATAGATATTTTTGGTATCCAGGATCGCACTAAGTGAAAGGAGAGAGCATACATACACTAACACACCTTTGGTGACAAAATTGAACCAAGAGGTGTTTTTATCTCCAAGATCACCTTGTGGTGCGAGGAGAGAGCATACACACACACTTGACCCACACAAGCAAGATTAATTAACCCTTAGAAATAAAATGTGTGTGAGAATGAATATGTCTAAAGGGTGTTTTTTATTCCTGAGATCATCTTTAAAGTGAGGGAATAACATACACACACCTCAAGTCACAACCAAGCTCACCAAACAAAGAAAACATAAATATTGTTTTAATGATAAGTCTTTAACAGCGATCCTGCAATAAACTTGTTATTAGTTTGAGAAATTTTAGCCTTTGACAAATGTGAAGCTACAATTAACAAGTGTTAGGTCAAAATGATAAATATGTCAAAATCAAAAATAAAAGTGATCACACAACAAATTAAATGTCACCAACATATTCCTTAGGATTTTCTATGCAACTTTTAAAAAAATCATTGAATTTTGATTTAAAACACAAAAGTTATGACCAATTAAAGATTGTAAACAAAAGTAAACTTCAAATAATTGTACCTTGAAATCTAAGAAAAATCTGGAAAAATGGTCTACACCACTATGAAGTTGGCTAAGTCAACTTTCCAACGCCTATAATTTTGTCAAAATCCAATACATCTAGCAAAAGTTTGTGAAATTGAAAAAATAACTTCTTTAGAAGGTCAAATGAAAGAGGGTCTAGTCCTGGTGGTCAGGCAGATCGCTAGTAGTTTGGCTTCTGTGATCACATGTGGTGGTCTTGATACTGGCAATTAGTGCTATAGTCATAGTGATAGTAAATGTTAAAGATGCTACGGTTAAATGTTAGTGGTTAGTGGTTATAACCATTACTTATAAATTAAATGTTAGTGTTAGCAATTATAATTGGTGGTCAAGGATAAAAGTTAATGGTTAGCAGGGATTGTAATAAAGGCTATCGACTAACAGTAACAATTAATACTAAACTAGTTGTTAGTCTTATATCTAAGGGTTAACGCCTAGCTGTTAGTTGTTAGTTCTGGAGACCCAACAACAAAGTCATAAACAAAGTCGACAAAGCCGACAGTTAATATCATAAACACCTGACCACAACTAGCAACAAACACTTCAAACATTAATAGTCTAATGTTCCAAGCCCACTCACATCCAACCTGCACCTTGAACGATAACAATACCTGCAGCGGTTAATGGTGGCTTCCCAGCCCCAAACCCCAGGCTAGCGGGAGGTTCTTCCCAACCCCAAGGGGCTAAATGCCTAGCCCATGAGGTTTTTCCAAATCTCCCCAAATTTGAAATTTAATTTTTCTTTTCATGAATTTATTTATTTTTTTAAAATTTTGACAATGGAAATTTAAAAATAGATTTTTTTCAATAAATAAAAGTGATTGATTACTATTTTTAGCAAGTGCGCAGACCACCACATTGATCTATACTATACAGATCGTATGGATCTGTACAATACGAATCCCTAATAAAAAAAGTTGAAAAAAAATCCAACACCAAAATATGACAAATTATATCATTAGGCCTCCCAGACGCAATGGTAAGGTCTATTTTGGCCTACGATGCTTTCTATAATAGGTCAACCCTAGATTTTTACCAAAATAAACACAAACTTACAACAAAAAGCTAACAAATCCTGTAAAAAGCAAGCTAGATCAAGGGACATGGGTCCCACTGGGCGTGCTAGAATGAAGAGTGGAAATATGATAAGAGAAAAATCACAAAAAGATAATGGAATAACACAATACTTTTCACCTCAAATCACTCTTACTCCTCTTAAAGCGGAAGTAGAGTGCACCCTTGTTTTACTTGGTTTGCTCTCTTGATATGATATGATTGCTCAAATGTGGATTGCTCAATGAACTAGCATAATCTTGTTAGACTTAGGGCACACAACTGAGAGGGGGGGGGTGAATTAGTTGTGCAAAACTTTCTCTCAATTTACAAACTTAAATCCTTTTAGTGACTAGTAGCATATTAAGCATGAGACATAATGCATTCAAATCAAAAGAAGAAACTCATCAACACATGAGACACCAAGATTTTGACGTGGAAAACTTGGTTAAGGGAAAAACCACAGGGTGATTAACCTAAGAATGTATTCTCCATTAGAAGAATAGAAAGAACAAAATGGCACATGCCAATTAGGGCTCACTACCCGAGCACACTGCTCACAAGAGGCTCACTACCTACAAGAGACACACTGTCTATAGAGAAATAAGTATCACATACATGAACTGGAGAATAGCATCTTCACCATGCTTGAATCAATTCCATTAAGCTCAGTACTTCTGCCCTGCCTTTCGCTCTCCTCTTCGCTACCACTCACTCATCTCCACAAGACACACTTCAAAATGACTTCACAATCCCTTATTTATACAAGTCATCGACTTAGGAACAATCATCTAAGTTGGCAAACACCTACAAGAACATCCGCAAGACGTGTAATACATCTGGTCGGCCAGTCTCAAGAAGAACACCAATATCCAGTGGTTATTCTTCAAATGCAAACTCTAACTTCAATATGGACCACCAACATGAACTGGACATGATCCATCGATTATCATAACCTTCCCTGAATCACCAAGAACATCCGCACTTCATCAGCCTACTGGAATTCTTCTCTTCTTCAACCGGAGCTTCAAGAACATAGTCTGTCATCACTGTCACAAAGGAATAGGCTCTTCCGAATCTTCAAACCATGAACCAATCTAGTTGATACTTCATAGAGACATCCTCAAGACTTCCTCAAATCCACAGAACGAGATAGTGAATTTTTGGATCTCACCGGACCTATCTATGACACTGTCACCTCTGAACACCTGTCGGAACCGGTTCTACTTGAGCGACCATAACTTCTTTAGATCTTCATGTGGACCTCTAAAAACTTGACTGGAGCATCTCAAGACTTATATCTACAAACCGTTTAAACCGCATCCTCTGATCCTCAACCTATTGAGGACTTTTACCTTCTTGTCATCATTGTTCTTCACTGTTCTTGATTGAGACTAATTTTCTCAATATCCTCAGCACACAGCTCATCTAATCCTTCTCATTAATGCAACATGAGTATGTTGACATCAATGACAACACCGGTTAGGCCCATACTTGCAACAATCTCCCCCTTTGTCATTGATGGCAACATATGATGCGAAAAACCATCAAGACCAGAACTTCTCCTTACTGTCACAACTCCCCCTATCAACAACAACTATTCACATATCTTCTCTTCCTTTATTGCTCCCCCTTTGATCAACAACCACTTGTTTTTCACGTCTTCTCTCCCCTTTTGACATCAATGACAAAGGGCTCATACTTGCAACTCCATCACTTCAGAACATACCAGCTGCTCCCCCTGAGTAGCAGCTCCCCATCCTCAATCTGGATCACAAGATATGATTGTGATATCCACCGGACTGATGCACATTAGTGCATCTTAGTTCATCACCGGAGGGGCAATAACCCCTAACTTCTCCCTGAGGTACTCAAAAGAATCCTTAGGTAGAGGTTTAGTAAAGATATCTGCAATCTGATCCTTGGATGACACAAACTCTAATTTGACTTCATTCGTATTCACTTGCTCTCTCAGAAAGTGAAACTTGATAGATATATGCTTTGTCTTTGAATGCAACACCGGATTCTTGGATATACTTATAGCACTTGAATTATCACAGAGGATTGTGATAGGCTCCTCATACTCTACTTTAATATCTCTTAGCATCTACTTCATCCACAAAACTTAAGTGCAACAACATGCTACTGCTATGTATTCTGCTTCAGTTGTAGACAGGGATATTGCCTCTTGTTTCTTGCTTAGCCAAGAAACCAATCTCTTTCCCAAAAAGAAAGCTCCACCACTGGTACTCTTCCGGTCATCCACATCTCCTGCCCAATCAGCATCTGTATATGCATGAAGAGAGAAATCATGATCTCGAGGATACCACAAACCATACTCAACTATTCCTTTTAGATACCTAAAAATTCTTTTGATTGCCATGACATGAGATTCTCTGGGATCAGCCTAGAATCTCACAACAAGACCAATAGCCTGCATTATATCTGGTCTAATTTGAGTGAGATACAATAATCCTCCAATCATTGATCTGTACTTTGTCTGATCTGCCTTAGGAGAGTCATCATCTTTCCTCAACTTACATCTGGTTGCCATGGGAGTATTCATTGGCTTTGAATCTTCCATTCCAAATTTTCTCAACAATTCTTTCACATATTTGGTCTGAGAAATAAAGATTCCTTTCTTTGATTGATTAATTTGCAGACCCAAGAAGAAATTCATTTCACCAAGCATTGACATCTCAAACTCACTTTTCATTTGATTTGCAAAGGTTTTACACATACTGTCTCTTCCTCCAAAGATGATATCATCAACAAATACTTCAACAATCAAGATGTTTTCATGATCAATTTTGAAATATAAGTTACTGTCAGCAATACCTTTGTTGAAGCAATCTTCAAACGATGTTTGTCTAATCTTTCATACCAGCTCTTGGAGCTTGCTTTAGTCCATACAGTGCCTTCTTTAGCCTACAGACCATATCACTATGCTCAGATAATTGAAATCCATTTGGTTGTTCAATGTACACTTCTTCTTCTAAGTCACCATTCAAGAAAGCAGATTTGACATCCATCTGATACACCTCGAAAACCTTGAAGGCAGCAAATGCAAGAAATAATTTGACTGCTTCAATTCTTGCCACCGGAGCAAAAGTTTCTTCAAAATCAATTCCTTCTATTTGAGAGTAGACCTTGTAGACCAATCTGGCTTTATTTCTGATTACTTCATCAACTTCATTTAGTTTGTTCCGAAAGACCCATTTGGTTCCAATCACATTCTTATTTCTAGGTCTGGGAACAAGATCCCAAGTGTGATTTTTCTCAATTTGCATCAACTCTTCCTCCATTGCTTTGGTCCAGTTTTCATCATTGCAGGCTTCATTTATTATCTTAGGTTCAACCTTTGAAATCAGACAATATTCATCTGAGTTTTGATCAATTTTCCTTCTAGTTTGCACACCTTTGCTTTTGTCACCTATGATCTGATCTTTAGAGTGGTCCAGTCTTACATACCTTGGAACTTTGGGAGTTTCTTGCACTTTTGCTTCTTGATCAGGCTCATTCAGACCTATCTCTTCTTCCTAGTTTACCAGATTAGTCTGAATCTAACTTTCAGAAGAGGATTGAACCCCTTGAACCAGAACACCATTTTGATCATCTTCATCATATTCATAAAAAGTTGAGGGTTTCTCTATTCCCTCATCAACCTTCGCGTTTGTACTTTCTATCATCTTTCTTAGTTTATTGTTATAACACCGGTATGATTTGCTTTGAGTAGAGTAACCCAAGAATATTCCTTCATCACTTCTAGCATCAAACTTGCCTAGAAATTCATCTCTTTTGATGTAACATTTGCTACCAAAGACTCTGAAATATCTTACAGTAGGAGTAATGCCAAACCAGAGTTCATAAGGGGTCCTACTGGTATTTCTTCTGATTTGAACTCGATTAAGAGTATAGACCGCCATGCTGACAGCTTCTCTCCAATAGATCTGAGGAACATTTGCTTCCATCATCATGGTCCTAGATGCTTCTTGGATTGTCCAGTTCTTTCTCTCCACTACTCCATTCCATTGTGGTGTCCTTAGAGAAGACAACTATCTCTTAATTCCATGTTTCTCACAGAACTCTATGAACTCACCGGATGTGAATTCTCCACCTCTATCAGACCTTAGACATTTCAACTTTATTCCTGTTTCATTCTCTACCATAGCCTTGAATATTTTGAATTTCTCAAGAGCTTCTGATTTCTCCTTTAGAAAGGTCACCCACATCATCTGGGAATAGTCATCAATTAGCAACATGAAGTATCTGTCACCTTGAATACTCCTAGTTATTTCCGGACCAAAAAGATCAATGTGAACTAAGTCCAATAATCTGATAAAAGACAATTCCTTGTTTTTGAATGTGACTCTGCTCAGCTTACCCAACTGACATTCCTTGCACAAGTTGTTAGTAGGTTTCACCAATTTTGGAAGATCTCTTACAGCGTGAGTATTGCTTATCTTGATGATATTATCAAAATTCACATGACACATCCTTCTATGCCATAACCAACTCTGATCAACTTGAACAAATAAGCAGCTTTTACCAGTACCAACCAAATGGAAGATGTTACCTTTAGTTTGAGTATCAGATGCAATCTTTGTTCCGGAACTTTCAAAGATTTTGCATTTTCCATCCTTGAATCAGAGATTATAGCCTTTGCCCACCAATTGTCCAACACTCATAAGATTGTGCTTCAAACCTTCAACATACAGTACATTACCAGTTTTGTTTCTTCCATCAAAAGAAATAGTTCCTCTTCCTCTGATTCTACCAGTAGAATTGTCACCAAACTTTACCACTCCTCCTTCATACCTCTCCAAATCTACAAACTTATTTTTGTCACCTGTCATATGGTGAGAGCATTCACTATCAATGACCCAATCATCCTTCTCTTCAATTTGGGCAGCTAGAGCTCTTTCCACACTCTTAAGATTGATAGATACAGAGGACATTGAATCTTCTTCCTTGATGGCAATGAACACCCATTCATTTCTGGATTGGTTTCCTATCTCTGATTCATCATCTGTTACTCCTTCATTAACATCATCTTCATGTACATAGTAACAATTTTTTTGGAACCTTGGCTTGTTAGGATTTTGCCTTGAAAATCTTTCCAGACACCTTGAGGCAACATGACCAATCTTATTGCAGTTAAAACACTTAAAGGGTAATTTTCCTTTATACTTACCAGATCCTCTTGGAAGCCTCTTTGCAATAAGGGCTTCAAGTTGGGTAGTTTCTACTTCTTCTTCTTCCAGATCTTTTGTTATTTTTTCATACCAAGACAATTTTCTTGAAGAATTCTCTCCCAGATCAAACCTTTGTTTACCTTTAACAGAGGCACTGACTTTGAATGCAGATTCAGTCTTGGGGGGGTTGTCTCCAAACTCTGTTATTTCAAATGCAGCCAATTTCCCAACTAATTGATCTCTTGTGACATGTGTATGGGCTCTGAATTCTTCAGTGGCAGTAGCCTTGATTTTATAAGAAGCAGGAAGGGATCTGAGAATTTTACCAACAATCTCATTTCCATCCAAGACTCCACCAGTATTTCTAATTCCACAAACCAGCTCATTCACTCTTGGCATAAAAGTGGTAATATTTTCATCATCTCTCATCTTCAATTTTTCAAATTTCCCTTTTAGACTCTGTAACCTTGCACATTTAACATACCGATCTCCTTCATGCAAAAGTTTTAGTTTATTCCAAATCTCAAAGGCAGTTGGTAGGGCAATAACATTTGAGAGCTCTAAGTTAGATAATGCACTTAGAAGAGCCTCTTTGGTCCACAGATTGTTTTCAGCATCTGTGATTTCATTTAGGGTTGTCGGACCACCCTATGGGGGTACATACGCTTTTGTAACCATGGACTAGTACGCCATTCCCATACACTACAAGTGACATTTCATGCGACCTTTCCAAAGAGAAAAATTGGTTCCATCAAACTTTGGACTATCCTTCTTGTATGACGACATCCTGGATCTCCTCAAGCGGTTAAGCTCTTTTTAGAGGAACTTAGCTCTGATACCAATTGTTAGACTTAGGGCACACAACTGAGAGGGGGGGTGAATTAGTTGTGCAAAACTTTCTCTCAATTTACACACTTAAATCCTTTTAGTGATTAGTAGCATATTAAGCATGAGACATAATGCATTCAAATCAAAAGTAGAAACTCATCAACACATGAGACACCAAGATTTTGACGTGGAAAACCCGGTTAAGAGAAAAACCACAAGGTGATTAACCCAAGAATGTATTCTCTGTTAGAAGAATAGAAAGAACAAAATGGCACATGCCAATTAGGGCTCACTGCCTGAGCACACTGCTCACAAGAGGCTCACTGCCTACAAAAGACACACTATCTATAGAGAAATAAGTATCACATACATGAACTGGAGAATAGCATTTTCACCATGCTTGAATTAGTTCCATTAAGCTCAATACTTCTGCTCTACCTTTCGCTCTTCTCTTCGCTACCACTCGCTCATCTCCATAAGACACACTTCAAAATGAATTCACAATCCCTTATTTATACAAGGCATCGACTTAGGAACAATCATCTAAGTCAGCAAACACCTACAAGAACATCCGCAAGATGTGTAATACATCCGGTCGGCCAGTCTCAAGAAGAACACCAATATCTGGTGGTTATTCTTCAAATGCAAACTCCAACTTCAATGCGGACCACCAACATGAACTGGACATGATCCAACGATCATCATAACCTTCCTTGAATCACCAAGAACATCTGCACTTCATCAGCCTACTGGAATTCTTCTCTCCTTCATCTGGAGCTTCAAGAACACAGTCTGTCATCACTGTCACAAAGGAATAGGCTCTTCCGGACCTTCAAACCACAAACCAATCTAGTTGATACTTCACAGAGATGTCCTCAACACTTCCTCAAATCTATAGAATGGGATAGTGAATTTCTGGATCTCACCGAACCTATCTGTGACACTCTGTCACCTCTGAACACCTGCTGGAACTGGTTCTACTTGAGCAACCATAACTTCTTTAGATCTTCATGCGGACCTCTAAAAACTTGACTGAAGCATCTCAAGACTTATATCTACAAACCCTTTAAACCACATCCTCTGATCCTCAACCTATTGAGGACTTTTACCTTCTTGTCATCATTGTTCTTCATTGTTCCTGATTGAGACTAATTTTCTCAATATCCTTAGCACACAGCTCATCTAATCCTTCTCATTAATGCAACATGAGTATGTTGACATCAATGACAACACCGGTTAAGCCCATACTTGAAACAAATCTTACTTCTTTTGAAATTCTAGATCTCCTCATTTAAATCTTCATTCCTTCAAATGAGTAGAATGAGAGGGATATTTATATGATCTTAGGATAATAGGATGGAATGTTAGGATTAGGTTAGAGATGAATGCTTGAGATTTAATGAGACATGGATCAACACATGGGTCAAGGATGAATGGTTAAGATTAAAGGTGGATGGATGGATGAGATTAAATGAGAAAACGTTATGGGAAGGAAAGGACCTATCCTCATGTAGTCGATTAGGATCGAGATAAAGAGTGTAGATGGAGTTAATTATTTTTATATTTTTGTACAAGTTAGGTAGAGAATAATTAATTAAATAAAATTATTTAATTAATTATAGGATGGGAGTGATGTAGGAAAATTATATTAATTAAATAAATTTAATTAATTTAATTAGAGAGAATATTGGACATAATTAATTAAATAAATATAATTTATTTAATTAATTGAGTGATGAGAGGAAATGGGTTTAATTAATTAAATAAATATAATTTATTTAATTAATTGGACATACAAGGGTTCTAAGATGAAAGTGTCACAAGATGTCACAAGATGGTGATGTTAGTAGTGTTGTAAAGGCAAGGTCAATTTTAGGTATCTACACTACCATATTTTTTGAGGATCTAATCATATATACTTTAACTCTTAGTTGTAATTATGATGATAAGTGTTCCCTTAGTGAGGAGAACTAGATGAAATATAGACATCGATGGTAGAGATTAAAAGGACTACCATCAAACAAATCTTGACCATACAATTTGCAATAAACATATGATTGTGACATGGAACCTTGTCCTATTGCACTAAATCCATATTTGTGATATATGAAAAAGATCTTGACCTTAAATTTATTACATTTTCTAAAATAATATTATTTATATAGTCACAAATGATGGGGAACCAATAAGATCTTGAGCTTGCATTTATTTCTCTATTCAATTTAAGTTTCTTTAGATAGAGATAAGAACTCTTTTTAGTCTTCTCATAAATAAACACATTTCAATTAGCTAATTTGTTGCATTTTGTCATCATTGAACAAATATGTGAATTAAGTGTAATTGTTACTTTTGAGTTGGTGGATGATGTCAAAATATATTATTGTTTTTACTCTATGGAATGGTATGATAATTTCTAAAATTATTATGATTACCCTATTTAGAAGAAATGTATAATAAATGAGATAACACAATTTGAATGAATATGATTTTTTTATGTAGTTTTCATAATTCTTGTATTTAATATTTTATTTCATAGATATGTTGTTGGGTGAATTCATGATCATTTGATCCCATGTGAAGGTCTTAAATGTGTTTGGATCAAAATATATTAAATAAACAATGTTATAGGCTTATGTTGCCTCGAAAAAACGTGTTATTGTTATAAACATGTAATATCGTATTTCCTTCTATTTTATCAGGTTAGACATGTGGAGTATATAATAGAAGCATTTTACAACTATCATTTCTTCATAAGTGTAAGAGTGATTAAATTATTTTAACCATATAGTCTATTCATTCAATCATTACACAATGATAAAATTACAAGTAGATAACATATGATTTTTCTTACTAAATCAGAGAGAATTATACAATAGAGAAATTACAAGGAGATAGCATATGGCTTTTCTTGTGCTAGTTATTTCATTTTTTAAGGATTGTGTATGTGCTCAAAATGGTTATTAAACATATTTTCTTTTTCTTCAGAAAATCTTGGTAGAATCCATTAATGGAGTCTTATGGTTTTTAAGGAAACCTGTATGATTTTATTTTTGTAGAAAATAAATATATAATTTTATGTTTGATTTCATAGTAGTTGGTCTCATTTGATCTGATTTTGGAAAAAATCTATTTATCTTTATCAATTGCTATACATTTTGGCAAGGGCTTCACCATCTTTGATTCCAATGGAGATCTCCCCTTCAACGTGGACACATATGCCCTTACTTCCAACCACCTTATTCTCATGGACACATATGGTAGACTACTTCTCACACTGCATCACAAGGTATACACATCATTTCTACATTTTGTTCTACATATTTCTATTATTTAATTGATCAAATGGTTGCATACTTTGCTTTGTAACTTCCTAGTCTACATCAAAGAAGGGAAGGCTATCTTGGAGATAAGTTGGATGGTCAAAATCTCCTCTTCATTGTGATGAAGTCTTTGATTTTACTAACGAAAGAGTGCCTACTTAGTTTTTTTAATTTCTTTCTTTAGTGTCTTTGCAAGAATGCATTTTTTAATCTTCTGGCAAGAGGATTTTGTGAAAGTCAAACACAAGTGTGGTAGCATGAGGATGATGCTTGGTAGAGATCTTATCAGCTTGTGTATTGAGCCCATCTTTAATCAAGCTTTAATTATGTATTTGATTATTGTGCTCAAACAAGTCTCCCTAGTGACAATGACCTTCCTCATGTGAAAGGACCACATAAAGGATGATATAATCACACCCTCCTCTTATGCCTAACACCAAAAGAGTGAAGCACTTTTCTTTAATTGTTTTGTATTTTATGCTCAACCTAACAATTGCTTGGTTGTGGAAATATTTACCAATAATTTGATTGATGTTATATTAATTTCATTCTCAAATTTAATATTCTTTGATGTTGTACTTGTTATGTAGAAAAAGAGGTTTTGTTAATGAGGTTGATAGTTTAATTAGATCCTCCTTTCACTACATACATTCAAGGACATTAAATTGAGTTGAATCACAACTTTTATAAGAGGACTCAGTTACAGGTTTGGTGTCACTTGGAATGACAAGGAAATTTGGAATTTATTAATTAATTTGTTAAACCTTAGTCCGATTAAGCCTAAAACCCTAATTATGCAAAATCATAAACAAACAGACGAAACCCAACAATGTTCGCATAGGAAGACACTAAATGCAGATTAGATACATACCAGATTTTTTATTTCAGAAGGCAAAAACTTTGAGGACAAAAGAGTGGGTGCCCTTGTCCAATGTAGTGCTTTTTCTGAGGGCTTCAGAGTAAAATCTGCTTCAAATTGTAACCTGCTCAGAGATTCCTAACACTACAAAACTGGAGGACAAAAGAGCGAGTGTCCTTGTCCAATTAGGGATCTTTATTGTCATTTTCTTCAGATCTAGAATATTCCTACTCTACTTTGATCTCCTGCAACTCCTCTTCACAAGATCTGACACCTGTAACCTGCAATAACAAGAGAGGGGTTGGGGGGTTGTGGTGTTTAGGAGCTTGCCTCGATCAAGCCCAAGCCCTGGGATAGAATTCAAGCATTCCAACACTGTTGTTAGAGAGAGTGTGTGTCCTTAGTGCACAGAGACAAAAGCAAATGATATGACAAATTGATTGAAACATAAAATAGATGTCACCTCGGAGGTGAAGCTCTCACAGGGAGATGAAGATCTTTTACGCCATGAGGAGATGGATTGATGAAGACAAATCTGCAACAAACAAGTACAAATACAACATAATATTGCTCTCAAACACAATGAAAGCCTTGAATATCCTTAGCACAAGATCACAAGTCTGCATGATCAATCTAGGTGTAAAATGAAGTCCTAAGCATGCTTATATATGTATTCTCACTAAACATTCGTAATTCAAATTGAATAGGCCGACAAAGGGAAACCTTTTAATGGTCACTTTGCAAACATTTGAAATTTGGGTCCTAAAAAATAGGTCTAAACTAGGGCACAGGTGCCCTTGTCCAGGGTCCTATTTTGGGACATGCTTAAGCTCAAGAGTGTCCCCTGAGTCCCATTGGTCATGGGTTTAGGGGGATTTTTCTCTAGGATTCATTTTTAACATGCATGATTAAATCTAAAGGACCCAGGAGCTAAACTTAGGAGATAAAAGTCCAAGGGGAACATTTTACGACATAACATTTAGCCCCCACTTTAATGTATGATCTTAAGACCCATACATGCATTAAAGTATGGTTGAAAACACATCAGACACACTAGGCACTTGAAGCTAAAGAATACACCAAGATTGAGGAACTATTTCTAGCCTCCAGTCTCAAGTAAGCACTAGAAGACTCATCACAGACACGCAAAACACAATGAAGACAATAGGAAGCACATAAGACATAGAGAAGACAGTATTGAAGACATGCAAAACATGATGAAGACATGAGAGAAGTCATACAAAACATGATGAATACACTAATATAACATTTTCATTTTCATATATATGCATGGAAATAAAATTGCAACACAAAACCCCAAAATGTAGGGGGGACTCATCGCCACACCCTTTACACTACACCAGGGGGAAAACACACCATACAAAACCCAAGCATAGGGGGGACTCATCGCCACACCCTTTACACTACACTAGGGGGAAAGCATGTCATACAAAACTCGAGTGTAGGGGGGACTCATCGCCACACCCTTTACACTACACATGAGGGAAAACATGCCATACAAAACTCGAGTGTAAGGGGGGATCATCGCCACACCCTTTACACTACACTAGGGGGAAAACACATGGAAGACACTAGGAATACACAAGCATCATATAGCATGCCATAGACATACTATACGTCTTAAACACAACAAACAAGGGCGATGGAAGGGGCTTATTTCTAAGTCCCACCATCTCAAACACGCTGTAGACACACCTGACAGTTGGGCTTATGCCACAACAATTGCCAAAAACACACTTAAGGGACGATAGTCTCAAGATCCAACCCCACCTCCACAAAGGACTTTTGTAATAAAAGGATGTGCACTAGCTCAAGAGATACACCATCCTGCCTTCCGTAGAAGGGGTTTTGAATAAAAGGATACGCACTAGCTCAAGAGATATGTTACCCCGCCTCGCGCAGAGAGCTTCTTGATAAAAGGATATTCTATCCCACCTCATGGAGAGGGATTTTTTCTTTTAATATAAATAAAGATATGCACTCACACCAGAGATAGAACATCCTTCTTCGCAGAGAGGGCTTACAAACATGCTTCATTAGTACCAAAATCATCAAACAAATATCATTATATATGCCCCCACCTTAAGGTGGTTGATGTCATGTACCGATATCAAGCACGTTAAGGTAGAGAGAAAACATGCAAGGAAACAAAAGCTTTCGCAAAGCCCATGCCCCCAAGGTGACATGTGCTTACGATTGCCGAATGTGCCCACAAACACATTGATAAGATATGCTAAACAACAAGATGGTTAGAAAATCTTACTCTAAGATAACAACCATATCATAAAAGCTATGCATGAAAACAGTCACATCAAGGACCAAGGCTATACTACAGGTTCATAGCCAAGTATAACCATTCCAGGCTATACTACAGGTACCTCAGAACTGAGTGGAGCAACAAGGTGAGATACCAATCAAAGTGTACAAGAGTAGATTGAGTGGATTGTAAAATGTTAGTCACAAGAAATGCCACAAGATGATACATCACACAGAGTGATTCTACTAGTCAAGCGTCAGATATATATATAGATCAACCCCATCTTCATATATGGACTAGGTCCATTTTTGCTTACTCACTAAAGGGACACTTGGTCCGTATTAGTATTTGTTTGTTTTCATCATCCGTCGACTAGGTAGAATCACTAGAAGAAGGTAAACAATAAAATGAGAGAGGAGAACAAGTGCCTTAGGAACACCACATTGGAGGATGCCCCCAAGTCATCAACCACAACACTATGCGTCTAAGGCATGACACACAACAATAAAATAGAGGAGAGGCAAGATAGAAGAATGATAAAACAAATAGAAGAATGGTCACAACAAAGGCAATCTCCCGGTATCCTTGACCTTACAAGAGTATCAAGGGTCATCCAAGGAGACCTAAACAACACATAATACATCACGGGGGACACAACATATATATATACGCATTTTATCTAAGAGGCATCCAAACTTGTGAGCATCTTAGAAAGGTGCTCCATCAAGTTTTGTAAAAAGTGTGAGTAATTCGTACCTGATTGATTCTTCTTTCCAAGATGGTCATGCGGTGCTTGTTTCTCAAATACCTATACATTTGAAATCTTCTATTGCTTGTGAGGAGGGGAATCATTTCTATTTCCCACTAATGATAATTGCCTTGTTATTTTCTGATCCTTTGATTTCTTGTTAAGCTTTTCGCAGCGGAATGGGGTATTTTCCGTCGTGACAACCTTTCCTTGTATCATAATATCTTATCATGATTGTTCAATTTTTAAATCCTGTGCATCTTGGTTGACTCCTGATCCTTGAAGGGATAATTGTAGAGGAACCTTAGCATAGATACCTTTTCCTCATGGATGAGGTGAATGTTTATTTTTCTCCTTATCCACTTCTATCATACCAACTATTTCATCGTAATCAAGATAGTCATCTTCTTGCTCAATTGTGTTTTGCTCTACCATATTGTTGTCGTTATGCTTAGGAAATGGATTAGTAAAGATCTGTAAATTCTAATTTGGAGGGGCCACCGACTTATTTCCATTGTCATTCACAACAGTTACCTGTATTACATTTGAGTCGATGAGGTCTTGAATTTCATGTTTGAGACACATACATCATTCAGTGTCATGCCCTTGTTGTCGATGATAATGACAAAATGCACTAGCATCAAAGTGAGGTCCTTGCATTATATTACTATCCAATGGTTTGATGGAAGGAAGCTTCAAGAGATTATTACTTACTACTTGATTCATAATAGAATGTAGTGAATTAGTAATTGGAGTAAATTGTCTTTGTTATTGTTGAAACTGAAACGGTGCCCTCTTTGGATTATTGATAGTGGACACTTGTGAAAAGTTGTTTGAATTCTGCCCATTTATCTTAATGAAATTCTTGTTGTTCCTCTTAAAATTGTTTTGAGATGTTCCATTTTGAGCTTGATCAACTTAAGTTGATGAGTTTTGGTTCTCATACTAACTAGATGAAAGATGATAATCACAAAGAGTTGTGCATAAATGTTGAAAATAACTATACTTCATTAAGAGGATCTTATCACAGATGTTAGGTTGTAGATTTGTAATAAACACCTTCTAAATATCCTCATCATTAATCTGGTATTTTTTCTGTGCATGGAGAGCTTGATATCGACTGATAAACTTAGTTAACTTCTCTTTCAAACCTTACTTGCAATGAACTAAATCAATCAATGAGACTTGAGGTCCAATGTTTTCTTGAAAATGTTGTAAGAATTGATCAACGAGTTGTGAGAAAGAATGTATTGAATTCGGAGGTAAAGAGCAAAACCATTCTAAAGCAGTGTCTTTAAGAGATTGCAAGAAATTTTTTTCTAACAAGTCCTCTTCAGAGAAGAAATCACTACATATCCCCATGAATGCTGCCACATGAGTATTAGGATCACCTTTATGACAATATTTTTCAAAGCGGGGAGTCTCAAACTTGTCAGGCATAGGAGTTCTTAAGATTGCAAAAGATAGAGGACTGCGAGCATGGTAAGTTGGTATATTAGGTTGAGAAGTATTTGTCAAGCTTGTAACCTTCTATTGTAAATAAGTCATGCTTTGCAAGAGTTGGTTTAGGAGGGCATCATTAGGAGATGCGGTTTGAGAATTAGAAGCTATGGTCATGAAATTTTGAGGTGATTGGTTATGAGTGGTAATGAAAGGGGGTTGAGAACAATTATAAGTGGAAGGTGGTTGAGAATAATTGTAAGTGAAAGGTGGTTGGGAATAGGTGGAATGGATAGGTGGTTGAGAGTGATTATTCATATAAGAAGTCACCATAGGTGCTAGGTTTTGGTAATTTAATCTCACAGCCTTGTAATTCTATGAATTAATGTCATTAGATACTCCAATACTAGTGGTAGCATTACTAGTGAGAATTGATGATGTGAAAGTAGACATTCTAGTAGTCGGTATCGGTGTCAATACTTGTGTATGAGTTAGTGATGACATATTAATAGTATTTTCACATTCAATCACCATCATAATGTTGTTATGCACTATATGGGCTAGTCCACATAGTGTATTAATGCCATCTTGTCCTTTTAACAACTCTCTTAGATTATGAATAACAGGTACAGCCTCTTTAGCTATCCTTTCTTTTTCCACAAATACTTGAAAATCATCTAGTTCCTTATTAAGTTTGTTTATTTTCTCATCAGGTACATGTGCTATCACATCAATAGGATCTTCAAAATCATGAAATGTTCATTCTTCCATTGTGGTTGTAGGAGGTATGATATCTTGCAAAATTTGTGTTTCTCCCTTTGAAAAGAAGGTGTTCAATGGATTTTCTGATGTAGGAACACTATTGCTATCAGGAGCACTAGAACCCATTAAACTAAGACTTCTCCTTAAAGGTATATTTCTATTAGGGAAGTGGGTTATACGACTCATGCAAAAGCATACAACACTCAATGCACAAACTAATAGAGCAAACCAAAGGAGCAAGATATGCTTGTTGAAATACACAATGTGTCATTTAACAAATATGTCAATTTTCAATCTAAAGCATTAAATGATGCCAAATTTTCAAATGATGGATGAATATATGAATGTAAGATCTGAAATGAATGATATTTATGACAAATGCAATGAAACAAAGCAAAACTATGCTTGCTTATGCACCTAGACTACTCAATTTTTTCACTTTTTTCAACAATGCAGCCACACTACATTCAAAAATCAGATTTGAAAAAGTGTGAAAATGAGTAATAAAATATGAAACAAGATTTTAATATCAAACCCTACCTTTTGAAATTACTAGGTTATATGAAAAATGCAAAATTTCAAGCAAAAACCTAGCAAATGAGAAATGCAAATGCAAGATAAATGATCATGAAAATATGAAATACTACAATTTATCTCAGATCTGATGTAAATATTAGAAAATTAAATGTTTTCAATAATATGCAAGGAAAATAATGCAACTTATGTCTAAATCAAGCCAAAAATGTCTGTTTTTCAAAATTTTCAATTTTTATGCAAGATTTTCAAATGTATAATGATGACAATGAAATGTATGAATACAAATCTAATGTACAACACTCATCAAGGTGCAAAATTTAGTAAAAACACGAGTTCACCAAAATGTTATGTAGAAAAAGAGGGTTTGTTAATGAGGTTGATAGTTTAATTAGATCCTCCTTTCACTAGATACATTCAAGGACATTAAACCGAGTTGAATCACAACTTTTGTAAGAGGACATAGATACAGGTTTGGTGTCACTAGGAATGACAAGAAAATTTGGAATTTGTTGATTAATTTGTTAAACCTTAGTTTGATTAAGCATGTTGGCGTTTCAATTCGCACCTCTCGAATGTGAGTTAGAAACGGATAGTTATGTGCAGATAACCTGCTCTTCGAATTAGGAGGGGAAGTTCCCTCTTTGTTGATGAATGCTTTAAAGATAAATAAACTAAATTTGCCTATCTTTTTTATTCTCAGCAGTGAGCACAAGGTTATAAAACTCTATCGTTGCAGCAGAGGTTTTCTCTTAACTTCTAACTACAACTAGGCCCAAACTAAATGAGGCTTTTGACAACCTAAGTAAATTCAAAGCTTAGGAATCAAAAATAAACAAGGAATGATTTTTTAACACAAAAGCTCAAATAAACTTATTCCAGATCATATCCAAAGACTCATTGTACTTTTAAGATGTAAATTGAAAGTAAGAATATGCAAGCAACACATATGACGTTAACTAAATGAACATGAGACATAGAATCAGAGAAATAGAAAGCGTGGGATTTCCTTTCTCAATATCAAAAAGCTATTACAACTCTAGGATGGTAGTATTGCAGCAAAGACAGGCATACAGTATGCGATCAAACAGTGGATTACAAATGACACAAAGTGAACAAGCACTTGAATAACAATTTGCTGACAAGAATAGGCTTAACAAATTTGCTATCACAATTATAGCTACTCAACAATTGGCAAGGCTACCCTTATTTATACATAAATCAAAGGAGTAGGGAACCCTAAAATCTCCTTGATCCTAGCTAACTAACTTGCCAACTCGCAAGCTTTATTTCTATTCTAGACAAAAGATTCTAACTACCACCCGCTTTAAAACAATTTTCTTTAAAGCGAAGAAACCTACAACTATTACAAAGTGATTTTTCTATTTAAATGATGGATAAGCTTTGAATGAAAGCAAATCCTTTAAATCGAAAAGCATTGAGTTAAAGCTATTTTTTGAGTTCCATCCTTATCTATATCGTTGCTCCATTAGTGACATCACCCACTGATATTTAGGAAACAATATCCTCCAAAAAGCTAGTAACCATTTTCTTGCCAGGAATACTAATACTTTCCAAGATGATATTCTGATTCTCTAACATCTCTTCACCATCTGCAACTATGTGGGAGATGATGTAAATCATTCAAGGCTGAAATTTATTGGCCTCTGCTTGACCTATGACACAGTTTAGTAGATTAATTATTATCACGTACTCTTCCTTGAATTCTTCACATCCAACATTCTTTGGCAAAACATTCTACTTTTCTTTCAGCCACTTTTGAGCAATCTTTTTTCGATATTTTTCCTTGTCATTGTGCCACACACTCTTGCATTCTTCAATAGAAATGATGAAGTTTTCCTTCCACAATGGTATTAAAAAACATTTCTTAATGTCATTAGGCCTGAGGCTGTAGAGTACATGCCCATCTGCTAATTAGATTTCCCTTGTAACAGAATTGTAATGCTTGGTACAAGCGATTACAAACTCAATGTTTTGCACTGTGACAGGGAATGAAGCAACTGCAAGCAACCCAGAGTGACTCAGATTCCTGACAGTGATATTTCCTGCATCTTCTAAAGCATGCAAATTGAATTTCGGAAGCACCTTATGCAAATCTGTCATTTTAGGCTTGATTTCTATTGGAGAGTACTGCATACTGAAAAACTTAAAGAATGCCTATGAACACACCTATGTTTGGAAATATTTTACACGAAAGGCTGAAAACTATTTACTAATTTCTTTTTAAAAATAGATTTTGAGAGAAAAAGCTGGCACATGGGTTTTGTAGACAATCTCGTTTCTAAAGCAACCCAGATTGTTAGATTTTGAAAAAGGAGAGAATTTCCTGAAAAAGTGGCCAAAAAGCAAATTTTGGGAAAACTAAAATTTTCCAATCCTTAAGAAGGCATAATTCTAGATGAACCCATTTCGATGAAAATTGAAAAAGGTCTAGCTCTGTTTCTGAAAAACAATGCCCTAGAAAAATGAACCTTGAAAGAGCGTGTCTCTGTGCTTCCCAATCCTGAAACTACGAAGAACACTGAAAAAGCACTCCATTTGGGTTCTCAAATTTTCATGAGAAGAAAATAATGCTCTTCTTCCTCTGGATGCAACTTGCAAAAATAATGACTAAAGAGACCAAAGGCTTGTTTTATAGAACTTTTGGGTGAAAAAAGCAACTTTCATTGTGAAAGCATAAAACTTGAAGCTTATCCATGAAGATAGAAACTTTTAAAGCACAAATCCAAGTTGATATGCTCGCATAGGATGAATCCCTATTTTATAGCTGCCTATGGCTTCACATGTGAGGATGATGAAAAATTGCTGCTTTGATGATGTCATCAAACATCCGAGGTTGCAAAAGTGTTAGCCAAATTTCCATCATTTTTGAAACTTTTGCACTTGTTCTCACTCCAAGGTGACCTTCCTCTAACTTCAACAAGATGGCAAACTGTCACCATTGATTGAAAAAGCTAACTGATCATGGCATTTTGAAGTTTTATCAATCCTGATTTCATCCTCAGCCTCGAACTGACGATCTAACGATGTTTGACTGCAAATTTGACTTCTAGGAACTGTCGTCAGATGAAGATCAGGAAGTGGCTGCAAGAAACACTGCCAAAACATAAAAAAATCTATATATGGAGAACCCAGGCGCCCCTAGCCTCCAGGGGCGCTTGGGATGTCATGCCTTAGCCATTTTTCAAAATTTTCAATTCTGCTCATTTTTTTCATTTTTTGCGTGCACGCTCCGGTAACTATGGGCCCCTGTTCGGATGTTGAAACTTGCCTACTGGAATAGAATTGAGATAGATGGTTAGGCGATCAGGTAATCCTGATAAAAATTGAATCGATTGTACCTTCTACCTGCCTCAGAAATTGAGCCAAACTTTTTTTTTGTGAATCCGACCGAGCTGACGAAGGAAGATTTGTCATTTTCCAAAGAAACACAAAAAATTGGCTAAGTCTGGAGATGATAGGTGCCCTTAGCCTCCAAGGGAGCCTGAGATTCCATGCCTTAGAAAAATTTTGGAATTTTTTTATTTTTATATCTTTTCTCCATTTTGCGTGCCGCAGGTCCCGTTTGATCTTCGTTTCTAGCATTCTGACTGACTGTTGATGCTGAGTGAGAGGTGATTTGAGTAGTCTAAACATATCTGAGATGAATCTCTAGCTTTTTCAGGTGCTTTGACTGATTTTGACCACCTGGAAACAAGCTGACGAGACAATTTTTACGTTTTCTGAGAAAACGCAAAATAATCTAACACTGGGGAGGTTGGGCGCCCCTAACCTCCAAGGGCACCTGGATTTTCCAGACTTAGTCAATTTTTTGAGATTTTCTACTTTTCTTCATTCTCCATTCTCTGTTCTTCGTCAGTCAATGGTTGCTCAATGGTTCTTCGCATTCTGAACAACACTGAAACCTTGAAACTGACCCTTGGCAGATGAAATTCCTCCATTGGTGGCCTCGGTGCTCATGCTTCACCTTTTGAAAAAGTAGAATTGACCCAATAGAGAAAACTTGACCTTTTGCAGACTCAGACTCCGTCTGGACTACCTTGATCGTGAACCAATATCAGCCAATCAGAATCAGACAGGACTCCTGAATCAAAGATTCTACTTTTAGAAACTTTCTATTTTTAGAAAATTTTGCCAACATCTCTATCTCAAGAAACCTAGAAAACCTAAATTGACATCTATTTTTAGAAACTTTCTAAAAATAGAAACTTTATATTTTTAGAAATTTTGACTTTTTGACTTTTTGAGGAAAAATTTTCTAAACTTTCACAAAATGCCTAAATGAAGCAAAAAATTTGATTTGGCACAATAATTGGCTTTGTCTAGGGACCATGTTGGATACTTACAACATAGAAGAACCAAGAATCTCTAGATTTTCTAGCTTAGACCAGTGCCTTACCCATTGGGCAATAGAGTCAGGACATTTCCTAATCACCTAGAACAAGACTTTTTCCCTAAAATCACCTAAGAGTTGGAACTTTCCAGAAAGACAAAATAAAAACAACTGCCACATTACGAAAGGGGAAACACATTACAACATAACATCTAAACAAAAGGATTAAGGAGACAACATAAACACAAGACACACACAAATGCTCTTTTTTCTGAGTGAGGACAAGAAGAACAAAAACTGTTACACAAAACCATCAACTGGTTCAGAAAAATAAGAGCCTTTTCTCTTGAGTTGTGAGATTTGTCTTGACAACACAGATTTTCTTCCTTTGTAACACCTTCTCGAAGAACCACGATTTAGGTGGGTAGTCACGTTCAGGCCATGAGAAGTTCATGATGAACTAATTGATACGCCAGAGCTTAGGTTGATCAATTTCTTCCAAAGTAAGAAGCCTCTGCAACACGTGAAGGTACAAAACCTCTTTATGAAGATATGAAGTGAGGTCTTATGGCCAAAGTATACTTGTGGGAATGGCAACCACCACATATAGAACTTGACATTCTTCATTTATGTATTCAACATATGCAACCTTGAATTCTGTCAATGTATCATCCTCTAAAAAAGGTCGAAGCTGCTGATACAGAATTTCTGTTACTAGTTCCTGGCTTACTAGATCTACAATTATTATCTTCAATTTATCTAGTAATTCAAGTACTTCATCATCCTTAACGGTCATGTTTTTGTCCATCCAATCCTCAGAATCTGAATATGATAAATCATCAAAATCTGCATCTTCGAGCACCTGATCATTATTAAAGTACACTTGATGGATAACATCTTCACCTAGTAGTTCACTTTGCCATTCATTATTTTGAGTCTTGTCAACCTCCATAGAGCAATCTTCTTCAAAGAAGATATATGGTAGCATCTCATTTTTAGCAACCATGTACCTTTCTTCTTCTGATAGGTAAGCAGGATCAAAGACAGATTCTTCTAGGCTTTGTGTTTCTTCTTCTTGTATTTGATTGATCTCACATATGGCATATCTCAAGAAACACTTGTCAAGAATTTCTAACTTTTCAATATGACTCTCTTTAGTGACCAAGACTGAATATTCCATGAACTCTTCTTCTCCACAAGTCTCTTCATATGTTGCATTTTGTGTTGACTTTATCATATATGTGATTTCTCTTTCTTGCACAGGTTCATGGATAACCTCTGAAAGTTTAGCATCATCTTCTTCACTAGTGTGTATGAAAACTTCTTGAGACAAAGATGAAGATAGGCTAAACTGGAAAAGAAAATTTATAGTATCCTCTACTGAAGAATCACTCTCCAAATGATGTAGAAAATTGTCCAGATCCAATGATGAATCTTCCATATGATCTTCAGTTTTGAGAAATTCCTCCAATGAAGAATCATCTTCCAAATGAAGAATATCTTGTTCTTGGTCCAATTGCAATGCTTCTTTGGTCTCTTCTCCTTTGAATGTATTTGGAACAGGTTCTTCAAACCAACCTTCAAAAGATGAGAAGAACAAATTGGATTCTGCACCATAATTGATCTCTTCCTAGGAATTTTTCTCTTGAGAAGATTGTTGTACTTCTTCTTCCTCAGAGAAAGTATGCAAGTTGTGCATTTATTCAGGTTCTTCCATCAACGATCCTTCTTCATATTCGAAGAAATTATGCAATTTTTTTGCTTCCGATGAACATTCATGTTCCATATGTAAACACATGATGTCACTTGAAACAGAGTTAGAAAAATGATCCCTTCTAATATTTGATTTACACTGGGTAAATCCCTTCATAGATCTACCATCGGATTCATCAAAGAGACATTCAGGATTATCTGAAAATCCTTGATTTTCATTTGATGCTTTTATATTTGCATGAATCTTCTCATCTCAGGGCAATTTTCTCCATCATGTTGGTTTGTTGCATGGAACAAGTAGTAGATTTGTATTGCAGAAGACACATCTGCCTCTTGACGCATAGGTGATACTTGACACACAGGTGAAGTAGGTTGATCACTGGCATAGTTAGTGAAAGAATCAGGTATACTTGAAGGAGATGGAACTTTCTGAAGTGGTACAACATCTAAGGGCACCAATGGCTTGATTGAATCTCTCTAGATCTTTCCTAAAGTGATCATATCATCTTCTAATTCAATAGCATACTCCTCAGCTTCTTGTAGTTTTGTAGCGTGTCTTTGCTTGAGCTAGAAAGAAATTTATGAAGATTGTGCATTTGTGAAACAACTTAGCAGAATTTCTGACGAAGGATTAAGGGTGTTTGCAACTTTTCCAACCAAATGGTTGAATCTGGCCACAAACTCTTGCATCAACTCTGTCTTTCTTGATATTCGAGAGTTGTGCAAACAAGACATGACTCTCTTCTGTAGGTTTGAAATGGGCAAGAAATTTCTCCTTCATCAACTCCCAACTTGTGATAGAACTGGCAACTAGGTGATTAAACCATTTAGCTAGTAAGCTTTGCAATGATTCCATAAACAAACTTACTACAACATCTTCATGTGCAACGCCAAGAATGCCACAAGTGGTGGTGAAGGCAGAAATGTGCTCATTAGGATGTTGCTTGCCATCACCATGAGGAAAGCCTTTTCTTGATCCTTCAGGAAGCTCATGATTCTCTATTAATGCCAAAGGTCCAATGTTGTTACCCCAAGGTAATGGGGGTGGATGCCTCTGATTTTGATTATTGCGAGCATTATTATTAGCATCACCCATTGCTCTAGGCTAGATTATGGGTTCCTCTTGCTTAACTTGAGGTACTTCCTGCTTGACTTCAGGGACTTGCTGGATGCTTCTCCAACTTTTGTAGGATGAAGATCTTGGAAGAACAGATCTGTAGTATCATCTTTACCTTTTCTTATATAAACCCTGTAAGCTAGGATTATCTATTCCCACACGGGAGGTGGTAATACGGGTCTTCCAGATGCAAGATCTGCTTTGCGTTCTTCTTTGTCAAGAATAGTAGCTGCATTTCTCCACTGAGCAAGACTTTCCTTTTGCGCAAATATGAAACTCCTTAGGCTACTAATGATGTTTGTTTGCTCTCCTTCCACATGTACAAAATCTGGTTGAAGAGTAGGTAGTGTAAGATTTGGTTGTTGAACAGGAGTAGTAGGATGTCAGATGGTCATTCCTGTGACATAAGCTTAAGCTTGCTTGAATTTTTATGCCTCGTGCCCCATGGTGGGCGCCAGAAAATTGTTGGCATTTTAATTTGCACCTTTGGAATGCGAGTTGGAAATGAACAACTATGTGCAGATAATCTGTTCTTCAAATTAGGAGGGAAAGTTCCCTCTTTGCTGATGATTGCTTTAAAGATAAATAAACTAAATTTGCCTATCTTTTTGATTCTCAGCTATGAGCACAAGGTTATAAAACTCTATCACTGCAGCAGAGGTTTTCCCTTGACTTCTAACTACAGCTAGGCCCAAACTAAATGACGCTTTTGACAACCTAAGTAAATTCGAAGCTTAGGCATCAAAAGTAAACAAGGAATGATTTGTTAACACAAAAGCTCAAATAAACTTATTCCAGATCACATCCAAAGACTCGTTGTACTTTTAAGATGTAAACTAAAAGTAAGAATATGCAAGCAACACATATGGCATTAACTAAATGAACATGAGACAAAGAATCAGAGCAATAGAAGGCGTGGGATTTCCTTTCTCAATATCAAAAATCTATTACAACTCCAGGACAGCAATATTGTAGCAAAGACAAGCATACAATATGCGATCAAACACTGGATTACAAATGACAAAAAGTGAACAAGCACTTGACTAACAATTTGTAAGCAAGAATAGACTCAGCAAATTTTCTATCACAATTACAGTTACTCAACAATTGGCAAGGCTGCCCTTATTTATACATAAATCAAAGGAGTAGTGAACCCTAAAATCTCCTTGATCCTAGCTAACTAACTTGTCAACTCGCAAGATTTATTTCTATTCTAGACAAAAGATTCTAACACCCGCTTTAAAACAATTTGCTTTAAAGTGAAGAAAGCTACAACTATTACAAAGTGATTTTTTCTATTTAAAGGACGGATAAGCTTTAAATGAAAGCAAATGCTTTAAATCAAAAAGCATTGAGTTAAAGCTACTTTTTGAGTCCCATCCTTATCTATATCACTGCTCCATTGGTGACATCACCCACTGATATTTGGGAAACAATATCCTCCAAAAAGCTAGTAACCACTTTCTTGCCAGGAATACTAATACTTTCCAAGATGATATTCTAATTCTCTAACATCTCTTCACCATCTGCAACTATCTGGGAGATGATGTAAAACATTCAAGGCTAAAATTTATTGGCCTCTGCCTAACCTGTGACATGGTTCAGCAGAGTAATTATTATTGCATACTCTTCCTTGAATTCTCCACGTCCAACATTCTTTGTAAAAACATTCTACTTTTCTTTCAGCCACTTTTGAGCAATCTTTTTCTGATATTTTTCCTTGTCATTGTGCCACACCCTCTTGCATTCTTCAATAGAAATGATGAAGTTTTCCTTCCATGATGGTATTGAAAAACATTTCTCAATGTCATTAGGCCTAAGGCTGTAGAGTACACGCCCATCTACTAATTGGATTTCCCTTGTAATAGAATTGTAATGCCTGGTACAAGCGATTATGAACTCAATGTTTTGTACTATGACGAGGAATGAAGTAGCTGCAAGCAACCTGAAGTGACTCAGATTCCTGATGGCGATGTTTCCTGCATCTTCTAAAGCGTACAAATTGAATGTTGGAAGCACCTTATGCAAATCTATCTCGAAGGTTCTTAGGTAATCATGAACCAACGTCATTTTAAGCTTGATTTTAATTGGAGAGTACTGCATACTGAAAAACTTAAAGAATGCCTATGAACATGCCTATGTTTGGAAATATTTTGCACAAAAGGCTGAAAATTGTTTGCTGATTTCTTTTTAAAAGCAAATTTTGAGAGAAAAAGTTGGCACGTGGGTTTTGTAGACAATCTCGTTCTGAAGCAACTTAGATCGTTAGATTTCAAAAAAACAGAGGTTCTCCCAAAAAAGTGGCAAAAAAGAAGATTTTGGGAAAACTAAAATTTTCCAATATTCAAGAGGGCGTAATTCTAGATGAACCCATTTTCATGAAAATTGAAAAAGCTATGGCTTTGTTTTTGAAAAATGATGCTTTAGAAAAATGGACCTTGAAAAAGTGTGCCTATGTGCTTCCTAATCTTGAAACTATCGGTGCCTACTGCTGGTTTAGGTTTCGAGCATTTACATCCGCAGGCATTTTCAAAAAAAAAACTCAAAAAATTCTAAGTTCTTTGGCCTTCAGAGTTGTATGCATGTATCTTTGTATGTACATGGCCATTGTATCTATGTGCAAGTGCAAATGTACATTGGCGGACCTAAAAATAAGTTAAATCGGCTTCAGAAAGGTAGAAAAAATGGTTGTATGCATCGTTGTATGCATATCAGGCTTCTATGTGATATTTGGGTGCAATTCTGAGCATGCAAAAGTGGATGTATATCGCAGAATCCTGGAATATTTCATGCTTGTATGTAAAGTTTTGCATGTATATGTTGTTGTATATTCAATATACAACGGGTAGATACAACGCAGACTTCAAAGGGTTTCAAATCGGGTTAAATGGTGGTTGGGCCCACAGGTACATACAAAGGCGATTGTATCTCATATACAAGTTGCAGGTGCAAAGAAGAGATGTGCAAAGTCTATACATAAGCAAGAGATACAAAGCCTGGGGCCCACCAATTGCATGTATAGGCGATTGTATCTTTGCACACACAATCGCACATACAAGGGCATATGCTTTCCTAATATACAAGGCCTAGACCCGAAAAGGTATGCAGTTTAGTTGATAAAGGCCAACATGTTTGTATGCATCTTGTGCTTGTACATTCTCATTGTATGTTTAGACATACAAAGAGCAGATACAAAGAAATATGCAAAGCAGGAGCAGTCAAAGTCAACAGTTCAAAAGTATGATGGGGCCCACATGGTTGTATGTCCCAGATTGTATGTATGTGCCATATACAAGTGAATATACAAAGCGCATATACAATCCAAATGTGAAAGAAAAGTTTGTTGTGGCGGATAGGCGGTCGGGGTCCGCAGGTTGTATGTTGCACATTGTATGTACGATATACAATGAAAGGTACAAGGAGGCCGATACAATGTTGGATTCAAAATGTATTCCAATCTTCTCCATAAGTATGTTGGAATCCACGGTTGTATGTGCAATATACAAGGCAATATACAAGAGAAGGAAGACACAATGCTTGGACCTGATTGAAATTTCAAATTGATTCATGGTGATTTGGGGTCCACCCTTGTATGTGGTGATTGTATGTATATACAATTGCACATACAATTTCAAAAGCAAAAATGGATACAATGGGTCACCGATGGGGATACGAATATTCAGCGATGGCGAACCAATCAGGGGGTGACACGTGTCCAAAGGCAATTATATGTATGTACAACTACATATACAAAGATTTGAAGGAGAAAAAGGTAAAATGGAAGAGGGAAAAGTTAGTGATGGAGAAAGGGCCGCCTACGTGGTGCGATATCATTGGCAATGGAATTTTCAATGTTGCTGATGTGGATTTTCAACCTGTATGGGTGGATTTGGACTGTCGATCTTGCATATTTGGAGCTCGATTCTATGGCTAAGTTTGAAGGATAAAATGAATGTCTGTTGGCACATTTTTTTCGGGCATTCATTCCACAGTCAACTACCTTGTTGCACGGCACCGAGAAAAATGTCACATCTGCTTGTATGATCGAGGTCTAGGTTGCTTGTGCCGTTGGCTTTCATGGAGGATCTGATGGCTTCAGTAACCAAAAATTTAATGAAGATTTGATTGTTGCATCAAAAATCTAAAGAAGTGAACTTTGCATTTATGAAGTCTGTCAATGTGTAGGTGGCCGGAAGCTTGTGTGCTCCTTGAAAAAGGAATCCATGGCCATTCTATGGTTGTTGAAGACTTGGGCATTTTTTTTGGAGGAATAATGAAAACAAAGCATTTCTTGGTTGTTCTATCTCTTTTTGTGAGTTTATGAGTTGTATTTGAATGCACGTTACACATATGTTCAGTTTCATGTCATTTTTATATCAAAAATGCTTCATGGCATCTGTTTAGCTGTTTGTCTCTATTTGTTGTATGCATCCCTTCTTTTGAATCTGGTTGCTAAGGGTTACTAAGACTCTAGGATATAGATTTGTTGTATTGCATGCTTGATCTCTAACTTCTATTCAAGGAGTCGATTAAACTGTTTTAGGTTAAGTATGAAGAAGATTGTATGGCAGCAAGGATGTTTGTAAGCATAGATAGCTAAATACTCATTCTTGGGTGGTGTTTGTAAGGCAAATACCAATCCAGCCCCTTGAAACTTGAATGCTAGTGCAAATCATTCACTTGTATACGTCTAGTTGACTCCTTGCCCTGAGATAGGCACTGGTTTGCCCTTGTGTAGTAGTTATGATCCAAAACCCCCTATCTTGCATCCAAAACATAAATACAAATCATTTCATAATTTCAACCTGTTAGTTTGTAGGAGTAGAAATAGGACCCCTGCATACTCTCATTCCTAACCAGTTAGATATGTCCAAGAACACTGCCAACCTTGTGATCTATCATACAAAACTTGGTCCAAACATGAGAGTATTCTGCCTGTTGTTGTAAAGCTAAATCTTTCTATTGGATGAGTCAAAGACAAATCTTTAGCTAGAGGGATACCCCCCTTGGTGCGGTAAAACTAGAAGTGAAGGGGAGGTAGCTCACACAACCTCCTATATTTGTTGGCTAAATCTACCTGTGCATTGGAACTGGCAAACCCTTTGCCAATTCGGAGAGAAAGACCCAACAGAAACTATGAAGTGTTAGTGTGAATAGGGATATTACCTAATTAGTTATTTCCCATGTTGTGTGGATAATTCATATTATTTAACTATTTATTAGTTAAATAATATTCACATGTTAAGTTGACTTAGTGAGTTTTCCAGGAGTCTAGTTGTGTGTTGAGTTGTTGATAGTTGAAGTGAGGTGTCTTATCCTCCACATGTGTAATTAGTTGGTATCCTCCAATTGTCACATGTTGTAGGACACTCCACCTTTCTAGCTCTCACCTTGTCTTTATAAGCAAGGTATCTCTTTTCAATTTGTAATGAATGAATGAATGTATTGAAGGTTGAAGCTATAGTTCTCTCATAATAATATTATGTCATTAAGCATTTACATTATTCTCTCATTGTACTATTATGTTGTTCATTTCATTTGCATTACAATTTATTGATTCTAGCTCTTTCAATTTGATTCTGGGTTATATTCTTTTTCAAGATTCTAACATGGTATCAGAGCATATTTTGGAAGATTCAATTCATTGTTTGAGAGTTCAAATCATGGTGGATCTTGATAGTTGAGTATGCTCTTCTCTTGCATCAATTGATGACCAAGAGAATCAGAAAGACTTAAAAGAATACCAGATTTGTGAGGGTTCCTCTTTGTGGCCTTGTGTTGCAGGTGCATTTTGGAGCTTTTTTCTGCAAATTCAAGCACACCATTGTGTTCAGGAGGTCTGAGATAGTCAAAATCGCCTTTTGTTTTGTCCAAATCAGACATCGGAGGCCAAATCTATGAGGGTTTGAAGGTGGGAGATGCATGCTTGATCCAATAGGTAGCTAGTCTTTGGGAGCACTTTGGGCGAAAACAGACCCTGCCATCGCGCTCAAAAGGCCCGAAAAATCCCAAGATTGACTGTCAATTCTCTGAAATCAGACAAAGTTGCAGCGAGAGGCAAAATATTTTTGCCCATAGGCCATACAGAATCGCAGGCAGAATATTCTTGAGCATATTCTCTAGCGTAGGTACTGTGCAAGCATAATCGTCTGAGTAAGCGGTCATCAAATATAACCATTGGGTAATAAAAATATTTGTTGATTTAATTATTCGTCTGTTGTTTTGGAAACTTTTCTACAAAGGTTTTGTTAACTGCAGAGTACAGAGTACCTTGCGTGTACAAGGTACTCTGTACCCGTGGTCCCCAGCACCATAGAGAGGCGACACGTGGTAGTCAACGATCTCCACCGGTAGCCATTGAAACCATTGGTGGTCACATCCTCTGCATTCCACACATTGCGGTTATCAAATCAGTGCATAATCTTTGATGGAGTCCCCACACCCTCAGTCTCCTGGTAGATCAATAAAGAGGCCATTTTTCCTCCATCCTTTGAAACCGCCCTGCAGGGCTTATACAACCCTGGCCGGAATGTCCAACGGATGAAATCTCCTACCGGTGGTGACAAATAAGCCCGCAGACAACAAAACGCCTAGCAACGTATGCCGTAAAACCACTTCCGCGAGCTAAAAGTAGTTTCAAGACTAGACATCAGCGATTTTGTAAATTTTCTGGCGGTTTCGATAAATTTTGATGGCGGTATTGGAATCCAGTAGGGAATCTGAGAATATACTGCGTTTTATTTTTTTCGTCAGATGATGTCATGCTGATGTCATCCTAATGTCATATTCTATCAGTCCATACAGAATATTTTGGTAGAAAATAGCATATTTCGTTGCCTGAAGTTGATGATGTCATCTTTCCGTATAGTGATGTCATCATTCTGCATCGACCTGCCAACATCATCAATCCAGCGAGTGATGCCATCTTTCAAGGGAATCTTAAAGAATATACTAGGGAATCTCTAAAGATTCTATCGTAGATTCTGCTGATGACATGCTAACATCAACAGCCTTGGCCCAAGTTTCCCCCCTCCTCCATTGAGCTTTTGAGTTTGGCAGTCCAACTTCAAACGCCTATATCTTGCTCATATTTGCTCCGTTTTTCGAGCAATATTTTTTATTTAGGCTAGAATTTCACAAGCTACACAGTGTTGGAATCAATTTTCTATTTTGATGCCTGATTTGCCCAAAAATTGTAGTTTTTCATCACTGTACCTGAGTAGTCCTTATTTTCTGAACTTCAAAGGCCTCGTTCAGGCTCATACGGTAACATTTTTTGGTGCAATTTTTTTTTAAAGTTAATGATTTTTCAAGTACTTTCTAGATCTGCTATTAGTTTGATCTAGTTGCTGCTCAGAATTGTACTTTTAGATTTATCCTAATCTTGGCTTTTGCATTGTACCAAAATCAAAGTCCACTTTGTTGTTTTAGCTTGTGGAAATTGTAATTGGACTAATCATAAAGTCCCACAATCATTTTTGTTGGGGGGTTCTTTGATTGAGTGAAAAGGTGGGGGTGTCTCTTGTGTGCCTTCTCTGAGTTCTTGCATTCTCAATCTCTTTTCTGCACTTAGATGGATCAAAATACAGTTCCAATTCTCACTCCATACAATTACATTGATTGGAAATCTACAATGTCAATCTATCTCAAGAAGAATGGGTTGCATAGAATAACAATGGGGCTTGAACCTAAACCTACTATAGATGCAAAAAAGACTAAATTGTTTAATAAGTTGGATGAAGCTTTTGGAACCTTGTGCATGTCTGTATGTCCAGATTTTCTTTTTCACATCGAATCTCTTTCAACACCAAATGAAGTATGGACCACTTTGGATAAACTCTTTGGTAAACAGGATGAAATGAGGGGACATATACTAGAGAATGAGCTCATAGGGTTAAGTCCTACAAGTTTTGACATTATACAGGACTTCTTCACAAAACTTAAGGCCATAATGTTGCAGTTGAAATAGTGTGGGATTGAGAAGAAAGACTCATAATTGATCTTAAGTATTCTTTCCAAGCTAGGTCCACAATATTTTGTATTTGTTTCTACATTTCATGCCACTAAAAGTGCCTTAGGAACCAATTTCACAATGCCTTCTCTTCATGATTTTGCAAATGACCTCACAAGGGAGAAAGATAAGTTGATTCAAATGGATCAAATCAAGTCTTCTAAGTCTCATGCCTTGACCTCAAATCATGGCACTAAAGATCAGAAGGGTGGTGGCAAACAAAATAAGAAACAACAGAATCAAGGAGAGAAGAAATAAGATCAAACTAAAGTTGTTCCCAAAGAAACTACTAAGCCCTCTTCTTCAAAAGGTGATAAGCCCAAGAAGAAGAAGGTGAAGTGTTCCTATTGTAAGAAAACTAGACATGATGAGCACAAATGTTTGAAGAAACAGATTGATCACCTGACAAATATTCTTCAAAAGAACAATCTTAAGGTACCTAATTTAGTAAAACAGAGTTCATCACAGGATTCTTCAAAGGACATAGAAAAAGGAAAAGGTAAGGGGAAAGGAAAGGGTAAGGCCCTTGTTGCTGTTGTTTCACAACCAGATTCTTGGATCATTTACTTGGGTGCTTTGCATCACATGGCCTCATCACAAGACAACTTTGTTTCCTTGGAGCCATGTTCTTTGCCATCTATTCTATTGGGTGATGACTCACCTATTGAGGTGCATAGGAGAGGGTATGTTGATGTGGATGAAGGAACATTTAAGGATGTTCTTTGTGTTCCATCATTATCAACTAATCTCCTATCGGTCTATCAGATCACTCATATTGGCTCTGGCAAGCAGGTTGAGTTCACTCCAGATACAGTGGTAATCAGTGAGATGGACAGTGGGTCTTCACTTGCAGTGGGGAAGGCTGATCATAAGTCCAGACTATATCACTTTTCTTACTTTGTTCCTAATTCTCCTTCACTTTCTTTGCTCACTCGGTTAGATGAGGTGAGTTGTTTGTGGCATCGGAGGTTTGGCCACTTGAACTACTGCTACTTGAAACAGCTCAGTCAATAGGACATGGTCACAGGGTTGCCTTCTATTCAGTTTTCTAATGGAGTTTGCCAAGGTTGTGTTCTTGGTAAGCATATTGAAGAAAATTTTGATAAAGGGAAAGCATGGAGGACCACACAACTTTTGGAGTTAGTACATAGTGACTTGGCAGGTCCATTTCCACATCCTTCTTTCAGTAGGGCGAGATATGTTTTGACCTTCATTAATGATTTTTCTAGATACACTTGGGTCTATTTTCTCAAACAGAAGACTAAGGTTTTTGATTCATTTCAGGAATTCAAATCTTTTGCAGAGAAATAGTCAGGGAAGGCCATCAAAATACTACATACAGATAATGGGGGAATATGTCAACCACAGGTTTGAGCAATTTTGTGCCTCAGAAGCTATTGATCTTCAGCATATAGTTCCCTATACTCCATAATAGAACTGTATCAGAGAGAGGAAGAACAGGTCCTTGAAAGAGATGGCCAATTGTATGATCCACTCCAAGTCCTTGACACCTCAGTATTGGGCAGAGGCCATCAACTGTGCATGTTATATCCAGAACCAGGTACCTCATCGAGTTGTCAAGGGGGTCACTCCTTTTCAAGCTTGGACCGGTCAAAAACCCACATTCAAGCACTTAAGGGTGTTTGGTTCTCTTGCATGGGCCCACATTCCAACAGAGAAACGCAAGGCTATGGATCCACAAAGCAAGCCTTGCATATTTGTTGGGTATCCTGAGGGTGTCAAAGGCTACAGGCTTCTTCATCCCACTACACATGAGCTATTCATTGAGAGGCGTGTTCAGTTTGAGGAGGATGCTTCCCATTCTCCTCCTATCACTTCTCCCTCCACAATCAATTTGGAGCCATTGTGCCATGTTGATAGTTCTTCAGAGGTTCCTAACCCTCCTAATCCTGATGAGCAGTCTTCTACCTCTTCTTCAAATAGCGATAGTGATGATGAGGATTTATCCTCTCTCTCTAGTCATCATTCAGAGGTTGATGATTCTCCTCTAGATTCTCCTACCAGGCCTCTTTGGGCTAGATAGACATTGGAGTCAGCAAGTGATTGGGTTGGTGATCCTTTAGATGATAGAAGAATGAGGTCATAGTTTGAGCAAGCTCCATAACTCTTCCTTGCCATAGCTTCCAATCCACAGTCCTTTCGAGAAGCTTCTGGTGTCCCCAAGTGGGATGCTGCTATGCAGGAAGAGTTCAGTTCCTTGGAGAGGAACCACACTTGGATTTAGTTCCCCTTCCCAAGGGAAGGAAACTTGTTTGATGCAAGTGAATCTATCGAACAAAATTTGCTGTAGATGGGTCGGTCAATAAGCATAAGACTTGTCTGGTCACAAAAGGATTCTCCTAGGTTCCTAGGATTGACTACTCTGAGACTTTTACACTAGTTGCCAAGATGACTTCTATCTGACTCGTTCTTGCCATTGTTGCATCATGTTGTTGGGAAGTTCATAAGATGGATGTGAAGAGTGCTTTTCTTCATAGAGACCTTCAGGAGGAGATATACATGGAGTAGCCACAAGGGTTCATTCAAGATCCTTCACTTGTTTGCCATCTTCAGAAGTCTCTCTATGGCCTCAAACAGGCCCCTAGGGCTTGGTATGCCAAGATGGACTCATTTATTCTAAAAGTTGGGTTTTCATGATGCCATTCTAATCTGAATGTGTATATTCTGTAGTAGGATGATACTCTCACACTCCTTGTTCTCTATATTGATGACTTGTTGGTCACATGGAGTTCCTCATCCACCATCAAGGCAGTGAAAACTGCCCTTCATGATCAGTTTTTGATGTTAGACTTGGACCTTCTACATTACTTCTTGGGGATTCAGATCACTCAGTCTTCATCAGGTATCTTCCTTTCACAGCCCAAGTATGCACTTGACATGCTCTCCAGATTTTGCATGGTTGACTATAAGCCTGCACCGACTCCATTTCTGTTAGGAATCAAACTTGAGGCTAAGTGTTCTTTACCTTTGGTGGATGGCACTTTATACTGACATCTTGTTGGGAGTCTCATCTATTTGACTCATACGAGGCCATCCATTTCATATGCCATGGGTATGGTCTCTCAGTTCATGCAGGAGCCACATGAGCTGCATTGGAAAGCAACTAAGCAAATTCTTCACTATGTACAGGGCACTCACAGTTTTGGGATTCATTATGTAGCATTTATGGATCTTGACTTGGTGGGATACACAGATTCATATTGGGCAGGTGATTCTCAAGATCGCAAGTCTACTTCAGGGTATCACTTCTCACTTGGTTCCGGTCCATTTTCTTGGTCGAGCAAGAAGTAGTCTGCTATTGCTCTTTCATCTATAGAGGCTGAGTATCGAGGAGCAATTAATGCTACAACTGAGGCTATTTGGCCTCAACAAATTCTCACTGAGTTTGGCATTCCCTTCTGGAAGGCTATAGTCATATTTTGTGACAATTAGAGTGTGATTCATATATCTTGCAATCTGGTCCATCATCAGCGGACCAAACACATTGAGATTCATATGCACTTCATATGGGAGCTAATTCATGAGCAGATCATTGATGTCAGATATTGTGCAACATCGGAGCAAATTGGTGACATCTTCACCAAACCCTTCACTGAGAGCAAGTTCCTTCATTTGCGAGCTTTGCTGGGGATGTGGTAGGTGTCCACTTCAAGGGGGTCTTCTAGTCCTCTTTACTCTCTCTATTCTGGGGTTGTTTTGTTTTCTCTCTTTTGGGGAGGAGTTTTTTCCCACTGGGTTTTCTCCTTTTCTCTGTTTCTGAGAGATTTTTTTGTACATGGGTACCTAACATGGCCTTGTAGCCAGGACCCATTTTTGCATTCTTGCTTTAGTTAGCTTCTCCCTAAGTTGCACTTAAGGGGGGTGTTAGTGTGAATAGGGATATTACCTAACCAGTTATTTCCCATGTTGTGTGGATAATTCATATTATTTAACTATTTATTAGTTAAATAATATTCACACACATATTCACATGTTAAGTTGACTTAGGGAGTTTTCTAGGAGTCTAGTTGTGTGTTGAGTTGTTGATAGTTGGAGTGAGGTGTCTTATCCTCCACATGTGTAATTAGTTGGTATCCTCTAATTGTCACATGTTTTAGAACACTCTCCATCTTTCACTCCACCTTTCTAGCTCTCACCTTGTCTTTATAAGCAAGGTATCTCTTTTCAATTTGTAATGAATGAATGAATGAATGTAATGAAGGCTGGAGCTATAGTTCTCTCATAATGCTATTATGCCATTGAGCATTTACATTATTCTCTCATTGTACTATTATGTTGTTTATTTCACTTGCATTACAGTTTATTGATTCTAGCTCTATTAATTTGATTATGGGTTATAATATTTTTCAAGATTCTAACATGAAGAAGATTGAAAAAACACTCCATTTACGTTCTCAAATCTTCATGAGAATAAAACAATGCTCTTCTTCCTGTGAATGCAACCCGCAAAAATAATGAATAAGGAGACCAAAGCCTTGTTTTATAGAACTTTTAAGCAAAAAAAGTAGCTTTCTTTGTGAAAGCATAAAATTTGAAGCTTATCCATGAAGATAGTAACTTTTAAAGCACAAATCCAAGTTGATATGCTCACATAGGATGAATCCCTATTTTATAGCTGCCTATGACTTCATGTGTGAGGATGATGAAAAATTGCTACTTGGATGATGAAAAATTGCTACTTTGATGATGTCATCAAACACGCGAGGTTGCAAAAGTATTAACCAATTTTCCATCATTTTTGAAACCTTTGCACTCATTCTGACTCCGACGTGACCTTTCTCTGACTTCGGCAAGATGGCAAACTATCACCGTTGACTGAAAAAGATGACTGATCATGGCATTTTGAAGTTTTATCAATCCTAATTTCATCCTCAGCCTCAAATTGATGATCTGACAATGTTTGACTGCAAATTTGACTTCTTGGAACTGTCGTTAGATGAAGATCGGGAAGCGGCTACAAGAAACACTGCCAAAACATTAAAAAATCCATCTTTGGAGAACCCAGACGCCCCTAGCCTCCAAGGGCGCTTGGGATGTCATGCCTTAGCTATTTTTTAAATTTTCAATTCTGCTCATTTTTTGTTTTTCACGTGTACGCTCTGGTAACTGTGGGCCCTTGTTCGGATGTTGAAACTCACCTGCTAGAATAGAACTGAGACTGATGGTCAGGCAATCAGGCAAGCCTGATGAAAACTGAATCGATTGTACCTTCTAGCTCCCTCAAAAACTGAGCCAAACTAATTTTATGTGAATCTGACCGAGTTGATGAAGGAAGATTTGTCATTTTCTGGAGAAACATGCAAAATTGGCTAAGTCTGGAGATGATGGGCACCCCTAGCCTCTAGGAGCACCTGAGATTCCATGCCTTAGAAAAATTTTGGATTTTTTTATTTTTATATCTTTTCTCTGTTTTGTGTGCCAAAGGTCATGTTTGATCTTCGTTTCTAGCCATTCGAATGACTTTTGATGCTGAGTGAGAGGTGATCTAAGTAGCCTAAACATATCTGAGATGAATCTCTATCTTTTTCAAGTGCTTTGATTGAGTTTGATTGATTTTGACCCCCTGGAAATGGGTTGACAAGGCAGTTTTGACATTTTCTGAGAAAACGCAAAAAAAATCTAACACTGGGAAGGTTGGGCACCCCTAGCCTCTAGGGGCGCCTGGATTTTCTAGACTTAGCCAAATTTTTGAGATTTTCAACTTTTCTTCATTCTTCGAATTCATCATTCTCCATTCTTCGTTCTTCGTCAGTTGACGGTTGCTTGACGGTTCTTCGCGTTCTAAACAGCATTGAAACCTTGAAACTGACCCCTGGCAAATGAAATTCCTCCATTCATGGCCTCGGTGCTCGTGCTTCACCTTCTAGAAAAGTAGAATTGACCCAATAGAGAAAACTTGACCTTTTGCAGACTCCGTCTGGACTACCTTGATCATGAAGCAATATCAGCCAATCAAAATCAGGCAGGACTCCTGAATCAGAGATTCTATTTTTTAGAAATTTTCTATTTTTAGAAAAAATTTCTAGCATCTGTATCTCAAGAAACCCAGAAAACCTAAATTGACATCTATTTTTAGAAACTTTCTATTTTTAGAAATTTTGACTTTTTGACGAAAAATTTTCTAGATTTTCACAAAATGTCTAAAAGAAGCAAAAAAATTGATTTGGCACAACAAAGCCAAAAACCCTAATTATTCAAAATTGTGGACAGAACCTGACAAATGTTCGCACAAGAAGACAATAAATGCAGATTAGATACATACCAAATTTTAGCTTTCAGAAGGTGGAAACTTCAAGGACAAAAGAGGGGGCACCCTTGTCCAACGTAGTTCTTTTTATAAGGGCTTCAAGGTAAAATCTGCTTCAAACTGTAACCTTCTTAGAGATTCCTGACACTGCAAAACTGGAGGACAAAAGAGTGAGCGCCCCTGTCCATTTAGGGATCTTTTCTGTCATTTTCTTCAGATCTCGAATCTTCCTACTCTACTCTGATCTCCTACAACTCCTCTCTGCAAGATCTAATACCTGTAACCTACAATCACAAGAGAGGGGTTGGGGGGTTGTGGTGTTTAGGAGCTTGCCTCGGTCAATCCCCGGAATGGCATTCAAGCCTTCCAACACTATTGTTAGAGAGAGTGTGTGTCCTTGGTGGATAGAGGCAAAAGCAAATGATATGATAAATTGTTTGAAACACAAAATAGATGTCACCTCGAAGGTGAATCTCTCATGAGGAGATGAAGATATTTCATGCCATGAGGAGATGGATTGATAAAGACAAATCTGCAACAAACAAGTACAAACACAACACAATACTACTCTGTAGCACAATGAAAGCCTTGAATATCCTTAGCACAACATCACAAGTTAGCATTATCCATCTAGGTGTAAAATAAAGTCTTAAACATGCTTATATATACATTCCTGCTAAACATTCATAATTCAAATTGAATAGGCCGACAAAGGGAAACCTTTTAACGGTCACTTTGCGGACATTTGAAATTTGGGTCCCAACAAAATAAGTTTGGACTAGGGTGTGGGCACCCTTGTCCAAGGTCCTATTTTGGGACATGCTTAAGCTCAAGAGTGTCCCCTAAGTCCCATTGATCATGGGTTTCAAGGGATTTTGCTCCAGGATTCATTTTTAACATTCATGATTAAATCTAAAGCACCCGAGAGTTAAACTTAGGAGGTAAAAGTCCTAGGGGACATTTTACGACATAACAGTACTACTTTTATTCTCAACTTTACTATTCTTTAAAAATATTGAATGAGATTATTTTAATTTATGTTGTCAATTCACTACCTTAGGATTAAAATACTATTTTTGGGATATTTCTTTTATTTAACCATTTTATGTTACTATGTCAATCATGATACAAACATATTAGACTATGTAGAGAGGTTTTGTGCACAAAGTGTTCCATCTCTCTAAGCTCTACTTAAACATCACTCTTCAATGGTCAAATAGTCAATAGCAGTTTTACACTTCATCCCTACCAAAAGTAGTAATTAATGAAGTCCATTTCTTTCCTAAATATTGAATGAACTAACATGCACTGAAGGAGCTCAAATTACTAAATAGTGCAAAGGTGTAGATTCATTCCCAAGATCTTAGGATGTACATACACCGTCATGTGTACAAGATTTTTTGATCCATTTACACATTTTTACATAGATTTTAATTTTATTTATTTTTCTACTACTTTGCAATAAGGATTGTAGTTGTTTCTACAAGGAATTATAGGTACATTACTAAGAATATTGGATAGTTTGACATTCAAACTTAGTACCTACTTGTGGCTAGAAAAATTTTCCATCACCATGCCACTTACCCTTTCATGATGGAAACTTTCAAATTCTATCAAGAAGTGTATTTGAATTCCAACACACCCTCTAAGGTACATTCATGTTGAGACTATAATATCAAATTCAAAATTTTAGACATAATATAATTTAGTTCTAAGAAATTTTAGACGGGATAGAATTTTAACTATGATTTATGATTTTTAATTCTAGTTATTTTTCTACTACTTTATAATCATATTTTTTTAAGTGATTTGTATGATATAAGATCTATCTCTAACAAAATTTTAGTGTAATAAAAAGAATTTATAGCCTATTACTAATTACGCTAATAGGCGTTCCCTTAGTGAGTAGCACTACATGAAATACATAAATGAATGGTTCAAATTAAAAGGACTACTATAGAATAAATCTGAACCATTGATTTTTTGAAAGAAGTAATAAATGATAAAAGACAAAAAAAAAATTAAAACCACTTGCATGAAAGATAAATTTTCCGTTCATTTCTATGTTTATCCTTACTTTTTACTCAAGCAAAGTGCCAGATTTAAATAGAGGAGGATGATGTGTGCTTTCACATAACGATTGCCAACCCATCATGAGTGAATGTGAAATGATTGGACCGCCCACTAGGATTGTGTGTTGATCATCTAAATGCGAGAGATTCAACTCTTTGTTATCCTAGAAAGTTCCTCACGCAACGACCATCTTTCTTTTTTGTTTTGTTTGCTCTTTGTAGTTTTGATCTACATCACTAAAATCTCATTTCTCTACAAAATTGCATCTACCAAAGAATATCATTGCTCTTATCAACCTACAAACACTATATATGAGGAGATTTGTAGTGTCAAGTTGGATGTGTATGCTAACAAATTTGAGGCACCTCTTATTATATGGTTGTCATTGTATCAATTATCCAACATGTGAGAAACAATGCTTAACTTGATAGAGTTGACATTAGACGGTAATGAGAGTTGCAGACAAGTACCAAATGCATTTGGAAAGTCATTCGAGTTTCCCAAGCTATGCTTTCTGACTATTATGAACTTCCCTTTTTTGGAGTTGCAGGATTTGGACAATGGAGCGATAAATTCTATTTAGTGACGTAATCGGCCCTACCCAATTTTCTCATCACTTTTGCTTCTGCACGTGGGAGAAAAGTAGTATCAACACTTCACCACTTGGATTGTTCACAAGTAAATCAAAGATCCAAGATTCGAACCCTAGTTGGTGAAAAAGTTGCATTTACGTTTCTTTTTATTCTATTTTTTCTTGGGGCAAGTACATTTGGAAATCTTTAATAATGGAGTTAGATTTATGGATTGAGAAGGTAAAAGGTGAGGATCATCTTACAAAGGATGAGCTCAAGCTTCTCTATGAATATGTGAGTTTTAAATTTTCTAACTCTTTTAGTCAAGTATTACCAAAATTATATTTTTTAAGACCCAAAAATAAACCTTATTGCGAAAGTATGTGTCTTAAGTAAGTTTGAAATTTCCCTTTGTCAAATAGTCCACTAGGAACTTTAGTTTTAAGGAGTTCATTTCCCTTGGGTTACCAACAGTGTTGGTTAAGTCCCTAGATTATTTTGTTAGTGTCCTACTCTTGTCCACTACTAACATTGCTTATGGAGCCTATTATGCTTGGTGGGTTCCCTTTCCATGTGGTTGTTATCATTGTGATGCCCTCTTGAGTATAAGATGCTAATCTAATTGTGAGAGGCTTTTACGGTAGATCTCTACTTTAATTTTCCTTTCTCTCTTGTGTTATGGATGTTTACTTAATAACCCCCATTGAGAACACTTGTGAGAAAGGAAGGCTAGTGCAGCATTCCATGCTACCAAAACTTTGCCAATTGGAAAACAAGATTCTTGGTGAAAGTCCCTATGTTCAAGTGTTCAATCTTCTCTTTTTCCATTACAAAATTCACTAAGATGTGCTCATCAAGCTTCATGGATCCCCTTGCTTTGTGCTAGCTTTCATTGTAATGTTTTCTTAATTTTGAGTTGTTGATAATCTTGTGATATATTTTTTTACAGGATTTGTTCTTTGGCATTAAGTTTTGACTATTATTATTAGATTTTTATTTCCTTCTACATTTTTTATTTCTAGGTTTGTCTTTGAGTTTCAATATGATTACCTGCAAAATAAGATGCGGAGAGTGAGGATACAAATTTCTTACCTCTATGATGCATTTGTCAGGACATAATAATAACTCTATAAGTGCACTAACAACTGAGACCACATTTGTTTGTTCATGTAGAGAACTATGGTGAATTAATTCATATAATACTTGAAATTTATGTCTACTTGAGGTTCTTGGTTGTCTTTAAAATTTAATATTTTCTAATATTATGTATTTGTTAGTTAGTGGTTTTAGAAACATTTTGATTCAGTTATTGTCTTTAGCAGATAAAAACAATTGTATTGTTGATGAACTTATTTCTAATATTTTATGGAACAATTAAAAATGTCTTTTGCAAGATTCAGATGGCAGTGGATCTAAATTAACATTGTATTGCTTCTAAGATTTTAATATGAAGAGTAGTTTTATTGTCGTAAAAATTGACCTATCTATACATTAGTTACTAGAGTTTGTTGTGCAATACCTATTATCACCTGGAATTGCACTCTGCTTGAAGCATGTTCAAGCATTCCAATGACATAATGGGACTGAATTCAAGGTGTGGGACCTTGCAGATGAGATCAAACCTCCAGAGAAGGTCAGTTCCTCTTTTTGAACTTAAGGTTTAGAGAAATCAACTAAACCTATGCTACTGATCACCAAGGAAAAGGGGAAGAAGGAGAAACTGAAACTAAAAAGTGATGCACCAAGATTTAGGGTGTTTAATTGCAACTAACCTAGCACAATAATGATCTCAAATGATGAAGGGAACTCACACAAACTCATGTAGGTTCAAATAGAGGTTAAGATAGAGAGATGAAAGTATGAAAAGGATTGTTTTATCCACAATACAGAACTTACATCTATCAAATAAACACAGTGTAAGAAAAATGAGAGAGGCAAAATATAAGATTATATTGATCATAGAGGCTAAATAGCCATTACAAAGAGAAGACATATTCATTATAAGCAAAATGGACACAAAATGATAGGATCCTTCATTGTTGAACTGATATAGAGACATAAGAGGCTCAAAAAAGAACATAGTCCATCAAATCCTCTTAGTTCTAGAGAAAACCACAAGGTCCAAACCTATAAAGAACCTTCTGCCTATGAAAATGACCCAGAGTAGCCAACCAACAAAAATACATCTCAAACATATGCATTTATAGCTTTTACAAATCATTGTAGCAGCCATGGACATGAGAAAGAGTGGTCAACAAGGAAAACCAGTCGCCCATGTTGTAATAAAATCATTTATGTGTCCTTGGAACGTGCCCACATGACTTTACCCTAGAAATCTGATGAAGAAGAGTGTCTGCCCATGCCTTGGGTATAAGAAATTCAATGCAAAGGAGCTACAGTGGCTTAGGGGGTGAGAAGTCTATTTTCCACAAGTAATCAGTCTTTGAAGAAGCATTAATGGCAGCCAAGAAGGTCACTGAGTAGTCTCGTTGCATCAAGAACAGTACAAAGAGCTGGGAAGGCAAAATAGGTTAGGCCTCGACCAATCGATCTTCCTCTGATCGGACTTCCACTGATCGGGCCTTTGAAAGGTGAAGAAGGAAACCCCAATCTCTAAAATACAAAGGGAACAATAGAGAAATTTTTGGGCTTCGAAGATCGGGCCTTCACCATACATCGTGCTTTTGAAAAGAAGAAAAGAGGAAGAATAAAACTCCTACTTGTCAAAGTCTAAAATACTTAGACATTTTTAGAAGTTTAGTGGACTTCGATGATCGAGCCTTCCATCTATCACTTTCCAAATGGAAAGAACAAACTACAACCCTGACCTCTGAGCTCCGTACTACTTAGAAGCCTTTGAAACTGGTGGACCTTGGTCATTGGGCCTTTCGCTTTCTACCTTCGAAAAAGGATGAAGATAAACATCCTGATCTCTGGTGCCCGAAACACTTAGCAGAAATTATGAAGCTTTGTCAATGAAATCTCATTTTTGTGAACCATTTTCCTTTTCTGCTTTATCTTCTTCCTTTCCCTTCCTCTTTGTTGGTGAAATTCTCTCTTTCTTAAATGTCTCCCTAGCTGATTTTCCCTTCTGTCAGCTTTGCCTTTGAAACTTCATTCTTTGTTGGAGATCTCCTCTGTCGGCAAACCGATAGGCTCACGAACCAAACAATTTTCTGACAAAGGCTAACTTTGCTTCTTTTCTTTGCCTTTTGAAGAACTTTTATATCTTCATTCTTTCCTTTGAAGAAAATCCTCTCGCTTTATCGGCGAATCAACCTGTCGATGAACTGGGAGGTTAGTGAACCAATAGGTTCACAAACCACATATTTTGCCAATAAAGTGTCTCAACTTGACCTTTGGTCTTCGCCTTAGAGAATTTTTGCCTTCCTACTTGGTTCCTATTGAGTACTAGTGACTCAGATTACAGGTTCAATGTTTCTTTGTTGGTTCAATGGTTTGATTCAACCGATTGGTTCAATGGTTCGTTGAACTGTTCATCGGTTCAATGGTTTGGTTCAACTGATTGGTTCAATGGTTCGTTGAACTATTCATCGGTTCAATGGTTTGGTTCAACCGATTGGTTCAATGGTTCGGTTCATTGGTGTCACGGAGTCATTGGTCGTCGGCGTGGGTCACTCCGATGGAAGAACATCGGAGTGAGTATTGATATCAGCGTAGCTGGAAGATGTATCCCCGATACTTCATGTTATACCGATGGAGGGCTAGCTATCGGCATGAGGTTTACTATCGGCAAGAGTTCGGTGTCTTATGCCGATCTCCAAGGTCTTACCGATGTGTGATGTCCATCGACATGAGGGTGGTCACCGGCGGAGCCTATGGTTGTGTCTCCGATCGCTTGGTGTTACCCCGATGGAGTGGTAAAGGTTGGTGAAGTCCATCGGCATGAGAATCACTATCGGTGAAGGATGTGGGTGTCACTCTGACAGCTATGTGTTACTCCGATGGAGTTGGACGTCGGTGAGAGGACATCTATCGGTCGAGCCTTGTGAAGTCTTCCCGATGGGAATCGTCTCACTGATGGTGGAGTCCCGGTTGATCAGCGTGAGAACAACTGTCGGTCCAGCGAAGAAAAGTTTTGCCGATGGTGTTGGTTACTCCAATGGGACTTACCTTGGAGTTGGGTGTCGGCATGAGGATCTCTATCGGACAAGCCTAGGGATGTCGCTCCGATGTCAACTGTCACCCCAATGGAAGTTGGCGAGGGGTTGGCATCGGTAGGAGGAACCTTATCGGTGAAGAAGGAAGAAGTCACTCCGACGGTTCATTAGTGGTTGACAGACAAGGGTCATCGGTGTAAGTATGGATCGCTTCGCCGATGGTGAAAGTCACTCCGATGGAGTCGGGTGTTGGTGCAAGGACTTCTATTAGCGTAGCTTAAATGTTTTAGGCCGATGTATAGTGGTCACGCCAACGAAGGGTGAAGACTTGGCATCGGTGAGACTTGGGACTATCGGAGTGCATGGTTGTGGTTGTGCCGATAGTTTGAGTTGTGCCGATGGGGATAGACTGGAGTCATTGGCGGTAAAAGCACCGACAGTTATCTTACGTGTGTTCGGGCATTTAAACCCGGATGTCCAACTGGAACTTGTGCATGTGGGACTAAAGTTTCCTATGAGAATGTGAACGGTTAGATAGTTATGCGAACGGTTTGGACAGTTGGATGTCAGCGATACTGGGCAGCTGGAATGAACGGTCGTTTGCATGAGAATAGATTAGATTGCTAAAAGCAATTGTGTAATCGAGTCAGAGGTGTGAGAGAATCTATGGGACTGTGAGTTCAATCTGATGGAGCTCTGGTCTTTCTCCTTCTGTGAAGTCTTTTGCTGTATGCTGTATCCAGCATGTGAACAGCATGTGAAGGGACTGAGAAGAGAATGAAAACAGGTTTCAAATGAAAGTGTTCTGGCTGAGAAGGTTATACTGTCAGTTATTCTTCAGAAGGAACAAGATGTAAATCTTCATGAAAGGCTTATTGCCAGTTTTGTATTGTAACTATTTTTTCTGTTGCTGAATAATACAATGGTGATCTGGGCTTTTGGAGTGTGGGGTTTTTTACCCATAAGGGTTTTCCCCATGTAAATCTGTGTTCTTGTTCTGTCTTTCATGTTTAATGTCTCTGCTGTTGAAACTAGATATTGTTCGCTTGTGCTTTCCTCTAAGGGTCAATGTAGGAAATGTTCTATGTCTGTTTCCGCTTTAAAGGCATAGTTGTGGGTGTTTTTGAAGCATTTGGAAAGAATTTAAATTTGTCGAAGACACCACTTTTCTTAGAAATACGTTCTGAGATGCCCTCATTTCCTTACAAGTGGTATCAGAGCCTTCTTCTGGGATATGCTTTGTTGCTCACATATGTACATTTGTGTGCTGCATGTGTTTGCATGTAAGAGTTCCTGGTGTATAAGGTCTGGGTATTCCTTCTATGATGATTTCTTCGTGTGACAGGCTTGAGGAAATCTAAAGGAAATGTCTGTTTGTTTGATCCTTGTTTGAGTGAAAGTCTGGCAGTTGATCTTGTGTTTCTGTTTCAACAGTGCTTGAAGGATGGTGAAGAGACTGGAGCTGGTCATGATGTGGCCTAAGGCTCTTAATTGACAGTATTTAATCTTGTTGCATGGGGTTTGCTTTGAGGTTGTGTTGCTGCAGTAACTTTCATATTGGGTGTCTATGTGAGAGGCTCTCTGATGATATGGAGAAGTTTGTGTTACTGCTCAGCCATGGAGTATTGTGCTTATGCTGGGTGTTCTGTTCCTAGTATTGGAAGGCATAATTTTTCTGTTACCCCGACTGCATGTAGGCTATGGAGTTGATCATTGGATGGTCTGAGAGCTTTTGTAATAGCATGATTCTCTCAGATGCATGCTCTGTGCATGGTGTGAGGAGGTGAAATGCTTGCTCTGCATGGGAGTGCTGGTATGTGATTTGTCACTCAGCATTTCTGTGGTAATGTTTCTGGTTTCTTGACTAATGGTGCTCAGGTTGTGGACATGTTGGGCGAATCAGTGAAAAGTAAGTTTTCTGATGTTTGAGTCATGTTGTCTACATTGTTATCTATTCCTTGAGATCTAAGTTTTGTAGTTTCCAGTGTGATAGTGAGTTTGCATGGTACATTGGTTGGATCTACGAGTTATGTAGTTTTGTGGGCTGATCACCTATTAAGCTACAGTGAGATGACTCAGATGTGGACTGTCTTTATCCACAAGATTGTTTCAGTGTTTATGCAGATTTGTTAGCTGGCCTTGTCTTTGGTCACTTGTGCATTGGTGTGATTGTTTCAGGATGAGAGGATGGATGTTGTTGAGTATCTGAATAGTTGGTTATGGAGACTTGTAGAATGTATATCATGGTGTCATGTACAGCTTGAATACACAGGTTTGTGTAAGCTATTGACAGTGATAGTTTATTTCCTTGGTTTGGAGATCTTGGTGTCACTTGGTTTTATAGTCACATGGACATATTAATTTGTGGACCTGGAAGATTTTCAGATTAGGAGATGTTTGGTCAGGATGCTTGTAAAGCTCTGTTGTTACAGTTCAGTGGGAGCTTTAGCATTGACTGTGTGTTTCATCACTTAGTGGTGAATGATCTTCTTTAGTGTTGCAGATGTTACTAGGAGGAGCTCTTTGATCCTTTGCTGCAGAAGGGTTCTTTCGCATTTGTAGGGGCACTATTTGAGGATGAGTAACATCTTGGAGTCATGGAGGATTCATGAAATTCTTGGCTAAGATGTTGGTGGTGCTTGACAGGTGATGTTGGTTTAGAATTTTGGTTTGTTTCATATCATGATTTCTGCTTTTGAATTTTGGTATGATACATTGATCTAGAGACAATGGTTATGTTCACCTGGAGCATGGAATCTCCTAAAGGAGATGGTAAGATCATGATGTCATGATAAGTTCCTGATTCAGATGATTGGAGTTTTGACAGTGGTCTGGTTACTTCTCTATGTTTGGGTACATCTATCATTTGCTTGATTACTTCATAGTGTTGTAGTGATGCAGTTGGAGTTCAGCATGAGGTGATTGTTCAAAGGTACTCATGGACACATGGAGAATAAGGTGAGACTGTATATGCTGTGTTTTCAGAGTTTACAGCTGGAAGTTTGAGGAGTCTTTACCTTGGTTGAATGTGAATTCAACATAAAGATCTAGAGGAGATTGTTCTTGGAGAAAGTCATTGGGACTTGGGTATCTTGGAAGAACATTCTTTTTCCCAACTTTTGGTTTACTCGATAAGTTTCACTTGAGAGGTATAGTCCATTGTTTCTCTCAGGTGTTTTATGTTTTCTTTCATAGATATGGATCTTGAACTGCTCATTGATGGTTCTGGTGGATTCATTCTGAGAGATGAATAGCATGATTATCTCCTTGTGCATTTGAGTTTAGAGATTTCATTCATTGATGAGGACTGTTAGGAGATGGTTAATGGGATGATTTCCTGAAATAGAAAATAAATTAGTTTGATCTTCTTTGGTGTGTGAGGCTTACATCCATGTTAGTTGATCTTGGAGATTGAATGTTTGTTTGGATGCTTCTTTGGGGTGTTTTGAAGGAGATCGTACTTGACACAGTTGGCTTTCAGAGGTGTATGTAAAAGGATTGTCTATAGGTATATGATGTGCAGTGTCTCTCTTGGTCTCAGTTAGTTTCTCTGATGGTGTGTTTCACATTACATTGTGGAGAACTTGGGAGAACTTTGGACTGGTGGTGAGGAGTTGTTCTTGCAGGATTATTTGCTTACAGTTTTTGCATATCATGGTGGATGTTTCCTTGGTACTACATGATTATTTACACGTTCTATGTAATGCCATTGGTGGATTTTTTGTATGCCATGATCTTTTTCAGATCTGTATTACCCATGCAGTGGGAGTTCTTGAAGTGTTTGGTCTTCTTCGACTGGTTCACACTTTGAGCTTGTATTTGCAGTTGATGGGTGTATATGTAGGTGGCATGAGTCTACTGATGTTCATACCTTTAAGGTATGAGTGATTGGATGTTTTAGCACTGGCTGTGTGTGCTATTTTCAATCATGTGGGTTTTATGTTCAGTTAGATGGGTACAGTCAGCTTACTGATTGTTGTTCAAGCTGATGGTTTATCTTGTTTCTGGAGAATGTTTCTGGCTGTGTTCTGACAGCTTTGAAGTTGATCTTATGGAGCTTCTGTAAAAAGGTTGTGAGCACAGTGGAGTGGTGCCAGTATCAGCTTGGTTCTGTGACTTGGAGCATTGATGGTTTCCTATAATTCCTTCGTCAAGTGAGAGAATGTTGAGTACTAGTGACTCAGATTACAAGTTTAATGTTTCTTTGTTGGTTCAATGGTTTGATTCAACCGATTGGTTCAATGGTTCGTTGAACTGTTCATCGGTTCAATGGTTTGGTTCAACCGATTGGTTCAATGGTTCGTTGAACTATTCATTGGTTCAATGGTTTGGTTCAACCGATTGGTTCAATGGTTCGGTTCATTGGCGTCGCGGAGTCATTGGTCGTCAGCGTGGGTCACTCCGATGGAAGAACATCGGAGTGAGTATTGATATCAGCATAGCTGGAAGATGTATCCCCGATGCTTCATGTTATACCGATGGAGGGCTAGCTATCGGCATGAGGTTTACTATCAGCAGGAGTTCGGTGTCTTATGCCGATCTCCAAGGTCTTACCGATGTGTGATGTCCATCGGCATGAGGGTGGTCATCGGCGGAGCCTGTGGTTGTGTCTCCGATCGCTTGGTGTTACCCTGATGGAGTGGTAAAGGTTGGTGAAGTCCATCGGCATGAGAATCACTATCGGTGAAGGATGTGGGTGTCACTCCGACAGCTATGTGTTACTCTGATGGAGTTGGACGTCGGTGAGAGGACATCTATCGGTCGAGCCTTGTGAAGTCTTCCCGATGGGAATGGTCTCACTGATGGTGGAGTCCCGGTTGATCGGCATGAGAACAACTGTCGGTCTAGCGAAGAGAAGTTTTGCCGATGGTGTTGGTTACTCCGATGGGACTTACCTTGGAGTCGAGCGTCGGCGTGAGGATCTCTATCGGGCAAGCCTAGGGATGTTGCTCCGATGTCAACTGTCACCCCGATGGAAGTTGGCGAGGGGTTGGCATCAGCAGGAGGAACCTTATCAGTGACGAAGGAAGAAGTCACTCTGACAGTTCGTTAGTGGTTGACAGACAAGGGTCATCGGTGTAAGTATGGATCGCTTCGCCGATGGTGAAAGTCACTCCGATGGAGTCGGGTGTTGGTGCAAGGACTTCTATCGGCGTAGCTTAAATGTTTTAGGCCGATGTATAGTGGTCACGCCAACGAAGGGTGAAGACTTGGCATCGGTGAGACTTGGGACTATCAGAGTGCATGGTTGTGGTTGTGCCGACAGTTTGAGTTGTGCCGATGGGGATAGACTGGAGTCATTGGTGACAAAAGCGCCGACAGTTATCTTACGTGTGTTCGGGCATTTAAACCCGGGTGTCCAACTGGAACTTGTGCATGTGGGACTAAAGTTTCCTATGAGAATGTGAACGGTTAGATAGTTATGTGAACAGTTTGGACAGTTGGATGTCAGCGATACTAGGCAGCTGGAATGAACGGTCGTTTGCATGAGAATAGATTAGATTGCTAAAAGTAATTGTGTAATCGACTCAAAGGTGTGAGAGAATCTATGGGACGGTGAGTTCAATCTGATGGAGCTCTGGTCTTTCTCCTTCTGTGAAGTCTTTTGTTGTATGCTGTATCCAGCATGTGAACATCATGTGAAGGGATTGAGAAGAGAATGAAAACAGGTTTCAAATGAAAGTGTTCTGGCTGAGAAGGTTATACTGTCAGTTATTCTTCAGAAGGAACAAGATGTAAATCTTCATGAAAGGCTTATTGCCAGTTTTGTATTGTAACTGTTTTTTCTGTTGCTAAATAATACAATGGTGATCTGGGCTTTTGGAGTGTGGGGTTTTTTACCCGTAAGGGTTTTCCCCACGTAAATCTGTGTTCTTGTTCTGTCTTTCATGTTTAATGTCTCTGCTGTTGAAACTAGATATTGTTCGCTTGTGCTTTCCTCTAAGGGTCAATGTAGGAAATGTTCTATGTCTGTTTCCGCTTTAAAGGCATAGTTGTGCGTGTTTTTGAAGCATTTGGAAAGAATTTAAATTTGTCGAAGACACCACTTTTCTTAGAAATACGTTCTAAGATGCCCTCATTTCCTTACAGTTCCCTAGAGAAATGATCGGGGATCAGACCTTAGACCTTCAGGCTTTTGCCCTCTTTTAGGAAAGAAGGAGAAGAAACTCCCAACCACCAGCATCCAAATGATAGGTAATATGAGAAACTCGGCAAACTTCGATGATCAAGCCTTCTGCCTTCTAACTTCTAAAAGAAAAGAGGAAGAAGAAAAACTCCCATTTTCTGCCACCCGCAACACTTAGAAACTTTTTGAAAACCTTGGCAGACTGCAGCAATCAAACCTCCCATCTACCGCTTATGAAAAGGAGGAAGAGGAACCTCCCGATCTCTGGTGCCCAAAACTCTTAGGTGATTCACAAAGGAACCAATGCAGATTTCGTGGCTGATAAGAATGGCATGACGAAGAGAACCCTGAACTCTGAAACTCTGAAAAGGTAGAAAACACAAGGAGAACACTTAGGAAACTTGGGCTTAGCCATTTGGGGGACTTTTCCTTGCACTTGAAAAGGGAAAACATATAGAAATCTCATGGATCCTTGGGCTATTTGGCCTGAAGGCAAAATAGGACAACATTTTGGTGACTATGCAAGGGTGTTTGCATGCTAAACACTGGAATCCAAAAGCCTTATCAATCCATTGGGTATAAAGTCAAAAGGGAACACAACAACGAGAATAGGGGTTGGCCAGATCAACGCAAAACTAAACATTGTGTCCAGGAAACAAAACAAACAAAGAAAATAAGCAAGGCAAACATCCTCCTAATGAGGGTGCAGCAGAGTACAATAGCACTTATTGAAAGGAAAACTAAAACAAAAACAAACCTATCCTAAACCTAAACTAACCAACCAAAAAACTAACTCAAACAAAGCCATTAACTAGTTTTTTAAAGTAACTCCCCTTTCTCAACAATCTACAATGCTTTCCCAACTTATGGACAACTAACAAGAGGTGGAAAAAGAGTGGGCATGCAACAAAGTGATGAAATGTCACTCTGGGAGTAAAATTGAACTCATTTACCCACATGAACTGACTGTTGATGCAATTGCTGGGAGGTAAGTGGGCTAATTCTACTCATTTTGATGCTCAACTTCATGCTTAGAGATAAGCATGATAAGTGGTGACTCTTCATGATCTATCTCCAACTGGGTCAGATGCCTGATAGGGCATCCCCTTGAAACTATACTTGAATGATCAATGGAGACCTCATACTTGGGCTTTGATTTTTTCTCCTCTTGCTAGTCTAAAAGCTCTAGCTCTTGTGGTTCAACTAGAAATATGTCTACCTCCACCTCATGAACAAGATGCTCATGATTTTCTAAATTAGGCTCAGAAAATGAGCCATGCGCATGCTCAATGGTGAAATCTCCTCCACCAAGAAGCTAATATCCCTAATAGATAATCAAGAAACATCTTCAATTTGTTCTTGCCCATTCTCAATCTCCACATCATTACCTTCTATAAAAAATGAGAGATCCTCAAACAAGTCTACATCATCAGCCTCTGCATTTTTTAGTATAGGGTTTCTCTCACTCTTTTCTTCATGAGCTAAGACCTCACACTTGTCTGCACATTCCAACAACTCATCATGGCCCTCATGTTTAATGTCCTTATGTTGCTCTAGAACTATAGCCAATGTTGGCATTTGCATGCCTTCTTCATCTTCAATGTGGATGGGAAATTCATGAAAGAGAATGGCATCACCCACCTTTAGAGTAGCCACAACAATCTCCTCTTAAATGCCCTCATCATTTGACTGCAACTCCCTTAGATTTTGTTTGAGCTGCCTTTGCAACTGGACCTCTTCACCATGCCTTCTTTGCATTTTGGTTTCATTCATCTTGTTCAAAACATGCAAAAACTCCTCAAATGATCCAAAATCCAAGGGACTCAACCCTGCACTTGGATTGCCACTAACTTGATGCTCAACGCACTGTTGCTGGTCTGAATGATCTGGCTTAACTTCTTCTTACAACAGGTTTGATTCTTTAATTTTAATGCAACATGAGGGTTCACAAATAGTAGGCTGCTCCATAACTGCCTCCAATACTTCCTTTTCTAGCTCATAAAACCCAATATCTCACCAAAAAATTGGTTTGTCTTTTAAGAGTGAGCTAGTGTCAGGACGAGAGGGCTAACATGGAATGGGAGCTAGAAGGGCTTCTTGAGAGGGTCGTTCTTAAGGAATAATATGGTGGATTTGTGTAGGAACAGGCTCTCGTGAAGGTTGAGAGCCTCTAAAACTTGGGATTTTGAAATTTGAAGGTGGTCTCAAAGGCTCAAAGGGTTTCTCCTGCCTAAAGCTTGGGATCTTGAATCTGGGAATCATTTTGGTCGTAGGCTGAACTTGTGTAGAAGGGACGGGATACCTGAAACTGGGAATGGAGGGGACTGATTGGGCTTCCCACCTCTCTACTCGGGCAAGAATTTGCCTTAACTATTCCTCAGATAAGGTTGCAAGCTACATAGAAATTTGCTCTCGATAAGCCCTTTCCTCTGCCTCCATCCATTATTATTGAAGATAAGCCTAATAACCAAGCTCCTCTTGTTGTCGGTTATAATCCATCATACCCTAAACTTCCTCCCACTTCTGTGAGAAACCTAGGAGTATCTCCATCACATCACCTTTGTTTCTGATGTTAAAATTAAAGGCTTCATGTGGCTAATTATACGCTACTTGTATTTTAAAATCATCCAAATGTTCCTTAATCTCTAGTAGAGCAATGTAGTCTTCTTAGGGTTGATAATAGGCAATATTAGGCTGACAAGAAGACTGAGAAAGGGTGGGTGGGAGGCAAGCACCATGAGGATGTTGATATTCTGCAGCAGGTGTATATGGCATAAAAACATATGCATTTTAGACCTAAAATTGCTGGTATGGAGGCCAATGACTTGTGCTTTGATTAGGTGGAGGGGAATAACCATAGCTTCCATAATAATTTGGCATAATGGGGCATTAAAAAATTAGAAATAATTCAAACAATCATGAAATATGAGCAAACATATCTGGTCTTCTGAGAAATGATCTCATACCAGTAGAGTCGCTAAGTGATTGAAATACTTTTGAAATCAAGATAGACTAGGAATACCACCAAAATTTTGATCTTTGATGTTCTTTAAGTGTTTGAACTGGCTACACAAAGTAGATTTGTTTAGTAGAGTCACCATGGTGCTTGTTGAATGCTTTCACAATTGCACATGAACTAAGAACAACACCAAATCTTCTCAATTCAGCTCCTACTCAGAGTAGAGGGTCCCACCAGGCATGCTAGAAACTATTATCACCTAGAATTGCACCCTGCTTGAATCTTGTTCAAGCATTCCAATGATACAATGGGACTTATCTCAAGGTATGGGACTTTGCAGATGAGATCAGACCTCTAGAGAAGGTTGGTTCCTCTTTCTAAGCATTAATGGCGGCCAAGAAGGTTGTTGAGCAGTCTCGTCGCATTAGAAACAATAGAAAGAGCTAAGAAGAGAAAACAGGTCGGGCCCCAACCGATCAGGCTTCCTTTGATCGGGCTTCCACCAATCGGGCCTTTGAAAGGTGAAGAAGGAAACCCCAATCTCCAAAATCTAAAAGGAAGAATAGGGAAACTGTTGGGCTTTGGAGATTGGACCTTCACCATGCATTATGTTTTTGAAAAGAAGAAACGCTTGATCCTCGATCCTGAAATACTTAGAAGAAATTATGAAGTTTGTCAAGGCTTGGGCCTCGTACCTTTCACCTCCTACCTTCTAATAGAAAAGAGGAAGAAGAAAACTCCTACTTGCCGAAGTCCAAAATACTTAGACATTTTTAGAAGTTCAGCAGACTTCAGTGATCGGGCCTTCCACCTATCGCTTGCCAAATGGAAAGAACAGACTACAACCTCAACCTCCGAGCTCTACAATACTTAGAAACCTTTGAAATCGACAGACCTCAGTCATTGGGCCTTCCGCCTTCTGCCTTCAAAAAAGGAGGAAGATAAACCTTCCGATCTCTGATGCTCGAAACACTTAGAAGAAATTATGAAGCTTTGTCGACGAAATCTCATTTTCACAAACCATTTTCCTTTTCTACTTTATCTTCTTGCTTTGCCTTCCTTTTTGTCGGTGAAATTCTCTATTGTTGAAATGTCCCCCTAGCCAATTTTCCCTTCTATTAGCATTGCCTTTGAAACTTCTTTCTTCATCGATGATCTCCTTTATCGACGAACTAGCCGGTCGGGGAACCAGCAGGTTCATGAACCAAACAATTTGCTAACAAAGGCTAAATTTGCTTCCTTTATTTTCCTTTGAAGAACTTTTCTATCTTTGTTCTTTCCTTTGAAGAATATCCTCTTACTTTATTGGTGAATTGGCCTGTCAGTGAACTAGCAGATCGGTGAACCAAGAGGTTCGCGAACCACATATTTTGTTGATAAAGTGTCTCAACTTGACCTTTGTTCTTTGCCTTAGAGAATTTCTGCCTTCCTGCTTGGTTCCCTAGAGAAATGATTAGGGATTAGGCCTTCGACCTTCAGCCTTCCACCTTCTTTTGGGAAAGAAGGAGAAGAAACTCCCAACCACCGACATTTGAATGACTAGGCAAATTGAGAAACTTAGCAAACTTTGGCGATCGGGTCTTCCACCTTCTAACTTCCAAAAGAAAAGAGGAAGAGGAAAACTCCTGCTTGTCACTGCCCACAACACTTAGAAATGTTTTGAAACCTTGGTAGACTTTGGCAATCAAACCTCCCATCTATCGCTTATGAAAAGAATGAGGAGGAAGAGGAAGCTCCTGGCCTCTGGTGCCTAAAACACTTAGGCGATTCACAAAGGAACCAAGGCAGATTTCGGGGCTGATAAGAATGGCATGACGAAGAAGAGAACCCTGAACTCTGAAACTTTGGAAAGCTAGAAAACACAATGAGAACACTTAGGAAACTTGGGCTTATCCATTTAGGGGGCTTTTCCTTCTACTTCAAAAGGGAAAACACATAGAAATCTCATGGATCCTTGGGCTATTTGGCCTAAAGGCAAAATAGGACAACAATACCTTCACTACAATTCTTACTGGTGGATTATTTTGGGCTTCATGAGCTATAATAAATTTACAAATGCAGGATGTCCTATTAGGAAACATGTTGAAAGAGCCTCGCATGATCCAAAAGTAGTAATCAAAACATATGAGGGGAAACATAACCATGATGTACCATAGTAGCCATGGCAATGTTGGAACTAGAAATACTCAACCTTCTACAGCAAGGTAGAGTAATTTTGCAGTGTCTAATAATAATGCATCGCACGGCCTATTTCTCATGATCAAGATACATTACCATAGTTTCAAAGGAATCCAGAAAAACAAAATTATTTGAAAGAGTTGCAGATGGAAGTCTTAATTCATAAGATAGGAGTGCTGACTTTCTTGACCTAGGAGTGGGCCGAAGCATGGGTTCTAGGAAATTTGGTTTTGATAATAACCTTAGACATAGTGAGAAATTGCAAACAACCCAAATATCTCCTTCATTTTCAACTCAGTTGCATAGTTCTATGAGCCTTGGAATGACTAGTGTTAGCCTTTTTAGTGTAAGTCTTGTGGTCCCTTTCTAGTCCTTTTTTGGGTAATCCAAAGAGAAAGATATGGAGCTTCTTAGGGCCAAGGAAGAAGTGCTAGAGAAATTTAATTTTGAAGATTTTATACCCGTTAATCATGCATCAAATTCATCTATTTATCATCAAAATGTGGGGAGATTAGTTATGGGTTCTTGAATGTATATTGTCATTATTTCAATGAGGTTGTGGAAAGGTATTATGTTCCTTTAATTTTAAATGGAGATGTGCATCTAAATACTTGGAAGTGTGGGACAACAAAGAGCAAATAAGAGGACAAGATAAATGCCAAGAGATTATTATGGCCTTCAAACTTGACAATGCAAGTTTCTATTTGTGGGCAGCTGATGACCAGTGTGCTTTGTAGTGGGTTGATGTTTTGCAAAAATGCTATTTGGAATTTATGTAAATTATCTCTTACAGTAGTGCCATTTTGTTATTCAATTTATAGGCTCACTTGTTTCAGGCATTTGTCTATATTTACATGTATTATGTTTCAATGTATATTTTTTTTATCCTTTGCAATTTTGTTTCCAAGTTTTTATGGCTGCCAATAGAAGACACTCACATATTCTCAGTTATCATGTTTATTTGCATATTTAGAAGAGTTGTAATTTTTTTGCAATTAGGTTAGTAGATTGTAGTTTGTTCTGATTATGTTGACTAGGCTGTAGTATCTATGATTATCTCTTGTATTGGGATTCATGAATATTTGTAACAAATTCTCCAGAAAAATATGGATAAATTAAAATAACAATATCTTTTAAATTTATTTATGATATGTTTGTTTTGTCCTATCCCTTTCAGGTTTATGAAATCATAGGTGTTAAGACTGATGCAATAACATCCTTTTGTAGTTCTGTAGCACACTAAATGTAGATAGTTGTTCTCAATAATGATATAAATTGGTGCTATAAAGATGGTAGCCTTCAATTTAATTTATGTAGTTGGCTATCAAACAAAACTCACATGACTGCAGTCTTGAATCATTATAGTTACCTTTATACATTTACTCTGGTAACTTGGTTTGAAGTGGCACAACTATTACTGTAGTCATACCCCATGTCTCCACATGACTATGGTGTTAAGTTTAAAATCACTTTTTTCCCCTAAAGGACAATAGAGAATAAGAATTTGAGAGCAAAGGCTTCATTTATGGCAATGTTTATATCTTGGAAAACTAGTTTTAGAAAAGAACGTGAAGAGTCATAGTGTTGGATCTTAATTTGTTTACATGGAATGGTATAAAATGGGAATAGTGGTAAGCTCGAATCCTCTTTTGTTGGGATCAAAGTGTTGTTGTAGTAACCATTATGAGGTGGGGTTGAGCCTCTCATGATGTAGGGGAATATAAATTAAGATTGGTGTTTAGTTGAGATCTAATTTCTCAGAATAAGGGTAGAGGATAGGAATGAGAGAAAAACCTCCATTTAGGGTGGTGTTTATTTCCAGAAAACTAGTTTTATGAAATGATGCTAAGAGGATGACATAATTATAGTGCTACATCCTAATTTGGGTATTTAGATTGGCTTAAAATGAGAATAGTGGTAACCTTGAATCCTTTATCATTGGGCACCCATGAGTAGCTATTGTTAACTATGGTTGAGGATCTCATTTATGAAACTGTTTTCATGTAGGTTGATATAAATTTAGATTAGTGTTAAGTTTAGAAAAAAAATTTCAAAATAAGGGTAAAGTTTAGGAATGAGAATGAAACTTCAACTTATGGTGGTGTTTATTTTTAGAAAAGTAATTTTACAAAAGGATGCCAGAATGATTAGATGATAATAGTGTTGGATCTTGATTTGTGTTCATAGGTTGGTGTGGAATGAGAATAGTAGTAAGTTTGAAATCTTTTTCAATGGGATCCTAGTGTTGTTGTGTGCTACCCCATTTTTAAATTTGTCATTTTTCCTATGTCGGCACTTTATGTTTCCCTCCTAAGTCCCTTGTTTTCTCGGTCCTAAAAAATGTTCGCGGTATATTGGAACTCTTTTGTCCATTGCAATTAGCATTTCTAAACTTTTGATAACTTTAATCGGCAAGTTCATGTTTTCTAAAACTCATCGATTAGCCAATGTAACCTTGAGTGTGGACTTAGACATCTCTATCGCTACTACCTAATGTTTTTGAAACCAAAGTTACATTCAATCGACAAGTTGCAATTTTCTCAAACCTTCAGATCGTCGATTTCCTGCTTCATCACCTAGTCCACATCTCTTGAGTAAATCCAAAATTTATTGCCATGCACAAAGAAAGAGGCACATGCCTCTTCACATTAAATGGGAACTATTTTGAAGTACTCAAACACACATATCTCATTAACGAATTACTGCAACTCATTTATGAAGCATACTGCCACATGTAATTCCCTGTTTAAGGGAATTTATTAAAGAACATTTATAAGAACCTCAATTCTTACAAACATTCCATTCTCTGATAATACTGGCATCCTACTTCGAGTTCACTAGCGTGGTTACAACTCTCAGTGCAGTACGTGGGTTCTTCAATACATGTCAACTAAATTGCAAAATTTCCCTCACTTAATTTACTCTGTTGTATATTCAAATTGTTTGGTCGAGGTAGTGGAAAGAATAGTTTAGAACTTCATGAATTCAAATTACTCCTCTTTCCCAAATATCTTGGGAATATGTTTGGCACCTTTAGTGATTTCAAATGCATATATTTGTTGGTTACTCAAGCTGGTGAAAATGAAATATAAATACCAGGGTTTCTGGGTGGCTTCTATTATTGATAATGGTCTAGCAAATGTGAGGGATATTGAATTGGGTCATATTGATTTAAATGAGTTCTAGAGTAGAATGAAATAGAAACCTAGGTCACCATTGGTAGAGAAAACTTTCACAAGTGGGTTGGCTCATGTCGGGGGATTCCTACCAGTTGTGTCTTGTCTAGACCTAGTTCTTATTTATGTCAGGAACTATCATCCTGAACCCCAAGAAATCAAGGCTTACGACAGTTCTGTAATAGAGAAAATTGATGCCAAGTCTATCACCCAAACTTTGAGAGGTTACCCGAACGGGAGGAATTTGTAGAAATGTTTGTTGAAGGGGTTGGCGTTATTTCTTTGATATGAAGGATTCATGCCTGACTTCTATTGTGAAAGGATGGCTAAAAAATGAGAAGAAAGGAAAATCCCAAGTGCCATCAAATTTGAAAAGGGCGCATTTCAAAGAAGACATCTTTGATATGATTACCTTGTTGCATCGGGTGGTTGGAAGTGATGACTCTAATTCCTTTGAAAAATGGATGTGTCAATTTATTCTAATTTTTTGTAGTGAATCTCAATTTATGGACTAGGCAAAGTTGATTAGCAACCATCTTAATGATCAATTAGCTATTTTTCATTAGAGAAATTATGTGATAGCCAGTAAGGAAGTAGTGTGGTCAGGGTTGAAAACTCATGGTTTCCTAACTCCAGACACACATGTTTATAAATATTTTCCATAACAGCAAGAAGAAATAGGTAATAAGGATTATCAGTGCATCAATGACTTCTTAATGTTCAATGTAAGGAGGATTAAGGGTAATCCATAGGTAAGAATATCTCTAGAGGCTACACAATTGATCATGAAGTTTGGGAGTTTCTATATCCAATTTGATAGATTCACTTACCTCATAATCGATGGGTTCGAAAATGCCCCTTATAAATTGCCTATATTTGCCAGTGACTTTATCATTTTTCTTGAAAGTTTGTAGGCAAATGGCTTGTGTAAATAGAAAATATCACAATATTGAAAAGAAGGGTTATTCTTTCCTAGTGACCCTTAACTTATTTCACATGCAAAACTAATGATAATGCAAGGAATGTTGAGAAAATCCTCGCTTGATACAATTTATGTCTCCTAACTGCTAGACCATTCTTTGATAGTAAAAAATTTGTTAAAAGGAATTTGTATGGAGGAACCTGTATGAACACCAGCCTCATCTTAAGGACTATTGAGAGGATTGTGTTAATGAAAGATAGGTGCAAAGAAGAGATTGGATGAGATTAACCCTTGATCAAATACGTGCTTTCGATTTTCCACTAGACATTCCTAATGGGGTTGATGATAATTCTGATATCATTGATGAAGAGTATTTTGTTGTTTATACTGTGCCACTACCATGCATTAAATGGTTAGAAAAGGAAGTCACTAATCTAAAGGACCGCTCTTTTTATGTCCTAAACAAAATTGAAAAGTGGCTTAAGGGAAAAATTCGTGAATGTACTATAACTTCTTATTCTCAAAATGAACTTGCAATAAAAGAATAGGGATTTTCAAATGTCGTTAAACATCAAAGAGCTTCAGCTAGTGTGGATGTAACCAAATCTAGGGTTAATTCACAATAGGGTGACGATGGAGAAGACCCTAAGGAAAATAAAAAATTGAAGAGAATATTCGAGGAGGATAGTGAGTTGTTGCTAAAAAGGTCATAAGCAGAAAAGGAATTAGATGCTCTACAACAGCTGCAAGTCGATCATGTGGCCTCTCTTGTCTCACCTGTACCAGGTAATGACTCTTCTATTTTTTAGCAACTCAGTGAAGATAGTACTTTTCACACTTTGTTTGATATTCCATATTCTCCTTTTTCAAATGAAGTTCCTTCAGTTAGCATCAGGACTCAGCCAGAAAACACTACCTTGAATATCAACAATAGCAACACGATATTGCCATCTCCTTCATGGCTTAAGAAAGCAGTAGAAAAGAAGAGAAAATACACCACCGTGACATATGTAAATGTTGATACTATAGCTAAATTGCTAGAAACTAGTCCTCAGCCTAAAAAGGCTAAGAGAATGTCAAGGGTAGTGATGGATCCTTCTTCTGGACATCAAATTCTTAAAATTTCTGACCCTATTGGAGATAAAGATGAATAGAGTGTTACAGAGGTTGATTTCAATACGAGCAAAGTAGATATGGGTCCCCCTACTATGGAAGGCAATATATACCATGCAAAGTTTTTAGTTCAAATGTTGGCCAAAAGCGTAGAAGTAGAGAAACAAGAAAATGTGAGATTGCAAAGCCAGGTAAATGCTCCAACCGCATTTATTCAGTCCATTGTTAATGCTACCTCTCAACCTCATGACATGGCTCTAGATGTTTCTATCAATGGAGTAGATCCTGAAATATTGTAGCAAATTAAGAAATACCAAACTATGGCCAAGGATACTAAACAGTGGATTGAAAAGGTCACTATTGATAGTTTGTTGTACATTAAGTAGGCTATGAAATTGTATGCTTATATCTCCAACAAAAGAAAGGAGCTAATTGTGGATTTGCAAACTTTCAAAAATGATGAGAATGCTCTTCTAACGATATCTAGGGAGGTGCAAGAAATGACAAAAATAGATACCAACATATTGGTAGCTGAAAAGGTCTTAAACAAACTAGAGGAAAATGATTCAGTTTCTTGGCTGGATGCTATCGAATGGAATCTATCTGTGTTCAAACAATTTGTAAGTGAGCTAAGGAGGATCTTGATTCAATACCATAGTGACCTAATGGACATTAGAAATAATTGTATGACCTTGGAGACTAAAATTCTTGATGAAAGCAAAGAGAATTTGCTTGATGTAAAGGAGGTCAAACAGGGTTTCAAAAAGTTGCTCAGTGACGAATTAACTGGTACTGATAATATAAATGGCTTCTCTTTAGAAAAGCTTGGTCACATTGCGTTATATCTCAAGAATTTCATAAATGAAATTGATGACAACAAAGGGATGGTGGATGCAGATAGAACAGTCAGTATGTGGAAAATTCAGATACACATCACCCTCAGTCCAAGTAGGAAAATCCTTACTCTGATTATTTCTAGGTTTAGGAGTTACAAGGCAAGAATGAGGCCACAGGTGGATCCATCAGGTGCTAAATAACAAGAGAAGGGAGACGAAGCAGTTTGAGAAGAAGATCGTGATGTTGCCACATAATTACTATTTCCTTGTTTTAAGTTCTTTCTTTTAAGGCTTTGAAAACTTGGTATTTGAAAATTGTTTTAATCTTTAATTATGTTTAATTGACTAATTTCAAGAAGTCGTTATGTTATTTTAAAGATAGTTTCTTTTAAGGCAAGGCTATTTATATGGACCCTGTCGATGGTACAAGGATCTTTTGGCAATCTTTGTGTTGTTGAATGGTCATTTTTAATTCTAAGAACTTTATTTCTAGTTATTTTTGAATATATGACTAAAGTTTGAAGGAGTTGCTGATAGATATTGTGAACTTTGTGTTACAGTAGATGGATGTTATATTCTTCTTATGTTGAATATGGGAAGTCTACATCTTTAAGCTCATTACTGTGGATTATTTCTCTTTTGATTAAGAATTCCAGTGGTGATTTATACCATTGTAATCATTGAAGTTGTGAGTGTGTTGATGGAAGGAGTCTCTATGCTCTCTTTTCTTTAAGTATTCTTTAGATTAAATGATTTTTCTGCTTTCTGGTTAAAAGCACCACCTTTCTGCTTTCTAGTTAAAAGCATACCCCTTTCATTCATTCATTTCCAATTTTACAAAGGTAACTGCTCCTTGTAAAAAATGTAGAGATTCATTGCAAATACAATTGCGAATAAGCTCAATTGTTAATATGTTTGTCATTATTTATGGGTGTGAAAAGATAGAGTTTAGTGACAAGTCTATATACTAACATTGTGTAGCCATATCATGTGGTGGGAATGAAGATTTCATTTCTGAAACATTGTCATGAAGGGGAGTATTATTTTAGATTAGTATTAGGTTTAGTCTCTTTTTTTTTTCAAAATAAGGGTAGATGTTAGGATTGGGATTAAAGTCTTCATTTATGGTGTTGTTTGTTTGGTAGAAAACTAATTTTAGAAATGGATGCTAGGAAGGTAAGATTATTATATTACTGGATCTTTATTTGGGTTCATACATTGGTGCGAAATGAGAATAATGGTAAAGACCAAAATCCTTTCGTCCAATTGGAAATGATTTTGGTCTTTACCATTAATTTCATTTCACACCAATGTATGAAACTTAGGCTAAATAATAGAGTTGGGTCCAATAATAGAATTGAAATAAATGCAATAATTAAATAAGAGGATAAGGGGGTTTAGCTTTAGGATCGATGATAGATAAATGATGTTCATGATATTTTGGAATGATTTCTTTCTATCATAATTTTTTTGCCTCAATCTAATGAACAATTGAGAGTTTAAACTAGAACTAAAATTAATGTGATAATTAAATAAGAGGATATGGGGCTTATCTCTAGGATCAATGATAGATTAATGATGTTGATGTTGTTTGGAATGATAAATTTACTTTTGTCACAAAATTATTCACCTTGGTTTGATGAATAGTTCAAGATTTGAACTAGTGTAGAAACATTTACATATAATTCCATGTCTTGCAAAATCAATCCTGACTACCATGAACATGATCTTGATATGTCAAATTGATCTACGATGCATGAGAATGATTTTAGAGAGTTCAGTAATTATTGTGAAGCTTGATATGTGGTTGAACATATGTACTGACGAAAATAATCGGGGGTCCTATAGAACAGTTGTACAAACAAAACTTTGGTAAAAAAATGTGTTTTATAAGTCTTCTAGAATTTATTTGATTGGGAAGATGATAGTTTTAAGTGTTGTTATGATAATAGATTATTAAAAACTATTTTCATGGAGATTGTGTCTTTGTGGACTTTAGTGGAATATTCCTTTGTTGGGCTATAATCATGAAGTATTTGGTTTTTACATGGATTTTAATTCTATTATTTTTCTTCTACTTTTGTGATAAGGATTGAATTTGTTTCTACGAGGGATTATATAAAAATCAATAAGGGATTTTGTTAGGGTTCAGGGAGATTAGAGCAATAAACATTAACAATTATATGTAAATTAAATAACCCAAATATAACAACGAAGAATAACACAAAAGAGATCAACATAGAATTTTAACATGGTTCGCCCAAAATGGGCTACATTCACAGAAACTCAGCCATCCAATGATTTTATTATCTAGTGCAAAACATATTACAATTTTGTGAATTCCATCCCGCAACATACATCCCAGCCGCTTATAACAAGCTTTTTGGAAGCTTATAAAATTAGGGTTTTACAATGTCTTTTTTCATTTGTCGGTTAACCAAAATTAACTATCGACCTCGAACGTACAAAAAAAGGGAAAAAAATTACGACCCTCAGCAAGGATACGTTACTAGTGTACAATATTTGCATGATCAGTCGCCACATACTAACAAATTTAGTTAATTTACTACATATATAGAATATAGACAAGTTACTTATAGTTTTATTGCAAAAAAATAGTTAATTATTGCACTAATTCCTATCCTACAAGCAAACAATTTTTTAAAAAATGTATTAAATTATGTAACATCTTCCATGTGATTAACAATTTGACTATAGAAAAGGCATCCGTCCCTAACAAAATTTTTGGAGGAAAAAAAAATATCAACATGCCCATTGAACTTATAATGACTAGTATATAATTTTAAAAAAAAACCAAATTAATTAAGGCATTGGTACCACAATATCCCACAAGTTCAGAGTCCATGTTGATAGCATTCAAGTGATGTAGAGATAGATAATTATGCATTCGTCCAAGGCCTCCATCGTCCCCATTGTTAAAACCACGTACGCTCTTCTCTCAACTAATCCAATCTTACTTTGGACGGTACACCAACTTATCTTTAGCGATTTAAGTGGTCCATCTCAAAAATCCAAATTGACCTTTTCTTTAAGGTGGGCTTTCAATCAATATATATTACACAAATCTACAAATATCTTTTACTAAAATAAATATGTAATGAGTATACTACGAAAGTGAGTAGGTACGAGGACGACAAGCAAAGCCAGCCTATTCAAATATGGGTCCCATATGTACAAAGTAGTATTGAAGTCATGTCAAATACATATTGGATTGGTGGAAATATTGTTTTGTTTTATTAAATATGTGGCTTGAGAAGTAGGTAGTCTTCATAAGTAGGTGGAGAAAATTGATTTTATGGCTTGTCACTCCCATTTAGAAGACCATTTTGGCTTACTTTAAATAGTGAAGGATTGACCATGATAACACACTCATGTCAATCATATTCTACTGGGAGTGGATGGACACTTTCTAACTTAAAATTAGACAAGTTTTATTAACTTGGTTTCTCTTATTCAAAGTCATTGTAAATTTCTTGTGACCTATCAATAAAGGTGACGATTTTGGTATTCATAGGATTTGTAGTGGATTCTCTTTGATTGATATGGTATATACAATTTTTTTTAATTTAAGAGTATATAGCATTTAATGACATTAATTTTTGTTCTTTATGTGTAATAGTGGAATTTGTATATTTATGTTAATTTCTATTTAGTTTTGGGTCTATTTTAATGGAATGATTTAATATAAATATACATCGACAAATGATACAAATTTGTGTGAGGTTGGGTTCATTTTTTGATCTATCGCTCTTCTCCATTTACACTCATTATCATACATCCAACCACATCTTATTTGCATCTGCACTGTTAGTGTGAACGAGGTTCTTTATCTAACTAGTTCATTTCCAAGCTAGTTCTCCGTTTAGGTCCTTTTCACACTAGGTTAAGTTTACTTAGGGACTTTTTCACTTTATCCCATATTGGTTGTGCTTTTAATCTCTTGGGTGGTAAATCCTATATATACTCAATGATCGTTGTCATATCAGTATCTCATCTCATTCTTATATGCTTTGCATGTCCATCGAATATAATACAATTTATTCTATGATTTTTGGTTTTCTAGCTTTGCTTTCCTTTCACTCGTTTTCTATTCTTGGGTGGCTTTTCAGCCAAATCTTACATGGTATATGAGTGGTTGTGAGTTGTGGGTTAGCAATCTCTTTAGAAAATCTGGGAGTGTAGAGTTGCTATTTTTCGAAGCACATGAGTATGCTCTTCTCTTGTATCGTCAAATGATCTAGAGAAACAAAAAAGTGTGGAGAAAATACCAATTTTGGGGGGTTCTTATTTTGACTTGTCAGTTGCAGGTTTTTTCAAAGCTTCCTGGAGATATTTTGAGCTCACCATTAAGTCCAAAGCAGCTAAGATAGTTAGATTTGTCTTTTCTTTCATTTGATTCGGACACTAGAGGAGAGATCGGTAAGGGTTTGAAGCGGAAGGTTTATTGCCAGATCTAGCATGGAGTTGTCATTTCAGAGCATTTTGGGTCAAATTTGACCTTGCCATTGCGTTTAGAAGGGCCGAAAACCCTAAGATCGATTGTCAAATCGTTGATTGTGGACAAAGTTGCTCGGAGAGGCAAATTTTGTTTGTCCAAGGAGTCATACAACCACCTTGAATAGTACCTATGAAGCACGTTTTTCAAAAAAAATATTTCTACAATTTTATATTTGATATAAAAAATCATACACACACACAGACACACACTTGTGAAAAACAAATCACAGTTTTAATATTGTAAAGGTTTTTTTTGAAAAACAAGATAACATAAAAAAATTAAAGGGCGCAGGGCTATACTAGGCACAGGGTACGCCACTGTGTATAGAGCATACCACCCTTACACAAGGCCCTACACCTTAATAAAAGGTCATGGACCCTTTAAGAAGGGTTCGAGTGTGGCCTTTAGCCCCCAACCCTTTGTTATTCGACCTTTTGGCCCTTTCATTTATTTCAGCCTCCAAACAATTCGTTTGGCCTTTAAACCTTGAATTCTATGCCTCACTCTTTATGCCTATACTTTGGCTCCTTCGCCACATTTGGCGGCATGTTTGGTAGTTCCACCATTTTTTGCATCAACTATCTTCCCCTCTAGTTTTAGCAGTATAACCAACTTTGGTAGAGTTCCAGGTCTAGTTGGAGGCTTCTAAATTTGGCAGTACCATTATGTTTGGCAGAAGTTCCACAAAAATTGGCAGAAAGGAGGACTTTGTAAACTTGGACCCCACTCCATTGTAGTTTCTGGATTTGAAGACCAACTTTGAAGACTCATATCTTAGGCTCATGACCTCTATTTTTCGAACAATGTTTTTTTATTTGGGCTATTTTTTCACACTCTATGTGCTGGTGTAGATAGTTTTTAATTTTGATGCATGATTTTTTTAGAATTTGCATATTCCCATAGGTGACACTATGTAGTTCTCGTTTTGGGAACTTCAAAGACTCGTAACTTTCTCATATGACCTCAAATTAAGGTGATTCTTTTGTTTTAAGTGCATAATTTTTTGTGTACTACATAATAGTGTTGTTTATTTCACTTGGTATTACTTCAAAATTATACTTTCAACATATATTCATTTCTAAAGATTTGTAAAAACATTGAAGTCAAGTCCAATTGGCGTTTCTTACTAGTATAAATTGTAAACCACACTAATTTATATAAAGTGCCAAATCATATTGCTTGGGGGGGTTCTTTGATTGAGTAATTCAAGGGGGTCTCTTGGTGTGTTTGTTATTGTGCATCTCTTTCTGCTTGTGCTCTCTTTTCCTTCATAAATGGGTCACTTTAAGTTTCCATTGCTAACACCATACAACTACAACACATGGCATAAAAAAGTATGGAACGCCTTAATGCAACTTGGAAATACACTTTATGTTGAACAAAAGGTAATTGAACCCATAGATGACAAGGAAAAGGAACAATGGATGCTTGAACATACAAAAACTCTTGGTTGTCCTAGGAGTCTAGTTTCCCTTGATATTATTTCAAATTGATGGATGTACAAATTCACATGATGCATGGGAAAAATTAAAAAATCTATATGGTACAATTGATGAAGTAAGAGGCTATCAAATTGACACTAAATTTATGAGTCTGATCCTAAGTCTTTGACAACATCTAGGACTATGTTACAAAGGTCAATGACCTTAGAGCACAATATAAAGCATGTCGCACTGAGAAAAAGGACATTCAACTTGTCTTCAGTACTCTCAACAAACTTGGACCTAAATTTGCAAAACTTGTTTCTAGCTTTCACACTCAGTTGACTATGGGATATACATACACTATGCCATGTTTTTCTTCGTTTTCTAAAATGTTGATTCATGAAAAGGGAAGCTTCTTTCCATGGTCTCCTTAAGACATCTCAGTCGCAGGCTTCGTTGGTTGGTCAGCCAAATGGATAGAAAGAGTCAGAGAAATGTGACAAGAAACAAAAGAAGTCTAAGAAGAAGTCATAAGAAGATCAAGCACAATCTTTGTCTGCCCAAAAGCAAACTCCAACTCCTCTTCTTCAAAGGGGAATTCTTAGAAGAAGGAAATACCAACTTATAGCTACTACAAGAAGGTTGATCATTAGGGACATTCTTGTCACAAGAAACATATCGATAAGTTGAAGCATCTTCTAAAAAAGAACAACATTAATCTACCTTCCTCTATTGCTCAACAATCCTCTACTCCTTCAAAATCAGGTAACGGGGAAAAAAAATGCACTTGTTGCTTCTGTAGATTCTTCTCAACAGTGGATTCTTGACTCAGGTGCATCACATCACATGGGTTCTATCAAAGAATAGTTTTCTTTGTTGGAGCCTTGCTTTGTACCCCACATTCTCATCCGGGATGATTCTTTGAAATAGATGTCATTGGAAAAGGTTCAGTTGATGTTGGCACTAGTACATTTGAGGATGTTCTCTGTGTGCCTAATCTGTCAACCAACCTTCTCTCCATCTACCAAATCACCCAGAATGGAAGGAAAGTTTGATTCACTCTAGATTCCATCACCATCAGGGATCTTAAAGATAATGTACTCCTTGCAGTTGGTAAGGCTGATCAAGAATCTTGACTCTATGCTTTCTCTCATTTTGTACTTGATTCACATTTCATTGCTTTTCTCACCCATTCATATTTAGTGAGCAAACTATGGCATGAGTGGTTTGGCCATCTCAACTACCGCTATCTTCAACAGCTCAACATGCAGGACATGCTCACAAGTCTTCCTCAGATCAGTTTCTCAGATGAATTTTATTTAGGTTGTGCCTTGGGAAAGCATAATGAGAACAAGTTCGAAAAGGGAAGGCTTGGAGGGCTTCAAAAGTCCTTGAGTTGGTTCACAATGACTTGGAGGGTCCCTTTCCATCCTTGTCTTTCAGCAAGGCTCGTTATTTGCTCACCTTTATTGATGACTTTTCCAGATACACATGGGTCTACTTTCTTTGGCAGAAAGGTAAATTTTTTGATAGGTTTCAAGAGTTTAAGGCTCGTGCCAAGAAACAATCTAGGAAGTGCATCAAAATTTTCTACACAAATAATGGCAAAGAAAGTGTGAACCATCACTTTAATAAATTTTGCACTCTTGAAGGGATTGATCTTCAGCATATTGTCGCTTACACACCTCAGGAGAATGGTGTAGCAGAGAGGAAAAGTAGGTCCTGGAAATAAATGGCTAGTTGCATGATCCAAGCACACTCCCTTGCACTTGAATGTTGGGAAGAAGCTATCAACTACACTGCTCACATCCAAAATAGAGTTCCTCATAAGGTATTACAAGGCATCACTCCCTTTGAAGCCTGGTGTGGCAGGAATCATGTTGTGCAACACTTTAGAGTTTTTGTCTCCCTAGCATGGGCACACATTCCTTTGGAGAAGCGCAAGACCTTAGAACCTCAAAGTCAACCCTGCATCTCTGTTGGATACCTTGATGGTTTCAAAGGATATCGACTCTTGGATCCTGAGACACATGAGCTCTTCATTGAGTGAAGTGTGCAATTTGAGGAAATCTCTCCTAGCTTATCCTCCCATCATCCTTCCTCCACAATGGATTTAGATGACAGTGACTCAAAGGACTTTCCTCTATCTTCCTCTACTCGCAGGGTTGTTCATGAGGCTCCATCCTCCCCTTCACAGAGTTTAGATTTTGAGGCTCAAGATTCTCCTCCTCCATTCCCTACCATGCCTTTATGGGCTCATCAAATACTTGAGTTTACATGCATTCTTGTTGGGGATCCTTCAGATACTTGGAGGACTTGGTTACAACATTGGGATATTTTACATTCCTACATTGCCACAACTTCATATTCATAGTCCTTTCGTGAAGCATCAAGTATTGCTAAGTGGGATTCAACAGTGAAGGAAGAGTACAACTCTTTAATTTAGAACAAAACATGGGATCTTGTTCCACTTCCGAAGGGAAGAAAATGGTTTGGTGTAAACTTGGATCTATCAAATCAAATTTGTAGTAGATGAATCAGTTAACAAGTTCAAAGCATGACTTGTGGCCAAAGGTTTCTGACAAGTTCCTAGTGTTGACTACACTGAGACCTTTTCCCCTATTGCCAAAATGAACTCCATTCACCTGATACTTTCTATTGTGGCAACTCATTGTTGGGTTGTACATCAAATGGATGTGAAGAGTGCATTTCTTCTTAGGGATCTACAGGAGGAGATTTACATGGATCAACCACAAGGATTTGTTCAAGATTCTTCATTGGTTTGCAAATTGTGGAAGTATCTCTATGGCCTCAAGCAAGCCCCACAAGCTTGGTATGCCAAGATGGACTCCTTTATTCTCTCAATTAGGTTCTCTGGATGCCACTCAGATCTAAACGTCTACATCTTGAGATAGGAGGATGCTCTTCTATTCCTAGTTCTCTATGTTGATGACTTGATTATCATAGGGATCACCTCATCCATCATTGTGAGCATCAAGATTGCTTTCCATGATGGGTTTTCCATGACTGACTTGAGTATTTTGCACTACTTTATCAGGATTGAGATCACTGAAACCTCTTCTAAGATCTCTCTTGTGCAACCCAAGTATGCTCTTGATCTTCTAGCTCGTTTTCATATGGCTAATTGTAAGCTTGTATCGACTCCCTTTTTGTCTGAAGTCAAGCTTGAGGCAAAGAATTCCATACCACTAGTTGATGCCACTTTGTATCGTCAACTTGTTGGTAGCCTCATCTACCTGACTCATACTCACCCCAACATTTCATTTGTAGTCTGCATTGTTTCATGCTTCATGATGGAGCCACATGAGCTTCATTGGAAGGTATCCAAACACATTCTAGATTACATACAAGGCACTCACTGTTACAAGATTCATTATGTAGCTAAAACATGTTCATATTTGATTGGATACACAAACTCTAATTGGGTTGTGATCTTGATGATTTCAAGTCCATATCTAGCTATAGTTTTTACCTTAGTTTCAGTCTCATTTGTTGGTAGAGCAAGAAGCAACAAGCCATTGCTCTTTCTTCGGCTGAGGTTGAGTATCAGGGGTTGTTAATGCCACCACTAAGCCTATTTGGCTTCAGAATATCCTCACTAAACTTGGCATCACTTTTCAAAATCCATAAGTCATCTACTATGACAACCAGAGTGTCATCCAGACTCAAATAACCTAGTCCATCATTAGCGGACCAAGCACATCGAGATCAACATGCATTTTCTCAGGGATCTGATTCAAGAGTAGGTTATTTATTTGCATTATTTTCCTACAACAGAGCAGGTTGCAGATCTTCAGTCTCTCTTGGGGATGCAGGACATTTATTATAGGGTTCACTTACCCCTTATTGCTTCATCCTCTCATGGGGGAGCTTTTCCCAAATGGTTTTCCCCTTCGTTTTTGTTTGAGGGGATCTTTTGTACATGGGTACCTCATCAGGCCTAGTTGCCAGGACCTATCTTTGCATTTATTTCTCCCTAATTTGCACTTAAGGGGGTGTGTTAGTGTGAATGAGGTTCTTTATCTAACTAGTTCATTTCCTAGCTAGTTCTCCATTTAGGTCCTTTTTACACTAGGTTAAGTTTACTTAGGGACCTTTTTCATTGTATTCCATATTGGTTGTGTTTTAGTCTTTTGTGTGGTAAATATACTCTATCTCTCTCATATGAGCATCTCATCTTATTCTTGTATGCTTTGCATTTCCATTGAATAGAATACAGTTTATTCTATCATTTCTAGTTTTCTAGCTTTGCTTTCCTTTCACTCATTTGCATTCTTGGGTGGCTTTTCAGCTAAATCTTACATGCACATATTCCTACATACTTGATATTTACTATGCCCCCATGTCCAAACATTCATTCTCCACATTGAAATTAATATTTTACTATCCCATGTTAATCTCATGTTCTAGGATCAATCCCACACTACACAGAATTTGACCCTTGAAATTCAAAAGTTTAAATTCAAATTTTGCTAACTCCCACCCATTTTATTCTCTCCATGAGTTGACTTGGCACATGTTTCATGTGATTTGTTATTATGTCTTAGTATTTACTTAAGCATTTAATGTACATTCATTATCATTGATGGTCAAAGGGAAAATCTTATGTATTGCAAAGAAGAATCATTGTAGGAATCCTTAAATTTAGAGCACTAAAAATAACCTAAATTGCATCAAAGTCATTTAAATCATTTGCAATGTTTGAGACTGTTGTCTTCAATCATTTTCATGATTGTAAAGCCAATCTGAACAAAGGGGTCGACTTAGGAGAGTTTGGCCCTTGTGATTAGATTTGCATCATGTGGAAATAATCCAAAGTTATGGGATTGACCTACAATAAGTTACAAGTCTACAACTTCCCCATTATATTTTTAAATATTGAACTAGTCCTTAACAATTAACAAAGAGAAGACTTTAAGGTGAATCAATCAGTAGATGCACACATTCAACTAGGCCAAATCTATGGGTTACAGATCCAATCTATGTCATGTGGAACTAATCCAAAGTTGTGGGATTGACCTACAACAAGTTACAAGTCTACACAAAATTTCATACAATTTTGTAGATTAGAAGCACTTTTTTTTGTACCTAACAACTCAATCTATACTACATTAGAATTATTCTTCATTGTTATTCCTAAAGCTAAGTACCCTAATTCCTTTGCATTTAGTTTCCTAAAATAACATTGTTTTACATTAAGATGTAAGTGCTTCTAGAATTTTAACTGTGTAGTGGTTTTTACATCAACGTTTTGGATCACACTCTTTGACCCATCATCATGATGAAGAAAACAGGAGAGAAGAATGAAAATGGTAAATTGCAAACCCAAAGCCAACTAAATAGAAGGGGGAGAGGGAACACGAAACCCGAGGGACCACAAAGATTAAGGAGAAATAGGGATTCAAGCATAAATATATACGAGAATGAAATTATCAATAAATATGAAAATACACATATATAAATATATAAGCATATCTAGGTATCTAAATATGTATGAATACATTTAAATATATGGGAATATGTTAATATGAAGGAATAAATAAACTAAGAAAAATAAGAAAAAATTATATGGAAAAGTGAATACTAAAATTATAAATATGAATAGATAGATAAAGAAACATACCAATTAGAAATGTGATATAATATAAAGGGGAAAATTCATATGTATTAAGTATAGAAATAAAACAAACTTTAGAAATTCAAAAAAATGCATATACATCTATGAAATATATATGCCTATGTGTCTACGAAAACATGAACAAATACATCTACATGTATAAGTGCACACACACACACACTCTCTCTCTCTCTCTAACACACATATATTCATGCATGCATGCATACCTATATATATATATATATATATATATATATATATATATATATATATATATATATATATATATATATATATATATATATATATATATATATATATATATATATATATATATATATATATATATCGATAATGGGATGGAAGTCATTTAAGGCAATCATTCCATCATTAATGACAGTGTAAGCTTAAGTGGTGTCGACGGTCGGTGGTATGTGTGGTTATAATGGCAAGGAAGGGTGGCAGAGGTTATGTTGGTCCCGAGGTATGACTCGCTTTCCATTCTTCCTCACGCAGTGTTTGAGATCATTTGGTGGCATTTTGTGGTTATTCGTGGCTATGGCGAAGTCTGCTGGGAAGCATGAAAGGAAAACAGGTAGGGAGCCAACAAAGAAGTATAAGAAATGTGTGTCGGGGGTGGATGCTACAATGGAATTCATTAATTTCATCGATAGGGAAATTAAAAGTTCTAGTTTGAGAAAATGGAGATTAGAGTTTGGGATGTCTTGACTAAACTTGATGGGAAGCCAGAGGTGGGTTTGAGGAAGGCTATGGCCAAGTTCTTGCTTGACCCAGACCATACTCGTGGTAGATGGAAGGTGTTTCATGCAACCCAAGCGTTGTCCTGCACCTCCCTCATGTCAGTGGCTGTGAGCTCATACCTGATGCACAACAATGTAGGGGACGTGGTGGACTAGGTAGATGCCTTCCATGATTGCATTATGGATCATCTTCATGCGACCAAAAAATGCCAGCAATGCCTTTAGTTGGTTGTAGAGGCAATTGCAAAGCATGTGGGTTTGCAGCTGTCGGAGGAGGCCATCCCCACCTTTTATGGGTGTTATAACTCGTCGGATGAGAGCCATGATGATGGAGCTGACAAAGGTGGTGAAGGGAGCCTGGATGCTAGTGCTATCAAGAGCGATGGTGGAGAGTGAAAATGTATGTGTTTTCTTTAGTTTTTTGTATGGGTTGTGAAGTTGGTGTAGGGTTTCATTATATTTGGTAGGTTTAGTTATTTTTTGGTCAGTTATAGGGATGTCTATATAGATGTATATGTTATGTTTATGTTTCTGGGAGGGGGCATGTGTAATTTTCCTCTTCCCATGGAGTGTGTTAAGACTCTGTTCAGTGTCGGGTTTGTGTTTCCATGGTACTAGTGATGACAATTTTTTTGTAAGTCATATTAGTGAAGGTGTAGCCTGGTATGGTTCCTATGTTATCGGATATGATGGTAATAGATGTAGTTACTTTTATGCAAAGCTTGTCTCTAGTTTTTCTATGGTTCCTGGGCCATAATCTAGGTTATTTAAACAATATATATAGATATAGATATATGAATTCATATGTATGTATGTATGTATGTATAAATACATATATGCAGAATGGGTATGAAAGATGGTCAAATCAACATAAAGAAGCATGTAAATATAATATTAAATATAAAAATAAAACATAATAAATATGCTATGATATATATATATATATATATAAGAAGGAGAATGCAAAAGTATGAAGTAAAAAATAAAAATAAAAATAAGCTAAGAAATTCCAAAAAAGCATAAGCATCATTGATTACAAACATATGTATCTACATATACATGTACAAAAAATCAACCTATGTGAGTGCATATTTGCACACGCACGCACACACACACACACAGATATATATATACCCAAATTGCATATATATATATATGCAAATTGGGTATGAAAGAAGGTCAAATCAACATAAAGAAGCATGTAAATATAATATTAAATATAAAAATAAAACATAATAAATATATATATAAGAAGGAGAATTCAAAAGTATGTTCAAAGTAAAAAATAAAAATAAAAAGAAGCTAAGAAATTCCAAAAAAGTGTAAGCATCATTGATTACAAACATATGTATCTACATATACATGTACAAAAAATCAACCTATGTGAGTGCATATTTGCACATATACCCAGCCACACACATGCATATATATATATATATACACACACACACACACATACACATACATACATACATGCAAATTAGGTATGAAAGAAGGTCAAATCAACATAAAGAAGCATGTAAATATAGTATTAAATATAAAAATAAAACATAATAAATATGATATGATATATATAAAAGAAGGAGAATTCAAAAGTATGAAGTAAAAATAAAAAATAAAAAAAAGCTAAGAAATTCCAAAAAAGCATAAGCATCATTGATTACAAACATATGTATTTACATATGCATGTACAAAAAATCAACCTATGTGAGTGCATATTTGCACATATACCCACACACACACACACACACACACACACACACACATACAAGTTGTTCTTTTAGTAGTAGGATCAAAGAGTATAGTGTTGATATTAGACATGAACAAGTCCTCAAATCTGCCCTAACTGAACAATCCTCCTTCACCAAACACCACATCTACTTATAATAAACCCAAATCTTGGGAAAAGAAGACAACTTCTTCAGAAGAAAACTTAAGGAGGCCATAGAAATTTTCAATCACCCCTCGTACCTCAATCGTGATATGGGTTGGAGACTTAGTTATTCTTGGCAACCCATGTTAACCCACATCTGAAACCTCTCTCCCCCACCTTCTTGACTTCTTCCATCCTCTTTTCTTGTTCTTGCCTCCACTTTCTTCCTTCCCTCCGATTAGGCAACTTTTTTCCTTTTTTAGTTGTCCCCCACCCACTTATTTTTGTACCTAACAACTCAAATCTACACTGCATTGGAATTATTCTTCATTGTTATTCCTAAAGCTAAGTATACTAATTCCTTTAAATTTAATTTTCTAAAATAACATTGTTTTACATTAAGATGTAAGTGCTTCTAAATTTTTAACTATGTAGTGGTTTTTACATCAACATTTTGGATCACACTTTGTGATACATCATCAGGATGAAGAGAGGAGAGAAGAATGAAAATGGTAAATTGTAGATCCAAATCCAACTAAACATAGAAATGGAAGAGGGGACACGAAAGTTGAGGGACCAAAAAGATTAAGGAGAAATAGGGAAAGCATAAATATATATGAGAATGAAGTTATCAATAAATATGAAAAATTGCATATATAAATATATGGGATATAAGTATGTAAGCATGTCTAGATATCTAGATATGTATGAATACATTTAAATATATGGGAATGTGTTAATATGAAGGAATAAATAAAATGAGAAAAAAATATGGAAAAGTGAACACCCAAATTGTAAATATGAATAGATAGATAAAGAAACATACTAATTAGAAATGTGATATAATATACAAGACAAAATTCATATGTATTAAGTATAGAAATAAAACAAACCAGTAGAAATGCAAAAAATACACACACACACACACACACACACACACACACACACACACACACACACACACACATGCCTACATGTGTCTATCAAAACATGAACAAATACATCTACATGTAGAGTGCATACATGCACATATATACATATATACATGCATGCACGCATACATGTATACATACCTACCTATATACATACATCCATTCATATAATTTCTCTGATTTTTCTCATTTTATTTATTCCTTCATATTAACAGATTCCCATATATTTATTTATGTATTCATACATATTCAGATATCTAGATATGCTTACATACTTATATCCCATATATTTATATATGCATATTTTCATATTTATTGATAATTTCATTCTCATGTATATTTATGCTTTCCCTATTTCTCCTTAATCTTTCTAGTCCCTCAGCTTTCATGATCTCTCTTCCCCTTCCTCTATTTAGTTGGCTTTGGGTCTGCAATTTACCATTTTTCTTCTCCTCTCCTGCTCTCTTCATCCCAATGATAGACCACAAAGTGTGATCTGAAATGTTAATGTAAAAATCACTACACAATTAAAAATACATAAGCACTGACATCTTAATATTATGGACTATGGAAATTTGATGTCTCTAATTGTTTTACATGCTTTTATCTTCCCAACTAATTATGAACTAATCTAGGTTAATTTGTGTCTAGTTGTATATATTTATTTAATTAAACTAAGTTTAACATTTAGAAAAAGTTTATTTTATATTACAAGTATAATGCTTATTTTTCTTTCTACAAGCATATATGAGTATGAGTCCTTGTATTAGGAGTGTGTAATACATAATTTGATTTTCTCTTAGTTTTTCACTTTTATCTAGATTATTTAAAAAATAACCAAGTTAGAATACATGTGATGGTTAGTAAGGGAAATTAGATAATTTAGTACGTATTTTTGCTATATAGACATTGTAGAAAATTCTTTTATATACAAAATAGATATTTTTAGAAAATATTTAATATTTGATCTCCTTCCTTTCTCTGCCATAAGAAAGCTTTCAAAAGATTCATCCTAGCCTTCTTGAATACCTTGTAATCATCCCCATTTCCATTGTGATTTCCATCATTAAACATTATTAATCATTCTTGACACTCAAACTCCAAGCTCATCACCATATCAAGCACTAAGCATTGCTCTATTTATGCAAGTGAAAGTCAGTATTACTATCCTATGCAAGCATTGCCAAATGAATTCCTTTGAATATATAAAGGAAAATTTTTATTTTCAATTATTATTTTAGCAACCATTATGAAGGGATCTCATCTCACTTTGAGAGAATTCTTGAGAAATCTTGGTGAGATATGCCCCAAATTAGTTAAATACAATTTTATAGTGAATGAGATTGTAGCAATCATAACTGTATTTTGTAAATTTAAAGAACACTCAATAGAACTTCAGTTGCAATGACTTTTGGCCAACCATGAAACAACAATGATAATTCCACTATAACTTAATTGTTAGAGTTTGATATGCTAATTTTAAGATCTATGAATCAATAAAGACAATGCAACCCATGCCCATGTTATAAATTAGGTTGTATCCAACAATAATTTGTCAATTGTGTATTAAGTTAAAGGTGAGAAGACACTTTTATTCAAACTAGGCTTCCCATACCTTTTATTTGAACAAACAACCTTATTAATTAAGTCTATAATATTTGTCTTACTTGTAATTACAATGATCTAATTCAACCTTCTCATAATATTCTTATTTGTAGTTTGTACACTTAACATGTATAATTGTATGGCAAACTAACAATGAATTGAAGTTCATTAATGGTGTCATGTTAAGGAGTCCATTGCCTTAGCACACACATCACACATGATGAACACAAATGTTTACTACAAGGTTATAGAAATTGCTAAAGGGAGCCAACCAATGACTTTCCTCTCTATAAACTTTGGTGTTAGCACATCTCTCAACTTGCATTTATGGATAAAATGCAATACATAAGAGGATAATATCTAATCTCTTTTTACTCATTCATATATATATACCCTTTCCCAAGCCCATTAATTAAGGGAAGGGAAAGAATTGAGATCCAAAACATAGTGCATTCATATTAAAATTTGCAACATTAAATTGAATAGTCTAATCTTATATCATAACTATATACTCTATCTACACTCCAACATCACCCTTGACCAAACAAATGTATTTATTTATTAAGCTTAAACAATCTTTACATATAAGAATTATATATGTTTCTAGTTTAAAAAAAACATAAAAATGTAGGTGGTACACTTGGTTATTGTTGACCTTTTTTACTAGTAAAAAGTGGTCAATAGTTGACCACATATCTCACTTGGAATTTTTTATTAAAAAATTGTAACCATGCATGATTAATAAGCCATTCTAGCATATCTATACATTTATAACAATTGGGTCTAGGATGTAGTGTTGGGGGACATGTTACTAGCTCATTGGATCAATAAATTTGGACTTGCCAAAACATCATTAGCCAAAATGGCTACTCATGCATGACCTTTATTTCCCAAGTTAACTATTTGTCATAGGATTAAGAATTAAGGCCTCAAGATTGACTCACCCATTATTCTTTTTGTTACATTTCCTTGATGCAATTGATGGATGGAGGATTTCTCTCCTTCCCCTAGTGCACTTGTATACCTTAACCATATTCTTCATGTTTAACTAATTTCATTAGAGCACTTGTGGGTACCACTCCATCCCACTCTCCCAACATAATTGTTGCATATGGACTTGGCCTCCTATTGGGCTAAGGTGTTGAAATACAACTAGGGTAGATCCGTAAACTATAATTGATACAAATTTAACTTTTTTCTTTAGAACTTTCACAATTGCCTCTTACTATGGATAAGCAAGCCAAGTGTTTTCTTTCTTCATTGCAAGTAAACTACATTAATAATAAATCCTTGCTTCCCCCATGTAGGATTTGATAAAGAAGTGTGTAAAGGTAAGAGGGGCCATGTTAGGGTAATCCTCATAATTAGTAGGAGTGGGACTTGAAATACCATCGACCTCATTTACAATAATTACTTGATGTCTTGGAAGGTTTGAGTAACAATATTAATAATTATCAATTCATTCCAAAGTATGGAATGATTGACCCTAAGGTTATCAAGGCTCTTAACATCTTTTTGATCTCTATAAAAAATATGGTGAATGAAAGATAAAGTACACAACTAATTTAATCACATGTAGATAATGAATTATAATCTAAGAATAACCTTCCGCCCATAGTTGAAGTAATTTCACTTTTATAAGTGACTTCAAAGAAGCTTGTAGGAGACTTATCGGATATGTAAAGGTAAGCTTCCTACTACAATCCCTTCAATTTGACATAAGTTCTAATATTCAAGATCAATTGAAGCAAATAGATAAGAATTAAGAATGAATGACCAAAAATCTCAAAGAGATCACAATAGGTGCTAAGAACTCATCAAACATAGGATCCACACTTCACAATAAAGGTAAACTTAATTGAGCCAACTACTAATACATATGCAACATCATCAAACTACGAACTAGATGACTAATAGGGTGAACATTGATATAGGCACTCCCATTGTCGAGGAGTTCAAGTGTTAGCATTTCAACTAAATTTGTATAATTACTTATATTTATATTTCAATTACTTGATACTGCCAGATGTTATCTAACTTTAAATTGTTGTAATCTCTACTTTGCAGTTTCTAATAATTAGGCGAAATTTTTCCATGTCAATTTTTAAGCCCAAAAAATATTGTCTCATGCTAGAAAAATGATTCAAGTTGGAAGAATATTAGACAACTTGGTAGGTTACCTTCTTCCAAAATAATTGAAGCATTTGATAAGTGCTAATTTATGTGGTAGCTTTGGTGGGAGGATTCAAGCATATTGTAGAATGGGCCAAATTTTATAAAGCAATAGTTACATGAGAAGACTGTGTAAATGAAAGTGCAACATATACAATAGCAAATTGAATGTCTTGAGGATTCGTTGAGCCTAGGTAAGGAAATGTGCAAATGAGACACGATGAAAATTAAGGCAAGAAAACTTGCTCTTGAGGTAAAAAACCACCACATTGTCGGGTCGAATTGCCATATGGGGTTGGTCATATAACGCAAGCCAAGTCCTAGACTTGGTCCATGACTACCTTATCTTAGACACCTGCTTCCCTCAACTCCGATATCTCACTTCTTTATACACACAATTCCTCTACTTCTCCACACTCTTATTACAAAAAAAAAAATCATGAGTATATACACAATTTTCTCCACTAACTCTACTCCACAATGCTCAAAACCTAAATGTGAATGTTTCGTATTTCAAATAAAGGATATACATAATTAATATATACAAATCTTAGACATTGCAAAAGGAGTATCATTAACCTCACATTTGAATCCTTCCCTCTAAAAAAATTAATAGCTTGTACCACGAAACTTCCCGCCACTCAATATGTCAGAAGTTATATTATTTGACTAAGATTGAAATTTACTATACAAAATTCATGGCTTCCCCAAAGCAAATCATTGGTTCCAGTTATTTGATCCCACCACATTAAACGAGGAAAGAGATATAGATTATGATCGTAAGCGCGAGGTTAGGGTGGGTTTTCGACAAATCATTATGAAAAGACAATGGTTTAACGCGGTTTCGCCATTATTAATAGCTCGATGGCTAAATAAATAAACAAAATTAGTTGTTAAGCTTTTTTATGGGTTTCATAGCCAAATAAGTTCAGTTCCACAATGTTTTCTTCACATTAAAAATAAAAAAGTGATCTCACTAAACTGGTCGGTAAAATAGGCAGTTTTTTTTGGGAAAGATTGTAATCTTGAATAGTTTATGATATTTTTGTTTTTAAAAATTATGTTTTTTATATTTAAAGGGAATCTTTGATTGGTATGAATCTAGCTTGTGATTAACTATGGACCTTATTAGTACCTGCCTTCCCAGTACTATTGTAATGAGTTTTTTTATTTAGTGATTAATTTATCTAAAATCAATAAGAAAATTTTAACAACCTAAAATCATTTATCTATGTTGTGATTGGTTCATAATTTGAGCTCTAAGGACAAATTTTGCCCAATTTTAAGGGTAGGAAAACTTAAGAAAAATAAAAATATCATGCCAAAAATTTAACTAGATTTATTTTACGGGAATAAAAATATCATGCCAAAAATTTAACTAGATTTATTTTACCAGTTTGTTACATGCCACTGTGAACAGTGGCAACTACCACTCATGGTCCATAGAAAGGAGCAAGGTTTTTGGAGCACTATTCCATCTAATAAATAAATACATTTTTTGGGTAGGAGAAATTAAATTGATGAAAAAAATGAAGTCAAACACTACAAACATTTTATCTATCTCCAATTACCTTTTAAGTATTTTAAAAATCAATGTCAATATTTATTTTTCCAACTATTAACATGCATATAAAAATATTATTTATGTAAAAAATTATTGGATGAAATATTTGGATTCTTATTAAAGTCCACCCATAAATTTAAAATATATTTATTTTTAACTCATTAGTTATTTATTTTTAAAAATTATTATCTATAATTTTTTATTTACTTGACATCACAAATGTCAAGTCATTTATTATTTATTTTTCTATTTTTTAAAATTAATATAAAATATTATGTTAAATTTTGTCAACATCTTTCATTAATTATAAATACTATAACTATTATACTATAATTATTTCTAATTATATATTTACAAATTAATTATATATTTACAAAACATGACATATGTTTAAAGTATTTATTATGAGTTAAATTTACTATTTTTAAAAATTGATATAAAGTTTTATGTAAAATATTGTTTACATTCTAATTAATTATATATAGTATAACTATTATAACTAGATTATAGTAATAACTAAATAATTTTGATATTCTACAATATTTATAATATATTAATAATATTATATTTATAAATATAATTCATTTATGAAATATATAATTATTTCTAAGTAACTATATAATATTTTATTGTTATTGAAGATAATGTATTATCCAAAAAAAATTGACAATTTAATAATTATTATAGAAGATTTTGATGTCAAAATCTAAAAAAGTTAAACTACTAACACAAAATTTAACTAAAACTAATTTTCAACCATATTTACTATGTGACACTTGTTATATGAACTTTCTTGGTAACTTCTAAAATTTGATATTACAAAAAGAATATATATGATCTATTCAATCAATCCAACTCATATTTAAAAAATTAATGGACTATAAACATAAAACCCTATAAGATAAATACAAAGATAAATATTTTAACCAAGTACTATACTTAACTTTGATCTTTGTGTTATAATTAAGAAAAAATAAAAACATCATTACCTAATAATCACAACACACGTACTATTACTACTAATAACTACAAAGACAGGTACTTGCTACTACAAGGCACTCATTTTATAAATGAGGTATGTAAATGCATCTATAATTAATATAGGCCTTCCTCTTAAATAAGGTATATTTATTTGTCATTGACATGTGGTCTGGTGAAACTAGCATATGCACACTATTTTATATTTAATCTTGTTTTTATTTTGATGGGAATGTCTTAATACATTACTGGTATACCTTTCTGTTAGATTTGGCTTACAATTTCATACTTGTTCATCCTTATTCATCTCAATTTCATCTCAGATACTTTTTGAGGGATGCAAGATTGTTCAAGGTCAAGCCTAATGACCCCCAAAATACTTCAAATCTAGATTTTCCTCTTTCTACTAGCCATTATGAGAAAATTTAATACACATTTCATTTGGCACTCTCACAAAACTTTTGGTTGATAGGCACCATAGGATTCAAGCTCTTACCACTATACCACCTTTTTTAAGCATTGTAATGGTGAAATTGACATACTTATGCTATTTCTCATTTAATGGGAATGATAAGTGACATATTTTTGTGTTAGACTTGGCTCACAATCCCATACCTATTCATCCCTATTCATTTTTTATTTCTCCTCCATTCACACTAATTCTCATATATTTATTCTCTATCTCACTTTATCCCTTCATATCATTTTCAAGGGATTGAGATTAATCCAAGTCAATCCCAAGGAATGTGGAAATAACTTCAGAAATAAAAAACATTAAATTTAAATTCAGATTTTTCTGCCCTCTTTCTATTAACCATTATAAGAAAACTTAACACACATTTCATGTTACATGTTATATCATAGTATATAAAAACATTTATTAGGTACTAAGAATACATTTCAATTCAAAGCATCTACAAATCTATACACATTGTCTTACATAAAAAAATAAAAAATAAAAAATATATATTAGATTTTTATAGATATAATAATTTATATGAATAAATCCCATTATTTCAGTTTTTCTTATCTAAGATAAAAATTAGGCTTCATAATGGTACAAGTGATAGTCATATGCTTTTCTTATCTAAGATAAAGATTGGACTTCTTAATGATAAAGTGTTAATCAAATGCTTTGATAGTGACTAGGGCCTAAATTTGACCATCAACTTTACTAGTGTTAATCAAATGCTTTTCTACAAGTGTTAATCAAATGCTTTGATAGTGACCTAGGGCCTAAATTTGACCATCAACTCTAAAAAAAGTATATTTTATTTTAAATAGTCATATTATAAATTAGACATTTTGTATTTAGATTTTTTATGGTATGTCCAAAATATCTCTCCTTTCATGTGATAGGGGAGAGGACCTAGTAGTTGAGTACCCTAACTTCACCCCTCTCAAAATTGTACGTGGCAATTTCGAATTACTCCAAAAAATTTATAGTAGCTTACTTGGCAAGGCCTCTGCTTGTAACTAAGGTTTCAGTGCCACATTATCAAATATGATGCCACATCAACATGCTTTTGTTGATGTGTCCAAAAAGACCCAAAAAAAGTTAGATAGATAGTTGTGCATGAAGTTATCTTTTTTTGGTGCGCCGATATAGCATCACATGATTTGTTTGCTTTTTAGATCTAAAGAATACATTTCATTCAATTATAAGTATGTATGGTCAACACTTACAACTTTGAAGTCACAACTACTAGTGCTATACTTTTAAAATATTAGAAATTAAATCCACAAATATTATCACAACTCTTGAAACATGCTCAACTACTATCCACAACTGACCCCGGGGGTCAGCTCACTCAGTCTCGGTTGTCACTTTAGGCAGCCCAGGTCGTGAGTTCGACTCCTGCTATGCAGTGGTTTAAATCTATGATGTGTAGTGCTTAGTCTACCGATGGGGGTCCATTGCACATCGCACGAGAGGTTATAGGGGAGCCTCGCCCTGTCAAAAGAGTTCAAAATGCATTCCGGGTCGCTAAGCTAAACCTCAATTCCTCTCATTAGAAAAAAAAAAAAAAAAAAACACAAACAAAACAAAACTAAACTAAACTAAACTAAAATCCACAACTATTATAACATCCTCAACTACTAGAACCTTTCCCTAGAGTCTTCCTAACTTTTTGATTGTATATTACAACAAAATGGCTAAATGCCACCATACGGCCATCAAATTTAGGCGCACCAGGCTCTAGGTACGTATTTATCCAAAACAGTTATCCATTACAACTTTTATCATGTGCGTTTGGTTGGCCAAGCAAATTTATGATGCGGAAGGTTAGTAAATTGTGACTCGTGAGCCACACCTAGAAAATACATACGGTTTAATTATCCGAAATTATCGCTAGGAAAATTACTGTGAAAGAATATCCAGGAGCATTTGTTTGTGGTGCGGCGCAACAAGAGTGAATTTGAACGAAAGCTATTTATCATAGTTACACAGATATTTCGAGATTAGGAAAAGGCCTGACAAAGCCTAAGTAGTAAGTACTAGCAAATTAAGCAATGGACAACTATATATTCCTAAAAAATCCCATGCATGTAAGGGAGGGAATCGTTCCAGTTGGATAAGATGCGAGTCACACCCTTATTAAAAAATCAATCTATTTGTCATATTTATTGCCTTAACCGTCAGCTTAACTTAATTAGCCAATAGGCTTTTATATGTGAGCATTATAGTGCTCCGAATTGTTCCTTGGACCTCCTATGGGTGCAAAGTACTAGCACTTGCACCCATAGGAGTTTCAAGGCATGAGACAATTTCCCGAGCATTATAATGCTCACATATAAAAGCCTATTGGTTAATTAAAGAAAATAAAACTAACATATTTATATTTTAAAAAATATCTAAAGTAGGCCTATGAGCCTATTTTTAATCAATTTACCACATATAAGTGGAATAGGCACATGGAAAAATACTTTAGATATTTTTTTAAATATAAATATGCTAGTAGTAGAGGGGCAAGGTTAATTCTAACTATATTATATATCAGTATAAGTTTCTGGCAGAAACTGTGTATTGCTTTTTTTGCATCATGGACTGATATCATGGACTGTGGAAATATCATGACTACTATATTATATATCTTAAGAATTATTATAATGATATAATATAATATTATAACATAGGTTATATATATATATATATATATATATCTCCACGACACCATTTGCCGCATGGGATGGGGAAGTGAGGAAGAGATGGCTAGACCTTCTAATTCCAAACCATTGCCATGATTCAAGCAAAACCGAGGAAAGGAAAAGAAAACACGCTCTCACTAAATGGATTACCCCGCCCCCGGGAAGGCTGAAACTAAATTTCGATGGGGCCACAAAGGGTAATCCAGGTACTTCTGGAGTGGGAGTCATAATCCGCGATCACCACAACTTGGTCATGGAGCACTCTCGCCCGAACAAGATTTGGATATCTCCTTAGCACAGCGACGTCGTACTGGCTCCTCAAAATTGCAGAGATTCTCCCCAGAGCGATGGAGGGAGACAAACTTACTTAAAGAGTCGAAGACACAATCTCCACTCACCTAAGCGATGGAGATCGAATGTGAATGCATCTGTCAGAAAAGAGAGGATAGCCCGGAGAATGCTAAGGATGACGAAGACGAAGGAGCAGAGATGGGAGACGACAATGCTGAGCCACCAGAGGAAACCAAAATCGCGCAAATTAAGCGGCTCTTCATTGCTGATGACGCCACTGCAAAAGTGATCCTGAAGGTAATAGGAGAAGCTAATCTACCGGAAGGCCACGTTCATGATGCAACCATCTATGAGGAATTCTTGTCTACCTGCGTGCTCATCCTTGGGAGGAAGTCAAGGGGCCGTATCCTGGTCAACTCACTAGTGAAAGAAAACATGAAAGAGGTCGCCTACTCAACCATCATTGCCTTCAACAAAAGGCCCACCAGGGGCTCGATAGGAGGGATCTTCAGTGCAGCCGCAATTAACAATGACCAAGACCCTCCGACTGTCTCTGCTCAAGCCTTGGTCCTCTTCCAAGAAGAGATCAAGAGAAACAATATGGAAACCTTTGCCTACTTCATAGACCAGTATGGTGACCTCCTGTCCCCTGAGCAAGTGGAAAGGGTCGATGAAGTAGCGGATGGCCTAAGAGTGTTGTGGCACTCCTAATTGTACTTGCCAAGTATGGCACCTTTATGCTGCTCTCGATAGCAAGTTTTTGTATTCCCGTTTATATAAATGAAAGGGAGCTACCCCCTATGGTAGTACTTATCTATATATATATCATGTATATTATATATAATTATAATTATTAAATTATAACATAGGTTAGATATATTATTATAATATATTATATATAATAATTATAATTATAATTATATATAGTGACGTGCTTAAATGTCAAGGCCATAAGGTTCTCAAGATGGAGATCCAAGTTCAAATCCCCTAAGTAACATCTATAATTGGAACTCCAAGTTGTGGCTCTTGGACTTCCATTGTGTCTCTTAAGTTGAATTGAGTTGAATAAGTGGCTTCTAATCTCTAAGTTGAATATGTGGATGGGGAGGAGGTCCCCCTTGTGACCTTTGTTGGAGCGAGCCAGCCTAAATATCCTTGCACTTACCAATAAAAAAATAATTATAATTATATGTTATTTTTTAGGGTTGGAATGAAGGTTAGATTTAAAATTATGGTTTTTAGGGATTGGTTTAGGATCAGGCTTATAAATAGGGTTAGATATAGAGTTAGGCTTATAAATCAATGCTAAGTGTAATCTTAAAATTATGGTTAGAATTATAATTAGGGTTAGATTGAGGTTATGATTACAATTAGGGTTTGGGCTAGGGTTAGAACCAAGGTTAGATTAGAATTAGGGTTTTGTTTAGGGATATAGTTAGGGTCAAGGTTATAAATAGGGTTAGATTTAGGGTTTTAATCATGTTTTAGATTATGGTTATGGTAAGTATTAGAATTAGGGTTAGGATTATGATTAGGAATAGAGTTACAATGTTAGGATATTTATATTTAGATAAATATATGCTAAGTGTAAATTTAGGATCATGGTTTAATTAGGGTTAGGTTAGATTAGGGTTATGCTTAAAATTAGGGTTACAATAAGGTTTTAATCTAATTAGGGTTATGGTTATGTTTATAAATCTTGTTAAATTTAATGTTTTATTCATGTACCAAATTATGGTTAGGGATGACCCCAGAGTGTAGACCGGTTGGTCGAGCCGTTGAAAGACATGAAGGATCGATGTAGGTTCGAGCCTCGTCTAGTACCCAATCCAGTTTATCTAGCTATGCCCAAGGTGGGTCCCCTGCGGGTTCTTCGCACATCCCAGCTATGCCTAAGGTGGGTCCCCTGCGGGTTCTTCGCACATCCCAGAGGATTAGTCAGTCTTGCCCAGACTGGTAGGGTCTAGAGCTCATGAAGCCATAGGTGCTGAGATCCAGATACCTCTGAGGTAACAAAAAAAATTATGGTTAAGGTTAGCGTTCCATGTATGGTTAGGGTTCGAATGAAGGTCAGATTTAGAATTAAGGTTTTGTTTAGGGATTGGGTTAGGATTAGACTTATAAATGGGGTTAGATATAGGGTTAGGCTTCTAAACCAATGCTAAGTGTAATCTTACGGTTATGGTTAGAATAGGGTTAGATATAGAATTAGTTTTGGATTGAGGGTTATGATTATAATAATGGTTTGGGTTACCGTCAGAACTAAGGTTAGATTAGAATTAGGTTTTTGTTTATGGATATAGTTAGGTTAAGGGTTATAAATAGGGTTAGATTTATAATTAGGGTTAGATTGAGGGTATGATTATAATTAGGTTTTGGGTAAGAATTAGGGTTATGCTTAAATTAGGGTTTGGGTAAGAATTGTAATCCTTATTGTAATTGTAACCCTAAGTGTAATTGTAATCCTGAACATAATTGTAATCCAAACCCTAATTCTATCCCTAACTATAATTGCATTGATAATCTTAATTTTTCCCTTAATCCTAACCCTATTTTTATCGATTAATCATAATTGTAACCATAATTCTAACCCTATCCTGAAATGTAACTGTAACCCTAAGCTTAATTGTATCTCTAATACTAACCAGAATTGTAAGTATAATTCTAACATTGATTCTAACCAAAAGATAATTCTAACCCAACCCTAAACCTAACCGTAATATTCATGCCAATACTAACCCTAATTCTAACCCCAACCCTAACCCTATTTATAACCTAAACCCTAACCCTAACCCTAATTCTAACACTAACTATAATAGTAACCCTAACCATAATTCTAATTATAACACTAATTCTAACCATAATTCTAACCCCAATTCTATGCCTAACCTTAGTTATACCCCTAGATCTAGTTAATTTCTAATTATATCCCTAATTCTAACCTAACCCCAACCCTAATTCTAACCATAGTTGTAACCATAATTCTAGACCTAATTATAATAATAAATGTAATCCTAATTCTAACCTGAACCCTAAGCCCAACCCTAATTGTAACCCTAACCCTAACATTCAGGACATTACTAACCCTAATTCTAACCTAAACCCTAACCCTAATTGTAACACTAATTTTAACCATAAGCCTAATCCTAATTCTAACCGTAATTGTAACCCTAACCCTGATTATTACCCCAATACTAATTCAAACCCAAACCCTAATTCTAACATTGATTCTAACTGTAATCCTAACCCTAATTCTATTCCTAAATCTAACCCTAAACCCAACCGTAATTCTAACCATAGTTCTATATATAGATATAAATGTAAATGACCTTTGTTGTTTTAATTCAATTAAAAATGATTTTATTTCGATTAAAACTAATTTTATATCAATTAAAACTAAAGGGTAAGCTCTTCCCTTATCCTTGATATTCATTTATTTGTAATACATACATAGAGGGGATTCTAACACAAAATGGGTATGTTTTATTTGATTTCAAATGATCATAGTTCATCATATCCTCATCTAGTTATTGTAATCTCAAATGATTTATAAAATTAAATTATTGAAAAATTAAAGAGTAATTCTAATTCTATCGTTAACCCTAATGTTATGTCATAAAATGCCCCCAAGGACTTTTACCTCCTAAGTTTAGCTCCTAGGTCCCTTAAATTTAATCATGCATGTTAAAAATGAATCCCGAAGTAAAATCCCCTGAAACCCATGTCAAATGGGGCCTAGGGGTGCATCTTAAGCTTAATCAAGTCCCAAATTAGGACCCTGGACTTGGGTGCCCACGCCCTAGTCCAAACCTATTTTGTTAAGACCCAAATTTTAAATGTCAACAAAGTAACTGTTAAAAGGTTTCCCTTTATCAGCCTATTCAATTTAAATTAGGAATGTTTAGCAGGAATGCATATATAAACATGTTTAGGACTTCATTTTAAACCTAGATGGATAATGTGAACTTGTGATCTTATGCCAAGGATATTCAAGGCTTTCATTGTGTTGTAGAGTGGTATTGTGTTGTGTTTGTACTTGTTTGTTGTAGATTTGTCTTCATCAATCCATCTCCTCATGGCGTGAAAGATCTTCATCTCCTTGTGAGAGCTTCACCTCCGAGGTGATATCTATTTTGTGTTTCAATCAATTTATCATATCATTTGCTTTTGCCTCTGTCCATCAAGGACATGCACTCTCTCTAACAATGGTGTTGGAAGGCTTGAATGCCATTATCGGGCTTGACCAAGGCAAGCTCCTTAACACCACAACCCCCTACCCCTCTCTTGTGATTGCAGGTTACAAGCGTCAGATTTTGTGAAAAGGAGTTTCTAGAGGACATAGCAGAGTATAAAGATTCTAGATCTGAAGAAAATAACAGAAAATATCCCTGATTGGACACAGGCACCCGCCCTACTGTCCTCCACTTTTGCATCTCTGGAAATCTCTGAGCAGGTTACAGTCTGAAGCATATTTTGGTTCCAAGCCCTCAAAAAAAGCACCACATTGGACACAGGTGCCCACCCAATGTCCCTGAAGTTTCCGCTTTCTAGAATCCAAAATTTGGTATGTATATAATCTGCATTTAGTGCCTTCTTGTGCAAGCATTTGTCATTTTTCGTCCGTTTGTTTACGATTTCATATAATTAGGCTTTAAGGCATAATCGGATTAGGGTTTAACAAATTAATTAAAAAATTCCAAAATTCCTTATCATTCCAAGTGACACCAAACCTATAGTTGAGTCCTCTTTCAAAAGTTGTGATTCAATTCAGTTTATTGTCCTTGAATGTTATCTGTGAAAGGAGGATTTAATCACACTATCAACTTCATCATCATTCCCTCTTTTCATACATAACATTTTGATGAACCCATGTTTTTGCTAAACTTGCATCTTGCTGAGTGTTGTAATCAAATTTGCATCCATTCATATCATTTTCATCATCATACATTTGAAAATCTTGCATAAATTTGAAAAAAAATTTAAAAATAGGCATTTTTTGCTTGCATTGAGGCATAGTTTGCACTATTTTCCTTGCATATCATTGAAAACATTTAATTTTCTGATATTTACATTAGATCTAAGATAAATAGTAGAATTACATCTTTTTATCATCATTTACCTTGCATTTGCATCTATCATTTGCTAGGGTTTTGCTTCAAAGTTTGTATTTTTCATATAACCTAGTAATTTCAAAAGCTAGGGTTTGTAATTAAAATCTTGTTTTTGATTTTATTACTCATTCTAACACTCTTTAAATCTGATTTTGTACTTTAGTATCTCATCATTGTGTGTCATTGCATTTAGATTTCAAAATTTGCATTTGCACATTGTGTATTTCAACAAAAACAAGCATATTCATTCACCTTGCTTTAATTTTGACTATGCATTGAGCATTGTAGCATATTGGCATCATTTTTAAATCTGGTCTGAGTTATATTACACATTATATCATATTAGATTCCACTCATCCATCATTGTGCATGATTTTATAACATTTTTTGTGCATTTACATTGAAAAATGTGGAAAGATTGAGCATTTTAGGTGCATAAGCAAGCATATTTTCACTTTGTTTCTTTGCATTTGTCATAAATATCTTTAATTTAAGATCTTGAATTCATTTTCAAACATACATTCATTGATCACTTGAAATTTTTGCATCATTTTATAGTATTGTGTGAAAATTGACATATTTTTTAATTACACAATGTGTATTTCAACATAGGCAATTTGAACTCTCTCTAACATTCCGTTGCGATAAAATATTAAAATTGATCTATACTACCTTTTGTACAAAACTTTTGCATCTTAAACACTCCATTTGTAAGGACACTAGTGTGTTCTTGTTCTTGGTAACAAGCTTCAAAAACCCGATTTTCTTAAACTAGTGTTGTGGTGTACAAAAGTCTCTCAATTGGTCATATTTGATAAATGAAAAGATCTTATTGTGCATTGATATTCCAAGACATTTTACTATGGCATCTTCATCTCATTTCTCTTTGGTATCTTTACATGCATATATAAAAAACTTTGAGTATTTTTACACATTCCTTAACATGAATCCTCATGTTCTCACTCATATACAATCTATGTATCTTTAAATGCTTTTCATTTGAAATCCTTGATTATGTATATGATTTTGACAACTTCATAGCTCTCATGAATACATACCCTTGGGTATTAGAATATTTAACCAAGTACATCTCTATGAATAATCATGAGAAAGATGGTCGTGATGACTCTTCTTCTACTACAAGTCAAGACCATGCCTTGATCTAACCTCTAATACATGTGATGGTGACCTATATTCATCTATTTCATATAATTATTCCTCTCCCTATGAGGACATCTTGGCACAAGAAGATGAAATCGTTGATACATTCCTTAATATCACCCTACCCTCTCTTCATTCCAATATTACCCCTTTAAAAGAGAAAGCATTAGAAATTGAGGAGCCTCCTCTTAAAAAGGATCCTCTATGGGTAGTTAATACATCTAATCATCACATGGTACATGAGGCTATTATGGCTCATCTGATGGATCTCCCTACTTTTATTAAACATTCAGGTACCTTGGATATCTCTAAGGATGTGAAGACCATGGATAGCCTTCCTTTGGTTGCATATTCAAACCCTTTAGAAACAAACGACAACACTTTACCTTCCCTTTGTTCTAATGCTCTCCCTCCATAAGATGAAGTATTAGTGGATGAAAAAAGTAAAAGCAGTGTTAATTCAATCATCTTTAATAGATTTCTTCCACCTACTAAGGGAATAGTGGATAAATGTAGTAATGTTCCTAAGATGATTGTACAAGGGGCACTTAATGCACCTTCTTGCTTAAAACCCATGATTACAGTTCAAGTTGATCTAAAACCACCTCGACCCCCGGGTTACATTCTAAGCGTTGTAAGACAAATCACTCAAAGAAATTGAGGTGTTCAAAATGTGCCATAGCATCACATGATTTCTCACACATACAACACCCATAATAATAAACAAAGTAAGCAAGCAGCACATGTGCCTGTCTCTCTTCCAGCTTCTCAACCTATGCTCCCTCCACCGCCTCGTCTTACTCATACAGGTGGTCAAGATTATGATCTTGTTGAGTAGCTTCATGCTACTTCTTCTAAGATCTCTCTTTGGGATTTAATACAAACATCACCTACATACCATGGAATGCTCCAAGAAGCTTTACCAAAGGTGATTGTACCACCTGTTGTTAAGTTGAATGATGTAGTAGCTCTATTAGAATGTATACATGTGACAAAATGGATATTCTATTTCAACAACATGAAATACTGTCAATTAAAGTTGAAGACGAATATGATCCGCTTATAATCTTTATCACAATAGATAAAAAGTTGATAAAGCGAGTTATGATTGATAATGGATCGACTCTTAATGTTTGTGGCATTGACCTACTACACAAAATAAAGATTGACACATCTTTAATCAAACCAGATAGGCTTAGCATTTGCGGATTTGATAATGTTGGTAGACAATCCCTGGGTACTATAACTTTACTTTGAAAGGTTGGACCCGTGACATTATCTACCATTTTTCATGTCATGCCTAGATCACTTTCATCTAATATCATTCTCGGTACACCGTGGATTCATGCCATGGGGGCAGTTCCATCTACCCTTCATCGATCAATAATGTTTATTTATGAAAACAATCTCTATAGTGTTGAAGCTAATCCTGACCTGAATAATTGTCTATATATTGAAATGCAAAAACAACTCAACAATCATATAAGTCTAAATAGCTTACAAGTTGATTCATCAATACCTCTTGCCACGGATAATGTTGTGCAAGACTCTAAACCATCGAATGCACTTTTTGGTGATGATTGGGGTTCATTAAATTTTACTCCCTCCTTTATGGGGGAATATAAACTTAATAACTCTGACACATCAAAAGCTGCATCGATCTCATCCAAGCAAACTTTGGAAACACTTAAGAAACATAAAGTCTCCTTGGTAGAAAACAAAGACAATACTCGTACTTATACTACAGATTATGCGACCTACGAGCCTTCACCATCTTCTAAAGAAATGACATCCCTCTATGGTTGAGGATTTAAAAATCCTTTATAACAAATTGTGACTATGTAGGTAATGGTTGTAGTGTAAACCAACAAGGAATTAGAGTACTGTTACAAGTTGTTGGAATTAATTACATGGCCGGTATTGGATACCATTCTTTGAAGCCCACCAAAGCCTCTCGTCGTCCTAAACTTAATGTTAATACAATATCAACAAGATCAAAACTCCATGCAAGATATTCTAAGCTATTAGACATTGATAGTCTGCCAGGAAATATCCCATTAAATTAGGTAAGTATTTCTCCCTCCTTTGGCCACACTCAATGTAGCACTTATTCTAGTTTCTCTCAAGGGTGGCCTCCTCCTAGATATATATGTTGTTAGAATTGTACTATGTTCTCTCGTGTTGTGCTATATGTTGTTTAGGTCTCTCTGGATGACCCTTGATACTCTTGTATGAAAGGAAGCAAGGTAAGCGGAAACAACTTCCTACACCAATCTAATGAGGGAAAGTAGTGCAAATTTTTCTTAGATCTTTACAGTTATAGATGTGTTTCACATTAACAAAGAGATTAACACACATTCACAAACAAGTATAAATGCAATGACACAAGATATACATGGGGAAAACCCTTTCGGGTAAAAAACCCCACACTCCAAAACCTGCACAATGTATTATCAAATCTGAAGGAGATTACCACACACTTGCAATGCAAGTTCTTCCAGGAGTTGTCACAATGTCAAATCTGGAGTAATTCTGGCAGCATAACGATACCTACAAATGAACCATACATCTCTAACTCCAAGCACCTATATATAGAAGTAGTACGAATGGAGGCAGCTTCTAGAGCAAGTCACATAAGGAACTCATCCAAATCCATGTGGCCCAATTTCCAAGGCCATAAAACATTTGTATGACACTTGTAAGAGATTCTCTTTCATCCCTTACAACCCCCAACTTAGGCATCCCAAATTTTCCCAATTAAGGTATGACAAATGCTCTTACAATGTTATAAAATCCATCATGTATGACAACTCTTACAGTTGTAAGAGAATCTATCATAACTGACTATTAATAGCATATTCTCTTACAACCTATCATAGTCAAACTTGGGTGCCTACTGTTGATTTTGGTAGCTAGGTCAGATCCCTTCTAGAGACCGACCTAGTCATAAAATGCTGAATGGCCTACCGGCCTTAGCATTTTCGAGATCTCAGATTGTATTATCTGATTAAGGCAGGCCCCAATTGGGTGAACTCACCATTCTATGTATCTTGAAATTAAAAATAGGTCAGGACCTATTTCAAATGTAACGTATATGTAATTTGGCGCCAAAATGTTTGTGTGATCTCATATAAATGAAGAGTGACTGGCAGTCACAATGTATAGCAATCACTTACCGAATTCTACTCTGCAAAATCTAATTTATCAACGATCTACTAAAAGCACAGTGAAAATGCTCCGTCGTTGGTTGAACCGTTCAATAGGTTTAATGGTTCGACGGGTTCAAAGGTTCAATAGTGAAGGGCTCTGCCGATGGTTGAGCTGGTTCAACGGTTCAATGGTTCGACGGGTTCAAAGGTTCAATAGTGAAGGGCTCCACCGATGGTTGAACTAGTTCAACGGTTCGACAAGTTCAAAGGTTCGACAGTGCAAGGTTTCCGCCGACAGTTGAACGGGTTCAACTGGTTCGACGGTTCGACGGTTCAACTAATTCAATGGTTCAAAGGGTTCGATGATTCAAGAAGTTCAAGGGTTCGATAATTCAAGAAGAGGCCATGCTGTATTTTGATATCTATGATTCATGCCTTAGCTAGGCAAAGTTGTAATCTATTTCTGCTCTTAATATAAATCGGATCTGAGATTTTCTTGCTGGGTTTTTCACCTCCAAGAGGGAGGTTTTCCTAGGGTATATGTGTGTTATGTGAGAATTTATGTTTTATTATTTCTTACTGTCAATCTAAATATTAAAATTAACATGGTATCAGAGCCAAGTTCAAATTAGTATAATTAGATTTGCAGTATTCAGTTATTTACATTATGCTCTTATCATTAAAGATCAGATAAAATGGCTCACAGTCTCAGGGTTGAAGACAGATTGGATGGGGCTTCCAATTTTACATCATGGAGAGTCCGCATCATGCTTGCATTGAATGAAAATGACCTTGCAGACTTTGTGACCAAAGAATCTTTCGAGCCTAAGGTAGAAGGAGAAAAGACCCAATGGAGGAAGAAAGATCTTCAAGCTCAGGGGATCTTAATTGATTCAGTAAAAGATCACATTGTTCTCATCATCTCCAAGCTGAACACAACAAGCAAAATGTTCATAACCTTGGAGGAGATGTATGAAATCAACAACACTAGTCGTGTTTTAGCTTTGAAGCAGCAACTTCATCACATCAAGATGGCTAAAGGTGAATCTGTCATGGCTTACTTCATGATGATTTCTAATTTGAGAGATCAGTTCTCATCTATTAGAAAGATTGTTGATGAAAATGATTTAACTATGCTAGCCCTCAATGGTCTTCCAGCATCTTGGGAATCCTACATTTAAGGAATTAGTGCAAGAGTTGATCTGCCCAAGTTTGACAAATTAAGGGCTGACTGTATCCAAGAAGAGTCTTGACTGGCTGCTAGAGGAGTTATCAAAAACACTCATGAAGACAATCATGTCCTTTCTGCCCAGTCTTTCAAGAAGAACGGAGGCTATTGGAAGAAGAACAATTTCAAGAGGAATAGAGATCAAAGGTCTAATCCATCTCATGATTCGAAGAAAAAGAAAAAGGACTTGTCTCACATCAAGTGCTTCAGGTGTGACAAATTCGGTCACTATGCAAGGGACTATTTATCCCAGTCTAAGCAACAAGGAGCAAACTTAAATGAAGTCTCAAATCAGTCTAATACTGAAGACTTCCTTTTCATTTCTGCTTTGTCAAGCAATGTACCCTCAGACAGTGATACTTGGCTGACTGATAGTGGTGCATCTAGACACATCACCGGCTATCGAGAGCACCTCTCAGATTTAGTGGAGAAAGAGTCTAATCTTCATGTGGTCATTGGTGATGATGCGCTATTCTGTGAGAGGTTTTGGTACTACTTCCCTTAATTTAGATTCTAGAATTTCTCTTCACCTCAGTGATATTTTGTTTGTGCCGAGAATCAAAAGAAACCTTATCTCCATACCAGCACTGGAAGATAAGGGTTATCAGATTGCATTTTCTGAGGGAAGGGTGCTTGCATGGCCTAAGAAGTCCAACATCAAATCAGCTCGTGTCATTGGGAATAGGTATGAGAGCCTATATAAGCTTTCAGTACGTCCAGTTCAAGCTCTCATTCATGAAGCACCGGAGTCAAGCGAGCTATGGCATAGAAGACTTGGACATCTTCATTTCCAAGCCCTCCCCACACTTGAGAAGATAGTTAAAGGTATGCCTAAACTTAGTCATATTCATGATAATACATGCAAAGGTTGTGCTATGGGTAAGAACACTAACAGTCCATTTCATCAAAGTGAAAGTAGGTCTAAAGAGAAATTAGCTCTTGTGCATTCTGATTTATGTGGACCTATGTCTATTGCTTCCCCAAGTGGATTCTTGTATTATGTAATCTTTATAGATGACTACTCTAGGAAAAATTGGATTTACTTTCTCAAATCAAAAGAATCTGATGAAGTTCTAAGTAGATTCAAAGAATTTAAAGCTTTAGTTGAAAATCTATCTAGTAAAAGAATTAAAGTTTTAAGGTCTGACAATGGAGGTGAATACACCTCGGGTAGTTTTCATGATTTTTGTGTTGAGGTAGGGATCAAGAGGGAGTTTTGTGTTCCCTACAACCCTCAGCAAAATGGGGTTGCAGAAAGAAAGAACAGATCCATAGTTGAGGCAACAAAAGCTATGATTCCTGATCAGGATCTGCAGACTTTCCTATGGGCCGAAGCATCTATGACTGATGTCTACATTCAGAATAGATTCCCTCACCGTGTATTGAAAGATATGACTCTAGAAGAAGCATTTTCAAGGATCAAACCTGATATCAGTCACTTAAGGATCTTCGAGAGTCCAGTATATGTCCATGTACCCAAAGAGAAGAGAACCAAGTTGGAACCTTCTGGCAAAAGAGGCATTCTTTTGGGCTACAGCGAAACATCCAAAGCATTTAGAATTTACATTCTAGGTCAGAAATTTATTGAGGTTCGTAGAGATGTCACTTTTGAAGAAAATATTGCAATCAAAAGATCTAAAGGCTCAAGTTTAGAGATTGACAATGAAGTCCATGATAACCCTCAAGACATGGATATTGAGCATGATACTGAGATTCAGAGAGAGTCTACAGAATCTGAAAATCATGATGATCCAAGTGAACCTTTGGATCCTATAGATGGGCCCAGGGACATTACCGTGAGTAAGAAGAGACCTCTCTAGATTCAAGAGGCATAAAAGTTTGCAGCTCCAAGTGGCACACTTAAAGAAAGAAGGAGACCTCAGAAATTCTCAAACTATGTTGCATTGATGTGAAATCTCAGTGAGACTGAACCTTCCAGTGTTGAAAAGGCCATGAACCAACAGACATGGAAGAATGCTATGGATGAAGAATATCAATCTATCATTAAGAATGATGTTTGGGATATTGAGCCTAGACCCAAAGGTAAGTTTGTTGTATCTTCCAAATGGTTGTTTAAAATTAAACATGCTGCTGATGGAAGTATTGAGAAATACAAAGCTAGATTTGTGGCTCATGGCTTCTCTCAGAAAGAAGGCATAGATTATGAGGAAACCTTTTCCCCTGTTGCTCGATATACTTCCATTAGGACTATCATTGCTATTGTCGCAGCTAAGGGATGGAAGTTGCATCAGATGGATGTAAAGACAACCTTCCTCAATGGTGTTATTGAAGAAGAGGTCTACATTGAGAAACCTGAAGGCTTTGTGATCCATAAGAAAGAATCTCATGTATGCAGATTGAAGAAAGCATTATATGGCCTTAAGCAGGCCCCTCGTGCTTGGTATGAAAGAATTGATAAGTACTTGGTAAGCCTAGGATTCTGTAAGAATGATGCTGATCCTAACCTTTACTTCAAGGTATTCAATGGTGAAATGTTGATTTTGGTTTTATATGTTGACGATCTATTCCTAACTGGAGAAGATCATCTCATTCTTAGATGTAAGGAAGACCTAACTTCAGAATTTGAAATGAAAGATCTAGGTCTCATGCATTTCTTTCTAGGGTTAGAAGTATGGCAAAGACCCAATGAAATTATTCTAAGTCAAGGAAAATATACCATTGATATTTTGAAGAGATTTGGAATGCTAGATTATAAACCTATGCCTACTCCTATGGAAACTAACTTAAAGAAGTTGAGTGAATCTGTAGCTAGGTCTGATCTTGTGAATCCCACTGAATACAGGTAGTTGATTAGATCCTTGATGTATCTAGTTAACATGACATTTTCTATGCAGTGAGTGCCCTCAGCCAGTTTATGTGCGAACCAAGGCAGATTCATCTTGTTGTAGCCAAGCATATCTTGAGATATTTGCATGGTACAGTTGGATATGGATTGAAGTACTCTTCCAACACAGTCATTACCTTGGAAGGCTATTCTGATTCTGATTGGGCAGGAAGTGTCACTGATAGAAAGAGCACTTCTGGAGTTTGCTTCAGTTTGGGATCTACCATGATATCCTAGTGCAGTAGAAAATAGTATTCAGTAGCATTGAGTACTGCTGAAGCAGAATATATTGCAGCCTATGTGGCATCTCGAGAAGTAGTGTGACTTTGAAAACTCCTTGCAAGTTTGTTTGGACAACCTTGGGAGCCTACAGTTATTCACAGTGATAACCAGAGCTGTGTGAAGCTCTCTACCAATCCTGTGTTTCATGACAGATCAAAGCATGTGGAAACTCAGTATCACTATATCCGGGATATGGTGCAAAGGAATGCTATTCAGCTGAAGTACATCAGTACTGATGAGCAAACAGCAGATGTTCTCACCAAACCCCTTGCTTGAGTGAAGCTTGCATATTTTCGAGACAAGCTTGGAGTTGTGGAGAATGAAGCTTTAGTTGAGAGGGAGTCTCAGTATCAGTGATAACATTATACTGTATCTTCCACCCTCTGCGAGTAGGCATGGTGGATCCACCCTCTGCAAGTAGGCATGGTGGTAATGCACTCTTTTCTGGGAAAAGTTTGAGGTGAAATCCCTCTTCCACCCTCTGCGAGTAGGCATGGTGGAGCCACCCTCTACAAGTAGGTATGGTGGATATCATGGGAGAAATTCCATGATGTGCTTGTTCACCCTCTAGGAGTATCTATGGTAAACGTCATGAGGAGATGACAATAAGCACTTATGTTTTCATCCATGGGAGTAGCCATGATGTTAGTCACTATGTGACTTGATCCTTATGAAGGAATCCTCCCTAGCTAAGAGGGAGTGTTGATTTTGGTAGCTAGGTCGGATCCCTTCTAAAGACCGACGTAGTCATAAAATGCTGAATGGCCTACCAGGGTTAGCATTTTCAAGATCTTAGATTGTATTATCTGATTAAGGCAAGCCCCAATTGGGTGAACTCACCATTCTATGTATCTTGAAATTACAAATAGGTCAGGACCTATTTCAAATGTAACGTATATGTAATTTGGCACCAAAACATTTGTACGATCTCATATAAATGAAGAGTGACTGGCAGTCACAATGTATAGCAATCACTTACCAAATTTTGCTCTACAAAATCTAATTTATCAGTGATCTACTACAAGTACAGTGAAAGGGCTCTGCCATTGGTTGAACCGTTCGACAGGTTCAATGGTTCGATGGGTTCAAAGGTTCAATAGTGAAGGGCTCCGCCGATGGTTGAACTGGTTCAATGGTTCAACAGTTAGATGGGTTCAAAGGTTCAATAGTGAAGGGCTCCACTGATGGTTGAACTGGTTCAACGGTTCAACGGTTCAACGGGTTCAAAGGTTCGACAGTGCAAGGGTTCCACCGACAGTTGAACTAGTTCAACTGGTTCAACGGTTCGACGATTCGACGGTTCAACTGATTCAATGGTTCAAAGGGTTTGATGATTCAAGAAGTTCAAGGGTTCGATAATTCAAGAAGAGGCCATGTTGTATTTTGATATCTATGATTCATTCCTTAGCTGGGCAAAGTTGTAATCTATTTCTACTCTTAATATAAATCGGATCTGAGATTTTCTTGCTAGGTTTTTCACCTCCAAGAGGGAGGTTTTCCCAGAGTATATGTGTGTTATGTGAGCATTTATGTTTTATTGTTTCTTACTGTCAATCTGAATATTAAAATTAGCACCTACTTCCTCCATGCAAGATGCTTTCTGACACTTGTCTTCACTTGTCATAGGATCTTTTGTTTCTGGCTTTTACATGTCATAGATTCTGTCATAGGAATCTGTAATAACTCTTACACATCATAAACCTCTTACAACACCCAAAAGATTCTGACACATGGAAAAATTCTTCTACCACAAAGTGGGATGCCTATCTCCTCATATGAGGATAAAAATACATCTAGTCACCTTCCATGTAGGACGACACGTCACCGTGCCAACTCCCACAAAGTGACAAAATAAGATTTGCATACAAATTACAATAATAGGCAAAAAATAAATACAATTAAATAATAAATGCTAGGAACTTGCAAAGGTTGAGACACCTTAATTCCCAGCATTCTTCCACTTGTCGAACACCTTTCAAGAGCCAATAGAATGAGAGGATTTAATTGCTATGGGCCAAGAGGCCCATAGGCTCCAAACACCATCTAAACTTCTCTGTGCTCATGGGCTTCGTCAAGGAATCTGTAACATTCTCCAAAGTATCAACCTTCTCCAAATTCACATTCCCATTCTCTACCATATCACGTACAAAGTGGTACTGCACATCAATGTCTTGGTCCTCACATGGAAAGTAGGATTTTTTGCCAAACATATGGCACTCTGGCTGTCACAAGAAATGTTAATCCTCCCTGCATCAAACCAAATGTCAGAACACAATCTCTTAAGCCAAATGGCTTCCTTACAAGCATGAGTAGCTGCCATGTACTCTACTTCAGTCATGGACAAAGTGACCACAGCTTGCCACTTACTCATCCAACTAATAGCACCACCAAACATAGTGAACACATAAGCACTAGTGGATCTCCTGCTGTCAATGTCACATGCCAATTTTGAATCCACAAATCTACGAATACTCACAGAATGTTGAGAACCAGTAGGATAACCATGATAGCACAAGGCATACTCAGAAGTACCCTATAGATATCTGAAAACTCTCTTTATCGCATCCTAATGTATCCCTCCGGGATTAGCCATGAATCAGCTAAGGACTCCCACTACTTGGGCAATGTCTGGTCTTGTACAGACCATCACATACATCAAACTGCCAACCGCACTAGCATAAGGTACTCTGCTCATATCTTCCATCTTAGAAGGAGACTTCGGTCAATCCTCAATAGATAACTTTGTCCCCATTGAAACAAGAACACTCAAAGGTCTATAATTTGCCATGTTGAATCTCTCCAACACAGTCTTCACATGCTTACTCTAGCCTAACCAAAGTTTTTTGTTTTCTCTGTCTTTTCTAATCTCCATCCCCAAAATGTACCTAGCTACCCCTAAATTTTTCATTTCAAACTATGCTGACAACTGAGACTTCAAATAAAAATTCAAACCTTTACCATTCCCAATTAGTAACATATCATCAACATATAACGTTATAATGAGAATGCGATCATTGTCAAATTTGAAATACACACAATGATCTGATTTCGATCTCAGAAATCCAATACTCAACACAAAGGCATCAAACTTTTGGTATCACATCCTAGGAGACTGCTTAAGACCATACAAAGACTTTTTCAACTTGCAAACCAAATTTTCCTTACCTTTCACAATGTAGTGCTCTGGCTGTGACATATAAATCTCCTCCTCCAAATCACCATGAAGGAATGTTGTCTTCACATCCATCGGCTCCACCTCTAAGTCATATGCTGTTGCAAAAGATAACAGGAATTGAATAGATGTCAGCTTTGCAACTAGAGAGAAAATCTCACCATAGTCAATTCCCTCGACCTATGAATACCCCTTCATGAGAAACCTTGCCTTATATTTCTCAATGTTGCCATCTGAACCAAACTTTTTCTTAAACACCCATTTACATCCAACATGATTTCTTCCTTCTGGCAAAAGTACCAAGTCCCAATTATTATTCTTTTTCCAAAGAAGCCATCTCCTCTTCTATGGCCTCCTTCTAGGAACCTACATCTTTCATACCCATAGCCTCCCTTATGGTCCTAGGCTCATCAGCATTAGAAATCAAAGCAAAAATACAACTGGAATCATGTAACGAATAACCAAACCTTTTAGGTTGTCACCTTATTCTCGTGGACCTCCTCACAAGTTGAGGATGAGGTTCTTCATCTTCTTCTGAACTTTTAGAGCTACTAGAGCTCTCCTCATCATCAGACCCAACCGGTGTCTTCGGTTCAACTTTCTCAAGGGTGGGAGGAAGCTAATGTTGGAATTAGGTTGGACAACTGAGAGGGGGGTAAATCAGTTGTCCCACAACTTTAACCTTTTCTTCTTTTAATCTTCTTTCACAACTTACAAACAGATTAATGATGTAAACATTAAAGCATGAATCAACAACACATGAGAAGAAACACAATTAACACACTTGACACCAATATTTTTAACATGGAAACCCGGTTAAGGGAAAACCACGGTGGGGGTTAACCCACAAGATTCGTACCCTATTACAAGTACTTAAAAGAAATGGGAAGGCACTTGCCTTTGGGCGCATTGCCCAGACCTCACTGCTCAAAGAGGCTCATTGCCTATAGGAGGCTCACTGCCTACCAGATTTTATGTTTAATATAGAAAGATTATGTAACATCCAAGTTCTAAAAACATAGTAAAACAAAAAATTTACCATAGAGTAAATTAACAAGGTAAAACTGAGAAAGAGAAAAATTTTCTTTTATTCAACATATAATTAAGTAACTACAATTACAAGATTTCTTTTTACAATTTACAATAAACCATATTGCCTTTCTCAATTTGAATGTTTACAAAAGTAAATCAATTACATATACAATTTTGGAATAAATACTGCTTCAAAATATCTGACATCTTTATCACAAGTCCTGGCATGTTTCCTACTTGGAGAGAGAGTATATTTCCAGTGATTTACCTCCATCCACAGACCGGCGGTCTCCCACACATCTTCCACATAGGAAGTGGCCCTACCCTTCACGAGGAATATAGACCTTAGGTGACTAGTGGTAATTTTCCTTTCCCGAGTAAATAGTGTTGTATTCTACTCAACTCTATCAACCAGACAACCCTAGATACCCTCTAGCTAAGTATGATTTCTGATAGGATGAGCAATCTGAATACAGTGAACCGACAATGCATGCAGAAAACAAATGCATTACTTTGGCCAAAGTTTTTAATAATAATATCGTTCATAATGAACGTAGTCATTGTGTTCACCCACTCCTACTCAACTTGGATACTATAGTATTCTCGTAGTTTGTTCACTCCAACTATGAGCATGTAAAAAGTTTAATCATTGTGTCATGATAATAGTATCTTTTGACTTAAATAAGTCTATATGACATAACCATTCAATTTTATAATCGACTCTAGGATTTACCTAATATCCTTTGTTAATATGATATTTCAATATAACCATATCTCTTATCTAGGAGTTCTAGATTCACAAATAACCCTTGATAAACTCAACCAAGGTTAAGAATACTATAGTTCTTAAATAGATAAAATTTCATATACAAGGAATGTAGAATAACTTTGATAATGTGTTATAAACAAAACATACCTTGAATATATATCCCTACATGGTCATTCTCTAGTAGACTTAGCCTACTCCATTGTATTGGATCTTTCCAAGAATAATATTATCAAAAGATAAATAAATATATAAGGGTTCTCCCATAAACCTTATTTCCATCTACCATAATATCTCTAAGTTACTTCATTCGAAGAGAACAATAATTGTCTAAAGATTCCTATGAATCTAAGTTCTCATGGATAGAAATCATTTTTGTTATTTTCATATAGAATCTAACAAGAAAATACTAAATATTACCCCGACTCAAGGTCTAAACTATTCTACTCAAAACTAAGAGTATACTACCAAAATTCAATCAACTTTAATAAAATTTGAGAGTCTATTGTTTGGTTATCTCACAATCATTTCATTGGTTTGCTACAAACTTATTCACTATAAAGACTATTTTTCAAGCTCATGACAACTATGACATTCTCCTAATATGATGATTGTTTTATCCTCCATACTAAGATTTGATATGATTATCAGTTTAACAATCAATAAGCAAATGGTCGATTCAGAATACTGTAATAGAGTACCCACTTGTTTTATCAAGCATCGAACGTATACTTTGCATTCGTTGCCTTATTGGTTTTAGATCAGAATAGTTTACTTAAAAATGTTATCTACATTTCTCTAACCGACACTTAATAGTTTACGACTAAATACTCAAAACATATAGGAGGTTATACCTCTCTAGCGAACTCACATAATCGCCAAAGACTCAATAATAGACAATCTAAAAAGACTTAGTCGAATTGTTCACTGTTAATAAACACAGAAAACTAAGGAATACCCAGTAATCGACGGGCTTGAGTTAATAATATATGCACCAAGACACAATAATAGACTCTTTTGATTGCCTATTCCCTATCTCTTTTTGCCATGACTCTTCTTTATGACTCTGCTCGATGCCTTGCTCTTAAGTTTTTAACCTTTTTACATAACAACCACGACTCAATCTGAGTTGTAGTTGTTAATGACTCAGGCACGACTCCTTTTTAGTCGCCTTACTTCGCACCTCCACTAAGATACAGTTGCTAACTTTTAACGAATGGATAACAGTCCATAACGATTTAGTCTTAACTGACACAACGTTTTAAGCAGAGTTCCCACTTGTCGATGGAAGATAGCCATTTCCTGGCTCGTCGATTGTGGTCATTATTCCACAGTCCTCCTCTTTTGAATGAGGCTGACACATCACTTAAATTCTGTTGATCATTAAATGATCTCTAATAAGTGGTTTGATTCTCCACTAAAATTTTGAAGACTCTTCCTAAATGTAAACCTTCGACTACTCAAACATAACATCATTGACTCATTATGAGGTATTATCCTCACTCGATGCATATGCATTTACATATTTGATTACATCAAATATGATTCACATAACATCGCCTCTATATTAGATAGTTATGGTTTTATCAATATAATGATAATATAAAAACAAAGGATTACGGATATTGTGATTGGGTTGAGCTTGTCTCCCCTTCACAATCCGTTGACAATATTCACGTCTTCTTAACTTGACAATAACGTCTTAACATTAAGAATCGTTTATAACACCTCAAGGGACTTAATAAGAATAAGACAACCTTTTTACGACAATAACATCGTAATATTTACGTTAAACATTGATAGTCACAAATCACACTTAAACGACGTCTTTAACATTATTAACGACTAAGACGACTTACTACGACTTAGAAATTTTTTAAATAATATCGACTACCTATTGATTAGGTTCAGAAGCAAACTGACAAGACAAGACTCACCTCTTACGACACATTGGTTCACATTTCTGTTAAACACTTTAAACTTGATTTGGCAAATAAACCACTCGTAACCCGAGGTCTATATCTCTCTCTTGGAAAGATACTCTCTCTCTCTTTTCTCTTAGAGTCATCTAAAAACCTGTAATCCTGTATCAAAGACATTACCAAAGAAAATATGATCAATGCATCATTATTCAAATAATAGATCAAATCTCATAATGCAAATATTAAATCGATAATATCATAATTATTTCCACAATTCCATAAATGACATTCAATACAATCCATTTCTTTCCTTGTCATTAATCTAAACATTATAATAAATTTACTTATGTCCAAGTAAAAAGTAAAAGTATAGCAAGACAAAAATTGGGGATGTAACATAGCCTTCCCCTAAAGATTCATCGTCCTCGATGATATAGAGTATTTAAAAAGTAACTAAAAAGCAAGTTCATTATTTTCAACTAGTAACATTATTAAATAAATGAGGAAACTTTTGATAAATTTCATGGTAATCCTCCCATGTAGCATTTTCCTCAGCATATTGGTCCAATTGGACCTTGCATTGCAAGACCTCTCTGTTATGCAAGCGGAGCTTGCGCATTTCTAACACCTTGAGTGGCTCGATCATGCCCACCCCTGGGTCTTGCATCTGTAAAGAATTCCAAGTCAAACTATGATTATTACTTGCAATATATTTCCTCAAATAAGACACATGAAAAACATTGTGCATTCTAGATAAGGCTGGTGGTAGAGCAATTATGTAGGCAACTGGATTGACTAATTCAAGCACTTCAAAGGGTCCCACATATCGAGGGGCTCACTTAGAAGACTTCCCAAACTTAATAGAATTTTTTTGAGGTTTGACCCTCAAAAGAACTTTTTCTCCAATAGAGAATTGCCTCCGAACACGCTTTGCATCCGCATAGCTCTTTTGCCTATCATTGGCTTCTGCCAATCTTTTTCTCATCAGCTTAACTTTCTCTTCCATTTTAGCTAGCATTTCTGGTCTGATGCTAATCCTATCCTCTAGCTTATCCTAGCTTATAGGAGTTCGACATCTTCTTCCATACAATGCTTCAAACGGCGCCATCTTAATAGCGGAATGATAGGAATTGTTGTAAGCAAATTCCACAAGTGGCAAGTATTCTTCCCACTTGTATTGCTGAGCCATGCAATACATTCACAACAAGTCTTCCAAGACTTGGTTAACTCTCTCAGTTTGCCCATCGGTTTCAGGATGGTAAGCTATACTCACATTGAGTTTAGTCCCTAGAGCAGAAAACAAAGTTTGCCAAAACCTTGATGTTACACGCGCATCTCTATCCGAGATAATCTTTTCAGGGATACCATGCAATCTAAACACCTCTTGCAAAAATTTGCGACCTAACACAGGTGCTCCATTAGTCAAATTCCCTGGTATAAAATGTGCTACCTTTGTGAGTTTATCAACCACTATTAAAATGGCATCATGCTTATTCCTTGACATAGGAAGACCCTAAACAAAATCCATGCTAATAACTTTCCATTTCCACTCTGGCACATCATGAGGGTACAACAATCCTGCGGGGTGTTGATGCTCTGCTTTTGCCCTTTGAGATTCTAAACAGCTTGCTACAAATCTTGCAGCATCATTCTTCATTCCTTTCCAGAAATAAAGAGGTTTAACATCTGCTAGAAGTTTGGTTACTCCTGGATGTCTAGAATATGGTGCAGTATGAACTTCTTTCCATACTAGATCCCTTAATCTAGCTGAATTAGGAACATAAATTCTATCTTTATACCTCAATAGTGCATCTGACTCAAACAGAAAACCATCATACTTTGGATTTCTAGGATTATCTTTCAAAGCCTGTTTAACCTGCTCATAAAACTCATCACTAGACAAATTTTACAACACCAAATCCTTGAAATTTCCATAAATAGAAACAATAGAAGCTATATGTCTTCTGCGGCTCAAAGCATCAACTACTCTATTCTCTTTTCCTTTGATGTAGTTTATCTCAAAGTCATAGTCAGATATCAATTCTAACCATCTCGACAAATGCGGTTGAGAGAAAATATACTTAATACTTTGATGGTCTGATTTAAGTACAAAAGTCTTCCCCAACAAATAATGTCTCCACATATGCAAGGCATGAGTTACTGTTGCCAATTCCAGATCATGTGGTGCATAATTTTTCTCATAGGATTTCAATTTCCTTGACTCATATGCTATAACTCTTCCATCTTGCATAAGCACTCCTCCTAATCCTTCTCCCAAGGCATCTGTAATTACCTCAAATTGTCCTTCGAGGTTAGGAACTTTCAAGATTGGAGTTGTAGTTAACTTTTCCTTCAAGAGATCAAATGCATCCTGACATTTGTCTATCCATTCAAATCTCTTTCCTTTCCTCTGCAGGGAAGTGATTGGACTAGCAATACTGGAAAAAATTTAGAACAAACTTTCTATAATAGCCTGCCAGGCCCATGAAACTACGCACCTCATGCACATTTGTTGGTACAGGCCAATCCAAAATAGCTATACTTTTTACAGGATCAACAAATATTCCATTAATTAATATAATATGCCCTAGGTATTGAATCTCTTTCTAGAAGAATGTTCACTTTGACAATTTCCCATATAACTTATGTCCTCTTAACCTTTACAGAACTAATTGCAGGTGCCATTGATGTTCTTCTTCATTCTTAGAATAAATGAGTATATCATCCAAGAAGACTAAAATAAACTTGTCCAAACAATCTCTGAATATACTATTCATGAGATTCATGAATGCATCAGGTGCATTCGTCAAACCAAATGGCAACACTATGAACTCATAGTGTCCATATCTAATTCTAAAAGTTGTCTTATGAATATCTTCATCCTTCAGTCTTAATTGATGATATCCTGATCGCAAATCAATCTTTGAAAACACAGCAGCTTCACGCATCTGATCAAAAATATCATCAATACGTGGAAAATGATATTTGTTCTTTACCGTTGCTTTATTAACCATACAATAATCTATACACAATCAAAGGATTGCATCCTTCTTATAAAAAATAACCGGAGCACCCCAAGGTGAAACACTGGGTCTGATCAAACCTTTTGCCAACAATTCTTGTAATTGTGTTTTCAATTCCATTAACTCCATAGTTGTCATACGGTGGGGTGCTTTTGATATAGGTTCAGAGCCTAGTTTAATGTCAATAGAAAAATCAAAAACCCTCTTGGGAGGCAATCCTGGTAGTTCTTCTGGAAACACATCCTGAAATTCCCAAAGAAAAGGATACTTTTCTCCAAAAGATGAACTAGGGTTTTCTACCCCTTCCTCCACTTGTTCCATTTTAACTCCAAATAACTGAAAACCTTTCCTTCTAGCCCTTTTCAATTGCTTGGCAGAAATAGGTATGATTTTAACTTCTCTTGTTATCATAGCTCTTTTCATATCTTTTCTTGTAGGTTTGATTGTTAGGAGTTCCATTAAACCTCTTGCGGCTTCTATCACGATAAGCCGAGATGGATTTCATCTTTTTCTCTTGCTTGATTGGCTTCTCATACACTTGATCCATTGTTGTGGGACCATGCACATCCACCTCACCACCAATTTGAGCATTTAAGCCCATGATGAATTTTTTGATCCTGAATCTCTCATCCTTTTGATACTGTGGAATATATTTCAGGAGTTGAGTGAATTTTTCTCCATATTCCACCACTGTCATATCTCCTTGTTGAAGATTCTAAAAATCGGTCAGTTTCTGATCAAAATAGAGCTATGGTAACCATCTCTTGCGAAAGAGTTCCATGAACTCATCCCAAGTTACCCGTAGAGAGCTTAAATTCAATTCCATCTTTTTATTCATTCACCAAGTGGATGCTTCTCCTGCCAGTTGGAATGCTCCCCATACTGCCTTGGTCACTTCCGAGTAATTTCTTATCTTGAAATATTTTTCCATCTCTGTTAACCAAGCTTCTGCAGCATCTCTAGTCTGTGTCCCATCAAATTTTGGTGGAGTAACTTTCTTCATATCCTTTGAGAGCTTCGAGGTCAATCTATCCCTTGCCTCTTTATGAGGTTCCCTACTCTTACTTTGATCTTCATGATTTTCTCCCCTTTCACCATGAGAGTTTTCACCTCCTCCCTTAGTATTCCCTTTACCATCTACCTTCTTTTCCAAATCACCCAATCTTTTCTTAGTTTCCTCAATCATGGTTATGATTTGGTCCAGCTTATTATTTGGCAGGTGGTTTCCCTCTTCACTTTCTCCTTGGTTAGTTCTTGTTCGAACCATGTTTATCAATTTCTCACACCTGAGAATATTGAGTTGTCCATTAGTTTAAGATTATAATGCATCCCATTAAATCTAAACATAATAAACTCAATTTAAACAATAGTTTGGCACAAAAACAACTCTTTTTTTTATTTCAAAAGTAAAGAGTATTCTTCAGTTATACAAGAAATGACTTCAAAAGTCGTGCTCAACAGGAGTATATCCTTCAGACTCATTTTCAAATACATAATCTCAAGGTATATAACCCTCTGACTCACTATCGGACCTAACTTCTATGATCTCAACAATTGGGGGTATGTAGGGATCTTGCCTAACCATAGTTGTTTCCTCATCTGACATATACTCTATGATTTTGGCAGTGATCTTAACCCTTTCCATGTTTTCCCTACTCACTCTCTTGATTCGATTTAAGGCAGTCGCCAGAGTTTCAGTATCACTTAAGCAAATGTCACTCTCATCATTGGTTCCCTCAAAGGGTTTTATAATAGCCTCACATTCTCTTTTTGCTTTAAGGAAACATTGACTCGAATTAACAGACTATCTTGCTATCTTCTTAAAATGTACCATCCTGGCATAGAAATTTTCAAACATTAGCTAACCGCATAATGTTGACTACAGGCAAGCATAGTGGTCTCATAAGCCCTAGTGTTGAACTTGGTAGCTCTGATACCATATGTAACATCTAAGTTCTAAAAACATAGTAAAACCAAAAATTTACAATAGAGTAAATTAACAAGGTAAAAATGAGATAGAGAAAATTTTTCTTTTATTCAACATATAATCAAGTAACTACAATCACAAGATTTCTTTTTACAAAATACAATAAACCATATTGTCTTTCTCAATTTCAATGTTTACAAAAGTAAATCAATTTCATATACAATTTTGGAATAAATACTGCTTCTGAATATCAGACATCTTTATCACAAGTCCTGGCATGTTTCCTGCTTGGAGAGAGAGTATCTTTCCAGTGATTTACCTCCATCCACAGATCGGCAGTCCCCCACACATCTTCCACATAGAAAGTGGCCCTACCCTTCACAAGGAATATAGACCTTAGGTGACCAGTGGTAATTTTCCTTTCCCGAGTATATAGTGTTGTATTCTACTCAACTCTATCAACCATACAACCCTAGATACCCTCTAGCTAAGTATAATTTATGATAGGATGAGCAATCCAAATACAGTGAACTGACAATGCATGCAGAAAACAAATGCATTACTTTGTCCAAAGTTTTTAATAATAATATCGTTTGTCCAAAGTTTTTAATAATAATATCGTTCATAATGAACGTAGTCATCGTGTTCACCCACCCCTACTCGACATGGATACTGTCATATTTTCGTAGTTTGTTCACTCCAACTATGACCATGTAAAAAGTTTAATCATTACGTCATGATAATAGTATCTTTTGACTTAAATAAGTCTATATGACATAACCATTCAATTTTATAATCAACTCTAGGGTTTACCTAATATCCTTTGTTAATATGATATTTCAATATAACCATATCTCTTATCTAGGAGTTCTAGATTCACAAATAACCCTTGATTAACTCAACCAAGGTTAAAAATACTATAGTTCTTAAATAGATAAAATTTCCTATACAAGGAACGTAGAATAACTTTGATAATGTGTTATAAACAAAACATACCTTGAATATATATCCCTACATGGTCATTCTCTAGTAGACTTAGCCCACTCCATTGTATTGGATCTTTCCAAGAATATATTATCAAAAGATAAATAAATATATAAGGGTTCTCCCATAAACCTTATTTCCATCTACCATAATATCTCTAAGTTACTTGATTCAAAGAGAACAATAATTGTCTAAAGATTCCTATGAATCTAAGTTCTCATGGATAGAAATCATTTCCGTTATTTTCATATAGAATCTAACAAGAAAATACTAAATATTACCCCGACTCAAGGTCTAAACTATTATAATCAAAACTAAGTGTATACTACCAAAGTTTAATTAACTTTAATAAAATTTCAGAGTCTATTGTTTGGTTATCTCACAATCATTTCATTGGTTTGCTACAAATGTATTCAATAGAAAGACTATTTTTCAAGCTCATGACAACTATGACATTCTCCTACTATGATGATCATTTTATCCGCCATGCTAAGATTTGATATGATTATCAGTTTAACAATCAATAAGCAAATCGTTGATTCAAAATATTGTAATAGAGTACTCACTTATTTTACCAAGCATCGGTCGTATACTTTGCATTTCCCTAACTGACACTTAATAGTTTACGACTAAATACTCAAAACATACAGGAGGTTATACCTCTCTAGCGTACTCGCATAATTGCCCAAGACTCAATAATAGACAATCTAAAAAGAATTAGCCGATTTGCTCACTGTTAATAAACACAGGAAACTAAGGAATATTTGGTAATCGATGGACAATCTAAAAAGAATTAGCCGATTTGCTCACTATTAATAAACACAGGAAACTAAGGAATATTTGGTAATCGATGGGCTTGAGTAGATAATATGTGCACCAAGACACAATAATAGACTCTTCTGATTGCCTATTCCCTGTCTCTTTTTGCCACGACTCTTCTTTCTGTCTATGTTTCATGCCTTGCTCTTAAGTTTTTAACCTTTTTAACATAACAACCACGGCTCAATCTAAGTCGTCGTTGTTAACGACTCAGGCACGACTCCTTTTTAGTCGCCTTACTTCACACCTCCAATAAGATATAGTTTCTAACTTTTAATGAATGGATAAGAGTCCATAATGATTTAGTCTTAATTGACACCACGTTTTAAGCAGAGTTCCCACTTGTCGATGGGAGATAGTTGTTTCTTGGCTTGTCCGTTGTGGTGGTTATTCCACAGTCCTCCTCTTTTGAATGAGGCCGACACATCGCTTAAACTCTACTGATCATTAAAGGATCTCTAATAATTGGTTCGAACCTCCACTAACATTTTTGAAGACTCTTCCTAAATGTAAGCCTTCGACTACTCAAGCATAACATCATTGACTCATTATGAGGTATTATCCTCACTCGATGCATATGCATTTACATATTTGATTACATCAAATATGATTCACATAACATCGCCTCTATATTAGATAGTTATGGTTTTATCAATATAATGATAATATAAAAACAAAGAATTACAGATATTGTGATTGGGTTGAACTTGTCCCCCTTCACAATCCGTCGATAATATTCGCGTCTTCTTAACTCGACGATAACGTCTTAACATTAAGAATCATTTATAACACCTCAAGGGACTTAATAATAATAAGACAACCTTTTTACGACAATAACGTCGTAATATTTACATTAAACGTAAATAGTCACAAATCACACTTAAATGACATCTTTAACGTTATTAACGACTAAGACAACTTACTACGACTTAGAAAGATTTTTAAATAATATCGACTACCTGTCGATTAGGTTCAGAAGCAAACTGACAAGACAAGACTCACCTCTTACGACACATTGTTTCACATTTCCGTTAAACACTTTAAACTTGATTTGGCAAATAAACCACTCGTAACCCGAGGTCTAAATCTCTCTCCTGGAAAGATACTCTCTCTCTCTTTTCTCTAAGAGTCATTTGAAAACGTGTAATCCTGTATCAAAGTCGTTACCAAAGAAATTATGATCAGTGCATCATTATTCAAATAATAGATCAAATCTCATAATGCAAATATTAAATCGATAATATCATAATTATTCCAATAATTTCATAAATGACATTCAATACAATCCATTTCTTTCCTTGTCATAATCTAAACATTATAATAAATTTACTTATGTCCAAGTAAAAAGCAAAAGTATAGCAAGACAAAAATTGGGGATGTAACATATCCTTCCCCTAAAGATTCATCGTCCTCGATGATATAGATTATTTAAAAAGTAACTAAAAAGCAAGTTCATTGTTCTCAACTGGTAACATTATTAAATAAATCAGGAAACTTTAGATAAATTTCATGGTAATCCTCCAATCTAGCATTTTCCTCAGCATATTGGTCCGATTGGACCTTGCATTTCAAGACCTCTCTGTTATGCAAGCGGAGCTTGCGTGTTTCTAACACCTTGAGTGGCTCGATCGTGACCACCCCTAGGTCTTACATCTGTAAAGAATTCTAAGTCAAATTATGATTATTACCTACAATATATTTCCTCAAATAAGACACATGAAAAACATTGTGCATTCTAGATAAGGCTGGTGGTAGAGCAATTCTGTAGGCAACTGGATTGACTACTTCAAGCACTTCAAAGGGTCCCACATATCAAGGGGCTTTCTTAGAAGACTTCCCAAACTTAATAGAACTTTTATGAGGTTTGACCCTCAAAATAAAATTTTCTCCAATAGAGAATTGCCTCCAAACACGCTTTGCATCAGCATAGCTCTTTTGCCTATCATTGGCTTCTGCCAATCTTTTTCTCATTAGCTGAACTTTCTCTTCCATTTCAGCTAGCATTTCTGGTCTGATGCTAATCCTATCCTCTAGCTTATCCTAGCTTATAGGAGTTCAACATCTTCTTCCATACAATGCTTCGAATGGCGCCATCTCAAAAGCGGAATGATAGGAATTGTTGTAAGCAAATTCCACAAGTGGCAAGTATTCTTCCCACTTGTATTACTGAGCCACGCAATACATTCACAACAAGTCTTCCAAGACTCGTTAACTCTCTTAGTTTGCCCATCGGTTTCAGGATGGTAAGCTATACTCACATTGAGTTTAGTCCCTAGAGCATAAAACAAAGTTTGCCAAAACCTTGAGGTTACACACGCATCTCTATCCGAGATAATCTTTTCAAGGATACCATGCAATCTAAACACCTCTTGCACAAATTTGTGAGCTAGCACAGGTGCTCCATTAGTCAAATTCCCTGGTATGAAATGTTCTACCTTTGTGAGTTTATCAACCACTATTAAAATGGAATAATGCTTATTCCTTGACATAGGAAGACCTTGAACAAAATCCATGCTAATAACTTGCCATTTCCACTCTGGCACATCATGAGGGTACAACAATCCTGCGGGGTGTTGATGCTCTGCTTTTACAATTTGAGATTCTAAACAACTTGCTACAAATCTTGCAGCATCATTCTTCATTCCTTTCCAGAAATAAAGAGGTTTAACATCTGCTAGAAATTTGGTTACTCTTGGATGTCTAGAATATGGTGCAGTATGAACTTCTTTCCATACTAGATCCCTTAATCTAGCTGAATCAGGAACACAAATTCTATCTTTATACCTCAATAGTCCATCTGGCTCAAACAGAAAACCATCATACTTTGGATTTCTAGGATTATCTTTCAAAGCCTGCTTAACCTGCTCATAAACCTCATCACTAGACAAATTTTGCAACACCAAATCCTTGAAATTTCCATGAATAGAAACAATAGAAGCTATATGTCATCTGTGGCTCAAAGTATCAACTACTGTATTCTCTTTTCCTTTGATGTAGTTTATCTCAAAGTCATAGGTAGATATCAATTCTAACCATCTCCTTTGTTGAGCATTCAAATGCGGTTGAGAGAAAATATACTTAAGACTTTGATGGTATGATTTAAGTACAAAAGTCTTCCCCAACAAATAGTGTCTCCACATCTGCAAGGCATGAGTTACTGCTGCCAATTCCAGATCATGCGGTGCATAATTTTTCTCATAGGATTTCAATTTCCTTGACTCATATGCTATAACTCTTCCATCTTGCATAAGCACTCCTCCTAATCCTTCTCCTGAGGCATCTGTAATTACCTCAAATTGTCCTTCAAGGTCAGGAACTTTCAAGATTGGAGTTGAAGTTAACTTTTCCTTTAAGAGATCAAATGCATCCTAACATTTGTCTGTCCATTCAAATCTCTTTCCTTTCCTCTGCAGGGAAGTGATTGGACTAGAAATACTAGAGAGATTTAGAACAAACTTTCTATAATAGCTTGCCAGGCCCATGAAACTACGCACCTCATGCACATTTATTGGTACAGGCCAATCCAAAATAGCTGTGATTTTTGCAGGATCAACAGATATTCTATTAGTTGATATAATATGCCCAAGGTATTGAATCTCTTTCTAGAAGAATGTACACTTTGACAGTTTCCCATATAACTTATGTCCTCTTAACCTTTGCAGAACTAATTGCAGGTGTCGTTGATGTTCTTCATTCTTAGAATAAATGAGTATATCATCTAGGAAGACTCAAACAAACTTGTCCAAACAATCTCTGAATATACTATTCATGAGATTCATGAATGCAGCAGGTGCATTCGTCAAACCAAATGGAAACACTATGAACTCATAGTGTCCATATCTAGTTCTAAAAGCTGTCTTATGAATATCTTCATCCTTCAGTCTTAACTGATGATATCGTGATCACAAATCAAGCTTTGAAAACACAGCAGCTTCACGCATTTGATCAAAAATATCATCAATACGTGGCAAAGGATATTTGTTCTTTACCATTGCTTTATTAAGCATACGATAGTCTATACACAATCGAAGGGTTGCATCTTTCTTCTTAACAAAAAAAGCCAAAGCACCCCAAGGTGAAACACTGGGTTTGATCAAACCTTTTGCCAACAATTCTTGTAATTATGTTTTCAATTCCATTAACTCCATAGTTGTCATATGGTAGGGTGCTTTTGATATAGGTTCAGATCCTAGTTTAATGTCAATAGCAGAATCAAAAACCCTCTTGGGAGGCAATCCTGGTAGTTCTTCTAGAAACCCATCCTAAAATTCCCAAAGAAAAGGATACTTTTCTCCAAAAGATGAACTAGGGTTTTCTACCCCTTCCTCCACTTGTTCCATTTTAACTGCAAACAACTGCCAACCTTTCCTTCTAGTCCTTTTCAATTGCTTGGCAGAAATAGGTCTGATTTTAACTTCTCTTGTTATCATAGCTCTTTTCATATCTTTTCTTGTAGGGTTGATTATTAGGAGTTCCATTAAACCTCTTGCGGCTTCTATCATGATAAGCTGAGATGGATTTCAGCTTTTGCTCTTGCTTGATCGCCTTCTCGTACACTTGATCCATTGTTGTGGGACCACTCACGTCCACCTCACCACCAATTTGAACATTTAAGCCCATGATAAATTTTTTGATCCTGAATCTCTCATCCTTTTGATACTGTGGAACATATTTCAGGAGTCAGGTGAATTTTTCTCCATATTCCACCATTGTCATATCTCCTTGTTGAAGATTCTAAAAATCAGTCAATTTCTGATCAAAATAGAGTTGTGGTAACCATCTCTTGTGAAAGAGTTCCACGAACTCATCCCAAGTTACCCTTAGAGAGCTTAAATTCAATTCCATCTTTTTATTCATCCCCCAAGTGGATGCTTCTCCTACCAGTTGGAATGCTCCCCATACTGCCTTGGTCACTTCCAAGTAATTTCTTATCTCGAAATATTTTTCCATCTCTATTAACCAAGCTTCTGCAGCATCTCCGATCCCTATCCCATCAAATTTTGGTGGAGTAACTTTCTTCATATCCTTTGAGAGCTCCGAGGTCAATCTATCCCTTGCCTCTTTATGAGGTTCCCTACTCTTACTTTCATCTTCATGATTTTCTCCCCTTTCACCATGAAAGTTTTCACCTCCTCCCTCAGTATTCCCTTTATCATCCACCTTCTTTTGCAAATCACCCAATCTTTTCTTAGTTTCCTCAAGCATGGTTATGATTTGGTCCAGCTTATTATTTGGCGGGTGGTTTCCCTCTTCACTTTCTCCTTGGTTAGTTCTTGTTTGAACCATGTTTATCAATGTCTCACACCTGAGAATATTGAGTTGTCCATTAGTTCAATATTATAATGCATCCCACTAAATCTAAACATAATAAACTCAATTTAAACAATAGTTTGGCACAAAAACAACTCTTTTTATTTTATTTCAAAAGTAAAGAGTATTCTTCAGTTATACAAGAAATGACTTCAAAAGTCATGCTCAACAGGAGTATATCCTTTAGACTCATTTTCAGATACATAATCTTGAGGTATATAACCCTCTGACTCACTATCAGACCTAACTTCTATGATCTCAATAGTTGGGGGTATGCGAGGATCTCACCTAACCATAGTTGTTTCCTCATCTGACATATACTCTATGATTTTGGCAGTGATATTAACCCTTTCCATGTTTTCCCTTCTCACTCGCTTGATTCGAGTTAAGGCAGTCGCCAGAGTTTCAGTATCACTTAAGCAAATGTCACTCTCATCATTGGTTCCCTCAAAGGTTTTGATAATATCCTCACGTTCTCTTTTTGCTTTAAGGAAATGTTGACTCGAATTAACAGACTTTCTTGTTGTCTTCTTAAAACGTACCATCTTGGCACATAAATTTTCAGACATTAGCTAACCGCATAATATTGACTATAGGCAACATAGTGGTCTCATAAGCCGTAGTGCTGAACCTGGTAGCTCTGATACCATATGTAACATCCAAGTTCTAAAAACATAGTAAAACCAAAAATTTACCATAGAATTAACAAGGTAAAAATGAGATAGAGAAAATTTTTCTTTTATTCAACATATAATCAAGTAACTACAATTACAAGATTTCTTTTTACAAAATACAATAAACAATATTGTCTTTCTCAATTTCAATGTTTACAAAAGTAAATCAATTACATATACAATTTTGGAGTAAATACTGCTTCTGAATATCTAACATCTTTATCACAAGTCCTGGCATGTTTCTTGCTTGGAGAGAGAGTATCTTTCCAGTGATTTACCTCCATCCATAGATCGGTGGTCTCCCACACATCTTCCACATAGGAAGTGGCCCTACCCTTCGCGAGGAATATAGACCTTAGGTGACCAGTGGTAATTTTCCTTTCCCGAGTATATAGTGTTGTATTCTACTCAACTCTATCAACCATACAACCCTAGATACCCTCTAGCTAAGTATGATTTCTGATAGGATGAGCAATCTGAATACAGTGAACCGACAATGCATGTAGAAAACAAATGCATTATTTTGTCCAAAGTTTTTAATAATAATATCATTCATAATGAACGTAGTCATCATGTTCACCCACCCCTACTCGACTTGGATACTGTCATATTCTCGTAGTTTGTTCACTCCAACTATGAGCATGTAAAAAGTGTAATCATTGTGTCATGATAATAGTATCTTTTGACTTAAATAATTCTATATGACATAACCATTCAATTTTATAATTGACTCTAGGGTTTACCTAATATCATTTGTTAATATGGTATTTCAATATAACCATATCTCTTATCTAGGAGTTCTAGATTCACAAATAACCCTTGATTAACTCAACCAAGGTTAAAAATACTATAGTTCTTAAATAGATAAAATTTCTTATACAAGGAACGCAGAATAACTTTGATAATGTGTTATAAACAAAACATACCCTGAATATATATCCCTACATGGTCATTCTCTAGTAGACTTAGCCTACTCCATTGTATTGGATCTTTCCAAGAATAATATTATCAAAAGATAAATAAATATATAAGGGTTCTCCCATAAACCTTATTTCCATCTACCATAATATCTCTAAGTCACTTCATTCAAAGAGAACAATAATTGTCTAAAGATTCCTATGAATCTAAGTTCTCATGGATAGAAATCATTTCTGTTATTTTCATATAGAATCTAACAAGAAAATACTAAATATTACCCCGACTCAAGGTCTAAACTATTCTACTCAAAACTAAGAGTATACTACCAAAGTTTAATCAACTTTAATAAAATTTCAGAGTCTATTGTTTGGTTATCTCACAATCATTTCATTGGTTTGCTACAAACGTATTCAATATAAAGATTGTTTTCCTTGCTCATGACAACTATGACATTCTCCTACTATGATGATCATTTTATCCTCCATACTAACATTTGATATGATTATCAGTTTAACAATCAATAAGCAAATGGTCGATTCATAATATTGTAACATAGTACTCACTTGTTTTACCAAGCATCGGCCATATACTTTGCATTCGTTGCCTTATCAGTTTTAGATCAGAATAGTTTACTTTAAAATGTTATCTGCATTTCTCTAACTGACACTTAATAGTTTACGACTAAATACTCAAAACATACAGGAGGTTATACCTCTTTGGCGTACTCGCATAATTTCCCAAGACTCATTAATAGACAGTCTAAAAAGAATTAGCTGATTTGCTCACTGTTAATAAACACAGGAAACTAAGGAATACTTGGTAATCCACGGGCTTGAGTTGATAATATGTACGCCAAGACACAATAATAGACTCTTCTGATTGCTTATTCCCTTTCTCTTTTTGCCACGACTCTTCTTTCTGTCTCGTTTCAATGCCTTGCTCTTAAGTTTTTAACCTTTTTAACATAACAACCACGGCTCAATCTGAGTTGTCATTTTTAATGACTCAGGCACGACTCCTTTTTAGTCACCTTACTTCGCACCTCCACTTAGATATAGTTTCTAACTTTTAATCAATGGATAACAGTCCATAACGATTTGGTCTTAACTGACACCACATTTTAAGTAGATTTCCCACTTGTCGATGGGATATAGTTGTTTCCTGGCTCATCGGTTGTGGTGGTTATTTCGCAATCCTCCTCTTCTGAATGAGGCTGACACATTGCTTAAACTTTGTTGATCATTAAGGGATCTCTAATAAGTGGTTCGATCCTCCACTAACATTTTTGAAGACTCTTCCTAAATGTAAGCCTTCGACTACTCAAGCATAACATCATTGACTCATTATGAGGTATTATCCTCACTCCATGAATATGCATTTACATATTTGATTACATTAAATATGATTCACATAACATCACCTCTATATTAGATAGTTATGGTTTTATCAATATAATGATAATATAAAAACAAAGGATTATGGATATTGTGATTAGGTTGAGCTTGTCTCCCTTTCATAATCCGTCGACAATATTCACGTCTTCTTAACTCGACGATAACGTCTTAATATTAAGAATCGTTTATATCACCTCAAGGGACTTAATAATAATAAGACAACCTTTTTACGACAATAACGTCGTAATATTTACGTTAAACGTAAATAGTCACAAATCACACTTAAATGACGTCTTTAACGTTATTAACGACTAAGATGAGTTACTACGACTTAGAATGATTTTTAAATAATATCGACTACCTGTTGATTAGGTTCATAAGAAAACTGACAAGACAAGACTCACCTCTTACAACACATTGGTTCACATTTCCATTAAACACTTTATACTCGATTTGGCAATAAACCACTCATAACCCGAGGTCTATATCTCTCTCCCAGAAATATACTCTCTTTCTCTTTTCTCTGAGAGTCATCTGAAAACCTGTAATCCTGTATCAAAGTCGTTACCCAAGAAATCATGATCAGTGCATCATTATTCAAATAATAGATCAAATCTCATAATGCAAATATTAAATCAATAATATCATAATTATTTCCATAATTTCATAAATGACATTCAATACAATCCATTTCTTTCCTTGTCATTAATCTAAACATTATAATAAATTTACTTATGTCCAAGTAAAAAGTAAAAGTATAGCAAGACAAAAATTGGGGATGTAACAGAATGAACTGAGAAATAGCATCTTCTTCATGCCTGGTTCAGTCCCATTGATAGCTTACAAAACTTCTGCTCTGCCCCAAACACTTCTTCACTAACTCTTCATCCTCTACTACTCTTGTTCTTCTGCTTCTCCTTTTCTGTGCTCTGCCTCTGTACCTTTCTTATGATTTTATCATTTTTGCACAAGGACAACTTTCCACAACTCATCCACAAGTATTTATATGCTTCATCAACCTTGGAATGAACATCAAGGTCATCTTGACTCAATGCGGATCACTGTACTGTCGGCCAAACATATCTGGGACTTGAATCTTCTTCGATCAACACGCTACGCTCTAGAGAATTGCTCTTAGATCATCTGCAACATGCTTGAATCATCCGGTCAGCCAAGACTTGGAAGAACAACAACACTAAGGAAAAACTCTTCAACAATGAACTTAATCTTCAATGTGAACCTCCAACACAGTAGGTACACAATCTAGAGACCTCCACAAGCACATTGAATTCAAAAATAACATCCGTACTACTCCAAATCATCAGAATCACTTGCATCTTCATTTGGTACCTCAAGAACATTATCTGTCATGACTGTCACACTAGAAAGATTGCTTGTGGACCTCCAAACCATGAACCACTTGAGTTAAGGATACACACTGACTTCCCAAACATGCTTCTAGATTCGTAGATCATAAGTTTTCATTATGGAGCAATCCAGACCAATTTCCTAACACTCTGTCTCTTCTAAACACTGTAAAACCTGGTTCTACTCAAATGGCCATGGCTTCTTTAAATCTTCATGTGGACCTCTCAAATCTTAACTAGAGCTACTTCAGACAATCCTCTACATAGCCATATGGTCCATGTACTTTGATCTTCATTCCTCTGGAAATGCGGAGCAATCTACTTCACTGATCTGCACTGTTTCCTTTATTTTTGACAAAAGGGATATGTTGACATCAATGACAACACATCATAGGCACATATTTGCAACAATCTCCTCCTTTATCATTGATGGCAACATATGATGTGAAAATTTGATTCAACCATCAAGACAAGGATTTCTCCCTCTTTTTCTTATCACTTCTGCAACCACTTTCTTCACTGCTCCCCTTTTCATCAACAACTAGTTTTTCACATGACTTCTCTCCCCCTTTAACATCAATGGCAAAGGGCACATATTTGCAATCTTTTCTCCCCCTTTTTGTTTCAAACTGATCTCCAAAATTTGCATACTGACTACTCCCCCTGAGTAGTATATCCTTAACATCAATCCGGATCACAAGATATGACTATGAATTCCACTGGACTAATGCACACTAATGCATCTTAGTTCTGAATAGGAGGGGTAATAACCCCTAGCTTTCCTCTGAGATACTCAAAAGTATCCTTAGGCAGAGGTTTGGTGAATATATCAACAATCTAATCCTTTGAAGAAACAAACTCCAATCTGACTTCATTCTCACTTACCTTCTCTCTCAACAAGTGAAACTTGATGGATATGTGCTTTGTCTTTGAATGCAACACTAGATTCTTTGATATGTTTATTGCACTTGAATTATCATAGAAGATTGTAACAGTCTCTTCAAACACAATTCTAATATCCTTCAACATTTGCTTCATCCATAAGACTTCAGTACAATTGCTTGTTGTTGCTATATACTCTGCCTCTGCAGTAGACAGAGATATTGCCTCTTGTTTTTTGCTCAACCAAAAAACCAATCTCCTTCCCAAGAAGAATGCACCACCACTAGTACTTTTCCTGTCATCCACATCTCCTACCCAATTAGCATCTATACATGCATGAAGAGTGAATTCATTATCCTTTGGATACCATAATCCATAATCAGATGTTCCCTTTAGATATCTAAAAATTCTTTTGATTGCTACAACATGGGATTCTCTAGGATCATCTTGAAATCTAGCAACAAGTCCAACTGCATTCATAATATCAGGTCTGGTCTAAGTCAAATAAAGAAGTCCTCCAATCATTGATCTATACCTTTTCTGATCTGCCTTAGGTGAATCATCATCTTTACTTAACTTGCATTTGGTTACCATAGGAGTACTTATTGGTTTTGAGTCCTCCATTCCAAACTTTTTCAACAATTCTCTCACATACTTAAACTAAGATATGAAGATACCTTTATCTGACTGAGTGATTTGAAGACCTAAGAAGAAATTCATTTCACCAAACATGGACATCTCAAATTCACTTTGCATTTGATCAACAAATTACTTACACATGTTTCCATTTCCACCAAAAATGATACCATCAACAAATACCTCAACAATTAAGATGTGCTCATGATCAATCTTGAAATAAAGATTACTGTCAATTGTGCCTTTGCTAAATCCTAGCTTTAGCAAATATTTATCTAATCTTGCATACTAGGCTCTTGGGGCTTGTTTAAGTCCATACAAAGCTTTCGTTAATCTACAGACCATATCTTCTTAATCAGACAACTGGAATCCTTCTGATTGCTCAACGTAGACTTCTTCCTCTAACTCTCCATTTAGGAATGCTGACTTGACATCCATTTGGTAAACTTTGAAATCTTTGAAAACAACAAATGCAAGAAATAATTTGACTGCTTCAATTCTTGCCACCGGGGCAAATGTTTCTTCAAAATCAATTCCCTCTACTTGAGAATATCCTTTGCATACCAATCTTACTTTGTTTCTCACAAATTTACCATCTTCATTTAGTTTATTCCGGAAGACCCATTTGGTTCCAATTACATTTTTGTTTTCAAGTCTAGGAACAAGATCCCAAGTATGATTCTTTTCAATTTGCATTAATTCTTCTTCCATTGCTTTTACCCAATTTTCATCATTACAAGCTTCATTCACTGTTTCTGGTTCAATCTTTGAAATCAAACAATACTCCACTTGATTTTTAGCAATTCTTCTTCTAGTTTGAACACCTTTATTCTTATCTCCTATGATTTGATCTTTAGAATGATTCCACCTTACATACGTGGGTGTTTTGGGAGTTTCTTGAATTTCTAATTCTTGAGCTTGTTCCTCAACAATTTCACTAACTTCTTGAGTCACTGGGTTCTCCGAATCAATCTAGATCTGAGTTTGGGTTTGAACTTTCTTTCCTTGACTTTGACTTTCATCTTGATCATCTGAATCATATCCACTAGGCCTGGAAGGTCTTTCTTTGCTCTCATCAACCTTAACATAAGCACTTTCAACAATCTTTTTCAATCTCTTATTGAAGCACCGGTATGCCTTGCTTTGAGTAGAGTAACCCAGAAATATTCCTTCATCACTTCTTGCACCAAACTTGCCTAGATCCTCATCTCTTTTGATATAGCATTTACTACCAAAAACTCTAAAATATTTCATAGTAGGAGGATGATCAAACCATAGTTCATAAGGTGTCTTACTAGAATTGCCTTTGATCTACACCCAGTTAAGAGTGTAGATAGCAGTACTCACAGCTTCTCTCCAATAGACTTGTGGAACATTTTCTTCCATCATCATGGTCCCAGCAGCTTCTTGAATGGTTTGGTTCTTTCTTTCCACAACTCCATTCTGCTAAGGAGTCCTAGGAACAGATAACTGTCTTTTTATTCCATGCTTTTCATAGAATGTATCAAAATCACTGGAGGTAAACTCTCCACCTCTGTCAGATCTCAGAGACTTTATCTTTACACCAATCTCATTCTCCACCATAACCTTGAACACCTTGAATTTGTCAAGAGCTTCTTATTTTTCTTTCAAGAAGGTTACCCACATCATCCAAGAGTAATCATCAATCAGCAACATAAAAGATACGTCTCCTTGCACACTTCTAATTCTAGCAGGACCACATAGATCAGTATACACAAGTTCCAACAGTCCACTTGAAAATTGTTCTTTATTCTTGAATGAATTTCTATTCTGTTTACCCAATTGACATTCTCTACACATGCTATCAGAAGGTTTCACAAGTTCTGGAAGATCTCTCATAGCCTGAGTAGAACTTATCTTGACAATATTATCAAAATTCACATGACACATTCTCCTATGCCATAACCAACTCTAATCAATCTAAGCAATCAAAAACTTTTGCTAGTACCACTTAAATGAAAGATGTTACCTTTAGTTTGTGTACCTGATGCAATCACAGTTCCAGAGCTAGCTAAGATTTTGCATTTTCCATCCTTGAATCAGAGATCATACCCTTTGTCAACCAACTATCCAACACTGAGAAGGTTATGCTTCAATCCTTCTACATACAAAACATCATTAGTGTTATTCTTACCATCAAAAGAGATGGATCCTCTGCCACAAATTCTACCAGCTGAATTGTCTCCAAACTTCACAATTCCACCTTCATATCTTTCCAAACTTATGAACTTACTTTTATCACTAGTCATATGATGAGAACATCCACTATCAATCACCCATTCACCCTTTTCTTCAATCTGAGCAGCCAAGGCACTTTCCACATTCACACGACTAGTAGATTTAGTAGACACCGGATCTTCTTCTTTGATGGCAATGAACACCCATTCATTTCCTAAGTTACTTCCCATATCATATTCATCATCAATGACACCTTCTTCATCTTCTTGGACATAGTAACATTTCTTCTAAGCCCTTGATCTGTTAGAGTTTGGTTTTGATACCCTCTCTGAACACCGTGACACAAAATGACCAATCTTATTACAAGAAAAACATTTAAAAAGCAACTTTCCTTCATACTTACCGGATCCTCTTGGAAATCTTTTGGCAATAAGAGCTTCAAGTTCTACTGCCTCAATTTCATCATCTTCAAGATCCTTCCTTGCCTTCTCAAATCTATTTGATCTTCCTAAAGAGCTTTCACCCAGATCATATCTTTGTTTCCCATAAACACTGGCCTTAAATGTAGATTCAAACTTAGGAAGAGAATCACCAAACTCAGTCATTTCAAATGCTGAAAGCTTACCAACCAACTGATCCCTTGTAACAGTTGTCACAGTCCTGATCTCTTCAATGGCAGCAACTTTATGCTTGTATGCCATAGGTAAGGATCTGAACACTTTGGCAACAATCTCTAATTCTTCCAATATTCCACTAGTACTCCTAATACCGGTCAAAAGTTCATTCACCTTCTGCATGTAGGAAGTAATGTTTTCATCTTCACTCATCATCAACCTTTTGTATTTACCCTTTAGGCTCTGTAGCTTGGCACATTTGACATATTTATCACCTTCATATAGAGTTTCCAACTTTTTCCAGATTTCATGAGCAGTTTTTAATTTCAGGACATTTGTCATTTTTGTATCAGTCAGGGCACTCAACAATGCTTCTTTAGCTCAAATATTGTATTCAGTTTCCTTGAGTTCGTCTAGAGTTGAAGGGCCATTTTTTAGAATCTTATACTCATCCTTAGTTATCAACCAAAAGGCATTACCCATACATTGCAAATGACACTACATGCACACCTTCCAAAGGGAGTAATTTGTTCCATCAAATCTCAGACTTTCCTTCTTGTAAGTTGCCATCTTAGATCTCCTCAAGCAGTCAAGCTTCTTTTAGAGGAACCGGCTCTGATACCAATTGTTGGAATTAGGTCAAACAACTGAGAGGGGGGGTGAATCAGTTGTCCCACAACTTTAACCTTTTCTGCTTTTAATCTTCTTTCACAACTTACATTTACAGATTAATGATGTAAACATTAAAGCATGATTCAACAACACATGAGTAGAAACACAATTAACACACTTGACACCAAGATTTTTAACATGCAAACCCGGTTAAGGGAAAACCACGATGGGGGTTAACCCACAAGATTCGTACCCTGTTAAAAGTACTTAAAAGAAATGGGAAGGCACTTGCTTTCAGGCGCACTGTCCAAAGCTCACTACTCAAAGAGGCTGACTGCCTACAAGATTTTATGTTTAATACAGAAAGAATGAACTGAGAAATAGCATCTTCTTCATGCTTGGTTCAATCCCATTGATAACTTACAAAACTTCTACTTTGCCCCAAACACTTCTTCACTCACTCTTCATCCTCTACTGCTCTTGTTCTTTTGCTTCTCCTTTTATTTGCTCTACCTCTGTACCTTTCTTATGATTTTATCATTTTTGCACAAGGACAACTTTCCACAACTCATCCACAAGTATTTATACGCTTCATCAACCTTGGAATGAACATCAAGGTTGGCTTGACTCAATGTGGATCGCTATACTATTGGCCAAACATATCTGGGACTTGAATCTTCTTCGATCAACATGCTATGCTCTAGAGAATTGCTCTTAGATCATTCGCAACACGCTTGAATCATTCAGTCGGCCAAGACTGGGAAGAATAGCAAAACCAAGGAAAAACTCTTCAACAACAAGCTCAATCTTCAATGTGGACCTCTAACACAGCAGGCACATGATCCAAAGACCTCCACAAGCACATTGAATTCAACAATAACATCTGTACTACTCCAAATCATCAAAATCACTTGCATCTTCATCTGGTACCTCAAGAACACTGTTTGCCATGACTATCACACTAGAAAGATTGCTTGTGGACCTCCAAACCATGAACCACTTGAGTTGAGGATACACACTGACTTCCCAAACATGCCTCTAGATCTGCAGATCATAAGTTTTCATTGCGGAGCAATCCAAACCAATTTCCTGTCACTCTGTCTCTTCTGAACACTATAAAACCCGGTTCTACTCAGATGGCCATAGATTCTTCAAATCTTCATGTGGACCTCTCAAATCTTAACTAGAGCTACTTCATACAATCCTCTACACAGCCATATGGTCCGCATACTTTGATCTTCATTCCTTTGGAAATGTGAAGCAATCTACTTCACTGATCTGCACAGTTTCCCCTGTTTCTAACAAAGGGATATGTTGACATCAATGACAACACATCATAGGCACATATTTGCAATAGATGAATCGCACCATCTTTCTTTTCTTCTTTCTCTAGTTGTAGAACAATAGAAGAAGGATTGAGCTCTTTGAAGATCACACTTCTGCAATACAGATGTCTTGCAGCCACTAGATCCCATAGCTTGTACCCTTTCACACCAATACCATAACCGATGAAGATACATTTAACTACCTTGTTCTCCAACTTGGACCATGTTGGGACCTAAAATTTCATACCAATTTTTGCAAGATTTTAGGTTCCCATATGAAAAATTCAATTTCAACACTCATAGATACACCTGCACAATATGCTCAAATGGCCTACTTTGAAGCATTATAATTCGGAGCCAGTTCGTCTTCATACAAAATTATTTCATAAACATGTTTGTCTGCCATATGTAAGTGAGCACACCTGATTTCAGCTTCCTACGATCAATTTTGACTAGGTTTTGAAGAACCAAGTTGGAGGGTTTTGATAAGGTTTGTTACTTGCACAATGTGAAATCAGCCCGAGAGGCCAACTTTGGAAGTTGATATCTAGCAGCTAAATGATGATCCTAACAAACTAATTAGTGTTCTGTATTCCCCTCATGATAATGTACTTTCATGCCAGTTTATGGGACCCCAACATCTCGTTTGCTATTTTTTCAAAATCAAAAGCAAATGTAAAAAGTTCAGTTGCCATATCTGTGTTTCAAGAAAGTTGCAGAGAGGTCAACTTTGGCCCTTAACATTTCATGACAGAAGATGGATGGAGAAGAATCCTCTTACACATGCACTCATCAAGCCTAAATGAACTCAACTTTCCAGTTACAAGTTCCCAGGAAGAGATTTAATGGGTTTTTAAAATTGCAAGTGGTGAGTTCGAATCAGGTTTTGACAGGGGCAGTTTTCAAGGAGGTTAATTTGGAAGGTAATATCTAACAATCGGGTCGTGTTCATAAAAAAATAATTGATGTCTCAAATTTTTCCCATGTTAATGTGCTCACATGCCAATTCTCAAGGTCCCAGCACTTCGTTTGATATTTTTTCAAAAGCAAATCCAAATGGATTTTACACAGTTCTGTGACTGCATTCCCAGGCAGCTTCAGAAAGGTCAACTTTGACACCCGATATCTTATGAAGGAAGAGGAATGATGAAAAATCCTTTTGCACACATGTTCATGTGGCCTAAATGAACTAATCCCCAGGACGGCAGCTTCTCAATATCAGATTTGATATTTTTCCAAAGAGGCAAAATAATAGGTTTCAGTTGAGTTTAAAACAGGTGCAAAACACGCTGAGTGAGCTACTTTGATTGCGAGCAGCTTTTAATCCCAATAACTTCATGCCAATCCGTCTGACAACCATACTCCCCTATCACAATTCAACATGTTGGTGTATTTTTGTGGCTCCGGGAAAAGTTTTGATTAGTTTTTCAGGCTAATTCCGAAGGCTAGTTGGCCTATTTTGATCACCATGCAAGGTGTGTGAAATGGAATTAAAAGAACTGGGAATACTTTTTATCCTTTTTCGTGATATAACAATTTGCTACAATGGACACAGTTTCAGCAAAAGTCTCACTGATGAATAAAAGCTATAAAAAAAAATTTCATCGGCAAGACATCATATAGGTCTCACCGATGGAAAACTCATCGGCAAGAGATATACCATCGGAGTGAAAATCTCAAGTCACACCGATCTAACAAGTCTTGCCGATGGAGTCCCGTGAGATGAAAGGTTTATTCAAAGGAGAATAAATATTTACAAAAGGTGCAAATAAATATCCTATTTTCATGGAAGGAGTTATAAGGTGAGAATTTATTCAAAATATTTTCTACTCAGAAGAAAAATACTTTTCTAGAGAAGTTCATCAAATAGGTAATTATTTTACCTAAATAATATTTTTATGTGAGAATGCATAAAATGGCCAGTAAAATCATAAGGAGTAATTATTTTCACACAAATGATTATTCTAGCCCAGTGAAGGTGAAAAAGCACACGAATAAATGAAAGCGTGAAGATTGTCAGCCAAAGATGGAAATAATTATTATTAAATTATCTTGCACGGGAATACAAAGCTTAGAAAGGTTGAAATTAATTTAATCAAACTAAAGATAGTTGATTAAATAAAGGGATGCATCAGAAAGGTTATAACCTTAACATATGAATGTGTAAAATGCTAAATAAAAATCAAGGCATAAAAATACATCGGCAGAAGAAAATGAATCGGAGTAAAAATTGTAAATCATACCGATTTGATGTGTCACACCGATGTTGTGGGCCCAAGTATTATGTAAATAAAGTAATGAGGTAAAACAATGGAAAAGGAGATATGGAAGCAAGGAGAAATATGTAGAATATTTTTGAAATAAAGATGGGAAATATTTTCACAAAGCCGTTAATTGAAGATTTTGTGTAAATGTGTATAATGGCCCATGAAAATATTTTCACTTAAAAAATGAGTTTATGCAAGACAATAAAAAATATTATTAAAGTCACTGCACCATGAAAATCTCATCGGCAAGACCAAGCAAATCGGAGAGAAATTTTTAAAACACACCGAGTTTATGCCTCATACCGATGGATGCCTCTTTGGGGAGAAATGTCATTTAATTAAAAGTGGTAAGTATTTTAAATGTGAGCTGCATGCCCGAGGTAAAATATTAAAATGCAATATGAAATAGTTTACCAAAGGGGTTATAAGGATGAAAGAAAATATTTTCCAACGAATTCACGAGATAGGTAATTACTTTACCTAAAAATATTTTGAGGAAGTATATGCAAAAGGTGAGAAAACATTTTCACCAAGAAATTCACAAGCGAAGTAATTATTTTACTGGAGAACATTTTATGCAGAATATTTCACCGAGGAAGTTGTAGGAGATAAGATATTTTCACTAAAGGATGTAAAATATTTTCACAAGGTTGTTAAAAACAAGATTTCATGAGCAGAAATTGTTTCTTACTCGAAGGGTAAAATATATTTTTCCAGTGGGAGAAAATATGCGCAAGAGGATATAACAAACAATCATAGTCATATTGGAAAATTATTTTCGTGAGAATACAAGTCCCAGGAAGATTAATTAAATAAAGAATCAAGATACATGAAAGTAAACCCTAACAAAGATGAAGAGAAATAATTGAATTTTAAAGGGCCGGAGGCTAATATTTTGCGTTAATAAAAATTGTTGTCCTTCACGGAAATGAAGAGACGCACAGGACGGTAAGCGAAGGGTCACAACCCTAAAATACACAGTATGTATAAAGGTGAAATCAAAGGAGGACAGAGGAACATCATCAATAGATTAGGATCAAGAGTAGATTAGGAAAAACATCAGTTAGATAACTGGATGGATTGACCAGTTGCCAAAACAAAATATTATGTTGTACATTGTAAAATCTTTCGAAACTGTATAGTGGAGAAAATGTATGAATAAATGATTTAATATTGGTGTCTATTGTTTGTTGAGCTGAGCAATTATTTGGTTGTCTCCATACTGTTATTTCTTTGTTATTTGAACCTGAGTTTCCAAGTTGATATTTCAGTTTCATCGAGACACACTTGTTGTTTTCGTGTAATCAAATTAATTGGTTTCCATTACAGATATAAAATCCTTTTGATCGATTACAGTAACCTGGAGGTAGCATTTGGATAGGTAAGAGCAGCCCTATAATTATCAAAGATTGCCATACTGTCTCCAACTCAATATTGTCTTGTTATTCAAATTGAGCATCAACTCCATTTGTCAATACACATTTGCTGTCATTGTGTGATTCTTTTGATCGGTTCCTTCAAGCAAGGATTAAAAAAATCCTTTCAATAAGTCACAGTAACCTGGTAAGATTCGAGTGGATCACTAAGTAGAGTTTGTCAGTCACATTCTTGCACGTTTATACAAGCTATAAACAAACACATGTGCCAAACAATTAGGAATGTAACCTATAAATAAATCATATATCATATACACCTTGACTCCATTAGCCCAACAGAAATAGGCACTGGTCATACCAATTCCATTTTAGGATTCCATAAAATCTCATTCAAACAAATCTCAAATCTTAGTATTAGGAGTAGGAGTAGTTTAGAAGCTTGCATCTATTACATTTTATGCCATTGTGATAGATTTACTAATCCAATCAAGTCATATAGTGTTAAGTCTGCTTTAGTTACAAAGGTACACCCGCCTAGGTTTGCAGGACCTGAAGTGTAGGGAGCTAATAGCTCTGTCAATTGGTCCAAAAACGTTGCAAATCCAAACATAGAGTCTGGCATCCTCTTAGGGTTAGCAACCTGCATTTTTGGGAACCAACAGACCACTTCTCCTTAGGCACATGTGCATATGCCTCATAACCAAATACTTGAATGTGTCTTAAGGAAGGCTTCTTACCAGACCATGCCTCCATAGGGGTCTTGTTAACAAGCGCTGATGTAGGAGACCTGTTAACCAAGTAACAAGCGGTAGCAATAGCTTCAACACAAAACTTTTGTTCTAGGCCAGCTCCACTTAACATGCTTCTAGCCCTCTCCATCAATGTTCTATTTCTTTCTGCAACTCCATTTTGTTGAGGAGCATACGGATTTGTCTTATGCCTCTCAATACCTTGTTCTCTATAGAACTTATCGAAATTTGCTGAGCAAAACTCACCACCATTATCAATTTTCAAACATTTAATCTTTTTGTCTTTCTTATTCTCTAGAAGAGCTTTGAACTCTTTGAATCTTGCAAAGTCTTCAGATTTACTCCTAAGGAAATACACCCATGTCCTACTGAAGTCATCAATAAATGAAACAAAATATATAGATTTTGAAATCGAAGGAACATTAACAGGACCAAAAATATCAGAGTGAACTAGATTTGGCACCTCAGAGGATTTATGAGAACTATGGTAAAAATGAACATGATTTTGTTTTCCATATATGTAGTGTTCATAGAAATCAAAGTCAAGGTTACAATCATCCATACCCTCAACGAGGTTTTTATTATTTAGGGTCCTCATACCCTTTTTGCCAATATGGCCAAGCCTTTGGTGCCACACCATTATTTTCTCAACAAGAAGTTTCATTTCCATAGAATGAGCACCCTTGGGTACCCAAAATGCACGACCATCGGAAGTAGATGCAATAGTCTTCCTGGTTGCTAGTTCCAATGGTGAGGATGAAGAATCTGAAGCTCTCTTCTTCGAAACAGAGGCACTATTGCATTGAACTGTGCATGCATCAAGCTGAAATAGATTGCCAATTCGAACACCCTTAGCCAACACCATAGCTCCTCTCGTCATCTTGCATCCTCCATTCGAGAAAACAACCTGCACACCCACATCATTCAGTTTTCTTACAGATAATAGGTTTTGTGCCAACCTAGGGATATGCAGTACACCATTGATCCCCTTCACTCGACCATCAGGGAATCTTATCAGGACTCTTCCACGGCCAACTATTTTCAAGTGAGAGTCATCACCCAGGTACACCTTCCCACCATCAAACTCTTCATACTTTGAAAACTAGTTTATGTGGGATGTCATATGAAATGATGCACCAAAATCAATTAACCACACATCCTCAGATGCATGTGTTGCCAAGGTAGTGACAAACACTTCTCCATTATCTTGAGAGGACTTGTCGGAGTCAGAATCATGGTTTTTCTTCTTCTTTTTTTTCTCCTCCTTGCAATGCTTGCAAAAATGACCAGTTTTTCCATAGTTCTAACATAAGGCCTTGGATTTTCCAGGAGACTTTGATCTCCCATGGGATTTGGATCTTCCTTTGTCTTCTTTCTTCTTGTCCTTCTTCTTTCCTTTTTCCTTGGACCTACCATGAATTGCAAGAGCCTTCTTAACCATTTCAGAAGAATTTATCCGCAACTATTTATATAACAGTGAAGAAACCACTTTATCCATCTTAAAGGTGGTAGTGGTACTCCCAATGGCCATCACAAGGTGGTCCCATGAATCTGGTAAAGAACACAACACTGTCATTCAATGATCCTCCTCCATCTTCACACCAACAGAGGTCAACTAAACAAGCATATTAAAAGAATTGAGATGATCTGCCATAGATCCTCCATCTTCCATCCTCAGAGAGTACAACTTCTTTCTCAGGAATAGCTTGTTTACCAAGGACTTAGCTTGATAAACATCACCAAGCTTCTTCCACAAGTCTTTTGCAGTTTTCTCCTCGTGGATGTTCAGGAGCACAGAATCATCCAAGCTGAGCCTTATGAGACCCTTGGCCTTTTGATCCATCTGATCCCAATCTTCTTGTTTCATGCTCTCGGGTTTGGTGTCGGATATCATGAGCCATAAATCTCTATCCACCAACATGTCCTCCATCTTGAGTTTCCACAACTCAAAGTTGCCTCCATTGAATTTTTCAATCTTGAATCTCCCAGATGTGCTTGCCCTCTTCTCAAGGCAACAAGATCACAAAATAATCTACAAGACTCCCACTCAATGAAAGATTAGTACAAAAAACCCTCTACCCAACAGCTAGGACCAAAACTAGTCAGGCTCTAATACCAATTGAAAGGAAGCAAGGTAAGCAGAAACAACTTCCTACACCAATCTAATGAAGGAAAGTAGTGCAAATTTTTCTTAGATCTTTATAGTTACAGTTATGTTTCACATTAACAGAGAGATTAATACACATTCACAAACAAGTATAAATGCAATGACACAAGATATACGTGGGGAAAACCCTTTTAGGTGAAAAACCCCACACTCCAAAACCTGCACAATGTATTATCAAATCTGAAGGAGATTACAACATACTTGCAATGCAAGTTCTTCCAGGAGTTGTTACAATGTCAAACCTAGAGTATTTCTAGCAGCATAACGATACCTATAAATGAACATACATCTCCAACTCCAAGCACCTATATATATATAGAAGTAGTACGAATGGAGGTAGCTTCTAGAACAAGTCACACAAGGAACTCATCCAAATCCGTGTGGCCCAATTTCCAAGGCCATAAAACATGTGTATGATACTTGTAAGAGATTCTCTTTCATCCCTTACAACCCCCCAACTTGGGTGCCCCAAATTTGCCCAATTAAGGTATGACAGATGCTATTACAATGTCATAAAATCTGTCATATATGAAAACTCTTACAGTTGTAAGAGAATTTGTCATAACTAACTATTAATATCAGATTCTCTTACAACCTGTCATAGTCAAACTTGGGCACCTGCTTCCTCCATGCAAGATGATTTATGACACTTGTCTTCACCTATCATAGGATCTTCTATTTCTAGCTCTTACATGTCATAGATTCTGTCATAGGAATATGTCATAATTCTTACACATCATAAACCTCTTACAACACCCAAAAGATGCCGACACATGGCAAAAGTCTTCTACCACAAAGTGGGACACCTATCTCCTCATATGAGGAAAAAAATTCATCTAGTCACCTTCCATGTAGGATGAAACATCACCGTGCCAACTACCACAAAGTGACAAAATAAGATTTACATTCAAATTACAATAATAGGCAAAAAATAAATACAATTAAATAATAAATGCTAGGAACTTGCAAAGGTTGAGACACCTCAATTCCCAACAGTGTAAGGTCAAGGATACAAGGAGACTGCCTCTGTTGTGACCATTCTTCTATTTGTATCATCATTCTTCTATCATTCCTCTCCTCTATTTTATTGTTGTGTGTCATACCTTAGGGGCATAGCATTGCAGAGGGTGTTTTGGGGGCATCCTCCTATGTGGTGTTTCTAAGGTACTTGTTCTCCTCTCTATTTTTATTGTTTACCTTCTTCAGTGGTTCTACCTAGTCAGCGGATGACAGAAACAAATAAATATTGATACAGACCATGTGTCCCTTTAGCAAGTAAGCAAAAATGGACCTAGTCCATATATGAAGATGGGGTTGATATATATATCCGACACTTGACTAGTAGAATCACTCTGTGTGATGTATCATCTTATGGCATTTCTTGTGACTAAATTTTACAATCCACTCAATCTTCTCTTGCACACTTTGATTGGTATCTCACCTTGTTGCTACACTTGGTTTTGAGGTACCTACAGTGTAGCCCAACAGTTATACTTGGCTCTGAACCCATAAGTATAGCCTTGGTCCTTGATGTGATTTTTTTCATGCATAGCTTCTATGATGTGATTTGATTTGGTTATTATCTTAGAGTAAAGATTACTAACCTTTCTTATTACTTATCTTAGCATATTATATCAATGTGTTTGTGGGAACATTCAACGATTGTAAGCACATGTCACCTTGGGGGAATGGGCTTTGCGAGAGCTCTTGTTCCCTTGCATGTTTTCTCTCTACCTTAATGTGCTTGATATCGGTAAGTGACATCAACCACCTTAAGGTGGGGGCATATATAATGGTATTTGTCTGATGATTTTGGTACTAACGAAGCATGTTTGTAAGCCCTCTCCGTGAGGCAGGATGTTGTATCTCCGGCACGAGTACACATCCTTATATCAATTTTAATCAAAAAGCCCTCTCTGTGAGCTAGGATAATGTATCTCTTGAGATAGTACATATCCTTTTATACAAAATCCCTCATTGCGAGGTGGGATGATGTATTTCTTGAGCTAGTGCACATCCTTCTATACAAAGTCCTCATCAGGAGGCAGGGTTGGATCTTGAGCTATCCTTTCTTAAGCGTGTCTTTGATGGTTGTTGTGGCATAAGCCCAATTGTCAGGTGTGTCTGCAACATGTTTGAGATGGTGGGACTTAGCAATAAGCTCCTTCCATTGCTCATGTTTGTCGTGTTTAAGATGTATAGTATGTCTATGGTATGCTATACGGCACTCGTGTATTTTGTGTGTCTTCCATGTGTTTTCCCTTGTGTGTGGTGTAAACAGTGTGGCAATGAGTCCCCTTGACACTTGAGTTTTGTATGGCATGTTTTCCCCCTTGTGCAATGTAAAGGGTGTGGTGATGAGTCCCCCATACACTTTAGGTTTTGTATTGCGTGTTTTTGGCAGTGTAAAGGGTGTAGCCATGAGTTCCCCATGCCCTTAGATTAGAATTTTGTGTATATGAAAATGTTATATAAATGCTATATCAATGTATTCATTGTGTTTTGCATGTTTTCAATACTGTCTTCTCCGTGTTTTGCATGCCTGTTACTATATTCTCCGTGCTTTATATGTTTTCAAGTGCTTACCTAAGACTGGGGGCTAGAAATAGTTCCTCAATCTTTGTGCATGCCTGAACTTCATGTGCCTAGCATGTTTGATGTGTTTTTGACCGTACTTTAATGCATGTATGTTTCATAAGATCATACATACATTAAAGTGGGGGCTAAATGTTATGTCGTAAAATGTCCCCCTAGGACTTTTACCTCCTAAGTTTAGCTCCTAGGTCCCTAAAATTTAAACATGCATGTTAAAAATGAATCCCAAAGCAAAATCCCTCAAAACCCATGTCAAATGGGGCCTAGGGGTGCATCTTAAGCTTAATCAAGTCCCAAAATAGGACGTTGGACTTGGGCGCCTACGCCATAGTCCAGACCTATTTTGTTGGGACCCAAATTTTAAATGTCGGCAAAGTAATCATTAAAAGGTTTCCCTTTGTTGGCCTATTCAATTTAAATTACGAATGTTTAGCGGGAATGCATATATAAACATGTTTAAGGCTTCATTTTAAACCTAGATGGATAATGTGAACTTGTGATCTTATGCCAAGGATATTCAAGGCTTTCATTGTGTTGCGGAGTAGTATTTTGTTGTGTTTGTACTTGTTTGTTGCAGATTTGTCTTCATCAATCCATCTCCTCATGGCGTGAAAGATCTTTATCTCCCCGTGAGAGCTTCACCTTTGAGGTGATGACTATTTTGTGTTTCAATCAATTTATCATATCATTTTCTTTTGCCTCTGTTCACCAAGGACATGCACTCTCTCTAACAATAGTTTTGGAAGGCTTGAATGCCATTCTAGGGCTTGACCGAGGTAATCTCCTTAACACCACAACCCCTAACCCCTCTCTTGTGATTGCAGGTTACAGATGTCAGATCTTGTGGAGAGGAGTTGTTGTAGGATAGAGCAGAGTATAAAGATTCCATATCTGAAGAAAATGACAAAAAATATCCTTGATTGGACACAGGCACCCGCCCTAGTGTCCTCCAATTTTGCATCTCCAAAAATCTCTAAGCAGGTTATAGTCTGAAGCATATTGTGGTTCCAAGTCCTCAGAAAAAGCACCACATTAGACAAAAGCACCCGCCCCAATGTCCCTGAAGTTTCTGCTTTCCTGAATCTGAAATCTGATATGTATCTAATCTGCATAGTGCCTACATGTGCAAGCATTTGTCATGTTTCATTTGTTTGTTTACGATTTCATATAATTAGGGTTTAAGGCATAATTAGATTAGGGTTTAACAAATTAATTAACAAATTACAAATTTCCTTATCATTCCAAGTGACTCCAAACTTGTAGCTGAGTCCTCTTGCAAAAGTTGTGATTCAACTTGGTTTAATGTCCTTGAATGTTATATGTGAAGGGAGGATGTAATCACACTATCAATCTCATCATCATTCCCTCTTTTCATACATAACATCTAATTCTATCCATAACCATATTTCTGATCATTTCCCTATACAACTTTCCTTTCTCCTAGATTCTAGTCCTCTTATATGCCCCTTTAAGTTTGAAAACATATGGTTAAGAGATCCAACCCTAATGACTACAGTGCGAGATTGGTAGTTGAATGCTCCTAAGTTGAAAGGGACCAACTTGTTCCAATTTTATAGAAAGTTGAGCCATATAAAAGAATAACTTAAAGCTTATAATGTTCACTTGAAAAAAATCTTTGAGGAAAAGTCAAAATTTCAGGAAGAGTTGAAACTTCGAAATGAGTCAATCATTGCAACTAGCATGGATCAAAATTTATATCGAAAAGAGAAGTTATTACAGAACCAATACTCAAAAAGTTTAACCAAGGAAGAGGTGTTTGGAGGTAGAAATCAAGGGAATGTTGGGTTATGGATGGGGACATAAACATAAAATTCTTTCATAATTCTACTAGGGTCAGAAGGAACATAAATAGAATGAATAATATCAAAAGCAATGAAGGAAGAATGTTGGAGAAGATTGAAGTTATATAAGCTCAACAGCTGTAAACTTTTTATTTTCCTTGCCTAACAATCTGGGTTATTCAAGTAAACATGAGTAGGAGAACATCTTGTGGAACATCCCCTAATTGGTCTCCTAGGAGAAAAAATATATTCTTGATAGGCCCTTCATAGATGATGAAATAAAATTGGTAGTTTCACAATTGGTTCTAGATAAGGCTCTTGGTCCTTATGGCTTCCCTCCATGTTTTTACCAACATTTTTGGGATATATTTTGCAAAGATCTTTTTTATGTTGCAAAGGAATTGAGGAGAAAAATTCCAATATTTAAGGACCTAAACAACACTTTTATAGCTTTAATCCCAAAGAAAAATAAAGTTGAAACTATGGATGATTTTCAACATATCTCCCTTTGTAACTCAACATACAAAATTATTTCTAAATCAATTGTGAATAGGCTCAAAGTGGTTCTCTTAGACATCATCTCAAAAAAAAAGAGCGATTTCACTCTCAGGTGCTCTATCACAAATGGAATTATAATAGCCAATGAAGCAATTCACAATATTAAGATAAGCAAAGCTAGTAGGATGTTAGTCAAGTTGGATCATATCAAGGAATCCTATGATAAAGTAGACAAAGATTTTCTTAATCAAGGAATGGAAAAGATGGGGCTCAACAAAAGATGGCTCACCTAGATACATAATTGTGTCTCCACTCCAAGATTCTTTGTGTTGGTCAATGGGAGTCCTTGGGGTTTCTTTAAATCCTCGAGGATCTTAAAAAACGAGGCCCACTATCTCCTTTCCTATTTTTAATTATAGTTGAATCTGTGGTTCATCACGTTAATGCAAGACATATTAGGGGAATTTGGAGAGGCATAAGAGTGGCACAAAGTGTGGATCATATAACCCACCAACATTTTACAGATGATACCCTACTTTTTGGTGTTTCAAGTAGAAGGGAAGTAGAAGTCATGAAAGAAATGTTAGATTTTTATTGCAATCCTTGCTTCCAATTAGAGGGTCAACCTAGATAAATCAGAATTTTTTCATTAATACTAATCTCAAGAAGCAATAAGAAATCATTGCTATCTTAGGATTCAAAATTGCCCATCTCCTGAGCACATATCTTGGTGTTCCTCTATTTAAAGGAGCAGATAAATATACATATTGGGATGTATTGATTAATAATTGTAATGGGAAACTAACATCATGGAAAGGAAAATGGCTTTCAACGACTGGGAGGATTCTCATGTTGAAAGCAGTCATTTCCGCTAGGCCAATTTATATTATGTCATGCTTGAAGATGCTGAACAAAATAGCGGAAGCTTTAAATCAAATAATGTGCTACTTCTTTTAGAGAGGAACAACAGAAGAAAATAAATTTCCTCTAATTACCTAGGAGAACATTTGAAAACCAAAGTTTGTTGGGGGTGTTGGATTGAGGAAAACGTCTATTTTTAACTTTGATTTGGGTGCAAAATTATTGTGGGGAATGTTCACAATATCCCATCTCAAATGGGTAAAGATTCTCCAAAATAAATACCTTGACTTAGATATCCAAGAGAGAATTGTCATCATTGCCAACCCCCTGAGAGGTTCGGCAATTTGGAATTTCATCTAGCTAGTAGACTATTAATCACACAACATCTAACTTGGGAGATCAAAAATGGAGAAAAGACCTTGTTTTGGGAAGATTCCTAGAATGGCTATCTATCTTTAAAGAATATACCAAATCTTGATTTAGCAAGGCTTCAATTGGATTCCAATTGGGGTAGCAGGAGGTTATGTGATTAATTGATAGAAAAAGAGAATGGTGTTGGAAGGACTTCTAGGCTTTGGAGATTCTATCTGAACACGTTGAACATATTAAAGAGGAGCTTTTAAGTAGGAAGGTTTTTATTTCTAAAGGCAAAGATTACATTAAATGATGTGAAGTTGGGATATAAGATGGATGAAGTAGTTATTGTTAAGATAGATTGGCCTACTATCCTATGTTGGCATAAAAATTGCCTTCCCAAAGCTTGGGAAACACTTTAGAAAAGAATATCAGTAGGGGATAGGCTCAAAAAGTTGGGAAATTTGGATCCTTCTAGATGTGTAATGTGTAAAAAAGATGAAGAATTAGTAGATCACCTTCTAATGTGATGCAAATTTACAACTACCTGTTGGGATTAGCTTCCTGAAAGATTGAATTAGGTAGGCCCTCTCCTAGTGGACCTCCTTTTAAACTTCATCTCTTGGTTAGTTATCTATTGAAGAGCAATGTTTTCTAGTTTATGGGTTGTAAGTCCTTCATATTAATATGGGAGCTTTAGAAAAAGGGAAACTAAAGATTTTTTTAGAAAAAAGAAATGGCCCTACCCCACTTCTTGGTCAAATTAGAGTGGGCAGTAAAATAATGTGTCAACGATGCTAGAAGATTATTAAAGCTGAAGAAAAAATATTTCACTTCCTAGGACAATGAGATAAAGAAAGTGTGGAAGGGACTCAAGGTCCCTCCTATTTATGGGAAGATAGGAGATAATAGGGGGAAGAGAAAAGGAATAAAACAATCTCCTCCTTTGGAGGGTTAGCATAACAAAATTTTGATGGGGCTTCAAGAGGTAATTCAATCCTGTCCAAAGCAAGTCGTATAATCAGGGATCATGATGGTAAGATGATTGGTGTAGTAGATAATAAGTTAACAAAGGGCACAAATAATGAAGCAAAAGCTCACGTGCTACTTCTTGGACTCAAAACTAAAAAATTTTATGGTTCTAATTGGGGGATTCAATAGAAGGTAATTCTTTAAATATTATTAATGCAATTAGGAATGGCTCCTCCCCATGCTGGAAAATAAACAATATTTTATCTAAATGTTGGCCCCTTTTAAAAGGAATCCATTTTTTCTCTATTTCATAAATATTCCCATAGGTGAACATGGAGGCTAATATCATTGCCAATGTGGCAATTGACTTGTCAAAGGACTTCTTTAGGGATTGTTGTTAAGATACATAGCATCGTGTGGCACCAAATCTATAAATCCCCGTAATTTGTGAGTAATAAATGGGAGATTTATATCATGATGGCTTTAGGCCTTGGCACAAGTGTTTTCTACGATAAGACACTTCATGAAGACTTGAGTCATTATGATTCAAGTAGGGTAGAGATTGATATATGAGGATGGCCTCTATCATTTAGAACTTGTGAAGAGAATCGATAGTATGGATTCCACAGTGCACTTGATGGCAAAGAATTTTTCCATCATGGGTGAAATTTCTGATCAGATGCTCAAGATAAGCTTTAGGACACATGAGGGTGTGATGACTTATACCATTCAAGACACCCTAGGTGAGTTGTTTCTAACAATCACTCATCGCTATAGGGTTAATACTAACATTTCCTCAATGTTGGTATCAGTCTTCCTAGAAGCTGGTGAATCCAAAGAAATTATTGGAAAGGTGGTTGAGTCACTCATAAGGCCCAAGTGGAGGAAAGGACTCAATCACATTTTGGAGGTGGCTATTATCATGTGTGGCTTTCGTCTGGGTGAGGATGTCTGGCCATTTACCAATTTGGTAGTGAGACAATGGGTTCCTTTTGTTATCTCGACGATGGGTTACATCAATGATGATCTGTGCCACAAGATCAAATGGGGTATAGATTTTGTGAAGTCTATTACAGGTGTGGCTCCAATACAAGGAATAGATTAGTCCTTTACCTTTAACTTTGACAACAAGGATAGTGGCGATGATGGGGAGTCAGATTGTAGTTTATGGAACTACATGTTGATGTATGAAGCAATGCTAGTTTATAGCTATAGTTTTTAGTGGTAATCTTGGCATGTAGGCTTTAAGTGTGATGTGCTTCCCTATTTGGGAAATTTTGATGTAAAAAGACCTATATTTCTAGAGTAGTTCATTGTAATAGTTTTTTGATATAGTTAATATATGGGTATGGCCCCCTTAAGAAAAATTAACCAATCAAAAATATACATTATGTTTTGTACGTGATGAGTTGTAATGAATCAAGATTGTGTTATTGAAAAATGTAGTGATCTTGGTACTTGCATTGAAATCTCTCTTTCAATTGTGTGCATGTAGTTGTGTCCATGTAAAACATTCTATTAATAAGATATATTCCCACACTTGACTATAATATGATTTCCTACAAGGTACAATAATGACATTTATGTATTCTTATTGTTATAATACACATGCTTGTTTTTTGAATTTCTTGGTCAACTTTTTTGTAACATATGTTTCTATTATACACAATATTCTTAATTTATATATGAGTATGATATAAAAACTAATGTATCCATTATTCAAAATGACTATAATACTACTCTAAAATACCTTAATTTTTTTGTAAATTCTTGTGGTTGATACTTATTGTATCTATTTTGGTGTCTTTGCAAAAATTATATATTCATTATGATACATTTAAAGTCACTTATTTTAATATATTCATCAATATCTCTTAATTTATTATGACCATGCAATTGCTATATACTAGTAATAACACCTTAAGATGGTTGATAGGCAGATATATAAATAGTCTTGATAGACAAACATTGTATGAAATAACTTTCACAAAAAATATAAATGTACAATACTTGGCAGACATGACTATTGTTATATATGCCTATCGGCCATCCAATATCACCTTTAGGCACTATTACCAATTTAATATCATGCCCAAAAATAAATCAGTTATATTTTTAAGATAGAAGACATATCCATATATCTCTCTTTAAATCTAAGCCCTCCAACAACATCACACCTGATGTAATAGAACATAACATTTGTTGTACATATTTTGATTAATGTGATTTTATATAACATTTATATCTTAGCTTAATATTCCATGGACAAGAGTTATAAAGGGAACAGTGAGTGTAGCACCAACGAACTATCTTGTTTTCCACATAAACAAAAGGTTAAACAAATAAATTAATTTAGTTAAACTATTTTTGGTTAATAAAAAAGTGGATCCTAAATCCATATCTCAATAAATACCCATTAAAAAAGGAGTTCTAAGAATTGATTATATATTATTTATTTTGTGTGTGTTGTACCCATACAAAATTTTTCATATATGCATATGAACGTCCTAAAAAGATGCCCAAACACACCTCTCAAGTACCATATAGCCTTGTCATTTATTTCGCTAACCCTGCAGGTGCAAGACATGTATCAAAAGAGAGCAATCTAAGGCTCAAATGGAGGGTGATTTTGGCAAGCCAATCAGGCCCTGAGCTATGAAAGATCATCTAGAAGCGGAGGCCAAAGTGATGGATCAAGGACTAAAATGACATAAAGGAACCAAGGAAAGAAATGCAAGCACATCTGGCAAATCAAAATTCAATTTTGAAAATTTGAAAAATTTCAAAAAAAATTCTAAGGCATTTTTGAGCGTTTTTGGCTAAGTGTGCTCCACCTTGGAGTGCGCTTCATGGAGAAGAGGCTTCATTAAGAGCTTCGAGTGTTATGAGCCTAATTTCCAAACTTCAAGGCTTTCCATCGTCGAATGAAGAAGTTACGGCAAAAGAAGCTCCTCAGGCAGTGACAAATGATGTTGATCCGAGTAGTCTCTGTCAAAAAGGGCTAAGGCAAAGTTCAAAGTTTCCAAGGCCAAAAGTCATGATGAAAGAGCATGGAGAATGCTGAATCAATCACGAAGTTTTCATAAAAATCTCAAGGCAAAAGATCAAGACCTTCAAAGGCCAAGAACAAGAAAATTGAAGGCAAAGTGTCTTGGAAAAGGCACCGATATTGGGCTTTTCACACGCCTTTTTCTCACCTCAAAAAGGCGCCCATATTGAACAAATTGCACTGCTTTCTACCATCTCCAAAAGGCACCTATATTGGGCAAAATGCACTCCTTTTAGGCCACATCAAAAGGCGCTCATATTGGCTATTTCACACGCCTTTTTGATGCCTTGGAAAAGTGCTCATTTTGGAGAAAAAGCACACCTTTTTGACCCTGTCAAAAGGTGCTCAAAATCACTAAAACTCACTCCTTTTTGACCCTCTCAAAAAAGTGCTCACTTTGCCTATTTTACACGCCTTTTGGGCACTTCAAAAAGGTGCTCAAACTTGCCTAAACCCATGCCATTTTAGCTCTTGTAAAAAGTGCCCTTTTTGGGCTAAACCCATGCCCTTTTGGCCTTGATGAAAAGCACTCAAATTAGGGGATTTGCACTCCTTTTTGAGCATGCTAAAAACAACAATATGCCTCCATTTTTGGCGCCTAATTGCAAGAGAGAGAGTAGTCAAGAGAGAGAAGATTGAAGGCTATAAATAGGGGTCTACCATTCACTTCTACTTCATTCTTCTTTGTTGCATGGAGCTAAAAATAAAAGCACTCTATTTGTGGAATAAATCACATTGAAACCCTAGGAAGTGAAGGCAAGCTATAAAAGAGATTCTTCTTCATTATTATTATCGTTTCCAAAAGCATTAGAAGGAATTAGAGGCAGCATTCAGCTTGGAGACACCATTGATGAAGCTTTTGAAGCTTTTGAAGGCAAATAGAAGGGGTTTAAGGAGAGGCACTTCACCAAGAAGGCTAATTTCACACATTATTGCATCATTCCATGCCTCTTTCTTACATCCCAAGGCACATCCACACATGAGAATGTCATTTCTTCATGTTAGTAGCCATTGATGAGGGTTTCAAGCTTTCTTATTGTAGGTTTGAAGTACTTTTTGGGCCAGCAATTCATCTAAAGGGCATATTTGTAACTCCAAGGCACTATTTTCTCCATTCTACATCATCCAGAGGCAATTTTGCACACTCACAAGGCAGTGCTCTGTCATTGGCGACCATTTTTGGAGTTTTTCAATCTTTTTCTTCACTGGTTATGATTGTTCCAGTCTAAAATGTCCACCTACAACCAAAGGAAAGGTGATTTTTAAGGCCTCTATGTTCAAATTTTCTCATTTCTAACACATACCCACCTCGGGAAAAGGCATTTTCTATCACCCTTGACCATTTGGAGCTTAGATCTGGCAAATATTTGAAGTCACAACTACAAATTTTCACTTTCCAAGGTCAAAAAATGTATTTTTTCACAAAAATTAGAGTTTGGAGTGAGAAGAAAGGCCTGATTTTCTTGGACAGCAAGCATACAAAGGTCTAAATTAGCCATTTTAAAGGCAAGACAACGTCAAGGAAGACTCCTCCAAGCCACAAAGCAACCATACAATATTCCTCGGTCACCATTGAGGCCAAATCTCTACTCAAACATGAATATTCCAAAGTCAAAGAGATGGATTTGTGTTAGGTTTCACCCGAAGGTTTTGACTTGGAATCCTTGATAAGCTCAAGCAATACGGTAGCGAGAAACCTGAAGAATTTTGGGCTCACTCAAGCCAGTTCATTTCCCATAGCCGCTCATAGTCTTGAATTTGTGCTTTCATGCATAAAACACTATTATCTTGAATCTAAAGAAGTCAAAGCAATGGATGGAAGAGTGATTGCCATCCTGAAACCTGATGATATAGAGTATGCCCTCGACATCCCACCATTCGAAGAATCACTCAGCCTTGACCTTGAAGAAAGTGACAGAGTATAGAGTTCAAGTGTTGATAAGTGTCAAAAGATAGCCTGCAAATGGCTAAAGGAAAGAAGAAATACACTCCCAAGGAATGTGGGTAGAGGCCAGTTCAAGGATGAATATGCAATCATGATCACATTACTCAACCGCATTACAGGCCAAGCCGAAGGAAGAAGTTTCAGGACATGGATGTTCTACATCATCAACACCATAGCCAATGGAAGTGCAACCTATGAGTGGCTAGCCCTCATAAGCAACTGTATTCACCAGTAGATTACAGAGTTTTCCTAAACTCATGAGTTCAGGATGACATCCTACTTGCTATTCATGGTGGCCAACCAGCACCATTTTGCCAAGTTGAATTTAGTGGGCTCTCTATAAAATACCAAGATCACCAGGCTATATCCTCAGCTAGAGATTTTAGAGTCCCAAAAGCATTTCCACTGAGTCAATGACGCATTTCTAATGTTCACGTGTGTGACTTGAAGAATCTAATGCATGCCAGGATTTCAAAGGATGCTAGAGCGGTGATCTCAAATTGGGCGGACTAGTACATTCAGTTTCCTACCTTTTCATACATTCGAGTGTACGGGTTCACATCTTATCCATATATGCGACCGAGGTATCCTTCTGATGAGATGGTCTTCATGGAGTCCTTGCGTCAAATTGAAGAAGTTCATAGTTTCCTACACAATAGGCATAAAATTGCAGTGGGTTTTCCTATCCAGCTTGGCATCTTCAAATACAAGAGTGCTTCCAACGCAAAGGTAATTGGAGAAGAAATGTCAAAATTTGACCTAAAGACCTTCAAGGAGAAATGCACTTATGATCCCAAGGAGGTAATGAAGTCCAGACTTAGTGGCAAGTTCGCCCATGTGCCAACTATGGAGGATTTCTGGCCTAACTGTGAGGATGAATATGAGGTTCACCAAAAGAGTTTCATCCACTTCACTTTGGAGAAGATACCAGCTTTTCTTGATGAGGACCCCAAAGGCTTATACGAAAACAATTTAGTCCTATCTCCCAAATTCATCAAAGATGGAGTTGATTCACAACATTTGCCATAAATTGATTGGTCTCTCCAAGAGATAACCTCTATTGATGAAAGAATCAAAGGGGTGGTAAAACGAAGCTAGATGTTCATCAATATTCAAAGGCAAAAGAAAACTAAAGCACCAAAGGACAAGGCCTGTACAACAGAGCCACCACTTTCTCCTACTCACTTGACCACATGGCTAAAATCCAAGGTAGTGAGTGGGAAGACCAAAGAAGAGAATATCACTGTGGAAGAACCCTTGAGGGTGACCCAGCAGAAGAGAACTTAGTGTCAAGCCCTAATGCAGCAACAACCAAAGGCAGTCTCTATGCCACCGGCTGAGTCGAGTTCACTAGCAACTTCTGTTTTAGCTTCTACTTCTTCATCTTCTTCTTCAAAAGAGGAAAATTCACATACATCGCAGAGGATACCTAAACCTAATCAGTCTCCCATACAGATCACTTCAACACCATTTAACTCATCAGGAGTTGAGGAGGCAGATGAACCAGAAGTAGAATAGATGATTGAACTAGATACAGTGATGGAGGTTGATCTAGGGTTTGAGCCTGATATAGTGTTAGAGTTTGATCCAAAGTTGGAGTCACATTTTGCACCTTCTGAGGTTGAAGTCATGCCAAATCCAGAAGTTGAGGTAGAAAGTCATCCAGAGCCAATATTTCAGAAATCTATTCCTACTTGGCTCCATACCATGATTGGTGAGAAAAAGAGAAGACCAGCTTACCAGTTGGATTTCAGTGCTCTGGCTAAGACATTCAAAGAGCCTTCAGCAAAGAAGCTTAAGAATCGGTCAAGGATTTTGAAGTCTAACAAAGGCAAGTTGATCATAGAGACTACTATCCCTCCTCAGGACAAAACGATAAAGGATGTTGAGCCCAATGATTATCACATTATCAAGACTAGTTTGGGTCATAGTTCCCAACAAGCGGTGGTAAATATTTTGGAGGTTGCTACTGATACCATGAGGAATAGAGTGTTAAAAGTTGGAAAAGACAAGGTTGCCCTCAAATCAGAAAATAAGTAGCTATGTTAGTATATTTCACAACTCCTAGATTCACCTTCACCACCTTCACTCCTTTTGCCATAGGTGATAGAATCTCCTGATGAACAAAGACAGTTAAGCCAACTAGTAGTATACGGCAAACACATCAAGGATTGGATTGAGAATTTCATAGCAAAGAGTGTTGACTTTCTAGCAAAGTTGACGGCAGTAGTGTCCAATTCTAAGGACATTCTCCTGGGAATTCAAAACATGTTAGAGTGCATGATGGATATGGAGCCTGTTTATGATAGGTTGTTGGTGAGATTGTAGGCACTCAACATGAGGCCTATAATGGTGGAGCAAAAGTCTATTGTTTTCTCATGGACTCACCAGTACTCCTTGATTTACACCTCGAAGGGTATAGCCTTGGAGTTGGCTACGTGGAAAGAAAAACTTCTTAACATTGAGAAGTATGCTGTTGATTTTGTCCAAAACATTCCTTGCGGGTATTTTAGTGATGAAGGCATAAATTGCCTTGTTCATAATTTGTAGGATGAGTTCGTGTAACTAATCCGTGAAAGGTTTTGCGGTAATCCCCACGTGGACAAGATGTATCTCTTGGTTGAAATTGCATCAAAATTTGACAAGGCTAAAAAAGAATATGAAGATTTGGCAAAGATCGTTGAAGATGATGGCATCGACCTGTAGATGAGGATGGTTCATCTTGAGTCTATTAGTATACCAAATGAGGCCAGATTTGAATTCGAGAGAAATCTCAATTCTCAGACTTAGACAATTTTTCACTATCTGCAGGAGGAATCTATTTTTGGCAGTGGGAGAGATTTCCAAACCCCTTTCTATTTTGAGAACTGACTTTGCTTTCTAGAGTTAAATCTATTTTTGGATTTTGCTTTTAGAGATCATGCAAATTTTCTTTGAGTGGAACTCAATGTGTAATAACATGCAAGTTTAGTTAACTGAATTGCATGAGAGATTTTTTTATTTTTTTAAATTGCTAATAAGCTTGCATACTTCCCATGCAGCATTAGGACTAGAGTGGAGAGTGTTAGTTAACTCTTCCTTTTATTTCTTTGCATCTTTGCTTTTTAGGGTATAAATAAGTGTATTCTACAGACTTAAACTTCTTAATGGTAAATGTTGAGACTATTATTTTCTTGCATTTTATTGTTCAAAGCAGTGATATGTGTTTTTATTTCTTTGCTACTGAGAATATACATCATGGTTTCTAAGATCTTTCTTGTTGTTGAAGGTTGAAAGAATTGTTCATGACTTTGTGCGTGAATGATTTTTGTCAGATCTTTATTGTTCCCTTGTGTTAAAATCTCTGAGTTGTTCCTTCAATTTCTTTATGCTCTGGATTTACTTAAAGAAATTGGAAGTGTGAAAGTTATTGTCTTTTGCAATACTCTAGAAATTCTTATAGCATTGTAGAAGAGTTTCAATTGCCTTGTGCTTGTGCTCTTAGAAACAAAAAGATAGGTTATGTTGTATCGTCTTTTTAATTTCTTTGTCTGAGCGAGCTTCCCCTCCAAATTTGAAGAACAGTCATATTGTACACGCTGTTTCGTTTAGTGTCGCACCGCAAGGTGTGAATTTAAATGCTAATAGTGTGGAGATATTATTAAATATTCTTTAATTGTATGTATTTTTAAATTATATTGGTCAGTGAAATGTGGTTAGGGGTACCACTCCCATTATATTAAAATTTATCAAAAAGTTACATGTGTATTGCTCCATTTTAGGACAAAGTTTTTAAAAAGCCTTGTTAAGGCTAAAAATAGAAGAAATAGTCTTCATTTCAATTTGTCCAATAGAAACCCTTATCTAGGCCTTCTAGATCTACCTATCTAAATGTAAATTATTACTATATTGGGCCAAAATAGACCACATAAGCTAAACAACTTTAGTCTATCTTTGTACTAGTGTATGCAATATCATCCTCATCCTCATTGGGTAGAAAAGTGAAGGACCAATCAATAGCAATGGAAGAACAAACCCTAGTTGAATTTTTTAGGAAGTTGATCATTCTTAGGCTCGCTTTGTTTCTTTAGATCAGTTTTGGGAGGTTGGTAGAAGAATGAAGGGGGTCCATGGACCCATGATAACACCATTATTAATCTACATTACCATGTCCTTTAGCAGAAATCCCATACTATGAACTACCTCCTCTAGAATTAGCTCTAATCCCAAGCACCATTAGTTGAAAATCAAGGGGTGTAAATAATTCTAACTATTTCTTAGATAGTTTTCACTACATCCGAAAGAACTGCATTCAGCATAGAAGTCACATCTATTTTGACCTAGTATCTATGGTTCACAAGTAGGAATTCCTCCCCCAATACTAGCTTTAGCACATGAATCATGATAACTACCTTAGTCTTGAAGATTTTCTTCAAGAAGAGGTATTGTTGTTATATGGAGCCTAATCAGACTCGGAGGTTAAATTTTTCCCCACTTTTATCGGCATGGTTTCCCCCCAAATTATTTAACGAGGGTTTAGGGGCAGTGCCCCCAAGACGGGGTCAAGGGGTAGTGCCTCGGAAACCTCAAACAATTTTTATTATTTTATAAAGGCATCAGGACTTATTTTTTCTATTGGCCAACATAAAAAAACCCTATTTTGTAACTCACATAAGTCTTGATAAAAATAGCTAAGGGTTAGGGTTTCCATTGATATTGTATTGTAGCATTTGCAATGGTTTTGAGTTGCAAGGATTGCTGGTTATAATCGGTTCGATTGCTGGATAATAATATTGGACTCTCTGTTGGTGGATGTAGCCCGAGTTTGGGTGAACCACATTAAAAATTATCTCTCGCTTTTATTATTTCTGTGTATTTTTCATACCCATGTTTAATCTTCATTTGCATTTAATTGATATCATCTGCATGCAATTCCAAACAAGTGGTATCAGAGTAGGTTGTGTTTGATTATCATCTGCGGGAAGGTCTCACGGTTGAGTGGGAGTCTCACGGTTGAGTGGGAGTCTCACGGTTGAGTGGGAGCAATGGAGAACGAGGGTAAATTGAAGGTAGCTAAAATCAATGGGTAGAACTATCAGTTATGGAAGATGCAGATGGATGATTATCTCTATTAGAAGGATTTATAGAGGCCGTTGGAAGGAATAGCCAAGAATCTGGCAATAATGACTGATGAGGATTGGAATCTTCTAAACAGAAAGGCACTGGGAACCATTCGGTTGTGTCTAGCACCATCTGTGGCATTCAATATAACATAAGTGAAGACAACAGATGAACTAATGAAAGCTTTGGCTAAATTGTATGAAAAACCCTCAGCCTCAAATAAGGTATTTTTCATGAAGTGTTTGTTTAATCTAAAAATGATTGAAGGTGGATCTGTGACAGATCATTTAAATGAGTTTAATACGATTATCAGTTAGTTAACTTCTGTAAAAGTGAAATTTGATGAAGAGGTGAGGGCTCTCTTAGCTTTATGTTCTTCGCCAGAAAGCTAGAATAGCTTGGTAATGGTTGTAAGTAACTCTATCTCTGGTTCAAATACTTTAAAATTTGATGATGTTGTTGGTGTTATCCTTAGCGAGGAAATGCAATGGAAAAGCTCAGGAGGGTCCACATCAGGTAGTGTTTTGAATGCAGAAAGCAAGGGCAGATCAAAGGAGAGAGGAAAAGGTTCTGGAGGTCATGGGAAGTCACGAGGAAAATCAAAGGACAAAAGGTCCCAATCTAGAAGACAGAAAGATTATTGGTACCGTGAGAAACTAGGTCATCTGAAGAAAGACTGCTGGTCTTAGAAGAATAAAGAAGGAGACAAACAAGAAGGCAATAAGGAGGCAAATGTGGTAAGTAATAAATCTGAAGATGATGATTTGGTTCTTTCCCTAGATAATGTTGATGATTCATGGGTTTTAGATTTAGGGGCCTCATTTCATGCTACGCCCCATAGAAGTTATTTTCTTGATTATGTCCAAGCAAATTTTGGGCTGGTTTATTTGGGAGATAATGAACCTTATCAAATTGTTGGAAAGGGAAGAATCAAGATTAAGTTGTAAAATGGGAATCACTGGCTACTACAAGAGGTAAGGCACGTTCCAAGGCTGAGTAGGAATTTAATTTCAGTAGGGCAGCTAGCTGATGAAGGTTGCATAGTTGATTTCAGTGATAAAAATTGGAAGGTTTTAAGAGGTGCCTTAATAGTAGCAAAAGGTGTGAAAGTAGGCACCTTATATCTTTGTACAGGTCATACTGTTCCTTTTACTTTAGTTGTTGCAAAGAAAAATCAAATAGGTTCAAGAATATAGTTGTTGCAGGTTCGCAGGAAGAGACTGAAATAGTTGCTGCAGGTTCTGAGACAACACTGTGGCATAACAGACTTTGCAATATGAGTGAAAAAGGTATGAAGGTACTTCATTCTAAGAAATTTTTACTAGGTCCGAAATGTATTAATATGAATTTATGTGAAAATGTTGTATGGCAAACAAAAGAGAGTTTTCTCAAGGATGGGAAGCAAAAGAAAGATGAAAAGTTGGAGCTTGTGCATACAGATGTATGGGGACTAGCTCAGGTATCTTCTCTTGGTGGCTCTCGGTATTATGTTACATTCATAGATGATGCAACTAGGAAGGTTTAGATTTATTTCCTTAGGCAGAAATCTGATGTATTTGAAACATTTAAGAAATGGAAAAGCTTGGTTGAGAATGAGATGGGTAAAAGATTAAAATGTCTCAGATCTGATAATGGTGGTGAGTATTGCAGCAAAGAATTTAAGGATTATTGTCCTTTTAATGGAATTCATAGGTAAAAAATGGTTCTAGGGACTCCACAAGAAAATAGAGTGGTTGAGCGCATGCATAGGACAATAATGGAGCATGCAAGGACCATGAGATTGCATGTTGGGCTTCCTTTAAATATATGGGCAGAGGTTGTCAACACTGTTGTATATTTAATTAATAGAGGTCCTTCAGTTCCTTTGGTCTATGGTATTTCAGAGGAAATATGGACAGGTAAGAAGGTGAGTTATTCTTTTCTCAAAACCTTCAGATGTGAAGCATTTGCACATGTAGATTCTGAAAATAGAACCAAGATGGATGCAAAATCAAAAAAGTGTATCTTCGTTGGATATGGCATTGATGAATTTAGTTATAGACTTTGGGATGTTGAAAATCTAAAAATTGTGAGAAACGGGGATGTTGTATTCAATGAGAAGGTGATGTACAAAGATCAATTGTAGCAACATGAGAAGAAAGAAAATGATTATGTGGTGCTAGATGATACTTCAGATTGTGATGTTTCAGTGGTTCCTCATGCTCCGCAACAACAACAAGAAATACCACAAACTCTAGTGAATGTTAGATGGTCAACAAGGCTAAGTAGACCTCTTGAAAGGTTTTCTCCCTTTTTGTATTCTATTTTGTTAATAGATGCTGGTGAACTGAAAGGGTATGATTAAGCAATGCGGGTGGATATAAAGGTTCAGTGGGAGCTTGCAATGAAAGATGAAATGGACTCCTTGCTGAAAAATCAGACTTGAGAATTATGTAAGTTGCCTGCAGGTAAAAAGGCTTTACCAAACAAATGGGTTTATAGGCTGAAAGAGGAAGATGGAGGTAAGAAAAGATTTAAAGCTAGGTTAGTTGTAAAAGGATTTGTACAGAAAAAAGGTATTGATTTTGATGAGATTTTTTCTTTGGTTAAGATGACTTCTATTCGTATTGTCTTAAGTATTGTGGCTGCTGAAGATTTGCATTTAGAATAGCTAGATGTGAAAACTACCTTTCTCCATGGTGATTTGGAGGAGGAGATATATATGGAACAACCACAGGGATTTGAGGTCAAAGGTAAGGAGAAATTGGTGTGCAAATTGAAGAAGAGTTTATATGGCTTGAAACAAGCACCTCGGCAAAGTTATTTGAAATTTGATAGTTTTATGGTTGAGCAAGGCTACATCAGGTGTAATTCTGACCATTGTGTTTATTTTAAGAGATTGGATAATGACAGCTACATTATTTTATGTTTATATGTTGATGACATGCTTATAGCAGGGTCTAACATGGATCACATAAAACAGTTAAAACAGCAGTTAGCACAATCATTTGCTATAAAAGATTTGGGGGCAGCAAAACAAATCTTTGGTATGAAGATTTGTAGAGATAGGAAGAATAGAAAATTGACTCTCTCTCAAGATGATTATGTTGAAAAGGTGTTGCAGAGATTCCATATGGAGAATACAAAAGCTGTCAGCACACCTTTGCCTAGTCACTTGAAATTGACTAAGGAGATGTGTCTAAAGACACAAGAGGAGGAAGACAAAATGTCCAAGGTACCATATGCTTCATGTATAGGAAGCTTAATGTATGCCATGGTATGAATGAGACAGGATATTGCACATGATGTAGGAATCATAAGCATATATATGAGTAATCCCAGATTGGAGTATTAGAATGCGATAAAATGGATTCTCAGATATTTGAGAGGTACATCCAATAAACACTTATGTTTTGGGGGCTCTAATATTGATTTAGCAGGTTATGTAGACTTAGATTTGGCAGGGGATATTGATACCAGGCAGAGTACTACAGGTTATGTCTTTACTGCAGGTGGGACAGTAGTGAGTTGGCTCTCACGGTTGCAAAAGGTGGTTGCTTTATCCACCATGGAGGCAGAGTATGTAGCTACAACAGAGGCAAGCAAGGAGATGATATGGATGCAATCTTTAATAGAAGAATTGGGAAAACAACAGGCTAACAGTTATTTGTTTACGGACAACCAGAGTGCCATACATCTTGCAAAGAATTTTGTCTTGCATTCAAATACCAAACACATACAGTTGAGGTATCACTTCATTCAATTGGTGTTGGATGATAGATAATTATGGCTAGAAAAGATACATATAGATGACAATCCAACAGATATGTTTACAAAGGCAGTGACAAGGGAGAAGCTGAGCTCCTCTTCAGCTTCGGTTGGTCACAAAAAATCAGAACAGCAGGGTCCAGGGTGCTTATTTCCAATGGGAGCTACAGGGTCAGCGGTATTATGATTAGTCTCCAAGTGGGAGATGATATGGTGTGGAGTTTGATCAGTCTCTAAGTGGGATATTGTTGTTATATGGAGCCTAATCAAACTCAAAGGTTAAGATTTTCCCTACTTTTATCGATGCAATTTGCCCCCAAAATATTTAACGGGGGTTTGGGGCTCTTGGGCAGCACCCTAGAAACCTCAAACAATTTTTATTATTTTATAAAGGTGTCGGGAGTTATTTTTTCTATTGGCTGACATAAAAAAACCCTATTTTGTAACTGACATAAGTCTTGATAAAAATGGCTAAGGGTTAGGGTTTCTATTGATATTGTATTGTAGCATTTGCAGTGGTATTGAGTTGTAAGGTTTGCTGGTTGTAATCGGTTTGATTGCTGGATAATAATATTGGACTCTCTGTTGGTGGATGTAGCTTGATTTTGGGTGAAGCACGTTAAAAATTATCTCTCGTTGTTATTATTTCTATGTATTTTTTGAAAGGAAGCTAGGTGTGCGGAAATCGCTTCCTACACTAATCTAATGAGGAGAGATGAGGGCAAATTTTTTTCAACTTTTACAATTACAGAGTTATTAAACCAATAATAGAGATATTGCAGCAATACACAACACAAGAATGTAAGACAGAAGAAAGACAAGATATACGTGGGGAAAACCCTTACAGGTGAAAAACCCCACACTCCAAAACACAACTCAAATGTATTATCTAAACAATGAGGTTTACAATACAGTTACAGAGCCAGTGCTCTTGCCGGAGTCTTCGACACTCGTATCTGGAAATAATCCGATAGCATAACAGTACTTGTCAATCACATAATACATTTCCTCTCAAAACACCTGCTTAAATAGAAGTTTTCAAGGCAAAAATGAACTTTTCTTGAGATGGGCATCCAACATGGCCTCATGGCCCAAAACCCACGCTTAAGGACACTCGTCCAACACTGCAACATGGTCATGACACTTGTCGTAACACCCCATCCCAAAATGGTCACCTATTCCCAAGTTGGGCAATGACAGATGCTCTTACGACTCTTACGACCGTCATAGAATCCGTCATACTGACATATCTTACAGATGTAAGAGAATCTGTCATATACTAACTAAAAATAGCATATTCTCTTACAACATGTCATAACCCTCCTTGGGGCACCCAAAGATGCCTTCTTCCAAGGTGCCTTGTGACACATGTCTTCACTCTTACGCATCATAGATTCTGTCATAGGAATATGTTATAACTGTTTGGGTCAAAATTCCCTTACACACTATTCAAAGTGCCGACACATGGCAAAATACCTCTACCACTAAGTGGGATGCCTATCTCCTCATGTGAGGATAAAAAATACATGTTGTCACCTTCCACGTAGGATGGCACATCACCATGCCAATTCCCACAAGATGACAAAACAGGATTTGCATCCTAATTACATAATAGGTAATAAATAAATACATAAAATAAATAAATACAAGGAATTATGAAGGTTGAGACACCTTAATTCCCAACATTCTCCCACTTATCGAACACCTTGTAAGAGCCAATAGAAATAACAGGATTTAACTACTATAGGCTGAGAGGCCCATAGACTCCGAACACCATTTGAACTTCTCTGTGGCCAATAGTTTCGTCAATGCATCCTCAACATTCTTCAAAGTGTCTACCTTCTCCAAATTCACCTTCCCATCCTCTACCATGTCTCGTATGAAGTGAAACTGTACATCAATATACTTTGTTCTGGCATGGAAAGTTTGATTCTTTGCTAGGAAAACCGCACTCTAACTGTCACAACAAATCGTAATCTGTCATGCATCAACACTAATATCTGAACATAATCTCTTAATCTAAATGGATCCCTTACAAGCATGAGTTGCTACCATATACTCAGCTTCTGTCATGGACAAAGCAACCACAGGTTGTTGCTTACTCATCCAATTAATTGCACCACCAAACATAGTAAACACGTAAGCACTGGTGGACCTCATGCTGTCAATGTCACCCGCCCAATCAGAATCCACGAATACAAATTGAATGTGGAGGTCTTGTTGGATTACCATGATAGCATATGGAATACTCAAAAGTACCCCTCAAATATCTGAACACTCGCTTTGCTACATCCCAATGTACCCATCCAGGATTAGCCATAAATCAACTAAGGACTCCCACTGCTTGGGCAATGTCTGGCCTTGTGCAAACCATAGCATACATCAAAATGCCAACAACACTAGCATAAGGTACTCTGCTCATGTCCTCCACCTCACTAGGAGATTTTGGATAATCATTAATAGACAACTTTGTCCCCAAAGTAACAGGAACACACAATGGTCTACAATCTACCATGCTGAACCTATCCAACACGGTCTTCACATACTTACTCTGGCTTAACCAAAGTTTTCTGTTAACTCTGTCTCTTCTTATTTCCATACCTAGAATGTACCTGGCTGCCCCTAGATTTTTCATCTCAAACTGTGCTGACAACTGAGACTTCAAATCAAAAATCATATTCTTACCATTCCCAATTAACAGCATATCATCAACATACAATGCAATAATAAGAATGCAATCATTGTCAAATTTATAATACACACAATGATCTGATTTCAATCTCAGAATCCAACTGACAACACAAAGGCATCAAATTTCATATACCACATCCTAAGAGACTGCTTCAAACCATACAAAGACTTCTTCAATTTGCAAACCAAATTTTCTTTACCTTTCTCTATCTAATCCTCTGGCTGTGACATGTAAATCTCTTCCTCCAAATCACCATGAAAGAACATTGTCTTCACATCCATCTGCTCCACCTCTAAGTCATAAGCTGCTGCAAGAGATAACAAGAACCGAATAGATGTCAGCTTTGCAATGGGAGAGAAAATTTCACCATAATCAATTCCCTCCACTTGTGAGTACCCCTTCACAACCAGTCTGGCCTTATACCTTTCAACACTGTCGTCTGCACCGAATTTCTTCTTGAAAACCCATTTGCATCCAACAGGTTTCTAACCATTAGGCAAAGGGACCAAGTCCCAAGTTTTATTCTTTTCTAAAGAAGCCATCTCATCTTCCATGGCCTCCTTCCAAGAACCTGCATCTTTCATGCCCATAGCCTCTATCACAATTCTAGGCTCATCAACATTAGTAGGGCAATAGCACAACTAGAATCAAGCAATGTATAACCAAACCTATTAGGTTGCTTCCTTGTTCGTGCAGACCTCCTTAATTGCTGAGGTTGAGGTTTTGCTTCTTCTTCTGAACTTTCAGAGCTGCTAGACCTCTCCTCATCATCAGGTCTCACAGGGTCTGTCAGTTCAGTCTTCTCATGGGTAGAAGGAAATTGAACCACATCCTCTTTCTTTTCTGTTTCTTCTGGCTGTAGAACAACGGGAGAAGGTGTTAGCTCTCTAAAAATAACACTTCTACTATACAACAATTTTTCAGCCATAGGATCCCAAAGCTTGTATCCTTTCACACCGACATCATAGCTAATGAAAATACACTTAACAACCTTGTTCTCCAATTTAGACCGTTTCTCCCTAGGCACATGTGCATATGCCTCACAACCAAAAACACAAAGATGTCTAACTGAAGGCTTCTTACCAGACCACACCTCCATAGGTGTCTTACCAACAAGAGCTGATGTAGGAGACTTGTTTACTAGGTAGCAAGTAGTGGCTATAGCTTCAGCCCAAAACTTTTGTTTGAGGCTTGCTCCACTAAGCATACTCCTAGCCTTCTCCATCAGTGTCCTGTTCATCCTCTCTACAACTAAATTTTGTTGTGGGGTGTATGGAGTTGTCTTATGTCTTTCAATCCCTTACTCTTTACAGAACTTATCGAACTCTGCCAGACAAAACTCACCACCATTATCAGTTCTCAAACACTTAATCTTTTTACTAGTCTGATTCTCAACAAAAGATTTAAACTCTTTGAACCGACTAAAGACTTTAGTCTTGCTTCTGAGAAAATAAATCCATGTCCTACTGTAATCATCTATGAAAGATACAAAATATACAAATTTGGAAATCAAAGGAACACTAATAGGACAAAACACATCAGAATGAATAAGGTCCAATACACTAGAAGACTTGTGAGAACTAGAGTAAAACTAAACAAGATTTTGCTTTCTATATATACAATGCTCGCAAAAGTCGAACTCGAGATTACAATCATTTAACCCCTCAATGAGGTTTTTAGTTTTCAGGGTTTTAAGACCCTTCTCACCAATGTGGCCAAATATCATATGCCATAACATTGTATTTTCAGCAGTGTTGACTTTTTCCCAGACTGGATGCTTATTCCCAGATTTCCCTACAAGGTAGCCATCAGTGATCAACAGGATCTCTGGGCCAGGGGGCCAACAGTGTAGGAGATAGACTCTATATTTTATCTCCTCTTCTTCTTCAGGCTCTGCAAAACCTAGGGGGGTATTCCCTACTCAACATCCATGAGGATATGCATACAAAGGCTGGGATGCTGACAGAAAGCAACCAACCCGCGGCCTCGGGAAAACGTCAATTCTGCATCGCAACCATTTCCCGCCAAGATTCATCGTCATGATATTTGAAAATATGCAGGATATCAATTATCCCACATGCACCCCGCGGCGACCTTTTCAACACTTTATATACTAGGCCATGAGCATATATAATGTCGGTGCTTTTGCTCCTGACGACACTAGTATAAGACTTCATCATCATCCTCCAACAGCATGATATCCTGTCGCTTGAAATATCACCCTGACGTCAGCATCATATCGCAATATAACCTGCATGATAATCACCTTCATCGGCACAACCTGATCCATCGGAGGAACATCCTCCTGCTTAGCTGATGAACATCCTGATGACGTCATCGTCATATCCGGATGACGTCATCATCATATCTGCCTACTGCGCACCTCCTCATATTCGGATGACGTCATCATCATGTTTGCAAATATCGGGGGATCTCCACAAGATGATCAGTGTTAGAAATATGACCCCCCCGGACCTTGATGACGTCATCATCATATCGACATCAGGATGATATTCGGAAGATAACCGGATATTTGGAAATATCATCCTAATGCACAAATATCATGATGCACTGTAGCTCCACTATAAGATCGGGGTGATAGATGAATACGCCAGATATTTGAAAAGATCACCCCCCACTAGATAATGCACGAAGCAGACAGGCGGATATCTCCCTTTGGAAATATCATGATGCAGATAGGCAGAGAAGCGGATATCACCCTGACATAAGAATGACGTCAGCATCATCAGGATGATAAAACAACGAACATGAAGTGATACAACAACATCAGGATGATATTGACTAAGATCATCCTAACGTTCAAAATATGATGACCCCAGTGAATATCGGGTCATACTTAGAACTCTTCAACAACATCATCAGGATGATCATAACCAAGATCACCCGATGATAAAAATATCACCCCGACGAAATATCATGCAAGCAGAAAATATGATGACCCTCGCAAGCAACACGGTGATAACTGGAAATATGATGATGATGATGACAACCCTTAGGAAAAAACAAGTCAGGTCGAACAACTCAGAGAATAACCCCTTCAGAAGATCGGGGTGATATCATCATCATAAAAGGGCAAGGTGATAATTGGAAGATCACCAGATACTTGAAAAATCACCCCCGCAAGCAAATCAGGGCACACTGTAGCTCATCAGCAGGATCAGGATGATATCCAAACATCACCTGATATTGAAACATGGTGATCCTGATGAGAAACCGGTCGACAGAAAACATGATGATGCTGACCACCATTGAAGCAAACATGATGATGATGACCTCCTCCTCAGGAAAATATGATGCTGCAGCTGAAAAATGCTGAGGAGGTCCAACACTTAGAACATTTTTAAGGAAGGTGCCTGCATGAAAATTGCTCAAAAACTGTCAGTCAATTCAGGCACTAACACTGGCTCTGTCTGGGGACGTGCAGGTGCAAGACTGCAGCGAGAACCCCAGATCTCTGGGATGCAGACCAACCCCTTATCCATTGGGCACAGAGTCAAATACTGCTCCGACCTACATCACCAAACACACTTGATGGCCTAAGGCCACCAAGAAAAGAAAAACATGTATCTCCCTTTGTCAAACACTTCGTTTTCATCTGCATACACTGGGTCAACCTTGGAGATACTACAAAGATCCACCCACAAACAAATCTTGTCATCTGCATATTCAACCCTCTGATTTGGCTTGTCATTATCACCCCTGTGCAGATAACTTTCAACATCATGTGACATGTGGGTGCAGAATATATCAGGCAATGCATACTCAAATGGTATAGAACACAGGTTATCATCTGTATCATCATCATGCATTGCAACATGATCTCCTAGCTGGACTGCAAATAGGAAACACTCAGAGTCCACCACACAACTAGGAAGATCAGGGCTCATTGTATTATATGCTGGCACATCAAAAGAAAAGCTTTCAAAATCACAATTGTGCACATCAGGTACACAACAATCAGCAGCACCAGGCTGGAAAAGATCAGGCTCTGGCATCTCTTTCAAATCAGGCACATTTTCACAGTCACTTACCTGATGTATGTTGTTTCCTCTTTCATCAGGATGAGAAACAGAATCCAAGCCAAAAATAATGTCTAGATCCTCACCATACTCAGACAGATCCTCATCACCATATGTGTCATAAATGGGTGACCCAGGTGCATCAGTTTCATCATAGTATGCCATTTGTTCATGGGCAGCAGAGCACACATCTTCATCACCAATGGATTCACTCTGTGGAGGAGTATCAGCCTGTGTGTCATAAGCAAAACAGCCATCAAACGAAAAATAATCATGCTCTGAACTAGCACTTATTTCAATTTCTGACTGCTCTTCATGATCTCCATGTGTTTGAAAGGTAGGCAATGGGTCACACATAGGACTGCTTCTCTGTTTGCTTATATCTTCTCTGTCTTGAGTACAATACTCACAATTGTCTCCACAGGTCCATTCCAAAAATTGCTCATTGCTGTCCACAACCTCGTTATTGTTTTCATGGTCAGCTGCCTCATCATTGCAATGGGAATCCTCATTAGTCCTTTCACTGGCATCCTCAACTGGTGAACAATCCAGTTGAGCAGTATTGTTAGCATTATGTTCAAACACAGCAGTCTCAACCTCTATGCTTTTATTTTCATTTTTATCTGCACATGATGCCATAATCATTTGGTCATTTGTAGCTTCATAACCATTTCTCACACCAAGGCCTGGGGACAGGGGTTTCAGCAGGTACACATTTCTGATTTTTTCTATCTTTTCTATGAACCTGTATGCCATCTGCATACTTGTCACCTTGAAATCCCTCAGTATTGCACTAAAGCCCTCCTCAAAAGCTTCAAAGAATATGCCAACACAGGCTGAAATATCAGGTCTGAAGACTTCTGGGATCTGTGAAAGGGCTATTGCAAACCTATGACTGAAATCAACACATGGCTCTTCATCTTGTTTTCTGATTCTCATCAATTCTGCAACAAGATCAGCCGGTTCTTTTGCAAATTCTTCCTTGAAACAGTTAGCAAGCTCATCCCAACAGGCAAAGGATTTCTTTGGAAAGCTCAAATACCAGTCTTTTGCTTTTGCATCAAAGGACCTAACAAAAAACCTCATCCACATATCCTCATCTCTGAATGAATATTTTCCCATAAAACTGTGAAAAATTTGGATATGTGCATTCCCATCACATACATTATGACCACTAAATCTAGGCATCTGACAATATATCCTAGCAGGCATAGTTTCTACTTTATAATCCACCCATGACAAATCCAGTTGGTCATACAAAGGATCAAAAGGGCTGAGAAGAGGTTTAGCCTTCTGACTGGCAGACACAACAGGGTTACTGCTTTTTAACTGGGCCTGCTCAGCCTCTAAGAATATCGACCTATTTCATATCTCTTCTATTCTTTTATCATTCCCTTCCTGACTGAGTATGGGATAATACATACTTGGATTCATAAAAATCTTACTCTTAGACATCCTCTATCTGCCTAAGACCTAAGGCTCCCCCTGCATCTAACTTATGCAGCAAACAACAAACATAAAGGGGAAGGAACAGGGTACCTTTTCTCATCCAGATGCAGAAATCTGAACATCTTTCATCAAATAACATACATCTATCTTTCATGTGCATTTAAATCTTTTGCAGAGTCGCCACCTCTCTAGAGAGGAGAAAATTTTCAATAGCTGAAAGCTACTTTTCCAGGTTCATTCCACCAGCAGAGCATCATTTTTCACATGAAAGACTCCCCAGCAGAGTCGCCAATTTCTGTTGACTTTTTCCCAGACTGGATGCTTATTCCCAGATTTCCCTACAAGGTAGCCATCAGTGATCAACAGGATCTCTGGGCCAGGGGGCCAACAGTGTAGGAGATAGACTCTGTATTTTATCTCCTCTTCTTCTTCAGGCTCTGCAAAACCTAGGGGGTATTCCCTACTCAACATCCATGAGGATATGCATACAAAGGCTGGGATGCTGACAGAAAGCAGATAAGTCCTCCTGTAAGTAGACCAAAACTGAAAGATAAGAGCAAAGGGGCTAGCTTTGGGCCTATTTGCAGTTGTAGACAGAGGACTGAGGATCCTAAAACTAATTCTAATGTCCTAATGGTTGTTTTAGATTTTGATTTGGATTTTAAGTTTGGATGCAAGGCTGGACATGGTTGTAACACAAACACAAAGCAAGATTGGTGCCTATCCAGGGCCTGGAGTCAGTAGACATACACCTGTGAATGGTCAACATGAACAGCTAAAACTAGATTTCAAGGGGATATATGTGATACCTGCCTTACAGATATCTCCCAATACAGAGTGTTAAGTTATCTCTACTTATGGCATCCCTTCTGCAGTATACCCTTCCCAATGTTCAACCTGAAAACAGTTTAATCTACCCCTTGAGCAGAAGTTAAAAGATCAGACATTCAACATAGGAATTCTATGCTCTAGAATCTAAACATTACCCAAATATCCAGATTCAGAAGAAGAATACATGCAATACTGGAGACAGAATTAACACAACACATGCTAAGATAGCATTTCTCATATAAGATTAATCATGAAATCAGTGGGTTCATGCCAAAAACATACAACAAGAGATACATAAACTCACATGTTAAGCTATACAGAGCAACCAGATCAGCTTGTTTTGAATTACAGAGCCAAAAATCTTCAACTTTCAACAACCACAAATGAGTAACACTTCCTGCTTATAACAGCCAGGTAGTGTACCACAGCAATTAATTACATGGTTGACCAAAAATCTCGCCAGATACACAGTATCAGAAAAATGGCGCTCAATGCATTACCAGATTGGCGCCCAAACATGAATGCAGCAGGTAGGGGAGGAGACAGGAAGAAATCTCGAGCCCTGCGCCACTGTCCGTTGATGTACACCTTCAATCAGGTACCAGATCTGCCCATACCTCTGCAACCTTCGCCATTAATGGCGCACCAACCCGCGGCCTCGGGAAAACGTCAATTCTGCATCGCAACAATTTCCCGCCAAGATTCATCGTCATGATATTTGAAAATATGCAGGATATCAATTATCCCACATGCACCTCGCGGCGACCTTTTCAACACTTTATATACTAGGCCACGAGCATATATAATGTCGGTGCTTTTGCTCCTGACGACACTAGTATAAGACTTCATCATCATCCTCCAACAGCATGATATCCTGTCGCTTGAAATATCACCCTGACGTCAGCATCATATCGCAATATAACCTGCATGATAATCGCCTTCATCGGCACAACCTGATCCATCGGAGGAACATCCTCCTGCTTAGCCGATGAACATCCTGATGAAGTCATCGTCATATCTGGATGACGTCATCATCATATCTGCCTACTGCGCACCTCCTCATATCTGGATGACGTCATCATCATGTTTGCAAATATCGGGGGATCTCCACAAGATGATCAGTGTTAGAAATATGACCCCCCCGGACCTTGATGACGTCATCATCATATCGACATCAGGATGATATTCGGAAGATAACCGGATATTTGGAAATATCATCCTGATGCACAAATATCATGATGCACTGTAGCTCCACTATAAGATCGGGGTGATAGATGAATACGCCAGATATTTGAAAAGATCACCCCCCACTAGATAATGCACGAAGTAGACAGGCGGATATCTCCCTTTGGAAATATCATGATGCAGATAGGCAGAGAAGCGGATATCACCCTGACATAAGAATGACGTCAGCATCATCAGGATGATAAAACAACGAACATGAAGTGATACAACAACATCAGGATGATATTGACTAAGATCATCCTGACGTTCAAAATATGATGAGCCCAGTGAATATCGGGTCATACTTAGAACTCTTCAATAACATCATCAGGATGATCATAACCAAGATCACCCGATGATAAAAATATCACCCCGGCGAAATATCATGCAGGCAGAAAATATGATGACCCTCGCAAGCAACACGGTGATAACTGGAAATATGATGATGATGATGACAACCCTTAGGAAAAAACAAGTCAGGTCGAACAACTCAGAGAATAACCCCTTCAGAAGATCGGGGTGATATCATCATCATAAAAGGGCAAGGTGATAATTGGAAGATCACCGGATACTTGAAAAATCACCCCCGCAAGCAAATCAGGGCACACTGTAGCTCATCAGCAGGATCAGGATGATATCCAAACATCACCTGATATTGAAACATGATGATCCTGATGAGAAACCGGTCGACAGAAAACATGATGATGCTGACCACCATCGAAGCAAACATGATGATGATGACCTCCTCCTCAGGAAAATATGATGCTGCAGCTGAAAAATGCTGAGGAGGTCCAACACTTAGAACATTTTTAAGGAAGGTGCCTGCATGAAAATTGCTCAAAAACTGTCAGTCAATTCAGGCACTAACAAGCAGGAAGCTTAACTTCCAAAGCATGAGCACCCTTGGGTACCCAAGATGCACTACCATCAGAATTTGTTACAATAGATTTCTTCATTGTTGGTTCAGATGGTGGGGATGAAGTGACTGCAGTTCTTTTCTTCGAGTCAGAAGAACTATTGCACTGTGAAGTGCATGCCTCCAGCTGAAACAAAGTACCTCTCCGAGTACCCTTCGCAAGCACCATAGATCCTCTAGTCATCTTGCATCTGTTCTTCAAAAAGGCAACCTGCACACCTGCATCATTCAACATACTTACAGAAAGCAAGTTCCGTGCCAAGCCTAGGATGTGCATAACCCCAGTGATCCCCTTCACTCATCCATCAGGGAATCGTATTGAGACTCTTCCACGTCCAACAATCTTCAGATGAGAATTGTCACCCAGGTACACTCTTCCACCATCAAAGTCTTCATACTTCGTGAACCAACTTCGATGTGAGGTCATGTGGAATGATGCACTAGAATTAATCAACCACACATCATCAAATGCATGGGTGGTCAGGGCTGCGATGAAAGCATCAGCATCATCTTGTGATTTGTCAGAATCTGAGTTTGGGGCATTCTTCTTCTTCTTTTTCTTTTCCTCTTTGCATTCCTTTCAGAAATGCCCAGTTTTTCCACAGTTCAAACATAGAGCCTTGGACTTTCCAGGAGATTTGGATCTACCCTTCTCAGCTTTCTTGTCCTTCTTTCTCCCTTTCTCCTTGGGACTTCCACGGACCACAAGAGCCTCTTTGGTTGCTTCAGAAGACTTTCTCCACATCTCTTCAGATAACAGCGAAGATACCACTTCATCCATTTTGAAAGTGGATGTGGTGCTTCCAATAGCCATAACAAGATGATCCCACAAGTTCAACAAAGAACAAAAGCAAGGTCATGCAACGATCCTTCTCCTCCATCTTCACACCAATGAATGTCAACTGTGCAACAAACATGTTGAAAGCATTCAGGTGATCTATAACATATCCTCCATCCTCCATCCTCAGAGAATACAACTTCATTCTCAGAAAAAGCTTGTTCACCAGGGATTTGGCCTGATAAACATCTCCTAGCTTCTTCCAAAGTTCTTTCATGGTCTTCTCCTCATGGACACTTAACAGGATAGAATCAACTAGACTGAGTCTTATGAGACCCTTAGCCTTCCTATCTTTGAGATCCCAATCATCTTGTGCCATTGCGGTTGGTTTTACACCGGATACGGTTTCCCATAGGTCACGATCAACAAGCATGTCTTCCATCTTAAGTTCCATAACTCAAAATTTGTGCCATTGAATTTCTCCACCTCTACTCTTTTGGATGTGTCAACCATCTCTTTCCTGCAACAAGATTATAGAATACTCTACACAGACTCCCACTCAATCTAACATCAGCTCAAAAAAACCCCTGCCCAACAACTAGGACCAAAGGTGATCAAGCTCTAATACCAATTGAAAGGAAGCTAGGTGTGCGGAAATCACTTCCTACACTAATCTAATGAGGAGAGATGAGTGCAATTTTTTTTCAACCTTTACAATCACAAATTTATTAAACCAATAACAGAGATATTGTAGCAATACATAACACAAGAATGTAAGATAGAAGAAGAGAGAGACAAGATATACGTGGGGAAAACCCTTATGGGTGAAAAACCCCACACTCCAAAACACAACTCAAATGTATTATCTAAACAATGAGGTTTATAATACAATTACAGAGCCAATGCTCTTACAAGAGTCTTCAACATTCATATCTAGAGATAATATGGCAGCATAACAGTACCTGTCAATCACATAATACATCTCCTCTCAAAGCACCTACTTAAATAGAAGTTTTCAAGGCAAAAATGAGCTTTCCTTGAGATGGGCGTCCAACATGGACTCATGGCCCAAAACCCATGCCTAAGGACACTTGTCCAACACTGCAGCATGGTCATAATACCCCATCCCAAAATGGTCACCTATTCCTAAGTTGGGCAATGACAGATGCTCTTACGACTCTTACGACCGTCATAGAATCCGTCATACTGACATATCTTACAACTGTAAGAGAATCTGTCATGCACTAACTAAAAATAGCATATTCTCTTACAACATGCCATAACCCTCCTTGGGGCACCCAAAGATGCCTTCTTCCAAGATGCTTTGTGACATGTCTTCACCTGTCATAGTATCTTCTATTTTCGACTCTTACGCGTCATAGATTTTATCATAGGAATCTATCATAACTGTTTTGGTCAAAATTCCCTTACACACTATTCAAAGTATTAACACATGGAAAAATACCTCTACCACTAAGTGGGACGCCTATCTCCTCATGTGAGGACAAAAAATACATGTTGTCACCTTCCACGTAGGATGACACATCACCGAGCCAACTCCCACAAAATGACAAAACAGGATTTGCATCCTAATTACATAATAGGCAATAAATAAATACAAGGAATTGCCAAGGTTGAGACACTTTAATTCCCAACATTTTTCATTCCTCTATTTAATCTTTATTTGCATTTAATTGATATCTTCTGCATGCAATTCCTAACATGTATGTGATACCCCCAAAAAAATAACTTGGTGCTTTCTTACAAGAAGTCTTATGCTAGTGTCCATGGCATTGTGAGGTAATTTTATCACTGGGGAATAGGCTCTAAGCTATGTGAATAGTTACATTTGATGAAATTATGGTAATTAATAGCTCTTGCAACAATCTTGTGAGGATCTACCTATTTGGAGAGATACTCTATATCTTCAATACATCATTAAGAGATGTAGTTCACATGCCTAGACTAGAAAAATCATCCCATCTTTATATTTAATGATTAATTCTTTCAAATAGTTCATTTGAGTTGAGTGATAGATAGTGAATAGAAAGGGTGGTTGTCCCATTTGGATAATTATTGGGAAGGTTTTTAATATGAACATCAAACTAAATGAGTAGATCATGCTGAGGACTTATTATCAATTATTAGTGCTTCATTCTAATCTATGCTAAAATTGCTTAAAAAAAATCTACCTCTCTATTTGCTTCCATAAAAGTATGTTGAATTGTGAGGTTTACCAAGGAGTCTAGGAGGGGATAGGCCTTTTGCAAAATGTTATTTATATTCTAATTTTCCATACCCCTCTTATGGATTGAATTGATTAAAACCATCGAATCTCCTTTTAGTTTTACCTAAGAAACATTATAGTTTTTACATACGTAGAAGCCTAGGAGGAAAGCCTAAGCCTTCACTTTGTTATTTGTCATATCATTTAGTTCCATGGAAGCACCAACAAGTTTTCCCAGTTCATCTCAAATAATTCAGCCCATGCCTGAATTTCCTAGGTTTCCCCTAGATGTCCCATCAAAATTCATTTTCATCCATTCTATAGGGGGAGTCCAACTGGGCTCAAAATAGTAGTTAGAAGGAGAATTATCTTTGGAAACCATGTGAACAAGGAGAAATTTGACGCCTTTCCAACTCTAAACCAAATTATTATCCCAAGAGTTGAAGGATTAATTTTTTGATAGTTGATACAACACTCTAGAGTCAACTATTTCTTCTATAGTCAATTCTAGTTTTCTTAGAAATATTCCAATGTCATTGCTTTCTATTGGAAGGTTTTTCTATTTCTTTCTTTCCATACTTCCTAGATTAGAATTGAGGGGATTACAATCCATAAACTAGAGAAGATTGAATAGATGATCTTTATAGGTTGGGCCATGGCTAGAAAAGATTGAGCAAATCATCAGGAAGAGCCCTTGATTAGCCAAGCCTTGCGTAGATCCATTGCTAGCATTTGGAGGCAAATAAGCAATGGAGCAAGAGGTGATTTTATAACTTCTCTTCCCTCTCCCATATCATACACCTTCAGGGACATTGATAGCCAAGTTTTTATTGATAAAGCAAGGTAAACTACTACAAATGAAAACTTTTCCAAGTGTATGCAAATCTGATTTTTATATGTGCAACATTGAATTACCTATTAAATGATTATGTGTAAGTTTAAAATCAGAAAATAGAAAATAGAAAACCATGATAATAAAACACATAACACCCAATGTATGTGGAGAAACCCTTGTAGGAAAAAACTTGACCATCAAAGATAGGCTCAAGAATGTATCAATCTTTAATAACAAAGTGCATATGCAACACTATGTACCTATGAAAACAATATCATGAAACTACTATCTCATGCAACCAATTTATATAAGAATGGAAGAACAAAAACAACAAATGGTTTCCCAAAATAATGTACAACCAAAACCATCGTTCCAATGCAAAAACCCACAACCCACATGAAGAGCATCTTCCAAGATAAACAACATCTTTGAATTGTAAATCCTCCATAATAGCACACATCCCAAAGTAGGCATCCAACTCAAAAAACATCACATATGGGACACACCAATAATTCAAAGATGCTCCATAACTCCATTCTAGCACCCAAGATTGGGAATCACCTAAAATTAGCATTTGTAATTGTCATTGTCATTAGTAACTCCCCTTGTAAATGTCATTACAACTACATGTAGGAGAAAATAATAAAATAATAATAAATAATTATCCCCACATATATAAGGGCATCCACTTTCACCATCTCCATGTTCTTTGGAGTACATACATTATTTACCATCTATTTAATTAAATTGATTATAGAATTGTAATGTGAATGGCACCTATAATCCTCACATTCTCCCACTTGAAATACACATTGTAATGACATAAATAGGAAACTTAAAATAAATCATGTATAGGATTCAAGGCCCGTGGCATTCCTACAATAAGAGATCTTTATGCTTACTAGTATAATAAGGGAATCTACAATATTATCCTAAATGTCAACCTTTTTTAACAAGACCTTACCATTCTCTACCATAGCATGCATAAAATGATGCTAAACATCAACATGCTTAGTATAAGCATGGTACATGGTATTCCTGGCCAAATAGATAGCACTCTAACTATCACAACTAATTTTAACCACCCTACAATCAAAACCAATACTCTAAAATAGTCTATGTAACCATATTGCCTCATTATAGGAATGTGTAGCATCTATTGAAATGCACAAGACAACTGAGAGGGGTTGGGGGGAGGTGAATCAATTGTCTCATAAACTTTAACTACTTATGAATATCAACACATCAAATGTTCAATCACTGTTATTAAGATTTAACCATGAAAGTATGAAACAAGAAGCTCAACACAATAACACATGAGACACCAATTTTTTTACGTAGAAAACCCTATAAGGGAAAAACCACGGTGCGTGTTAGCCCACAAAAATAAATATGTTATAACAATACTGAAAAATAGAGGCTCACTACCCAAAATGCTCACTGCAAATGTTGGGGCTCACTGCCAAGGGTTGGTGAACTAATTTGATAGCATCTACTCCATGTCTGAGTTCAGTTCCATTGAAGCACAGTATAACTCCTCTGCTCTTCTCTTCTTACACCTTTTCACTTATTTTCGCATTTTTGCACAAGGACATGTTTTTTGCAACTTCATTACATGTTTTTATACAATTCATCAACCTTGGAATGTACATCAAGGTCGGCATTAAATTCATCAACAATTGGAACAATCTCCAAGGTCGGCATTACAAACATACATAGAAATAGGTATGGACCTAAACAAAATTAGCTAAGGAAAAGATGTATGCGGATCACATTATGCCTTAGCTGAGACTCAAATGCAATCTTCCACACTACAACACGCTTCCTCAATCTTCAATGCATCTCCGCAAGTAGTGAAAACAACCAGGTCGACCAAGACTGGTGTTAACACTAAGTCTTCTAAGAGCAGTGTTCATCCACGATCCAAATTTCTCTACAGACCAATCCAAAAGTAGGAACATGATCAGGAGGCATCCACAAGCACATTGTAACCACCAAGAACATCCACACAACCTCTAAATAATTTAGCCATAAGATTCTTCAATCAGGAACACTTGAACATAATTGTTATCAATTGTCATATAGAAAGGATCACTTGTGGACCACCAAATCATGAGCCATTGGAGTTGAAGGTACTTATCATCATTACAAACTATATTCCAGAACCACAAACTGAAATACTTAAATGCAGAGGAATGTGGAGTGTAATACATTCTCTTTGTCACCACCAAACATACAGAAAAAGTCATTTTCAGTCTAGTGAACATAACTCACTCAAATCTTCATACCGGAGGCTCAAACTTGGAACATAGCAACTTCAGACATGTCTCTAACTACCTTCCAATCCACAGACAAAGATATTCATTCTACAAGAAATGCAGAGCAATCTACTAGAATGTTCTGTTGTAAACAAAGATACTCTTCAATACATTATTTCCACCGGAGGGGCAAATTTTCTCGGAAGCACTTGGAAATTCAATATCAGGAATACTTATTCATTATCTTCAACATCTAACTCATTACAAGCAAACATCAAAACAAGAGTACAGTTGACACCAATGACAACACAATTATGTTGACATCAATGACAACACCGGTTAGGCACATACTTGCAACAATCTTCCCCTTTATCACTGATGGCAACATATGATGTGAAAAATTGTAAAGACCATCAAGACAAGATACTCCTCCTTTCTTTTTACACATCTGTACTCTTTCTCCCCTGAGTTTTTCACATGATTTCTCTCCACCTTTGACATCAATGGCAAAGGGCACATACTTGCATTCTGCTACTCTAATCAAACTGAAATTGTTCTTTCATCAACAATGTAACACTTACTACTCTTAATCAGGAACTCATGTCAGTAACATCTAACTACTCCCCCTGAGAGGTAGCTCTCAAAACATCAATCTAGAAAAAAATAAGGCTTTGGGCACTACTGGACTAATGCATTCCTATGCATCTTAGTTTAGAGCAGGAGGGGTAATAACCCCTAACTTTTCTCTTAGATACTCAAAGGTATCCTTAGGCAGAGGCTTAATGAAAATATTTGCAATCTGATCCTTTGTGGACACATATTCCATCTTTACTTCATTCTCTGTCACCTTTTCTCTCAAAAAGTGATATTTTATTGATATATGCTTTGTTCTTGAGTGCATCATTGGATTCTTTGAAATGCTTATAGTACTTGTATTGTCACAAAAGATTGCAATTGGATCTTCATACACAACTCTTATGTCCTTCAAAGTTTGTTTCATCCACAACATTTGAATGCAACAACATGCTACTACAATATACTCTGCTTCTGCAGTAGACAAGGAGATTGAATCTTATTTCTTGTTCAACCATGAAATCAATCTATTACCCAAGAAGAAAGCACCTCCACTTGTACTTTTTTGTCATCAGAATCTCTGGCCCAATATGCATCTGTATAACCACTAAAAGTGAAATCATTATCCTTTGGATACCATAAGCCATGATCTAATGTGCCTTTCAAATACCTCAAGATTCTCTTGACTTCCATCACATGTGACTCTCTAGGATCTTCTTGAAATCTTGCCATAAGACATATTGCATGCATTATATCAGGTTTGGTTTGAGTTAGATAAAGCAAACCTCCAATCATAGATCTGTACCTTTTCTGATTAGTCTTAGGTGTTTCATCGATTTTGCTCAACTTCCAGCCAGTCACCATGGGAGTGCATACTGGGTTGGAGTCCTCCATCCCAAACTTCTTCAACAACTCTTTCACATAATTAGACTTAGAAATGAAGATGCCTTTATCTGATTGAGTAATTTGCAGACCTAGAAAGAAATTCATTTCACCAAACATAGACATCTCAAATTCATTTTACATTTCTCCTACAAACTTCATGCACATACCTTCATTTCCTCCAAAGATAATGTCATCAACAAAGACTACAACAATCAGGATTTGATTATCATTGATTTTGAAATAGAGATTGTTGTCGACAATGCCTTTACTGAACCCTAATTGCAACAAATACTTGTCTAACCTTGCATACCAGGCTCTAGGGGCTTGCTTCAGTCCATACAAGGCCTTCTTCAATATGTACACCATGTTATCTTAGTTTGATAACTGAAATCCTTTTGGTTGTTCAATGTAGACCTCTTCTTCAAACTCACCATTTAGGAATGCAGACTTGACATCCATCTAATACACTTTGAAATCTTTGAATGCTGCGAATGCCAAAAACATTCTTATTGCTTCAATCCTTGCCAAAGGAGCAAAGGTCTCCTCAAAATCTATCCCTTCAACCTGAGAATAACCTTTGCATGTCAATCTTGCCTTGTTCCTTATTACTTCTCCATTCTCATTCATCTTGTTTCTGAAAACCCATTTGGTGCCAATCACATTCTTGTCAGCAAGTCTAGGAACTAGTTCCCAAGTTTGATTTTTCTCTATCTGCATCAGTTCTTCTTCCATAGTCTTTACCCAATTTTAATCATTGCAAGCTTCACTAACATTTTTAGGTTCAACTTTTTTTTCATTCACTATAGCAGCAGGTTCATCTGATTCATATCCCTTCAATTTTGATATTCTTTCCTTTTCTTCATCAACCTTCACATTAGCACTTTGAATGATCTTTTTCAGTCTCTTGTTATAGCATCGGTAGGCCTTACTCTTAGTAGAGTAAGGAAGATTCCTTCATCACACCTAGCATCAAACTTGCCTAGTTCTTCTTCTCTTCTGATATAACATTTGCTACCAAAGACTTTGAAATATTTCACTGTAGGAACTCTTCCATACCATAAAACATTTTAGAGATGTTACCTTTGACTTGAACTTTGTTTAGGATGTACACAGTAGTATGTATGGCTTCTCTCCAATACACTTTTGATAGGTCAGCTTCCTTTAACATAGTCCTAGCAACCTCTTGAACTGTCATATTCTTTCTTTCAACAACTCCATTCTGCTGAGGAGTCCTAAGTGCAGACAACTGTCTCTTTATCCCTTGTTCTTCACATAAAATATTGAATTCATTTGATGTGAACTCACCTCCTCTATCAAACCTTAAGCATTTGATCCTCAACTCTAACTCATTCTCAACCATTGCCTTGAAAGCTTTGAACTTGTCTAGGGCTTCAGATTTTTTCTTTTAGAAAAGTGACCCAAGTCATTCTAGAATAATCATCAATAAGTAACATTCTGTCACATTGCAGACTTCTCGTTCTTGTGGGACCACACAAATCTATATGTACTAGCTCCAGCAATCCATCAAAGAATTGTTCTTTGCTTTTGAAACTTGTTCTTGTTTGTTTCCCAAATTGACACTTATTGCAAATGGTGTTGGTAGGCTTCACAAGTTTAGGCAAATCTCTTACAACCTGTGCAGAACTTATCTTCACCAAATTGTCAAAATTGATATGACACATCCTTCTATGCCACAGCCAGCTCTCATCAGTCTGAGCCAACAAACAATAATCATTAGTTTCTTTCAAATGATAGACATTACCTCTAGTCTTCTTACCAGTAGCAATCACTATTCCGGAGCTCTCCATGATCTTGCATCCATTGTCCTTGAATCTCAGATCATAACCTTTGTCACACATCTGACCAAAACTCAAAAGATTGTGCTTTAGACCCTTTACATATAGAACATCATCAGTATAATGATTTCCATCAAACGAAATGGATCCTCTTCCACAAATCTTACCAGCTATATCATCTCCAAACTTAACCAGTCCTCCATCATACTTTTCCAAACTTAGAAACTTACTTTTATCACCAGTCGTGATGTGAACATCCACTGTCAATAATCCATTCATCCTTATCTTTCTCTATCTGAACAGCCAAAACACTTTCTTCCACTAGTTTTTCTTCCTTCACACAGCTAGTAGGATTAGCAGACACAGGTTCTTCTTTAGTTGCAATAAACAAGCATTTGTTTGCACTCATACTAGCATCATCAGACTCATCATCTATTACACCTTCATCATCAAGATCTCTAACATAATAGCATTTCTTTGGGACCCTGGGTCTATTTTCAAATCTTTCTATTCCTTTCAATTATCTTTGGACACCTAGAAGCATAGTGACCAACCTTACTACATGTAAAGCATTTGAAAAGTAATTTGCCTTTGAACTTACTAGAAACTCTTTGCAGTCTATCAACAAAGTTGGCTTCAAGCTCATAATCAGGTTCCACCTTGTACTTCTCAGCTCTAGAGATCTTTTCTGAAGTGTTGGCTTTGAAGGTAGATTCAATCTTTGGCAAAGCATCACCAAACTCTCTCATTTCAAAGGCTATAAGTTTTCCAAGCAACTGATCCTTAGTGATCTTTTTCACAGTCATCACTTCTTCAATTGCAGCTACCTTGTGATTGTAGGATTTAGGTAATGACCTAAGAATTTTCATCACAACTTCATTCTCATCAATAGTCCCTCCCATACCTTTGATTCCATTGACAATTTCATCAACCTTTTGCATGTAGGTTGTTATGTTTTCATCTTCGCTCATCTTTAAACCCTCATATTTCACTTTCAGGCCCTGTAATTTGGCACTTTTTTACAGATTCATCTCCTTCATATAGATTTTTCAACTTTTCCCAGACTTCATGAGCAATGTCTAGATCCATGACCTTTACCAACTCAGTGTCAAACAAGGCACTTAATAGATCATCTATAGCTTTTATATTTAACTCATATTCTTTGATTTCATCTTCAGTTATTAAACCATTCTGAGGCATGGTATACTTTGTCTCTATTGCTTTCCATACTCTATAACCAAGACAAAGGAGATGGCTTTTCATTCCTACCTTCCATAAAGCATAATTCGTCCCATCAAACTATGGAGCTTCCTTCTTGTAAGACATCCTGGATCAACCTCAAGCTATTAGGCTTACTTCCGAGGAACCTTGCTCTAATACCAATTGTTGAAATGCCCAAGACAACTGAGAGGGGGGGAGAATCAATTGTCTCATAAACTTTAACTACTTATGAATATCAACACGTCAAATGTTCAATCATTTTTATTAAGATTTAACAATGAAAGCATGAAACAAGAAGCTCAACACAATAACACATTCAACACATGAGACACCAAATTTTTTACGTGGAAAACCCTATAAGGAAAAAACTATGGTGGGTGTTAGCTCACATAAATAAATATGTTATAACAATACCGAAAAATAGAGGCTTACTACCTTAGGGCTCACTGCCCAAAATGCTCACTACAAATGTTGGGGCTCACTGCCAAGATTGACTCACTACCAAGGGGTGGCTCACTGCCAAGGTTTGGTGAACTGATTTGATAGCATCTACTCCATGCCTGAGTTCAATTCCATTGAAGCATAGTATAACTCCTCTTCTCTACTTTTCTTACACCTTTTCACTTATCTTCACATTTTCGCACAAAGACATTTTTTTCGCAACTTCATTACATGTTTTTATACAATTCATCAACTTTGGAATGTACATCAAGGTCGGCATTACATTCATCAACCATTGGAACAATCTCCAAGGTTGGCATTACAAACATACATAGAAATAGGTCTGGACCTAAACAAAATTAGCTAAGGAAAAGATGTATGCGGATCACGTTATGCTTTAGTTGGGACTCAAATGTAATCTTCCACGCCACAACATGCTTCCTCAATCTTCAATGCATCTCCGCAAGTAGTGAAAACAACCAGGTAGGCCAAGACTGGTGTTAACACTAAGTCTTCTAAAAATAGTCTTCATCCACAATCCAAATTTCTCTCTGCGGACCAATCCAAAGGTAGGAACACGATCAGAAGACATCTACAAGCACATTGTAATCACCAAGAACATCCGCACAACCTCTAAATACTTTATCCATAAGATTCTTCAATCAAGAACACTTGAACATAACTTTTATCCATTGTTACATAGAAAGGATCACTTGTGGACCATCTATTTAGGAGTAAAAAGAGATGGGTTGATTTCAAGGGTTTATGTGGAATCCTCCTTTCACACCAAACATTCCAAGGGCATATCAACCGAGCTGAATCTCCACTAAGTGAGAGCAATCACCTATCAAATTGGGCTGCCACTTGGGAAGTTGTGGATTCTTAGATGTTGTCAAACAATGTCCCTATCTAATGCTCAAATGCTTTCAAAACCCTAATTAAGCAAAACAATAAGCAAAATCATGAATTACGACAAATGCTCTTAAGACAAGGTGAAGGGCAGAGAACCTTAACTCACTATTTTTTGAAGTTCGGAAGGCAGAGAAATTGGGGACATGGGGACTAGCGCCCAAGTCCAAGGTACCTATTTCTTTGCAGAATCTGGATCTCCTTCCGACATTGATCTTCACTATATCTTTCATTTATGTCCCAAAAAGGTGGACAGTGGTGGGAGTCCCCAAGTCCAATGCTAGTCAATCTTTGGGGTATAGGAAGCTCTTTGGATGTTGATTACCATTGTTCAGTCTGTTTCTACCTCTGCAACTTTGGAGGACACCAGTGCTAGTGCCCATGTCCCGAAAAAACTCCAATGTTCTGCTTTCTTTCAGATCTTGAATCCTTGTTGTTTGCCAACCTCCTCTGCAACTCCACTCCATCCAAATGTGATACTTGTAACTTGCAATCACAAGTAGTGTGGGAGGGGGTTGTGGTGTTTAGAGGCTTGCCTCAATCAAGACCCGGAGAGACATTCAAGTCTTCCAAACACCATTGTCAGATAAGAGTGCATATTTCGGTGAGATAGAGGCAAAATCCAAATGATAAATGATTCAAACATTAAATAAATGTCACCTTGAAGTGTAGATCTCACATGAAGGCTCTACAATCACATTAGAAGATGAAATCAAATCTGCAATCACAAACACAATAACAATGCTCTACTCTGCAACAATGAATATCTTGAATGCTTTCAAACCACAAGTATGCCTAAAGTTCATAATCATCTTCTAGTTTACAAATGAAACACTAAACATGCTTATGTATGCAACTACACAAATTCCTGCTAAGAATTTCATAATTCAAACTTGAGATGTCAGCCTGGGACCCAAATAACGGTCACAAAACTGACATAAAAGTTTAGGGCAGACCCAAAATAGGGTTGGACTAGGGCGCTAGCGCCCAAGTCTACCCCCTTCTAAAGTTCATAATCATCTTCTAGTTTACAAATGAAACACTAAACATGCTTATGTATGCAACTACACAAGTTCCCACTAAGAATTTCGTAATTCAAACTTGAGATGTCGGCCTGGGACCCAAATAACGGTCACAAAACTGACATAAAAGTTTAGGACAAACCCAAAATAGGGTTGGCCTAGGGCACTAGCGCCCAAGTCCACCCCCTTGTTTCTATTCTGTAATCATTAAATTAGCACCCCTAGGTCCTATTTATCACAAGACCCAAAGGTTTTCTCATCGAGGGTCCAAATTAACATGCAAGATGCTTATAATGCACTCTAAAGACTCGTGAGCTAAACCTTAAGAGGGAAAAGCCCCCAAAGGGACATTTTCTGACATAACATTTAGCCCCAACTTTAATGTATGTATAAATGCAAGGCCAATACATGCATTAAAGTATGGTCAACAAACACAACAAACACATCAGGCACAGTGAAGACACACCGCAGACACATCAAACACAACAAAGAGAATAACAGGCACGCAAAACACGGAGAAGATAGTTACAGTCATGCAAAACACAGATAAGACAACATTGAAGACACAGTGAATGCAGTGATTATTTATTTTTCATTTTCTCATAAATGAGATGCAAGATGCAAGTACAAGGAAAATAAGCACACAACCCATGGTGTATGAGGGACTCATCACCGCCAGTCTTTAAGACTACACACATGGGGGAACAAATACGTAATACAAAACCTCAAGTGTAAGTGAAGCATGTCGCTACACATACACGAGAGGGGAAAGCACGCCATACAAAGCCCAAGTGGGGGTTAGCCACATAAGGGGGAAAACACCTGGAAGACACGAAGAAAACATGACAAACAAGGCAACGAAAGGAACTTATTGCTAAGCCTCCACCATCTCAGGCACATTACATGCACACACCGACGATTGGGCTTTGCCAAAACAATCACCGAAGATACGCTTAAGGGTTAGGATAATCTTAGATCCGCCCCGCCTCCGTAGAGGACTTTTAGAAAATGACAAGATGTGTAATCTCCTCGAGAAATACACCATCCCCGCCTCCATACAGGGCTTAAGATAAAAGGATATGCACGATATCCTACCTCCGCAGAGGGCTTAATGATTGTAAGATAGAAAACAAAGATGTGCACTCGCTTGGAGATACAACATCTCACCTCCGCAAAGGGCTTAAGAGGGACTCATCGCCGCCAGTCTTTAAGACTGCACACATGGGGGAACAGACACGCAATACAGAACCTCAAGTGTAAGTGGAGCATGTCACTACACATACATGAGAGGGGAAAGCACGCCATACAAAGCCCAAGTGGGGGTTAGCCACACAAGGGGGAAAACACACAAAAGACATGAAGAAAACACGACAAACAAGGCAATGGAATGAACTTATTACTAAGCCCCCACCATCTCAGGCACATTACAGGCACACATCGACGATTGCGCTTCGCCACAACAATCGCCGAAGACACGCTTAAGGGTTAGGATAGTCTCAGATCCGCCCTGCCTCCATAGAGGACTTTTAGAAAATGACAGGATGTGCAATCTCCTCAAGAAATACACCATCCCTGCCTCCGCAGAGGGCTTAAGATAAAAGGATATGCACGATATCCTGCCTCTGCAGAGGGCTTAATGATTATAAGATAGAAAATAAATATGTGCACTCACTCGGAGATACATCTCACCTCCGTAGAGGGCTTACAAACACGCTTCGTTAGTACCAAAATCATCAGATAACTTACCTTATATATGCCCCCACCTTAAGGTGGTTGATATCGTGTACCGATATCAAGCAGGTTAAGGTAGGAAGAAAACACACAAGGGAACATGAGCTCTCATAAAGCCCATGCCCTCCGGAGGTGACATGTACTTTACGATCGTCAGATGTTCCCACAAACACATAATTTCCTGCAAGAAAATGTGTTAGCATCCATATAATCATGATAATCAATAATGCAAGGCTAGATACAAGATAGACAAAGTGCACAGAGTAGCAATATTGTTATGTTTTGTAAGTGTGATAAGACAACATCAAGATCACACGGAGTGATTCTACTAGCCAAGCGTCGGATAATATATAACAACCCCATCGTCATGTATGGACTAGATCCATTTTTTGATTACTCGCTAAAGGGACACTAGGTCCGCATCAGTATAATATGTTTTTTGTCATCTGCCAGCTAGATAGACCCACTAGAGGAAGATAAACAATAAATCAAGAGAGGAGAACAAGTACCTTAAAGACAATCACATAGGAGGGTGCCCCCAAGTCACCAACCGCAACGCTATGTCCATAAGACACGACACATAACAATGAAAATAGAGGATAGGCAATATAGAAGAATGATGATCCAAATAGAAGAAGGGTCACAATAGAGGCGGTCTCCTAGTATCTTTGACCTTACAAGAGAATCAAGGGTATCCTAGGAGGCCTAAACAACACATAACACATCACAGGAGAAACACAACACGGAGATAAAGGGTTAGAAATACTTACCTGATTCAACCCAATGTTAAGAACATACATATCTAGGATATCTCTCATGTTGTTTCGATCTTGTTGATTTTGCATTAACATTAAGTTTAGGATGACGAGAGGCTTTCTTTTCTTTAAAAGAATTATATCCAATGCCACTTGAATAATGTCTTGAATCCAATTCTATAGGTACTTGAATCCCTTGTTGATTTGCACCACATCCCTTACCTACATAGTCACAATTGTTATAAAGGATTTTAAATCCTCGACCATAGAGGGATGTCAGTTCCTTAAAAGATGGTGAAGCCTCATAGGTCTCATAATTTGTAGTATAAGTAAGATTATTGTCGTTGTTTTCTATCAAGTAGACTTTAAGATTCTTAGGTGCTTCCACAGGTTGTTTAGATGAGATCAATGAAACTTTTGATGTGTCCAAGTTATTAAGTTTATATTCCCCTATACCCCAAGGATTAAAATCTAATAAACCCCAATCATCACCAAACAATGTAGTCGATGGTGTAGAGTCTTGCACAACACTATCGGTAGCAAGAGGTATTGTTGAATGAACTTGTGAGTTGTTTAGTCTTTGTTGATTTTTAACTTGTTTTTGCATTTCAATATGTGAACAAGTGTTTGGTTCAGGATCGGCTTTCCAAGTGTAAAGCTTATCTTGAGAAATGAACTTAAGTGATCGATGAAGGGTAAACGGGAGTGCCCCCATGTCATGAATCCACGATCTACCTAGAATCATATTATATGAGAGACAACCCGGCATAACATGAAAAAGAGTATCTAATGTCACGAGTCCAACCATTATAGGTAAAGTTATTGTACCCATAGTTGGTTTTGCAACATTATCAAAGCCACGAATGCTAGTCCTATCCGGTTTGATTAAAGATTTGTCGATCTTGATGTTGTGTAGTAAGTCCATGCCACAAACATTAAGAGCCGATCCATTGTCAATCATAACTCATTTTATCAACTTTTTATTTATTGTGACAACAATCATAAGTGGATCATATTCATATTTTGTTGATGGTATTTCATGTGGTTGAAAGACAATATTCAGTTTTGTCGCATTTATACTATCCAACACAGTTGCTACATCAGTCAGCGTAGCAATGGGTGGTACAATCACCTTTTGTAAAGCTTGTTGGAGCATTCCATGGTATGTAGGTGATGTTTGTATTAAATCCCATAGAGAGATCTTAGCCTGAGTAGCATGGAATTGCTTGACAAGATCATATTATTGACCACTTTTATGAGTAACACAAGGTAGCGGAGGGAGCATAGGTTGAGAACATGGAAGAGAGATAAGCACATGCAGTGCTTGCTTACTTTGCCTATTATTATGGGTGTTGTATGTGTGAGAAATCATATTATGGTGTGGTTGTTGTAACACATTTTGAACACCTTGACTCGGTTGAGCAATTTGTTGTGCATATTTGTAGATGTAATCCTCAGGTCAAGGTGCTCCTCAAATTGTTATAACTAGTTTTAAGCAAGGTGCACTAGGTGCCCCCCACACAACCATCTTAGGAGTATTGTTACAAAGTCTATTAGTGAATATTGAATTAACATTGTTTTCCTCTTGATTATACCCAACGTCTATCCCTAAATGATTTAATGTGAGAGACCTTTTCTCATCCACTAATGCTACGTCTTGGCTAGGAAGAGCATTGGGATGAGAGGACGGTATGGTGTTAGGAATAATAGAGCTATCCATAGTATTCTCATCAAAGGTTCTTGAGTTTTCAATCAAAGGTGGAAGATCTAATGGATTTTCATGCACCATATGATTGTTAGGTGAATATTCTTTTTCTACCAATGAAGAATCCTTCTTGAGAGGGAGTCCTTTATCCAATGATGTTTCAGTTTCCAAAGAGAGTAGGGTAATGTTTAAGAATGTGTCAATGATTTCATCTTCTTGTGCTAGTATATCCTCATAGGGGGAATCATTTTTTATGTCGTCATCACATGTTTTAGCTATGAATTCCAAAGCAGTATAAGAAGTTTCACGCTCATTATTCTCAATGTGTTTTGATAAATCTTCTACTACCAAAGGGTATGTATTCATTAAAGATATGAAGTTGTCAAAATCAGATACATAGTCAAGGATTTCAAATGAAGAGCTTTTAAATATATCCTTGTGATACATAGCTTGTATATAAGTGAGAACATGAGGATTCATATTAAGGAATTTCTAGAACTTCTCAAAGCTTGTGACATATAAATGTAAAGATTCCAAAGAGCATTGAGATGCCATAATGAAATGTTTTTTAAGGTTGCAAATGAATGCCAAATCAGATTTCAAAGATTTTCAATACTTATGCAATAAGCAGGTGCAAAAGTTATGTAAAAATGCAAAAGAGTAAGACAAAGGGTGTTGTGAGGAAAATTATGAAGAACAACAAATTATAACAGTAGTGACAGCCACCTAATGCTAGAAAATCTATCACAAGATGCTTATAGTGCTACTCTAGGTCAAACCCTAGTGAAAATAAAGCTAAAATATGCAAATTTTTCACAAATTTTCAATGCAAAGGCCTAGAAAAAAGGGTGTTGTAAGGAATTTGAGAAGGGGAAATAGATAATAACTCTGATAACAGCCAATTAGTGCAACAAAATCCCTCACAACATGCTTGGAGTACAAATCTAACAAGACGATAAGCCCAAATCTAGTGAAAAATGCAAGGGTTTCAAACCCTGGACATGAAATTTTGCAAGAAAACCACTATGATGCAACACTACTATTAGAAATCAATCCTAATGAGTGTTTGAAAAGGGTAGTAAAATCTGAAACAAGATTTTGAGTACAAACCCTAGCTAATGCAAAACTAGGTTTTTATGAAAAATGCACAATTTCAAGCAATTTTTGTCAAATTAAGCATAAAAATGCAATGCAAGTGAATACTAAATGATGAATTTCTATAATTTAAATCTGATCTAATGAGAATGACAAAAATTTAATGAAATTGAATGCCAAATAATTCAAACTACGCTAACATGCAAGCCTAGAATGCCAATTTTTTCAAAATTTTCAATTTTTTTGTAATTTTTCGAATGCAATAAGATGAATCAATGCAAATCTATCAAACAACACTCAGCAAGGTGCCAAAAAGTCCAGAAACACGGGTTCACCAAAATGTTGAGAAGTAAAAAGAGGTGGGTTGATTTCAAGGGTTTGTGGGGAATCCTGCTTTCACACCAAACATTCCAAGGGCATATCAACTGAGTTGAATCTCCACTAAGCGAGAGCAATCACCTATTAGATTGGGCTGCCACTTGGGAAGTTGTGGATTCTTAGATGTTGTTAAACAATGTCTCTATTGAAAACCCTAATTAAGCAAAACAGTAAGCAAAATCATGAATTACGACAAATGCTCTTAAGACAAGGTGAAGGGCAGAGAACCTTAACTCACTAGTTTTCAAAGTTTGGAAAGTGGAGAAGTTGGGGACATGGGGACTAACGCCCAAGTCCAAGGTACCTGTTTCTTTGCGGAATCTAGATCTCCTTCCGACATTGATCATCATTGTATCTTTCATTTATGTCGCCAAAAGGTGGAGGACAATGGTGGGAGCGCCCAAGTCCAATGCCAGTCAATCTTTGGGGTATAGGAAGCTCTTTGGATGTTGATTACCACTGTTCAGTCTATTTCTGCCTCTGCAACTTCGGAGGACACCGGTGCTAGCGCCCATGTCCCAAAAAAGCTCCAATGTCCTACTTTCTTTCAGATCCCAAATCCTTGTTGTCTGCCAACCTCCTCTGCAACTCCACTCCGTCCAGATGCGACACCTGTAACCTGCAATCACAAGGAGTGTGGGACGGGGTTGTGGTGTTTAGAGGCTTGCCTCAGTTAAGCCTTAGAGAGACATTCAAGTCTTCTGAACACTATTGTCAAATAAGAGTGTGTATCCCAGCAGGATAGAGGCAAAATCTAAATAATAAATGATTCAAACATAAATAAATGTCACCTCAAAGTGTAGATCTCACATGAAGGCTCTTCAATCACATTAGAAGATGAAATCAAATCTACAATTACAAATACAATAACAATGCTCTGCTCTGTAACAATGAATATCTTGAATGCTTTCGAACCACAAGTGTGCCTAAAGTTCATAATCATCTTCTAGTTTACAAATGAAACACTAAATATGCTTATGTATGCAACTACACAAATTCCCGCTAAGAATTTCGTAATTCAAACTTGAGATGTCGTCTTGGGACCCAAATAACAGTCACAAAACCGACATAAAAGTTTAGGGCAGACCCAAAATAGGGCTAGACTAGGGCGCTAGCGCCCAAGTCAACCCCCTTTTTTTCTATTCTGTAATCATTAAATTAGCACTCCCTAGGTCCTATTTGTCACAAGACCTAAAGGTTTTCTCATCGGGAGTCCAAAATAACATGCAAGATGCTTATAATGCACTCTAAAGACCCGAGAGCTAAACCTTAAGAGGGAAAAGCCCCCAAGGGGACATTTTCTGACATAACACCACCAAATCATGAGCCATTGGAATTTAAGGTACTTATCATCATTACAAACTATATTCCAGAACCGCAGACTGAAATACTTAAATGCAGAGGAATGCGGAGCATAATACATTCTCTTTGTCACCACCAAACATACAGAAAAAGCAGTACTGAAGGCTCAAACTTGGAACATAGCAACTTCAGACATGTCTCTAACTACCTTCCAATCCGCAGACAAAGATATTCATTCTACAAGAAATGCGGAGCAATCTACTGGATTGTTCTATTGTAAACAAAGATACTCTTCAATACACTGTTTCCACTGGAGGGGCAAATGTTCTCAAAAGCACTTGAAAATTCAGTATCAGGAATACTTATTCATTATCTTCAACATCTAACTCATTACAAGCAAGCATTAAAACAAAAGCACAGTTGACACCAATGACAACACAAATATGTTGACATCAATGACAACACCTGTTAGGCACATACTTGCAACAGTAGCCATATACTCTACTTCAATGCTGGACAAAGCAATCATTGGCTATCACTTACTCATCCAACTAACTACATCACCAAACAAAGAGAACACATAGCCACTAGTGGACCTTTGACTATCCAAGTCACCTACACAATCTATATCCACAAAGCCCCTATATGTCCAATGTCTTATCTACATCATTGGTACCATGATAACACAAATAGTAATTAGAATTCCCTCACAAATATCTAAACACCCTCTTAACATAAGTCCAATACTCCTTACTAGAGTTAGGCATAAACCTACTCAAAACTACCACTACTTGGGCAATATCCAATCTAGTACAAACCACTACATACATCAAGCTACCAACAACACTAGCATAAGGCACATTAGAAATACCATCAAAATCTTCTTCATGGTCTTAACCTCAGCCAAATTAGTTTAATTTTCATCAAGAATATCTGCTTCAACTGAGAAACAATTTACCCTAACATCCATCAAAATTAAATCACAAATTTGATTAACCTTTTATATTTTGCCAAAGATTGTTTAATGACCCGTATTTTCCATTCAATTCCTTTTAACCACTTCACTGATTCATTTTCTTTTTCTTTAGGTCTGTTAATAACCTATTCAGAAATCAAGATGTTAACATCTACTTTGACCATCTCCTGTAGATCTCTAACAATTACCATTAGCATTGATTCTTCCTTTTTGATGAGTTGAATATCAGCATTGATTTCTCTTTTCTTTTCCAGAATGTTTTCATATAATTTCATGGCTTCCTCTCTATATAGCAAACCATCAATAACTAGTTTTTCAACCAAAGTCTCTGCTACTCTCCCATAGACTTGGTATTTGTTGATTTTATCAATGACATCAGAGCTTATTCCCTTTGGAGGCACCTTGGTGGGAGTTACAGTAGATGTATCAAGTGGCTGAGAATGGTGTCAATAATTGATCTATTGTAAGAAGTTAAAACTTCTATATGTTCCTTTGCTTGCTCTTTATCTTTCTTTTCCTCTTCTACCCTCTTGATCAAAACATCTACAGGATTAGAATTATGAATGTCTCCTTCAAATGTAGAAGGGCCTAAATTAATCGTACTAACATTAAAGTATGTTTTAGTGGCATCCTCCTCATTCTTATCAGGTATTGGATCAGCAATCTCCACATATTGGTTCCCTAAAAAGGAGTCCATTGTCATTCGAGACATTTTCTAGACCTTCCTTAATTGATGAGTAGTCTGAAGTAGCTTCACTACAACATCAAAGAAGGGATCTACCATTTGGGTATATTTATTTTTTCTTCCCACTACTTCCTTTAACCATGGTGGTGGTGTCAGGCCCGTTTGAGTATTGGGCATCAATGGAGGAAGGGTAGCATTAAGATTAGAATCAAAAACAACATTATCTATTGTTTGTTGTTGGGGTGGTAAAGATGGAGGAGAAGGATTGACGTTGGGTACTAATGGTGGTGGAGGAGAGACTGCGCTTGGATTTACCTATGATGAAGGAGGAGGAGATGCATTAGCTTAAGGTGGAGAAGGAGGAGATGTATTTGTATTCATTTGCTTCTGATCTCCTACAGGTTCTTGTGTTTCAGCATTATCTCCTTGGGCTTGAGGAGCTCTTTTCACCTCTAATTTCTTCCTTGGCTTCTCATCTTCAACCTCACATTGGCTCTTCAACTATGCATCTTTATCCGGATCTTCCCCATCATCATCCCTCCTAGGACTGGATCTTGACCTGGTAGCATATGTAATAATAGGGGGTGGCTATGTTGAAAAGCCTGCAACCTATTTTTGCTTCCTTGAAGCTTGCTCCTTTTGTGGTGGCATAGTTGTAGTATGACTGATGATTTTAGTATTTAACCACTTCTGGCTCTTTGTCAATATAAATAATGATCTCTCTTATGTCTGTAACTTCTTTTTTGACCATCTTATTTTAGGCAAAGGTTGTGCCTGAACAATATAGTAGGCTTCATCCACCAGGTATTTGACATCATCAACCATGTCAGGAACATTCCATCCTAGGTTAAAAACTTTCATTTGGTCCACAGTCAACCTCATCTAGTCTCTCCTTCTCACCTCATGTTCATCTGCACAATCCTCCCAATAGTCTTCTAGGTGAGACTCATGTTCATAAGGAGACCCCATGTATAAATTATTCTTGACATAATTTTTATTGTCATATGACAGCCTTGTAGTATAAAGATGAAAATTGTACCTTGCTAGGATTCTATCTATGTTCAAGGCATCTAAATGGGATTTGCAATTATAATATGTCAAATGTACAGGGAAAGGATAACCTGCCTTCTTTTTCTCATGAGATTTTTCACTTACTTTTCCTATTTGCCTACAGACCTCAAGGAATACAAAGTAATTGCTGACATATCTAAGTAGTTTATACAGAGCATTCTCAAAACCCCCAATTCTTAAATAAGTAAATTTATCAAATTGAAAGAAACAGCTACCGTATTGCATGATGAGTTGAGTGGATTTTGGAGAAATCCTCACTTTAGTATCACCATAAATTCTTCTCACATTTAGCATACAGAATACGTCATTTACCCTCCTATAGTCTTTACTACCATATTCCATTTGTAGTTGAAGGTAGAAATCATATATTTGGGTTGCATTGGTGAAAGCTCTGATAGTCCTCAACCCTGGCCATGCATCCATACTGGCAATAGCATAACATAAGTAGGACATGTAAAATATTGGTTCTTTTGAAAATTCACCAATTGGTCATGTATATGATCACTTATCATTTTGCCCCAATCTACATATTGAGAAGAATTTAACAGATGACCATGATGAACTAACACATCCAGTGTTTAAAAGTACTAGTGTCTTTATCTCCTACCACTATTTGAAGCAAGGTAATCATATCAAAAATGTCCTCCTTGAAGTGGGCTCTTTGCAGTCCCTTTGAGATTTGGGACATTCCTTTTTTCTCCACCTTTAGCCAATGTTTGGAAATATTGTTTAGACACAAATCTATCTTATCAACATAATAATTCCACCCTCCTTGTACAATCATGTTAGCATACTCTTCTCTCAATAGAAACCTAAAAGTAATTCCCAGAGATGCACCATCTAACCTTGCTATCACTTTGCCTTTGTCGTTCTCACCTCTCTGGATTCAGGGTGATAGTTTTGTACACAAGCAAGAACTAAGTCAGAGCATTGCACTGCTGGTGGGAACCCTCTTGCATGAGCAAGTCCACTTGCAAAAAATGCTTCAGCCATAACAGCCCTTAGATTTGCATTCATCCTCTTCTAGACATCCTTCAAGTTGATATGCCCCAGATCACCATCTTTCACTTCCGTTAAGAGGTTTTGGACTATGACTGAAACATCGTATCCTTGATACTTGTATTTCATTTTATACGGCTTGGATAGTAACAAGGTCAAATAGGTGAGGGCTCTAAGGACATTTTCATGTGCAGCAAGAGAGATGACCTTTTTCAAGAGTGTGTAGTATATGGAATAAATAGAGCTCATGAAAATCCACGGCAATAGACTTTGCAGGAAATCTAGATGGAATTCAATGAATGCAGTAAATCACAAGGAAGATGAGAGCAATGCAGGCACTAACCTTTAGCTAAACAAAATAGTATTTGTAGCTTGAATTGGCGGATTGAGGCGGGCTGCAACAGTGAGTAGGACTTGAAATGAGTCTCTGTGGATAAAACACGAGTTCAAAAATAGAATGTCGAAATGAGCTTGAAAACCCCCTTTTATAATCAAAATTAGGTTACCATTAATGTTTTTATTTCCTTCAGATCACTGAAATAAATGCTAGAAAACCCTTTTCGATGTTTTGACATAATCTAAAACTATCAAACTTTACTTTTGACGAACTTTAAAGTTTGCAAACCTTCAAATCCTTCGAATCCATATTTATTTTCAGCATTTCAATGAAACTCAAAACATTCAAACTTCATCTCTTTGAACTTCTCTCTTTTGGCATGAAATTGAAGTTACAAACCATCTAGACTTCCTTCTTCAGTGTTTTGATATTTTGGCAAACTTTAGAACTCGCGAACCTTGTTTTCAGCATTTCTCAAGGTTCGCAAACTAAGAGATTCACTGAAACATTTCAAGCATCAAAATTCTTCTTCACTTGGTTGAAAATATTACAAGATCATTTTTGATGAACTTTAAAGTTCGCGAACTTCAGAAAAGCCCGACACATGAGTTTTTAAAACAATTTTCATGAAAGGCAAGTTTAGCGAAGTGAGAAAAATGCTGAAAAATAGACACAAACTGAGGAAAGACAAGCTTTTCAATGAAATGAGTAGTTTGTGAACCCAACATTTTGTCATAAATGATAAGTAAATATAGGTCTTTTGATGAGTCAATAGGTTCGCGAACTTGCGAACTTGCCAAAAAGTTTAAGATTTAAAGATCTTATCGAAAATAAAGAAAATTGAATTTGCAAAGGTTTCATAACTAAACTTTTGAGGAATGAAAATGCTCAAAACATCATACGATCTTTAGGGAAGACAAATTTAGGAAGAAAAGGAGACTTAAACCCAAAATAACTCAAAATTTTCACAAGAGGAAACAAAAACAAAATTTTGAGTAACACCAGTAAAACCCTGATAGTAAAAAATAATTACCATTGTTGATGAAACCTTCATCCCTTATGAGTGCATTTATAAACAATATTTGGAATAATTAAATACATAGGATTTACAAGGTTGATGACACCTTAATCCTAACAATTTTCATACAGGTTGCTAAGAAGTTCTCATTTTGGGAACTTTAGTGGCTCTGTTTGGGCTCATACGGTAACATTTTTTGGTGCAATTGGTTTTGAAAGTGCATAATTTTTTGTGTATTTCTTAGTGATGTAATTAGACTGATCTCATTCTACACAAAAATTGTACTTTCAGTTTGTGGCCTAATTTAGCATTTGCAATGTACTAAGAACAAGACCTCTTTGTTGATTTAACAAGTGGCAGTTGTAATCACACTAAATATAAAGAGCCAATATCACAATTTCTTAGGGGGGAATCTCATTGATTGAGTTACAAGGGGGTGTACTTGAATTGTTCAATTTCTATATTCTTATATATACATCATGGATCAAACCCAAATTGCTCCACTCACCCAATACAATTATCATGGGTGGAAAAACAAATGGAGATACATCTAAAGAAATTGTGGTTATACTGAGTTACAATGGGTACAAAACTTGAACCAACCACTGCTGCAAAAAAGAGAAAGTGGTATAATAGATGTGAAGCCTATGGAACATTATACATGTCTATTTCTCTTGATCTCCTTTTTCACATTGAGCCTTGCACTACACCAAATCAGATATGGACTATATTAGAGAGTTTATTTGGGAAGAAAAATACTATGAGAAGTTTTAAATTAGAGAATGAACTCATTGGTCTGGATCCTATAAACTCTGATAACATCCAAGACTTCTTCACCGAACTAAAATCACTTAGATTGTAGTTGAAACAATGTGGTATTGAGAAAGAGGACACTCAATGGATTCTTTCCATCCTTGCCAAACTTGGTCCTGATTATTTTTTATGCTTCTATATTCTATGCTACTATGAATGCTCTTAGCACTACATTCAAAATGCGTTCACTTGATGATTTTGCTACTTCAATTACCAGGAAGCAGGAAAATTTAGTACACATGGGTACATTGAAGTCTTCAAAATCACAAGCTCTTATTGCTAATCAAAGCACAAAAGATCAAAAGGCTTCAAATAGCAAAGGCAAGAAACAAAAAAATAAGGACTTCAAGAATAATGAGAAAGCCAAGGAATGAAATAATACCCTTAAGTCTCCTTCCTTTTTCCAAAGGGGAATCATCTAAGAAGGAGAGGCCCACATTGGCATATTGCAAAAAACTAGGACATGATGAGAATATGTGTTATGAAAAAAGGATTGATGAGTTGACACACCTTCTTCAGTAACACAATATCCAATTGCCTTCATCAATGTCATCTAGTGCATCCCCTTCTTCGACAACATCATCATCCACACAATAAGGGATAGCTGGAGTAACAAATAGGATAGATTAGATGAAAGGAAAATCACTCTTGGCATATACAAGTCTTGATTCAAGGAGATAGATTCTTGATTATGCAGCCTCACATCATATGGCTTCATCATAGGGTATGTCCTCTTCATTTGAGCCTTGTACTTTAACACACATCTTGATGGGGAACAACCCATATATGCATGTTTGTAGGAACGGATCTATCGACATGGGAGAAGGAACTTTTAATGATGTACTTTGTGTTCCATCCTTGTCAACTAATCTCCTTTCCATCTATCAGATTGCACATAGTCGCATAGGGAAGACTATTGAGTTCACACCTAATTCAATGATTATTAGGGACTTGGAGAGTGGAAAGATCATTATTGTTGGGATGGTTGATCATGCATCTCGCTTATACACCTTTTCCCATTTTTCCCCTAATGATGTTGTAATTCCACTGACTGATATTCACACTCATGCATCAAGTGTGAATCATATTTCTAAAAATAAGTTTGGTCACTTAAACCTTTGTGTTCTTGAGACTTGTGTTGAGCTTTCTCCACCTCTTGCTTCTTCAGAGATCAACATTGCCATGGCTTCCTCTACTTTAGTTGAGCACGATCATTCTAGTCTTTCAAATTTATCTTTGTGTGATGACTTCTTGACAAGTATATCATATTTGTTTTGTGTCTGAGTGCAAATTTGGAGGACACACTTGAGGATATTCATTTCCTTTTTTATGACAATTACAACACAACTTTTATCCCATCATCTTTGCCTTTGGAGATTGTTCTTCATGAGTCTACATAGGGTTTTTGATTGGTTATACCTCATTGCATTGTGACATCCTTTGACTCTGACATCTGGACATCTGAGCAGTTTTCAAAGGCACCCATCATGAGACTTCTTCCCTCATATCTCTACTTGGAGATGGAGTTTCTTCTACATATGCCATTGGATTTGTTTATTTCCAAGGGGAGAAATGCCGTTTGCAAGTATTGGACACTCTTCAACATTCGTCTTCGATCATTCACCATTGGCATAGGAGCTACTTATTTGTGGGTGGATCTATCATCTCACTCTCTCTCCTATGTGGGGTCATTGATTGTGTATTTGTGTTGGATGTCATCCTTGGGGGGTCATATTGAGTCCTCCTTCCATCACTTCTTCCATCACATCTTTCATGCTTTCTCTCTTTTGGAGAGGGTTTTTTTCCTACGGATTTTTCTCCTTTACTCTATTTGTGAGGGATCTTTTGTACATGGGTACCTAACATGGCCTTGTAGTTGGGACACATCCTTCATTCATCATCCATCATTGCATCATTTGCATATTTTTTCATATTCTGCCTAAGTTACACTTAAGGGGGGTGTTGGTGTGAACAGGGTATATTACCTAATTGATTTCCCTATTAGGTCTTATTCACACTTGTTGAACTTGATCTAATCCTAAGTAATGGAAAAACTAACTTCAATGCAAGAATGACACTTGGTAAGTGAATGCAGTCATATTAGGGTTGTATAGTATCTTGATAGTCATAAGTTTTTTTTATAAGGGTAAAAATAAGGGTTGTGGAAGGGTCCCATAACCTTGTATAACCAACAATTAAAGATATAACAATGACCACTCAAATGAAACCAAACAGCCTTCAGCTAATAGCTAACAAGCAACAAATTGTCAACACACCTACAATGTGGAAAAACATAGTAGGATTTCAAACAAACCCAAAGAGAATGCTACTAATCAACATACAACAAGGATAACTTCACCCTTTGCATTTCTTATTGTTCCTAACCCTATAAAGTTGGGATTCCTCTTCATCAAGATTTAAAAGATCTGAAAATGCATTTTTGCAATTTAAGCTTCTAAGATAGTACCTCAGCCCTTCATAGTCATAAGTTACCCTCATGCAATTATGCAAGTAAAATGGAATAGTATGATATGATGTTATTTCTAACCCTAACTTTTACATTATTATTCAAATGATTATTTAAACAATAAAGTGAGTAAGAATGAAGTAGATGATAAACTTTGTGGAGACATCAATTTGAAGGATAGGCAAAATATTGATGTGTTTGCTATAGATATTGAAAACTATGGTTCTTAAAAGTAAATTACAGAGAAATTCTATAGTTTTGCATATGACTAAATATTTAATCGTATTGAGATGCAAACTTGACTATTATGATAAGACACAATTATTATGTAGGTGATTGCTCTTAATCAGTACATGTGAATAGTGTAATCTCAGTCATGTTGCTTTGGCTATCTATTCTCGTTGTATTTGATGTGCACATTGAGCATGTAGATGCATTCATAGGTTGACCAATGGGAGAAAAAAGATCAATCAAGAACTTTAGTTACCCTTCTCACTTCCCCTGATGAAGTAATAGAAACTTGACTATGTTTCCTAGTTACATCATTTGTCTTAACTCATGAGAAGACTAGTACCCCTTAAGATTAGCCTTGAGACTCCTAAGTAGTTTTATTTTATTTGAGTGATTTAAAATTAAATGAATTCCATGGTTTAGTTATTTTAATTTGCTAAATATCTTCTTTTAGTACAAACTCGGATGGGCACAAAGGGCTAACTTTAAAGGGATGTAAAAGTGTTATTTTTATGATTTTTATATAAACTTTTGTCACTTAGGCAAGTACCTATACATTTTTGGAAACTTGCTTGAAGTGTTAGGTGAGATATATCTCATTGATCTCTTGGGAAGAACATACCTTAGTGAAGCATGAGAGAGGTTGAGTGATGTTGCCCAATTCAACCTTCACCTCTTCCCAAGGGTCCTTGCAAGTGGGGGTGTTGTGGACACTCCACTCCAATAGACTCACATGGGAAGGTACAGAGTTGTAATGTCATGTCTTGTCAATGTGGTTGTATACAATTGGGAGGCCATGGGACGGTACATAGTTGTAATTTCCCCTTATGGGAAGGTACAAGTTGTAATTTCATGTCTTGTTGGTTGTGTAAGTGGTAGGCCATGGGAATGTACATAATTGTAATTTCCCCACATGGGAAGGTTCAGAGTTGTAATTTCATGTCTTGTTGATGTGGTTGTGTGCAAGTGGGAGGCCATGTGTCCTCATCCAATAATCATGTGGAAGCACATGGAAAGGTAGGAAGTGGTCATTTCAAGTCTTGTTGATATGGTCTTGTGCAAGTGGAAGAACACATTGGAAGATATGGAGTTGTCATTTCATGTCTTATTAATGTGGTTGTGTGGAAGTGGGAGGCCATGTGTGTGACATGTCACTCCGATAAAACCTTCTTTTTTGTCTTGGGAAAACTAATCCATTCTTATTTTTAACTTGGAAGATTTGGGGAGGGAAAAGAAGAACTCTTCCATCTTTTATTTTTTTCCTTATGCAAGTATTAAAAAGTTTGGAGGATGACTGAGTGTGAGCTTAGCTGTACATGCTTGGAGAAGGAGATCCACCATATAAAAGGAACCTCTTATCTCATTGGAGCTACCTTGAGAGGTAGGCCTTTTCTCATTTGCATCCATGTTATTTTATTGTTTTTATGTGTGTAAAAGATGGAAAAAAAATTAGTTCTGGAAGATGGATCTTGTATGTAGGTGTATAGTGTTGTTTCACATGTCCTTATGTGTTTTATTGTGACTATTGAACTTGAGAGCTATTTTAATGGTGAAGAGTTGAATCCTACTTCTCTCTTTTCTTATTGTTCATTTACATGGTTATGTGATGCAACCTTGTTGGCCTATTGTGTGTTGACTTGAAATTGTAATTTTTGTGTACACTCAATGTGAGATTGGTCTCTAAGCTTGGGGGATGGTAAAAGCCTTGCATTGTGTTGAGTGGAGAACACTCTCTTACCGTTGGCTTCTACTCAAGCTTGCTGGTCCAAAGAGTTCTCATGCAATAAAAGACTATCAAGCATAAGATTTCTAGAATATTCATTTACATGGTTATGTGATGCAACCTTGTTGGCCTATTGTGTGTTGACTTGAAATTGTAATTTTTGTGTACACTCAATGTGAGACTGGTCTCTAAGCTTGGGTGATGTTAAAAGCCTTGCATGGTGTTGGATGGAGAACACTCTCTTCCTATTGGCTTTTACTCAAGCTTGCTGGTCCAAAGAGTTCTCATGCAATAAAAGACTATCAAGCATAAAAATTTCTAGAATATAGAAATTCAAGTACATTTTATAGATTCATCTGTAAAAGAGATATCAAAATGAAATGAAATAAATTTAAAAATTATATTAAAAAAAATGCAAACCCCAATCGGTCGAAACCCTAAATGGCAAGCAGCCCAAACGGGTCACTGTCATAGGGGTCGCGATCCCTGCATAACATCTGGCAAAAATCCTGTATCCTTAATGCTTTGATGGATGCCCGTACCCTATTTCAAAGCTCCTATTTCGGCTTATGGCGGAAGGATGGAGGAAAAGATTGCGGAGCCTCTTTAGACCTGTCAATTGCATTTGCTTGGCAGTTTCCATGAAACATATATATCAGAGCTTAAATAAATAAATAAATTTTAGAGAAGCACCGTAAAAGAAATGAGGGCACAGTCCCCTCCTGTGTAAGGTCACAGCATTGCAGCGACCCCTTCATGTTAGGTCGTGGCGAAATAAAAAAGGGTTTCGCCTCCTTCCTCTCAAAGGCACCACTTTCAGCAAGCAAAACTACCAATGAAATCATCCGAGGCCATCACTGTAAATGCAGATTGCTCTCCTCAAGTTATGCCCTTCCATCCATGGCTGCATGCCCTGCAATCAAAAACACAAAAGAAAGATAAAAGTAGGGTTTCTTATAATGATTTGATAATAAGAATTTTAGGGTTCGTGAATTGTTCCTATTATTTTGACAATAAATAAAAAGACGTTTAGTTTAGAATGTAGTATAGGGGAAAAGACCCAATAGGTGAGATAGTTCCAATGGTTGAGATAGTATATGTGCATTCAAGGTCTAATATTTTTAAAAGTTTAGTACTAGTAGTTGTGACTTTAAGGTTGTTAGTGTTACTACTAGCAATTGGACCCATAGGTTCAATGGGCATGCTGAAAGCTTTCTTAAAAATTCGGTAGATATTTTTTATTATTTATTAATTTATAAGTTTTTTAATTCACTAAAGTATTTTATCAATTCTTATTAAATTTCATCACATTAATTATTGTCTTCTTTCACTCATGTTAGTAAATTTCTTTTTACATCACATATTTGAGATGAACAAACATAGTTGGGTTTGAGTTCGATTTTTATGAAGTCTTAATTCATTCATGGCTCTAAGTGAGACACATACATGTAAAATTATTATCATGTCAATTCCTTACTAGGTAAATAGTCCCTTTTGTGTTGCATATTGCCCTTACAAAACAAACATAATTAAGATAAAAATACTCAATTTCAAACATAAATTAATTGAATCCCTTATTGGAAACAAATGCATATTTAATCGTATAACTATTTTAAAAATCATTCTGTGAGGGTACTATGTTCTACAACTTATATCTAAAGTTATGGCATAACTATATTTTTCTATTAAATACATACTAAGATGACTCATATTACATCCACAATTTTTTATAAGTATGTATTTGATATATGAACTTTTATAATATCTATCACATTAAAAAAAATTAAGAAAAAATAGAGAAATACTTCCAACATATTCCTAGTTAATGTGGATTAATTAAATGAAACTCTACTTCATGATATATAATCAACAATACTACCCTAACTAACTATATCATATGTTATGGTTTTTTAATATTATATTACTATTATATATTATTAATATCATATTAGTATGTAATATTATATTATTATTCATACTATAATAATACCATAAAAATATGCTTTTGATCTTGTTATATAATATAATATATTTACTTTTAAGAAAAATATATGATTTTGCAAATTTTAACGTACACAAAAATTTGATATAATTAATAATAATTCAAATCTCTTGAAATTCTTTAACAATAATTGTGCTGAATTTTGACAATAAATTGTTATTTTAATTATTAGCCCATAGGCTTTTATATGTGAGCATTTAGTACTGGGAAAGTTGTCTCATGCTGAGAAATTTTCTAAACTTGTCAATTTTTCTCATGTGGGAAAAAATGATGACAAAAAAATTCATGTTGAAATGTCCCCCGCCGGATACAATAATTATCTTAGCTACATAACCATCGTATATTCAATGTTTGTGATTTTATTCTCTATTCATATTAAGGACCAATATTTTCAACTCCCTTCTTATCTACTCATAACTGTTGATCAGCATCTCTATGTAGGCACTCATTTTTCTATCCCATGATATAATTTGTTGCTTACAACTTAAGTCAACAATAATTAAAAATATATATATTTGTCTTAAAATGACAAACTTATCAAACCAAAGTCCACCCTCATTTTACGATCCCACTCAACCGCGAGACACGATGAGCAACATGATGGAGTGAGTATTCATTGTATCGTTTCATGGCAAAATCTCAAACCTTCGTTTTTTCACCAGCGGTAAATTTCATTCTACAAAATATATACAAAATCCCATAATTTACTGCCATGTACAATACCAAAGTTGTACGTCGAGTAGTCTTATTGAGAATATGAGGAGGCCGTCTGCGTATCTCAGAGATAAAATTGACCAAGCGATTCTTGATGTGTTCCCCGTAGGTCCCGTGTTCGATCCCCTACTTTAATTCGCCGCCGCTGCCTTCTAATTTGCTACTATTTAACTCTGATAAATATATAGCTGTGAGGCTATGATGAGCTGCGGGGTCCGTCTCTGGGTATTGATTGGGAAGAGTACGAGTGGTGGAAATAAAGTGCTCAGTATATTTGTTTTTAATAATTTATAGTATAAGATAGGAGTGCTTTGGATTCAACTGTGTATGTTTTTGCATCAACATTTCGGATCATGCTCAATGATCCATCATCCCTGATCATTGTGTATGTTTTTGCATCAACATTTCGGATCATGCTCAATGATCCATCATCCCTGATCATTGAGCATGATCCGAAAAGTTGATGCAAAAACATACACAATTGAATCCAGATAGGAGGATGATGGATCATTGAGCATGATCTGAAACGTTGATGCAAAAACATACACAGTTGAATCCGGATAGGAGGATGATGGATCATTGAGCATGATCCGAAACGTTGATGCAAAAACATACATAGTTGAATCTAGAAGCACTCCTATCTTATCATAATGGACTGTGGAAAACTCATGCCTGCTAATTTATAGTATAGTTTGAAAACAATCAATGGATAAGATTGATTTCATGGTAGTCTTTTTAATCTAGGCCCTTCATCTATATAATCCATCATGTGCTGCTCACATAGGGAAGGCTTTCAGCATAATAAGTAATAATAATTGAATGAAATGTGCCCTTTAGATTTAAAAAGCAACCAATCATGTGATGCCACATCAGCCCACCAACAAAACATGACTTAATGCACACCTATTGGTCCACCCTTTTTTTTGGGAACTATTTGACACCTCAACCAAAAGCATGATGATGTGGCATCATATTTGATGATGTGGCCCTGCAACCTTAGTTATAAGCAGGGGCCTTGCCAAGTAAGCTACTATAAAAATTTTGGAGTGATTTGAAATTGCCACATATGATTTTGAGAAGCTTGAAGTTAGGATGCACACCTATTGGGTCATTTCCCCTATATTACAAATAATTTTGAGTTTTAGTTAAATAGATTTCATTAGCTTATAAATTGATACAACCAAAATATGTGTGTGTGTGTGTGTGTGTGTGTGTGTGTGTGTTTGATTTGAGTATTATATATATTATATGGAATACTTAAATCAAATATGTGTGTAAAACTATATAGTCTTTTAAGTAAGTGTATGGTGTATAGAATATAATACTTAGAATATATATCTTATATAAATTTAATTGTATGTGTGTGTATATATATATATATGAAATATAATGTATTAAAATAAGGTTAATATTAATATTTGGTTTCATTCACCTTCCTTTTCAAATAAATGTGTTCATTTCTTAGACCATTTATTCTCAGTATTATATATAATAGTGTATTGTATTTAAATCATATTAATTATACAAAAATGATTTACGAAACTTAAATGCTTGTTAATTAAATCGTTAGTGCTAGTACTTGAAATGGAAGTCCTTGAAATGTCTCTCTCCTCATCTCTTTATTGCACGGGTATACTTGAAAAGGAATAAGATAACCCTACTTGCTATAGGATCAAAGTAAATGCAAGTTCTTTCTCATTGAATTTGATTTTAAAATAATAATAAATAAATGTGATAGATGTGTTAGATTCGGATAATTTTTGGAGTATTTCTTGTACAAGAGAGGAAAGCAATAAATGATAGGATAAACTTGCAATAAATACATTCATGTGTGCATTAAATTACCAAATGAATAATTACAATGATAAATACATTCACATTTGTCAAGAATAGACAAAGCGAAAAATCATAAAGGTGATCTTATCCTAAGTGATAAGATTGAAAACTAATAAAGGAAAATGCATTTCTAATTAACGTATGACAATGTATAAATATGATTTTACACCAACAACCCCCATAAGTGCAACTTAGGAAGGTTACACACAAGCTAAAAAGAAAGATGAAGATGGGTCTCAGCAATAAGACCTGATCAAGTACCCATTTCCAAACAAAGAATCTCTCATAATAGAAATAAATGAGAAAACCCAGTGGGACAAAACTCCTCTCCAAAAGATAGAAAATAGGGCTATGTACAACCCCCTCTATGAGAGGATCTAGAGAGAAGGTCTTGGTGCCCCCCCCAAAAGTGAGAAGGATGGAACCACGTGCAAGGATATCTTCTACAACTGAAAGCTTGAATATATAATAGCAGAAAACCAGAGAAAATACTCCCTCCCAAAACAAAGATGAGAAGAGAGACCATGCAACTGCCCCTCAAAATGACTCTTGCAGTGCTAGTAGTTGCTCAACACTGGACACTGAAGATGATCCACGATTGTTGAACAACATTTCTGCCCTTGGAAAGAAACAAAAATGCATAAGTGTACAAAATATCTTCCCATTCTAGATAGAAATATGTAGGAAAAAGGATGAATGTCTTTAAACTTTGCGCATCATCCAAAGACAACAATGATTTCTCCAAATGTTGTTCAAAGGTATCCAATCCACTGTCAAACTAAGACTAAATAGGAAGATGAAGAACAATCACATCCATAGAAGATAATAGTAATGCAACTCCATCAAAGTTATCATCAAATAGAAGATAGATGTCTTCAATGTGGTCCTCCAAATCTGCAATGCGAGACTCTACAAACAATGATGATTTATCCGATAGATATGTGTCCCAATGTGGTAGATCTAGAAAACTAAAAATTGTCTTGTTGTAAGGAATCACTGAAGCTCTTGAAGAAGCAACACAAAACTCTAATGAAGCAACAGGTAATGGATTTGTGTCTACAAATACTAAGTTAGAAGAATTTGGCAAACTAATGCCATTGGCAATGAAAAGCTATCTTAATTGATGAAGTTCATAAAGAAACTTTAGATCATCAAGTTTCTTTAGCATGCATTCATCTATTATATGCCTTTTCTTCCATAATAATCACATTTAATTTTCCATAAATTAGGAAACGTGATAAAACTAGCAAATATAAATGCAAAAATGAAGAAGCAGAGATGAGGCCCACCCAAAAAATAAAACTTCTCTAGGTGTCAGTATGTCCAAGTTATTAATTAGGAAGCTAAAATTGATAAACTAAATAAAATTTACTTGAGGTGAAATCTAAAAAAATTACATGCGTGTATGTGTAGATCTCCTCAATACTTTTCAACTCATATTCAATCTCAAAAATCAGAGATATTGGGTGAAAGTTATGAGTTTGGAAGCCTGAAAAGATGCCTAGACTTCAACCTACAATAAAATTCTCCAGCAACATAGTCTATAAAAAAATACCAAGACCACTAAAAAGTGCTTGGAACTAGATTTTCAACACCTATAATTTTGGGAAATTTATAGTGTATGACCAAGATATGGTCGTTTCTGTAAAATTGCTACTTTTGGCAATGAATTAGGAACTACAGAAGGTCCAAGTCGCCCATATGACCAAGGGTTGAGTCTCTGGGGGCTAGCAATTGGAAACAATGTGTTGGTCACCTACATGACTAGGGGCTAAGGCCATGGTGGCTAGTACCCAAATATTTTTTTAAGATTAAAAAATTAATAAAATATTCAATAGTACCTTCTGTGCACAAAAATTGAGATGACAGAAAAATTGAGGTAGCTCAAAAATTGACATAGGTTCAAACAATGATATCATAGAAATCAAGGTGGCCATATGACTATGCAGATCCATATGGCTATACAAATTTTTGAAAACTATGAAAATTCAAACCCCAAAAAAATGCCCACAAATTTTCTAGCTCCAAACCCTATCGAGTTTACAATAGATCGTAAGGTTTTTGGGTCATATGAGCACGACTGTGAGGTCCATTTCATGCCAGGATGCACCAATACAAACTCATAGCTAAAACCCTTTCAAATTCAAGAAGAGACTTATAGATCTGGTGCTTTGATACCATGTTAGATTCTAAGAATCTTTGCAGTATTTCTTTTACAAAAGATAGGAAAGCCAAAAATGAGAGGATAAACTTGCAGTTAATACATTCATGTGCATTATATTACCAAATGAGTAATTACAATGATAAATACATTCGCATTTGTCAAAAATAGACAACAAAAATGTTGAGTTGTTTGTAGCTTCGATCAGATAACATAATAATAATTATGAATATATAAGTAATATTAAATATTACTTATATATTCATACTTAATATATAAGGTATGTTAAGATAAATATCAATATAGCATGATCGAATGATATATTACCAAAGCATAAACATCTTTTGCATTCTAAACGGTGATTAGTAACTATTAAAATCAGTGAAACCAATTACAATACAAACAGTGACAAAGTCACACCTGTGATAGGCGTGACTCCTTGAGGAGTCACGTCTATCACAGATGTGACTCCTACCGTCACTCACATATTTATATCAATGTCTTTGCCTTGCAATACCACGGATCAACACAAAAATTGGAAGTGTATGAGAAGTGGAAATTGCATTTGAAATACAAAAGAAAATAATAAGTTAAGTCTGCTATATAAATATCCAGCTTTCAGAAAATATCCAAGTCAGAGATTATAAGTTCTATTTGAATTTACATGGTATTAGAGCCAAGTTAAGTAGAATCCAGGCAGAAAATTGAACTTGAGAAATTCATATTTAATACATCTCATTTCTCAAATGACAGCAGCAATCCGATTCGAAGACATTGGAAGGAAAGAACAGCAAAAAAAAAGGGTGTAAAGAAAATCAAGATGCGTAAATCGTTATCTTCATAACAGCGATCCATGAGTATAAGGAGCAGCAATCTATGTTAGGAGGACAGATCTAATTAAAGATAGTAGCAATCATGAGCAAATAATATATGAAAAGATTTGTAATGATTGGTGAAGTTGCATCCCTCAAAGGGAAATAAAAGGAGTCAATGAAGAAGATTGATAGGCATCAAGGAAGGAGAGGAATAAATCGATCTGCAATTAAATCAGCAAAGGTATGGAATCTCTATTATATATTGAACTTATAAATGTCTTAAGGCAATTTCTGAAGATATGCATATTCATATTGCAATAAGTAATATATAGTTGCAAATGCATTACTCAATGATACATTGGTAAATGATAGAAATGAATGACATGAAATAAGATATGATTAGCTTATAGGAATGCATTACATTATATTGACTAGAATAGCAATCAAATGAAATTAGTCATATAATTGACATAGGATATTTCTGTACATTATCATCATGAATATGGAATCTTGATTACATATAATGGATGAACAAATGAATGTCATTATAAATGAATATACAAGGAAGAATGAATTAATATGATAAATGTGTATATATAGAATGAACATGATCAATAATGATAATGGAAAGTGATCAAACATTAGATCATATGTAATGGCTCATATGATATGAGGCCAAAATGATAAGTCATCATATGAAATATCAACAAAGACTTAGAAATCATAGGATTGTGCTATATCCAAGAAAAGGATTAGCCTCATCATTAATCGTCTCGTTATCCTAGGTGTATGGGTAAGTTAGGAGATTGTATGTTGGACCTAGGTAACCCTCAAGTGGATGAAGAACACTGTGTGGGTGTGAAGTCCCTTGAGCCAAGAGACGAAGAACACTGTGTGGGTGTGAAGTCCTTGGGCATATGGTAATGATGAGCTCATCAATGTTAAATGTACTTGACGTGAGGTGACTCTTGGTGGGATGAAGAATGTTGTGTGGACATGAAGTTCCATCAAGCCATATGGTGAAGAACTCTGTGTGGGAGTGAAGCCTTTGGGCCTCCGTATGGGATGGTTAATGGCTCCTCAATGAACCATACCTATGGAGCTAGAGATGGATTAATGATAGGGCGACACATGATCCTCTCAAGGGTAGAGCATAAGGCCTTTGATCATGAATATGAATATGGATATAAATATGAATATGAAAGTGAATATAAATGATTATGAATATGAAAATGGGATTAAGAGGGAGGTCACTGTACCTTATAATCCTCAACAAAATGGAGTTGCAGAAAGAAAAATAGAACCATTATAGAAGCTGCTAGGGCTATGTTACTTGATCAGAATATAGAGACTTCACTTTGGGCAGAAGCATCTAGTACTGTTGTCTATATATAGAACAGATGTCCTCACTCTCATATTGATGACAAAACTCCTGAAGAAGCCTTCACTAGCACAAAACCAGACATTAGTCATTTAAGGATATTTGGTTGTCCTGCTTACATTCATGTGCCCAAAGAGAAAAGAACTAAGCTAGAACCTTCTGGGAGAAAAGGCATCTTTGTAGGCTATAGTGGAACATCAAAAGCTTATAGAATATATATACCTGGTCAAAGACAGATTGAACTAAGCAGAGATGTGATTTTTGAGGAAGACATAGCTTTCAAAAGAGCCAGAAATGATATTGAGTCAGAAATTCAAACTTCCAACTCAAGTAGAGAAGAGGATCCTACACCTGAGTTTCAGAGGGAGTATCATGAGGAAGAGGTAAACCATGAACAAATCACATCACTAGAAAATCCCAAGAAAAGACCACTCTGGGCCACCAAAATAATGGAAGAAGCTAAAAATTATGCCGCTCCATCAGGGACTTTTAGGGAAAGAAAAAGACCTAAGAGATTCTCTAGTCATGTAGCTTTAATGAGTGAATTCATTAAATCAGAACCTTCTAGTGCTATAGAAGCTCTTAAGCACCAAGTATGGAAGGATGCCATGACAGAGGAGTATCAATCCATCCTGAAGAATGATGTGTGGGATATAGTACCTAGACCAAAAGGGAAATCTGTTGTTTCTTCAAAATGGCTATTTAAAATCAAACATGCTGCAGATGGCAGTATAGGGAAATACAAAGCAAGATTTGTAGCCAAAGGATTTTCACAAAAGGAAGGAATTGATTACAACGAAACCTTTGCTCCAGTTGCTTAATATACATTAGTCAGGGCAGTTCTAGCTATTGCAGTAGCCAAAGGGTGGAAAGTCCATCAAATGGACGTAAAAACTGCTTTCTTAAATGGAACCATTGAAGAAGAGATTTACTTAGAGCAACCCAAAGGATTTGAGATTCACTATGCAGGATCCCATGTATGTAAATTAAAGAAAGCTCTATATGGACTTAAACAGGCCCCCAGAACCTGGAATGAAAGAATTGACAGTTATCTCTTGAGATTAGGTTTCTCAAAGAATGATGCAGATCCAAATCTCTACTTCAAACAAAGCAAAGGTGATATGTTAATATTGATATTATATGTTGATGATCAATTGATTACAGGAGAAAATTACCTTATTGATCAATGTAAGAAAGATCTAGCTTCAGAATTTGACATGAAGGACTTAGGTCTATTACACTACTTCCTTGGACTAGAAGTATGGTAGAAATCAGACTGTATTATTCTAAACCAAGGGAAGTACACAATTGATATATTAAAAAGGTTTGGTATGATGGAATGTAGACCTATGTCTTCCCCCATGGAAACAAATCTTCATAAATTGAAGGAAGCAGCAGTAGATTCTACGTTGGCAGATCTCACTCTGTACAAATAGATAATTGGATCCTTGATGTATTTGGTCAATACCAGACCTGATATATGTTATGTTGTAAATGCCTTAAGTCAGTTTATGTGTGAGCCCAAGGAGATACATCTTGTGGTTGTGAAACATATAATGAGATACCTTCAAGGTACTCTAAATTATGGCTTAAAATATGAAAAGGTTGACTTAGATCTACATGGATTCACAGATTCAGATTAGGCTGGAAGTATAACTAACCGAAAGAGCACCTCCAGATGTTGTTTCAGTTTAGGGTCAGCAATGATATCCTGGATCAGCAGAAAACAGTCTTCAGTTGCTCAGAGTTCTACAGAAGCCGAATATATTGCAGCTTCTATGGCTACTAGAGAGGCAGTATGGCTTAGAAAACTGCTTGTGGGATTATTTGGTAAACCTCTGAAACCAACTATCATCCACTGCGACAATCAAAGCTGTATTAAGCTATCCGTGAATCTAGTATTCCATGATAGATCTAAACATATTGAGATTCCTCATCACTATGTGCGTGATATGGTGGAAAGGAATGTGATTCAGTTGGAGTATATCAGTACAGGAGATCAAACTGTAAATATTCTTACTAAACCACTCCGCAAGGTAAAAGTTGAATACTTCAGAAAAATCTTAGTATGATTGAAATGTAAAATTCTAATTGATTTGTACTAATATATTAAAGATGTTTAATGTGTAAACATCTTGTGTCATATGTGTGACTCTATGACATTATGGGCCTACCCATTCTGTGTTTATTTCCAAAAGGTGACGATTTTTCGGATAATCTACACTTGTACCTAACATTATAAGCTGACGATCTTATAATGTTCATTAGACTGATATCATGTGACTTGATATTGGTATGAATCATGGAGTTATCATGATTAAATTATGGTAGACATTATGTGACTTAATGTCAGTGCACATACCATAACTGGGATATATATAAGGAGAATGTAATGTTCTTGAGTATAGTATATCCTTTAGTATCACGAGGTAGGTGATGCTACATATCACTGTAAGATAGGTGATACTATATATCATGAGTTATGTGATATTAAATTACTTTGAGTAATTCATTATAGATCAGATAATTGATATTCACAGAGATTATTGTGATATTGTTATCTTCCCGAGCTAAGAGGGAGTGTTGAGTTGTTTGTAGCTTCGATCAGATAACATAATAATAAATATGAATATATAAGTAATATTAAATATTACTTATATATTCATACTTAATATATAAGGTATGTTAAGATAAATATCAATATAGCATGATCGAATGATATATTATCAAAACATAAACATCTTCTGCATTCTAAACGGTGATTAGTAACTGTTAAAATCAGTGAAACTGATTACAATACAAATAGTGACAAAGTCACACCTGTGATAGGCGTGACTCCTTGAGGAGTCACATCTATCACAGATGTGACTCCTACCGTCACTCACATATTTATATCAATGTCTTTGCCCTGCAATACCACGGATCGACACAAAAATCGGAAGTGTATGAGAAGTGGAAATTGCATCTGAAATACAAAAGAAAGTAATAAGTTAAGTCTGCTATATAAATATCCAACTTTCAGAAAATATCCAAGTCAGAGATTATAAGTTTGATTTGAATTTACAAAAAAATTAGAAAGACAATCTTATCCTAAGTGATAAGATTGACAACTAATAAATGAAAATACATTCCTAATTAACTCCCTAATTAACATATGACAATGTATAAATATAATTTTACACCAACATCCCCCATAAGTGCAACTTAGGAAGGTTACACACAAGCTAAAAGGAAGATGAATACGTGTCCCAGAAACAAAGCCTAATCAAGTACCCATTTACAAACAAAGAATCTCTCATGACATAAATAAAGGAGAAAACCTAGTGGGATAAAACTCCTCTCCAAAAGAGAGAAAATAAAGGTATGTACAAACCCCTATATGAGTGGATGTAGAGAGAAGGTCTTTCCATCCCCCTATAAGTGAGAAGGATGGAACCTCATGCGAGGAAATCTTCTACAAAAGAGAGCTTGCATACAATAGTAGAAAACTAGAGGAAATTCCCCCTCCCAAAACTAAGATGAGAAGAGAGATTGTGTAGTTGCCCCTCAAGAAGACTCTTATAGTGCTGGTAGTTGCTTGACACTAGATGCTAAAGATGATCCAAGATGGTTGAACAACATTTCTCCCCTTGGAAAGAAATAGAACTGTAGAAGTATGCAAAATATCTTCCCATTCTAGATAGGAATATGCAAGAAAAGGGATGAATGTCTCTGAACTCTACACAAGTTCCAAAAACAACAATGATTTCTTTGAATGATGCTCAAAGGTCTCCAATCCACTATCAAATTGAGACTAAATAGGAGGATGAAGAACAATCACATCCAAAGAAGATAATGGTGATGCAACTCCATTGAAGTTGTCAACAAATAGAAAACAAATGTCTTCAATGTGGTCCTCTAAATCTACAATGCGGGACTCTACAAACAAGGATGATATACTTGATAGACATGTGTCCCAATGTGGTAAATCTAGAAAATTGAAATTTTCTTGTTGCAAGGAATCATTGGAAGCTCTCAAAGAAGCAACACTAAACTCTAATGAAGCAACAGGTAGTGGATTTGTGTCTACAAATGTTGGGTTAGAAGAAATTGGCAAACTAATGCCATTGGCAATGCAAAGCTATCTTAATTGATGAAGTTCATAAAGAAGCTTTAGATCGTCAAGTTCCTTTAGCATGCATTCATCTATTATATGCATTTTCTTCCCACAATAATCACATTTAATTTTCCATAAATTAGGAGACACGATAAAACTAGCAAATATAAATGCAAAAATGAAGAAGCAAAGATGAAGCCCACCCCCAAAAAAAACTTCTCCAAGTGCCAATATGTCCAAGTTATTAATCAAGAAGCTAAATCTAATAAACTAAATAAAATTTACCTAGGGTTGAATCTAGAAAAATTACATTGGCGCCTATGTAGAGCTCCTCAACACCTTTCCAATGCATATTCGATTTCAAAAATTGGAGATGTTGGGCAAAATTTATGAGTTTGGAAGCTTGAAAAGATGCCTGGACTTCAACTTGCAATAAAATTCTCCAACATCAGAATCTAAAAAAGATACCAACACCACTAGAAAGTGCTTGGAACCAATTTTTCAACTCCTATAATTTTGTAAAGTTTTGATACCATATGACCAAAATATGGTTGTTTCTGTAAAATTGCTTCTTTTGGCAATGAATTAGGAACTGTAGAAGGTTCTAATCGCCCATGTGACTAGGGGTTGAGTCTTTGGGGGTTGCTAGTTGGCAATAAGGCACTGGTCACCCATATGACTAGGGTTTAAGGCCATGGGGGCTAGTGCCCAAATAGTCTCTTTTAAAGTTAAATAAATAATAAATAAATGTGATAGATGTGTCAGATTCTGTTAATTTTTGGAGTATTTCTTATACAAGAGAGGAAAGCAATAACTGATAGGATAAACTTGCAATCAATACATTCATGTGCATTAAATGACCAAATGAGTAGTTACAATGATAAATACATTTGCATTTGTCAAGAATACACAAAGCAAAAAATCATAAAAGGCAAACTTATCCTAAGTGATAAGATTGACAACTAATAAAGGAAAATGCATTCCTAATTAACGTATGACAATGTATAAATATGATTTTACACAAATAACCCCCATAAGTGCAACTTAGGAAGGTTACACACAAGTTAAAAAGAAAGATGAAGATGGGTCTCGGTAACAAGACCTGATCAGGTATCCATTTACAAACAAAGAATCTCTCATAACAGAAATAAAGGAGAAAACCTAGTGGGACAAAACTCCTCTCCAAAAGACAAAAAATGGGGTTACGTACAACCCCCTATATGAGAGGATGTAGAGAGAAGTTCTTGGTGGCCCCCCCAAAAGTGAGAAGGATGGAACCCTGTGCAAGGAAATCTTCTACAAAAGAAAGCTTGAATACAATAGCAAAAAACCAGAGAAAATGCTCCCTCCCAAAACAAAGATGAGAAGAGAGACCATGCAACCGCCCATCAAAATGACTCTTGCAGTGCTAGTAGTTGCTCAACACTGGATGCTGAAGATGATCCGTGATTGCTGAACAACATTTCTCCCCTTGGAAAGAAACAAAAATGCATAAGTGTACAAAATATCTTCCCATTCTAGATAGAAATATGCAAGAAAAAGGATGAATGTCTTTGAACTGTGCACATGATTCAAAGAAAAAAATGATTTCTCCAAATTTTGCTAAAAGGTCTCCAATCCACTGTCAAACTAAGACTAAATAGGAGGATGAAGAACAATCATGTCCATAGAAGATAATAGTAAGAGTTGGCTTGAGTCTTGGGTATGCTCCCTAAGGTCTTAGGTTCGACTTTGAGGCCCGAGCTTACTCGATGCATGTGGTTTGTGGGCGATTGCTTGCATCCCCAGGACTAGTCTCACCTCCCCTCGCTCGCCTCTAGGTGACGCTAGGCCGAGGGGTTGCAGGGATCACTTGGGTTACCAAAAAAAAATAGTAATGCAACTCCATCAAAGTTATCATCAAGTAGAAGATAGATGTCTTCAATGTGGTCCTCCAAATCTGCAATGCAGGACTCTACAAACAAGGATGACATATCCGATATATATGTGTCCCAATGTAACAGATCTAGAAAACTAAAATTGTCTTGTTGTAAGGAATCATTGAATCTCTTGAAGAAGCAACACAAAACTCTAATGAAGAAACAAGTAATGGATTTGTGTCTACAAATACTAAGTTAGAAGAATTTGGCAAACTAATGCAATTGGCAATGCAAAGCTGTCTTAATTGATGAAGTTCATAAAGAAACTTTAGATCATCAAGTTCCTTTAGCATGCATTCATCTATTATATGTCTTTTCTTCCCATAATAATCACATTTAATTTTCCATAAATTAGGAGACATGATAAAACTAGCAAATATAAATGTAGAAATGAAGAAGCAGAGATGAGGCACACCCAAAAAAAAACTTCTCTAGGTGTCAGTATGTCCAAGTTATTAATTAGGAAGCTAAAACTGATAAACTAAATAAAACTAACTTGAGGTTAAATCTAAAAAAATTAAATGGGTGTCTATGTACAACTTCTTAATACTTTTTCAACTCATATTCAATCTCAAAAATCAGAGATGCTGGGTGAAAGTTATGAGTTTGGAAGCCTAAAAATATGCCTAGACTTTAACCTACAATAAAATTCTCTAGCAACATAGTCTATAAAAAAATACCAACACCACTAGAAAGTGCTCGAAACTAACTTTTCAACACCTATACTTTTGTGAATTTTATACCATATGACCAAGATATGGTCGTTTCTATAAAATTGCTCCTTTTGGCAATGAATTAGATACTACAGAAGGTCCAGGTCACCCATATGACCAAGGGTTGAATCTGTGGCTGGGAATAATGTGTTGGTCACCCACATGACTAGGGGCTAAGGCCATGGGGGCTAGTACCCAAATATTTTTTAAGATTAAAAAATTAATAAAATATTCAGTAGTACCTTCTATGCACAAAAATTGAGATGACACAAAAATTGAGATAGGTTCAGACAATGATGGCATAGAAATCAAGGTGGCCATATGATTATGCAAATCCATATGGCTATATAGATTTTTGAAAACTGTGAAAATTCAAACCCCAAAAAAGCCCAAAAATTTCCAGCTCCAAACCCTATCGAGTTTACGATAGATCGTAAGGTTTTTGGGTCATCTGAGCACAACTGTGAGTTCTATTTCGTGCCAGGATGCACCAATACAACCTCATAGCTAAAACCCTTTCAAATTTAAGAAGAGACTTACAGATCTAGTTCTTTGATACCATGTTAGATTCTAAGAATCTTTGCAGTATTTCTTTTACAAAAGATACAAAAGGCAAAAATGAGAGGATAAACTTGCAGTCAATACATTCATGTGCATTATATTACCAAATGAGTAATTATAATGATAAATACATTCGCATTTGTCAAAAATAGACAACAAAAAATTAGAAAGACAATCTTATCCTAAGTGATAAGATTGACATCTAATAAAGAAAAATACATTCCCAATTAACTCCCTAATTAATATATGACAATGTATAAATATAATTTTACACCAACACCCCCCATAAGTGCAACTTAGGAAGGTTACACACAAGCTAAAAAGGAAGATGAAGATGGATCTTGGCAACAAAGCATGATCAAGTACCCATTTACAAACCAAGAATCTCTCATGACATAAATAAAGGAGAAAACCTAGTGGAATAAAACTCCTCTCCAAAAGAGAGAAAACAAAGGTATGTGCAACCCCCTATATGAGTGGATGTAGAGAGAAGGTCTTGCTGACCCTCCAGAAGTGAGAAGGATGGAACCTCATGCGAGGAAATCTTCAACAAAAGAGAGCTTGCATACAATAGTAGAAAACCAGAGGAAATTCCCCCTCCCAAAACTAAGATGAGAAGAGAGATCATGCAGTTTCTCGACACTAGATGCTAAAGATGATCCACGATGGCTAAACAACATTTCTCCCCTTGGAAAGAAATAGAACTATAGAAGTATACAAAATATCTTCCCATTCTAGATAGGAATATGCAAGAAAAAGGATGAATGTCTCTGAACTCTGCACAAGATCCAAAGACAAAAATTGTTTCTCTGAATGCTGCTCAAAGGTCTCCAATCCACTATCAAACTGGGACTAATTTAGAGATGAAGAATAATTACATCTAAATAAGACAATGGTGATGCAACTCCATTGAATTTGTCATCAAATAGAAGACAAATGTCTTCAATGTGGTCCTCTAAATCTGCAATGCAGGACTCTACAAACAAGGATGATATACCTGATAGACATGTGTCCCAATGTGGCAGATCTGGAAAATTGAAATTTTCCCATTTCAAGGAATCATTGGAAGCTCTCAAATAAGCAACACTAAACTCTAATGAAGCAACAGGTAGTAGATTTGTGTCTACAAATGTTGGGTTAGAAGAATTTGGCAAACTAATGCCATTGGCAATGCAAAGCTATCTTAATTGATATAGTTCATAAAGAAGCTTTAGATCATCAAGTTCCTTTAGCATACATTCATCTATTATATGCCTTTCCTTACCACAAAAATCACATTTAATTTTCCATAAATTAGGAGACATGATAAAACTAGCAAATATAAATGCAAAAATGAAGAAGCAAAGATGAAACCCACCCCAAAAAAAAACTTCTCCAAGTGCTAATATGTCCAAGTTATTAATCAAGAAGATAAAACTAATAAATTGAATAAAATTTACTTAGGGTTGAATCTAGAAAAATAACATGGGTGTCTATGTAGAGCTCCTCAACACCTTTCCAATGCATATTCGATTTCAAAAATTGGATATGTTGGGTGAAGCTTTTGAGTTTGGAAGCTTGAAAATATGCCTGGACTACAACTTGCAATAAAATTCTCCAACATCATAGTCTAGAAAATATACTAGCAGGATTAGAAAGTGCTTGGAACCATTTTTTCAACTCGTATAATTTTGTAAAATTTTGATACCATATGACCAAAATATGGTTATTTTTGTAGAATTGCTCCTTTTGGCAATGAATTAGGAATTATAGAAGGTCCCGATCGCCCATGTGACTAGGGGTTGAGTCTTTGGGTGTTGGTATCTGGAAACAAGTATTGGTCACCCATATGACTAGGGTCTAAGGCCATGGGGGCTAGTGCCCAAATAAAAATCTTTTTTAAGATTGAAAAATTAATAAAATATTTAGTTGTACCTTCTATGCACGAAAATTAAGATGAAAAATAAAATGAGGTAGCTCAAAAATTGAGATAGGCTCAGACAATGATGACATAGAAATTGAGGTAGCCATATGACTACGCAAATCCATATGATTATACAGATTTTTGAAAAATGTGAAAATTCAAACCCCAAAAAAATGCCCAAAATTTACTAGCTCCAAACCTTATCGAGTTTACAATCATCATAAGGTTTTTGGGTCATCTGAGCACAACCGTGAGGTCTGTTTGGAACCATGATGCACTAATTACAACCTTGTGGATAAAACCCTCTCAAATTCAAGAAGAGACTTACAGATCTAGTGCTCTGATACCATGTTAGATTCTAAGAATCTCTGCAATATTTCTTCTACGAGAGAGGAAAGCCAAAAATGAAAGGATAAACTTGCAATCAATACATTCATGTGTATTAAATTATCAAATGAGTAATTACAATGATAAATACATTCCTAATTAACTTATGACAATGTGTAAATATAATTTTACACCAACAAGATGTTTATGGCCTTCATTAAATTATGCCAGACTTCTTGACTTTGATGAACTTGACATGCTTGGTAGGTGTGACTTTTAGAACAACCACAATTTGGGTGTTTTTACCATCACCTCATCCTTGCAGGTTTCAGCAATTGACTTCATAGACACCAGTTGATCAATGCACTAGTTTGCCAACAACATGGAAACCTTAAGCCTTGACCTAGGCAACTTATCAGTTGGGCAATGTGCTGCATTTGATATTATTCTATTCCATTTTCGAGATTGGATATGAAGAATCCACTTAGGATGATCATACAAGGTACTACTAGCACCAAGGTTTTGTACTAAATTCAAATAATAAGCCATGCACTTCCAAAGCTACTCCATCTCAATCATTGTTATTAGTGCTAGCTCTAACTGGTGTTGCAAAATTCAACATCAATGCATCCATGATACATGTACTACACATACATTTAAAAGAGATGAATCCTCTTGAGGGGAAATCATTGGAAACATTTTAGGAGAGCATGTATTTCATTAAATATTTTCTAATTGACAAAATGAGTTCCATCGATCCTAAGTTATTAGCTCGTATTGATAGCCAGTTACATGAAGCATTTCCCATGGACAATCCAACTCCTTTTGATGGCTGGTCCATTATACTTATTGGTGATTTGGGCCAGCTAACTCTTGTTAAAGATATTCCTATGTATGTTGGTATTTCGTATGAGACAACATTGTGGTGCAACTTTAATACAGTTGTTACTTCGAATGATATCTTTTGAGAACAAAGTGGCAAAAAATCTTAGTTTCAATTTTGAAACCTTCTTGCTAATATTAAAAATGTGGAGCCAAAACTTTGTGACTAGTAGTTGCTCATGTCATGCATTGATGCTTTCCTTGGAAATGAAGAACATGCTACATTCTAGTCATTTATGCATGTGTTTCCAATGAATAAGTTGATTTCTTAGAATAAAAAACATATGTCAAATTCCTTGGGGGTCCCTATTGTACGATGTAATGCAAAACAAATGAGAGGGAGATCCACTACAAACCTTGATGATGAGCAATTTCCTTCCATAATTCTCTTGTATATTGGCTAGCAATTGATGCCCACTTCTAATTTATGGGTTGCTACAGGTCTCATCAATGTCCAGTTCCAGGGAAAGTTGCAAATATTGTCTACAAAGGTAAATATAGGCCTCCAGATCTACTAGATGTTGTTGTCAAGCTTGAACATTATGTCCCCCCTATGAGATTTGGATGACCTGCAACTTGTACCAATTGTTCCAGTTTCTTGTGGTTCTCGTTGTCAATTATCACTCAAGATGGAACGATCTTTACAATCCATAAACCATAGGGGCTTACACTTGACAAAGTCTCAATAGACATCAAAGACATTGATTGCTAGGGTTTAGTGTTCACTACAGTCTCATCGGTGCGGCGCTTAATAGATCTTACATCTCCTCAGCCTTCAGCTACCAATGATATGTGAAGATGTAGGACAATGCATATGTCTCGCTTAGGAGATGGAAGGAGGCTTGTCTAAGGGCTTTGCCAATTTTATTTGTGTAGGCATTTTAGCTTCCTAGGTTGCCCATCTCCTTGCTTTGTGCCCTTTATACAGTGTATTGCATTCAATAAAAAATATTTGCACTTGTTTTGTCACCCATGTTTGCTCCTACCAATGCGTTGTATGAAAATTTCTATCAACGTGCCCATTGCACAACTGGTGTGATTGCTAGTTAAATCATTAGTGCTAATATGACAACTTCGTAGACTAATATATCTCTCTCCATCTCTCTATTGCACATGCATGCTTGAAATGGAATAAAATCACACTAATTGCTATGGGGATCAAAGTAAATGCAAGTTCTTTCTCATTGAATTTAATTTAATAATAATATTTACAAATATATAAATGTGAGATGTTTATGGCCTTCATTAAATATGCTAGTCGTCATCTATACCCTTTATTGATTTGGAAATGTTAGTGTGGTCCATGCATGTAAGAGTAGTTGAATTTTATGGAAGGAATAAGTTTGGAATCATAATATTTGATAATGGATATCTAGAATTAATATTAGGATTAATTGAAAGGAAGAAAGGTATGAAATACACTTTCTACACTAATCTATGAGAGGAGATATATGTAAAACTTAAACTAATCTCACAATTACATGGAAATAAACACAAAAGCAATTTACCATAACACAGTGATATATAAGGGGAAAACCTTTTTGAGAGAAAACCCCACACTCCAAAGAAACTCAATGTATTATTTAGTAATCAAAGGCTATAATACACTTGTAGAGTCTAAGCCTTTACAATAGTATCACCAACCAAAGATTTGGAGGAATTCTAGCAACATAACAATACCTACAAAACTCACTTTCAAAAACCTCCATCTCAAGCTCCCAATAAATAGGAGACACAACACGTGAAACCATTAAATGGTAATCAAGAAACCATGAGCTAAAACCACTCAAAATGTGGTGCCTAAATCCTTATTTAGAAATCCAACTCCCAAATCCCAATATGAGTCCCCAAGCTAAAAATATCATATTCCTTCCACCTGCATAAGCTTGTCATAATCCACTCATCAACTTGGGCATTCCATTTTGGTTCCATTATCTCCATCCAAGGATGCCTTATAGTGTGTCATAACACATGTCATAAGTTGGTCAACAAGTGCAACTCCCTCTTATAGCTCTTGTCCTAAATGTTTTTACATTTCCAATGTAGGAGGCCCAACTTCCAAAGGCCATAATTTTTGATTTGAGACGTTGTTTGTGCCCCCTCTTTTTAATTATAGAGATCAAAGAGGTCCATGTCACCAGCATCATGGAACCAATGCCAAACAACCCATAATTTTTATTTTGGAAAAAAAACAACCTCTATAGCCTAGATATTGAGTTTTTTCTATTTTATAACCTGAAAATTGCATTGTTTGCAATGTTAAACTATTAGGAGCAAGATTGAGACGCCTTCCTAACATTAATTACATTTTTCTTCTTTAATTTTTAAAACCAGATTATGGTTAGACTCTAGAGCATTCACCTTGGAAGGTATATCCCTATCACTTCACGTAGCAAACCTTGAAGAGTCATGGACAACTCATAGAAGTCACTTCTTTTAGGCATCACATGAGCTAATGCCATAATTCTCTTAGGAAACCCTTATGCATATTGTGTGTTGCAGGGGGGTGTTGTGACTTGATCACACCTTTTGTGTCCATTGTCCTGTTTCACTCCTTATGAGATGTTGATGCATCTTTCTACACATGTTTGGTATCCTATGGTGTTGCATGTGTCTACACATTGTATTAGCTTGTAGTGGAGATTTGTGTTTGGTTCTAAAAAAATGCTCACATTTTGTGTGTTTTTTCTATGTTGAATTGTGAGCATCGCATAGACATGATGAAATGCTAAAATTAAATAAACATAACTTGTATGGGATGTTTGATGAAGATGCTATGAATAAGCTAAAAGTTGATTAACTAATATGAGATGAAGATGACCCAAATTTGGACACTCTTATTGACATAATGAAATTCCTACAAGAAATTTATGCCAAATTTCCCCCATGAGACATAAAGGGACTAATGCAAGAATGAATAGCATAGAAGGTGATCATGGTCATGTAGTTTGACAAAAGGCTTGAAACATGGAGTATAGAAGATAATTATGTGGAAATTTCTCAAATTCAAGTGGAGATGGAAAGAGAAGAAAGTGTAGAAGGCTCAACTCAAGTGGAGTCATCATCAAGAACCCCCCTAATAGTATCTTGTATGGTTATTCCATCAATCATTCTAGCCTCAATCATCATGTCTCCTTCTACCAGTATGATATTGACTATATTAGGTCTATCAAGTTGTCTGTACAAATAAGTATGTCTAGTTCCCTTGTTATAAGTGTTTCAAAATGCCCTATTTGACTAACATTTTCTATAAGTTTTAAATTAGTTTCTAATGTTTTAGATTTTTTATTAGTGTATCTAGTCTTGAAGTCAATCATGTGGAAAGTTATGCATTCAATCTTGTTTCTATGTATAAATTAAATCCCACTAATATGTAATTCACATCAACATAAATGGGAGGTGTTCCAATGGCTTGCAAACCTTATAAAATTTTATTTCCATCCATCTCTTTACCAATACCATCTAGTGTAGGGAGTCATAATTCAATCTTGCCCATAATTGATACTCCTATGACATTATTTTCAACTCCACCCATATCCATGATTATATTTGAAACCTCAACATTTGTGACATGTTAATTACTTCCATAAGTCCACAAGACACTTCAATTTCAAATTTTACTCCAATGAATTCTACATCCCTAGAAGTACTAGTAGTATAAACTTCCCTAGTGTTTGTTCAAGTTACATCAACGATTCTCACTATCACAACTACAGTTGCACTAACAACTCGGGTATCAACCATAGCAGATGTAATGGAGATGATTATAGTGAGAGCCTTAGATACTAATTAGATGAGGAAAATGAGTGAGTAGGCATTGTTCCCATCAAATGTAGGTATGTAGAGCAAGGAAATTTCTACTAAGATTGATTATGAGAAGAAGATTGAAAGATTTAAGTGAGTGCTCAAGGGAAAAGGTAAATCCTCAGGTAGTGATGTGTTAGTTGAGTCTAAATACAAGTTGTTCACAATATCACAAGAGCAAAAGGGACTAGAAGAGACACCTTCTTTGATCAAAGTAATGTTAGAGGTAGTTGTAGATCAAATGTATTTTTTTATCAAGAAGGATAAGGAGTTGAAACTAAGATCAATGATTGAAGTGCCTAGTATTTCTTAGAAGAGGAAGTAAAACAATTGAATAAGTTGTATCAGTTGATAGAATATGAAATGCAGATGTAAGGATATGCTGACAAGGTAATGAATAAAGTCAAAGAAAAGAATGAGAAACTAATGGAGTTGATACAAAAAGTAGTTGTGATAAAAGAAGTAAAAAATTTAGAGATCATAGCTATAATGATTGACAGATAGATCTAGTTTGTCAAAGGTTTCTTGAGAATGAACAAGAAGAAATTCAAAGGAAACAAAAGGAAATCTAGACAAATCAAGAGATGATAATGAGAGAAATATCTAGTTTAAATTCTCAATTCATTGATATTGAATTTAAAAAGGTGATAGATGAGAAAGAAAAGCTAGTGAATAAAGAGATATTCCAAACCAAGGTTGAGGTATTTAAAAGGGCTTTCACTAAGAAAATGGAATCCATGAGCAAAGAAGATGGAAAATTTGTAATTGAAGTTTTTATAAAGATTGGTTCTTAAATGGAGAAAATAAATGATACTATTATGATCTAGGATGAGCATCCATGCCAAGTGTCTAACAATATCAAGGAAATAGTCAAAGAAGCAATTATGATGAGGATAATTAATGAGGACAACATCAACATGGATTTAGGTGTGCAAGATACATTTGACATCTAAATCCTTGGAATCGATGATAATTGAAAGATTAAATACCAAGGCACTTGCAGAGACAGTGTTGACATTTGTTAATGGATATTATTGCTAGATTTGGGGTTTTTTTGTTATTGTTGTTATATTGTTTTAAATGATTAGTATTAAGACTTTATGGACTTAATTGCCCATTTTTTTTAATTGACTGGGAAGTTGCAATTAAAGCCTTGGATTTGAAATTGTAATATATTGAAACCTTTAATATTGTTATATGTTAGAACTTTCATTAGAAGTTGTTAATTTACAATCTAGTAGTTTCTCTACCATTTTTCATGTCTTCCAAATTGAGTCTGGACGATTGAGTTATTTATATCTACAATTCAAGTATGTACATTAGATAAATTAGTAGTTACTTATTATTGTGTGTTCTTTTAAATATTTGAAGTTTGTGTGTGCATACAATGATTTCTCATGTTGAAATTCAAGTTGTAAACCTTTTGAAGATTTCGTCTTAGTCGTGAGGTAATTGCATGAAGACTAGTGTTGCTACTGGTGATTGTTCAACTAACTTGACTATTTTGTGAATTGGATATTTGTACTTAGGAAAAATTGGGCTTGCATTTTCCATCTCTTAAATACCCTATTATCTTTTGATATTTCTTTTGAGAATCAATTAAAGTAGTAGTTAGATATTTATACTACACACAGACATATTCTGAAATAACTTAGTTAAATTGAATTTGAAATACTCACAAAATATTTAAATTGAAAATAAATTTAACTATGAAGGAATCATGTTATCACTATATTAAGAAATATGAAAAACCTTTGTAAAAGAGATCAACCAAATGTAAACCTTGTTAAAACTTCACCTAGGATCACTACATCCCCTTGACAGGAACATAACACATAGACCTCTAGATTATCTAAGTACACCAAGACCTAGTAATAGAAACCTTGGGGGAACTAACTCCCTTTCAAGAAGGAATAATACATTCCAAATTTGACCTATGTCAAAACACTCATCAACAAGACCTGTCACATTAGTTAGTTTTAGCTAAAGCAAGAGAAAAACTCTCTCAAAATTAACTAAATTATTAATATACAGTCATTATTTCCATTGAAAAGTAGCCCATACACTTTGAATATGAAGGTGGGAAGATCATATGTTCATAATGAATGAAAATTAATTCACAAATATAATAGAAAAAGCAAAAGAAACCATCCCCAAAAGTTGTTTCAAAACAAACCTCTTTGAAATATCTCTCAACCAAACCAAAAAAGAAACCATCCCAAAATTTTTGGAATAAAAATATACCATCCCACTTGTGTTCATCTTGAAGTAATTCATGATCATGCATCATCCTCTATCCAACATTGTATTCTAATGGTTAACTTCCCAAGAAATTCTTAAATTGTACAATAAGTTGTAAAATACACCAAACTCACATGTACTAGTAGAAATCAAGGGGTGAAAAACATAATAAATGTTTATTACGGTTTTCAGTTTGATAGGCCTTCCCTATAGTCATATTTCCCACAACATATGGGACACTAATTTTTAATTTTACTAGATCTCAAAAAACACTTATAATGATACATATGCTTGTAGGGCTACTATTTCATATTTCCACAACCATTTTCCATAGGGCCTAGGATAATTGCATGGACATTCTCATGATCTTTTATTTCTTCACTTGGTGATGCCAAAATCTTTACAACTTCTTCATGGCTAATCACAACAACTTCTACTAGGATTTCCATTTTCTAGTTACCTTCAGTAGAAACAAATAAATCCATAAAAAGGTCCATTGCATTGTTCATAGTAACATCTAGGAATTCATGATGCAACAAATGTTCATCTATGGTTACTAAAAAAATCTTTCCATTGCCTTTATCAAGGTTGCAAGCTACATAATATGGACTACCAGAATCATATTTGAATGTAAATAGTATGAGTAATTATCTTGATCCATCTCATTCCCAAAATTATCATAGTTATCTATATCCATAAAATTCTGATGCTCATCAAAATCTTCAACATGACCATATGAGATTTACCCTTGTGTAGATACTTAGCATTGCCTTCAATAAAATCACCATAGGATTCCATAATAACCTCTAGTATATTATCCTCTATGGGAAGATCTACCACTACTACAACCTTTGTTGTATTATTGTGAATAAAATATGCCATGTCAAGATGGATAAACTATTTATGGGCGCCCAATAAAAACATTGCTTGGACATCAGTTGCTTTTGCATTAGCTTGAAAAGCACCCTGATTTTCTATATTAATAAATCTCTCTCAAAAGAGACCTACAATTTCCTCTTTCTCCAATTGAACTCTAGGTAAGAAATAGAATCCCAAATTAATAAATAGAGCATGTTTGGGAAAAACATAAGATTCATAACAATACTGATCAAAATTAGTGTGTACTATAGTATTATCAATTAGACTACCTACGAAGAGTAGCTTAGTGCCATCTAAAGTAATGATTCTTCCCATTTCCCATTTGTTATTCTGCATTAATATTTTCTCTTCCTTAGTAATCCCTTCACCTTATCTAATGTGGACCATTATTCTGATTATTCAAGATTCAAAATAATAGAAAATAGTTTTATTCAATTAAAAATGAAGTGATAAACTTTTTATATCTCTTACTTGTTGTACTGTTGTCTCATAAATAAGGTCTCTCTACAAAGAAAAGTAGCTTAGCAACCTAGATATACATAATGAAAACATGGTAAATTACAAAGACATCCAACATATTATCTTATATACATATTAATAGGACACGTGGCTTTACCAAAATAATGTCATGGTAGAAAGCTAAGGAAATGAGTTGAACTTCACACAAGATTACATCATTTGTTGACATGTACATGTATTAATAAATTTCCTCAAAATAGACACAAAAATAAAAGGAAAAAGGCATGAATGTGTGAATTTCACCATTACAACTCTACAAATGTCAATAATTTTCTAACTTTCATATTAAAAGAGCTAGATTTTTAACAACTATTCATAAAATAAACAAACAAAAACAATTAGATTGTATAATATAGTTATAAGAATCTAATGAGTGATACAATAATTATGTTCACATACATTTAAGAATTACCTCTTAAATGGGAAAGAAATGTACTCTTCAAGTTATATAATAAAATCAAGGGTCCAAACTTTATGCTTAGAATTTTAAGGAGCTGACTAATAGAAATGATATAATAATTGTTCAAGCTACAACTCAATAGAAAGAATTGAGCTTGCTTTTAAAACATAGTAATAAGAGGTCGGTAGTAGACACAGCAATTATGTTGACATACATTACCTCTTAAGTGGGAAAAAAACATACTCTTTGAGTTATATAATAAAATTGAGGGCCCAAACTAACATATTGAATTTGTAATGGTTTTGGTCAAATATCCTAACCTTATGATTAGAATTTGAAGGAGGTGACTAATAAGAGCGATATAATAATTTTCAATATAGAGAATCAAGCTTGATTTTAAATTATAGTAATTAAAGTTTGGTAGTCTTAAACTTAAAGGTGGAAAGAATGAAATATTTGAAAAGATTGAAGCATAGAGGAAAATTAGAGTACAAAGTAAAATGTTTTATGAAGAAAGGTACCTCCTTTGAATGTACCCTAGGAAATTATGAACTATGATACTATGAAATAAATTAAGGGAAAAGGGGCTACAATTTTCTTTATCATTTGAGAAAAGGTTATGCTATGAATAAGGGTAGAGTAAGCAAGGTCTTTAGTTCTTTTTCCCAAACTAAGAAAAAATAATTATTTTTCCTCTAAATTTTTTAAATAAAATAAAATATGAATGATGCATACAATGAATACTTGCGTAAACTAATTTCTAGGAATATACAAGCCTTAAATTGTACTCATGGAAAACAAATATGCAACATCCAATCATCAGCAATGATCAGTACATAGTCTCTAGTTCACACCAACCACATTAACCCTGATACTAGGTGGGTTTTACACTTAGCAACCAACCACTCAGATAATAAAAATAAAGAAAATACAAAATGATAGAAAAAGACCTAAGTTTTTTTTTATGATCTCTTTTCAAAACAAATTAATGTGTAGTATCATTGTAATGCAGATAAGAAAATATTCCCACACATGATAACTTTTGATACACTTAACAAATCTAGACCTCAATTGAGGCATCTTCTTGAAAGGCACAAATAGTTTAAAACTATCTTAGCCAATTTGCTCCAGAATCTTGAAATTTATAATCTTAGGTATCTAAGTTTGTAATGCAAAGAAGGATCTATGAAAACATGTAGTCACCTTAAACATAGCTAACATAAGGATTTATTATAGCTTGGCTGAAAACATCCTTATGATTGTCACAAAAATAGATGGTTAAAGTTTTGAAGTGCTAGAGATAGAAGACTAGAGCTTGTGGAACATATTAATCAGTATTCCTAAGCCTTTTGCTAATCTCTTGAAAAAGACAAAAAATAAAATGTTGAATGAAGTTTGAAAGGTCTAGATTCATGTTTATTGCATCCCCTATACAAAAATGAATGGTTAAAACATCAAGTATTATAACTATTAAGTTTTTTCTCGAAGTAGCATAAAAAATTGTAGTTCAAAAAATCATAAATAAATAAATATAATGAAGTAAATTAAACTTGAATAAAATAGAAAAATTGTGATCAACCTAAAAAACCAAAAGTGCTCCCATTAAGAGATATCAATGAAATGATTTTTTTGTGCTAGGATATTTCTCTCTCTTCTCTCTAAAATTTGGATTTTAAAGAAAAATCTTAACATGGACTATAGAAATAAAGAGGATGGTTACAAAAATCATATGATCATAATTTTCTAAATTTAACCATGATAAGCCACATTTATAACTTAGGAAATGCTAAGAAATTTATAAAGAAATCCAATAATAATAGATTTCATGCCAAATCTAGTCTTGTTTATTGTTCTTCTTTTGTGAATTATGAAATGCATGAGGACCCATCCTATATATTTGTGGGACCTCTCTAAATAGCTATTGAAGATATGCTTGAAGCTCTCTATCCCTAGGTGATCTAATCTCTCGTATTTCTTTTCTCTTTTTATGGGAGGGGTATAAGGGCTAAAATTCCAAATTCACTTCCCTACTATAATATGTTCATTTGAATGCCATTATTCTCTTAATCCTAAATTCTTCATAAACCCATTTTTCCTCAACACAATATATATACATGTTACAATATGATTTGGTTTGAGTGGAAGAAAAAATGGTGTTATTTGTTTTCCAGTATAAACATATTACACATGGTAATAATTATTAATTATTAGCACTTCTTCTCACTATGTACATATGCTTGTATAAATTAATATATAAAAAAATTAATTCAAAAACATTTAGCTCAAATTTAGTAAAGTGGTAACATCATTGCTAATTCATAAACTCTCTGAAATTAGAAATGTGTGAAAACTACAACATTGTGGGGTAGCTGAATATTTATGTAGCAACCAAATGTATAATGTAATATTCAAACAAGCAAAGGTGCCTATTGCCAAGTGGCAAACCATTATGATCTTCCAATCAAAATGATGGGAAAAGGTCGTGCATTACTTCATGCGAGTGTTTTAGGGATTTTGATGTTAATCTATTCCATTTTCTTTTATGTTATGTCATGTCCCCATATTAAGGCATTGTTTAAATTAAAGATTTAAACGCCATGATAAAGGCGGAGAAGTCATTTGCGTCAAATATAGTGTTTGTCATCGTCAATTGTGTATATAAACAATAATATTATTTTATAAATACGTTATATTTATGGTATTTATAAATGATAATATAAATACAAAAATAATATTATCAATATTGATATTATTATTATAATTACAATATAGTATATTAATAAATATATTTATATATTTAAATAATAATATAAATATTATTATAAATATATAAATAAATATAAATATAAATAAGAAATATTATTATAATCATTTATTACAATAATACAATAAGTATATTATAAGTATAAATATAAAAATAAATATTAATATTAATATAAAATATTAATATTAATAACTTAAATATTATTATAATTATCATCATATAAAATAAATATATATTATGGCAAAAGCCTCATGTTTTAAAAGAGAAGAAGAGGTCTGATTAGTAAAGATGGTAAGCTCCATGTAAGACAATAGATCATGGAATATAGAGGTGCAGTTTTAAATAAGGTGCAATCTCATATAAGATAGAAGTGTCTTATTTAAATCGTAGAAAGGTTATACAATTAGTAAAGGAGTAATTAAATATTTAAGGCAGCGATCATTACAACAATAAGTGGTAAAGATTTAAAAGCAAACAACAATTACTATGCCATAAGAAGTAACAATTAATAAGGAGGCAGCAATGATCTATGAAGAGGTCCCTCTTCAATAGAGAGGTCTCCCCAGCATCACAATCATTCAAGGAATTGTTGCTCCTTGTAAAGGTATAAAGGGAATATATCATCAATCCTCTCAAAAGGCATCTCAAGGCTAATATCAAGGAATCATCAATCGAATACAAGTAAAGTTTAGCAGATAGGAATGAGGAATAATTACCATGGAAATCCATCAGCAGCTCATTCAAAAATCAGCATCTCTCATATTCAAATAATCAGATTGTCACTCTCGGCCTCCCCTATTAGCAATCCATCATAGCAGGGAATTCTCTTACTCATATTCCAAATTATCGATTTCCTCTCAATCAGCTTTCTAACGAATAGCATTGATAATCAAGGTAGCAGTTATAAAGATGCATTGCTCTCAGCGATTAGCAACATCCAAGGATCAACCATCAAACTTATATCGAACCAGTGATACATAGCGATCTCAACAAAGATTCGATTAGAATAATTCAAGGTATGATTGTTTATATCATAGACCTTATCATTGCAAATTATCCTAGTCAATTATATTAATATAAAATGGATCGAATGCCTAATGTGTTAAGTATAAAAGAATAGAATAAGAGTATCAAATGAATAACCTTAGTTAATGTTGATTTAATGGATGACATTATAGACATATATGAATTGAAGTAAATACTATCATTGTTATATTCATGGATAAACTATATTGAAATGGGAATGTAGCAAGTATATGAATGAGCATAAAAAAATAAAATGAAATATAAAGCCAAGTATAAGGCCAGAAATACAATAAGGTTCCCCAAGGATGAACAAGAATAATGATACCATCTTGTGATCCGGGGTAGGATCACAAGATAAGATTAATGAATAGTGATTTATGACTCATGAACTCATGATATATTCGAAAAGGGGTGTTTGAGCCTCATCCTTAATCACCTTATCAACATATGAGTATGGGGTTAAGTTAAGGAATGGAAGAAATTGGACCTAGGTGACCCTCAAGTGGATGAAGAACACCGCATGTTGTGTGAAGTCCCTTGAGCCAAGAGACGAAGAACACCGCGTGTAGTGTGAAGCTCTTGGGCCTAAGGTAATATGAACTCATAATTATTATAATGTGCCCAACGGATGGTGACTCTCAAGTAAGTGAGGAATGCTGCGTGTAGCATGAATCTTCTTGAGCCAAATGGTGAGGAACACCGCATGTAGTGTGAAACCTTTGGGCCTCCAGATGGGATGGATATACCAGCGCCTTAACAAACCATACTCATATAGAAATAGGGTTGATTAATGATAGGGCTACTCAAGGACTCCCTCGAGATAGATCATGGGAACTATGAATGAAAAAAAGTGAATATGAAATGCATGAACTTAATATGAATCATGATTATAAGTGTAAATATGAAAAGTATGTGATTATGATTATGAGATTACAATCCGTAAGTGTAAATGTGGAAAGTATATGGATTTGAAATTTGATTATTAACTCTAATTATGATATGGAAAGAAGAATTGAATACTAATGTTCTCTTTTGTAAGTTGGAATTTTGTGCAAGGTTGTGAATTTTTTGACTTGCTAGAAGGGGACATTACAAGTGGTATCAGAGCAGTCATCCTGCCATCCTGTGTATACTATGTATGCCTTACATGTATTCAAGTATATACTTTGTGATTTGTGTGTATACAAGTGTATTCAAAGGTTTACTTTGTGACTTATGTATGCTTTGTAACAGATGTTCATGTGAATACTTTGTATATTATGTGTATTCACATGTATGTTTCATACTGATGTATAATTGATGACCTTGGGATGGTGGACAGGTCCACGGTGTAGTATGGGATGCACCGAATCCCCTTCCCAATTGTCTGACAGTATACTTCATTCGAGTGTACTTGTATTTGAGTGTATACTCTATGAATGTATTTGTATACTCTATGCTTTGTAATTGTATTTGAGTGTATACTCTATGATTGCAATTGTATTCGAGTGTATACTCTATGACTTGTTATTGTATACTCTATGACTTGTAATTGTATTTGAATGTATACTCCATGACTTGTGATTGTATTTATATTTGAATGCATACTCTATGACTTGTGATTATATTTGTATGAGAGTGTATACTCTATGCCTTTGTATTCAAGTATGATTATGTATTCAAGTGTATACACTGTGACTTGTATTTGTATGCGAGTGTATACTCTATGACTTTATGATTATGTATTCAAGTGTATACTCTATGATTTGTATTTGTATTCGATTGTATACTCTATGACTTGTGATTGTATTTGTATGAGAGTGTATACTCTATGCCTTTGTATTCAAGTATGATTATGTATTCGAGTGTATACTCTGTGACTTGTATTTGTATATGAGTGTATACTCTATGACTTTGTATTCAAGTATGATTATGTATTCAAGTGTATACTCTATGATTTGTATTTGTACTCAAATGTATACTCTATGACTTGTGATTGTATTTGTATGAGAGTGTATACTCTATGCCTTTGTATTCAAGTATGATTATGTATTCGAGTGTATACACTGTGACTTGTATTTGTATACAAGTGTATACTCTATGACTTTGTATTCAAGTATGATTATGTATTCGAGTGTATACTCTATGACTTGTAATTATATTCAAGTGTATACTCTATGACTTGTATTTGTATTCGAGTGTATACTCTATGATTTGTATTTGTATTCGAGTGTATAGTCTATGACTTGTACTTGTATTCAAGTGTATACTCTATGACTTGTATTTGTATTCAAGTGTATACTCCATGACTTATATGTATTCAAATGTATTCAGGTGTATACCTTGTGAATTATGTATTCATGTGTATAACTTGTATTCGAGCATATTCAAGTGTATATTTTGTAGCTTATGTGTATTCAAGTGTATACATTGTGGCTTATCTGTATTCGAGTGTATACCCTGAGGTTGTGTACTCATGAGACTTATGTATTTAAGTGTATACTTTACAACTTACATGTATGCTTTGTGACTTGATGTACTCGTAAGTATACCTCATGTATTATTTGCTTCTTGTATATACTCGCTTGAGTTGGTTGCCTACATGCTTGAGCTACTTGCCTACTCGCTTGAGTTGGTTGCTTGCATGCTTGAGCTACTTGCCTACTTGCTTGAGCTACTTGCTTGTCTACTCGAGATACTTGCCTACTTGCTTGAGCTACTTGCTTGTCTACTTGAGCTACTTGCCTACTTGCTTGAGCTACTTGCTTGTCTACTTGAGCTACTTGCCTACTTGATTGAGCTACTTCCTTGTCTACTTGAGCTACTTGCCTACTTGCTTGAGTTGGTTGCTCACATTCTTGAGCTACTTGGTTGTCTACTTCAATTTTATTATGTAACTAAATGGCAATGCATGTAACCTACAAATTGGTGCATTCACTTCTATATATAACATCCTGAGGAGATCACTCACCACCATTCGACCTTGAGGTGAAAAAGGGAAAAACATTTCATCTAAGAAAGATATCCAAAACATCATTAAAGAATTCAATTGAGATTTAGGACCACTAAGGTATCATAGCAACCTAGGAGGGTCAATCTCTTAAAAGCCAAAACCACAAACTTGTGAGGACATAATAAAGACAATTCCATTTTGAGATCAATTACATGCCAAAAGGTAAAACTACAAGATGACAAGTACAAGATTGAATTTCATAATCAAAGATCAAGATAGAATCTTGGAATCACAATCATTTTCTCTTCACTAAAACAGGTTCACCCGGAATCAAACTATGACTTTGTCTCAACACATTGAAGGTAAGCGTTAAAGTGCAAGGTAACTCGTTGTTATTGCTTGATGACAAGCAATTTTGAGTGGGGAGGGCTGTCATGTCCCCATATTAAGGCATTGTTTAAATTAAAGATTTAAATGCCATGATAAAGGCAGAGAAGTTGTTTCCTTCAAATATAGTGTTTGTCATCGTCAATCGTGTATATAAACAATAATATTAAATAATATTATTTTATAAATATTTTATATTTATGGTATTTATAAATGATAATATAAATACAAAAATAATATTATCAATATTGATATTATTATTATAATTACAATATAGTATATTAATAAATATATTTATATATTTAAACAATAATATAAATATATAAATATAAATATAAATAAGAAATATTATTATAATCATTTATTATAATAATATAATAAATATAATAATAAATATATTATAGATTATTATAATAATATAATAAATATAATAAGTATATTATAAATATAAATATAAAAATAAATTCCCCGACACCATTTGCCGCATGGGACGGGGAAGTCAAAGTGAGGTGGCCAAACTTGAAAATTCCAAATTAGAGCCATTGCATAATAAAGGCCGAAGAAAAAAAGAAAAGGAGAGCAAACACCATTTGGGTTGCCCCAACGATCAGAAGACTAAAACTGAATTTCAATGGTGCGGAAAAAGGCAACCCGAGTGCCTCCAGAGCTAGTGTTATCATCCGTGACTCTCATGGTAGGATAGTTTGGGCCCTATCTAAGAAACTGCCCGTAGGAATGAACAATGAGGCAAAATTCTCTGTGCTCCTCCAAGGGCTACGGCTTTGTAAAGAAAAGTGTCTAGAAAACATTGAAATAGAAGGGGACTCTCTCATATGCATTCGAGCCATAATAACGAAGAATATTACTAATTGGAGACTAAAGTACATAGCCAAAGAGATCTGGGATTGCCTAAGATATCTGGGAAGTACAATCATTTCCCACACTCTTCGAGAAGGAAATAAATCAGCAGATTTCTTAGCGAACTAGGCCTGCGTGCAAACGGAGGACAAAGTCGTGGCAGAATCCAATGAGCCCTGGTCCGGATTGCCTCTTGATGAATGGTCATAAGGTGAAATCAATAGATATGGGCAGTCGAGCAGGGAATCTCTACCTCACACTAGTTTTGACGGCATCCTTCAAGGATGATTATTCTCAAGATTACATAAGGCAGAGACTCCATAGCCCAAGCTCACATCTGCAATGGAGGTCGAGTGTGAGTGTATATGCCAAAGAAGGGTGGAAGAGAGTACTAAGAGCTCCAAGGATTCAGCAGAGGAAGGCAAAGACAGATCTGCGAAGCTGGGAGGTGATGACCAGGGTGGCAACAATGTTGGTCAGTCAGAGGAAACTAAAATCAAGCAAATCAAATGGCTCTTTTAGGCAGAGGATGATGCCACAACGAAAGTAATCTTGAAAGTCATTAGGGCTGCTAATCTCCCGGAAGGCCATATACATGACGAGACTATCTATGAGGAGTTTCTATCCACCAGCGTGCTCATCCTCAGAAGGAAGGCTCGGGGGAAAATCATTGTCAACTCTTTGGTCAAGGAGGAAATGAAAGAAGTAGCATATGCTATCATCTCAGCCTTCAATAAGAGGCCAACCAGGGGCTCGATTGCTGGAATATTCAGTGCTGCTCCTATCAACAAGAAACAAGACCCCCCAACCATCTCTGCCCAGGCCCTGGTTCTCTTCTGGGAAGGTATCCAGAGGAACAACATGGAGACTTTTGCCTTCTTCATAAGCCATTATGGTGGTCTTATATCCCCAACTCAGGTGGAAAGGTCTAGGGAAGTAGCTGAAGGTCTAAGGGTGCTATGGCACTCCTAATCTCAATGTAATAGCCAATTTGGCACTATCATACTACTTTAGATAGCAGGTTTTTGTATTTCTGTTACTATAATAGAAAGGGAGCTACCCCTATGGTAGCACTTATCTATCAAAAGAAAAAATAAATATAAAAATAAATATTAATAACTTAAATATTATTATAATTATCATCATATAAAATAAATATATATTATGGCAAAAGCCTCATGTTTTAAAAGAGAAGAGGTCCAATTAGTAAAGATGGTAAGCTCCACGTAAGACAATAGATCATGGAATACAAAGGTACGGTTTTAAATAAGGTACAATCTCATATAAGACAGAAGTGTCTTATTTAAATCGTAGAAAGGTTATACAATTAGTAAAGGAGTAATTAAAGATTTAAGGCAGTGATCATTACAACAATAAGTGGTAAAGATTTAAAAGAAAATAGAAATTACTATGCCATAAGAAGTAACAGTTAATAAGGAGGTAGCAACAATCTATGAAGAGGTGCCTCTTCAATAGAGAGCTCTCCCAAGCATCACAATCGTTCAAGGAATTGCCGCTCCTTGTAAAGGTATAAAGGGAATATATCATCAATCCTCTCAAAAGGCATCTCAAGGCTAATATCAAGGAATCATCAATCGAATACAAGTAAAGTTTAGCAGATAGGAATGAGGAATAATTACCATAGAAATCCATCAGCAGCTCATTCAAAAATCAACATCTCTCATATTCAGATAATCAGATTGTCAATCTCAGCCTCTCTTATCAGCGATCCATCATAGCAGGGAATTATCTTACTCATATTCTAGATTATCGATTTCCTCTCAATCAACTTTCTAACGGATAGCATTGATAATCAAGGCAACAATTATAAAGAGGCATTGTTCTCAGCATCGTCAGCAACATCCAAGGATCGACCATCAAACTTATATCGAACTAGTGATACATAGTGATCTCAACAAAGATTCGATCAACATAATTCAAGGTATGATTGTTTATATCATAGACCTTATCGTTGCAAATTATCCTAGTCAATTATATTAATAATAAATGGATCGAATGCCTAATGTGTTAAGTATAAAAGAATAGAATAAGAGTATCAAATGAACAACCTTAGTTAATGCTGATTTAATGGATGACATTATAGACGTATATGAATTGAAGTAAATGCTATCATTGTTATATTCATGGATAAACTATATTGAAATGGGAATGTAGTAAGTATATGAATAAGCATAAAAAATTAAATTGAAATATAAAGCCAAGTATAAGGCCAAAAATATAATAAGGTTCCCAAGGAGGAACAAGAATAATGATACCATCTTGTGATCTGGGGTAGGATCACAAGATAGGAATAATGAATAGTGATTTATGACTCATGAACTCGTGATATATTTGAAAAGAGGTGTTTGAGCCTCATCCTTAATCACCTTATCAACCTATGAGTATGGGGGTTAAGTTAAGGAAGTGCAGAAATTAGACCTAGGTGACCCTCAAGTGGATGAAGAACACCGCGTGTTGTGTGAAGTCCCTTGAGCCAAGAGACGAAGAACACCACGTGTAGTGTGAATCTCTTAGGCCTAAGGTAATATGAACTCATAATTATTATAATGTGCCCAACAGATGGTGACTCTCAAGTAAGTGAGGAATATCGCATGTAGCATGAAGCTTCTTGAGCCAAATGGTGAGGAACACCGCGTGTAGTGTGAAACCTTTGGACCTCCAGATGAGATGGATATACCAGCGCCTTAACAAACCATGCTCATACGGAAATAGGGTTGATTAATGATAGGGCTACTCAAGGACTCCCTCGAAATAGATCATGGGAACTATGAATGAAAGAATGTGAATATGAAATGCATGAACTTAATATGAATCATGATTATAAGTGGAAATATGAAAAGTATGTGATTATGATTATGAGATTACAATCCTTAAGTGTAAATGTGGAAAGTATATGGATTTGAAATTTGATTATTAACTCTAATTATGATATGGAAAGAAGAATTGAATACTAATGTTCTCTTTTGTAAGTTGAAATTTTGTGCAAGGTTGTGAATTTTTTGACTTGCTAGAAGGGGACATTACATGTTCACACCATTTTTCTAATCTCCTTGTATTTCAATAGTAATTATCTTTATCTCCATAAGGTAAACAATTTGGGAATATTTATCTTCCCATGTAAAACAAACAATGCAAGTTAAACGATTTGGGTATATTTATCTTTATTTAAACAATTTGGTTATAGTTATCTTCCTGATTAAAATAAATAATGCAAGTTGAAATGCTATAAAATTCCTTGAAAACTGGGGTTTATAAAATTCCTTATAAGATGGACACTTCAGTTAAAACATTGTCAATTGTGTGTTTGAGATTTATACATAAAAGGCCTTAAATGTCACATAAATTGTCATGCTACAAGGTGGCATTAAAATTTATTACAATCTAAAGTAGAGCACAACAATAATTTGTGGAAATTTATAATTAGCACTAAAAAAATGTACTACAAAATGTAGAATGCAAGAAAGGTTTTCATCATGTTTCTTGGAACCTTTGTTTCCTACCAAGAGATTCTAGTGGGTTAGGCCTTATTGATGTCGACTGAGTAAGGCATTGCTTGATGTTTTAAGTGGATTGTTAGAGCTTGTGGTGGTAATGAAGCTTGAAAAATTTTGCTTAGAAATTTCATTGCTTCTAGTTCTATGTATGTGCCTCTAGCCTCAAATGGCCTTGCTTTCCATTTCCTTGCAACTTCTCTCATGCCTATTAAAATCAATGGCACTTTTGTGACAAAAATTATTTGGTAGGATTGGGAAACTATTAAGCCTTAGCTACCATGGAATGGGGATGGATTTTATAATGGATTATCGATCAACCAACAATCTATATGGTGATCTCCTATCATCTTGTTTCATTTAGTAAGTTGTTTATGGCAACTACTTGGATGCACTCCCTTAATCTCTTAGAAGGAAAATTAGGCACCTTCAAGATGTTTACTCTAACACTAATTCCACTTGGCTTTCTTGGTCTCGGGCCAAAGTGAAGTTTAACTTAAGCCATGTTGACCAAGATCTTCCAAGTAATAATTGATGTTGTGCCTTCTTAGCATTTGCACAAAATATTTGTGTGCTTTATTAATCCTTGTTAGAAGGCTTGAAAATAGTATGTTAGTAATCCTTTCTATAATTATACTTCTAAGAAAGGATATAGGTGGGGTTTCACCTCATCTTCCCATGGTTCATAAACTAAATACTAGGTGGTCTCTTTAGTCACCCTATTTATCTTGGCTAAGTGCTTTCAATAAGTTTGGAAAGCAGTTGTGGAACCCAAAGTTACCCATTTTTCCTAGTGTTTGATTTAAGAGGGCCTTCCTATTGGTACCCATTTAATACATTTTGGTTTGTCTAATACAAGATGATTGTTTTGTGGGCAACTAGAAGTCATTCTTCATCTCTTTTGGTTTCATGTTTGTGTACAAAAAATGGATCCATGATTTTTTGACCTCTAAGGATTGAACCCTTTACTTGTTTCAATGTCATTCTTAGTTATGGGGCTAAGTTTTCTATAGAATTATCCTAAATTTGGCATGATTTTAGGTTGTAAATTATTTTTATATCTAGAAAGATAATTATTTGTTATTTTTTCTAATTTTGTTGTGGATACTAAATTTTCTATTCACTCCAAATTGTTGGTGATCTTTAATGTGCTCGTGTAGATTCAAGTTCAAGCTAGCAAGATGGCATTAGAGGTCCAACATTTATAGACCTTTCTTGATCATTGGGGGAATACCTCTTGCACAATGGCTAAGGTTCTTCTTTCTTTCCCTTCCTATGCTAGATTCCCCCACTGAGATTGATGATGTAGCTACTCTAAGTCCTCTTATATTTCCCTCACAACTATTAGAGAGTCTCCACTCCTCCATCACCATCATTGACTAGGTAATGCTTTCGTTGGACCCTACCACCACCTCTATCATTCGGTCACTAGGGTGTGTAGTCTTTGTCTATGGATCACTCTTCTACATACTTGCAATATCATGGATGGGACCCTCTTGATCAAGGGAGATTTCCTTGCTTGGCTCTTGTTGTTTTGTTGTTGTGAAATATGTAGAATTAGCCATAGGAGGTTATACTGGATGGAGATAATGTTATTCTCTATTTATAGGAACCTATGGAGGATGGAAAGGATATATTAGGTGGAGGGTAGGATAACCTGGATGGGCAACACCAACACTCCCCATCCCCAAACATTTGAATTGCCCTTGCAACATAATTGTACTAGTTTGTTTTTGTTTTTGTTGAACTAGGACTTGACAACTATATCCCTTGTGGAGTTGTGCTCTTGCTATTTTGTGTGGTTATTTCTATTTGTTAAGACTACATATTTATTTTACTCCCAACTTTACCAATCTAGCTCTACAATGCAATCCCATACTACAATATTTTTTTGAGGATCTAACCATATATACTTTAACTCTTAGTTGTAATTACACTGATAAGTGTTCCCTTAGTTAGGAACACTAGATGAAATATATACATCGATGGTAGAGATTAAAAGGACTACCATCAAACAAATCTCGACCATACAATTTGCAATAAATATATGATTGTGACATGAAACCTTTTCATGTTGCAATAAATCTATATTTGTGATATATGGAGAAGATATTGACCTTAAATTTATTACATTTTCTAAAATAATATTAATTATATAGTCACAAATGATGGGGAACCAATAAGATCTTGAGCTTATATTTATTTCTCTATTCAATTTAAATTTCTTTAGATAGAGATAAGAACTCTATTTAGTCTTCACATAAATAAACACATTTCACTTAGCTAATTTGTTGCATTTTGTCATCATTGAACAAATATGTGAATTAAATGTAATTGTTACTTTTGAGTTGGTAGATGATGTCAAAATATATATTAGTGTTTTTACTCTATGAAATGGTATGATAATTTCTAAAATTATTATGATTACCATATTTAGAAGAAATGCATAGTAAATGAGATTAAACCATTTGAATGAATATGTTTTTTATGTAATTTTCATAATTCTTGTATTTAATATTTTTTCAAAGATATGTTGGTGGGTGAATTCATGATCATTTGATCCTATGTGAATGTATTAAATGTGTTTGGATCAAAATAGATTAGATAAACAATGTTCTAGGCCTATGTTGCCTCGAAAAATATGTTATAGTTATAAACATGTAATATGGTATTTCCTTCTATTTTATCATGTTAGGCATGTGTATGAGTATATAATAGAAGCATCCTACAACTATCATTTCTTCGTAAGTGTAAGAGAGTGATTAAATTCTTTTAACCATATAGCCTATTCATTCAATCATTACACAATGAGAAAATTACAAGTAGATAACATATGATGTTTCTTACTCTCTCTCTCTCTCTCTCTCTCTCTCTCTCTCTCTCTCTCTCTCTCTCTCTCTCTCTCTCTCTCTCTCTCTCTCTCTCTCTCTCTCTCTCTCTCTCTCTCTCTCTCTCTCTCTCTCTCTGTGTCTGTGTGTGTGTGTGTGAGAGAGAGAGAGAGCATATGGCTTTTCTTGTGCTAATTATTCCATTTTTTAAGAATTTTGTGTGTGCTCAAAAAGGTTATTAAACATATTTTCATTTTATTGAGAAAAGCTTGGTAGAAGCCATTAATGGAGTCTTATAGTTTTTTGAGGAAACCTTGTACGATTTTATTTTTGTAGAAAATTAAATATAATTTTATGTTTGATTTCATAGTCGCTAGGATCTCTAATTTGATCTAATTTAGAAAACATATATTTCTCTTTACCAATTTCTATACATTTTGGCGAGGGCTTCACCATATTTGATTCCAATGGAGATCTCCTCTTCAAAGTGGGCACATATGCCTTCACTTCCAACCACCTTATTCTCATGGAAACCTAGGGTAGACTACTTTTCACACTATGCTTCAAGGTATACACATCATTTCTACATTTTGTTCTACATATTTCTATTATTTAATTGATCAAATGGTTGCATACGTTCATTTGTAGCTTCCTAGTCTACATCAAAGATGGGAAGGCTATCTTGGATATAAGTTGGATGGTCAAAAACCCCTCTTCACTATGATGAAATCTTTGATTTTACCAATGAAAGAGTGCCTCCTTTCCTTAGTTTTCTTTCTTTCTTTTCTTTATTTTCTTTGCAAGAATGGCTTTTTTAATCTTTTGGTGAGAGGATTTTGTGCAAGTGAAACACAAGTGTGGCAGCATGAGGATGATGCTTGGCAAAGATATTCTCAGTCTATGTATTGAGCATAACTTTGATCATGTTTTCATGATGGATTTGATTATTGTGCTCAAACAAATCTCCCTAGTAGCAATGACCTTCCTTGTGTGAATGGATCACACAAAGGATGATATAACTACATCACTCTCCTCTATTGCCCAATGCTAAAAGAGTGAAGCACTTCTCTTTAAATTTTCTATATTTGTGCCCAACCTAACAATTGCTCAGTTGTGGAAATATTCACCAAAAATTTGATTGTTGTTATATTAATTTCATTCTTAGCTTTAATATTCTGTAATGATGTACTAATTTTATTCTCAACTTTAATATTCTTTAAAAATATTGAATAAGATTATTTTAATTTTATGTTGTCAATTTATGACCTTAGGATTAAAATACTATTTTTTGGGATATATTTCTTTTATTTAACCATTTCATGTTACTATGTCAATCGTGATACAAACGTGGTAGACTACGTAGAGAGGTTTTGTGCACAAGGTGTTCCATCTCTCTACACTCTACTTAAACATCACACTCTTCAACGACTAAATAGTCAATAGCAATTTTATACTTCATTCCTACCAAAAAGTGGTAATTAATGAAGTCGATTTCTTTCCTAAATATTGAATCCATTTTAGGCATTTTTACATAGATTTTAATTTTAATTATTTCTCTACTACTTTACAATAAGGATTGTAGTTATTTCTACAAGGAATTATAGGTACATTACTTAGAATATTGGATAGGTTGACATTCAAACTTAGAACCTACTTGTGACTAGTAAGATTTTCCACCATTGAGCCACTTGCCCTTTCACAATAGAAACTTTCAAATTCTATCAAGAAGTGTATTTGAATTCCAGCACACCCTCTAAGGTACATTCATGTTGAGATCAACCATAATATCAAATTCAAAATTTGAGACATAATATAATTTAGTTCAAATTTCATAATAGAATTTAGTTAGATATATGATTTTTAGTTCTAGTTATTTTTCTACTACTTTACAATCAAAGTTATTTCAATCATTTCTATCATATACATAATACATTTAATAAAATGCATACATTTTGAATAACTTTTTATGTAATAAAAAATCTATAAAGTGACAGGATCCAATTGCTAACATATAATTAAAAAAGAAAGATGATGCAGGATGAAAGAACTGGTACCACACTATCCCACAAGTGCGTGCATGTTGATAGCGTTCAAGTAATGTAGAGACAATTATGCATTCGTCCAAGGCCTTCATTGTCCCCATTGTAAAAACTACGTACGCCCTTCTCACAACTAATCTAATCTTAGTTTGGACGTTACACCAACTTATCTTTAGCGATTTAAGTGGTCCATCTCAAAAATCTAAATTGACGTTTTCTTGAGGGGGGGCTTTCAATCAGATATATTATTCCACAATCTACAAACATCATTTACTAAAATATATGTTTAATGAGTAAATCTACAAATATCATTTACTAAAATATATATTTAATGAGTAAATCTACAAATATCATTTACTAAAATATATATGTAATGAGTATACTACGAAAGTGAGTAGGTACGAGGTTGACAAGCTAAGCCACCTTGTTCAAATATGGGTCATATATCCACAAAGTAGTATGGAAGTCATGGTTTTGATTTGTCCAATACATATTGGGTTGGTTGAAATATTGTTTTTTTTTGTTTTATTAAATGTGACTTGAGAAGTGGGTAGTCTTCGTAAGTTGGTGGAGAAAATTGATTTTGTGGCTTTATTTTTTTTTGGCTTACTTTAAATAGTGAAGAATTGACCATGATAACCCACTCATGTTAATCCTAGTGAAGAATGGACACTTTCTAACTTAAAAATGAGACAAGTTTTATTAACTTGGTTTCTCATATTTCAAGTCATTGTAAATTTCTTGTGACCTATCAATAAAGGTGGTATTTTGGGTATTCATAGGATTTGTAGTGGATTTTATCATTTTCTTCTTTTGAGTGATTTGGTATATAATTTTTTTTTTTTTGGTTTTAAATTAGAAGTATGTAGCATTTAATGACATTATTTTTTGTTTTTTAAATGTGTAATGGTAAAATTTGTTTATTTATGTTAATTTTTATTTAGTTCTGGGTCTATTTCAATGGAATGACTTAAGATAAGTATATATCGATAAATGATACAAATTTGTGTGAGGTTGGGTTCATTTTTTGATCCATCGCTCTTCTCCATTTACACTCATTATCATACATCCAACCACATCTTATCTAGATCTGCAATGTTAGTGTAAATGGGGTTCTTTATCTAACTAGTTCATTTCCTAGCTAGTTCTCCGTTTAGGTCATTTTCACACTAGGTTAAGTTTACTTAGGGACTTTTTCACTTTATCTCATATTGGTTGTATTTTTAGTCTCTTGGGTGGTAAATCCTATATATACTCACCCATCACTCTCATATGAGCATCTCACCTCATTCTTGTATGATATGCATTTACATTCAATAGAATACAATTTATTCTATCATTCTTTATTTTCTAGCTTTGCTTTCCTTTCACTCATTTGCATTCTTGGGTGGCTTTTCAACCAAATATTACATGGTATCTGTGATGGGTAAAATGTGGATTAATCAATAACAATAACAAACCCAATACATCAATGAAATATGAAGGAAAAGGATATTTAAAATAGCAAATAGAAATACTTACAACCTTTACCTTACGCCTTCCATTGTTCGCCTTTTCTTTCTTGATCTTGATGGAGATGAATGTTGGCCCTCAGGAAGCTTGCTTCCTTGCTTCAAATCCTCAAGATGACAAGGAGAAGTTGGCTCTGATACTTTGTGTGATTGAAGATGAGCTTCAACACACTAATGAAATAGATGATATGAAGTGCTATGGTGATGGGGGTGCCAATGGCGCACTATATTTTCTACAGCATAAGTTTACTCAAACGATGGATATGATATGAGATAGAAGAATAGAAGGGTATTTATAGAGTTGGGTGAGAAGAGATCAATGGTTGAGAAGAAATAAGAAGATCAACGTAGGAGAATGTTCATGCAAACGTGCGTGAATAGAAGAAGGACATGTGTCATTCAAAAAGAAGCTTTGTTTGAGTTAAATGCTCTCGAGAATGAGTTTTGTTTTTCTTAAATTAGAATTTATTTTTCTAATTTAAGAGCAAAGTTGCTTTAAAGTTGCTTTAACTCAGCGTTTGCTTTTGTATGACAAGAGGAATTTATTTTTAGAAGATATTGAAGATTCTTTAGAAGATAAGAAAGTATAATTAAATAAATAAATTTATTTAATTACTTGTAGAAGATTTGGAAGATAAGAAAGCAAATTAAATAAATTTATTTATTTAATTTATTTTTAGAAGATTTGGAAGATAAGAAAGCAAATTAAATAAATAAATTTATTTAATTTACTTGCACATGATTTTGGAAGAATAAATAAAATATTTAATTATATTTTATTTTTGGAGAGTGAGAGGATTTAAATAAATTTAATTTATTTATTTAAATTTGGAGGAATGAACAACTTAATTAAATAATTAGAAATTATTTAATTGTTTGGGAGAAATAAATTAAATAAAGGATTTTATTTAATTTTGACTTTAGAAGAAGTAATTAAATATTTTTGATATTTAATTAATTTAGAGAAATACGAATTGAATAAATAAATTTAATTATTTATTTATTGATAGAGGAAATAGACTTAAATAAATATTAAAAATATTTATTTGGACAGAGTCGTGTCATTTTTAGGTGTATACAATATCAGAGTGGTTGTGAGTTGTGGGTTAACAATCTTTTTAAGAAATTTGGGAGTGTAGAGCTGTTATTTTTTGAAGCACATGAGTATGCTCTTCTCTTATATCCTCACATGATTTGGAGAAATTAAAAAGTGTGGAGAAAATACTAGTTCTAGGGGTTCTTATTTTGACTTGTCAGTTGTAGATTTTTTGGAGTTTCCTGGAGACATTATGAGCTCACCATTAAGTCCAAAGCAACTGAGATAGTCATATTTGCCTTTTCTTTCATTTGATTCAGACACCAGAGGTCAGATCTACAAGGGTTTAAAGCGGGAGGTTCATTGCCAGATCTAACAAGAGCCATCATTTTAGACCATTTTGGGTCAAATATGACCCTGCCATTACGCTCAGAAGGCCTAAAAAGTTAAGTCTGAGGGTTTGCCCTCACCGAGCCCCCCCAACAATGGCATTTCAAAAACCTCCCTAAACGCCCCCCTAAGATCAACTATCAAATCGTCAATTTTGGACAAAGTTACTTGAAGAGGCAAAAAAAATTGTCCGAGAAGTCGTACGACCCTTGTGAATAGTCCTTATGAGGCACATTTTTCAAAATTTCATTTCTACAATTTTTATTTTTGTATCAAAAAAATTCATATATATATATATATATATATATATATATATATATATATATATATATATATATATATATATATATATACACTTGTGAAAAATAAATCGCATTTGTAATATTGTAAAGTTTTTTTAAAAAACAAAAAAAAAGGGTGTAGGCATGTACTAGGCACAAGGTACACCATTGTGTACAGAGTGTACCACCCTTACACAGGGCCCCACACCTTAATAAAAGGTCATGGACCCTTTAATAAGGGTCCGGGTGTGGCCTTTGGCTCCCAACCCTTTGTTATTCGACCTTTTGGCCCCTTCATTTAATCAATCTCCAAACATTTCATTCAGCCTTTAAACCTTGAAGTCTATGCCTCGATCTTTATGCCTATACTTTGGCACCTCCGCCACATTTGGTGACATGTTTGGCAAGTCCTCTATTTTTGGCATCAACTATCTCCTCCAGTTTTAGCAGTATAACCAACTTTGGTAGAGTTCCATATTTAGTTGGAGGATTGTAAATTTGGTAGTACTGTTAAGTTTGGTGACAGTTCCACCAAAATTGGTGGCAAGAAGGACTCTGTAAACTTGGACCCCTCTCTATTGGAGTTTCTGGATTTGAAGACCAACTTTGAAGACTCATATCTTGGGCTCATGACCACTGTTTTTCGAGCAACTTTTTTTATTTGAGTTATTTTTAATTTTGATGCACAAATTTTTAAAAATTTGTAGATTTTCACATGTGACACTGCACAATTATCATTTTGGAAACTTCAAAAACTCATAACTTTCTCATACGACCTTGAATCGAGGTGATTCTTTTTTGAAAGTGCATGATTTTTTGTGTACTACACATTGGTGCTATTTATTTCACTTGGTATTTCTCCAAAAGTATATTTTCAACATATACTCATTTATGAGGATTTGTAAAAGTATTGAAGTCAAGTCCACTTGACATTTCTTACTAGTGGAAATTGTAAACCACACTAAATATAAAGTGTCAAATCATATTTCTTGGGGATTCTTTGATTGGGTAATCTGGAGGGGGTCTTTTGGTGTGTTTATGCTTGTGCATCTCTTTCTGCTTGTGCTCTCTTTTCCTTCACAAATGGGTCACTTTAAGTTTCCATTTCTAACACCATACAACTAAAACACATGGCATCATAATGCATGAAACACCTTAATGCAACTTGGATATGCACCTTATGTTGAACAAAAGGTACTTGAACCCATATATAAGGAAAAGGTCCAATGGATGCTTGAACATACAAAAGCTCTTGGTTGTGTTAGGAGTCTAGTTTCCTTTGATAATGTGTTTCAAATTGATGGACGTACAAATTCACATGATGCATGAGAAAAATTAAAAACTCTATATGGTACAACTGATGAAGTAAGAAGCTATCAAATTGACACTGAATTGATGAGTCTTGATCCTAAGTGTTTTGACAAAATCCAGGACTATGTTACAAAAGTCAATGACCCTAGAGAATAATGCAAAGCATGTGGGATTGAGAAAAAGGACATTTGACTTATCTTTAGTACTCTCACAAAACTTGGACCTGAATATGCAGCCCTTATTTCTAGCTTTCACACTCATAGGTTGACTATGGGATAAACATACACTATGCCATCTTTTGCTTCATTTTTTGAAATGTTGATGCATGAACAGGGGAATCTTTTTTCCATGGGTCTCCTTAAGTCATCTCAGTCTCAGGATTTATTAGTTGTTTAACCAAAGGAATAGAAAGAGTCGGGGAAACTTGACAAGAAACAAAAGAAGTCCAAGAAGAAGTCATAGAAAGATCAGGCACAATCTTTGTCTGCCCCAAAAAGCAAACTCTAACTCCTTTTCTTCGAAGGGGGATTCTCAAAAGAAGGAAAGACCAACTTGTAGCTACTACAAGAAGGTTGATCATGAGGAACACTCTTGTCACAAGAAGCAGATCAATGAGCTGAAGCATCTTCTAGAAAAAGAACAACATTAACCTACATTCTTCTATTGCTCAACAATCGTCTACACCTTCAAAATTAGGTAAAAAGAAAGCAACTGCACTTGTTTCTTCTACAGATTCTTCTCAATAGTGGCTTCTTTACTTGAGTGCAACACATCACATGGGTTCTGACAGAGAAAAGTTTTCTTTGTTGGAGCTTTGTTTTGTACCCCACATGCTCATTGGGGATGATTCTCTAATGGATGTCATTGGGAAAGGTTCAGTTGATGCTAACACTGGTACATTTGAGGATGTTCTCTGTGTGCCTAATAAGTCAGCCAACCTTCTCATCATCTACCAGACCACCCAGAATTGAAGGAAAGTTGAATTCACTCCAGATTCTATTACCATCAGGGATCTTAAAGATAATGCACTCCTTGTGGTTGGTAAGATTGATCATGAGTCTTGACTTTGTGCTTTCTCTCTTTTTGTACCTGATTCATATTCTACTTCTTTGCTCACCCATTCGGATTCAATGAGCAAACTATGGCACGAGCGGTTTGGCCATCTCAACTACCGCTATCTTTAGTAGCTCAACATGCAGGACACGGTCACAGGTCTTCCTTAGATCAGTTTCTCAGATGGAGTTTATTTGGGTTGTGCCTTAGGAAAGCATCCTAAGTGAAAGTTCGATAAAGGGGAGGGTTGGAAGGCTTCAAAAATATTTGAGCTAGGTCACAATGACTTGGTGGGTCCCTTTTCATCCTTGTCTTTTGAACAGTAAGGCTTGCTATTTTATCACCTTTATTGATGGCGTTTCCAAATACACATGGGTCTACTTTCTTTGGTAGAAAGGTGAAGTTTTTGATAGGTTTTAGGAGTTCAAGGATCGTGCTGAGAAATAATATGGGAAGTGCATCAAAATTCTTCACACAGATAATGGAAAAGAATATGTGAACCAACGCTTTCAACAATTTTTAACTCTTGAAAGGATTGATATTCAACATACTATTGCCTACAACCTTAGCAGAATAGTGTAGTAAAGAGGAAAAATAGGTCCCTGAAAGAGATGGTTGGTTGCATGATCCAAGCACGCTCCCTTGCACTTGAATATTGGGCATAAGTTATCAACTATGTTGCTCACATCCAGAACATAGTTCCTCATAAGGCATTGCAAGGCATCACTCCCTTTGAAGCCTAGTGTGGCAAGAAACCTGTTGTGCAACACTTCAAAGTTTTTGGCTCCCTAGCATGGGCACACATTCCTTCAAAGAAGTGCAAGGTTTTAGAACCTTAGAGTCAACCCTGCATCTTTATTGGATACCCCGATGGTGTCAAAGGATATCAACTCTGGAATCTTGAGACACATGAGATCTTCACTGATTGAAGTGTGCAATTTGAGGAAAGATCTCCTAGCTTGGCCTCCCATCATCCTTCCTCCACAATGGATTGAGATGATAGTGACTCAGAGGATTTTCCTCCAACTTCCTCTACTCATAAAAATGTTCATGAGGTTCCATCCTCCCCTTCACATATTTTAAATTTTGAGGTTGAGAATTCTCCTCCTCCATCCCCTACTATGCCTCGATGGTATCATTAGACACTTGAGTCTACAGGCACTCTTGTTGGGGATCCTTCAAATACTCGGAGGACTCAGCCACAACACTAGGATATTCTACATTCCTACATTGCCACAACTTTAGATCCACAATCCTTTTGTGAAGCATCAGGTATTGCTAAGTGGGATTCAACAATGGAGGAAGAGTAGAACTCTTTGATTTGGAACAAAACATGGGATCGTGTTCCACTTCCTAAGGGAAGAAAATTGGTTTGGTGTAGGTGGATCTATCGAATCAAATTTGTAGTGGATGGATCAATTGACAAGTTTAAAGCACGACTTGTGGCCAAAGGTTTCTCATAGGTTCCTAGTGTTGACTACACTGAGACCTTTGCCCCAGTTGCCAAAATAAACTCCATTCACCTCATACTTGCTATTGATGTAGCTCATGGTTGTGTTGTACATCATATGGATTTGAATAGTGCATTTCTTCATGGGGATCTATAGGGGGAGATTTACATGGATTGGCCACAAGGATTTGTTTAGGATTCTTCACTAGTTTGTAGATTGCAGAAGTCTTGTTATGGCCTCAAATAGGCCCCACGGGCTTGGTATGCCAAGGTGGACTCATTAATTCTCTCAACTAGGTTCTCTAGATGCCACTTAGATCTAAATGTCTACATCTTAAGACAAGAGGATGCTCTTCTATTCCTAGTTCTCTATGTTGATGACTTGATTGTCACAAGGAGCATCTCATCCATCATTACGAGCATCAAGATTACTTTACATGATAGGTTTTCCATGACTGACTTGGGTTTTTTGCACTACTTTCTCGGGATTGAAATCACTCAAGCCTATTATGAGATCTCTCTTACGTATCCCAAGTATGCTCTTGATCTTCTCTCTTTTTCACATGACCGGTTGTAAGCTTGCACCTACTCCCTTTCTGTCTGGAGTCAAGCTTGAGGCAAAGCGTTCCACACCATTGGTTGATGCCAGTTTGTATTGTTAGCTTTTTGGTAGCCTACCTGACTCATACTTTCCCTAAAATTTCATTTGTAGTTGGCATTGTTTCATGATTCATGATGGAGCCAGATGATCTTCACTGAAAGGTAGCCAAACATGTTCTACACTACATACAGGGCACTCCCAAGTACAAGATTCACTTTGCAATGGGCATAGGTTCATATTTGATTAGATACATAGACTCTAATTGGGCTGGTGATCTTGATGATCACAAGTCCACATATAGCTACAATTTTCACCTTGGTTCTAGTCCCATTTGTTGGCAGAGTAAGAAACAACAAGCTATTGCTCTTTCTTCAACTAAGGCTAAGTATTAGGGGTTGTCAATACCACCACTGAGGCTATTTGGCTTCCAAATATCCTCACTGAACTTGGCATCACTTTTCAAAATCCATCATTCATCTACTATGACAACCATAGTGCCATACATATCTCAAAGAATTAGGTCCATCATTAACGGACCAAGCACATTGAGCTCCACACGCATTTTCTCAGGGAGTTGATTCGAGAGTAGGTCATTGATTTATGCTATTGTCCTATAATAGAGTAGGTTGCAGATATCTTCACCAAACCTTTCACTAAGAGCAAGTATGTTTGTCTATGATCTCTCTTGGGGATGCAAGGCATTTCTTTCTATGGGATAACTTAACCCTTCTTGCTTCATCCTCTCATGGGGGAGTCTTTTCCCATGGGATTTTCTCCTTCTTTTATGTTTGAGGGAATCTTTTGTACATGGGTAACTCATCAAGCCTAGTTGTCGGAACCCATCTTTGCATTTATTTTCCCCTAAGTTGCACTTAAGGGGGTGTTAGTGTGGACATGATTCTTTATCTAACTAGTTCATTTCCTAGCTAGTTCTCCATTTAGGTCCTATTCGCACTAGGTTAAGTTTAATTAGGGACCTTTCCACTTTATCCCATATTGGTTGTGTTTTTAGTCTCTTGGGTGGTAAATCCTATATATACTCACCCATCGCTCTCATATGAGCATCTCATCTCATTCTTGTATGATTTGCATTTCCATTGATAGAATATGATTTATTCTATCATTTCTGGTTTTCTAGCTTTGCTTTCCTTTCACTCATTTGCATTCTTGGGTGGCTTTTCAGCTAAATCTTACATGCACATATTCCTATATGCTTGATATTTACTATGCCCCCCATGTCAAAACATTCATTCTCCACATTGATATTAATATTTCATTACCCCAAGTCAATCTCATGGTGTAGGATCAATCCCACACTACACATAATTTGACCCTTGAAATTCAAAAATTTAAATTCAAATTTTGCTAACTCCCACCCATTTTATTCTCTCCATGAGTTGACTTGGCACATGTTTCATGTGATTTGTTATTATGTATTAGTATGTAAAGGCATTCAATGTGCATTCATTATCATCGATGGTCAAAGGGAAAAATCTTATGTATTGCAAAGAAGAATCATTGTAGGAATCCTTAAATTTAGAGCACTAAAAGGAACCTAAATTGCATCAAAGTCATTTAAATCATTTGCAATGTTTGAGATTGTTGTCTTCAATATTTTCATGACTATAAAGCCAATCCAAACAAAAGGGTCAACTTAGGAGAGCTTGGCCCTTGTGTTCAGATTTGCATCATGTGGAACTAATCCAAAGATATGGGATTGACCTACAACAAGTTACAAGTCTACAACTTCCCCATATATTTTTAAATATTGAACTAGTCCTTAACAATTAACAAAGAAAAGATTTTAAGGTGAATCAATCAGTAGATGCACACATTCAAATATGCAAAATCTGTGGGTTACAGATCAGATCTGTGTCATGTGGAACTAATCCAAAGTTGTGGGATTGACCTACACCAAGTTATAAGTCTACACAAAATTTCATACAATTTTGTAGATTAGAAGCACTTCTTTTTTGTATCTAACAACTCAAATCTACACTACGTTAGAATTATTCTTCATTGTTATTCTTAAAGCTAAGTACCCTAATTCCTTTGTAATTAATTTCCTAAAATAACATTATTTTACATTAAGATGTAAGTGCTTCTAGATTTTTAACTGTGTAGTGGTTTTTACATCAACGTTTCGGATCACACTCTATGATCCATCATCAAGATGAAGAGAGTAGCAGAGAAGAATGAAAATGGTAAAATGTAGACCAAAAGCCAACTAAATAGAAGAAGAGGGAGAGGGAACATGAAAGCCAAGGGACCAGAAAGATTAAGGAGAAATAGGGAAAGCATAAATATATATGAGAATGAAATTATCAATAAATATGAAAATATGCCTATATAAATATATGGGATATAAGTATGTAAGCATATCTAGATATTTGAATATGTATGAACATATTTAAATATATGGGAATATGTTAATATGAAGGAATAAATAAAATGAGAAAAATGAGAAAAACTTATATGGAAAAGTGAATACTAAAATTATAAATATGAATAGATAGATAAAGAAACATACCAATTAGAAATGTGATATAATATAAAGGACAAAATTCATATGTATTAAGTATAGAAATAAAACAAACCTTAGAAATTTAAAAAAATGCATATATATCTATGAAATATGCATGCCTATGTGCCTACCAAAACATGAACAAATACATCTACATGTATGAGTTCATGCATGCACATATATACATGCATGCATGCATACATACCTACCTGTTACTAAATTATGTTCACACCTAATTTAGCAAGGCCTAAACATCAATTGTATAGATATATATGCATTTTTTGAATTTCTAAGGTTTGTGAAATCATCTAGGGACAAGAATTTGAAATATGTGATTTTGAAATATGCATGCCTATGTTGACAGAAGACAAGTGCAAAATCATGTAATAGCTCAAGCTGAGCTGTTACATTATCCTGGTAAGTGAAATCATCTACGGACAAGAAAAAAAACAATCCAAGAATGAAGAGAATTGATGGAGTTCATGTTCCAGTTGTTGATTATTCATTATGTTTCAGTGCAAGTAAAAGAGGTATTTATAGACTGTCAAATTATACATCATGTTTTATACATATGTTCCAGAGGAAGATCAGTTGTTCTATGCTATGTATTTGATTCAGAAAGTGAAATATACATAAGTCATTGCATAGAATGAGATAGTTCATTGTATTCAAAAGAATGTATAAAAGTGTCCCAAACAAGTTGTGGGAGTAACTGAAATAGGCAACATAAGAGTAAATTTTACTTTTGAAAGAAAAGAAATGCATAGGAAAAGAAGAGGGACCTGTCATTGCCTGTGAATGACGAATCTCGTGGTTGAGCTGGTTACTATCTTCCTACATCTGTTTGAGCTCCAACGTACCTAGAAAATAGATTTTGTTAATGCTCAGGGTACCAAGTCTTTTCATACACAATCAAAACTTCAAAAGTACCATTCACTTTTATGTAGCAGCAGTATATCAATAATCATATCAGCATAAGAGAGGTTGGAATGAGTAGACTAAAGTGTTATTTCAAAAAGAGATAGATCCATACAAGTAACCCCACATCATGAATCAAAGATATGTTTCATATGCTAACATGTTTGTTCACTGTGTAGGTATAGGTGAAATCCTTATTTCTGAACTATCTATATTTGAGATCATACCATGTGGAGTTAAATGGGCTCCCACGAGGGTTGAGCCTAGCATGCTGCACTTTCAACTTTTGAGGAGAAATTAGGATAAGAAAGTCATGACATGTAGTCATTTTGATACAATATCTTATAATCTATATTAGCAAAATGATGATGTCACTACTATAGATTACAAGATATTGTTGGCAACATGACTGGAAAAGGAACATATCATTGATTTGTCAAGTCATAAAGATCATAAGATGCCTATATATAATGATTCTTACTCATAAGATGCATGAAGCCAACAAACAGTCCAAAACAATCATGCAATCAACAGTCAAGGGTTATGGCAGTCAGTAAGAAATCAAGGACAATGGGTAGAACATCATGAATGATGGATTCAAGTCTTGAAGAGATGGTTTGAGAAGTTGGGTATAAGGGTCTTATACTTGTTACAATAGAAGAAGAGCCCGTGGTTCCAAATTAGCCATAAAGAAGTAAATAGACATTCATACTAAGTGATGAGGAGAATAAATAGCAGTGAATATTGAAGGTATGGAACAATCATTTAGAAATAATGGTGTCCAGATCAAAGGAGCCTATGCAAGGTCTTGACCATAGCATTATTGCAAAGGTGTGTATAAATTTGAGAATGTATTGATGGTATCACTAAAGTTTTGTAGAGTTTATAAATTTTTGTCAAGCCTCAGAGACTCATTGTGAAATTGTAAGAACACTATCAACTCTGAAAAGTATACATAGGCCAAGAAGTTTATAAGATAGTGATATGACTGTCACACTATCAAATAAATAACAGAAAATAGTCATAAATGTCAGACTTTAGGCAAGAAAATGACAGCAATAAAGTGTTGGCAAGAGACACAGTGTGGCTTCATGAGTGTTGTCATTGATGGCAAAAAATTCCATCCCACGCATCCGCAGGACATGGTGTGTCTATACCAGAAGTTAGATTGAAGAGTATTTTAATCCGGTGACCAAGAACAGAGCATGCAGTAAGGTCTGATAATCAGGTCTGGATCTCTCAGAGGAAGTATCTCAGTAAAGTGCAGACTTGGGGAAGCCAAGAGGAGTACCATGACTAATATATTCTAGAGATTGAGCCTCCGGTGATGTAAGAGTGAAGAGATATGAGCACCTAAGTATTGGGTTCCTGTTTGGCAGAGTAGACTAAGGAAGACCTGACTGGCAGGGCATCAGATCTTAATCTGGATGAGATATTGATGGTGATCAAGAATCTTGAGGTATCATTCATGATTGGCTGACATGATTGATGACTTATATAAGCATCTCTTTGATACACATCACTTGGTAAGCAAGGATTCAGCTGACAGACCAGAGTTTAGGAAAATATTGAGTATTCTGGATGCTGACTAGAAAGATGTTGAAATCCTTTGTGTGGATATATATACCAGATGGATTTCGATGAGAAGGTGTGTGTGGTGTATTGTGAAGTGCGAAGAAAAGCAGAAAGCAGAGTGGAAGTAGTAATACAGGTCCGGTATGTGACAGGACAGCAGCACCAAGGAAGAGGAAGAATGAAGTGCAGTAGATCAATGTATTGAGCCTAACCGGAACTGAAACTCGACATATGTGGATGCTTCTCATCAGTTCAAGTATCTTGTTACTTTCTTTGTACCTTGTAGATAGTGAGTCTCTTGTAGGCAGTGAGCCTCTTGTGAGCAGTGTGCTCAGGCAGTGAGCCCTAATTGGCAAGTGCCATTTTGTATTTTTATTCTTCTAATAGAGAATACAATCTTGGGTTAATCACCCCGTGGTTTTTCCCTTAACAAAGTTTTCCACATCAAAATTATTGTGTTATGTGTATTGATTTTGTTTCTTCTTTCATAGTTATGGATGCTTATTTGTTTTGATACTTCACTAGTTGTTAAGAAGAACAGAAAGTTAAATCAATTAAGATAACTGATTCACCCCCCTCTCAGTTATCAACAATTGGTATCAGAGCCATGTTCCTCCAAATAGAGCCTAACAGTTTGAGGAAGATCTGGGAATCTCAATGGATATGTATGGTATGAGGGAACAACTCCAGTCTGCCTTAGATGATCTTGAGCAATCACACTCCGAAGTCAATAACTTGAAGGAAAGACTCAAACAGGCTGATGATTTCATAAATGAACTAAAAGAGAAACTGAGCATCTCTATGAAAAAGAGAAAGGAACTACTTCAACAATTAGCAAGTCAAAGTGAAGCCAATAATACTGATGAAGATCTGAAAGAGAAGAACAAGTTATGTGAGAAACTATCAAAAGAGGTCATTATGGTAAGACATGAAATGGAATCAGGGGTTATAAAATTCACCCAAGAAATTGAAGAGAAAAGAAAAATTGAAGACGATCTAAGACAATCTCTCAAGGAGAAGTCAGAAGACTGCCACAAGATGGATAAAATAATTAGGCATCTAGAATCTGATCTTGAAGAAGCAAGAGATAATGAAGAACAACTTGAGAATCAGATTGACACTCTTAAAAGGGATCTTCAAACAACAAATGAATACAAAGAGAAATTCAAGATAAGCTCTGCTCGACTTGAATTTCTTCTTCAAAGCCAAAAGAGGGTAAATGACAAGCAAGGCTTGGGGTATGAGAAACGTGAAAGCTCCAGATCCGGTCAGAAGAACTCTAGATCAGGAAATCCAAGGAACAGGCCTAGAAGACCTCTCGTAAGGCAATGAAATGCTCAAAGATATCCATCCTTCAATGGATACTGCCACAATTGCAATAACTTTGGTCATAAAGCAAATTAGTGCAAAAGAAGAATGAATCAGACTAATTCATCCTTCTCCGGATAGTGTTTTAACTACAAAAGGTATGGTCACAAATCTCATGAGTGTACAAATATGCAAATAAACAATTCATTCAATGGTAGATGCTTTGCATGCAATAGAATGGGACATATGGCTAATCAGTGTAGATCAAGAGGATATCAATCAAATATACAAAGAAATGTTGTTTGCTACAATTGCAATAGATCCGGTCATATTGCCAAATTCTGCAGAAGAAAGAATCGAGACAAAAAGGGTTCGGTGCATCATAATCAAAACCAAGACAAAGGAAAAGGAAAGGTGAATGCAGATGAAATTCAAAGGGAGATGAACAAGATTTGGGTGAAGAGGAATACATAAAATGTTGAGGATGGATCCGCACCAGAATTTGGTGTTGATATTCCTTCCGGAAACTAAATAGATGAGCTCTGGCTCAGGGGGAGTCACAAAAGAAAACAAGTTCCCCCAGCCAGTCGATTGGTGCCTGAAATTGGCACATGGAAAGTTATGGATTGAAAGATCTCTCAAAGAAACATCTAAATAACTCTTGGTAAAGATATGAAAGATCCGCAAGGAATTTGAAGAGGCAAATCTTCAAAGATTGATCCGGTTTAACAGTCATCCGGTAAGAATAGGATTTTCACAGTTAGATCTGGTATGATTCAAATTTGAGGCATTTTGATCTACGGATAAATGGGATGATTGGAGAAAGGTAGATAGATTGCTAATATTCACCATGAATAGCTCTAAGTGCATCTCAGTGATCCATAAAAATCTCTCAAGACAAGGACAACAAAGCAACCGGGACAACTTAAGTTGTGCATTTATTACAATGTGAAATTAGGGTTTGCACATAAACATAAGGGTTCTTTTGTTCATCATTTGTACATTTGCATTCGAGAAAAAGAGAAAAGGAGATATGCAACAAAATTGTCTCAAGCCTCTCAAAGATCAACCGCAGAAGTCGATTCTTCCAGCAATCTGATCTGGCTCATATCATGAACCTTAGAAGCGTAAAAGGTATTTTATACTCTTGAAAATCTCTCTCTGATTCTTTTGGAAGATGGCTACTCTGAATGTTGTGAATATTACTGATAGGCCATGCCCTAAATTCAAGAAACATCCCTACAAGTCCCTAGAAGTTGATCCCCTAGGCGCATTTTCTAGCATTCCGCATGGGGTTTTGCATGTAGAAGATGTTAGGGCATACATTCATGTGAACATTGAAGAATTTGGGGAATCTAAGCTGATGGATATCTACCACAAGTAGTTAATAGATGAATCATTTGAACTCAAACCTCAGTACAAATCCATCCAAAATAAGCATTTCGGACAAAGCATCCATTTCCCCTGTTTTGCAGAAGATGAGTGGGTCCGGTATATTTTGAGCAGAGTGTATGACAATTTCATGTGGTTGAATAGACCATTTAAGATCACAAAAGATTCTATTAAAGTGGTAACCAGTTTTCACTCATCCAGAGAGTTACCTGTTCTCAAATCCGTCAAAAACCAAACTGTGAGTGAGGCTACCAGATCAAAATTTGACAAGAGAGCAATGACAATAGAAGATATCACTGATCCGGATATCAAGTTTTCCTCCATGATAATAGGTTACAAGATATATCACTCCAGTAGGGAAAATTCAATACCCGGAATTGCAATTTACACTGCTTATCAGATGCTAAGAGAAAATGCTGACTATGATCTTTGTGAGCTTCTTCTGAACCAACTGTTAGAGAATTTGCAGAAAATAAAGAAGGATAAAAAGAATTCATTTCAGTATGGTGGGATAATACTGTGTTTGTTCTTCTACTATATGAATGAGCTAGCCAGAACTAGTGGCTGGATATGGCAAAATGACAGACCTGTTGCCATACAAATCAGGGATTATTTCTATGGGCTTGGTGATGCCAAGGCACAAAATACAGCACTGTGGGGTTACTTCAAAAACTTCCAAAGCATAATGCAGGCTAGAGAGAGAATTCCCCAATCTCTAGTCGAAAAATAGAAAGATACAGTGTGCTTTATGGTAGACACTGATCAATGCCTGATGAAGGCAGTGAAACCAAGAATAGTGTGGATCATGCCAATGGGATATGAAGCTGATGAGAAAATCCAAGAGCTACACATCCAACACTTGCCGAGTCAGCCCAAGGACCCTAAGGCAGAAAGGTTTGGAACATTCCAAGAGCTTAGTATAAAAGTTCATGTTGAACTGAGACAACCTGAAATCAAAAGAAAAGTAAGAAGAGAAGTGGAAGAATTTGCCAAGAGATGTGGAATTTCAAAGGAGGCAGTTGATGCCAATAGAGAGAAGATGGAAAGGGTAGAGAAAGAAAGGAAAGAAACTGAGAAAGAAAGTGCTCTTGTGCAAGCCTCCTCCTGAACCTGATCCTCCAAGAGCTCTGCACCTGCCACCTCTAAGAGCCAGAAAGCATCAAAACTGGAAGTTAGAACATCTGGAAAGGGAGAGAAGAGAACCAAGACAATGGCCACAAGGTCTTACACCAGTCAAAAGGATGATGAAGAAACTGAGTCAGATGAGGAGGTCAAGAAAATGAAGAAGAAGAAGAAAGCATCCAGTGAACCCTCTACCGGTCATAACACGGAAGAAGAGGCAGAAGAATTCGTTGAAAGGCCTACTCACTGCATTGATGATATCATCAAATCAGTCACTGTGGATGGGAACTTGAAACCAATGACTGAATTTTATGATGATTATAGTGAAGTTGATCAGAAGATCCTGCAAGAAGCTACAGTCAGGCATTTAACATCTACAACAAAGCATTCATTGAAATTATATCTCTAATTCCTAAAAGTCTAGAAAAGGAACTTGAAATAAGAAAGAATAATGCCATGGCAAAAGACCAAGAAATCTGGGAGCAGATTGCTATCCAACTCTATCCCTACATCACTCCAAAGCAAATAAACATGATCTTCAAAGATTGCAAGGATGAGTTCCGGAGCAAAGCCAGAATGAATAAACTTATGCTAGGAGAGACTGATCAGGTGGCTAAAGAGACTAAAGAGATCCTCTGGAATGCCTATAAAAGATTCAATATTCCTGTTATAGAAGACTTAGGTGATGAACCCTCTGCCATGGATGACAAAGGAGAATCTACTGAAATAGTTGCAGAAGAGACAAAGGAGACAAGTAAAGAGAAAGCTAAGGACTTAGATTCCTCTGTTCTAGAAGAGGAAGTCCATGAAGAAGTAAATATCAGTCATCCAGATTTCCCTGTAGACTCCAGATCTAAAGGAGAAGATAAGATAGAGGAAATCAGTCAAGAAGAAGTGAAGGGAAGAGAAGAAGGTCAAATAGAGAAGACTACAAGTGACAGTGTTGAGGCCATAGAAGGAAAGGAAACTCTGTCTCTGGCAAGAGACACTGCAGAAATTGTTAAGGACTTCCTAACAAAAGAAATGATGGAATTGGACGAACCGGAGCTACTTCAAGGACCATTCAATTTTGATTCTCTATCCCCGGTTCAAACGATGAAGATAGCATCCTTTGCTCAAGCAAAGGCAAAAGAAAAACTTTTGAAGTCTCACATGGAAGATGCATCTGGTGCATTGGAGAAAATCATGCCATCCTTCCAGAAGGATCTTTCAGCCTCTTCATCCGGTAACTTAAAATCTCTTGTTAATTCAATTAGCACACATTTTGATTCTTTGGAGAAGTCAGCCGAAGATGAAGTCTGGAAATAATTTTTGGGAAAGAGACTCTCTGAAGTACGAGGGCTAATAACAAATGATAGGAGAAATATGGATATTGGGATAAAGAGCTTAGAAAATGCTCTTAAAGATGGCGGAGAAATATATAAATTTTGTTTATCCTGGTCTAAAGTGACAGAGGATATTGAGAAGAAAGTGAAAGAACAAGAGGATAAACTATCAAGTCTATCTCAAAGTTTTGATCCTCTCACCTCTTCCATAGTAAATCAAGAGTGTCAGACTATTGCAGTCATAAATGAAATAAAGAAGCTTGAGACGGAGAAGAAAAATAGAATAAGCAGGTTAAGTGAACTTAGAGGGATAATTATCCCTAAGTTAGAGGCCATGCATGAGGCCCTAACTGATGCTCAGACCACAGCTCGGACCAGTGATCCGGGAGATCTAAAGAGGGCAGAAGCTTTTGCATTCCTGTTGAGTGGTCACATATCCATTTTGGACAGGATGAAGTAGAGTTGGGTAACAAAATTTGTCTAATTGAAGACAACTTTTGCAGATATACTTCAATATATGTGAGTATAACATGTATATATATATATATATTTTGCGGCCAAGTATAGAGTGTTTTTGGAAATTTTGGTGTGCGGATCCTACCCTTTGCCATTGATGTCAAAGGGGGAGTGAGGAGCAGTGAAAAATGTGGAATCTAGCTAAGGGGGAGCTCCGAAAAAGTGTACACAAGAACAGAGCATCAGCCAAGGGGGAGTATGCTAACACTTAGTCATTTTTCACTAAGTGTTGCCATCAATGCCAAAGGGGGAGATTGTTGGCAAGAGACACAGTGTGGCTTCATGAGTGTTGTCATTGATGGCAACAAAGTCCATCCCACACATCTGCAAGACATGGTGTGTCTATACCGGAAGTTAGATTGAAGAGTATTTTGGTCCGGTGACCAAGAACAGAGCATGCAGCAAGGTCTGACAATCAGGTCCGGATCTCTCAGAGGAAGTATCTCAGTAAAGTGCGGACTTGGGGAAGTCAAGAGGAGTACCATGACTAATATATTCTAGAGATTGAGCCTCTGGTGATGTAAGAGTGAAGAGATATGAGCACCTAAGTATTGGGTTCCTATTTGGCAGAGTAGACTGAGGAAGACCTGACCGACAGGGCATCAGATCTTAATCCGGATGAGATATTGATGGTGATCAAGATTCTTGAGGTATCATTCATGATTGGCTGACATGATTGATGACTTATATAGGCATCTCTTTGATACGCATCACTTGGTAAGCAAGGATTTAGCTGACAGACCAGAGTTTAGGAAAATATTGAGTATTCTGGATGCTGACTAGAAAGATGTTGAAATCCTTTGTGCGGATATATATACCAGATGGATTTCGATGAGAAGGTGTGTGTGGTGTATTGTGAAGTGTGAAGAAAAGCAAAAAGCAGAGTGGAAGCAGTAATACAGGTCCAGTATGTGACAGGACAACAACACCAAAGAAGAGGAAGAATGAAGTGCAATAGATCAGTGTATTGAGCCTAACCAGAATAGAACCTCAGCACATGTGGATGCTTCTCATTAGTTCAAGTATCTTGTTACTTTATTTATACCTTGTAGATAGTGAGTCTCTTGTAGGCAGTGAGCCTCTTGTGAGCAGTGTGCTCGGGCAGTGAGCCCTAATTGGCAAGTGCCATTTTGTATTTCTATTCTTCTAACAGAGAATACAATCTTGGGTTAATCACCCCGTGGTTTTTCCCTTAACAGGGTTTTCCACGTCAAAATCATTTTGTTATGTGTATTGATTTTGTTTCTGCTTTCATAGTTATGGATGCTTATTTGTTTTGATATTGCACTAGTTGTTAAGAAGAACAGAAAGTTAAATCAATTAAGATAACTAATTCACCCCCCCTCTCAGTTATCAACATAAAGAACAAGGGACAGTCACTTTGAAAGGTCAGAGATGACTGTCAAAGTTAGAATAGTCAATAGAAGAACAATTTGAATTGCAAAGGAAGTATCATGTAGTCATACAGAGATCTTAAACCTGAACATCATATAGAGATGTCCCTGCACAAAATCTTGGTTTCTACATTCATATAGTATAAAGGGATGTACTCAAACATGCAGAGTATGTAAATGACAACAGGGCAGTTCAACATCTCTTTTCCATTCAACGAAGATATACACAGAGATGTGTGGGGATAGGTTTCTTTTGTTTTGGTTTTCTAACCCCTAATCAGATAACTGTCATAGCAATCTAACAACACTCATGGAAGTCCAAGATAGACCAAGATAGGAACCATCATATCAAAGAAACAAAGGTTTCAATCTTAGTAGAACAACATATACAAGTACAGTTTCATGTTATAAACAGTCATAAGGAACAATAAGAACAACCACACATCAGCAAGCAAACTGCTCAATTATCTGAATGAGTGAATTTCAAATGTGATGCAAATGTTTTCTCATTTTCATAAAATCAGGAAGTTTAGAGACAAAAATTGGACTTGTGATAGCCTTTCAGATGAAGAAATATATCCAATTAAAGATCATTTTGTAATTCATCAATTGAAAGTGTTAATGAGTACATAACATCACCTTTGTGTTGGTGAAAAATACATTATCCTATGCCAACATGGCAGTTTTAGTCTAACACATCATTCTAGGACAGTCATAAGATGCTACAGCAGTCTCAAAAGTGAAAGGTACAGCCATATCAATGTTATGCTACAGCTACAGGAGGTAGCTTATCCAACATTTACCATGAGTCATCAAAGGTACCAATGGACTATAGAAAGTCATGTCAGATTTATCTACAGGAAGTGCAAAAGGAGATCACATGTATGTCATCACTACAGAGTGCAATTGGAACAGAAAAATGAATCATAATCTCCCCCTAATGATGCCATATCCCATATTATCTTGAAATCAGAAGGATAAATGAACTGTGGACAACAGAGGTGCTTTGTTTCTACAATGAAATCAAATGGGCTATGAAAGGTGTTATTTTGGATCAACAAGATAAGAGGACGCAATAGATGCAACAAGGTGTATGTGTTTTTATTTATGCATGATGTGTGTTCATGTCATTAACTGTCAAAGAATCAATATGGGGGCAGTCATGTCATAATCAGCTACAGGAGCTTCACATTCAAAGGATTGAAGCAATGTATCCTAAAGCATTACAAGTTTAAACATCAATTGTTACAGAAATGTAAGTATGACATCATGTAAGCATGGCTTCATACACAAAGAGTATAGATACAAGATATAAAAATGAGGATTGTATCTTTTGCATTATACATTTGAGATAGTAAGGTCAGACAACTGTAAAGATTTTGTCAAAACTCAACAATGCTTCAAGTCATCAATATTAACTTCTTTCATAGAAAGGGATCTTAAAGTGTATATATCATGAAGCTACAGAAGGAAGAATCCATGATATGCAAGTGAATAAAATGCCATATGAGGGATGTATACACAGGTTTCAAATGTCATTTCCATCTATAGAAGTAAAGGAGACAAATGATAAGTTACAGCTATGTCTAGAATGCAATAAGAACATTAGAAATGCATGCGGAGCTCAGGCCGAGTTTCTTTTACAAGACAGAAATGATAAAACCTTTACCAGTTTTTTAGAATAACAAGCTCATATATAAAGAAAAATAGAGCTTTCGAGTTGTGAAAACACTCAGAAAATGTGTAATGTACCAAATATGGAGCAGCCAAAGCAAGTTTTTTTTTCTTCATTTTCCTCACAACAGAGTTAAACCCATTTGGGGTTTTGAGCAAAAAGTCACAGATACTGGAGAAATTGATAGTTTTGAGTTTAGAATGTAAGAAATGTCATCATGGCCGCGGCCTATGGTACCATATTGAGCCTCAACCCTCAGGAAATGCAAAGAAGTGAGTGCAAATTTCAAGGAGGAGTTTACCTTTGTTCTTAAGAAGAATCATGTTCGCAAAACCAAGGGTTTTTCCCATTTTTGTTGCCTTCAGACAAAGCTCGAACTCATGCTTCCATGGCGGCCCCAACGAAGGAGGGAGAGGTCACAAGAAAAAAGGAATCACAAATGCTCAGAGATAGTTGCATAGGTCATGGCCATAATGCTAAAAAAACTAGTAAATAAGACAAAAAGGCCGGTTCAACATCGACAAAGGGAGTCTTACCTTCATCATTTTTGCAAAGATCTTCATCAAAATACTCAGAATCAGCAAGAAAATTGGAAGATTTCATGCTCCAAACCCTAGTCGTGGCGGCAACAGTAGAGTGTTTTCTCAAAAAATGCAAAGTGAAAATGGGTCGAACATCTTAGGACCTACATTGTTTTGTTTTAGGGTTTAATATTGCCCTAAGTCGAGTGGCATTTTTGTCACATTGAATTCATATATTTTTACTCCAACTAATACCCATCGTGGTGTAGATGACCTTTTATTTGCTAAGTCCTCATGACTTAGATATTTCAAGCCTTAGGTCTCTTTTTGCATATAATGCCTAGGTATTATGCCTTTAAAACTGATTTGGTTACCTTGGAAATGAACACATAGGTCCATATGCCTTAGTACATTTTGCAGACTACATGAAGGTATAATGCATGTATAGTGCATAGGGAGTAATGAGGTGCTTCATATGTGAAGGCATAATGTTGCATGGTGTGAAATGCATTAATTTGGTCACAAAGTTGTAAAGTCAAAATAGAGCAAAATTGTCACTACAAGATGAGGATGCATTAAAGATATGGTCAGTGGGTGTGGTCAAGTATTTAATGTGCAAATGCCAAACATTTATGATGCTGCAGGAGAGGTTGGCAAATAGATGGAGGAGATATTGCAGTGATTTGACTTGATTTTTATGGCCTTAAAGAGCTTTTAAAGGCATTTTCTGGTGCTTTTATGTTTGGTGATGTCATGCCTTGACTTTTTCTTCATTGGGAACTCACTTTGGAGGGTTTTGGACAAATATTTTGAGGTCTTTTATGATATGCACGACCAAGGAGGTTTCTGGTCCTTATCCTATGACAGCTGCTTGAAGAAGTATTTAGTCTTCTCTCTTGTTCATTATTCATGAGTTATGGCTTTTCACTTGTGCCATATTGTAATTTTCTAAGTTCTTTTGCAGAAGAGAACAATTTTGTAACCCATTTTGAGAGTAACACAACATTGTAACACCTTTTTAGCAGTAATAAGTAGTTTATACTTTCCCATTTCTTATGATATTGTGTGTCCTTAGTGTTAGTATAGATCTTTGTGATGCTCTTTGTCCTTGGAGTTGTATTTCATGTTGGTGCCTTTATGCAGGAATACATACATTTTTGCAGGTTGTGAGATATGCAAGGAATAATAATTAGTCTTGAGTGGTGATAAAACATTTTTCTCCTTTACAGAACTGTTGTTATTTAGCCTTCTTATAAATTGATGATGCAAAGATTATGATTTGTTGGGTTGTGTAAGAGAGCCTTATTATTACTAGTTCTATAGTATGTCAGTTTTGTATAGTCTCAGACAATCTTTTGGTGCATCACCTTAGATAGTAGGTTTTATTTTCATGCAATCTTTCTTACTCTTTTCTCTACAAAGGCATTAGTACAAGCAGTTATAGGTGAAGTATCAATAGGAAGCTGGCCTTTTCCAGAGGTTCTTTCCATCATAGGTGACCCACAGGCCTGGAAAGATCCCATGTTTCTCCAGAATGCCAAGTTCTGCAACTTAGCAAGGGTGCAATTTTGAGAGACAACACTACCTATATATAGACATACATTCATGTGTGTGTGTGTGTGTGTGTATATATATATATATTAATATTAATGCGTAAAATACTGCCAAGGGGGCATCTCCCATTTTAATACTACAAAAAGATATTACATTGCCAATAGGTTTCCATATTTGGGAAGTTTGTGGAGGATATACCTCACCCCAGCACTGAACTGATTGGCTCTACCCACTTGTTCCTACGAAGGAGGAGCAGCCATATGATTTACAAAAAATAAAAAGGTCTCCATATTATCCCTAATTTCTCTTTCCTTGAAGAGGATAACAACCAGCTTAATCTCCTCACTTTGTGAAACCAAATCAAAAATCCCACCCCAACTCCCATTCTTGGGGTTCTTGTCAAAGGCTGACGTAGCTTTCAATGCAATCTATTGGAGATGCAGGGCCACCAACTTCTTCAGTGCGATCTTGGTTAAGCCCTTGCGCCAGTATAAATTGGGTAATGAATCTACCAAGGAGCACATGATCATGAATATGGGCCTCTAGGGGCACCATCAGGTTGATTACCTGCATCAGGGATACCAAGATTTCATCATTCTGGACAAAAAACACCTCCCCCATTTGTAGGAGAACATCATTAGTATCACATGAACAGTCATACAGATCCACCTTTACATGTACCATTGTTGAATCAGAATTAGAGAGAGGTGTAGTGATTTCTCTAGAACTTTGTTCTGTATTTATATCTATTCACATGAGTTCCTTGCATCCTTCCCAACCTATCAAGCTGTCAAAATTCCTACAAATAGAGTAGAGGGTGGTGTGTAGTGTGTTGTGAGTGCACTACATGGTTGCAAACAAGGAATGATTACAAAGGGGTTGCAGTCCTTTAAGTCTTTCACCGTGAGATTAAGTGTCCAATCTATCATCCATGTGAGGTGGTTGTCTGCACATCTCTTCCACATATTCCTTCAAACCGTCAGCTCTCCCCATGCTTGTGAACATCAACTTATTATTACAGGCTCCGTTTGGTTGCAACTGTGATTGGCAAGTTGGTTTACATCTCGATTGCCTTCACAATAGCAGTGCATCAACCTATAGTCCTTGATTTCTCCCAATATTTCCCAAATAGATTTAGATATATTCCTTAGTTTCCAATTTTGAATGTTGTGACTAGAAATTGCATTGACACATATTTGTGAATCTCCCTCAATGTTGAGATTGGAGATACTTTTCTCTCTGCATATTCAGAGACCAGCCAGAAGGGCCTGGAACTCTGCTTCATTATTAGTTCTAGGCACCAACTTCAGAGACATGGCCCATAACAACTTCCCTTCATCATCTCTCAATATGCACCCTGCACCCTAAGTCCCATGGTTTCCTTTGGCTGCCCCATCAAAATTTAACTCCAGTCTTCCTTTTGGTGGCAGGAACCATTTAATTGTTTCTCTCTTTATATTTTTGGGAGTGTATGGGCTTCCAACAACATATGAGAGTGAGGACTTAAGAAGCCCCCATTTTTTCATTATGGATTCGTCCTAGGTAGTAAACGACCTAGGATGCATTTTTGAAGGTCTCTTCTTGGATGTGACAGTCTCACATATACTCCCTTCAATATTTTTATTACTTGAACAATCTAGTGCTCTTCCTCCCTAAAAATTCTACCATTCCATTCTCTTCACAGATGCCATATGACAAGAGAAGGGCTGGCAATCTATATTACCTCCCATAGTGAATTCCTTAACATGGGCCAACAGCGGAACAATTCTAGCAAATCATTTTGTAGAGCCCCATGTGATGGGGAGCGCTCAGCGGATACCAAACTGATGCCCTAAAATTCTTGCAGTCAACAAACTAACAGCTGATGAGCCACCGATTCAACTTCATCAGCCAAGTCTTTCATCCTTCTCTAATGCCCCGATGGCATTTGCCCTTTGGTGAGGCGCGTTCCGTTAGTGAACACTCATAACCTTTGGTTGATTTGCCAAAAACCGCTGTCGCATAGTTTTACTTCCCTTCTTAACCCTAGCACATGGAGATGCTAGGCCATCCTTACTGCGTGAAATCCATGATCCAGAACATTTGCACTATCGAACAAGAAAACAAAACAGGAAACGGACATATATGGTACATTGAAGTCATTCCACTGATTTCGACAGAAATCTCACCAGTGGAATGCTTCACAGCGACATACAGCAACAATGGAAAATGCAAAACGAATAGAAATTTACAGTCGCGCGATTTGTAGTTATAAAAACATAAATCAAAATGGATAGAACAGAAATGCTTTATTTCTCCTGAACTCAACACAATCACATTCGATCACTTCTTCAATCTGATTACATTTGATGATCATTGGATCATTCCTCTGGGCATTTAACAACTCGCCCTAAGTAGTACCACACTAGCTCCAAGCGGCTGGGAGACAACCGACCAAAACTACCCTACTGCCTTATTTTGGCATTATTGTAGTCTGTTCTTGTTGAGATGAACCATGACCATATCTCCAATTTGGTACTGCACATCCCTTCTTCTTTGATCCACTCGATCTTTGATCTTCTGACTATTCTGGTGTAGAGTATCTCTGACTTGTTAATGGATCTCTTTCATAGCCTCTGCAAATGCATCAGCATGTCCACTCCTTTTGTCCATCCCTTGAACATCTCACAATTCAAAAATTCCTCTAGGATGACTACCATAAACAACTTCAAAAGGACTTAAACTTGTACTTCTGTTTGTAGAATCATTATAGGCATATTCTGCTTGTGGGAGTACCACATCCCAACTACTGCCATGTTCTGTTGTCAAACATCTCAGCAGATTGCCTAATGACCTATTGACAACCTCAGTTTGGCCATCAGTCTGAGGATGATAGGCTGAACTAAAAGACAAATTGGTACCCACTCTTTTCCACAAGGTTCTCCAGAAATGTCCCACAAATTTGTTGTCTCTGTCGGATACAATACTCAAAGGTAACCCATGAATCCTGACAATTTCTTTAAAGAACAAACCTACAATGTAACTAGCATCATTGGTGGTCTTACAAGGAATAAAGTGTGCCATTTTTCTGAACCTATCTACCACAAGAAACACACTGTCATAACATGTCCTTGTCTTGGGCAATCCCATCACAAAATCCATACTCAAACTATCCCAAGGTCTGTTTGGTATGGGCAAAGGTTGGTACAGTCCTACATTGGTTGAGATTCCTTTTGCTCTCTGGCAAATCATACAACTCTAAACAAACCTTCTGACATCAGATTGCATCTTTGGCCAAAAGTAAAACCTTCGGACAAGATCTAAGGTCTTATTGAGCCCAAAATGTCCCCCTAAACCACCACTATATTTTTCCTTCACTATATTATCCCTCATTGAACACTTAGGGATACATAGTTGACTACCTTTAAACAAAAGTCCATCCTGCAATGTATAATCTGAAAACTCACTGTGGAAAGCATTGGCGAACTCACTACATACCCTGTAAATTTCCTTAAAATCTTGGTCCTCTCTGTACAATCATTTGAGTGTCTCAACACCCATACTCTGTAGCTGCACTTCTTGCACTGTCAACACTCTTCTGCTTAAAGCATCAGCAACCTTATTGGTTATTCCTTTCTTATGTTTGATGATGAAGGTGTAGGCTTGAAGACTTTCCACCCATTTCATGTGTCGATGACTGAGCTTTTCTTGTCCATTCAAAAAAACTAAGAGCATGATTGTCAATGTATACAATAAATTCCTTAGGAAGCAAGTAGTGCCTCCGTTTTTTCAGAGCTTGTACCATAGCATACAACTCTAAATCATAAGAGGTGTATTTCCTCTTGGCTTCATTTAATTTTTCACTGAAGAAGGCTACTGGTTTGCCTTCTTGGATCAATACTGCTCCTATGGCCAATCCACTTGCATCACATTCAATTGTGAAAACCTTATTAAAATCAGGTAACACCAAAATAGAGAATTCAGTAACTTTCTGTTTCAGACTTTCAAAACTCTGATCTACCTCTCTCGTCCATGCAAACTTCATCTTACCTCCACCCTTGATGGTCTCCAACATAGGTGCATAGATGTCACTATAGTTCTTAATGAATTTCCTGTAAAATGTGGCCAAACCATGGAAACTTCTGACCGCTCCTGTTGTCCTGGGTGTAGGCCAATTCAAAATAGCTTCTACCTTGGAAGGATCCATTTTCAAATCACCCTTAGAGATGACAAAACCTAGGTACACCAATTCTTGCTTCATGAAGTCACATTTTTCCAAATTTATCAGTAACTTCTGATCTTGCAGCCTTTTCAAGACTATCTCCAAATGTTTCAAGTGCTCTTCCTTGCTCTTACTGAACACCAAAATATCATCAAGGTAGACTACCACAAATTTTCCTATGAAATCCTGCAACACCTCATTCATCAGCCTCATAAAGGTCCTAGGGGCATTTAAAAGACCAAACAACATCATAAGCCACTCATACAACCCTTCATTGGTCTTGAAAGTTGTCTTCCACTCATCCCCTTCTCTTATCCTTATCTGATGGTACCCACTCTTCAAGTCTATCTTAGAGAAATATGTAGCACCTCCCAAACAATCCATTAGATCTTCTATTCTAGGAATATGAAACCTATACCTAATGGTTATCCTATTTATGGCCCTAGAATCAATACACAATCTCCATTTTCCATCTTTCTTTGGTGCTAAAATGGTGGGGACTGCACATGGACTCAAACTCTTTCTTATTAACCCCTTGTCTAAAAGTTCTTGAACCTGCCTAGCTATCTCCTCATTCTGCTGAGGGGTCATTTTATATGCTGCCTTATTAGGAAGTACTACTCTTGGTATGAGATCTATCTGATGGCTAATATCTCTAATTGGTGGTAGGGAATCAGGCATATTCTTTGCAATCACTCCATTGTAACTCTCAAGCAAATCTCTGGCCTCTTTAGGCCCTATTTCTCTCACACTTTGCTTCTTTTCCCCCTTAGGCTTCACAATCAAAGCAAAACCTACTCCATCACCTTCCTGTAATGTGTCCATGAATTCTTTTTCTCCCACCAGCATTATACTAGACCCTACATGCTATGGATCCTCTTCTACCAATGACTGTATCCTATAAGTCATACCATCCTTTTGGAATAAGTAAGCATTCTTTTCTCTGTCATGATGAGCCTTTCTGTCAAACTGCCATGGTCTGCCTAACAAAAGATGGCAAGCATCCATTAGAAGGATGTCACACAAAATTTTCTCTATACCCCCCAATACTGAATTCTACCCATGCATGTTCATTGATGAGTATGTGTTGCCCCTTATTCAACCAACTGACTTTATATGGACTGCTATGGGGTATCTTTTCTAACTTCAACTTATTCATTGCTTCCAAAGATATAATGTTATCAGTAGAACCAGAGTCAATAATGACTTTACAAACCTTTCCTTGGATCTTGCAGTTGATCCTAAACAAAGCCCTCCTTTGTGTTAAAGGTTTCATCTGCACTGGTTCCTTGAGCAGCGTCCTCTTGATCGTCAGATTCTCTCCCGTTTCTGATTCTAAATTCACTTCAGGATATGTCACACTCCTTGCATCTTCTTGAATCAAAGTGGTTCTCTTCTCACCACCATGAGAAGTTGAGGCCTTCTCTAGACACTTGTATGTCGGATGGCCTATCTGATTGCAGTTATAACATCTCATAGTGGAGAATTTGGATCCTCTACCTAATCCATTTGTCCCACCTCTTCCATTAGGCCTTCTTCCTCAGTAGCCTTCTCTACTACTTGAGTCCCCAACTTGCTCTTCTTGGCTAGATTCACCACTAGGCCTCTGGTTAGGACTTCTCCCTCCAGAACTGCCTCTGCCTTTGAAATTCCTTCCACCTCTACCTCTATTGTTCTACTCACTCTTCCTTTTCTGCTTCTCTTCTACTCCCAGCACCACCTGGAAACATTTGTCCACGGTTTCTGGTGTCAAGATGGTAATCTCATCTTGTATACTATACTTCAGGCCATTAATATACCTGGCAACTCTTCCTTTCTCATCATCATCATGTCCACACCTTAGGGACAATTTATGAAATTCCTCTGTATAGGTGGATACATCCATATCCTTCTGCCTGAGGTTCTGTATTTTCCTGTATATCTGCACTTCATAATCCGCCGGTAGGAATTGAGCCTTGATCCTCTCTACCATCTGACTCTAGGATGAGATCATGCTCTTGCCATTCTTCACCCTTTCTCCCTAGGTGTAGTTCCACCACGTGAGTTGTAACATCCCCTATGGATATTTGCCCCAATTTTTCCAAATATTCCACAAAAAATTTAAACAAACAGTTTGCATGCAACTGATTTCAATTTATCCAACAACTTATACTAAACATCATATAATATTAGACTAAAATAGAGATTCTGAAATTAAATGTTTCATTTAAATCTTCAGTAGAACAACAACAGCAATATCCAATCGTAGTCACAGAACTTACAGTCAGATTGGATAACCAGAAAGATGAATTTGAAGCACAAGGTGAGACACCTGAATAATATCTCCAACAGACAATGGGTTTCCATCCACTACCTCTACCTCCAAGCTCGAGGGTTTCCGTCCTCAAACCTGCTGAAAGCCAAAGCTTCCCAGGATTCTCTAAGAGAAAATAATAACCAAGCATAAACCAAGCATAGCTGAAAGTGAGCCCTTGTAACACTTTTATAAACTTCTCATAAGAGCTCACTCACACTTTCAACCAATGTGGGATAAAACATAACTTCCCTTTTTCCCTTTTTGATGTCTCATGTATTTTAAAATAAGGGGCCCGTTTTACTATTCATTTCCCACTTAACTTTGACTCACATTAATAAAGTTAAATAATTGAATTTAACTTTATAATTTAAACTTTATTAATCCGGAGATGAATTAAACCAATGGAGCTAAAATCATCTGACGATAATAACCAATTTTCCATTGAAAAGACACTGTCACTGGAGATCACAGCCCGCCAAATAAATTACTATTAATAGCATTAATGACTTACTAAAAATAGTAAGTCTACCAAAACTACCTCCAAACGCCCCGGATTGACCTGCAACGAAAATTGCCTAGGCCAAAAATCCTCAAGATTCCTTAAAAGCCCTGGTTAGCCTACGGAACCAAGGAGAAATAAGCTAACAACATCATACAATGCGCACTAGAAAAGGGGACATTACAGTCCTCCCTTCCTGAGATTGCTTGCCCTCAAGCAAACATCAACCAACCCGCTGCTCCACCCTGATAAAAACACCATACACCACAAACTGTGAAGCAACATCATGGAATCCATAAGAGACAATGCACCAATCATGTCAGTACCCGGATCCCAAACCAAGATGTAGAACCCACTGTAAGAGATGAAAAAGAAGTTTGTCAACCAAGTACCCTTATGTAACCATCCGTGCATGTAAGACATCCATCCAATATGAAGATGAACCCCCATATACCCATAAACCAACACAAATGGACACCAAACCTCGCTGTCATAACTCTGATTAGAAACATAAATGATATCAAATATGTCATCAAACCAATGCCACTCAAGGAAAATTACTTCACACTCCAACTCAACCCAAAAGAATTGCCCTTCAACATTCCCATACTGTTGAATCACTGATGTAGCCAATGCAAAATCAGAAAGTGCTACATGATTCCAACTAGGACAACCATTAGTCCATAAGAGATTGAAAACTATGAAGTCACCAAGCAACAAAGATATCGCTGCCATATTAAGAGGAACAGTTAACCAACTCAAAAGTGAAGTATGTATGCCAACACTACTCAACACAGACAACTCTTGAGTGGCTGGCCCACTAAGAGATTCATCAACCCAATCACTATCACCATCATGGGAATGATCAACTATCTCAACTGGAAACTCTGGGTTAGGCAATTCATGTCTCTCATCATTAAAAGAATGGCGAATATCATGACTATGTTGAAAGTGAAGCTTGGCTTGTTGAACCACAATCTTAGCTTGTTTAGCTCTTTCCAACCATTTTCATTCAAAACTTGGGCATATTCTATATCAGCTGTATCAAAATGTATAAACTCAGTCCTATGACAAGAGACAACATCAAAATTACCATGTACCATACTTGCCTCTTGTAGTCCATCAGTGGGTGAAACTGTACCCTTACTTTCTTCATGATTGTTAGTGGCAACATTATGGGAAAGGTGAAATATATCACTGTTGTTCTCAAACTGAAATTTAGGACTGGTTTCAACCTTTGTGTCCTTGCCTATGTGATTTTCCTTGGATTGATGAGAAATTTCCATACCATTGTGGCATGAATCCACCTTTTGTTCCCCATAGTTTTCACACTCCATTTGGGTATCATCATAGGAAGATTCCATAACGCTATCCACCCTATGTAACCAAGTTGTTACCTCTTGATGAAGGAAAGAAGTATTACTGCTGTCATGATCAACACTTGTAATCTTGGCTTCATGAGTAATCCCAAGTGTATGAGCTGTAATATCAAGGGGAAGATGTAGATTATCGCTGTCCCAAATCAGACTTTTGGGATTCTCTTCTTTGCTTCCGTTGGAATCATCAAACCTTATTTCATCCTTACCAAGTGCATAGATCCCTTCTACAAGTTGCATGATTTCCGTAGTTCTACTACTCGTTTTCTATTCCATAGAGGTGGCTGCTATAGGAGACTGATCTTCTGCTTTGTATAATACACCATGAGCCATACTTAGCTGCAAGCACAAGTCATCAACTTCTTTTTCTCTATCTTCAACAAACTTGATTGCAAGATCCCTATCCTTGAGCAACTGCAAGTAATCAGATTTCATTCTTTCTAATGCTCCTTTGATTTTGCATAAGAGGGTGCTATAGAATCCACTTGCCCCTTCTCCTTTCTTTTCCTTACTCTTACTTTCCCAAAGAAGACCTTCAATGTCCCTATGAATATTTTCATAATGAACCAAGGCTGCCACAACCAAGTCTTCACTAACCTTCAGCTGATTCTTGAAACCATATAGTTCAAAAGCCTCATCTTGAAAGACGTTTTCTAATTTGCCTTCCAATTCAGTCCCTAGAGTGTCATCTTCTTGGCATGTTTCATAGTCGCTCATGTTTTCCATTCCTGAGTTCATCAAATAAGCAACATTATCTTCATTCACTTCCTCAGCAAAGCCACTATGCTGAGCTTCAAAAACACAATCCTGTATGAGTAAACTACTACTACGTGATTCATCAAATCTTTCAGTAGTGTTATAAATGTCTTCATAGGCCTCATACTCATTGTTGGACTGATCTAAATGCATGGTCATCGATGCTGGTATGTTACCATTCTCGGGGGATTCTTTGTCATAAGAAGATGCACGTTCTTCATTAGGAATACCCTGGAACTCTAACTTATTCCCGTCTGGTATTAGATCATTTTTAATAGGAACAATATCAACAATTTCACAACAAGTGTCAACGCATTCTTCATGAAGAAATGGAGAGTTTAAATCAAGAGGACTTATCTCTTTACAAAGTTTATCTACATCGATCTCAAAACCTCCAATAAAAAACTTAGAGTACCTCTCACCTGAAGCAACTTAGAGGCCCTTCAATTTTGTCTTTGCGAACTTGACTCTTCTATTCTCCGGTACCTCCTTGTACTCGAAGTAATTGTTCAAAGCCTCAATCCATTTGATGACTTCTTCTGCGTCCATCTTTTCGCTGAACATCAGAATCTCCATTCTTGATTCAAACGTCTCCTTACCAAGTGATTTTATGGCCTCCAGAAATTGTTTCTGGTCTGCAGATATACTTGTCTATTCTGGGGTTGTTTCCTCTTCCCCATCTTCATCTTCTTCATCATACTCCAAGTCTAATTTCTTGCCCTTTCTTAAGGTTTTCAACTCAGCCTGGAGTGCTTCCTTGACTCCAGTCTTGATCAGCTCCTCCATCTCCTTAAATTTCTTGACCACTTCGGTGGTCATTCCCTTTGGAGGCATCTCTCTAGCCCCTCCTTCACTTTCTGTGTCTGACATAAACATTCATAGACAACACCCAAATGCCAACACTCCTGCAAATCCTCAATTCGATTTGCCGCCCAAATCTTTTCGGGCTTTGATACCAATATGATGGGGATCGCTCAGCGGATACCAGACTGATGCCCTAAAATTCTTACAGTCAACGAACTAACAACTGATGAGCCACCGATTCAACTTCATCGGCCAAGTCTTTCATCCTTCTCCAATGCCCTGATGGCATTTTCCCTTTGGTGAGGCGCGTTCTGTCAGTGAACACTCATAACCTTTGGCCAATTCACCAAAAAACTGCCGTCGCATAGTTTTATTTCCCTTCTTAACCCTAGCACACGGAGATGCTAGGCCATCCTTACTGCGCGAAATCCACAATTCAGAACATCTGCACTATCGAATAAGAAAACAAAATAGGAAACGGACATTTATGGTACATTGAAGTCATTCCACTAATTTCAACAGAAATCTCGCCAGTGGAATGCTTCACAGCGACATACAGCAACAACAGAAAATGCAAAACGAATAGAAATTTACAGTCGCGCGATTTACAGTTATAAAAATGGAAATCAAAATAGATAGAACAAAAATCCTTTATTTCTCCTGAACACAACACAATCACATTCAATCACTTCTTCAATCTGATTACATTCGATGATCATTTGATCATTCCTCTGGGCATTTATCAACTCGCCCTGAGTAGTACCACACTAGCTCCAAGCGACTGGGAGACAACCGACCAAAACTACCCTACTGCCATATTTTGGCATTATTGCTATTTTTAGCATTATGCGATTACAACTTGACAAATGTCCCCTAAGTCACTTGGGACTTACAAAATAGACCTTATTACAAACAACCTTGCTTGTAAATAATGCATCTTGAAGGACCCATGATGCCAATGTTCTGCAATCTATCTCCAGTCAATAATTGTTGGGATAAGTTGCCATTAACTTGCAATCCTAACCAATTCATGTGTCTCCAAAGTTCTTGGAATGTGTTCCCCAACACATAAAGACTTTGAGAGATTAATTATTTATTAATTATATCACTTTGACTTTTGCAATCAATTCCTAATTGATAAGTTCAAACTTGGGCATCCATTTTTAGAGTGGGGGCCATGAAGACTTTGTTGACTTCTCCTAAGTCTATTTTAAGAGTTTGATAACTCCTAGTGAGTGGGAGTTAAACTTGGGTGTCCCCTTTTGATGGGGACTTATATTTAGACTTGGAGTTGTGTTTTTTTTATGTACATGAGTAGATAATGTTGAGACACCTTGCATGGGTATTCTGTTGGACTTAACTACAGTGTTAGAGATGCATGATTTGGATATTGCTTGCATGTGATCAGAATAGCTTGTATGGACTTGCATTTTTTTGCATGTAGCTTGCATGTACTTGCATGTTGTTGCATGTTACTTGCATGTACTTGCATGTTGATGCATGTTATTGCATGTTGCTCATATGGACTTGCATGTTGTTGCATGTGCTTGCATGTTGTTGCATGTCACTCCTATGGACTTGTATGACCTTGCATGTTCTTGCATGTTAGTTATATGACCTTGCATGTAGTTGCATGTCAGTTTTGTGAGATTACTTGTAGAACACTCCAACTCTAGAAACTTGCAAGATGGTACATCTTAGTGATTCAGGAAATGGGTATCAGTTGCATGTTGTTGAAAATACTTGCATGTCAGTTTTAAGATATTACTTGCAGGACACTCCAACTCCTGAAAGTTGCAAGATGGTACATCTTAGTGTTTCAAGTAATGGGTATCAGTTGTATGTTGGATCCGGTGTTTGCATGTCACTTGCATGTACAGAACAAGGTAATTCATAATAACATTAGGGACATTAATTGTGCAAGTTGTTGCATGAGAATTGGTGTGTGTTGATCACTTCAGTTGACTGAAATAGATTGGGCTAACTTGAGCACCCAATCTTGGGACTTTTAGTAAATATGTTTGATGTTGGCAAAGTTATTTTTAGCTTACTTGTGTGCACACATCATGAACAGGCAGTTAACTCAAAGCTTGGACTTTGTTTGAGTTCAGTCTTCTCAATTTAAGTGAGCTTGATTTTTGCAAGAGCTTTGGAAGCTATTATCAATTGTAATTTATTATAATTTGAGTTTCAAGCTTTTGAATTAAGAAGCTTTTGAATTAAAAGAGGGTTTTTGATTTAATTGTAAACCCCATACATTTTCCAAAGAGTTGTTTTCAGGAAAAAGACTTAGAATAAAAAAGCAAAGATCTTTTTTGACTTAGAATAAAAAAGCAAGAAGCTTTTTTATTGAAGAAGTTTTTGAACGAAAAAAAGTAAGAAGCTTTTTTGAAGTTTTTTACAGGTTTGAAGATTGAAGAAGCTTTTGAAGTGCATCAAGGACTTAGAGGAATTTCAGTATTGAATGTAATCTTTTCCAAAGAGATTTAATACAAGCAAGAAACATCTTTGAGTGTAGAGTTTTTTCCCGAAAGGGTTTCTCCACGTAAATACTGTGCAAGCTTTTTCTCTTCTCTTCTACATTGATTTGAAAGTGCATAAGCACTTGTTCATTAATTGTTACAGATTAATCTTAATTTCATCTGTGCATACACAAAATTTAAAGTTTATAGCAATAGTTCTACCTTCATTTTCAACAATATTCACTAGTGTAGAGTTGTCCAAGCGAAAGCACTAGCTTTGGGGAGACACCATTGACTCCAACAAAGCTCAGTAGGCCATTCACCATTGGGGCTAGGGGCTTTCTATATCTTGTAGCCCAGCTTAATCATGTATGATCTAGAACTAGCACTTGTCCATATAATTCTATCTTCGTTATATATATATATTTCCGTCAACGAGTATCTGCGCAAGAATGAGTTTCTGATCTTCTGGCATCTGAACAAAATCCAATTTTTTTCCAAATCCATGCAGAAGAGCCATTCATAAGGGGAGAGATAATCAATTACTCTAGTTCCCCATGAGTTTGAAAGTATCTCCCTTATATCTTGAAGGCTCTAGTCTTCACAAATTAGAGGATTTGCATTCCATGAGTCCTCTCAAAAAAATGTGCCGGTCCTATTGTTAATAGTCCAAGACAAATGATTTGTGATGATGGACATGCATTGAATTAAGAAGTTCCAAATATGTGATCCTCTCAGGGATTGGGGGTAGTGAGAATCTGGCATGGTTCCATGCTATCAAGATATTTGCACTAGAGTAATCTACACCATCAAGCAAAGGGCTCCACATACATCTTCCAAATTATCTTAGCCCCCAATGCACGGTTTTGTTATTTTATTTTCCTAAGTCCCAATCCACCATTGTGCTTATCTTTGCATGACATCTCCTAGCTAATGAGGGTAATTCTTTCAGATTCCTCTAATCCCTCCAAGAGGAACTTCTTTAAAATGCCTTCAATTAAGCCATTTGCCTTCCTAGTTATCTATGTCTTGGATATAAGGTAGATAGGAATTGCCAAGTGGAAGGACTTAATCATTATGATCTTCACATCCATGGTAAGCCACTTCCCTTTCCATGAAGTGGCCTTGTCCTGATATTTCTCTATAGTTTCTTCCCATAGATTTGTTCTCATTGTGCCTTTGAAGATTGGTACCCCAACATACTAGGTAGGTAGTGTTTCGGTATTGTATCCTAGTATAGCCTCAATCCTCCTCTTAACACTTCACTTTGTGTTGAAGAAAATATGCACAATTTATGTTTGTTTATGCTTTGTCTTGAGGCGTGGACATAGCTTTCTAGTGTCTCTTTTATCGAGCTGGCTTCCTCCATATTTGAGCTACCATACAGTATGGTATCATCAACAAATTTTTGATGGGTGATAGGGGGAAAGTTATCCGCAATGTGAACACCAAGCCACCTACCCATTGTTGTTTGGGTAGTGATGGCCTTCCCCAGTGCTTCAACCATTATGACAAAAAGAAAGGGTGATAGTGGATTGCCTTGTCGAAGACCCCTAATTGGTTTGAAAAATCCCACAAGACTACCATTCAATAGCACAGAATACCAAACTGTTGAGATGCAACTATACACCCACTGCAACCAATTAGGGAAAAACCCAAATTTCTTCAGGATGGTTAGTAAAAATTATCAGTCAACACGATCATATGCCTTGCAGATGTCGAGATTGATTGCCATGCAGGATTGATTAGATGTTGTAATGGAATGAATCGCTTCATGTGCAATGATCACTCCATCTGTAATCGTTCGTCCAGGAGTGAAGCCACTCTGGTTTTCAGAAATGATGTTTGGCATGATCTTCATCAATTAGTTCACTATGACCTTGGAAATAATCTTATATGTTGTATTGCACAAATATATCAGCTTGAAGTCTGATAAGTAGGCCACGTTATTCTTTTTTGGGATCAATGGGATCAGGGTGGTGTTTAGATCTTTCACAATGTAGGAGGAAGTCATAGATTCTGCCATATCCAATACATCCTTACCTAGAATGTCCCAAAAATGTTGGAAGAAGCCTGTTGAATATTCATCCAGACCAAGTGCTTTGTCCGATTGCATTTGGAACACCACAGTCTTGACTTCTTCTAGTGTGGTATGTTGGAAACTTGTTGGTGTTGTCATTGATGCCAACCTCTAGCAGGTGGTTCACTTGGTTTCCAAGTGCTTTTGAGAAAATTTGAATAAAAAGGTGTGTAGTGTGACAAAGGTGTGCTTAGTGTTATGCTTCACATTTCTTTATGGTTGAAGATATGCTTGTGTGGTTTGGAATTGATAATCAAACGTGTTCAGAGGTGTTATATCTAGAGTTTCAGGTTTTGGATTGTGCAGTAGTAAAAGATGTGTTTTAGCAGAGTTGTTTAACTGTGAAGAAGGTTGTCTGAGAATATGTTGGAAAGGTGTGTGGATGTTTTGGAGTATTTATTTGTGGTCCGCATGATGTTTTTAGACTTGGAGAGGCGTATATGAGGTCACTTGCAGTGTTTGTTCAAGTTTAGCTGACCTGGCTTGCTAATGCTATTTTCGGAGGTACCTCATGGACTATGGATGTGATGAGTAGCATGGTGATACAGTTTTGAGTCCTAGTTAACCCTTGACATGTGCCACCTTCACTTCTTTCCACTGTGAAAGTGTTTGGTGCCGACCTATTTTGATGTTGCACATTTGAAGTGCACACGTTTCATTAAGGCTGACCTAATTGAGATTGTTTTAGGTTGTGGATGGTATAAATACAAGGTGAAGGTTTAGTGGAGTGATGTAGAGAAGATGATGTGAATGTGAATCAAGGGTGATGAATTGAGGTGAGATTAAATGCTTATGACTCATGAATGCAATGTGCAGAAGTGTCTACATTTTAGTGTGCTTGAAGTTACTGGAGGCAGTGAACCAAAGGTTGCAGATGGCAAGAAGTTGTAGTGCTGGATTTCTTCTATTACTTTGAGATAGTGAATCTCTCTTTAACAGTCCTCTTCTATTCTTCTCTCTTCTGGACAGTGAGTCCTTCTGGAAGTGAGCCTTTCTTCTGGGTAGTGAGCCCTTGGTCTAGTGAGCCTACTTGTATTTAGTGTTGCTATTCATATATATGTAAGTTAATCCTCATCGTGTTTTTCCCTTCTTGGGATTTCCACGTAAATTTGGTGTTCTTATGTGTTTGCATTGATGCTTCATATGTTTGCATTTTGCTAATGCATAATAAGAGTTTGAAGATATGAATAGCTTTGTTGGTTTTTTCCCAGACTGGATGCTTATTCCTAGATTTCCCTACAAGGTAGCCATCAATGATCAACAGGATCTCTGGGCCAGGGGCCAACAGTGTAGGAGATAGACTCTATATTTTATCTCCTCTTCTTCTTCAGGCTCTGCGAAACCTAGGGGGGTATTCCCTACTCAACATCCATGAGGATATACATACAAGGCTAGGATGTTGACAGAAAGCAGATAAGTCCTCCTGTAAGTAGACCAAAACTGTAAGATAAGAGCAAAGGGGCTAGCTTTGGGCCTATTTGCAGTTGTAGACAGAGGACTAAGGATCCTAAAACTAATTCTAATGTCCTAATGGTTGTTTTAGAGTTTGGTTTTGATTTTATATTTGGATGCAAAGCTGGACATGGTATATAACACAAAGACAAAGCTAGATCGGTGCCTATCCAGGGCCTGGAGTCAATAGACATACACCTGTGAATGATATGCATGAACAACTAAAACTGGATTTCAGGGGGACACATATGATACCTGCCTTACAGATATCTCCCAATACAGAGTGTTAAGCTATCTATACTTATGGCATCCCTACTGCAGTATACCCTTCCCAATGTTCAATCTGAGAACAATTTAATCTACCCCTTGAGCAGAAGTTAAGAGATCAGACATTCAACACAGGAATTCTATGTTCTAGAGTCTCAAACATTGCTTAAATATCCAGACTCAGAAGAAAGATACATGCAATACTGGAGACAGAATTAACAAAACACATGCTAACATAGCATTTCTCCTATAGAATTAACCATGAAATCAGTGGATTCATGCAAAAACGTACAACAAGAGATACATAAACTCACAGGTTTTGCTGTACAGAGCAACCAAATCAGCTGTATTGTATTATAGAGCCAAATGTTCAACTTTCAACAACCACAAAAATGGTAACACCGTCTGCCTATATTAGCCAGAAAGTGTACCTGCAGCAATTAATTACATGACAAAATATCAAAATTTGCCAGATACAGATCCTTCAAAGGAATGGTGCTTAGAATTTATCAATGCAGTAGGCAGGAGAGTTGACAGGGAGGCCTCGAGCCTTGTGCCACCGTATGGAAGTCCTCATTCACAATCGAGCAGTTTAATCACTTGTACCATCACCCATATCCCTGCTACAGTCGCCATTGATGGCTCAACCACCCACAGCCATCGAGAAATCAGTCGTAGCAATCAAAATGAAGTTCCCGCCAAAATGCATTTACCACAGGTTCAAAATAATGCACGGAGATTAATCCCACATGCATGGTGCAGAGACCACCTTAGTAGTTTAAAAGCATAGTCACTTTCATAATAGGTGTCGAGCGCTTTTGCCACGCTCGACACACGCTCCTTCACCCAAAAGCCCATCGCCCAAACCCAGGCCATCGGCCAACTCCCAAATCCTCCTGCCGATCTATCAAGTCTCGCCGACGACACCTCCCGAAAGCCTACAACTTCCATATCGGCCAGAGAAGAACCATCGGCCAACTCCACAAAACTCATCCCAACATCAATAGTCTGGCCGATGACCACAAACTACACTCTTTACCCCCGTCGGCGTGACTCCCTCCATCGGAGCATCCAAAAATCCTCTGGCCGACCTCAACAGTCTCGCCGACCGTTTCACTACATTCCCCTCATCGGCCAGAGACTGACCATCAGGCTAACTCTCCAGACTCCCACCGACAATACGAGTCTCCCTGATGGCCACCAAAACATACTTCATCGACCAGACAACAACCGTCAGGCTAGCCCAAAATTCCCTCGCTGACATACTAAGTCATCCCGATGGTTCACTCCAAACACGCCCGTCGCCAAGACATAGACCATCGGCGTAACATAAAAGATGCTCACCGACAACACAACTCACGCCGATGGACCCTGGCCTGCTCCTTCCGTCGGTGTGACATACACCATCGGGCAAGTCAAAAACTCTTCGGCCAATCACACAAAGTCACACCGATGCTCGTTCCAAATCCCTCCATCGGTGATATCAACACTATCGGCCAAACCCAAAGCTCCCCAGCCGATGGACCAAACTCTCACCGATGAAGTCTCCACATTCCTCGCCTGTCGATATGACCAAAGCCATCGGCGAACAACAAAATGCCTACACCGATAGAACTTGTCACCTCAATAGACACATCCTCCTTGGTCCCATCGGCCAAGCCCCCCATCGTCGGCACAACTCAAAACACTCACGCCGACAATACAACACACGCCGATAACATCCATCGGCCAAACACAAATGAAGCCTACCGACGATGAATATCACACCGATGGCATTTCCATCGGCCAAACCAAACACATCGAAGGGAACAAAAAATAGCTCACCGATAGGCCAAGCTCTTGCCGATGGACAAGAAGACCTAGGGTTTAAATGAAGAAACCCCCCAACATGCAAGCTCAACCTCTAGGCCAAAATGGGTACCAACAAGCTTCAGGGTTTAATTTTTTAATGTACAAAAGATTCACCCCCTCTCAATTGTCATGTGTATCTAACAATTGGTATCAGAGATAAGGTCCTTGAAGAAATTAACCGCTTGGGGTAGATCCAAATGGTGCACAAGAAAGGTATTGAGGTTTCAGTGTTTGATGGAACAAATTATTATTTTTGGAAGACCAGGATGGAAAGCTTTCTTGTCTCATTAGGATATGGCATATGGAAGTTAGTTGAGAAAAAATATACTATACCTCCTAATGCTCTAAAGGATGAAGATGAGATTAAAGAATATGAGAACAATGGCAAGGAAAGGAGATCTCTTCTAAATAGTTTTTCTAATTCTAAATTAGTGAAGGTAATGAGCTACAAAACTGCTCATGAGATATGGAAGACGCTGGAAAGTATCTATGAAGGAAATGACAAGGTCTAGAAAGCAAAGATGCAGAATTTGAAGGCCAAGTTTGAAACCCTAAGGATATCAGAGGATGAAAATATTGCAAGCTACATGCAAAGAGTGGATGAGGTTATCAATTCCATTAATGGTCTTGGTGGGAAGTTGGAGGAAAGTGAAGTGGTAAAGAAGGTACTAAGAACTCTTCCAAAATCTTATAGTGCTAAAGTTTCTACTATTGAAGAAACTCAAAATTTGGATAATTATTCTAGGGATCAAATGTTTGGTACTTTAACTAATTTTGAGATAAGAGAATTTGGTTAAGATGATTCAAGAAAAGAAATTACTTTTAAGGCTAGCAAGACAAAAAAAAATGATAAGTTAGATCCAGATGATTTTGATGACACAAAAGCAAATTTTTTAAGTAGATTGAAAAAGGGCTCTAGAAAATACAGAGGTAAGTTACCCTTCAAATGTTTTAACTATGGAAAGATAGGTCATTATGCTTCAAAATGTTCGGTCAAAATCTTTAATGACAAATACAATGATAACAAAAGAAAATAATTTAAGAGGAGTTATTATGTTAAAGAAGATGCCAGCATATCTGATGATGAGTCTAAATATTTGGATGATGAAAGTGATGAATGCTTGTTCATGGCTTTGAATGTTGGAACTAATTCTACTAATTTTGAAAGATGTATAAAGGAAATTGCTCTAGAAACATGGCACAACATCAAAGGAGCTTTGGTAACTGCTTTTCATGCAAGAGAAGAGGAGAATGACAGTTAATTGATAGTGGGTGTTCAAATCATATGACAGGTGATAAGAATAAGTTTGTTAAGGTTGAGAAGTTTGATGGAGGTTTTGTTAAGTTTGGAGATGATGCATCTACTAAGATCTGTGGAAAAGGTTCAATCAGTTTTGATGGCAAGCACAATACAAATGATGTTCTTTATGTCAAGGGTCTCCGACATAATCTTCTAAGTGTAGGACAAATGTGTAGCAGAATATAACCTTGTGTTTCAAAATGGTGGCTGTGAAATCATAAAAGAAAACTCTAGAACTCTGGTTGCTACAGGAACAAGGACAAAAGCAAATGTCTATCAGCTCAAAGGTGCTAATGGCATGTGTTTCATGACTCAAGTTAATGAAAGTTGGCTATGGCATAGAAGAATGTGTCACATCAATTTTGATAGCCTAGTGAGAATCAACTCTACTCAAGCTGTGGGGATCTGCCAAGAATTACAAAGCATGTCAATGCAATTTGCAAGGAATGTTAGATTGGGAAGCAAACAAGGAGGAATTTCAAAGTCAAAGAGTATTCCACCACAGGACCCCTAGATTTTATACATACAGATCTGTGTGGACCCACAAGAATAGAAAGCTTTCAAGGTGACAGGTATTTCATGTTGTTAATTGATGATTACTCTAGAATGACTTGGGTAACCTTTCTCAAAGAAAAATTAGAAGCTCTAGATAAGTTCAAAGCATTTAAAATTATGGTTGAAAATGAAATAGATTTAAAAATCAAGTGCTTGAGGTCTGATAGAGGTGGTGAGTTCACCTCCAATTAGTTTAACCGCTCTTGTGAAGATCATGGAATAAAAAGGCATTTGTCAGCCCCTAGGCCTCCTCAGTAGAATGAGGTTGTGAAAATAAAGAATAGAATAGTTCAGGAATCAACAAAGGACAATGTTGAAAGAAGCAAATCTACCAAATACCTATTAGAGAGAAGCTATTCATACTGCATTCTACATACAAAACAAAGTGCAAGCAAGGGTCAACAATTCAAAGACTCCATATGAACTATGGTATGGAAGAACTCCTAATATAAAATATTTTAGAGTGTTTGGAAGCAAGTGCTACATTAGGAGAGATGAAGAAAATTTAGGAAAGTTTGATACAAGATCGGATGAAGGAATCTTTCTTGGATATTCTACAAAGAACAAGGCTTACATGAGCTACAACAAGAGGCTAAAGAAGTTACTTAAAAGTGCAAATGTCAAAGTGGATGAAGAACCACATCAAAGCTCAGTACTGATAGAAGGATATGAATCTAATAAGCCCCCTTGCAAAGAAGAAGAAAAGGAAAAGGAGATGCAAGTTAATGAAGAAGATGCTCTGAAAAGGGTTCCTAAGACTCCCAAGTATGTGTAGAAGAATCATTCTGAAGATCAAATCATTGGAGATAAGAACAAAGGTGTATTAACAAGAAGGAAAATTGTTATGGCAGATGAATAGGTAACTTTGTGCTTATTGTCTAAAATAGAACCCAAAATAGTGATTGAAGCATGCAAAGATGAACACTGGATCAAAGCTATGGAAGAAGAATTGATGCAGATTGAGAAAAATTAGACTTGGGATACTGTCCCAAGACCAACAAAAAAAAATGTAATAGGAACTAAATGGTTATTCCAGAACAAATTGAATGAGAATGGAGAAGTAGTTAGAAATAAGGCTAGGCTTGTTTGTAAAGGCTACTCACATTTGGAAGGAATAGATTATGGGGAAACATATGCTCCAGTTGCAAGAATGGAGGCCATTAGAATGTTCTTGGCCTTTGCAGCTCATAAGGACTTCAATGTTTATCAGATGGATGTGAAATCTGCATTCTTGAATGGAGAATTTGAAGAAGAGGTATACATTGAACATCTGGAAGGCTTTCAATTATCAGATGATCCAAATATGGTCTGCAAATTGAAGAAGGCATTGTATGGACTCAAATAGGCTCCTAGGGCTTGGTATGCAAGATTGGATAGATACCTGTTGCAGCAAGGACTCAAAAAGGGCAATGTAGATAGCAATTTGTACTTCAAAGTTGAAAAATATCAAATCTTGATTGTGGAGGTGTATGTTGATGATATAATCTTTGGAGGAAATGAAGGTATGTGCAAGAGATTTGCAAAAGAGATGCAGAAAGAATTTGAAATGTCAATGTGTGGGGAAATAAATTTATTTCTTGGATTAGAAATTAGTCAATCAGAAAAGGGTATTTTTATTTCATAGTCAAATTATGTTAAGTAAATGTTGAAGAAATTTGGAATGGAGACTCCAAGCTGGTATGTACTCCCATGACTATTGATTGTAAGTTAAGAAAAAATGATGAATCCCCTAAGGTTGATCAGAGCAAGTACAGATCAATGATTGGTGGACTGTTATACCTAACTACTACTAGACTGGATATCATGCATGCAATTTGCCTTGTAGCTAGATTTCAAGAAGATCCCAAAGAATCACATGTTACAATAGTAAAAAGGATATTTATATACTTGAAAGGCACTCCGGATTTTGGCTTATGGTATCCCAAGGATACTGATTTCTTTTTTAGTGCATATATAGATGTGGATTGGGTAGAATGTACAGATGATAGAATTACAAGTGGTGGTGCTTTCTTTCTTGGAAGCAGACTAGTCTCATGGTTGAGTAAGAAGCATGATTTAGTATCATTATCTACTGCAAAATAGAGTATATTGCAACATCATCTTGCTACACACAAGTGTTGTGGATGAAGAAAACATTGAAGGATATCAAAGTATCATATGATGAACCTATCCCTATCTTATGTGATAATACAAGTGCTATCAACATTTCAAAGAATCCGGTAATGCATTCAAGAACAAAGCTTATTTTTAATCCGGTATCACTTCCTAAAAGAGAAGGTTGCAGAGAATGAGGTAAAATTGGAATATGTGCCTACTAAGGATCAAGTTGTAGATATTTTAAGAAAGGCTCTTCCTAAGGATACTTTTGAGTATCTCCAACATAAGTTAGGGGTTATTGCCTCTCCTTTTAATTAGATGCATAAGTATGTGCATCTGTTTGGGAAGCTTTTCAAGATATATTCTTTGTCCTGGACTAATGTTGTAAGCTACCTCTCAGGGGGAGTAGGTAGTGGTTTTGCTGGTTGGTGTAGCCAGATGGAGCATATCTTGAGGACTTGATGGTTTTTCATTGTGCAAGAAAGATTGTGCAGGAAAGTGTGTGAAGAGTAAGAGTTGCTCTAGTCAGGAGGAGTACTACTGAGCTACTAATTGATTGCTTTAGGACTTGATGGTTTTTCATAAAGTTGGTGTTGCCATCAATGACAAAGGGGGAGATTGTTGGAAACTTGCTAGTGTTGTCATTGATGTCAACCTCTAGCAGGTGGTTCACTTGGTTTCCAAGTGCTATTGAGAAAATTTGAATAAAAAGGTGTGCAATGTGACAGAGGTGTGCTTAGTGTTATGCTCTGCATTTCTTTATGGTTGAAGATATGCTTGTGCGGTTTGAAAGTGATGATCAGAGGTGTTATATCCAGAGTTTTAGGTTTTGGATCGTGTGGCAGTAAAAGATGTGTTTTAGCAAAGTGTTTTGACTGTGAAGAAGGTTGTCTAAGAGAAATGAGATTGCTCCGCATTTCTCCACATTGAGGTTTCTTGTCCTGCGGATCTGGGAATGTTCTTATACTGTCTATATCTACTTTCCCTTGAAGTTTCTAGTGTTGGGTGGCTCCGCAAACTCAGTTCTTGTGTTGGAGTTCAACAGTAGTGCATCCTAATGTGCAAATTGAAGACATTCTTTGTTCCAGGTGGTTGTGGCAGTATTGCAAAAGATTCTAATGATTCTGGAATATGTTGGAAAGGTGTGTGGATGTTGTGGAGTATTTATTTATGGTTTGCATGATGTTTTTGGACTTGGAGAGGCGTATATGAGGTCGCTTGCACTATATTTTTTAGGTTTGGCCAACCTGGCTTGCTAGTGCTATTTGTGGAGGTACCTTGTGGACTGCGGATGTGATGAGTAGCATGGTGATACAGATTTTAGTCCTAGTTAACCCTTGACATGGTCCACCTTCACTTCTTTCCACCGTAGAAGTGTTTGGTGTCAACCTATTTCGGTGTTGCACATTTGAGGTGCACATGTTTCATTAAGGCCAACATAATTGATATTATTTTAGGTTGTGGATGGTATAAATACAAGGTGAAGGTTGAGTGGAGTGATGTAGAGAAGATGATGCAAATGTGAATCAAGGGTGATGAATTGAGTGTGAGCTTAAATGCTTGACTCTTGAATGAAGTGAGAAGAAGGTGTCTACATTTTAGTGTGCTTGAAGTTATTAGAGGTAGTAAGCCAAAGGCTATGGATGGCAAGAAGTTTCAGTGGTGGATTTCTCATGTTTCTTTGAGATAGTGAATCTCTCTGTAATAGTCCTCTTCTATTCTTCTCTCTTCTGGATAGTGAGTCCTTCTAGCAGTGAGCCTTTCTTCTGGGCAGTGAGCCTACTTGTATTCAGTGTTGCTATTCATATATATATATATGTTAGTTAATCCTCACCATGGTTTTTCCCTTCTTGGGTTTTCCACATAAATCTAGTGTTCTTATGTGTTTGGATGTGTTTGCATTGATGCTTCATATGTGTAGATTTTGCTAATGCATAATAAGATTTTGAAGATTGGAATAGCTTGAGGGTTTAATGTTTTAATGTACAATTGATTCACCCCCCTCTCAGTTGTCCTATGCATCTAACATGGTAGGGCCACTAAGCATCAAGTTATCCTGTTCATTTACTACTTCAGTTATCAAATCTAGGAAATACTTTTGGCTCTAGATATTGGATGCCTATGTGCTTGCTAGCAATCCTTGTAAATGTTTAACTCCTTCATTTTGAATGTCCAAAGGGTCTAAAATAATTGATCCATCCTCAAGTTTTAGTGAGGAGATCTTGTTCTGGGATCTTCTTGATTTGGTTGAATTATGAAATAATTTCATGTTCAAATCACCCTCCTTGAGCCATGTTTCTCTAGACTTAGATTTGAATTAGATTTCCAGAAAATTTCTTCTTGCAACATGATCTCTTGGTATTCTGTGAGCAGTTCTTTTTCTATTATAAATTCTTCCTACGTCATGCCTTTCTCCAGGATGATCTCATTAAGGACAGTTTGTTTTGTTTCAATTCTTTCTTTCTCCTTGAAGATATTCTTGAAAGTTGTTCAATTCCATTCTTTGAGATGATTTTTGATGGTGATGATTTTTTCCATCATAAACATCTTGATTCCTTGTTGAACTGGTACCTCAAACCACCATTTTTCCATCAGACCTTGTAGGGACTCTAGTCTAATCCACATTCACTCAAATTTGAATGGGCACTTTTCTAGGACTTGATCATTTGTAATTGAGAGAACAACTAGGTAATGGTTTGAGCTAGACAACGGGGTGATGGAAGACTCCAACAAAACAGGCTTATTCAGCCAATCCGAGCAGAACATAAACCTATCTAGTCTTTCAACTATATTGGTAAATCCTTGACGCCTGTTGGTCTTTGTGAAGCATCCATTTTTTGGATTTGAATCCACAAGGCCAAGGGAATTGACAAAGTCTTGGAAGTCTTTCTACGCCCTGCTAATATGAGTTCTACAACCTCTTTTCTCTAGATTTGATAAAACAATGTTGAAATCGCTACCCAAAATATACAGATTTGGCTTAGAAAGGGTTATGAATTTGGTTAGGTTTTCCCATGTACCTATTGTCCTATTTTACCTTTTGGCCAAATAGCCATAAATTTTTTAAATCTCAGTGTTGTCACCTTTTGAAATGAAAGGAAAAACCTCCCAGAATGACTAAGTCCCAAAATTCTAAGTTTTCCTTGTGTTTTCAACCTTTTCAGAGTTTCAGAGTTCGGCCTTCTCCTCTTCGTCATTCCATTTCTATTGGCCCCGAGTTCCACCTTGGTTGCTTGTGTTTTTCCTCAGTGTGTGGGCACCAGAGGTTAGAAGTTTCCCCTTCCTCCTTCTTTTCAGGAGGTGGAAGGCGGAAGCTCCGCTCACCAAAGTCTGCCAAGCTGCAAATATTCTGAAGTATTTGGGGTGCCAGGGGTTGGAGGTTTCATCTTTTGTCTCTTTTGTGGAAGTTGGAAGGTGGAAGGCCCAACGATCATAGTCCGCCATTTTCAATGTTCTAAGTGTTTCAGACTTCGGCAGGCGGGGGCTCCTTCTTCTTCTTTCTTGTTTTTGGCAGTTGGAAGGCGGAAGGCCCGAAGTTTAAACTCTATCAAACTCTTTCAATTAAGTTATTCTATTAGTGGAGGGCAAGTTTTCCATCTTTTTTCCTCTTCCTTTTGAAGGGTGGAAAGCTGAAGGCCCGAGGCACAATCTCCACCGAGTTCTCCAATTCAACTAAGTATTACGGAGGCAGGGGTCAAGCACTTCTTCTTTCCAAAAAATGATGCATGGTGAAGGGCCGACCTTCGAAGCCCAACGGTTTCCCTTCTTTCAGACTTTGGAGGCTAGGGTTTCCTCTTCCACCTTTCAAAGACCTGATTGGTGGAAGATTGACTAGAGGAAGCCTGATCAGTTGGGGCCCGCCCTTTTTCCCTTCCAGGCTCTTTCCTACTATTCAAAACATGACAGGACTGCTTAGCAACCCTCCTAGTTGCCATTAATGCTTCTTCAGAGCCTAATTACTTATAGAAGATAGATTTCTTGCCTCCCCATGCCATTGTAGCCTCTTTTTCATTAAATCATTTTTACCTAGGGCATGGGCGGACACTCCTTTTCAACAGATTTTATGGGCAGATCCATGTGGGCACACTCCAAGGACATAGGAATAAAGTTATTACAGTATGGGTGATGGTTTTCCTAGTTGACTTCTCTTTCCACATCCATAAATGCTACAACGATTTATAAAAGCTATATATGTGTATGTAAAAGATGTATTTTAGATTGGTTCGCTGCATTGGGTCATTTCCAGAGGTAGAAAGTTCCTTGCAGGCTCAAGGCTTGTGGTTTTCTCCAAAATTGGGCAGATTTTTTGGACTATGTTGTTTTGCTGAGCCTCTCATGTCTCTATACCAGTTTAATAATGAAGGAGAGTCTATCATTTTGTGTCTATTTCATGAATGTAATGAATTGTTCTTCTTTTGTAATGGCTATTTAGCCTCTATGATCAATATAAACTAAATTTTGCTTGTCTCATTATTCTTGCACTGTGTTTATTTGATAGATGTAAGCTATGTATTATGGATAAAATAGTCCCTTTCATACTTTCATCTCTCTGCCTTAACCTCTGTTTGAACCTCCATGAGTCCGTGTGAGTTACCTTTAGCATTTGAGATCATTATTGTGTTATGTCAGTTGTATTCAAACACCCTAAATCTTGGTGTATCACCTTTCCCTTCCTGTATTCCTTCTCTCCCTTTTCATTGGTGATCATTAGCATAGGTTTAGTTGATTTCTCTAAACTTTAAGTTCAAACTGAGGAACCAACTTTCTCTAGAGGTCTGATCTCATCTTAAAGGTCCCACACCATGAGATCAATCCCATTGTATCATTGGAATGCTTGAATAGGCTTCAAGCAGGGTGCAATTTCATGTGACAATAGTTTTTGGCACGCTCAGTGGGACCAGTTTGATGAGCTTTATCATCCATTGAAGAATTTGGTATGTTCTTCAGTGTATCTTTCCATTTAGGGTAGTCTTCTTCAATACCATGGTGACTCTGTTGAACAAATCTACTGGTGCAGCTAGTTTAAGCGCTTAAAGAACCTCAAGGATCATGATTTTGGTGGTATTCCTAGTCTAACATGCTTTCAGAAGCATCCCAAATCACCTAGTGACTCTCTCTGCTATGAGCTTATTTCTTTAAAGGCAGACCTATTACCCTTATTTTCAAGAATATTTTGATACATCTCTGCTTTTCAATGCTTTAAAATGTCAAACTATTATGGGGGTTATGGCTACTCCCCTCCTCCTGGCCAACATGCAAGTTATTGGCCTCCATACCAACAATATCAGACCCAAAATACCCCTGGTTTTATGCCAAATAGCCCTGCAACAACAAAATATCAACATCCTCATGATACTTACCTCCCACCCACCCATGCTCAATCTTCTTAGCAACCTAATCATACATATTTTCAACCCCAATAAAACCACTTCATCCCTAATCATTATGATTACCCTCCTATCCTGCCTCAAGTGGACTATGATTTTGAAAACATGAGTTCCATGGACATAATAATGGACCTACAAAGGAGGTTGGATAAGATTCAGGGAGTAATGGAGTATAACTAGTAGCAAGAGGAGCTTGCTTATCAGGGCCATCTTCAACAACAACAGATGGAAGCAGAAGAAAGAGCTTATCAGAAAAGCCTGGCTTTGGAGATTGCAGCTAAAGAAGAACTATTAGGGAAATTGCTTGCCCAGAAGAGGCTAGAATCCCAATCAATCCCCTTCATTCCCAGTTTCAGGCAGCCCCTCTCTTCTACCCAAGTTTAGCCTGTAGCAGAAATAACCCCTAAATTCAAGATTCAAAGCTTCAGGCAGGGGAAACCCTCTGGGCCTCCGAGACTACCTTCAAATTTTAAAATCCTAAGTTTCAGAGGCCCTCAGCCTTCACGGGAGCCTATTCCTGCACAAATTTAACCTATTACTCCTTAGAAATAACCCTCTCAAGAAGCCCTTCCAATCCCTATTTCATGTTATTCCTCTTGCCCTGACACTATTTCACTTTTCAAAGGTGGACCTATTGTTTATAGGGCTAATTGGAGGGATGAGCCAATGAAGGAGATACCTGCAGCTAGGGAGGAGCCACAGGCTGATAATGAACCCTCATGCACTAGCTCACTCTATAAGGACAAACCAGTTTTTTGGTGAGATACTGGGTTCTATGAGCCAAAAAAAGAAGTGTTTGAGACTGCTGTGAAGCAGCCTGCTGTTTGTGAACCCTCACATACCATTAAAACTGAAGGTTCAAACCTATTGCAAGAAGAAGTTAAGCCAAATCTAATAGAGCACCAATGCATTGAGCACAAGGATAGTGCTAATTTTGGTTCAGGGTTGAACCCTATGGACTTTGGTTCATTTGGGGAGTTTTCCCATGCTTTGAACAAAATGAATGAAACCCAAATACAGAAGAAGCATAATGAAAAGGTTCAGTTGTAGAGGTAGCTCAAGAAAAATCCAGTGGAGTGTAGTTAAAGGATGAGGGCATGGTGGAGGAGATTGCTCCAATTGATCCAAAAGTGGATGATGTAACTCTATTTCATGAACTAGTTGGTTACATTAAAGATGAAGAAGGCATGCAAGTGCCAACATTGGTTGTAGTTCTGGAGCAACATAGGGATAGTGAAAATGATGGCAAGTTGTTAGAATGTGAGGCCAAGCATGGCAATGAGGTCCCAGCCCATGAGAAGGGGAAAATAGACAACCCTATATTGAAGGATGTAGAGGTTGATGATGCAGACCTATTTGGGGTGCTCCCATTCTTTTTAGAAGATAATGATATGGCGATTGAGCATGGGCAAGAACAAATTAAACATTTGTTCTTGATTATCCAACAGGGATATCAGCTTCTTGGTGGAGAAGATTTCTCCATTGAGCAAGTGCAGAGCTCATTTTCTGAGCCTAATTTAGGAAATCATGAAGCCATGGTGGATCTTCTCATTCCTATGTGCTTTCAAGAGCTGGAAAACCTCTTTAGGGATGAGATAGATCTTTTTTGCTCAAAATGTAGCATCAAACTGACATTCCCTAAGCATGATTTCTTCTTTTAGAAGATTCCAGGCTCATTTTCTAAGCCTATTTCTAATGGCCTCCCTAAACAACATGATCACAAGGTGGAGGCAGCCATATTTCTAGTCAAGCCATAGGATCCAGAGTATTCAGACCAACAACAGAATGATGAAGAATCAAAGCATAGGCATGAGATCAACTTTGTTGATTTGCATATCATTTCAAGGGGTTGTCCTATTAGGCATCTAGCCCAGCTGAAGACAAACCATGAAGAGTCACCACTTGTCATGCTTACCCCTAAGCATGAAGTTGAGCATCAGAATGAGCAAGATCAACCCATTTATCCACCTCTTAACAATTGCATTCCCAATCAGTTTGGGTGGGTAAGTGAGTTTGTTCCTATTCTTAGGGAAGTGCTTCATCAATTTGTTATATGTCAACTCCTTCCCCATCTCCTGTTAACTACCCATAAGCATGTAAAGCACTGTAAATTGTTGAGAAAGGGCAATTACTTTCAAAAACTAGTTAATGGCTTTGTTTGAAGTCATTTCCTTGTTGTTAGTTTAGGTTTAGGTTAGGTTTGTTTTGTATAGGTTTCCTTTCAATAAGTGCCCTTGCATAGGCAACACCCTCATTAGGAGGATGTTTGCCTTGTTTGTTTTGCTTTGTCTTGTTTTCTGGAGGTAGTGTTCAGTTTTGTGTTGGTCTAGCCAATCCCATTCTTGTTGTTGAGTTCTCTTTTGACTCTATGCCCAATGGATTGATAAGGCCTCTGGATCCCAGTGTTTAGCAGGCAAAGACCCCTACATAGTCGCTAAAATGTTGTCCTATTTTTCCTTCTAGCCAAATAGCCCAAAAATCTATAAATCTCAGTGTTTTCACCTTTTGAAATGCAAGGAAAAACCCCCCAAAATGACTAAGTCCCAAAAATTCTAAGTTTTCTTTGTGTTTTTAGCCTTCTCCTCTTCATCATGCCATGTCTTTCAACCTTGAGCTCTACCTTGGTCGCTTGTGTTTTGCCTAAGTGTGTGGGCGTCTAAGGCTGGAAGTTTCCCCTTCCTCCTTTCCAGGAGGCGAAAGGCGAAAGGTTTGCTAGCCGAAGTCTGCCAAGCTGCAAATATTCCTAAGTATTTCAGGTGTAGGGGGTTAGAGGTTTCATCCTCTATCTTCTTTTGTGGAAGGTGGAAGGTGGAAGGTCTGGGTGTTTCAGATTTCAACAAGCGAGGGCTCCTTCTTCTTCTTTCTTATTTTCGGCAGTTGAAAGGCGAAAGGCCTGAAGTCTAAACTCTACTGAACTCTTTCAACTAAGTTATTATGTTAGCAAAGGGTGGGTTTTCCATCTTTTTTCCTCTTCCTTTTGAAGGGTGGAAGGTTGAAGGCCCAAGGCCCGATCTTCATCAAGTTCTCAAATTCAACTAAGTATTGTGGAGGCCAGGGTCGAGCACTTCTACTTTCCTAAAAATGATGCATGGTGAAGGCCCAACCTCTGAAGCCTGATGGTTTCCCTTTTTTTGGACTTTAGAGGCCAGAGTTTCCTCTTTCACCTTTCAAAGACCCGATCGGTGGAAGATCTACCGGAGGAAGCTCGATCAGTCGAGGCTCACCCTTTTTGCCTTCCAGGCTCTTTCCTACTATTCAAAAACACAACGACACTGCTCAGTGACCCTCCTGGTCGCCATTAATGCTTTTTCAGAGCCCGATTACTTGTAGAAGATGGATTTCTCGCCTCCCCATGCCACTATAGCCTCTTTTGCATCAAATATTTTGTATCCAAGGCATGGGCGAACACTCATTTTCAACAGATTTCATGAGAAAAGCCATGTGGGCTTGCTCCAAGGTCATAGGAATAAAGTTATTGCAGTATAGGCATCAATTTTCCTTATTGACTTCTCTTTCCACGTCCATGATTGCCACAACAATTTGTAAAATCTATATATGCATATGTAAAAGATGTATTTTAGGTTGGTTGGCTACACTGGGTCATTTCTAGAGGCAAAAAGTTCCTTGCAGGTTTGGGCCTTGTGGCTTTCTCCAGAACTGGGCTGATTTGATGGATTGTGCTATTTTGCTAAGCCTCTCATGTCTCTGTACCAGTTCAACAATGAAGGAAAGTCTATCATTTTATGTCTATTTCATGTCTGTAATGAATTATTCTTCTTTTGTAATGGCTATTTAGCCTTTATGATCAATATAAACTAAATTTTGCCTCTCTCATTGTTCTTACATTGTGTTTATTTGATAGATGTAAGCTATGTATTATGGATAAAAAGGTCCCTTTCATACTTTCATCTCTCTACCTTAACCTCTGTTTGAACCTTCATGAGTCTCTGTGAGTTCCCTTCAATGTTTGAGACCATTATTGTGTTATGTCAGTTGCATTCAAACACCTTAAATCTTGGTGTAACACCTTTCCATTTCTATATTCCTTCTCTCCCTTTTCCCTGGTTATCATTAGCATAGGTTTAGTTGATTTCTCTAAACCTTAAGTTCAGAATGAGGAACTAACCTTCTCTAGAGGTCTGATTTCATCTGCAAGATCCCACACCTTGAGATCAGTCCCATTGTGTCATTAGAATGCTTGAACAGGCTTCAAGTAGGGTGCAATTTCATGTGACAATAGTACCTTGGCTTTCTCAATGGTTTTGGTTGGCCCATAAATGTTGAGGATATGGAAGGAGAGTCTAGAGTGCAGGCATCAAACCTTGGCTGCCATCCAATTTGAGACTTTTGAATGTATTTCAATTTGAACTCTATTTGGTTTCCATAGGATTCCCAAACCTCCAGTAGCCCCTAGTGCAACCACAAAGTGGCCATCCTAGCCAAAGAAATGAGACAAGAAGAGTTTCAATTCATCATCCATGATCTTAGTTTCTTGTAGCATAATAATATTAGGAGTAGTAATTGACATTTAACTAAGCATCTTTTGTTAGGGGTGTTTAAGCCCCTAACATTCCAAGTAGAGACCTTCATGATTTCGCAAGAGAGGGCTTACCTTCCTTGTGATTCAGAAATTTGTTGATGGAGACTTGGTCTTGAGCCCCCGCATCCATCTCTCTCCTTTGTCTATTGGTTTTTCTACCTTTCTTTTTGCCTACATGGACATTTGGTTTATCGATCTTGGAAGAAAATTGTTTGATAAATCTGGGATCCAGGGTCCCAAACTTGTCATCCTCCTCAAATTGGTCATTTGACTAATCAAAGGCCTCATCACTCCCTTCTTGTTCATGTGTTTCCAGTGTTGCCTCAGGGTTTTATTTTTCTATAATATCAAGGATTGGGCCTGGATCTTACTCTTCGCAAATGCATTCTGATTCATGGTTGGCTAAAATTTCTTCAGATGGAGCATTTGTTTTCATTGTTTCCTCAGCATTATTTCTCTTTGGAGCCCATGCTTTTGTTGCAAGAGGTTGATTTATGCAAGCTTGTGTGTTGTGGTTCTGTTATCACCTAGAATTGCACCATACTTGAAGCTCGTTCAAGCATTCCAGTGACACGTGGGATTGGTCTCAAGGTGTGGGACCTTACAGTTAAGACCAAACATCTAGAGAAGGTTGGTTCCTCTTTCTGTACTTAAGGTCCAAAGAATTCAACTAAACCTAATGCTATTGATTACTAGGGGAAAAGGGGAAGAGGGAGAAATTAAAATTAAAAGAGGTGATGCACCAGATTTAGGGTGTTAGCTAGGACTGACATAACACAATAATGACCTCAAATACTAATAGAAACTCACACAGACTTACAGCTTTAATAGAGGCTCAAATTAGAAAATTGTAGCTAATAGAGCGACCATTTTATCCACAGAATGAGTTATAGATTTCAAGTAAACACAAAACAAAAGCATTAGGGAGGCAAAATATCAATGATTATATTGATCATGAAGGCTAAATTGCCATTACAAAATAAAGATACATTGTTACAGAGAGGTAGGCACAAAATAACCATCTATATTCATTGGTGAACCATTATCAGAGACATCAAAGGATCATCTTCGAGCACAATCACTAGTACAAAAACAACAATATATGATTAAAAAAACTACTAAAAACTGCATATAAATGATTGAACATGGTCACGTGACCATTAGTAGTTTATTGCCAATCATTTATAACGCGACCGAATTGATGACTAAACCATTTTTAGTCATTTATTGGTTGTTTTGATTGATCGATTTGGTAGTATATTTAGTCGTTAATTTAATCATTGGTTTAGTCATTTTATTCACTAATTTCTGTCCACTGGTAGTATATTTAGTCATTTTAATCATTATTTTGTTGTCAACTGATTTCTATCAATTGGTAGTATATTTAGTCAATTTAATTATTAATTGACGTCAATTAGTAGTATATTTAGTCATTTTAATCAAGGGGAAGAAGCATCACCACAAGGTCACATCAACCATTTTGAAACAACTTTGAGAAGGTAAAAACAACTTGTTTTATTGATAAAAAATGCTTACAAACAGCATACATATCTGAAAATAAGTTACAATGCTTTCTTTTTGCTAAAAAAACCTTCATGGTTACAATACATAGCTCAAAAAATGAGCAAGAAACTGATTTTCTGAGTTACAATGCACCAAAAGACATAAAGAAGCTTGTTTCAGCTTACAATGTTTTTCCAGAAGTGAAAAGAACTGAGGAAAAATGAAAGTAAACTCTGCTTTTGACTATCCTATGCTAGAGGAAAAGTAGTATAGGTTTAACATTCATTAAATGTTTCCTTTATGACTATTGCTGACTGCTTCCTTGAACCTTGGGTGCTTGAAACTGCCTTTGTCTCATGCTTTGAATGCTTGGAAACTTCTTGGTGGCATTAGAAAAAGACAAGTTGATCTTTTCAACTGTTATATGCTCCTAGATGCTTACACATGTCATCTTTCTATTCAAACCGCCTTTATAAATGCTCCAATTGTTGCTATATTCCTTCAAACTAGTCATACAACCTAAAAAAAAAGCAAAAGAGGACATAAACAAACAATGATATAATGCCACTTCAAATACTGGACATACAAAAATAATTTTAGCCTACAACAGCTGATGTGAAAATAACTTGAGTAAACTTGAGAAGAAAAACAAGAAAGTAATAAATTGAATGGAAGAACCATCAGAGACTTGTCCCAAGGAGTTGTCATCATGGTGAAATTCCGAAAACGCACCAAAACATAGTAAATTAATTTTTCAGCCATAGAACAAAAAACAATCACACAAAAGGAAGAATGCCACACCACTCAAATTTCACACTATAGAGGAAATCCTGTGATATAGAAAAAAATCCTTATAAGTTATGGTTCTAGGCAAAAAGATGGTTAACTGTGTTCAAAACAGCCAATAAAACTGGCACTTTAAACAAGATTTCAGAAACATAGTAACCATATTAAGAAAAAATTTGGCAAACCTCTCGCATTTTCTCAATCTGCTCTTTGCATCCACCAACGTTATTGTATGTAACATCTGCCTTTTCTTCAACTGTCATCATTATCACACTGGGATCAATCTTAGGGGGCAAAGGGATCTGAATTTGATACTTGTTACAATCAACACTGCACATTAAAAATGTTTATCAACCATTCATTTCACAATACACCAACATTATGCAGTCAATCACAATTTCCAAAGGCATTTCTACAAATGTGGTATCAGTTAAAGAGTAGAGTCATACAAGAAAATCAAAAGTAGATAGTTATCATACTTGATTCCTTATGTGTATCAATTTGCATGTAACACATATTAGCATATCTCTTAAATAAAAAATGATTAAACACATGTCACAGAATACAAAAGGATAAATTTTCTAAGAATTCAATACTGGGCCAACTCACATGCCTTCTTCAATATCTGTTGGTGAGACCTTATCACCCAATCCAACTACAAACTGTATTTTCAAGGACCAATCATGCATATATTAAATATAAATATCTCCAAATTTGATGGCAATGTTGGCTCTACTCATAGCAACATTGAAGTTTACATGAAGATTCTCTAAAATACTATTCCATGAAGCTAGAACTTTTGTGAAGGAGCATCCCAGCAGTAATATTTTGAATTTAGTATGTTTGGATTGTTTGATATAAACCATTTGATGCATCTACAACAATAGAAGTAGTATAATGTGGAAGTAAAAGCAAATATAAGTCACCTTGGCAATTTGTTTAACATTGATAACATATTTTGCATCCTCGATATTTGGGTTTATTATCTTGGTACACCTTGCCACCTGCACAACAGAAACAAGAATTGACTAAATATACACCGACTAACTCAATGCATTTTATAAACATTCCCAGAGCACTTTACCTCTCCTCACCAACAACAACATATATACTAAATGGTTGATCATAACTAAAATTGGAACCAAAACAGATAGCATGCCAAAAAACTTCACATAGTTACATATATCTCTTCTACATAAGCTAAGAAAACTCTCTACATGGATTGCTAAAGTTGTGATTGCCTGTCCAATTACGCACTCATATAGGAGGTTATCTAGATAAAATACCTACAGAGATTGCTCCTCTTGCATCATCTGCTTGTCTGAAATGAGATCCCATTGACTAGGTGCAGCTAATCCAATGTCTGATTCCTTTATGTGGGAGACTGTTTACAGGGACACCCCTGCTCCTTTTGAGTGCCCCCATTGCTCCAAATCTGGCCCAACCACATTCAAGCTATTACATCATTACCCTTCTCTCATTTTTTTGAATTTCTAACGTTTCCATTATTTTATGATAAGTAAAATGATTTATTTCTAACCATTGGCAATGTCATTGTGGCAGACGTAGACTGAATAACACTGCACATTTTCCACAATCATAAAATGTCATTGCCATCCAGTTGAAGATGATGCACATTATGCTTACTAGACACAACCCCCTTTAAACTCCTTTGCATATCTTCAATTATTGCAGACCTGCATTCCCAAGAACACACTTTCACAAGGGAAAAGAGTACACTCCATCGCTCACAGGTGATTTGCATATCCTAACGCATAGCTTTTCATAATAAACTTATTTACATGTATGTCAAGTGCAGAAATTTGGTGGATTCTTGAAAAAGTGTTTGACTCTCATGGAATACAATTATTGCAGCATACAGAAGATGTGGGCATCCTCAGGAGGTAGTCACACTATTTCACTAAATGCAACAAACAGGTGTCCAGCCTGATCAGTTCACATTTGCCAATGTACTCCCAACCTGTGCTAAAAAGGCAGTTTTGGAAGAGGGTTTGGACATCCATCAAAGCATAAAGAGAGGAATTTTGAGAGATGTTGTAGTTGCAACAACCCTGCTAGACATGTATACAAAATGTGGAAGCATAGAAAAGGCACATGAACTGTTTGACAAAATGCCTCAAAGAACTGCAAGATATGCATAAAATGGATTTGTTGAAAAAGCTTTAGAAATTTTCAAGAAAATGCAAATGGCATGTGTAAATCCAGACTCCACAAGCTTTGCCAGCATCCTCCCTGCTTGCGCAAAAATGGGAACATTGGAACACAGTATGGTCCTCTATCAAAGCATAATGAAACATGGATTTTTGTCCAATACTGTAGTTGGAAATACTCCGGTAGACATGTATGCAAAATGTGGAAGCATAGAAAAAACTCGTGAACTGTTTGATAGAATGCCTCAAAGAGATGTAATCTCATGGAATGCAATAATTGTAGGATATTCACAAAATGGATTTGTTGAAAGGGATTTCAAAACTTTCAAGCAAATGCAATTGGTAGTTCTAAAGCCAAATTCTACAATCTTTGCCAACATCCTCCCAACCTATGACAAAATGGGAGCTTTGCAATGGGGTATAGAAATCCATCAGAGCATAAAGGATAGAGAAATTTTGTCAGATGTTGTAGTGGCAATTGCCCTGGTAGACATGTATGCAAAATATGGAAACATAGAGAAAGCATGTGACCTATTTATTTTCTCCTTTGTGTGAATGCGGGAGTCATTTTCACTTTACCGCTTACCCGCACCATCATTTAGGGTTTTTTTGCAGGAGTGCAGGAAAGCATGGATTGCTTCCCGCAAGCCTGCACTAACTCTTGATAGCTCCCGCGGTGATGCAGGAAGATCCTAGACTACATCTCCTATCCATGTTCCATACTAGACCCAGAATGAAGTATAGATTACAGCCATTCTCCTGCACACAATTTATTTTCTCCTTTGTGTGAATGCGGGAGTCATTTTCACTTTACCGCTTACCCACACCATCATTTAGGGTTTTTTGTGGGAGTGTAGGAAAGCATCGATTGCTTCCCACAAGCCCACACTAACTCTTGATAGCTCTCGTGGTGATGCGGGAAGAGCCTAGACTGCATCTCCTATCCATATTCCATACCAAACCTAGAATGAAGTATGGATTTCCACGAGTTGTGAAGTGAATTCCTCCATGGAACTGGCATTCGACTCTCTTAGATCCTCATCATCCTTATATTTTCCCAAGCAAATACAATACATCGCATCTTGGCCTGAAACAAGCCTTTCATTCTTAGTACCAACTGCTATAATGCCACCCTGAACTCTCTGAGGAATGTTCGTTGTCATCTTTGCCTCCATTTCCTTCAATTAACTTTTTTGCTTTGAACTTATATTTTGGCAAAGACCCAATTGTTTTAGATGAAGCTCCTCTTTCTTGGGTCTGTAAAGATTTGGAGCCTCACTTGAGGATGAATGACCACCAAATATCCACACATTACCAACACCAAACCAAACAACAAAGAAGTCCAATGCCATTTTGAACTGTTCCACAACCACACTAAGCCTTAGATATGTTGAAGTGGTAACTCGATTGACTCTTGATGACTGAGATGCACCATGGACCTCTTCCTCCCCTGAAGCTTTGTACCCAAATCTATAATTGGCACCTGCTACAACTCTTGTCACTCCTAATTCCTTTGAGAGCCTCTTCACAAACTGACGGGGACTCAAAGAGCAAACTTTAGCAAGTTGGACATGGTATTCATATGGTACCATACCACCACACAAAGGTGTCCACAGTGAAAGTGCTCACTTTCAATCACATTTAGCAACCACAGGTAACCATTTCTTAAAGCCAAGGACCTCATCAATTCCTATAAAGGATAAGAGAAAAGGCACCCTATTTTTGTTGCCTATATTGCCAGTTCACGATGACCAACGTGCAATGAATCAAATTTTCCAAATGCAACAATTCCTCCAAGTACACATTGTTGATCAAGTTCACAATCAATAAGAATCTTCTCTTTACCACTGGCCTTTGTCTCCATATTTGCTTCCTGTGCTCCATATGAATTCCATACTCTTGTTACATTCCATGATCCTTTCCCCTTTTTAGAGACTTTAATACAATTTTTCCTATATAAATTACAATGAGCCTGCTTGTGAACAATTCAGACAAGGTATTTTCATTGTTTGAGATCAACCCATGATGTTCATTCAACTGACATCTATTTGCAAAGATGTTACAATTCATTGTGTTATGCGATTAGATTTCAGATCTCAAGGACATGTCATAAGGTTGCACTTCCTCAATAAGATCATCCTTTGGACCATAAAATCACAGCCTTAGCATTGATACACAAGATAATTAACTTTTACTTATCTCAACACATGGATCACAATGAAGTCATGATAAATCCAAACCAAAAATGCAGATAGGACTGTTTGATTTCTAGACACCACTCATGGATAGTCCAGATGTGTATAGTCCTTTCTTTGTATTGGTTTTTCTTCTAACTCCCAAGTGTATAAACCTCTTCTTCATAATGATACCAGCTTATTCATTACATTGTGGATAACATTGAGATTAGGGTGACTACTAAATGAAAGTCATAACAATGTTATATCAACACTTCAAGCTCGTGACTGTTCCATAATGATTATCAATGGCACCTATTTAAGATATTGGAATGACTACTCCAAACTTCAATTTTTAAGGTGCAAAGATGCTCATTTGATGCCTTTATTGTTAGTGCTCAGAGGAAAACCCTGGACAACAATCCCTTGGATACATTCAGATCTGCACTACTTTACACATGACCGATTCATTTGAACACACAGTGGACTGTCACTTCTTTGCTGACTATTCACATGAGAAAACCTTTAGAAAACTTCATGACATAGTGGAAAGAACACAATGATCACTATTCTCGCATTAAATCCTCCAACACTTATGATAAACTCAGTCATGTATAGGGTTTGATGATAGTCCTTTGAAAAATCTTAAGATTGTAATGTCAATTTTCTTCAAACCTCTTGATCCTCCATAATTGATAGTCCCTTGTCCTTCATGATAAACCTCAAATCTTTGCTAGTAATGGTGCATTTGTACATGAGGGTGATGTTGTCTCTTTCTCTTGTTAGTGATGTCATTGCTTATGATAGGAGAGGGAAATGAAGATGAGCCTTTTCTGCCTCCTATTTTGTGATGAGACTTTGGTAACATATGACAATCCTCTACTCTTTAAACCTCAAGGAAGTCCTTTAGTGCAATGATTGAGTCTCAAAGTGGAATATAATAGTGCCTCTCTAGATAACAATTTTACATAACATTGCATAAATATGACCATAGAGCAATGATAGAGTGAACTCTCAAGCACCTTTTATCTTCAAAAACATAGCAATTCTAAAATACAGAACTGCTACACTAAGACTGTCACGTGTCATTTTGGAACATGCTCACCACACTCACCCTTGATTTCATGAAAATTCAAACCCATCATGCCATGGTAACACCATGATTGAATCTAAAAATACAGTTGGGACAATCAATTCTACCTTCAAGGGGTGATAATTGAACTCATGATAGACTCCACAAAATAATTATCTTTACAAGGTTGAACTCCACAAACATAACCCTGCATGAAGTAGCTATTTGAAAACTTAAACAAACCCTAACACAAGTATGATTGTCCTCCAACTGTGATCATCTTTTAGGGAAACTCTAATCTATAACAATCAAAATGCTCATCACAGGCACTTAAAATTTTGCAAAATTTTATAGTTCCAACACATCCTTCCTGCCTGTGTCAAAATGGGAGCATTGGAACAAGGTATGGACATCCATCAAAAAGTAAGGGATAGAGGAATTTTTTCAGATGTTGTAGTTTCAACTGCCCTAGTAGACATGTATTCAAAATGTGGAAGCATTGACAAGGCATGTGAACTGTTTGGCAAAATGCCTCAAAGAGATGTGATCTCATGGAGTGCAATGATTGCGGGATATGCACAAAATGGATTTTTTGAAAAGGCTTTAGAAACTTTCAAGCAAATGCAATTAGTAGGTGTAAATCCAAATTTGACAACCTTTACCAACATCCTCCCTACCTGTGCCAAAATGGGAGCTTTGGAACAGGCTATGGACATCCATCATAACATAATGGAAGGGGGATTTTTGTCAGATATTATAGTTGGAAATGCCCTGGTAAACATGTATGCAAAATGTGGAAGTATAGATAAGGCACATGAACTATTTGATGGAATGGCTCAAAGAGATGTCATCTCTTGGAATGCAATGATTGCAGGATATGCACAAAATGGATTTTGCATGGATGCCCTCAAAATATTTGAATTAATGAAGCACTCCGAAACATATCCTAACATTGTGAACTTTTCTTGTGTTCTACGTGCATGCATCTACACAGGTTCAGTGGATGAGGGTTGTACATACTTCAATCATATTAGTAACCCTTATTGCATTACACCTACAATTGATCATTATGTGTGCATGGTTGACCTTCTTGCGTGTGCTGGCTATCTTGAGGACACTCTAAACTATATCATTAAAATGTCATTTAAATCTATCGTGGTTGTGTGGATGTGTTTTCTTGGTGCTTATAGATCACATATGAATGTAGGGTTAGAAGTATTTATAGCGACCTTAATTTTTTATTTAGATCCTAAAAATGCTGTGACTTATGCTCTTCTCTCAAACATCCATGCAGAAGTGGGTAGGTGGGGTGAGGTTCAAATGAAGAAGATTGATGAAAGATAGAGGAGTTAAAAAGGTTCTTGGATGTAGTTGGATTGAAGGCCATAAAATGGTAAATTCTTTTTGTGTGGGAGACAGATCACATCCACAGACACGGGATCTATGCAAAGTTGGAGAAATTGGCTTGGGAGATGAAGGTAGGAGGGCATTTTCTAGATTCAAGGCATTTACTAAATGATGTGGAAGAGGAGAAAAAATAATTATCTTTACCACCATAGTGAGAAGGTGGCAGTTGCATTTGGCTTGTTAAACACACCCCCTAGAACAACTTCTAGAGTTGTAAGAACTTTCAAGTATGTGTTGATTGCCACTACAAAATTTATCTCCAAGTTTGTTGCAAGAGAAATTGTTGTGATAGATGCAAACTATTTCCATCATTTTAAACAGGAACAATGTTCTTGAGGAGATGATTAGTGATGCTAAATGAAGCAATCTGAAAAATAGGCTTGCAATATGTTGTAGTGGCAACTACCCTGGTAGACATATATGCAAAATGTGGGAACATAGACAAAGCACGTGAACTATTTGACAAAATGCCTCAAAGAAATGTGATCTCATGGATTGCAATGATTGCAGGATATGCACAAATTGAACTTTTTGAGAAGACTTTAGAAACTTTCAAGCAAATGCAATTGGCAGGTGTAAAGCCAGACTCCACAACCTTTGCCAGCATCCTCCCTGCCTGTGCCAAAATGGGAGCTTTGGAACAGGGTATGGACATCCATCAAAGCATGAAGGATAGAAGAACTTTGTCAGATGTTGTAGTTGCAACTGCCCTGGTAGACATGTATGCAAAATGTGGAACCATGGACAAGGCACATGAACTGTTTGATAGAATGCCTTAAAAAAATGTGGTCTCATGGATTGCAATGATTACAGGATACACACAAATTAGATTTTTTGAAAATGCTCTGGAAACTTTCAAGCAAATGTAATTGGTAGGTGTAAATCCAGACTGCACAACCTTTGCCAACATCCTCCCTACCTATTCCAAAATGGAAGCTTTAGAACAGGGAATGGGCATCCATCAAAGCATAATAGAAGGGGAATTTTTGTCAGATATTACAGTTGGACAGAATGCCTCAAAGAGATGTCATCTCTTGGACTACAATTGTTGTTGGATATGCACAAAATGGATTTGTTGAAAAGGCTTCACAAACTTTCAAGAAAATGCAATTGACAGGTGTAAAGCCAAATTCCACAACCTTTACCAACATCCTTCCTACCTGTGCCAAAATGGGAGCATTGGAACAAGGAATGGACATCCATCAAAAATTAATGGATAGAGGAATTTTGTCAGATGTTGTAGTTTCAACTACCCTGGTAGACATGTATGCAAAATGTGGAAGCATTGACAAGGCATGTGAATTGTTTGGAAGAATGCCTCAAAGAGATGTGATCTCATGGAATACAATGATTGTGGGATATGCACAAAATGGATTTGTTGAAAAGGCTTTAGGAACTTTCAAGCAAATGAAATTAGAGGGTGTAAAGCCAAATTTGACAACCTTTTCCAGCATCCTCCCTATCTATGCCAAAATGGGGGCTTTGGAACAGGGTATGGACATCCATCATAGCATAATGGAAGGGGGATTTTTGTCAGATATTATAGTTGGAAATGCTCTGGTAGACATGTATGCAAAATGTGGAAGTATAGATAAGGCACGTGAACTGTTTGATGGAATGGCTCAAAGAGATGTCATCTCTTGGAATGCAATGATTGCAGGATATGCACAAAGTAGATTTTGCAAGGATGCTCTCAAAATATTTGTATTAATCAAGCACTCTGGAACATATCATGTAGCCTATAGACCATTGAACAAAGTGCTATTTGCCTTGACTTGCTCGGTTCATGAGTTGTCCCATCTCTACATTTCAACACAAGCAAGAACTTGAAATGTTAGATTTTGGATGAATTTCTATACCATATTGTATAAGAGCGTTACACAGTGGAAACCAACCAAACAAAGTTACTCTAAGAGAATCAGTCAGTCCGAGGGTTTGAGTTGTAAAGGTAATGAAGGATGTTTGTAAAAGCATGAACAATGTTTAAAAATCTTAAGGATGTGGTCCAAGATTACCTCATAGCTCACCCATGGTTGACCATAAAAAGGAAAAACTATAGGAGTATTAATATAATACCAACAAACAAAAATTGAGTTCCTACACTACACCAGAGACAAACTAAACATCGCAGGAAAAAGATTTAGTTTCTACACTACAACAGAGACATGTTAAGTATTTCAGAAACAAATTATATTTTATGAGATGGAGACAACTCACTATCTGAATTTGTGAACACATAAATAATTGGAATTTCAACCTACATTTACATATATCTTTTTCTACTACGCACAATTTTCTAGCCATGCAATGACATGCCCAAAATATCGAAGAAATTAAAAATTGTGTATTTAAATGTTGTCCTCTTAACATTTAAATTTATATGATTAACCCTACAAAAACATTACTGAAATTCAACCAACAATAACATACAAATATATCCATATAGGACCCACAATTTGGACTCCACAACATCATACCCATTAAAGATTCAAAAACCTTAATTCACATGTTTCTCCAACTGAAAATAGTCTAAAATAAGGAATGAAAATTAGAAATGCTTACAGGGCCAAGATATTTTATGCAATGTTGTTGCATCTTGCACCTGGGGCAACAGTGAAGATTGAGATCCTTACCATCTCCAATATCAGCCTGCATTAAATTTCTTCTTAGAGTGAGAAGAAACGTTTTAAAAGTATGCCAAATCTAGTTCATATAATATGCCCTATTAAAGTGCTTTGTATTAATAAATCTTCCTAATCATTAATGCAATTGGAGCTTGAACTCTAATCACAAAAAATAAATAAAGTTGGACTGTTATATACTTAGATAAGCTAAGGATATTAAACTATCATTACTCTATCCTTAATCAGGATGTTTGGAAAGAAAAATATGTTACTTGCCCTGTGGATATTCAAATAGTTTGAATTCCTAGAAAAAGGTATCATCGGTGTTTCACAAGATGAAACAATGCCAATCAAGACAGCCATAAATAGTTAAGCGTTCTAAATATGCAGTGGATGATCTTAAGATTCCACTAGATGATATTTTATTCTATACAAATAATATTTGACTCTCTAGAAATGAAATTTGAAACATAAACTAACCAGTAGAAAAAAAGTTGGACTGTATCAGTATCCAACCACGCATCATAATAGAAATGTAGATTATGTCCATAAGGGTGTCATGGGTCAATTTGAATTAAAGAAAAACAATCATCACAATAACATGTGAGTAACAACCATTTGAGAAGTAATCTCCAAATATAACCTCAAAATTAAGTTAGCATTTACAATTTATTTTATATTAGTCTTTAGATCATTGATATGTTGCATGTTCTTCCATTATTTTAGACTGCAAGGAAATGATAGTGTATAGAGTAGCAAACCCCATGCTTCCCCTATCCAAAAGTAGACTCTTGTAAGGAATTTAGAGTTTCCATAGGGATCAGAAACTTACAGCCTCAAGCCAGTGCTGGAAAGCTAGTTTTCGAGCCTTGTCATCCTTAGATAAGCCCTTGCCAACCTGTGGAGGAACTTTTTTTTGTTTATTTTTATTTCCCAAATGCAGATTTCAACGTCTTCTATTTATCTGGTAGTGAATGCCCACCAAAAATTTAACTTTAAGATTCCCTTGTGGAAGTATAATATGTGGTAATGGAACCATAACAGACACAATAATAGAACCCTGAAGTAGTACTACCTTTGCAGCCTTTATTCTTTCTCATGACCAATGAAAAATTGTAGTTTGTGGTTTCTCAATATTAGAAAATGAAATAGTACTCCGCTTAAGAGTCACAAAATCTATTGCTTGCCACCTGCATTTTGAAATCAACAGTACTGACATTCAAATAGCTAAAGATGAATGGTAAAATATTTCATTTCCAACAAATTAAAACAGATCTGAAAATGTGCAGCCCCTATCATATGCCAATGCAATTTGTGCCTCTCCAATTCCTATGACCCCACTCTAACTCTTACATGCCTTCTCTACCCTCCAGCGCACTACCATTCACTGCAATTTGTGGAGAAGGCATTTCCTGCCTCACCACAATGACCAAGCCAAAATCCTCAAACTGTGAATCAAAATCTACTTGGAGTAGTGCATGAAGCCGATCAAGCTATTAATGAGGGACACATTTTTCTCTAATCCTAATTCTTTTTGATTCCTCATATCTTCCTCCAATAACTCTGTTTCTCTTTGACAATCCATTGCATTTTCAAGATTTAGGCCATCCAAAATCCTTCTAAGTCAAGATTCATCTGAAGCGACCTTCTTTTCAAACTCATCGAGCACCGCAAAAACATCTTTGCAAAGTTGTTCCTCTCCATTCTTCTCCTGCATTCCCTACAAAGAACCAATCAATAAACCCTAATAACAATGTGGTGTTGCGAAATGAGTGAAAATTTTGGCACCCATCCTTTTCACTTTTGGCGCCCATATTTTTTTTTAATTACCCACTTTAATATCATATTGTTTAATTTTTATTTGTGTGACTAATTATTTAGTCATTTCTAGTTGTGATTGACAAGGGTCGTTGTACCTTATCATTTAATCATATTTCTTTTGTCAAATCCAGGGCTGTATCCTTGGCTATCTACAATTAGGAATCCTATAGTTTCCAGTCTTATCCATGTAACTCTAATGAATTCTACTGATTTAAAGGAACTGATCTATTTGCTATGAAATGAATTCCAAGAATATTGAAAACAGAACTAAACGATAAATTACTTAAAGCAAATCTATAAACCAAAACATGCATCTATCTATGAAAACAATAAATATCTTTTAAAGCAAAATTTGAAACAACAAAATAACAGTACTAGCCTTCTGCCTTGGTGGTGAGAGTGGGCCGTTGCTCCACACCCTTAGGGCTAAAGACTAAAGTAAAGAATTGGCACAAGAGAATGATATCACAACTCAATTCAATCCAATTAAATCAGCTTTGTATTTTGCAAAATATTGATATCAAAATGAGATCACAGAAATCAGAAGAAATAATCGCTGTCCTTTTCTGCTACTTCTGTAAGTTTATATCTAAATCTATGATGAGAGATCACCCATCCTATTCTACTAGTTCATCTAAGAGATAACATCAATCTCTTTATTCTACTAATAGTCTAACTACAGAATAAATATCCATGCAAATAAAAATAGATTGAGTGGAATAGAAGTTCACACTGAATCTGAATCTTAGTCTTAAATACAAATGGGGCAGCGAGGCCCTAAAATATAGGGATTAAATTAGTTCATCAGTAATTCATGAAAAAACCAAAAAAGAGATAAAACTTCCAGCAGTTAACTATAGACTGCCCTTAATTACTCAGGTGATGATTTGAGTAACATCAGGAGCATCCCGATCACCACTAGAAGTGTCTGACTGATAGCTGTGCTGGAAATCTGCATTGTTCTAAAAAGGCGTCAGAGATGTATGTTCCTGTCTATGGCTCTGGAGATGTGTTTGTGACCTTCTCATTCAGCTCCGGAGATGCTCAAGACTTCAATCTAGCTCTGGAGATGCTTCACCTTCTTATCCCAAAAACTTCTCCATTAAATCTGAAACTTTGGAGACCAGACGTGGTAGGTTGATGTCGGCTCCGGAGATCATTAAGACTACCTCCGGAGATGCACAAAACTATCTACTTGAACACCTGCACCTGTTGATTCAAAAAGAGAAGACTTCTACATATTTCCATCAATTCAATGCACATTAGTCCTTCAATCAGAAACCATGATCTTAAGTAATTCATCTCTTATTAATCATCATTTAGAACAATCTTGTTAGCCTATTTAGGTGCAGTCATCAGGACAATGGGATAAAAAAGAAGAAAAAAAGAGGTAAAAATATGTATTTCATGGGTGCTACCTGGCACTCATCATTTCCCCCCGTACTTAAGGATTGGCAGGTCCTCCTGCTTCTCACAATCTGGATTTATTCTGGTGGAAGATCATGTCAGTCAAGTTGTAGTCTTGTGCATAGGTAGTCTAAGTGGTGCAGTTGGTATTACTATTTCCCCTGTATTGATCAACCTGTTTCAACCACTCTTGCAACTTATCATCTTCCATCTGCTCCGCCCAGATAGGTAGTGGCTCAATTATGAGAGGGGGTCTGAAAATCCCACCTATCCACTCATGTTTGTGTTTATCCATCATTTTGGATATTAACCTTGCCTTCCTCATAAATAACCTTAAGTTAGTAGGGGTCACCACTTCTCTCATTTTCTGCTCTGAAGTCAAAATGTTCCACCTTTTCTTTGCTACTACAAGCACTGGATTAGCTGATCTATTCATAAAAGACCAAAATCAATGGAGCACTCTTGCAGATTTTTCAAATACAATGGCAAAATTTTGTTCTGACTTTCAGAGTGATAGATATATGCTCAAAATTGGACCTCAAAAGCATAAGGGTTTGGACACTCCTTTCTGATGAAAATATTTGTTTCTATATCCTTCTTGAGATGAGCCTCCATTCGCTCATTCCAAATCTGATGATTCCTCATCAATGACATGAATGCTTTGAGCTGACATTCCCCCACAAAATAATTAAGAATGAAGGTCGTATCATCAACACAGAAACCATGCAAATATAATTCACACAGAAAATTTTTCCCCTCTGTTGTCTTTGATTTCTCAGTCAGATCAGACAGGATTAAAGATAACTTCCTCTGCAGGACTCTTTCCTGTAAAAACATAGCATAACTAGCACTTGGAGGCCTGCAAGATAGAATTTTAGAAGAAATGGAGGCCATCTGAATGACTTTTTCCTCTAGGGTTTCTACTCTTTTTTTCATGGCAGTAACTACCCTCTGTAATTGCAGCATAGGCTTGGAAGCCTCATATTCTCTACATCTCCTTTCTCAGTGGAACAGGGCCTTAGGAATATCAATGGGGATTGGACCCACATATGGATCTGTTTGTACCTCCTGTTCGCTGGTTGCCCCTGGGCCAGATAACTCATGAATATATTCCTCCTAATCATCCATTTTGTTGTTGGCCCAAGTCAATTATTTATCTTGGCTCTGTACTTTTTCAATTAATGCTGCAAATATTATGAGACCATTGTCTCTGGCCTTGGTAAGATCAAAAATTTTTTGTACTGCCTCTGCCTCCTTCTCCTTAAGGATTTTACCTGCTCCAGTCTCCTGGGCTTTCAATTCTGCTTCCTTCTCCTGAATTATCTGTTGTTTTCTCTGGAGCTCTTCTTGCAGTTTCTCAATTACCTCTTTTTGCTCCATCTCTTTCTCCTTCATGACCTTCTTGAGGTCAGCAATGATCAGATTTTCCCCCATATTAGTCTTTTCAGATTATCAATCTCCTCTAACATCTACTGTTCTTTTAAAATTTCAATATCCTCTTGGTCAGAGGGGTGAGAATATGCTCTTGTTTCTTCTTCTATCTCCTATACCTCAGGGGCTCCCATAGCCATTGGCTCTTTACTGCCAGCTGCATCCATTTGCTCTACTTCATCTTCCCCTACAATCCCCCTGTCTTGAATTTCTTCTTGGGTCTTCTCTACAACTACTAGCACTAATGAAGGCCCAGCTTTTTCCTCAGAAGCTCTTAAACCCCAAAGGAATTCAGCTAGGAGAGTAGTATCTTTTTCAGTCTAGGAGAGCTATCTTTTCCTTTTGCTTCTTCGTAGCATGGGTGGAGCAGGTGCCTTCGGAGCAGGTGTATCATCCTTAGAATTAGAGGAAATGGTATAGGTTTCTTTTTGTGCTGACTCCGGAGTAAGGGAATGCTGTGAGGTTGGACTTAGATGCACAGATGGCTCAAGATAAACCTCTCTCTATTTCTTCTTTCTTATTAGGGGAATGCCATCTGAGTCATGGGATGGCTCTTCAGCCCAATAATGTATGTCAGAGTCTATTTTCTTTGAAATTTTCTTTATTGTTTGACCTTGGCTTTCCTTTGTTGGTCTTATTGGGGTAGATTCCTCAGCCAAGGTCATTTTTTTGCTTGTTGAGCGAGTCATATATGTTGTATGCTCAATAACAGGTTCTCTGATTTCTTTTCCTTTCCTCTTCTTGTCAGAAATAGGGGTAGCAGATGAAATTGCCTCCAGTGAGGGTTTTTTACCTTTTTCAATAGCTGTAGAGGAAGTTGAAGGCTCTGTCCCTTCTTCTTGTTGGGTAGAGGAAACCTCACCCACTTCTTGAGCTCTCTCTAGCTCTCTGTCCTAGGGTTGGTTATCCAGAAATGTCTGCCATAATTCTTCCCCATCAGCTTGGGACAGAAAGTGATGTTTGACTACCACAAAAATGAGGCCATGGTGTTTCATAGGACCCTTGTTTTGTTGATACTTTTTTGTAGTTGCTTTAATGGCAAAGTACAGGAAATTGGGTATATTTATACTAAATTCAAGGTGTGCATTCCCATGTCTCAGAAAAATCAACATTTTCATTATTGGTCCTAGAACTAAGGAAAATTAACCATCACATGTGAAATATTTCATCATCCATGTAGCTACGGATTGCCAAGGGTTTGGAAGTGAGGACCTAAGAATTCCTTTAACCTCGTTCTTACTTAATTGCAACTGTATTGCAAGTTCACCTTCAACAGAGAAATTCCTAATCAAATCAGCATATAAAGTTTTCAGATGATAGAACCTCTCACCTTGTTCAAGCAATCCAGAAATATGGCTGATAGTGGTTGTAGAGAGATTGATTTAAACTCCCCTTACAACTGTCTGATTATCCCTCAGGTTTCTTAGAAAGTCATCAACAATATCCTCTTGAAACCCCTCAAACTTTTCCAAAAACTCCAGTCATCCTGCATTCCTCAGAATGTCTATTGCAGCATCATCTTGCAAAAAACCTGTAACACTTTCTGGCTCTGATTTCTTTTTAAGCCCCATTTCCAATTTTTCTTTCTATCCTCTATGCTTACAATTCTTCCTCACTCCATAGGCTCCAGAGGACTGTATCAGTTGACTCTGTTCTTCAGGGTATTTTGCAGTTTGAATGAGGATTATGATGTCAATTCATTTAATGGTTTGGATTATGGAAAGAGAACTTAAAATCGGTTAGAGTGCTTATGCGGTCATAATTGAAGTAGAGTGATGGGACACTCTATAGGCATGGGCAGTGCAACAAAGATGGTGGCATGCATGCATTTGGGAAGGAAAATAATGGCAGGAGGATGTGTCATAATGATGGCACCCAAAAATAGAAACAACAAGACAGTTGCTAATTAATGTTTAATTAAGAGAGAATTACCTAAACCAATCGTAATGATGAGGAACCAATGTACTTGGCTGAAATGCTACGGTGTTGATGAGACTTGACGCGACATGGTACCTAAGCAGCTTCTTTGTGGCTTGAAATGATGTCAGCATCTTTATTGTCACGCAACCTGCAATCATTCCTGCTGAGTGGTTCGAGAATCCATGGATCCAGGTGACGTCAGTGCAGTCCTTGTAAGTACCCGTACAAACAAGAATAATGATTTCTTTCGAGATGCGTGCTGACTTCATCTTTGTTCCTGTCATAAAGTGGAGGATGAGTCATGATGACCTCATCAAATGACATCTCTACTTTATTACCTGGAGAGGTGGGTCCCCTCCCAATTATATTCTGAATAGCTCGTTATTGGTGGAGCGCTGGAGGTGCTCCTTATTTGCAAGCGTCGAAGGTGTGTGAGAGTAGCTCCAAGAACCTGATCACCTCTGTAGCTTGATTATTCTTATCTAGCATGAAGAAGGGAACCACCATTTGCTGGTTTTCAATCCCCTTGGTTGAGAAAGATAGCCATTTACTGGTTTTCTATCTTCCTCATTTTTTTTTCCTCTTTTTTTTTTAAGAAGGCCGCCATTTGTTGGTTTTCAACCCTCTCTTTTGTTTTTAAGAAGGCTACCATTTGCTGGTTTTCAACCCTCTCTATTTTTTTCTATTTTTTTTCTAGTCCAAAATTGTGACAGAGGATGTGTCCTCTGTAACCAAACATAAGTCTCTGATGAACTCCTCCTTAGTGGATGGCCTTTTATAAAGTCTAATTCAATGTCCATTCACTAAAAATGTGTCTGTGCTTCCATCAATAGGTTCCAATAGCACTGTTCCATTCTCAAAAACTTCCTTTATCTGATAAGGACCCATCTAATGTGTTTGTAGCTTCCCCTTGAACTCTTTGAATTTAGAATTGTAAAGAAGAACCCAATCACCTTGTTGAAATGTCCTCCTCTTGACATGTTGATCATGCCATTGCTTCCTTTGATACTGGACCAGTTTTGTTTCCGGATTTCATCTAATTCATTGAGCTGAAGAATCCTATTTTGTTGGGCTATGGACAATGGTAGACCAATATCTAATGCAGTTTTAAGTGTCTGGAGTTCAAATTCTATAGACAAGACGGGCTTTTTTCCATAAACTAATTCATAAGGTGAGAATTTTGTTGTGGACTTCCAAGTGGTATTGTAAGCCCAAACTGCTTCAGGTAATTTGTTATCCCAATCTTTCCTATTCATTGCCACTACCCTTATCAGGATGTTCTCAAGTTCCCTATTAGTCACCTCTACCTGCCCATTGGCTTGAGGATGGTAAGGTGAAGATTTCATGTGCTTGACTTGATATAGATTTGTGAATGCTCTGATTACCTGTGAAGTAAACTGAGGCCCTCTATCTGATACTATGGATCTTGGGGCTCCAAACCTCAAGAAAATCTTATTATAAAGGAAATCAACAACTTTATCTTCTCTTGCAAATTGCAAAGCTTGAACCTCAGCCCATTTAGTCACATAGTCTGTGCATACTGGAATATACTCTTTGCCTGATGAAGGTGGAGAAATTGGTCCCACAAAGTCTAGACCCCACTATTCAAATGGCTCCATCATTACTTGAGGATGCAGTAACATCTCCTGAGTGAAGGTTGGTTGTCCCATCCTTTGGTGCTGGTCACATTGCTGCACATAACTCTTGGTATCCTTATGAATAGAGGGCCAATAGTAACCAGCTCCTAGGATCTTGTGGATAGTTCTGTGGGAATAATAATGCCCACTAGATGGTTCATCATGACATGCTTTCAACACATCAAAAATTTCATCAACTTTTAAACACTTGTGTAAAATGAAATTAGGACCACATTTAAATAGCAAACCATTTAACCATTGTAAGATAAGCTTTCCTTAACTAAGAATTTTTTCTGTTTTGAGGTAAAATGGGATGGATACAAGCCTGTAGCTAAGAGATTAGCTATGTCAGCAAACCAAGGTGCAGTAGAGGAGATAGCAAAAAGATGTTCATCTAGAAACCTGTCCTCCACTGGCTGGTTTTCTCCTCCTGTATGCAATCTTGACAAAAAGTCAACAACCAAATTAAACTTGCCTGGATTATCAACTATGGTAATGCCAAATTCATGTAATAGCAATAACCACCTAATGTTCCTTGCACCCACTACTGGCTTATTCATTAAGTATTTGATGGCTGCATGATCGGTGTGAACAAATATTTTATATCTAGTGATATAATGCCTAAATTTGTTTATAGCATAGATGACTACCAAGAATTCTTTTTTAGTTGTGGTGTAATTTCTTTCTACAGAGGTAAGGTTTTCGTTGATGTAATAGATGGCATGCATACTTTCCCCTTCCTCCTTCTGTCCTAAGATTGCCCCAATGGACTCATTTCAAGCATCAGTTTGTTTATGGAATGGTAAAGTCCAATTAGGTCCTCTCAAAACAAGTGTGACAGTAAGCTTCTCTTTTAGGGTTTCAAATGTTGATTGACAGTTTCCTGTCCATAGAAATTTTGTGTCTTTGTTAAGCAGGGTAAACAGGGGGGCAGTTGTTCTGCTGAAATTTTCTATGAATCTCCTATAGTAGCCTGCATGACCTAGAAAACTTCTAACATTTGTCTAATTTTTGGGTGAAGGTAACTATTTGATTACTTCTATTTTGTTTTGATCCACTTTGATCCCATTTGCTGAAATGTGGTGTCCCAATACAATTCCTTCCTCCACCATCATGAAGCACTTTTCATGGCTCAGGGATTATTGATTTTTCTCACAGCATTTTAGTACTTTCTCAAGGTTTATGAGAACTTCCTCAAAGTTGTCTCCATACACAGTAAAGTCATCCATATAGACCTCCATGCACTCATTTGCTAATTCAACAAAAATTGCTAAAACAAGCCTCTAAAATGTAGCTGGGGCATTACATAGTCCAAATGGAAGAAATTTGTAAGCAAAAGTTCCCCAAGAACAGGTGAAAGTGGTTTTGTCCTGATCTTTAGGTGCTACTTGGATTTAGTTATACCCACTGAACCCATCTAGGAAAGAAAAATACTTTCTCCCAGCAAGGTTGTCCAGCACTTGATCAATGAATGGTAAGGAAAAGTAGTCTTTTTTTGTAGCTTTGTTTAGCTCCCTATAGTCAATACACACCCTCCATTTCCCATTCTTTTTAGGCACTATGACTAGGGGTGAGACCCATTGACTCTCTGAGATTGGATAAATAAACCCTGCTTGCAGCAATTTTTCTATTTCAGTCTTAACAATGTCTTTTAAAGCAGGATTCAATCTTCTCTGGGGTTGTCTGACAGGTTTGATATCCTCAGTGTATATATGATGGGTACAAATCTCAGGAGGAATCCCCTTCATATCTTGGTATTCCCAAGCAAAAGCTGCTGAATGGGAAATTAGAAATTGGATAAGCTTTTCTTCCTGATTTGCTATTAACTAAGTATTGATATTAAGTGTTTTCCCTAGTAAAATCATGACCTATTTTGTGATTTGATCCATGGATGTAGTCAATCCATACACTAGAGTCATGGTATTGAGGGGACAAGAATGTGGAGGTAACATGTGGAACATGGCTAAGTCTCTGTAAAAGGTCTCCCCATAAGGAATGATATTTGCTAGGGTACAATGAGTAGAAATGAGAAGTTCTCTCCTAGAATCTTGGGCAAGCTCCATCACATCCTCATTGATTAGGATGCGGGTAATGTCTTCTGTTGTATCATAGGAGATTTCTTCTTCCAACTCACCCAAATGTTCCTTGATGGTGACCATAGCTACTGAGGCACTGTTTTCCATGTTATCTGGCTCATCCACCCATACTCTTCCTGTATAATGTATTGATGGTTTAGCTGGAGGATATAGAGATATTTTCTTCAAATCTATCCCATTAGAAATGACCATATCCCAAGTTCAACAATCAATAGATGTTGCTACTGTAGCTAGCCATGGTCTTCCTAATATAAGTGGATAAGCATTTCTCTGGTTTCTTGGTTCTAATATCAAAAAGTCTACTGGGAATTCCCATGATTCTATCACAACTAGAACATCAGTAATTACCCCTTTCGAGATAGCTACTAACTGGTCAACAAGCTGAAGGATTGTAGATGTGGATTGGATACCTGTGAGGGCTAATTTGTCCATTGTATGAACTGTCATCACATTTATCACTGCTCCCAAATCAACCAAAACATTTGAAGTTTCTACTCCTGAAATGTAAACAGTTATGACAGGATTTTCAGTATCTCCATACTTTGGGAGGAGCATTTCTCCCATCAGTAGATCTACTACTTTACCTTCTACTTGGATTGTAGAAGGAAAGTTTTTCTTCATGCCTTGTGTTTTGACACAATGCTGCTTAATGAATTGGTTCAGTTTTGGCACATCTCTGATTGCTTGGAGGAGTGGAATTTCAATATTCAGTTGCCTGATTTCTTGTAATAGTTCTGATTCCAAGGTAGATTAGACTTGTTTTTGTAAGATCTTTTTCTGGGGAACATGCTGTTTGAGTCGTTCTGAGTATGGTGCTAGTTTTTCCATCTCTGAAGCAACTCCAAAGCTCTTACCAGACATGTTTCCAGGAATGTTCTCTGGAGTCAGCCTTTTAGGAGGAACTCTGGAGTTATCCAAGGAAGATTCTTTTTGCATTGTTTCAGTAGTAATCTCCTCTGGAAGTTGAGTGGATGAATTTTTAGGTTCCACATCATTGGTTACTTCAACTATAGTTGGAGGAGATGGTCTTGGGAATGCTTTCCCAGAACCCAGATGGAGATTATTAGAATATATAGCATTAATACAAGCCATGTTTTCTTGTTCTGTCATGTAAACAGCTACTCCCTGTTTATTTCGTGGGTTTGGTATAGGTTGAGCTGGTAAGGATGGTTGGCTAACTGGTTCATTTTGTGACTGACCTTGTGTATTGGGGCGTCCAGTTAGTGATGCTTGTTGTTGAGGTTGGAAATGTCTAGGTTGTCCCTGGTATTGTTGATTATATCCCTGTTGAGGACCCCATTGAGGCTGCATGTTTTGTGATCCAAACTGTAGTGGCCACTATTGATTTCCCCAAGGCTGATTTTGCCAATGTTGGTTTTGCCATTATTGATTTGGCCACTCCTGTTGTCCCCAAGGAGGATTATTTTGAGGCCCATGCCAAGTTTGATTCCATTGATTTTTTCCCCAATTAGAAGGACCCATGTAAGAAGGCTGGCTTGGATACTGATTATAAGGGAAATTCCCAGCTTGTTTTTGTCCTACATAGTTCAATTCTTCCTCTAGGATGGCATTCTTCTTACTCAGCCTTTTTAGGGTTGAAAGTTGACTACATTGACTTGTAGGATGTTCCATGTCATAGATCTGACAGATCTCTGATTTGTCTAAAGGGCATTCTCTCAACAGATAATTGTTTCTACACCTAGGACAATAGATGGAGAGTGGTTCAGTTGTTCTACCTTGATTAGTTGTTCTAGTTTTTGCTTGAATCCCATCCAATGTGGTATTTAGCTAGACCAGAATATCTATTTTCATATTTGCAACCTCTTCCATTAACTGTCCTATTTTGTTCTTCCCTTTGAAAGATTTGGGCATTCTTACTCCATCTTGGGTTCTAGAATAGTTCCTACAGAGTTCTTCTATAGCAGGCATATCCATTTTATTGGCATTCCCTTTTCCCATCAAATCCAGTGCCTATTTTGATTCTTTGTCTAATCCTTTTACAAATAGGGTTCTGGCCAAAGAATGATTTATAGGATTGCCATATCTTCTCAAAGCAAAGTTGAACCTATCCACATAATCCTCTAAGGTCTCTTCCTCTCTTTGTTTAATTTTGAATAATTCCTCATTCTTGTCATTGACTCTACAATAGGCCTGGTATTTTCCCAAGAATTCTGTCTCCATCTGATCCCAGGAATGGATGGAATTTTGGGGCAGGCCCATAAACCATCTCATTACAGAATCCTTTAGGGTTGAGGGAAATAGTTTGAGTTTTTGATTATCTGGTCCATAATCATAAGTCTGGCATGCCACTTTGAATTCAAATAAAAATTGATCTGGATCCTCAGAAGTAAGACCCCTATAATTTGGCAAGTGTGTAGGTGAAATATTTTTCATAGGGGCATTATCTCCAGTAGCCAGAATGATGGGGTATGAAAAAGTTCTTGGAGACTGATTTTCCTCATCTTCATGATTATCATCCATGTCTAGTACTGGTTCTTCTCCTTGAGGTTCTAGGAAATTAGGTTCTATCAAAGGGTCTACCTGGAATTTTTGTTGTAATTCTTGGATATTGTCAACAAGTGGAAGATTTGGAGGATTGAAAGGATTATTAATTTCAGATGCAGCTTCCAAGACAGGTTCTAGATGTCTCTCTTCAACAAGATCTTGTGCCACCCCATTGCTTTCTCCTATAGTTTGTTGATGGGGTGTCTGTTTTATGTATCTTCCTTTTGAATCTCTAGCTCTAACCATACAGATATATCCTAAAACTATTTAGCTAAGTTTTCCTAATTAACACAATATATCCCCAGCAATGAAGCCAAAAATGACAAGGGTCATTGTACCTTATCATTTAATCATATTTCTTTTGTCAAATCAGGGTTGTGTCCTTGGCTATCTGCAATTAGGAATCCTATAGTTTCCAGTCTTATCTAACTAACTCTAATGACTTCTACTAATTTAAAGGAACTGATCTATCTGCTATGAAATGAATTCCAAGAATATTGAAAACAGAACTAAACAGTAAATTACTTAAAGCAAATCTATAAATTGAAACATGCATCTATCTATGAAACAGTAAATATCTTTTAAAACAAAATCTGAAACAACAAAACAATAGTACTAACCTTCTGCATTGATGGTGAGAGTGGGCCCTTGCTCCACACCCTTAGGGCTGAATACTAAAGTAAAGAATCAGCACGAGAGAATGATATCACAACTCAATTCAATCCAATTCCATCAGCTTTGTATTTTGCAAAATATTGATATCAAAATGAGATTACAAAAATCATAAGAAATAATTGTTGTCCTTTTCTGCTACTTCTATAAGTTTATATCTAAATCTGTGATGAGAGATCACACATCCTATTCTACTAGTTCATCTGATGAGGAGGTAAAAAGAAACTATTCAAAACAGGGGTGAATACCCATCAAACCCACAATACAGAGAGATTAATACTCAATTACCTTTAAATACCCTTCTCAAGGTCCAAACAATACCAAAACACACACACATTCTTCACTATCGGCGAGACAACATACCATCGGCAAGCTTAAAAACTATTCCGCCGACACACCGATCACTCCGATGTCACCTCCGAACCACACTCGTTGGCAAGACTTATTTCGTCGGCGGGATCTTTTACTCTTCTTCCAATGTGCCAATAGGCTTCAACCGTCAGTGTGACTTCCTTCGTCGGTGAACTCCTTGTTTGTTCTCTAGATATGTCGATGTACCAACTTAGTATATGCTTTGCATGACTTGCTATTACCGGTGGACTTAAAGTTTCTTTACCCTGATTTCACCATTACAACCGATCACCGTTTGTATCTGACGAAAGGTACATTCTCAACATGCTTTTGCGATATGCATTTGCAATATACATTTGGTGAAACGATATGAAACTTACACCGATGTAAACATCTGCAACTCTGCAACTATGCAAAACACCGAACAACTTAAATAGAAACAACAAAAACTCAACATAACGAAAAATGATCTACTCCTAAGGAAGCCATTCCACTGATTTCGAAGAAATCTCAACCGATGGAATGCTTCTGATCTATATTCTGTGCAACAGAACCTTACTCAGATATACACGACAGAACAAAATTTCTTATTCCTCAGAAAATACACATACAAATTGATTCTCCGTCTGTGTCTATTCTCCTCTCCCTCTCTGTGTCTCTTAACGAACACAACCCTACTATATAGAATCTCATATCGGCAGTTACATAAGGTGGAAGGCAAATCGCCCTACAACCACTTCTGCCATTCGGTTACACCCATTCAGTTCGGTTACAATCTTTAATGACACGTATATAGACTCAATGTTATGCCGTTACTCGGCCAAGTATGATTCAATATGGTGCTAAGGCCTTACAAACATGACACTTTGGACAGAACAGAGCATGCATGGAATCCTCCTGATTCTTAGCTCTTGAGGTGCTCCTACACCATACAACCAACCAACAAAGATTTCCAAGTCCCTTGGAAATGCACCTGCAAAACAAAACTACCTTTTCCTACATCTCTATCTGGCTTCATCTTTCACTCTGTCTCTTTAGCTTCAGGCTTCAAATCTTCACATCAATGGAATAGTGACCAACCAGCCAACAATGGCAAACTACCATCAACATTTCAGAGCATCTTCAGGGTCCTTCTACTCCTAGCAATGGAGTACTCTCAGACTGATCAAAGCTTCAACGACTACAACACAATGTTCAATCAGATGTCCATCCTACACGCTACTTCACAGACCCATTCCTCTCGTCCAAGAGCAGATCCTGGAGATGCACTACCACTCTCTCTCTCTCAGTGGCCTCACTCTACACCCTCTTCCAGCCAAATCTCTATTGGTGAATGGTCTTGACAGACCTCATCATCGTCTGCCCACACACTACAGGAATCCTATTCCTTCTCGCAACTAGATGGCACGAGTATCTGCAACAGTCTAACAACTACTGCCAGCCTTCAAAATACTTCTTATGATCTCTATTTTCAAAATGGTCACCAACCAAACATTTTTCTTTAACTCCTCAGTTTTCCTTCAACTCTTCACCTGCCTTCTCAGTGACAGAAATCAAATACACAACACCTCCGCCCAGACCTTTCGCAAGCTCTGATACCAATATGATGAGGAGGTAAAAAGAAACTATTCAAAATAGGGGTGAATACCCATCAAACCCACAGTACAGAGAGATTAATACTCAATCAACTTTAAATACCCTTCTCAAGGTCCAAACAATACCGAAACACACACACATTCTTCACTATCGGTGAGACAACATACCATCGGCGAGATCAAAAACTATTCCGCCGACACACCAATCACTTCAATGTCACCTCCGAACCACACTCATCGGCAAGACTTACTTCATCAGTGGGATCTTTTACTCTTCTTCCGATGCGCCGATAGGCTTCAACCGTCAGTGTGACTTCCTTAATCAGCGAACTCCTTGTTTGTTCTCCCGATATGTCGATATACCAACTTAGTATATGCTTGGCATGACTTGCTATTACTGGTGGACTTAAAGTTTCTTTACCCTGATTTCACCGTTATGACCGGTCACCGTTTGTATCCGACGAAATGTACATTCTCAACATACATTCTCAACATGCTTTTGTGATATGCATTTGCAATATACATTTGGTGAAACGATACGAAACTTACGTCGATGTAAACCTCTGCAACTCTGCAACTACGCAAAACACTGAACAACTTAAACAGAAGCAACAAAAACTCAATAGAATGGAAAATGATCTACTCCTAAAAAAGCCATTCCACTGATTTCAAAAAAATCTCAACCAGTGGAATGCTTCCGATCTACATTCTGTGCAACAGAACCTTACTTGATATACACGACAAAACAAAATTTCTTATTCCTCAGAAAATACACATAAAAATCGATTCTCCGTCTGTGTATGTTCTCCTTCTCTCCCTCTCTGTGTCTCTTAACAAACACAACCCTACTATATAGAATCTCATATCGGTAGTTACATAAGGTGGAAGGCGAATCGCCCTACAACCACTTATGCCATTCGGTTACACCCATTCAGTTCGGTTACAATCTTTAATGACACGTATACAGACTCAATGTTATGCCGTTACTCGTCCAAGTATGATTCAATATGGCGCTAAGGCCTTACAAACATGACACTTTGGACATAACAGAGCATGCATGGAATCCTCCTGATTCTTAGCTCTCGAGGTGCTCCTGCACCATCATCTAAGAGATAACATCAATCTCTTTATTCTACTAATAGTCTAACTACAGAATAAATATCCATGCAAATAAAAATAGATTGAGTGGAACAGAAGTTCACACTGAATCTGAGTCTTAGTCTTAAATACAAATGGGCAGCAAGGCCCTGAAATATAGGGATTAAATCAGTTCATCAGTAATTCATGCAAAAACCAAAAAAGAGATAAAAATTCTAGTAGTTAACTATAGACTGCCCTTAATTACTCAGATGATGATTTGAGTAACATCAAAAGCATCCCGATCATGATTGGAAGTGTCTGACTGATAGCTATGCTAGAGATCTGCATTGTTCTAAAAAGGCACCGGAGATGTATGTTCCTGTCTATGGCTCTGAAGATGTGTTTGTGACCTTCTTGTTCAGCTCCGGAGATGCTCAAGACTTCAATCTAGCTCTGGAGATGCTTCACCTTCATATCCCAAAAACTTATCCATTAAATCTAAAACTTTGGAGACCAAACGTGGCAGGTTGATGTCGGCTCCGGAGATCATTAGAACTGCCTCAGGAGATGCACAAAACTATCTACTCGAACACCTGCACCTGTTGATTCAAAAAGAGAAGACTTCTGCATATTTCCATCAATTCAATGTACATTAGTCCTTCAATCAGAAACCATGAGTAATTCATCTCTTATTAATCATCATTTAGAATAATCTTGTTAGCTTATTTAGGTGCAGTCATCAGGACAATGGGATAAAAAGGAAGAAAAAGAGGTAAAAAAATGTATTTCATGGGTGCTACCTGACACTCATCAGTGATTTTAACCGATGATCAAATTAGTCATTTATTTAGTCATTTATAGCTGTGTTGCAAAAAATGATTAGAATTTAGTCATTTTTAGTTGTCGTGACTAAAAGTTTTAGTTACGTAGTCATTTATTTGCCCAAATTCTACTAGTGAATGCATCAGATCCAACTAGTCCTGACAAATGCATTACAAGGTCTGTAATAACAAACTACCCAACCCGTATAATAGCCCAGAAAAATAGCTAACCAACCCAAAATACATCTCTTACACATGCATATATAGCTCTTACAAATCACTATAGCAATCATGGACGTGGAAAGAGTAGTCAACAAGGAAAACCATCACCCATACTACAATAACTTCACTTTTGTGTCCTTGGAGCATGCCCACATGGTTAAGTCCAAAAAATCCTAAGTGTTTCCTTGTATTTTCTGCCTTTTTTGGAGTTTCAAAGTTTGAGGTTCTCCTCTTCACTATGCCACTCTTGACGGCTCTGGAATCCACCTTGCTTCCTTTGTAAATCACCTAAGTCTATTTAGCATCGGAGGTCAAAGTGGTGGCATTTCATCTCCTTTTGGGTAGGCTAAAGGGTGAGGGTTCGACGATGGAAGTCCGCTGAGTTTCTCAAATTTTCCAAAGTGTTTCGGGCATCGAAGGTCGGGAGTTTTCTCTTCCCTCTTTTTTTTTAAGAGCAAAAGATGGAAGGTTTGATTGCCAAAGCCCGACAAATGTTTCTAAGTGTGGCGGAGCGCAGAGGTCGGGGTCGTGGTCTTTTTCATTCCATTTGGCAAGCGATAGGCAGAAGGTTTGATCATTAAAGTCTGTTGAGTTTCTCAAATTTTCCCAAGTAGTTTGGACTTCGGCAAGCGAGAGTTCCCTTCTCCCTCTTCTCTTTGGAAGGTGAAATCTCGGGGCCTGATCCCTTTTGATTTTCATAATTCCTTCTAAGTGTTGCGGAGTTGAGGATTGAGCGGTTCTTCCTTTTCAAAGGCATGACGCACGGTGAAGGACTGATCTCCAAAGCTTGACGGTTTCCCCATTGACCCTTTTAGACTTTGGAGATCTGGGTTTCCTTCTTCACCTTTCAAAGGCTCGATTGGAGGAAGACTGATCAGAGGAAGCTTGATCAGTCGAGCCCCAACCTGTTTGTCTTCCAATCTCTTTTCCACTATTCAACACGCGATGGGACTGCTCAGCGACCTTCCTAGTTGCCATTAATGCTTCTTTAGAGCTTGATAACTTGTGGAAGTGGATTTCTCACCCTTTTATGCCACTATAGCTTCTTTGCATTGAATTTCTTGTACCCAAGGCATGGGTAGATGATTTTCTTCGATAGATTTCATGAATAGAGCCATGTGGGCGCACTCCAAGGACACAAAAGTGAAGTTATTGTAGTATGGGTGATGGTTTTCCTTGTTGACTACTCTTTCCACATTCACGACTGCTATAGTGATTTGTAAGAGCTATATATGCATGTGTAAGAGATGTATTTTGGGTTGATTAGCTATTCTTTTGGGCTATTATACAAGTTGGGTAGTTTGTTATTACATATCTTATAACACATTTGTAAGGATCAGTTGGATCTGATGCATTGTACTCGAAGATGAGCCTTTGATGTCTTCGATAGCAGTTCACCAATGAATGTAGATAGTTATTTTGTGTCTACCTCTCTGTAACAAAGTATCTTTCTTTTGCAATAGCAATTTAGCCTTCATGATCAATATAATCACTGATGTTTTACCTCCCTTATGATTTTTCTCTGTGTTTACTTGAAATCTATAACTCATTCTGTGGATAAAATGGTCCCTCTATTAGCTATAATTTTCCAATTCGAGCCTCTGTTATAGTTGTAAGTCTATGTGAGTCTCTATCAGTATTTGAGGCCATTATTGTGTTATGTTGGTCCTAGCTAACACCCTAAATTGGGTGCATCACCTCTTTTAATTTTAGTTTCTCCCTCTTCCCCTTTTCCCCTGGTAATTAGTAGCATTAGGTTTAGTTGAATTCTCTGGACCTTAAGTCTAGAAAGAGGAACCAACCTTCTATGGAGGTTTGGTCTCAAGGTGTTGGTCTCAACTACAAGGTCTCACACCTTGAGACCAATCCCACGTGTCACTGGAATGCTTGAACAAGCCTCAAGTAGGGTGCAATTCTAGGTTGTAATAGGTTCCTTTGGCGATAATTCATACATAAGTGTTTGATATCCTTGATTTTGATCTGTTGCACCCATCGTCTAGCACCCATGTTAAGGGTAATCATTTTCAAAATGCCATTTATTGCCACCACCTTCAGTATGGCATATAGGTATGAGTTACCTTCCATAATCTTTGTGTCAGTCTCAATGGTCATGCTGATGGCATTCCCAATTTTCTTCAAACGTTTCTCTGACCAAAATTCCATAGGAAGATTATAGAGATGCACCCATTGCGACAGAAATAGAACAAGCCTTGCTTGGATTGAAATTTGGGATCCATTTCATCAAGAACATAATATCATCCTCCATATACCATGCACTGGATAATGCATTGTCGCGATCCTGCTGACTCAGAAAACAATTACAAAGAAACCTTTGGGCAGGATTTTTAGAGTGAATTGCTTGGAGTAGCTTCTTTTCACCCACTCCACTATTGCATCCTAAGATCTTCTTAGTCTAGTGAATCTAGCAATGACTACATTCTCCATCAGCATTTCTGTATCTGATTTCGCTTCTGCTTCCAAGAAGACCTCAATGTATGGTAGATTGGATTTAGTTAGAGCCCTAATTGGAATAGCCCGCTTTTTGCTTTGCTTCTTCCTTTAGTTGTGAGCCATCGTTTTTCTCTCTATATATATATATATACAAATTGGGTATAAAGAATGTCAAATAAACATAAAGAAGCATGTAAATATAATATTAAATATAAAAATAAAACATAACAAATATGCTATGATATCAAAAATATTTTATATATATAAGAAGGAGAATTCAAAAGTTTGAAGTAAATAATAAAAATAAAAATAAATTAAAAAAATTCCAAAAAAGCATAAGCATCATTGATTACGAACATATGTATCTACAGATACATGTACAAAAAATCAACCTGTGTGAGTGCATATGTGCACATATACCCAGCCACACACACACACATGCATACATACATATACAAGTTGTTCTTTTAGCACTAGGATCAAAGACTATAGTGTTGATATTAGACATGAATGGGTCCTCAAATCTGCCCTAGTTGAACATTCCTCCTTCACCAAGCACCACATCTACTTATAAGACACCCAAATCTTGGGAAAAGAAGACAACTTCTTCAAAAGAAAACTTAAGGAGGCCATAGAAACCATCAATCACCCCTCAAACCTCAATCATGATATGGGTTGGAGTCTTATTCTTGGCAACCCATGTTAACCCACATCCAAAACCTCTCTCCCCCACCTTGACTTCTTCCATCCTCTTTTCTTGTTCTTGCCTCCACTTTCTTCCTTCCCTCTGATTAGCCAACTTTTTTCCTTTTTTAGTTGGCCCCCCACCCACTTATTTTTTGTACCTAACAACTCAAATGATCTACACTATATTAGAATTATTCTTCATTGTTATTCCTAAAGCTAAGTACCCTAATTCCTTTACATTTAATTTCCTAAAATAGCATTATTTTACATTAAGATGTAAGTGCTTTTGGATTTTTAACTATGTAGTGGTTTTTACATCAACATTTTGGATCACACTCTTTGATCCATCATTAGGATGAAGAGAGCAGAAGAGGAGAATGAAAATGGTAAATTGCAAACCCAGAGCTAACTAAATAAAGGAATGGGAGAGGGGACACAGAAGTTGAGGGACCGGAAAGATTAAGGAGAAATATGGAAAGCATATATATATATGAGAATGAAATTATCAATAAATATGAAAAATTGCATATATAAATAAATAGGATATAAGTATGTAATCATATCTAGATATCTGAATATGTATGAATAGATTTAAATATGGGAATGTGTTAATATGAAGGAATGAATAAAATGAGAAAAATGAGAAAAAAAATATATGGAAAAGTGAACATCCAAATTGTAAATATGAATAGATAGATAAACATACTAATTAAAAATGTGATATAATATAAAAGACAAAATTCATATGTATTAAGTATAGAAATAAAACAAACCTTAGAAATTAAAAAAATACATATATATCTATGAAATATACATGCCTATGTGTCTACCAAAACATAAACAAATACATCTACATGTATGAGTGCATACATGCGCACACACACATATATATACATGCATGCATGTATACATACCTACCTATATACATACATACATTCATATAATTTTTCTCATTTTATTTATTCCTTCATATTAACATATTCCCATATATTTATATGTATTCATACATATTCAGTTATCTAGATATGCTTACATACTTATATCCCATATATTTATATATTGATATTTTCATATTTATTGATAATTTCATTCTCATTTATACTTATGCTTTCCCTACTTCTCCTTAATCATTTTGGTCCCTTGGCTTCCGTGTTTTCTCTCCCTCTTTCTCTATTTAGTTGGCTTTGGGCTGGTAATTTAGCATTTTCATTCTCCTCTCCTGCTCTCTTCATCATGATGATGGACCACAGAGTGTGATCCGAAATGTTGATGTAAAAACCACTACAAAGTTAAAAATCCAGAAGCACTTACATCTTAATACTATGGACTGTGGAAATTTGATGTCTCTAATTGTTTTACATGTACTTTTATTTTTGCAGCTAATTATGAATTAATCTAAGTTAATTTGTGTCTAATTATATGTATTTATTTAATTACACTAAGTTTAACATTTAGAAAAAGTATATTTTCTTATACAAGTATAATGCTTATTTTTCTTTCTAAGAATATACGAGTCTTTGTATTAGGAGTGTGTAACAAATGATTTTGTCTTAGTTTTTCACTTTTATCTAGATTATTTAAAAAATAATCAAGTTAGAATACATGTCATGGTTAGTAAGGGAAAATAAACAATTTTGTAGGTATTTTTTCTATACAGATATTGTAGAAAATTCTTTTATATACAAAATGAACCATTTAAAAAAAATATTTAATATTTAATCTTCTTCCTTTCTCTCCATAAGCAAGCCTTCAAAAGATTCATCCTAGCCTTTTGGAATACCTTGTAATCATCCCCATTTGCATTGTAATTTCCATCATTAGACACTATTAATCATTCTTGACACTCAAACTTCAAGCTCATCACCATATCAAGTATTAAATATTAAGCATTAAGCATTGCTCTAGTTATGAAGTGAAAGTTAGTATTACTATCCTATGCCAAACGAATTCCTTTGAATATAAAGGGAAAATTGTATTTCAATTATTATTTTAGCAACCATTATGAAGGGATCTCATCTCACTTTGATAGGATTCTTGAGGAATCTTGGTGAGATATGCCCCAAATTAGTCAAATACTAAATTTTATAGTGAATGTGATTGTAGCAATCATAAATTTAGTTTGTCAAGTTAAAGAATGCTCAATAGAACTTTAGTTGCAATGACTTACATTGGCCAACCATGAAAAACAATGATAATTCTGTTGGTTTTTTTCCCAGACTGGATGCTTATTCCCAGATTTCCCTACAAGGTAGCCATCAATGATCAACAGGATCTCTGGGCCAGGGGCCAACAGTGTAGGAGATAGACTCTATATTTTATCTCCTCTTCTTCTTCAGGCTCTGCAAAACCTAGGGGGGTGTTCCCTACTCAACATCCATGGGGATATGCATACAAAGGCTGGGATGTTGACAGAAAGCAGATAAGTCCTCCTGTAAGTAGACCAAAACTGCAAGATAAGAGCAAAGGGGCTGGCTTTGGGCCTATTTTCAGTTGTAGACAGAGGACTTGGATCCTAAAACTAATTCTAATGTCCTAAAGGTTGTTTTAGAGTTTGACTTTGATTTATAGTTTGGATGCAAAGATGGACATGGTTGTAACACAAAAACAAAGCAAGATTGGTGCCTATCCAGGGCCTGGAGTCAGTAGACATACACCTGTGAATGATATGCATGAACAACTAAAATTGGATTTCAGGGGGATGCATCTGATACCTGCCTTACAGATATCTTCCAATATAGAGTGTTAAGCTATCTATACTTATGGCATCCCTATTACAGTATATCCTTCCCAATGTTCAATCTAAAAATAATTTAATCTACCCCTTGAGCAGAAGTTAAGAAATTAGACATTCAACACAGGAATTCTATGTTCTAGAGCCTCAAACATTCCTTAAATATCCAGACTCAGAAGAAAGATATATGCAATACTGGAGACAGAATTAACAAAACACATGCTAACATAGCATTTCTCATATAAAATTAACCATGAAATCAGTGGATTCATGCAAAAAAACATACAACTGGAGATACATAAACTCACAGGTTTAGCTGTACAGGGCAACCAAATCAGCTGTATTGCATTACGGAGCCAAAATGTTCAACTTTCAACAACCCAGAAATGAGTAACACTTCCTGCTTATAACAGCCAGGTAGTGTACCATAAGCAATTAATTACATGGCTTTGACAAAAATCTGCCAGATACAGCCCTCAGAAGGAATGGCGCTCAGAAAATGTAAATGCAGCAGACAAAGAGGAGCCTCGAGCCATGCGCCATTATCTGGAGCCTCCGCTCAAAAATTGGGCAACCTGATCGCCTGTACCGTCGCCCATAACTCTATAATGTCGCCATTAAGGGCCTCAACCACCCGCGACCACTTGGAAACTGTCGCAACACTTCAAATAGAAGTTCCCGCCAAAAGTGCTTCGCTCAAAGTTTGAAAATACACAGGGGAATAATCCCGCATGCATGGTGAGGAGTTCACATCAGTAGTTTATAAACATGGTCGCACACATGATAGGTGTCGAGCGTTTTGCCACGCTTGACACACAACCCTTCGCTGAGAACCCATCGCTGTGACATATACCATCGGCCCAGCTCAAAACTCCCTCGCCGATATAACAACTCATGCCAATGAACTATGGCCTCATCCCTCCGTCGGCCAAACACATGCCGATGAAACCTCATCGGCTAAACATTACCCATCCGCGGGCCCTCCAACTGCTAGCCCGATCTCAAAAGTCTCGCCGATCGCCAAATCCTACATACTCCACCGTTGGCCAAACCGAACACAAAGTCATCCCGATGGCATTCCCCATCGGGGTGACTTCCTTCTATCGGTGGACCACAAAACACATTGGCCGATCACAGTAGTCTTACCGATGCCAAACGTCAACCCCACTTTCTTCGGTAAGACACACGCCGATGAATCTTCATCGGCCAAACACTACACTTTCGGCCCAACATCTGACCGCTCACCCGATAGCTCCCACTCCTGCTGATGAATACATGACTTACCCCTGTCGGCAAGACCAACACCATCGGTAGAACAACAATCTCATTCGCCGATAGCACAAAGTCTCAGCGATGGAAGAAGACACCGTGCTATCAACATGATCGCTAAGACACAACACAAACTCACGCCAATGAAGAGGGAAACCTAGGGTTTGAACAAGAAACCCTCCACCTGCAAGCTTTACTTTCAAGCCAAAAATGAGCACCAACAAATTCCATTATAACTTAATTGTTAGAGTTTGATATGCTAATTTTAAGATCTATGAATCAATAAAGGCAAATGCGACCCAGCCCATGTTATAAATTAGGTTGTATCCAACAATAATTTGTCAATTGTGTATAAAATTAAAGGTGAGAAGACACTATTATTCAAACCAGGCTTCCCGTACCTTTTATTTGAACAAACAACCTTATTAATTAAGTCTATAATATTTGTCTTACTTGTAATTACAATGATCTAATGCAACCTTCTCATAATATTCCTTTTTTTTAGCTTGTACACTTTGTTGGATCTAGGGCATACAACTGAGAGGGGGGGGTGAATCAGTTGTATAAAAACTTGTTCTTTCTTCAAACACTTGATTCTTCTTTGTTAGTTAACAGCATATCAGTTAACCATCCATGAAAGCATTACGCATAAACACAAGAGCAGATAAACATCAACACATTGAACACCAAGATTTTGACGTGGAAAACCTGGTTAAGGGAAAAACCACGGGGTGATTAACCCAAGGATTATTCTCTGTTAGAAGAATAAGAAAAATGAATGGCACATGCCAATTAGGGCTCACTGCCCGAGCACACTACTCACAAAGAGGCACACTGCCTACAAGGAGACACATTGTCTACAAAGTGATAAGAATCACAATCTTGAACTGGAGAATGACATCTCTACCATGTCCAGATCAGTTCCATTTAAGCCCAAAAATCTTTGCTTTGCCTTTCGCACTTCTCTTCGCTATGCCACACTCATCCACACAATCCACACTTCAAAATGAATTCTCAAACACTTATTTATACAAGACATCAACTTAGGAACAATCATCTAAGTTGGCAAACATCACAATAACATTCGCAAGGCGTGTAGAACATCCGGTCGGCCTGTTACAGGAAGAACACCAACAACTGGTAGCCATAACATCAAATCCAACTCTAACTTCAATGTGGACTGCCAACACGAACTAGATATGATCCAATGATCATCATAACCCTCCCTAAATCATCAAAAACATCCGCACTTCATCAGCTTAGTGGAATTCTTCTCTTCATCATCCGGTACTTTAAGAACACAGTCTGTCGCCACTGTCACAATGTAAAAGGTACTTCCGGACCTCAAAATCATACATAACTCGAGATGACACATCACAAGGACATCCCAAACACTCCTTCCAATCTGCAGATTAGGATAATACAATTCTGGACCTCACTGGACCTTTCTGTGATCCTCTGTCACCTCTGAACATTTACCAGAACCGGTTCCACATAGACAGCCACAACTTCTTCAGATCTTCATGCGGACCTCTGAAATCTTAGCTGAAGCATCTCAAGATTCATATCTACAAACCCTTTAATCCGCATCCTCTGGTTCTTAACCTATACAGTACATTTGCCTTCTTCTCATCATTGTTCTTCACTGTTCCGTATGGAGACTGATTTCCTCAATAACAACAACACACAACTCATCCAAACCTTCTTACTAATGCAATATGAGTAAGTTGACATCAATGACAACATTGGTTCACCTCATACTTGCAACAATCTCCCCCTTTGTCATTGATGGCAACATATGATGTGAAAAACCATCAAGATAAGAACTTCTCCTTTCTGTCACAGCTCCCCCTATCAACAACAACTTTTCACATGTCTTCTCTTCCTTTACTGCTCCCCCTTTGATCATCAACCACTTGTTTTTCACATGTCTTCTCTCCCCCTTTGACATCAATGGCAAAGGGCTCATACTTGCAATTCTAATACATCAGAATCATACCAGCTGCTCCCCCTTAGTAGCAGCTCCCCATCATCAATCTGAATCACAAGATGTGATTGTGATATCCACCGGACTGATGCACATCAGTGCATCCTAGTTCATCACCGGAGGGACCATGACCCCTAACTTCTCCCGGAGATATTCGAAAGAGTCCTTGGGAAGAGGTTTAGTAAAGATATCTGCAATCCGATCCTTGGAGGGAACATACTCTAATCTGACTTCTTCCTTGTTCACTTGTTCTCTCAAAAAGTGAAACTTGATAGATATGTGCTTAGTCTTAGAATGCAATACCGGATTCTTAGAAATATTAATTGCACTTGAATTATCACAGAAAATTGTGATAGGCTCCTCATATTCAACTTTAATGTCTCTTAGCATCTGTTCATCCATAAGATTTGAGTGCAACTACCTGCTGCTGCAATGTATTCTGCTTCAGTTGTAGACAGGGATATTGCATCTTATTTCTTGCTTAGCCAAGAAACCAATCTCTTCCTCAAAAAGAATGCTCCACCACTGGTGCTCTTCCGGTCGTCCATATCTCCTGCCCAATCTGCATCTGTATATGCATGAAGAGAGAAATCTGGATCTCTAGGTTACCATAGACCATACTCAACTGTTCCTTTCAAGTACCTAAAAATTCTTTTGATTGCCATAACATGAGATTCTCTAGGATCAGCTTGGAATCTTGCCACAAGACCAATAGCCTGCATTATATCTGGTCTAGTCTAAGTGAGATACAACAATCCACCAATCATTGATCTATACTTTGTCTGATCTACCTTCGGAGAGTCATCATCTTTGCTCAACTTACATCCGGTTGCCATAGGAGTGTTCATTGGCTTTGAATCTTCCATGCCGAATTTCCTCAACAATTCTTTCACATATTTGGTCTGAGAAAAGAAGATCCCTTTCTTTCTTTGAGTAATTTGCAGACCCAAAAAGAAATTCATTTCACCAAGCATAGACATTTCAAACTCACTTTTCATCTGATTTGCAAAAGTTTTGCACATACTATCTCTTCCTCCAAAAATGATATCATCCACAAACACTTCAACAATTAAAATGTTTTCATGATCAATTTTGAAATATAAGTTACTGTCAGCAGTGTTAGTGCCTGAATTGACTGGTAGTTTTCTGAGCATTTTTCATTCAGGCACTCTCCCTAAGTATCCAAAAAATGCTCTAAGTAATGGACCTCCTCAGTATTTTTCAGCTGCATCATCATATGTTCTTGAGGAGGAGGTCATCATCATCATGTTTGTTTCGATGAAGGTCATCATCATCTTGTTCTCCGTCGACCGGTTTCTCAACGTCATCATCATATTTCGCTGTCGGGTGATGTTTGGGTTTTATCCTGATGATGCTGACGAGCTACTGTGCGCCCTGATCTACTTGCGAGGGTGATTCTTCAAAGTCTCCGGTGATCCTCCATTTATCACCGTGCGCAGGCATGATGATGATGTTACTTATTCTTTGAGTTGCTCGACCTAACTTGCTTTTTCCTAAGGGTCGTCATCATCATCATATTTCCAGTTATCATCCTGCTGCTTGCGGAGGTCATCATATTTTTTGCCTTCATGATATTTCGCCGGGGTGATATTTCTATCATCGGGTGATCTTGGTTAGGATCATCCTGATGACGTTGTTGAAGAACTCTTAGTGCGACCCGATATTCACTAGGGTCATCATATTTTGAACGTCAGGATGATCTTAGTCAATATCATCCTGATGATGTTGTATCACCTTGTTCTTTGTTTGGTCATCCTGATGATGCTGACGTCATCCGTATATCAGGGTGATATCTTTCTTTCTGCCTGTCTGCATCATGATATTTCCGAAGGAGGGGGTGATATTTTCATATCACTCGAGTGTGTTTGTTCCAGCATCATGATGATGCTGATATCAAGGAGATATCTGCCTGCTGGCTTCGCGCATTATCTCCTGGGGGTGATCTTTTCAAGCAGCATCATCATATTCAGTTATCGCCCTGATCTTATAGTGGAGCTACAGTGCAACCTGATATTTGAACATCAGGAGGATATTTCCAAATGTCCGGTTGTCTTCCGAATATCATGATGATGTTAATATGATGATGACGTCATCAAGGTCCGCGGGGGTCATATTTCTAACAACTGATCATCTTGAAGAGACCTCCTGATATTTGCAAACATGATGATGACGTCATCCGGATATGAGGAGGTGCGCAGTAGGCAGATATGATGATGACGTCAGCAGTATATGATGATGACGTCATCAGGATGTTCATCGGCCAGACTTTTGTTATAAGCTCAGCAGGAGGATGTTCCTCCGATGGATCAGGTTGTGCCGATTATCATGAAGGTTATATTTCATATATCATGATGACGTCAGGGTGATATTTCGAACAACAGGATATCATGCTGCTGGAGGATGATGATGATGAAGTCCTATACTAGTGTCGTCAGGGGCAAAAGCACCGACATGATATATGCTCATGACTTAGTATATAAAGTGTTATTGAGGTCATCGCGGGGTGCATGTGGGATAATGTTATCCTGCATATTCGAAATATCATGATGATGAACCTCGGCGGGAAATGGTTGCGATTGCAGATTTGATGATCTTCCCAAGGCCGCGTGTTGGTGCGCCATTAATGGCGATTGTTGCAGAGGTATGGGCGATGGCGTGGACGGATGCAGTACCTGATTGAAGATCTGAATCCCTAGGCGGCGGCGCAAGGCTCGAGATATCTTCCTGTCTCCTCCCCTACCTGTTGCATTAATGTTTGAGCACCATTTCCATGATACTGTATATCTGGCGGGAGTTTTGGTCAACCTGGTAGTTAATGCTGAAGACACCCTCCTGCTATATAGTGCAGATGGTGTTTTTCATTGAAGGTTGTTGAAAGTTGATGATTTTTGGCTCTGTAATCCAAAACCAGCTGATCTGGTTGTTCTGTACAGCTTGATCTTGTGAGTTTATGTATCTCCTGTTGTAGGACTTGGCATGAATCCACTGGTTTCATGGTTGATCTTATATGAGTAATGCTATCTTAGCATGTGTTGTGTTAATTCTGTCTCCAGTATTGCATGTATCCTTCTTCTGGATCTGGATGTTTGCTTATGTTTAGATTCTAGAGCATAGAATTCCTATGTTGAATGTCTGATCTTTTAACCTCTGCTCAAGGGGCAGATTAAACTGTTTTCAGGTTGAACATTGGGAAGGGTATACTGCAGTAGGGATGCCATAAGTAGAGATAGCTCAACACTCTTCATTGGGAGATATCTGTAAGGCAGATATCATGTGTATCCCCCTGAAATCCAGTTTTAGCTATTCATGCTGATCATTCACAGGTGTATGTCTACCGACTCCAAGCCCTGGATAGGCACCAATCATGTTGTGTTCTTGTGTTATACACCATGTCCAGCTTTGCATCCAAATTCATATCAAAACACTTCATACCTCCACCTGTTAGTTGTAGGAGTAGGATTAGGAACCCCCTGCATACTCTCATACTCAACCAGACATCATGTCCAAGAATGTTGCCAGCCTTGTGATCTATCATGCAGATCTTGGTCCATACATGAGAGTATTCTGCCTGTTGTTGTCAAGTTAGATCTTTCTATCTTTGAGCTAGTCAAGGTTACATCTTGAGTTATAGGGATACCCCCCTTGGTGCGGCAGAACCAGAAGTGAAGGGGAGGAGCTCACGCAACCTCCTGTATTCAGTTGGCCTGAATCTACCTGTGCATGAGAAGTGGCAAACCCTAATGCCGATTCAGAAGAAATGTCAACAAATTGGCGACTCCGCTGGGGAGATCAATGTCATATCCATGAAAGCTTGAGTCTACAAGATTAAAAAATTAGACCTGGAAACTGTTTGTTGCAGCAGAGAAAAAAGGTTGTATATGTGACTCTGCTGGTGGATGACCCAGAAAGAAAGAAACCAATTTGCAGCTTCAGCTTGTTTGAAGCTCATTCCTCTTCAAAGAGGTGGTGACTCTGCATCAAAGAACCTGATAAAAGAACAAAATCAGCTAGAGGAGAATTTGCAGCTTCTGCAACATATCCAGGTATTTCATATTATTTGACAGTTTCCCTATTTGGTGAGAAAGCACTGGTTAGAAGGGAACATTGGTGAAAACAGAGCTTGCATGCTTCTATTAGAACTTACACTGTATTTCAAAGGGCATGCAATGTTGTTCAAAAGACTCATTTAAAGGACTTTAGGCAAGTTTGGAAAAACAGTCTAAACTTTGAGTGCCTAAAGTCATTGTTTCTAGAAAATCTGAGTAGAGAGGAGGGTTGCAATAACATAAAGGATGTATTATCTGCCCATGCACCCTTGTGAAGTGTCAAATGCAAAAATGTATAACAGTCAATCCCAACAATGTAATAAAAGAAGGTTCAACATAGACAGATATAAGCCCATAGATTTCAATGGCATTTGTGGCTATCCAAATGCCTTTCCACCTAAGATCAGGAATTTTTTGCCTAAATTTAAGGGTATAAAGGATGAATCAGCTGAGAGACACTTGCAGCAGTTCATGAATGTGATAGATGACTTTGAGATTGACCATGAGGATGTGGTTATGAGATTATTTGTTCAATCTCTAGATGCAGATGCAAGGGACTGGTTTTCCTACCTTCCAGCTCACTCTGTCAACTCTTGGCATGGTTTTAAATCTGCATTTCTAGTACGGTATGGTGAAAGAGTTTCTGAATATGCAGCTATTAGTGACTTCATGTACATCCATATTGAAGAAGATGAGTTGATCCCAGCCTTTAACCTCAGATTTATGAGGGCATTGAACAGAATTCCAGAATGCATGAGACCTAATGATGCACTGTGCTTAGTTACCTACTTGGGAGCCTTTGATGGGAAAATGAGTTACAGATTAAGAGACAAGGAGCCCACCACATTGCATCAGGCACATCAGTTTGCATTAGATATTGAAAACAATTGGAGGTATGGAATACAAAAGGGTTATTTCTCTGAAAATTTTTGTTGTCCTGCAGCCCCCAGTGTTAATGGAAGATTTAATTCAGGTATTGACAATGAATGTCATAGCACTCACACCCCTGTTGTTCCAGTTTTTGCATCATTCCAAGTAGATGATGTTTCTATCATAGAGGAGGATGTCCTTTTTTGCCCAGCAAGTGAAGTTGAAAATAATAATTTTTCAAGTAAAATTTGCATACCAGTCCTAAACAAAGAGCCTTCATGTTTAAGTGATCCAGTTGTGCAGAGTTGTGATCATATGGATCAAGAACCAATATCAGTTTCATCAGGAAGTATTAGAGGGCTGGAAAATGATGCAGATTGTTCAACTTCAGAGTGCATTGAAACAGTAGCAATCTTGTATATGGGGCAATCAATTGATAAAAATGATATCCATGACCAGTGCATGGATCAGGTTTGTTTTTCTTATGACTCTGAATCTGATAGTAATGAAGAAGAATTGGAATGTCATGAAGAAGAAGCAGAGGCCTTTGCAATGAATGTTAATCCCCTTTATGATGAGCCTGCTGATGTATATGATGTTGTGAGTCTTGATTTTCAATGGTGCAGGATTAACCCTTTGTTTGAGGATGATGATACTGATTTGCAAGTTGTGAATAATGAATGTTCATCATCACCTGATTCAGACATGTGTAACATTGGGTGTGTATATCAGGATTTGTTTTCAATATCAGTAGATATCAGGGGTCTCATATTTTTTGAATATTTTGAATTATTGGATCAGCTGGATGAGTACCTGATAATGTGCAGCAGCCAGATAAATGATAAAGAATGCCAAGAGCAATATGATGTACTGCCTGAGGGATATAACATGCATGTGTTGCCTAAGGTTGAAGAATATTATGTGTATGGTTATATGTTTACTTCTGAAATCCAAAATGACAGAGCTGAAAATGATGGTGGCAAGCTTTCAAAACTGGTGGAATATCTTTTTAAGCAGGTGACATTATGGGCAGATTATGCCAATCTTTTCAGTTGGGATTGGGATCTTTCAGCTTGGAATCAGGCATTTGACAAGAAAAAATTATGGTTCTTCCTTTTTGATTGCCCGGGGCCGCCAAAATGATGTTTAAAAATATTGTGTTTGGTGATGCTGATCATGATAACTTCATGACTCTATGCCCAATGGACAAGGGACTGGTCTGCATCCCAGAGATCTGGAGTTCTCGCTGCAGGTTTTCACCTGCACGTCCCCAGACAGAGCCACTGTTAGTGCCTGAATTGACTGGTAGTTTTCTGAGCATTTTTCATTCAGGCACTCTCCCTAAGTATCCAAAAAATGCTCTAAGTAATGGACCTCCTCAGTATTTTTCAGCTGCATCATCATATGTTCTTGAGGAGGAGGTCATCATCATCATGTTTGTTTCGATGAAGGTCATCATCATCTTGTTCTCCGTCGACCGGTTTCTCAACGTCATCATCATATTTCGCTGTCGGGTGATGTTTGGGTTTTATCCTGATGATGCTGACGAGCTACTGTGCGCCCTGATCTGCTTGCGAGGGTGATTCTTCAAAGTCTCCGGTGATCCTCCATTTATCACCGTGCGCAGGCATGATGATGATGTTACTTATTCTTTGAGTTGCTCGACCTAACTTGCTTTTTCCTAAGGGTCGTCATCATCATCATATTTCCAGTTATCATCCTGCTGCTTGCGGAGGTCATCATATTTTCTGCCTTCATGATATTTCGCCGGGGTGATATTTCTATCATCGGGTGATCTTGGTTAGGATCATCCTGATGACGTTGTTGAAGAACTCTTAGTGCGACCCGATATTCACTAGGGTCATCATATTTTGAACGTCAGGATGATCTTAGTCAATATCATCCTGATGATGTTGTATCACCTTGTTCTTTGTTTGGTCATCCTGATGATGCTGACGTCATCCGTATATCAGGGTGATATCTTTCTTTCTGCCTGTCTGCATCATGATATTTCTGAAGGAGGGGGTGATATTTTCATATCACTCGAGTGTGTTTGTTCCAGCATCATGATGATGCTGATATCAAGGAGATATCCGCCTGCTGGCTTCGCGCATTATCTCCTGGGGGTGATCTTTTCAAGCAGCATCATCATATTCAGTTATCGCCCCGATCTTATAGTGGAGCTACAGTGCAACCTGATATTTGAACATCAGGAGGATATTTCCAAATATCCGGTTGTCTTCCGAATATCATGATGATGTTAATATGATGATGACGTCATCAAGGTCCGCGGGGGTCATATTTCTAACAACTGATCATCTTGAAGAGACCTCCTGATATTTGCAAACATGATGATGACGTCATCCGGATATGAGGAGGTGCGCAGTAGGCAGATATGATGATGACGTCAGCAGTATATGATGATGACGTCATCAGGATGTTCATCGGCCAGACTTTTGTTATAAGCTCAGCAGGAGGATGTTCCTCCGATGGATCAGGTTGTGTCGATTATCATGAAGGTTATATTTCATATATCATGATGACGTCAGGGTGATATTTCGAACAACAGGATATCATGCTGCTGGAGGATGATGATGATGAAGTCCTATACTAGTGTCGTCAGGGGCAAAAGCACCGACATGATATATGCTCATGACTTAGTATATAAAGTGTTATTGAGGTCATCGCGGGGTGCATGTGGGATAATGTTATCCTGCATATTCGAAATATCATGATGATGAACCTCGGCGGGAAATGGTTGCGATTGCAGATTTGATGATCTTCCCAAGGCCGCGTGTTGGTGCGCCATTAATGGCGATTGTTGCAGAGGTATGGGCGATGGCGTGGACGGATGCAGTACCTGATTGAAGATCTGAATCCCTAGGCGGCGGCGCAAGGCTCAAGATATCTTCCTGTCTCCTCCCCTACCTGTTGCATTAATGTTTGAGCGCCATTTCCATGATACTGTATATCTGGCGGGAGTTTTGGTCAACCTGGTAGTTAATGCTGAAGACACCCTCCTGCTATATAGTGCAGATGGTGTTTTTCATTGAAGGTTGTTGAAAGTTGATGATTTTTGGCTCTGTAATCCAAAACCAGCTGATCTGGTTGTTCTGTACAGCTTGATCTTGTGAGTTTATGTATCTCCTGTTGTAGGACTTGGCATGAATCCACTGGTTTCATGGTTGATCTTATATGAGTAATGCTATCTTAGCATGTGTTGTGTTAATTCTGTCTCCAGTATTGCATGTATCCTTCTTCTGGATCTGGATGTTTGCTTATGTTTAGATTCTAGAGCATAGAATTCCTATGTTGAATGTCTGATCTTTTAACCTCTGCTCAAGGGGCAGATTAAACTGTTTTCAGGTTGAACATTGGGAAGGGTATACTGCAGTAGGGATGCCATAAGTAGAGATAGCTCAACACTCTTCATTGGGAGATATCTGTAAGGCAGATATCATGTGTATCCCCCTGAAATCCAGTTTTAGCTATTCATGCTGATCATTCACAGGTGTATGTCTACCGACTCCAAGCCCTGGATAGGCACCAATCATGTTGTGTTCTTGTGTTATACACCATGTCCAGCTTTGCATCCAAATTCATATCAAAACACTTCATACCTCCACCTGTTAGTTGTAGGAGTAGGATTAGGAACCCCCTGCATACTCTCATACTCAACCAGACATCATGTCCAAGAATGTTGCCAGCCTTGTGATCTATCATGCAGATCTTGGTCCATACATGAGAGTATTCTGCCTGTTGTTGTCAAGTTAGATCTTTCTATCTTTGAGCTAGTCAAGGTTACATCTTGAGTTATAGGGATACCCCCCTTGGTGCGGCAGAACCAGAAATGAAGGGGAGGAGCTCACGCAACCTCCTGTATTCAGTTGGCCTGAATCTACCTGTGCATGAGAAGTGGCAAACCCTAATGCCGATTCAGAAGAAATGTCAACAAGCAGTACCTTTGTTGAATCCAATCTGCACAAGATGCTTATCCAACCTTTCATACCATGCTCTTGGGGCTTGTTTCAATCCATACAATACTTTCTTCAACTTGCAGACCATACCATCATTATCAGACAATTGAAATCCATCCGGTTGTTCAATGTAAACTTCTTCTTCCAGATCACCATTTAGGAAGGCAAACTTGACATACATCTGATATACTTTGAAGTCTTTGAAGGCAGCAAATGCAAGAAATAATCTGACTGCTTCAATTCTTGCCACAGGAGCAAAGGTCTCTTCAAAATCAATTCCTTCTATTTGAGAGTAGCCTTTGCAGACCAATCTAGCTTTGTTTCTAATTACTTCACCAGCTTCATTCAGTTTGTTCTGGAAGACCCATTTGGTTCCAATCACATTCCTGTCTCTAGGTCTGGGAACAAGATCCCAAGTACAATTTTTCTCAATTTGCATCAATTCTTCCTCCATTGCTTTGGTCCAGTTTTCATCATTGCAAGCTTCATTTACTGTCTTAGGTTCAATCTTTGAAATCAGACAGTATTCATTTGAATCTTGAGCAATTCTTCTTCTTGTTTGTACCCCTTTACTTTTGTCACCTAAGATCTGATCTTCAAAGTGATTTAGAGTTACATACCTTGGAACTTTGGGAGTTTCTTGCACTACTAATTCTTGATCAGGCTCATTCAGACAAACTTCTTCTTCCTAATTTACCAGATCAGTCTGGATCTAAATTTCAAAGGAGGAAGGAACTTCTTGTCCCAGAGGATCATTCTGATCATCTTCATCACATTCATAGAACCTTGAGGACTTCTCAATTCCTTCATCAACTTTCACATTAGTACTTTCTGTCATCTTCCTCAGTCTCTTATTGTAACACCTATATGCTTTGCTTTGAGTGGAGTAACCCAAGAAAATTCCTTCATCACTTCTGGCATCAAACTTTCTTAGATCTTCATCTCTTTTAATATAACACTTGCTACCAAATACTCTGAAATATCTCACAGTAGGAGTGATGCCAAACCAAAGTTCATAGGGGGTCTTACCGGTATTGTTTCTGATTTGAACTCGATTGAGAGTGTAGACTGCAGTGCTGATAGCTTCTTTCCAAAACATCTGAGGAACATTTGCTTCCAACATCATTGTCCTAGCAGCTTCCTGAATGGTCTGGTTCTTTCTCTCAACTACTCCATTCTGCTGTGGAGTCCTAGGAGTAGACAACTGTCTCTTTATACCCTGCTTCTCACAAAAGTCAATAAACTCACCGGATGTAAATTCACCACCTCTATCAGACCTTAGACATTTCAGTTTTAATTCAGTTTGATTCTCTACCATAGCTTTGAAGATTTTGAACTTCTCAAGGGCTTCTGATTTCTCTTTTAGGAAGGTAACCCACATCATCTGGGAATGGTCATCAATTAGCAACATGAAATATCTATCACCTTGCAGACTCTTGATTCTTGTCAGACCACAGAGATCAGTATGTACTAATTCCAACAATCAAGTAGAGGACTGATCTTTGCTTTTGAAAGAGGCTCTGCTCTGTTTACTTAGCTAACATTCTTTGCACAAACTATTTGTAGGTTTCACCAATTTTGGAAGATCTCTTACAGCCTGAATATTGCTTATCTTGATGATGTTATCAAAATTTAAATGACACATTCTTCTATGCCATAACCAACTCTGATCAACTTGAACAAACAAACAACTTTTATTTGAACCAACCAGATGAAAGATATTACCTTTTGTTTGAGCACCGGATGCAATTTCAGTTCCAGAGCTTGTAAAGATTCTGCATTTTCCATTCTTGAACCGGAGATCATAGCTTTTGTCCACTAACTGACCAACACTGAGAAGATTGTGCTTCAATCCTTCAACATATAGTACATTACCTGTTTTGCTCTTTCCATCAAAGGAAATAGTCCCCCTACCTCTGATTCTGCCAGCAAAATTGTCACCAAACTTTACCATTCCTCCTTCATACCTTTCCAAATCTAAGAACTTATTCTTGTCACCAGTCATATGGTGAGAGCATCCACTGTCAATAACCCAATTGTCCTTTTCTTCCACTTGAGCAGCCAAAGCTCTTTCCACAACCTTGTGATTGATAGATTCAGAGGATATTGAATCTTCTTCCTTGATGGCAATAAACACCCATTCATTTCCAGATTTGCTTCCTAGTTCTGATTCATCATCTGTTACTCCTTCATTGTCAGCTTCTTCATGAACATTATAGCAGTTCTTTTGAAACCTTTGTCTGTTAGTATTAGACCTTGCAGATCTTTCCGAACATCTTGAAGCAAAATGACCAATCTTATTGCAGTTGAAACACTTAAAGGGTAGTTTTCCTTCATACTTACCGGATCCTCTTGGCAGTCTCTTTGCAATGAGGGCTTCAAGTTGAGCTGTTTCTACTTCCTCTTCTTCCATGTCTCTTCTTGCTTGATCATACCATGACATCTTCCTTGAAGAGTTTTCTCCCGGATCAAATCTCTGTTTTCCTTTCACATAGGCACTGGCTTTGAAAGCAGATTCAGTCTTGGGAGGATCATCTCCAAACTCGGTCATTTCAAATGCAGTTAGTTTGCCAGCCAATTGTTCTCTTGTGATAGTTGTGTGGAGCTCTGAATTCATCAATGGCAGCAACCTTGATTTTGTAGGCAGCAAGAAAGGATCTGAGAATTTTGCAAACAATCTCATTTTCATCCAGAGTTCCACCAGCATTTCTAATTCCACATACCAGTGCATTCACTCTTGGCATAAAGGTAGTGATGTTTTCATCTTCTCTCATCTTCAATCTTTCAAATTTCCCTTTCAGACTTTGCAACCTTGCACCCTTGACAAACTCATCTCCTTCATACAAAAGTTCCAGTTTAGTCAAGATCTCATATGCAGTTGGTAGGTCGATAACATTTGAGAGATCTGAGTCATTCAATGCGCTTAGAAGAGCTTCCTTGGTCCGCAGATTGTTTTCAGCATCTGTGATTTCATTCAGAGTTGTCGGACCACCCTGTGGAGGTACATATGGTTTTGAGACCATGGCTAAGTATGCTTTTCCCATACACTCCAAGTGACATTTCATGCGACCTTTCCAGAGAGTGAAGTTGGTTCCATCGAACTTCAGACTATCCTTCTTGTATGACAACATCCTGGATCTCCTCAAGCGGTTAAGCTCCTTTCAGAGGAACTTGTCTCTGATACCAATTGTTGGATCTAGGGCATACAACTGAGAGGGGGGGTGAATCAGTTGTATAAAAATTTGTTTTTTCTTCAAACACTTGATTCTTCTTTGTTAGTTAACAACATATCAATTAACCATCCATGAAAGCATAATGCATAAACACAAGAGCAGATAAACATCAACACATTGAACACCAAGATTTTGACGTGGAAAACCCGGTTAAGGGAAAAACCACAGGGTGATTAACCCAAGGATTATTCTCTGTTAGAAGAATAAGAAAAATGAATGGCACATGCCAATTAGGGCTCACTACCCGAGCACACTGCTCACAAAGAGGCACACTGCCTACAAGGAGACACACGGTCTACAAAGTGATAAGAATCACAATCTTGAACTGGAGAATGACATCTCTACCATGTCCAGATCAGTTCCATTTAAGCCTAAAAATCCTTGCTCTGCCTTTCGCACTTCTCTTCGCTATGCCACACTCATCCACACAATCCACACTTCAAAATGAATTCTCAAACACTTATTTATAGAAGACATTGACTTAGGAACAATCATCTAAGTCGGCAAACATCACAATAACATTCGCAAGGCGTGTAGAACATCCGGTCGGCCTGTTACAGGAAGAACACCAACAACTGGTAGCCATAACATCAAATCCAACTCTAACTTCAATGCGGACCGCCAACATGAACTAGATATGATCCAATGATCATCATAACCCTCCCTGAATCATCAAAAACATCCGCACTTCATCAGCTTACCGAAATTCTTCTCTTCATCATCCGGTACTTTAAGAACACAGTCTGTCGCCACTGTCACAATGCAAAGGTACTTCCGGACCTCAAAATCATACACAACTCGAGATGACACATCACAAGGACATCCCAAACACTCCTTCCAATCCGCAGATTAGGATAATACAATTCTGGACCTCACCGGACCTTTCTGTGATCCTCTGTCACCTCTGAACATTTGCCGAAACCGGTTCCACATAGACAGCCACAACTTCTTCAGATCTTCATGCGGACCTCTGAAATCTTAGCTGAAGCATCTCAAGATTCATATCTACAAACCCTTTAATCCGCATCCTCTGGTTCTTAACCTTTACAGTACATTTGCCTTCTTCTCATCACTGTTCTTCACTGTTCCGTATGGAGACTGATTTCCTCAATAACAACAGCACACAACTCATCCAAACCTTCTTACTAATGCAATATGAGTAAGTTGACATCAATGACAACACTGGTTCACCTCATACTTGCAACACACTTAACATATATAATTGTATGGCAAACTCATAATGAATTGAAGTTCATAAATTGTGTCATGTTAAGGAGTTCATTGCCTTAGCACACACATCACACATGATGAACATGTTGGATTGCACCGAACAACTAAGAGGAGGGGGGGTGAATTAGTTGTCCTAAAACTTTTAACCAATCAACTTATCAATTACTTATATTCTGATATAACCATGAAAGCATAAAATGAGAACCTCAACACAATAACATAATCAACACATAAGACACCATATTTTTACGTGGAAAACCCTAAAAGGGAAAAACCACAGTGGGTGTTAGCCAACAAAAATATATAAGTTATATCAATACTGAAAAACAGAGGCTCACTGCCTAGAGAGCTCACTGTCCAAATTATTCACTGCAAAGAACGGCTTATTGCTAAAGGGTGGCTCAAAGCCAAGGGTTGGCTCACTGCCAAAATGGTGAACTGATTAATTAGCATCTACTCCATGCCTGGGTTCACTTCCTTTGAAGTACAATAAAACTTCTCTGCTTTGCTCTTTCACACCTTCGCACTTATCTTTTCATCTTGGCATATTCTCACACCTTTTCACAATTCATTACAAGTCTTTATACAAGTCATCAACCTTGGAATGTACATCAAGGTTGGCAATACATTTATCAACCATTGGAACAATCTCCAAGGTCGGCATTACAAACATACATAGAATATGTCTGGACCTAATACAAAATCAACTAAGGAAAATATGTAAAGATGTATGCGGATCACATTGCTCCTTAGCTGGGAGTCAAATGCAATCTTCCATGTCATATCACGCCCTACAATCTTCAAAGCTTCTCTACAATTAATGAAATCAACCAAGTCAGCCAAGACTAGTGAGAACATTAGGTCTTCTAAGAGCATTCTTCAACCACGATCTGAATTTCTCTCTGCAGACTAATCCGAAGGTAGGAACATGATCACGAGAAATCCATAAGCACATTATAATCATCAGAAACATCCACACAATAGCCAAACACTTTACCCATCAGATTCTTCAAACTGGAGCACAAGAACAATACTATCAGCCACTGTCATAAAGAATAGATAGCTTGTGGACCGCCAAATCACGAACCATTGGAGTTGAAGGTACTTAACATTATCTTAGATTTATCTCTAGAACCACATATCAAAATACTTCAATGTGGAGGAATGAGGAGCATAACACTTTCTCCCTGTCATTGGCAAACATACAGAAAAAGATGTTTTCACTTTGGTGAACATAACTCGCTCAATTCTTCATATCAGAGGCTCATAGTCAAAACATAGCATCTTTAGATGGACTTCTAAATAACTTCCAATCCATAGACAAATATATTCATTCTACAGAAAATGTGGAGCATTCTTCTGGACTATTTTTCTATATGCAATACATTGTTTCCACTGTGACTCACTGTTTCTACCGGAGAGGCTAATTTTCTCAATATCCTCAACATCAAGATTTCTTAGATAAGTAAATACAAAGCATCTTACTTATCAGAAACAAACAATAGGATAGGAGCACAGTTGACACCAATGACAACACTGTTTAGGCACATACTTGCAACAATCTCCCCCTTTGTTATTGATGGCAACATATGATATGAAAAACTGAAAAGACCATCAAGACAAGATTCTCCCCCTTTCTCTTCACACATCTACATTCTTTCTCCCTCTGATTTTTTCACATGATTTCTCTCCCCCTTTGACATCAATGGCAAAGGGCACATACTTGCATTCTGCTGCTTTGATCCAACTGAACTGTTACCAATACATCTAGCTACTCCTCCTGAGAGGTAGCCCTCAAAACATCAATCCAGATCAAAAAGTGAGACTTTGGACACCACTGGATTGATGCATTCCCATGCATCTTAATTTAAGGCAGGAGGGGTAATGACCCCTAACTTTCCTCTGAGATACTCAAAAGTATCCTTAAACAAAGGCTTGGTGAAGGTATCTGCAATTTGATCCTTTGTGGACACATAGTCCAACTTTACTTCATTCTCTGTCACCTTCTCTCTCAAGAAGTGATACCTTGTAGATATATGCTTTGTTCTTGAGTGCATTACTGGATTCTTGGAAATATTTATGGCACTTGTATTGTCACACAATATTGTAATTGGATCTTCATAAACAACTCTTATATCCTTCAAAGTCTATTTCATCCATAACACTTGAGTACAACAACATGCTGCTGCAATATACTCTGCTTCTACAGTTGACAAAGAGATTGAGTCTTGTTTCTTGCTCAACCATGATACCCATCTATTACCCAAGAAGAAGGCACCTCCACTTGTACTCTTCCTGTCATCAACATCTCCTACCCAATCAACATCTGTAGATGCACTGAGAGTGAAATCATTATCCTTTGGATACCATAAGCCATGATCCAGAGTGCCTTTTAAATACCTCAGGATTCTCTTTACTGCCATTACATGAGATTCTGTTGGATCAGCTTGAAATCTTGCAACAAGACACACTGCATGCATAATATCAGGTCTTGTTTGAGTTAGATAAAGCAATCCCCCAATCATGGATCTATACTTTTTTCTGATCAGTCTTAGGTGATTCATTAGTTTTTCTCAACTTGTAGCCAGTCACCATGGGAGTACATACCAATTTAGAGTCTTCCATCCCAAATTTCTTCAACAACTCTTTCACATACTTAGAGTGAGATATGAAGATTCATTTATTTGATTGATTAATTTACAGACCCAAAAAGAAATTAATCTCACCAAACATAGACATCTCAAACTCCTTTTGCATTTCACTAGCAAATTCCATACACATACTTTCATTGCCTCCAAAGATAATGTCATCAACAAAGACTTCAACAATCAAGATTTGATTATCATTGATTTTGAAATACAGATTGCTATTTGCAGTACCTTTACTAAATCCCAATTGTAATAAATACCTGTCTAGCCTTGCATACCAAGCTCTAGGGGCTTGTTTGAGTCCATACAATGCTTTCTTCAACCTACATACCGTATCATCTTGATTTGACAATTAGAATCCCTCTGGTTGCTCAATGTATACTTCCTCTTCTAACTCACCATTCAGGAATGCAGACTTCACATCCATCTGATATACCTTAAAATCTTTGTGAGTTGTAAATGCCAGAAACATTTTGATTGCTTCAATTCGAGCTACTGTGGCAAAAGTTTCTTCAAAATCTATCCCTTTAATTTGAGAATATCCTTTGCACACAAGTCTTGATTTATTCCATACAACTTCTCCATTTTCATTCATCTTGTTCCTGAAGACCCATTTAGTTCCAATAACATTTTTGTCATAAGGTCTAGGAACTAGTTCCCAAGTTTCATTCTTCTCTATATGCAATAGTTCTTCCTCCATTGCCTTTACCCAATTTTCATCATTGCAGGCTTCATTCACAGTTTTTGGTTCAATTGTGGAGAGAAAACAGTAGTTTACTTGTTCTTCAACAACTTTTCTTCTTGTCAGTACACCTTTTCTTTTATCTCGAATAATTTGATCTTCAGAGGATTGATTCTTACATACCTGGGGCTTTTAGAAACACTCTCCAGAGCCTTTTCTTCTTCATCTTGACTATCATCTTGTTCAACTTTATCTTCATAAATTGTAGCAGTAGGTTCATCTGATTCATAGCCATTCTGATATGATGTTATTCCTCTGTCTTCATCCACCTTCACATTTTTACTTTCAACAATCTTTTTCAGTCTTTTATTGTAACACCTGTAAGCCTTCCTCTTAGTAGAGTACCCAAGGAAGATTCCTTCATCACATCTTGCATCAAATTTTCCTAGTTCTTCATCTCTTCTGATATAGCATTTGCTTCCAAAGACTTTGAAATATCTTACTGTAGGAATTCTTCCATACGACAGTTCATAGGGAGTTTTAGCACCATTACCTTTCACTTGAACCCTATTCTAAATGTAGACAGCAGTGTGTATAACTTCTTTCCAAAAGACTTCTGGCATACCTCCTTCCTTCATCATTGTCCTAGCAGACTCCTGAATAGTCATGTTCTTTCTTTCCACAACTCCATTCTACTGGGGAGTTCTAAGTGCAGACAATTGCCTCTTAATCCCTTGCTCTTCATAGAAAATGTTGAACTCATTTGATGTGAACTCACCTCCTCTATCAGACCTTAAACACTTGATTTTCAGTTCTAACTCATTCTCAACCATTTCCTTGAAAGATTTGAACTTTTCTAGGGCTTCATATTTGTTTCTTAAGAAAGTAACCCAAGTCATTCTAGAATAATCATCAATGAGCAACATGAAGTACCTATCACCTTACAGACTTCTTACCCTTGTAGGACCACATAGGTCTGTATGCACTAGATCCAGCAGACCAGCATAAAATTGCTCTCTGCTCTTGAAACTTGTCCTAGTATGCTTCCCAAACTGACATTCTTAGCATATGGTATTGATGGGTTTTACAAGCTTTGGTAGATCTCTCACAGTTTGACTTGAACTTATCTTTACTAGATTTTCAAAGTTCATATGACACATCCTTCTGTACCATAGCCAACTCTCATCTACTTGGGCCAATAAATAGTAGTCACTGGTTCCTCTTAATTGATAAATGTTACCTTTGGTCTTCTTACCAGTAGCAATTACAGTTCCTGAGCTTGCCATGATCTTGCACCCATTGTCTTTGAATCTCATATCATAGCCTTTGTCACACATTTGACCAACACTCAAAAGATTATGTTTCAAACCCTTCACATACAGGACATTATCAGTATTATGCTTACCATCAAATGAGATAGATCCTTTTCCATAAATCTTGCCAGCTGTATTGTCTCCAAACCTAACCAGTCCTCCATCATACTTTTCTAAACTCGCAAACTTACTTTTTTCACCAGTCATATGATGTGAGCATCCACTATCAATAATCCATTCATCCTTATCTTTCTCAACCTGAACTGCCAAAGCACTTTCTTCCACTGGTTTCTCTTCCTTCACATAGCTAGCAGGATTAGTAGACATATGTTGTTCCTTGATGGCAATAAACAAACATTCATTTGCACTAGTACTAGCATCATCAGATTCATCATCAGTCACACCTTCATCATCAAAATCTCTAACATAGTAGCATTTCTTTGGAGCTCTAGGCTTGTTCTCAAATCTTTTTCTATTTCTTTCAATTCTTTTAGGACATCTGGAAGCATAATGACCTACTTTACCACAAGAAAAACATTTGAAAGGTAATTTTCCTTTAAACTTACTGGAACCTCTTTGCAATCTATCAACAAAATTAGCTTCAAGTTCATGAAAATCATCAGGTTCCACCTTATATTTCTTAGCTCTGGAGATCTTTTATGAACTAGTGGCTTTGAAGGTAGTCTCAACTTTTGGCAATGCATCACCAAACTCTCTCATCTCAAACACTGTAAGCTTCCCAAGTAATTGATCTCTGTCAATAGCTTTTACAGTCATTACTTCTTTAATTGCGGCTACCTTGTGATTGTAGGACTTTGGTAGTGATATAAGAATTTTCATCACAACTTCCTTATCACCAAGAGTTCCTCCCATACCTTTTATTCCAGTGACAAGTTCATCAACTCTTTGCATAAAGGTTGTTATGTTTTCATCTTCACTAATCTTCAAACCCTCATATTTTAATTTCAATTTTTATAGCTTGGCTTCTCTTACAGAATCATCTCCTTCATATAGATTTTTCAGCTTCTCCCATACCTCATTTGCAGATTTAAGATCCACAACTTTTGTCAACACTGTGTCACTTAAGGAACTTAACAGGGCATCCTTAGCTTTGACATCCAACTCATATTCTTTGATATCATCTTCAGTTGTCAAACCACCTTCAGGCATGACAAATTGTGATTGTGTAGCTAGCCATACTTTATAACCAAGATAGAGGAGATGGCTTTTCATTCGTACCTTCCAAAGAGCATAATTTGTCCCATCAAATTGTGGAGCTTCCCTTTTATAAGACATCCTGCATCTTCCTCAAGTTGTTAGGCCTTCTTCTAAGGAACCTTGCTCTGATACCAATTGTTGGATTGCACCGGACAACTGAGAGGGGGGGTGAATCAGTTGTCCTAAAACTTTTAACCAATCAACTTATCAATTACTTATATTCTGATATAACCATGAAAGCATAAAATGAGAACCTCAACATAATAACATAATCAACATAGAAGACACCAGATTTTTACATGGAAAACCCTAAAAGGGAAAAACCACAGTGGGTGTTAGCCCACATAAATATATAAGTTATATCAATACTGAAAAACAGAGGCTCACTACCTACAGGGCTCACTGCCCAAATTGCCCACTGTAAAGAATGACTCACTGCCAAGGGTTGTCTCACTGCCAAAATGGTGAGCTAATTAATTAGCATCTACTCCATGCCTGGGTTCAGTTCCTTTGAAGCACAATAAAACTTCTCTTCTCTGCTCTTTCACACCTTCGCACTTATCTCCTCATCTTCGCATATTCTCACACCTTTTCACAATTCATTACAAGTCATCAACCTTGGAATGTACATCAAGGTTGGCAATACATTTATCAACCGTTGGAACAATCTCCAAGGTCGACATTACAAACATACATAGAATAGGTCTGGACCTAATACAAAATTGACTAAGGAAAACATGTAAAGATGTATGCGGATCACATTGCTCCTTAGCTGGGACTCAAATGCAATCTTCCACGTCACGTTACACCTCTACAATCTTCAAAGCTTCTCCACAATTAATGAAATTAACCAAGTCGGCCAAGACTAGTGAGAACATTAGGTCTTCTAAGAGTATTCTTCAACCACAATCCAAATTTCTCTCCGCGGACCAATCTGAAGGTAGGAACACGATCAGGATACATCCACAAGCACATTATAATATTCAGAAACATCCGCACAATACCCAAACACTTTACCCATCAGATTCTTCAAACTGAAGCACAAGAACAACACTGTCAACCACTGTCTTAAAGAATGGATAGCTTGCGGACTACCAAATCACGAACCATTGGAGTTGAAGGCACTTAACATTATCTCAGACTTGTCTCTAGAACTGCAAATCAAAATACTTCAATGCGGAGGAATGAGGAGCATAACACTTTCTCCTTGTCATTGGCAAACATACAGAAAAAGTTGTTCTCACTCTGGTGAACATAACTCGCTCAATTCTTCATACCGGAGGCTTAAACTTGGAACATAGCATCTTCAGATGGACTTCTAAATAACTTCCAATCCACAGACAAAGATATTCATTCTACAGAAAATGCAGAGCATTCTTCTGGACTATTTTTCTACATGCAATACATTGTTTCCACTGCAACTCACTGTTTCTACCGGAGAGGCTAATTTTCTCAACATCAAGATTGCTTAAATAAGTAAATACAAAGCATCTTACTTATTACAAATAGACAACAAGATAGGAGCACAATTGACACCAATGACAACACAGATATGTTGACATCAATGACAACACCGTTTAGGCACATACTTGCAACATAACACAAATGTGCATTGCAAGGTTATAGGAATTGCTAAAGGGAGCCAACCAATGACTTTCCTCTCTATAAACTTTGGTGTTAGCACATCTCTCAACTTGCATTTATGGATAAAATACAATACACAAGAGGATAATATCTAATCTCTTTTTACTCATTCATATATATATACCTTTTCCCAAGCTAATCAATTAAGGGAAGGGAAAGAATTGGAATCCAAAACATAGTACATTCATATTAAAATTTGCAACATTAAATTGAATAGTCTAATCTTATATCATGACTATACTCCATCTATTCTCCAACATCACCCTTGACTAAACAATTGTATTTATTTATTAAGCTTAAACAATCTTTACATATAATAATTATATATGTTTCTATTTAAAAAAACATAAAAATGTAGGTGGTACGCTTAGTTATTGTTGACCCTTTTTTACTAGTCAAAAGTAGTCAATAGTTGACCACATATTTCACTTGGAATTTTTTTATTAAAAAACTGTAATCGTACATGATTAATAATCCATTCTAGATTATCTGTACATTTATAACAATTGGGGCTAGGATGTAGTGTTGGGGGACATGTTACTATTTCGTTGGAGAAATAAATTTGGACTTGCCAAAACATCATTATCTAAAATGGCTACTCATGCATGACCTTTATTTCCCAAGTTAACAATTTGTCATGGGATTAGGAATTAAGGCCTCAAGATTGACTCACCTATTACTCTTTTTGTTGCATTTCCTTGATGCAATTGATGGATGGAGGATTTCTCACCTTCCCCTAGTGCACTTGTATACCTTACCATATTCTTCATGTTGAACTAATCATTAGAGCACTTATGGGTACCACTCCATCCTACTCTTCCAACATAATTGTTGCATATGGACTTGGCCTCTTATTGGGCTAAGGTGTTGAACTACAACTAAGTTAGGTCCCTAAACTATAATTGATACAAATTCAACTTCTTTCTTTAGAACTTTCACGATTAGCTCTTACCATTGATAAACAGGCCAAGTGTTTTCTTTCTTCATTGTAAGTAAACTACGTTAATGATAAATCCTTGCTTCCCCTTGTAGGATTTGATAAAGAAGTGTGTAAAGGTAAGAGGGGCCATGTTAGGGTAATCCTCATAATTAGTAGGAGTGAGGCTTGAAATACCATCGACCTCATTTCCAATAATTACTTGATGTCTTGGAAGGTTTGAGTAACAATATTGATAATTATCAATTCATTCCACAGTACGGAATGATTGACCCTAAGGTTATCAAGGCTCTTAACATCTTGTTGATCTCTAAAAATATATGGTGAATGAAAGATAAAGTGCATGACTAATTTAATCACATGTAGATAATGAATTATAATCTAAGAATAACCTTCAACCCACATTTGAAGTAATTTCACTTTATAAGTGATTTCAAAGAAGCTTTTAGGACACTTATAAGATATGTAAAGGTAACCTTCCTACTACAGTCCCTTATAGTGCCCCTACTTCAATTTGGCATAAGTTATAATATTCAAGATCAATAGAAGCAAATAGATAAGAATCAAGAATGAATGACCAAAAATCTCAAAGAGATCACAATAGGTGCTAAAAACTCATCAAACATAGGATCGACACTTCACAATAAAGACAAACTTAATTGAGCCAACTACCAGTACATCCACAACATTCATCAAGCATTGAACTAGATGGCTAATAAGGTGAACACTGATATATGCACTCCCATTGTTGAGGAGTTCAAGTGTTAGCATTTCAACTAACTTTGTTTAATTACTTATGTTTATATTTCAGTTACTTGATATTGCCAAATGTTATCTAACTTTAAATTGTTTTAATCTCTACTTTGCAATTTCTAGTAATTAGGCAAAAAATTTCCATGTCAATTTTTAAGCCCAAAAAATAATTAGTCCCAAAAATGTTCTCATGCTGAAAAATGTTGTCTCATGCAAGAAAAGTGATTTCAAGTTGGAAGAATATTAGACAATTTGGTACGTTACCTTCTTCCAAAATAATTGAAGCATTTCATAATTGCTAACTTATGTGGTAGCTTTGGTGGAAGGATTCAAGCATATTGTAGAATGGGCCAAATTTTCTAAAGCGATAGTCACATGAGAAGACTGTGTAAATGAAAGTGCAACCTATACAATAGCAAATTGAATGTCTTGAGGATCCATTGAGCCTGGGCGAGGAAATGTGCAAATGAGACACGATGAAAATTAAGGCAAGAAAACTTGCTCTTGAGGTAAACAACCACCACATTGTAGGGTCGAGCTGCCATATGGGGTTGGTCATATAACCCAAGCCAAGTCCTAGACTTGGTCCACAACTACCTTATCTTAGACACCCACTTCCCTCAACTCCGATATCTCACTTCTTTATACACATAATTCCTCTACTTCTCCACACTCTTATTTAAAAATTTCATGTGTATATACACATTTTTCTCCACTAAATCTACTCCACATACTTAAAACCTAAATTTGAATGTTTCGTGTTTCAAAAGGATATATATAACTAGTATATGTATATTTTAAAAAATATATATCTAAAGTACGCCGAGAGATATCCTTCTCGAAGCGCCTATTTTTTTTTTTATCAATTTATGGCACTCACCTTAAATCCTACAATTTGATATGTTGTTCTACATGTGAAGAAAATTAAGGAAGGAGGCAATAGAAATAGATTGAATGTGTGTCTTTTCATATGCCATTCTATAATGTTTCTTTTTTTCATCTTAGTGCATAGTGATGGCTTCTATGAAACTGCTATCCACCTTTCTTTCTAGCATGTTTGTTTTTTTTAATTCATTTCACCTTTTTTTTTAGTTTTTTAAAAATTTGTGGAGTAACTATTTGATTTTTTTAATAATGATTTTATATTGGAATCTTATAAATTTACATAGAATTTCCGGAATCTTATAAGTTTAATATATACAAATCCTACATTGCAAAAGGAGTATATTAACCTCACATTTGAATCCTTCCCTCTAAAAAAAATAATAGCTTGTACCACGAAACTTCCCGCCACTCAATACGCCAGATGTTATATTCTTTGACTAACATTAAAATTTATGATACAAAATTCATGGCTTCCCCAAAGCAAATCATTGGCTGCAGTTATTTGATCCCACCACATTAAAGGAGGAAAGAGATTTAGATTATGATTGTAAGCGCGAGGATAGGGTGGGTTTTCAACAAATCATTATGAAAAGACAATGGTTTAACGCGGTTTCGCCATTATTAATGGCTGGATTGCTAAATAAATAATAAATAAACAAATTTAATTGATAAGCTTTTTTATGGGTTTCATGGCCAAATAAGTTCAGTTCCATAATGTTTTCTTCACATTAAAAAAGTGGTCTCACTGACTAAACTAGTCGGTAAAATAGGCAGTGTTTTTTTGGGCAAGATTGTAAAAATAGTTTATGATATTTTTGTTTTAAAAAATTATGTTTTTTATATTTAAAGGGTTCTAATCAGCGTCTAAATTTGATGGTCAACTCTGTTTGTCAAACAATTTTTTATAACGATTATCCATTTAAAGTGCCTTTAAAATACTATGACATATCTAAGTATTAGTAAAATTATATATAAACTAAATATATATATCATCATAATCCTATATAAATTTTCACAATATGCCCAAAATCTCTCCTTTCATGTGATACAGTTTATTTAAAATTTTAATTGTATTTTACAACAAAAATGCCCAAATAGGCTATATGGCCATCAAATTTAGGCTCTGGTTCTAATTAATAACCATCACCAAAAAAGATGATTGATAGAGATCTTTGAAACTAGCATATATACCTCATTTTATTAATGTAATGGTGAAACTAGCATATACTGTTTTTTATTTAATCTTGTTTTTATTTTGATGGGAATATCTTAATACATTACTGGTATATCCTTATGAGATTTGGCTTACAATTTCATACCCGTTCATCCTTATTCATCTCCATTTGCACTTATTCCTAAATATGTATTCCCTACCTCAAAATTAACACTTCATCTCTTCAAATATTTTGTGAGGGATGCAAGATTGTTCCAGCTCAAACCTAAGGAGTGCATAAATGACCCCCAAAATCCAAAGTATTAAATTCAAATCTAGATTTTTCCTCTTTCTACTAGCCATTATGAGAAAATTTAATACACATTTCATGTGGCACTCTCACAAAAATTTTGGTTGATAAGCACCATAGAGTTCAAGCTCTCACCACTATACCACCTTTTTTAAGCATTGTAATGGTGAAATCGGCATACTTATGCTATTTCCCATTTAATGAGAATGATAAGTGTCATATTTTTTGTGTTAGACTTGGCTCACAATCCCATACCTATTCATCCCTATTCATTTTTTATTTCACCTCCATTCACACTAATTCTCATATATTTATTCTCTATCTCACTTTATCCCTTCATATCATTTTCAAGGGATTGAGATTAATCGAAGTCAATCCCAAGGAATATGGAAATGACTTCAGAAATCAAAAGCATTAATTTTAAATTCAGATTTTTTGCCCTCTTTCTACTAACCATTATAAGAAAACTTAACACACATTTCATGTTACATGTTGTTATATCATAGTATATAACTAGTATATTTTTTGCGTTTTCTTCTCCACTTTTACAATTTCTTTTTTTATTTTTTCTAATTTCTTTTTTTGGTTTTTTTTTTTTTTACTGTGTAAAAAATGAGTGCTCTCATCTCTACCCTTGTAGAATGCCTCTCGACATAACTAGTATATTTATATTTAATAAAATATATCTATAGTATGCCTAGATATATCTTATTTGCTTTTTGCATTTTCCATATTTTTGTGATTTTCTCCACTTTTTTTCAATCGTTTCCTATTTTTATTTTTATTTTTTCCAATTTTATTTTCCATATTTTTGTAATTTTATCCACCTTTCTATCCTTCATCGTTTTTATTTTTTATTTTCTCCAATTTCTTTTTTTATTTTTATTTTTATATTTTTTCCTTAGTTTTTATTTTTATTTTTATTTTTATATATTTACACGAAAAATGAGTGCTCTCATCTCCATGTGATTTAGAATACCTCTCACATAAAACATTTATTAGATACTAAGAATACATTTCAATTCAAAGCATCTACAAATCTATACACATTGTCTTACATACATAAAAAAATAAAAATAAAAATAAAAAAATAAAAAAATAAAATAAAAAATAAAAAAAAAAATACAAAATATATATTAGATTCCTATAGATATAATAATTTATATGAATAAATCCCATTATTTCACTTTTTCTTATCTAAGATAAAGATTAGACTTTATAATGGTACAATTGCTAGTCAAAAGCTTTTCTTATCTAAGATAAAGATAGACTTCTTAATGGTACAAGTGTTAATCAAATGCTTTGATAGTGACTAGGGCCTAAATTTGACCATCAACTCTACAACTGTTAATCAAATGCTTTGATAGTGACCTAGGGCCTAAATTTGACCAACTCTTTAAAAAAGTATATTTTATTTTAAATGATCGTATCATAACTTAGACATTTCTTATTTAGATTTTTGATGGTATGTCCAAAATATCTCTCCTTTCATGTGATAGCGGAGAGGACATAGTAGTTGAGCACCCTAATTTCACCCCTCTCAAAAATATACATGTCAATTTCGAATTACTCTAGAATTTTTATAAAGCTTATTTGGCCAGGCCCCTGCTTATAACTAAGGTTTCAGGTCCACACCATCAAATGTGATGCCACATCAACATGCTTTTTGTTGAGGTGTCCAAAAAGACCCCCAAAAAAAGTTAGATAGATAGTTGTGCATGAAGTTATGTTTTGTTAGTGCGTCGATGTGGCATCACATGATTTGTTTGCTTTTTAGATCTAAAAAATATATTTCATTCAATTATTAGCCCATAGCCTTTTATATGTGAGAATTATAGTGCTGGCAAAATTGTCTCACGCCGTAAAAAAATTTCACGCCAGAAAATTTTCTAAACTTGGTTGTTCCTATTGACGTATTCCTTGAACCTCCTATGGGTGCAAGTTTTAGTAAGTACTTATAGTCAACACTAACAACTTTGAAGTCACAACTACTAGTACTACTTCTAAAAATGTTGGACATTAAATCCACAAATACTATCACCATTCACAACTCTTGAAACGTGCTCAACTACTTCGTCCTTTCCTAGAGTCCTCCTAACTTTTTAATTGTATATTACAACAAAATGGCTAAATCCCACCATACGGCCATCAAATTTGGGCCAACCAGGCTCTAGGTACTTATTTATCCGAAACGCTTATCCATTACAACTTTTATCATGTGCGTTTGATAGGCGAAGCAAATTTATGATGCGGAAGGTTAGTTAATTGTGAGCCACACCTAGAAAATACATACGATTTAATTATCAGAAATTATCGCTAGGAAAATTACTGTGAAAGAATATCCAGAGGCATTTGTTTGTGATGCGGCGCAACAAGAGTGAATATGAACGAAAGGTATTCATTATAGTGACATGGATATTTCGAGATTAGGAAAAGGCCTGACAAAGCCTAAGTAGTAAGTACTAGCAAATTAGCAAATAGACAACTATATATTCCGAAAAAATCTCATGCATGTAAGGGACGGAATCGTTCCAGTTGGATAAGATGTGTGAGTCACACCCTTATTAAAGAATCGGTCTATTTGTCTCGTATGACTGTTATGATGTGATTTCAATCATGTTTATTGTCTTAATCTTCAGCTTAACTTAGTATTAAAGAAAATAAAATAAATCTATTTGTGTTTATTTTTTTATATATTTATTACAGAGCTTATTTATTTGTTGAACACCATCTTTCTCCCTTCTAATCATATAGGTTTTGTACTGCTTGGGGGACAATGAATCGCTCTTATTTGACCTTTCATGTGTTTTCTTTATATTTTATGGATTTTCTACCTACTTCTTTATGTTTAAATTTAGCAATGGTTTTTGAAGGGTAAGTTGAGGTCTAAATAATAAATTACACTTTTACAAATGTACCTAAGGGTTGTAATTGAATTGGTTGAATATGATTGGTGAAGGTGATGGTATCTTCTTAGATTACATTTTCCACCAAGGTTCAAATTTCCTTGGAGTTACACTACATAAAGGATGAGGTCACGATATGCCTTCAAGATTTTGGTGGAATGGATATCCACCAGTCCTTAACTCTTAGATGATTGGTGAGACGAGGTCAAGATCTACCCTCACAATTTCATGAAATGAATATAGAGGGGTCCTTAGCTCTAGGTATCTTGGTGGAATGGATACCTCCCAATCTTTAATTTTTCGCTGATTGATGAGACACCATAGGTTCCTTAGCTCTAGGTATCTTGGTGGAATGGATACCTCTCATTTCTTAACTCTTAAAGAAAAAGTATCAACATAAACATAAGGTGCCTACTCCTAATCACACAACAAAAAACAAAAAGTGTTACAAAGAGAAATCTGGACTAATCTTTAAACATAATTCTTTCCCTAGTAGGTATTACATGCATCTGGACCTTCGTGGGGCAGGTTTATCCAAAGCACACCGTTTTTGACCAAAACCCACTACCAATTACTGGGGTATAATAATTTTCTCCCTCACTTCCAGTATGACTTCATTGTCTGATGTCAAAGAGTTCTCCTTAATGTCTTTTTTTTTCCTACCTACTCTGCCTCTAGTGCATTCCAACCTAATTCCATATGTTGAAGAACAAGTGCCATACCTAGGGTAAATATTGGTGCAACTACTACTCTATTGACTAGATCTCAAGAGAGTAGTTTCCGGTATCTTTCCTGCATTCAGGATCCTCCTTTTCACACGTGTGTACCGGGACTGATTTACACTATATCTTTCTGTCATTGGGAAAGCCTTGGAAATCAGTTGCAGTGCAGATGCTCTCTTCTGTATCAACTCTTTTGGTTGGGTTGTCATTTTTATGATTGATTCAGAGGCACCCAAGTTCAATTTGAGTTGTGGGTATTGGATTCTTGAGCGATACGAAACCCCCAATTGCAGGAAGAGGGGAAAAAAACTTGTCTGAGATTCAGTTTCGACATCACTTTTTAGACTTATCTGAATTCACTCAATTGCAGTAGCAGAGCATCCATGGATATATTGAGATTGGAGTCCTGTAGTACAAAAAATCTACAACCATGTTGCAATTCAGGGTTGCAGAATCCTGGGAGGATGGGGAAAGGATCTGTGTTGCCTACCGGCACTTGGAAATATCAGCAGCAACAGACTCACGGATGTTCTGTTCGGGCATTGAACTTCAGGAGACCTTCACATCAAGTTAGATTGCCCACATTTACAATTTTTTGTTCTTCTTACAATGGGGGATGCATTGGTAAGTCATATAATGTATATCTGAACATTGGGCATTTTAATTCTTTTTTGTCTTTCTGTCCTGGATATATGATTCCTTAATCTGCAATTGGCTAAAATATGTTAACAGTAATGGTTAACAATTTGAAATGCTATTATGTTGAAGTGGGGTGCTCACAAGATTTCTCCTCTCCTTAACATCTATTAAGTCCAATAGGCTAAGGACATCAGGATTGAGGTGCCATCCATATCAATACTGGGATTTGGGTCCTCCAGGCCAATATTTTCTGAGTTAGATGAAATGCTTATGCCCCAATGTGCTTGAAATTCCGATGCTATTGAAGAAAATTCCCCCCTGTCATTTTAATAAACTACAGACCGGACTGTTGATCTTCTCCTTATCATATAAAGCGAGTTTGGTCATGTATTTATTGGAGTAGTAAATTCCGCCTCCCAAATGTGTTTAACTCTCATATCCACAATATCTCTGCTTCCATGTAATGGGCTAAAGATGTTTCTTCTCCTAATTGTACGAGTCCTGGTTATGGGATAAGGGAATCGATCTGGTGCTTATTCTTACCAAATACCACGTGCTTTTGGATTTTAGGGTTTGCTTCCAATACACACTACTAGTTTGTTTTTCCATCCACGCATTATTTTGCATCCAATCGGTATATCAGTGAGAAATAATCTTTGGAGATTGAAATTGTACATTTTTTTTTTTTTTGATATAGCCACCTTTCTGTGTTCAAATTATTCTGTTATATTTATCTTTTTTGTTAATAGGTCTTTCTTTTAATATGTAACAGTTTCTGAAACAGACACATGCAACAACGAGGAGGCACTAGTTCTGAAGGTAATGCTTCAACTTTTATTTTTCACCCTTTTCTGTCAATCATCCAAAGACCATGGAGCAAGGCCTTATCTTGAATTTCAATCATTGGTTGAAAACAATTTTAGCATCATTTTTGTACGCTGCTTTGATTGATAACTTGTTTGCAAGTAGTGTGGATTTCTTAATCAATTAATTTGGGTGCAGAAAAAGGCAGAAGATATTTCTTTTGGCATGGATGGGAAGAGCATATTTCTTGTTGGTATGTTCTAGAACATGTCAAAGCAAATCCAATTACATTTTGCAGTGTAGGCACATTTAGAAGAGTAGTGATCATAACTAAGATCAGAGTAAGATTTTGTGCAGTATGTCATATAATACACTATTAACTTGTTAAAAATGATTTGTTTAACAGGGATGATGGGTAGTGGAAAAACTACTGTGGGAAAAATTTTGTCTGAAGCTTTGGGTTATTATTTTTTTGACAGGTTTGATTCAAGAAAACTGCATTGGAATTTCAAAATTGATTGCAATGAGTAGTTATAATTGTACACCAAACATTATATGTTGTACTGCTAATCCCATTTCTTATGTGCAGTGATCGCCTGATCGAGGAAGCTGCAGGTGGAACACCCGTAGCACAAATTTTTAAAGAGAAGAACGAAGAATTCTTCAGGGATGCTGAGGTAATGATGATTTCTTCTTTTTAAAATAACTAAATAAGCAATAGTGTAATTCCATACAATTCAAAGAGGGGAACACAAAAGGTTTCTCTTTCTTGGATCCTTTTTTCTCTCTGAAGCCCACTGGTCATTAGTAGTGAAGTTCCTCTATGTGCTTCCATGGGATAACATTTTTTCATGTTGTCAATGTATAGGGTCATTATATTGAACTAATATAGTATTTACAGGTTCATTCTTAGATGTTTCAATTTGTCATTATTTAGACAATGTATCTTCAAGTCCTCATGCATTAGAATTGCAAAAGTCTTGCAGCCTCTTGTGGTTGATACTGGCAATTGTACTCACAAATTTACTCGGTAAAATGTCTATATCCAGAGCAAAGTTTTGAGCGAGTTATCTACAATGCATCGTCTGGTTGTTGCCACTGGAGGTGGTGCTGTAGTTCGACCTCAAAATTGGTAAGAATATAGAGATCTGCAAAAAGTACAAGGAACTACTCTTCATATTCCCATTTAGTCCATATTTCCATTTTTATCAATAACTAGTTTTCCAAGCCAATGAATGCCTTACGTCTTGTTTATGTTGTAAATGTACAGGAACTATTTGAATCATGGAGTCACTGTTTGGTTGGATGTGCCCTTGGAGGCTCTGGCCAAACGAGTAGTGGCTGTTGGGACTGAATCACGACCCCTTCTAGGACAAGGTTCAGTGGATCCATATACTCAGGTTTGTTTTTCATCCCTATGTATTTTGGAGTGCTCGTTTCCTGGATATTATGGAATCTAGGTGTGTTCTTTGTTGTTTTTATCTTAGGAATCATTTCCTCTTGCTTCTCTCTATCATCATACATTGTGGCATCTTCATCTTGATGCACAGACACCATCATTCATTTAAGCTCTATTGAACATATTTACTGTGGGAATGAAGGCGCTTTCTTGGTGCAAAGTACTTGCCCTTCTATACTTCTATAATTCTTTTAGTGCCAAGCCTCCTAAATGTTAAGTGTGAGAAAGGTGAATGATGACAACTAGCATGCACACTAGATCAAACCCTCTTTCACAATAACATTCAAGGACAAGATCTGTAGCTAAGTCCACCTCCAGTTGGTAGTGATTTGGCTCGGTCTTGTCTTTGAATGTTATTGTGAAAGAGGGTTTGATCTAGTGCAATGATGACAACTAGCATGCACACTAGATCAAACCCTCTTTCACAATAACACGAAATATGCCATTTCTAGATAAACTGAATAAGTTCAGAAATTTTTGTATGTTTGCATAATTGGCCAAGGGTAGAAGGGCCAAAAGTTGCTGTATATATGAATTTCAATCACAGCAGTGCCCTAGGAAATATAGAAACGTTATCTCACACTAAGGGCCATTTCAAACTGGCACTAAATTAAGATAAATAATGGTACTAAATTACTACCCTCAGCAGAGGAACCTGTTAGTTTTTTAGTGTGATTATATTTTGAGTAAGTGCAATTCTTTCGAATACAAATAAAAACATTATCTCATGCTACGGACCATTTCAAACAGGCAGTAAATTAAGATAAATAATGGTACTAAATTAGTACCCTTGGCAGAGGAACCTGTTAATTTTTATTGCCAATTGGGAATATATTTTGAGTAAGTGCAATTCTTTGCTATACAAAGTTTGTTTATGGCTCCTGATTTTGTACTTTTAAGGAACTTGAAAAGCATCTTAGTTAACTTAAAAGTTAAAAGTTGTCAGAAATAAGTCAATTCCTTAACAAAGATGTGATGCTGTTTAAAGTCGGCTGCCCTTCTTCACAAAAGAAATTTAGCCAGCTTCAGCAGAAAGTTCATCAAACCTGTGAATTTCTGTTTTAGTTAGAACGACTTAGATTTTGTTAAAAATCCCTGGACTGAGAACATGATGAGAAAGATAAAATAAATTAATGTCTTATTCCTTTTTGATTGGACAAAAGCTACTACTTAAGCAACAAATTTTAAAGCAATTTGTGGGAGCCTGAGTTGATAGTTGACTAGTATCTTCCACATGCATCTTTGCTTCCCTTGCTATAAAGAAGATAACTATCTACTCAATCCAGGGATAAAGCCGTGCATGTTTGCCAACATGTAACTAGCCCAGATTCATGACAATGATAGACTAGAACAATATCATTTCAAGACAAGATCATTCTCATATTGAAGGCACCAAAACATTTCTGAGTTTCAGCTAATTGATGGTTGCACATTCCAGACTAGAATTCTGCATAAATTGCTTCATTTCTTCTCAAATCTTTGATTATTTCAAATGATTGGTAGGCTCACGAGCAAACCAGCGAGGATCTTTTGACCCTTCCATTGTATCTGCTCAAATAGTTTTGAGCATGGACATTCTTATGATTAGACTTCTGAATTACACCACAGGCTGATTTCTATCTCTTGCAGTTGTGAGAAACAACACTTTTTGAGAGTGAGTCAATTATCAAACACTACAGATGCAACAACATGGAAGATCCTCCTAAAATATAGACAGATCATCCCCCACACTTGTTTGATCTTTGACCATAGATGAAAAACTAAGAATGCACTCCAACTAAGTTTTTATTTTCAGAAGATTTTCGCTGATTTTTACTTGAACAGGAATTCTTGCAAAGCTTGAAGAAGATTGTTTCGAAGCATGCGAAGTTAACTTATGCATGTTTTTGAAGAATATTTTTACAAACTTTTGTGCTTTTTAGTGTTTGGAAATTGCTGAGTTTTTCCCTGAGTTATTGCTGAGTCCAAGTTTTTAAATTTTTTTTGAGTCATCTGAGTTATTGCCAAGTCTGTGTTTTTCAACTATGGATCTTTCTGTCAAGATCATTTGATCTCATGTTTTTCACTTTATCTGTTACTTGAACAGTAAAACAAAAAGTGTGTCATTCTCAGAGCTCGAGAGTATTACCCTGTTTTCATGGGTTAACTATTTTTATGTTGTGACATTTTGCTATACAGCAGTATTACCCTGATTTGATGTACAGTATTTATCTGTTTGCAATTGCAAGAAACGTGTAGTGTTATGAATTTACCCATGACAGTCATGTCTCAATGGCTTCTTGCAGGCTTTTGCAAGACTCACTGAACTTATTGAGAAACGAGGTGAAGCATATGGCAATTCTAATGCAAAAGTATCACTACAAAGTATATTCCCATGCCTTCTAAGTGTTTGTGTTATGTAATTTAAATAATTACTTAAATTTCTTTCAAGTCCTAAAATTCATTTTGCACTTCAAGATCCTTCTCTTCTTTACCGCTAGTTATTTTTGAAGGCTGTTAGAAGTAAGTGAGTTGTTTGCTTTGATTGCAGAGATTGCAGCAGAACTTGGCTCTATTGATGTCTCTGATCTTACCCCCACAACTATTGCAATTGAGGTATGCTTTTTATTTCAGAATTTTTTACTAGTGTGCCAGCTTATACTTGAAAAATGCCTATGTCGGACTGTGAAGTAATTGAGGTTTATGACTATTTTATCTAGATTTATTACATCTCTAATATTTTTTTTTCTTTTCCTTGAATTTGCAATCCCCTAATTTTCTAGTTTGCTATTTTATCATTTGTGCATTTTGTTATTGGAAAGGTAGAGCTCCTTGTTACTTTCTCTCATCAAATGGCATATAATAGTTTTTGGATGAACTCAATAATTTTTAAGTAAGTGCAGTTGTATTACTCTGTTGGAAACCCTCAGCAGCACTGCTTGCTACTGCTTGTTGTCATACAGTGTAGGGGGAGTTCCACTGAAGATCTTCCAAGTTAAGATCAAGATATTTAAATTGTAACATTTGTTTTTAACCTCATTTTTTTTTTCAGCATTGCAAAGATGAAGCAATCTGGCCATATTTAGTTTTAGGTTATATTGGATAACGGTCATTGTCTTCAGGTCAATTGGCTGTTGAAGAACTCACTCTGGCAAGTAAATTGCCTTTCCTCTGCAATCTGACTTTTCTTAATGGCCTGCTGGTCTCTAGCAGACAGCGACCCAGTCTCCCAGTCTTTATAACCAACCTGCAAAAGTCCCTCAAACTGGGATAAATCTCTGGACTTGAGGAAGGGATTATCCATCTGGTTTAATTTGTTGCTTCACATTTTCCGAAGATATTAGTTTATTTCTTGTATGCATTTTAGTATCTACTTATAATCCTTCTGGAATCTCAAAATTGCTGCTTCATTGCACATACTAATTGTTACCAAAAACCTACAGTGTATATATCCTTTTGTTTTTTGTAATGTGCCGTACCTGTTTGTATTTTTTAATGATCCTTTATGTGTGATTTTAATTAATTTTTGTGTGATCTTTTAGACTAGAAAGAAGAATGCAGAAGGGGTTTTCAGTTTTCTTGCAGATGTGTTGCCGGAGCATACCATATATAGCATATAACCCAAACTCAGAAAATTTATAACAGATATAAAGAAACTATCGACTACCTAGATAGTAAAATGACCAATAATAAATTACTGTGACATACCCATGTTCAGATTTGCAACTTCATATTTCAGCTGTTGCCGGACCAGCAAATGGGCATAGCCAGAATCACTCCAAACTCCAAGGAATAGAAAATATCATGCCTATATTAATAGCAGCAATACAAGAGGCCCTAGACGTCTTATACAATGCAAAATAGAAGCTGCCCGCAAAGAGAAATGAAGCTCAAAACTCCCAACTTCATGCCTGGATGTGTACGGCCATGGCTGGAAGTGTATATCAGTAGCAAGAAGGTTTTACATAGTAGCAATAACTCGCCTCAACTACAACAAAATTTGCCTTTAAACAGTCCTTCCAATCTGCACACATAAATCTCCATTAAACTGCAAAGGATGTATCAAGAATTGCATCAAACCTTTAATCCATCAACTCCATTGAAGCACATTTGTGAACACTGAATATATCCACCATAGAAGGCACCGTTGGGTGATCTTTCACACCTGTGGGATACCGCTACTCAGAGAGGTTTCCGTCTCCAAGAGCCTCTAATTTGAATCCTCAAACCCTAGAGCCAAAGCTCCAAAACCCTAGCAAGAGAAATCTCAAATAGAAAAGAAAATAATAAACCAAGCATATCCAAATGAAAGCACTTTTCCTCCTTTTATACTTTTCCAACTGGGAGTCTCTAAAATTCTCTTGCATATAGGATAAAACATGAGAGGGAAAATACATTATAATTCTCTTTAATTATTTTCTCAACATCACCCTTAAAGTCCCCTCTTTTAAAACAACATTAAGTTGTTGAGTCTAGGCACCAAGGTCCAATATTAAATAATAATGTTTAATTTACGGACTTTAAAACGGAGGCCAAGATGATGTCAGAAACCAATGATCTATAGCTCGTTGAAAAGGTCTTGACAAGACGAATCCAACCCCACTCTCAAAATCTCGTTCCGGTGCCAAACCCGAACTTACTAAAAATAGTGAGTAATAGCCATAAGCAAACTGAGCCAACTCAGAGGGTGCCAATTGGATCCACAAACCATCTGTAACTCCGAACTTGATGCAATGTCTATGAGAGCCAATAGCTGACTGCCAAGTCGCCCAAACAACGCCAAACTGCCACTTACTAAAAATAGCAGTGAACACCGGAGACCAAAGAGAACAAACCCAGAAAAACCCAGAAAGATTAATGACATGTAAGCACTTACTATAAATAGTAAGTACGGACAAGTTGTCCGAAATCCCTCTGGAAAGTGTCAACCATCTCCACTGGATCACCCGAACACCCTGGTGAAATCGAAATATTCCTCTGATTATGCTGTCACCAAACCAGAAAGCCCGCTCTGACTGATCTGTAAGAGAATCCGAAAATGGGGACATTACATTTCTTTTGCTTTTCAAAACTTTGGTCTTGTCCTTTTCTCTCTCTTGTTTTACTGAAGACAATAGTAAAATGTGGGCAATAATGTTTCAGAGACGTAAGAGGTGATTCTTAGTATTCACTTGCATGTTTCCGAAACCAGCATTTGATCCTATCAAATAGAATGCAGTAATGATGTCTTGAAGCTTTTTTCAATTCTATGTACTTGACTAAAATAATCTAGGATTGCTATTGCCAAAGCTGAATGTCAATGCCATTATATACTGTTTATTAAATGACAGTATATTGTTGCTTTCCATAAAAAAGAATCTCAAAACCACTTTATCTATAAGGGGCACTGGTTCTTTTTGGTCAATGGGAAGCACCTGATCTTGGAATCTTTTTCTTCTCCTTGTGTTATTGATGAAATCTATGTTGAAAGTTTTTCTTTTTCTAGTACTTCCAAAATATCTGTTTCCCAATTAAAATCTTGCTGGCATGCTTGTCTGGTTTTTTTGCATTATTATTATCTGTATAATTCCCTAGGGAGCGTGCTTAGGTTAATCAATTTATGCATTTTTTGTTTATGTAGCTTAATGAAATTTTATGCTGAGATTTCATTTGTATGTTCTGCAAGCTCCAGCTTTTTCATTTGACATGGTTCTTGGTAGTAAACTTTACACAAAATAGTCACTTTTTTTGTTTTGGTTTGGCAGGTTCTTAAGGAGATAGGAAATTTCTTGAGATGCAGAAATAAACTGTCTATGAATGGAGTATCTGATGCCGAATCCAACAGCTACAAATACATGAGAAAATTGTAGCTTTATGATGTACTCTTCAATAAATCAATTGTATTTTTGGAAGTCTTCCTTGCCCAAGATAAGTGAATGGCTTCAATTCTTTTTTTTTTTTGGGCCCTTTTATATTTAGCTCGCATGGGCATCCACCCATCATATAGATGAGTCTCAAAATTTAAATATAAATGATGGATGTGGGCGATGTTTGACCTATTCTTTGGGTTCTATATTATCCACCCATCATATAGAAGAAGAGTCTCAAAATATATATATGATGGATGTGGACCATGTTTGCCCTATTCTTTGGGTCCTATATTCCTTTGTATATATAATTACAGTGAAGCTTGATAATTATTTCTAAACTCTCTTTTAGAGTGGTTTTCTGCGTACATAGTAGTTGTGAATGACCCATTGTTGGAAATGGCAGTATTGGTGCGCTTAGTAAAAAATTAATTTGCACCAAAAGTCAATAAATCTTTGCGCTTTAAGAAAATGTGAAATGAATTCAATGCAGGTAATGTTTTGACACAAGATGGATACAAGTAACACGCTATATGGACAGGGATAGTTTTAAATGAAAAAGGCGATCTCGCATACAAGAATCAAGTACAAACTGTGCCTATGAAATTTTATAAACACAATATTACAAGACCCAACTACAAAAGTTTATAACCACGATATAAGAATACCCAACTATGCTACCAAAAATGCTTTTAACTGCAAGGAGATTAAAAATTCTCTCTAAGATAGTTTGCAACCAAATAGATCAATGACAAACAATCATAGCTAATTTGTGACAAAATAGGATAACATTCACAGAAATCAGATGGGTTAATTTAAAAACTCACTCAAAGTTGCGCAAATCTCCAAACATTTATAAGGTGCAGGTTCAATCCAAAGAAATTGGAGTGCATTCCATAGAGCTCGGATTGCAGGTACACATCCTGTACATTATTTCTGACAAGGAAATTTGCTAAACTTTAATCTCTTTGTTAATTAATGATATGAGTGGAGACAGTGACAATCTACTTGATCACAGTACTTAACAAGGATGCCACAATAAATGTGAATTCAGTCACATAAACAAGTGTAACAAATACTTGAATATAGTTTTAATTTTTGACTTTTGAAGCGATACCACCACACCTCTTATAACCTCCACGATATAAAATGATAGGGGAATATTGGTTTTAAGTCCTTGCAGTTTCTACATGCAGAGAATTGGCTGCCAACTGTATACATCTTTCTTTCGTAACTGATATGCCATTGTTACACTTATCTGACGCAATTTTGGATAAAACTCGTCTATATTTACAATCTAATTCAAAGGTCTATCTATGAAGGTAGACTCAAGATAGGCTTGTGGCAATCTGAAGCCAAAGCAACCCACTTTAGAACATTATAAATCATAAGCCCATAAGCCTCGAGGCTAAGTTGCTTAGAGATCACAAAACCAAGTGCCACAACTAAATAGAGTCCAAGTTTTGCTTAGTAGTAGGAGCTAACATGGTCATTCACAGTTACATAATTATCTTTGAAAGCCGTTTTAACATAGAACCAAGCTTGCAAGTAGAGAACCAAGTTTCTATGCCTATAAATGTGTATTAAAAGGATATTACACATAATGAAGAGCAAAGGAAAGTCAAGTTAAAACAAATAAAAAAATCTATTGAAATGGCACCAAAGAATTAGAGGACAAACAAGAGGAGCAATATGTAAAGAAAAGAGAGGAAAATGCTATTTCTTCTCACGAGCCAAGAAAATAAGTGGCAACAAATGGTGAAGAACCAAAGAAGGTTCTAGAGATAGCAAAAGGGGCAATATATAGCCATCCACATCATTGTGAGGCATGATACTATATGGAATCAGGGGGCCAATCACCATGTCTACATGGAATCAAAGAAGCAGTTACAACAATCAATGACATCATAGAAGTAATGGCTATTCATGGTAGAAAAGGACTTACTATGATGAGGAATGGAATCAAATAGGTGCAGTGAAATGTGGATCAAGGATAGGATCTAGGTACTGTCAAACTAAAACCATTGCAAAGATCACCTTTGGATGATAAGACATGGCATCATATTTGTAATGACTTGCAACAGTCTTACTATCTGGCTTCTCATGTTTTAGGGATGAAACACGTCAAGGAGGGATGCCATGTTATGTACCTAGAGATATGATATAATAATATATATAGGTGGATGGAGATGTCGATATGTGGCACACATCCCTTAAGTTAGTTATATTGGGTTATGTGGACAACTTTGTGTAATTAATTATATTAGATAATGAGTAGGCCTAAATTGGGATTAATGGTTTCCTCCTCCATTATGTGATTAGGAGGAGGTCTATATAAAGAAGGTGAATATCATTGTAAGGACATGTGAAGAGTAGATTATGTACTTGGGATCTATTGAAGTGTGGAGTGACTTCTTCAGTAAGAGTATTGCATGGTGATACCCTACCTCAAGGATTTGGGTTTACTCTATTTTTGCATTTATCGGATATTAAGGCATCTTGGTCCACACAGATCTCTTTTGTTGTGGTGATATCTCTTCCACATTATCTTATTGCAATTATTATATGTTTGGATCGTATCACTGTTGATTGAGGATGATTAGGGATGGAATGGGACATCTCCAAAAGTCTTAGGGAAATATTTAAAACTTAAGAACATCCAAAAAAAATTGTTTTGGTGAATTCGCCACTTGGACCAAGTAGCGAACAAGTTTGCCTTGGCGAACAAATCAATTGTCACGATAAATGATTGTTCACCCTAGTAGAACCAACAAACTTGTCATAGTGAGGTTAGAACATGGGATTCAAAGAGGTTTCGATGTTTGAGCTTCCCTTTTGGCGATTGGTTTTCCATTTTTTATCTATAGGAGACTCAAAGGTCATATATTTCCTTTGGACATTAATTTGATGGTTAGCTCTCATTGCAAGGTGGTGGTAATCCATTCTTAGATTGTTGCAAGGTGTTGTAACTAGTTTTGTTCATGATCAGAGTATGGAATTGCAAAGTCATTGCATGAGCTCATGGATGTTGTGTTGGCATTTTAGAGCATATATATTCATCCTTTGATAATGGAACAAGGATCTTTTGCTCTCTAGAGTTGGAGTTTTTTTACCCAAGTTGGGTTTTCTCAAGGGTTGGTTGTGTTTCTAGTCTATTGTGGGTATTCCATTTATGTTGTCTTCTACATGATGAGAAGTACTCTATGTTTATCTTGATATACTCATGTTTGCTAAGTTAACATTCATTTTTAGTGGTTTAGAGTACATATTAAGATTGTTTGTTGAGATCTCTTCATTACTGGTGCAGGGCACCTAGGCTATTTTTAAGTCAAAATGTTTGAATTTTTGAATTTTTGGTCTCATTAGTCAGAGACTAAGTGGAGTTTCTTATTAAATGATGTAATTAGGCCCACTAGAGGCATGACCACATAGTGGTGGTTTAGAATAGGCAATTTATTTAGTGAAATTTGTTGTTGTCCTAAAAGATAGGATAGTCTATTTTTGGTTTTATGTGAGGACAGGCTTTAATGCCTACTTTTTTTGGCTTTTCCCACGATGAGAGTTAGTAAATCGGGGAGAATATATTGTAAACTCTTAGTATTATGCTCAGACATGCCGAGGAGGAGATTTTTGATAAAGATTGGAAGAGGAAATAACAAAGTTGAACAGTCTTTTCTGCAATTTACTATTTTTCTGTATTTTCAGTGTTCTGTACTCACCCGTACTTGTTGAAGGATTTTATCTATGTTTTTCTGTAACTGGGTTAAAAACCCTAGTTTTGAGGGTTTTATCAAAATCCATGGTTTTCCACTAGTTTTCACTAGCACCATAACCAAATAATGGATGGAATGGGATGGTTTAGGTTAGTTTTGTACTAGGTTTTCATGAAAGAAGTAGGGGATGTGATTTCATGTGACTGTTGCAACATTTGAACCTAATATCCTTATGTGTTAAGTTGTCTTGCATTAATGGAGTAGTAATTTGTTGAAGAATGAACTTGGAAGGTGTTTGGATCCCTAAAACCAGGTAAACCCCTCTATTTTCAACCTAATGCACACCTTGGAACATGTCTTACAAGTTGGGAGTAGTTTGAGCTCATACTTCCTTTGCAAAGGAGGCCTAATTAGGCCTAGGAATAGCAGGAACAGTCCATTTTTGAGGCTTGTGCTCCTAAAGACCACACCCTGCATGTTTGGTATGTTGTGTAATGCCATAATGGGTATCTAGAAATCTAGTTTGTTCATGGGTGTGTTAGGTTTTATGCAAGTTATGCTCCAAAAACACCTCAGACAGGGCTACAAGCAAGTTGGTCTACTTACAAAGGAAAGACAAGAAGAGTCTGTGGTCAGGAATCCTAATGAGTTTCATTAGTCTAAATGCATCATTTTAGTGAGATCTCAATTGTCTTGGAGGATAGGCATGAGTCCCATGCATATAAGCCATGTTGGGTTGCCTTTCCCATTCATTGAAGCCATGCATTGTAGAAGGAACAACCCACTTTCTTACATGATCAGTCAAAACTACATTGGAGTTGATTTGAAGTTGTCCCCTACTCTGCATCAAGTGGTATCAGAGCATAGTTAGTAGGTCTGCTGTGGTTGAGAAGTGGTAAGTTGAAGAGGCAATTTGTCAAGATGCCTCCAAGAGGGAGAAACATGACTCAAGAGATGAATGAGCTGAAGGAGAAACATGCTAGAGAGTTGAGGGAGCTGAAGGAAAGAATGGCTACCCTAGAACAAAATCAGAGAAGAGGAGTGGCTCTAGGTGATGAGAATGAGTCTAAGGAAGAAGAGGAAGCTGAATATGAAGATGTGGAAGAAGAGCTAGACCCTAAGGATCAGAGGATGGTAAAGTTGTTGAAAGCAGTAAAATAAGACAAGCACAAGATGAAGATAGATGTGCCAAAGTATGGAGGAAGCCTTAGTGATGAAGAGTTACTTGACTGGATTGCAGCATTGGACAACCACTTTGAGTGTGATGAAGTTCCTGAGGAGCAGAAAGTGAAGATTGCAAAGACCAAGCTGACAGGTCATGCTTTGTTATGGTGGGATTATCAGCAAACAGAGAAGAGAAAGCAAGGAAAGACAAAGATTGTTTCATGGGACAAGATGGTGGCTAAGATCAAAGGTAAGTTCTTACCCAAAGATTATGAAGTACAAATGTTTAAAAAGCTTCAAGGTTTAAGACAAAAGGAAATGGATGTTAAGTCATACACTGAAGAGTTTTACAAGTTGAGTATAAGGTCTGGTCAAAGTGAAAGTGAAGTGCAAAAAGTTGCTAGATATATTGGTGGTTTGAGGTTTAACATGCAGGATGAACTAGTGTTGGCAAATCTAAGGAATGTTGAAGAATGTTATCAGATGGCAGTAAGAGTGGAAGAGAAGCTGAAGAGAAGACAAGACAAGACAACTAGAGGTAGAGGATCCTTTCAAAACACAAAGCAAGTCAATGAGAGTCAAGAAGAAATGAGCAAGGCACAAGGACAAGGTGTAGATTTCAAACAAGGACAAAGTGCAGATTTCAGAGGCAAATTTGGTAGTGGAAGGAGTGCAAACACCTTTATAGGTAAGTGTTACAATTGCCAAGAGTTTGGGCACCCAACATACAAGTGTCTTGAGAAGCAAAATTTTACAAGTGATGGCGAAAGGAAGAATGAGAGGAGGACTCAGTTAGTCCAAGAAGAAGAATGTGGCGGTTCTTCTCCCACTAGTTGTGTTGGTGAGATAGGAGAAACGTTGATGCTGAGAGAAAGAGCACTATTGAATACCTCCAAGGAGAAGGAGCTAATTCAGATGAAAGCACTGTTTAGGACAACTTGCAAATGCAAAGACAAGGTATGTAAAGTGATAGTAGACTCAGGATGTACTGATAACATGGTATCTAGTGAAATGGTAGACAAACTGAAATTGGAAAGAGTCCCTAGGGACACACCTTACAAAGTCTCTTGGGTAAGTGATAATCAGTCCATTTTGGTGACTGAACAAGCATTAGTTGAGTTTAAGATTGGAGGATATGAGGACAAGGTCCTATGTGACATTTTCCCTATGGATTTTTGTCATATGATACTTGGAAGACCCTGGCAGTTTGATAGGTCTATAATTTGATAGAAAAGCTAACACCTACACCATTAGGAAGGATGAGAAGACTTTTGTACTGATGCCAATGCAGGAAGAAGTCAAGGAGCAGTCAAGGACAACAAAGATGACAATGTTTGGTAGTAGAGAGCCAATGAGACTTGAGGAGAGTGTAACCAAGGAGTATGCAGCTTTTTCAAGGCATAGAATTGTTGAGATAGCAGATAGGAAGCAAAAGGAAGATGAAGAGATAGTAAGTTTGAAGTGTAATATGATTTTGCAAAGCAAAGAAGACAAGAAGATGACTAGTACAGTCCAAGAGAGAGCAAAGGATGAGTTGATTTGGCATGACCATCTCATGGTTGGGACAATTTTATGTGCATTAAGAACAACAGGATTAAAGGGACAGTCTGCGAGTGTGGAGAATAAAGGTTTTAGAACTGGTCTGAGAGTGGAAAGGACAGTTGGTACAGTGATACTAAAGGCAGATGATCTGTAGAACACAAGGAAGGCAGTAAATGCAGTAGATGACAGAAGGTTGAGAATAATCAAGAGGGGGCAGAAGACAAGTGGAAGGACAATTGAGAGAAGCATGGATACGGATGCTAAGGTAGGCATAACACCAAGGAATGAAGGTGACAAGGTCAGAAGACTAAGAGTAGGGCAGTTTACAAGGAGTACACATTGTCAAGAAACAAGTAAATGATGATGGCAAACATGTCAAGGACAGTGAAGAATCAAAGCAAAATGAACCTGTTGAAGGCAAGTATGAAGGTCAAAGGTGTGCAAAGCTACAACAACTTTCCAAGGGACTTGGAAAACTTAAAAGTTGGGGTGTATGGTGTAGGGCACCTAGGCTATTTTTAAGTCAAAATGTTTGAATTTTTAAATTTTTGGTCTCATTAGTGAGAGACTAAGTGGAGTTTCTTATTAAATGATGTAATTAGGCCCACTAGAGGCATGACCACATAGTGGTGGTTTAGAATAGGCAATTTATTTAGTGAAATCTGTTGTTGTCCTAAAAGATAGGACAGTCTATTTTTGGTTTTCAGTGAGGACAGGCTTTAATGCCTGCTTTTTTTAGCTTTTCCCATGATGAGAGTTAGTAAATCGGGGATAATATATTGTAAACTCTTAGTATTATGCTCAGACATGTCAAGGAGGAGATTTTTTATAAAGATTGGAAGAGGAAATAACAAAGTTGAAGTCTTTTATGCAATTTACTATTTTTCTGTATTTTCAGCATTCTGTACTCACCCGTACAACACTATCATAAACCCAAATGCATGTAATGGTGTAGTATGGTATGTTAGCTTTGATTTGAGTCCAGTTAGGAAGATTTTCATTGTTGTTGAAGGATTTTATCTATGTTTTTCTGTAACTGGGTTAAAAACCTTAGTTTTGAGGGTTTTATCAAAATCGATGGTTTTCCACTATTTTTCACTAGCACCATAACCAAATAATGGATGGAATGGGATGGTTTAGGTTAGTTTTGTACTGGGTTTTCATGAAAGAAGCAAGGGATGTGATTTCATGTGACTGTTGCAGCATTTGAACCTAATATCCTTATGTGTTAAGTTGTCTTGCATTAGTGGAGTAGTAATTGGTTGAAGAATGAACTTGGAAGGTGTTTGGATCCCTAAAACCAACTAAACCCCTCTATTTTCAACCTAATGCACACCTTGGAACAGGTATTACAAGTTGGGAGTAGTTTGAGCTCATACTTCCTTTGCAAAGGAGGCCTAATTAGGCCTAGGAACAACAGGAGCAGTCCATTTTTTAGGCTTGTACTCCTAAAGACCACACCCTACATGTTTGATATGTTGTGTAATGCCATAATGGGTATCTATAAATCTAGTTTGTTCATGGGTTTGTTAGGTTTTATGCAAGTTATGCCCCAAAAACACCTCAGACATGGCTACAAGCAAGTTGGTCTACTTACAAAGGAAAGACAAGAAGAGTCTGTGGCTAGGAATCCTAATGAGTTTCATTAGTTTAAATGCATCATTTTAGCGAGATCTTAGTTGTCTTGGAGGATAGGCATGAGTCCCATGCATATAAGACATGTTGGGTTGCCTTTCCCATTCATTGAAGCCATGCATTGTAGAAGGAACAACCCACTTTCTTACATGATCAGTCAAAACTACATTGGAGTTGATTTGAAGTTGTCCCCTGCTCTGCATCATAAATCCAAGCCCCGATTACCGATGCATTTTAAGTATTTGAAGTTTTCAAAACTCAATACATTAGGGAATCAATTCATTTAATGCTAGATAATAGATAGCCCCAAAGTTCATCCTCCGATGTCTTTCTATCTCTTGGTCATGTTGGGCTTGTCAAGTCTCAGTTTCAAGTGTCCTTGGGACCTTCAGGTTTTTCCTATGCTTTTGTACTAAAGTAAGTTGCCCAAAGTTCTAATCTCTACCACACGGTAAAGGTTTACAAGTTTTTCTTTGCCATCATGCTAGCTTGAGAGAAGTTGTAGCAAGAAATCCTCAACTCCATTGTTTGGCAGGCTTCCAATTTTTCTCGTTCTTTAGTACCATGGTAGTGGATATTCTAAACTCCTAGTTCCCACTTTCCTTTGTGGTTATTGCAAGTTTTTGATCTTCTTCTCACCATTGCCATCTTCTCACCATTGCCAAAATTAAAAAGGAGTAGCGAGTATCCTTAGGTCCCAAAACCCACCATCATCTATGGTAGATTGTTGTAAGTGAGTGTTTCATAGTAAAATGGTAGAGCTTTTCTTGAAGTCTCGACCTGCTCCAAAGCTACCTTTAGCAGGTGTATTAACTTTATTTCATCAAGTAGATGAGTACAAAGTATCCCAAAACCCTGATCCTTTCCAGATTCACTACCTCATATTTTTTGGGCTTACAGGTTGTCATTCAGTCTTTTCTTAGTGTTATTTTTTTAGCAAATTGCAAACTTATTATTATTAAAAGATTGATGATTTAAGACTTGCATAATGGATTTTTGTATAATTTATGATATTTCTAATGGATTTTTCTACTTTTTTACATAATTTATGTCAAATAATCCATCTCCCAAGGAAATGAAGTACGAGTACAAGGGGTATCATCCCCCTAAAAAATTATCTTCTTGGACAAAGATTGGGGACACTGACCTTGGAAATGTGAATGACAAGGAATTTATTGAATGAGTCAACAAAGAGGATGATAAAATAGTATGGGCTTGGTGCACTACATAGAGTATATTGGTGCAAGCAGTTGATTTCCTAGTTTCACTTCAATCTTTGGAGCTAGTACTACCATGTGCTAGGAACTATAATGTTGATTAGAGGAAGGTCTTTGGACCTTGCACATTAGACAATTCTAGATATCATCCCTGAGGCTATAGAAGAGACATTTGGATTGCCAATTTATGCCAAATATGCTAAGGTGGTTATGAAGGAAGCTCTCAGCTACTATGAAAACAAGAACTCATAAGCTATCAACTACATAAATAGCAATTGGTTGACTACAAGACGAAAATCTACCCAAAAGATGACTAAGATCATTCACAAGAATGAATTTAAAGAAGAAATCCATGACCTGATCATCTTGTTGAACTGAGTTGAAGGGAATCCTAATGCAAAAAACTTCTATCCATGGATGTGTTTCTTCATTCTATCAATTCTTGATGGGAAGAAAATTGATTGTCTGACATCATTATTAGGACGTGTGCATTTGAATCTATAGGGCCCATGAGGATTACTCTAGATTAACCCATTATATGAGCTAGACAAAGTCTTTAATCAATAAATTCCTAAATTTGATTGGTCTATTGTGGAGGATACCTCTATCAACATTAGGGAACAAGTGATAGTGGATAGGACAAAGCAATGGTTACAAAATCCCTACCCGATGCTTGAAATAACACCTCCAAATAAGAAAGAACCATCAAAGATAGAGTCCTCCAACAAGGAGACTATAGAGAAGGCAGAGAGTAAGGAGGAGCCCTAAAAGATCTACATAAAGAAGCCATCCAAAAGAGAAAGGAGCAAGAGATTGCTCGTGTTGTCTAGGGAGTTGAAGAAGAACAAGAAGAGGCTAAAGAACATGAGTCTCTAGTGAGAAAAAAAAGATTAAAATCAAGCCACCAAAGTCCCTTGAACAACAAAGCACCATCTCCAATATTGCTGCACCAACAGTTCCATCTATTGGGCAGGCGTTTGTCCCTCTGCCATCTTCAAATATGCTAGAAACACCTTTTTTTGGTCTTGAAATTACTACTATACACACAGGTAGAGCGACTAGAAGCTAAAAACAAGTAGAAAAGAAGGATGATTACAAAGATGTTGCAAAGGAAAATGCAGAGGAGAAGGTAAAAGAAAAGGAATAGAAGAAAATAGAAGAAGAAAGGAAAGAGTAGGAAAATGTCGAGGTAGAAGAAACTTCTTTTCATGGTGAATAATTCCACTCTACGGAGAAAACACAAACAAAGACTCCTACTCCACCTAGCTCTCCTCCTTCCCAAGGACCGATACAATTTTAGATACCTTATCATCCACTTGGTAAACCACCTCTAGTTCCAAGTCCTCCACCACAAACACCTCCTCCATCTCCTCCATCTTAGGACCAAGAAGATAAGGTTGTAGCAAACACAAGTCTCCTAGTATGGTTGGAAATAACCCTTTGAAAGAGAAAAAGAGAATATGGGCATGCAAAAAATGAGTTCCTAGTTATGGTTGATATGTTCAATGTACCACCAAAGATCAAAGGAGATAGAAAACTATCAACCATAACTATAGATACCTAGGGAGTTAGGCATGTAGAGATAACAACCCCATTGTGTGACAAAGAAGAAAGGCATATATAGGCAAGGGACTATCAAATCCAAAAGCTAGATCTCGGGCATCAGAAAAGGGAAGAAGATAATCAATCATTGCAAATAGTAGTTTCCACCCTCTTGGGCAGGGTGAATAAAGATGAGCAAACTAAGGAGGAGCTCATGGACCAAGTTGTTGAATTGGCAACATATGTGGAAAACCTCATGGGCCCTATAGATTCAAATGCACACGTGCTCCCACACTCTTAGTAGCATTGGATACATGACTATAGTTGAGAGGAGAGATGGGAGGAGTGGTTCAAGCTATAGGAGCGTGGAGAGACACTCTGTTGTCCCAAGGAAAGAGATTAATAAAAAGAGTAATTAGATGCTATCATGATTGCTCTTTTTATGCTTTTGTCTTATTTTTCTTTCATTACTCTTTGATTTAAATTTTATTATTTATTATTCTTTTCTCTTTTTATTGTATATTCATTTTTTCTTTGCATAATTAACCTACACTTGTTTTTCTTTGTATTTTCTTATTGTTTATACTCATTATGTATCACTTTCTTGGATACCTTTATTTTTATTTTCTATTCTTTTTCATTAGAACCCTTGCTATGTCTATGCATTTTTTTGCTTTATTATCTTTTATAGAATATTTAACACTTATTTATTAATCACTTTATGAGATATTATACTTTTGGCTTTAGTATTCTATCTACTATTTCTCTCTAATTACTTTGCCACTTTTTTACCTATTCTATTATGTTATTTCATCACTTTTCATTTAGAGGGTCATTGTCTTTTGTCGTACTTTATAATTTCTCACTTTTCACTCATTTGTGTTTTCTTTCATTTTTTTTCTCCTTATTCGCTATTGAATTATTTTGACACTTGTGTCTTTCATTTTTCTTTTAACACTTATTGAATAATCATTTACCATTATACTTAATGCTTTCTTTGGATCTATTACTTCTCATTTTTTGTTTTGTTTTGTCTTTCCTTGTTATGTACTTTTACCGATCCTTTTACTTTCTTTAACATATTTACTTTATTTGTCTCATTTTTATGGTTCTTTTATTTTTATTTATTTATTTTTTCTTTGTTCTTAACCTATTGTTTTTTATTGTCTCAGCTAACCCTAATCCACCTCCTCCTCATCCTTTTCATAGGGCTAATCTGCATTTCCTATCATTAGAACCCTCTTCCTGATGATGGATCACTGAGTATGATCTGAAACGTTGAAGCAGAAAAATACACATAGTTTAATCCAAAAGCACTGATATTGTATTCTGTTATCATGAGGTTAGCAATGAAGTTAGTTCCTTAGTGGAGTTTTAGGAAAGCATTGGTAATGAGCTGGTCCTTGATAACAATCTACCCCTGCTCAAAAGAATGGTCCAAATTCCACTTCCCACTTTGGTTTCAAATGATGTTATTCTAGATGGCAACCCATAGATACATTTTGAGTGGTTGAAGGCCATAAAGTGGAGGATGGAGATCTTGTAAGAATGCAAGAATAAATTTTTGAATAGGAAAAGAACAAAAGAAACAACCATCGCAAAAATTTAGAATTTCATTGAGACCATCTATGCATGTTTTGGGAGAGTTTTGATAAGGTCTGCCCATCTAGCAGTATTGTCAAGGAATTCAGAGAGTTATTAAATAAAAATTTAATGGAAGATATCATTGACAAATTCATGAGAAAAGGGAAATTTTAACATGTTTGAAGCACACTTGAGAGAGATGAAAAAGATACCAAAGCAAATAGCAAAAGCCCTCTTCTCCAGGAAAGTGTACTTTCTATATTCTAATGCTTCTAGTTTTAATATGGTCAAAGAAGCTCTCTAAATAGTTCTTGCAGCCATTTTTATAGGAAGGAAAGTTAGAGCAACAAAAAGATAAAGATGAAGAAGAAGAGAAAAAGGAACAATAACAACCAAATGACTGCTAAATTTTATTTAAAACATAATCATAAAATATAAACTTATTACTTTATTCTTTTGTAAAGTGCATGAAATAATTTTTTTTCCCAAAAGTGGATGCCCAAATTTGGGAAAAGATGTTAAAAGGGGAAAGAAACATTTTATTGTATGAAGTGCCTTATAAGGTGGGGGAAAATATTTAATGTCACAGGAAATTGTGTGGATGTGTTGGGCATCCTAGATGGTTGGGTTGGTAAACTTCAAAACTGAGGATTTGTTGGACACAAAAATTTAATGTGCAAGTATTTGTAGCCATTGGATTTAATGAATCCTAGCCTTTGATTTATTGCTCATTTACTTTTGGTGTTTAGGTAGTTGGATGTGCAAACATGAATTTTAGAAGTTGCTCTATCTATAAATAGCAATTGCTCTATGTAACAAGGGTTGAAATTTTTTTGATGGAAATATAATGTAAGTTTTGCTACTCCACTTTTGAGTTGTTTCTTTATCTTGTGGTTTTTAATCTCTGAGCAAGTTTTATTTTATTTCATACATCTGGGTTTAGAATATTTGATGAGTATGTAATGTGTTTCATATCACTAGTGCTTTGCTAATGGTGAAATGCTCTACATGGTCAACCTAAACACTTTTATATAATTTAGAATTGAATATCTATTGTGCATATCATCTATGGAAAAGTGTCTTTAATCTATGCTAGAAATTAGTTGGTTGTTGTAGCTGCTTTTCATAATTAATCCAATTCCTTTGAAGATTGCACCTTCTTGTGTAATTGGTTGTGAATTTTTAGACCAACCAAAGTAAGTTTTTTTAGCTATATCTTGAACCATGGCCATATTTTCCTAACAACAAAGCATATTGGGATTATATGTTCCTATTTTCTAGCAACAAAGCATGTTATAAAATCATCATGTTCTTGTTAGTACATCTCTTCTCTCCATGTGTAGGGTTTGTTTCTTGTGTTTATGTGCATGTTTCATAGTTCCTTTTGTATGTGTTTGATTATATAAAATGCGATAACACCCTTGTGTTGTAAGTTTTATGTTTTCTAACACTTTTGTGCTATATGCTTTTCATGTTTTCTGACATGTTTTGTAGGTCTTAGCTTGGGGGCATGAGCTCCTCACTCAAAGACTTTGTTGTGTGCCTTGTGATATGCCCTTTTTATATTATTATTTTTTGTACTTGGGTGATCCCACAATAGTTTGTCCCGATTATGGGATGAGGCAAAGATTGAGCCCAAGGTGCCAAAATTTGCAAAACATCTTTGAATGAACATATATCTTCGTTTGAAGGACCTTCATTTGAAGGTGATGCCATCATGACCTTTGAATGAATGTCCTTCAAATAAAGGCCTTTTTTTCTAATTTATTTTTTTGCATGTTCAAAATTATTTACAAAAGGGACCTTCTAATGAAGGTACCTTGATTTGAAGGTCCCTTTGTTGCCACCTTTCTCTTGCTCACATCTAGTTTTTAGAGAAAATTTGTGTTTTGAAGTAGGGGTTGGACCATCAAATGGAGTCATTATGACATCAAATTTTGCAGGATTGTAGACCTCAGAGTAAGCTTTCTAAAAATATAATTTGTAATATACTTTATTTAAATATGTTTTTTTTTAGTAAAAGATTCACATGGAAAAATAAAAAAGAAAAGTAGAAAAAGATTTAAAAAAATATCTACAATCTATATTGATGTCCTTGTTTCTATAAAAATAATAATTTTGATATATACAAAAAAAGTTATACATTATGGAATAAAATCACTCTAAATTTTATTTATTTTTAGTAAACATAAGTTTTTTACCAAAATAAGGGTCTTGTTCGATGCACATTCTAAAAAATATCTACTATGTATTGATGTCCTTATTTCAATAAAAATAATAATTTTGATATATACAAAAAAAAGTTATATGTTATAGAATAAAATCACTCTAAATTATAATTAATGTGAATTAAAAAATTAATGACAAATGAAATATGCAACAAAAAATTATGAAAAAATATGTATGCATTAGATATCAATGTTAGTGATCGATGTTTGAAAATTATGATTATATCTTAATTCTAATAAAAGTTCTATAGAATGCATGTCATTCCTAAAAATACTATAAAGTACAAAAAAATAAGTTACTAAAAATGTCTAAAGTATGTCACAAATTATTTTCTAAAATTAATATATATATAATCTACACACAAAATCTAAAAAATCACTAGTTCACATCATCTTCAAATTCTTAATAGTTTGTTTTTTTATAATTGATAGAAAATGAAAATTTAGTTAAAAATGCTAATTTCAATGTCCTATTTAGGCCAAAAAGTGGGACACACTATTGTGAAATCACCCACTTTTCATTTCTATACTTTAGCATAGCTTCCTCACTTAGTGTTGTCAACTCACTAAAGTGGGGGCAAAATGTAATTTCTAGGATTGTATACCCTACAATGTTGGCATTATAAATTGTACTTATTTTAGTATGTACTTTTCTCGTGTATTTTAGGACATGATTTAGACCATTTTTGTAGTCTTTTCTATAATTAAAATGTCAAAAATGTTATGGTCATTCATGTCATCATATCTTATGTCCACTTTGCTACCTTTGTGTTTTGTTAGTCTTAGACCAAACTGTAGTTGCATGAATGTTTTTGTAGTTGTGCTAACCTCCCCTGACAACATAGTTGTACAAACTCTATTTAACAGTAAAAATAGAGACATTTATGCCTTATGTTTGTAACCAATACCGACATTCAATTTGTATGCTTCTAACAACCATCTTTGTGATTCCCTCCTCCAAGATTACCAAATTTTGCATGTAAGTTTGAAGGAGTTTTGGCTCTTACAATCTCCAAGATTGGATTTTTACATAGAGATTCCAATCTATTGTATTTTTTTCAGCAGTCTCTTGCAATCCTAAATAGTCTACAACATCATTGTTCTCTATTTATTGTTATTGTAATATCTTCAAGTATTGTAAATATTCACTTGTATTATTTCATTATTCTTGAAAGATGATCTCTTTGAATAGAGACAATTTCTTCTCATCTTCTTGTGAAGTCTTCTAATTTGTAGAATAAGATATCTTCATCTTTATTTCCAATCTAAAGTCCTTCATATTTGTATTATCACTCTCTATATTTCTCATTCTTGACATTTTTGGGGCTTTGTCAATCCCCATATTCTTTATCTCATGTTTTCTATCATTCTTAGATTATTCTTGGTCCTAAACATTCTTAGGATAAATAATGCTTATATCTATATAGTAGTTTCTATCCTTTAGATCCAACATTATAGGTGATAGTTTGACATTTCCTACCTTCTAATCATTTCAATCATTTAGTGTTGATTCTGCACCTATTAAATGATTTCATAGCATTTCTATTAATAGCACTGATGTACTGATTATCTTGTTTTTCTAGATCCTTTTACCCTTGTGCAGGTCCCAACAATCATTTTTATTTTCTGACAACCCCACATGCTAGTGCATTTGTTGGAGGACAATGTTCACAATTGTGTTTAGTTTGATACTTGTGATTTAGTCCAAATCCATAAACAACACCAACAACAATTTGTTATCTCTCTAAATAGTATTTTACTCTATAACAATACCTCTATATTTTGTTATTCGTTGATTCATCCGGTATAAGACATTTCCAGTTTACCAAACATCAATAATATAGAAGCAAAGACCAATGTTCAAATTTGTGTTAATTAAGTTATTTCTAAAAATGAGTGTTATTTCAATTATTTACATTAGCTTAGTTAACATAAATGAATGGTTAAAATTAATCTATCTTTAAACTAGAGGTAGGTTATATTTTATATCACATGGGTCTATTGCACAAGTGGTTTTTAAGTTGAATTTTCTACTTTGAACTTATTGTTGACTGTGTACATCATCTAATCTTTGTCAATGCAAAATTCCTTATGCTACTATGTTAATTCTGATGTAACTAGAGTTATCACATGACTTTATAGCATTATGACAAGATTTGCAAAATTAACTTGATTTGTAACTTTGAAAATATAATTGTAAAGAGAGTGTGTTAGGGAAAAATCTAGGGCAGAAATCAAAATTCTAGAAAATCAAACCCTAACTAGCACAATGAAGCACAAATTAGAATGAAAATGCAAAACATAAATGAAATGCAAACCGATTCTCAAACTAGCCTTGATTGACCTCCATGGCTCTTCTCTACCTCGCATGAGAATGCAAGATTTCGAAGGATTGATCAATGGCCCGATTGTTGGTTGCTCAAGATTTTAGTAGCATAGCAATACTTGAAAACTCAATCATGCAAATGGCTTGTGAGGGGTTTGATTTATAGAAAAGGCAAATTCGAATGAATGGTTGTGATTGCAAATTATGTTGAATGATATGAACAGTTGAGATCGATTAGGGTTGATTAGGGTTTCCCACTTCAAGAGGGATTGTAGTCATGTGACAAGTGTGCGATGGAGGATAAATGAGACCTAATTTAAATAAAAGATTATTTAAATTAGTTTGACATGTGAAGGGATTAAGTGGAAGATGTAGGATGTGACATTTGTTTGAATGGGACGAAAGGTGAGGGATTTAATTCAAATATTTAATTTGAATTATGTGAGACATGTGACAAGGGGAAATTAATTAAATAAACATGATTTATTTAAGTAATTTTATTTAATTAATTGGGAAGATGATTAAGTGGGATAAGACTAGGACCTAGGGCAAAACATTACAAGGTCATGTTGACTAGGGGATGGTCAAGACATGGACAAATTTTAGTGTCTACATTTTGCCTCTCTTTGAGATGATGTGATTTATGTCAAGTAACATCATTTCAAAGAAGCTAAGGTATGGAATGATGATGAAAGAATAGGCTGATGATGCCCCTTTGAGAGGATAGGCGGGTTGGACAAACATGGGTAGGCTCTCAAAATGAAATGGATTGGTTAAAGACAAAAGATAAGGGTGTGGATGGAAGAAAGGGAAGGATGTGTTATGCTGCAATGAAGGTGAGCAACCATGATGTTTGATATAGCACTAGACGTTATGCACCAACTCATAAGGACCAAGGTGATGATGTGTCTCATGCCCCAACGTAATACAACCTTGTCTAGATGCAAGATATGAATATTAGTTGGGTTGGATTCAGATACAAATGCAAGAAAAAAAGATAACACACACAAGAAAGAAAGCAAGCATGCACAAATGATACAAAAACAAACAAGGTATTGCCTTTGTCAAGCTGTAGACCAATGATCGATTGATTGATGATGATGTGTCTGGTTTCAGGAATGAAACATGTCGTCTAAGATGCCTAGTCTGGTTTCGACAATGCAACATCCTGTCTAAGACAATTGATTGGATGACACTAGTGTTGTTGGCCATGCGAGCAACACCAAGATTTGATTAATGATTGATTGATTAATGATTTGGTTTACGTCAAGATTAGGATTAAGACCATTGAATGTGACTGGATAATTTGACTTGATTGATTGACTTGATTGGTATGAATTGAGGATGACTTGCATTTGGATCATTGCTTGGAATGATTTGATGAATTGGACTGATTGGAAGATTTGAAGAATGATGATGGATTTGATTTGATTAGAAGTGTTTTGATTGGATTGATTGATAATGACTTGATTGAGTTTGATAAAAGGATTTAAAGAATGATTTGGTTGGGATGATTGGAAGAATTGAGTGAGTGAGTGTGATTGATTGGTTGAATGAAATGATGTGATTGATTGATTCGAAGAATTGATTGGATTGGATTTGAAGAATTTGTTGGAGTGGTTTGTTGATTTGGAAGAATTGATTTGATTAGGATGAATGTGATTGAAATGATTTGAAGAAATGATGTGATGATTAGATTTGAAGGATTGAATTGAATGATGAGATGATTGGATGGATTGATTTGATAGATGAATGGTTGAAATGGTGAAGTGATTGAAGATTTGATTGATTGAATTGATTTGATTGGAATGATGTGATTGATTGGATTGACATGATTTGAAATGATTGAAGAATTGATGAAGTGGATTGACTTGATTTGATGATTTGGAAGAATTGATTTGATGGATTGGTTTGACTTGGAATGAATTGATGAATTGATTTGATTGATTTGATTTGAATGATGAATTGGATTGATGATTTAGATTGAATGTGATATATTTCAATGATTGAATAGAATGAATTGAGTTGATGATTTAGATTGAATGATTTGGTGGATTGATATGATGAGTTGATTGATTTTATTTCTTGGATTTTTGTAGGATATTTGATTTTTGTGAATTTTTGGGAAATTTTTTTTTTTTTTGGATTTTGACATGTTTTGGTTTTTTTGTATTTTTGGAATGTTGTGATTTTTTTGTGTTTTTGGGATGTTTTGATTTTTTTGTGTTTTTTAAGATGTTTTGATTTTTTTTGTGTTTTTTTGACATGTTTTGATTTTTTTGTATTTTTTGAAATATTTTGGGGATGATATTGGATGACAATTTTGAATAGCCTTTATGCTAGATACCAATGACAAGGGACAATCAAGTCTAGGTGCAAGAAGGAAGGATGGATAAAGATAGGTGATAATGGATGGAATGGCTATATGTGTAAGAGGGAAAGGATGTGATTGCCAAGGACTATGTCACATAGAAATAACATGCCCCATTCTAGGTGGAATGCTTAGGATTTGACATGGCAAATCTTATGACAAAGGATGGTGATAGGATTGGTTTGAAAGGGATGAGGTATGTCAAGAGACATCCAAAACATTTGTCAACATTGTGCCCCCAACCTTTATCAAGATCAAAAGAGGAATAGAGGATGGATGGGTTTGATATGATAGGAATGTGTATGTAATGGATAGGATATGATAAGAAGGAAATGATAGGGTGGATGAGGCAATGTGCCCCCAAGTGTAGGTGACATAGAAGATCAACTTACGCATGACGCCTGTTTGCCAGGTTTTCATCATGGAACTTATCCAAGGTGCATGTTTACCAGGTTTTTACCATTGGACGAAGGGATTTCTCTTTACTTTTTTTTACCTTTTTTACTTTTTGTTGTTTTTTGACTTTTTGCTTTTTTGACTTTTTGAATGGGAGACGGTGGGTATGGATAGGAGGGACTCAAGTGTCTAGTTCCATGAAGGTGATAGTGTCCCATTAGAAAGGAATGTCGCATGGACCATGTCAAGTCATTATGCTCATCAATGTTGGTAAGGTGATTGCGTGAAAGTGAGATGGAGTCAGTAGATAGTGAATTATGATGAGAACGAAAGTGGATTATGATGTGGATTATGTAGGGGAGATAGTGGATTATGATGTGAATTATGTAGGGGAGATGTAAGGAAGATGGATGAAATGTTTATGCAAAAGCATGGACCATAGGGAGGTGATAGGGGAGATATGTAGGATAATAGTTGAATGATGGGGTGATGGAGGTATGGAAAAGAATCATGAACAACGGTTGCACACATTGTGATAAACATTGAAGCTTTTGAGTGAATGGTGGTGTAGGAAGCAAGGGTGATGTTTGCTTAGTGGATGGATGACGTAGGATTTTAGGAACCCACATAGACTTAGTAGTTTTATGATTTTTGTTTTGCTTGTGGGTTGAAGGAATTTGATATTTTTGGATGGAATGGAATTTTTGAATGGAAGGGGATGATTGGGATTTTTGAGAGCTGGATGCCTCATTTGACTTGCATTTTTGTTTAGGGACCCATACCATTTTAGTTTTGGATTTTGCTTTTGGAGGTATGGGTTTGGATGGATTTTTGAATGGATTTTGCTTTGAATTATGGCATTTGTATCCTAAGGCATTAGGACCCTTAGGATTTTTGGCTTTATGAAAGGAGGCATCCAAATATTTGTTTTTGAATCTAATGTGGCCGGTGGAATGAGTGCAAGCATTATGTTTAGACAATGTGTGCATTTGTTGGTCATGATTAAGATATTTAGGGTATTTATGAATGATTGGGATATTAGGTGTTGGAAGCAATGGTGGCAAAGTGGATGGTGGGAAGTAAGGGGTTGGAAGTAGTGGAGGTAGATTGGATGGTGGAAGATGTATGGTCACATGCTTTTGACATTTTTAGGATGATGGAGGTGGAATGGTAACATACGTTTTGGGGATATGATGCGGTTTGCGATGGAAAATGGTAGATTTATTAGGCACGAACAAGGTACCAACATCTTTGGATTGTTGTCATTGGGGTGTATATCCAAGGCCATATGAGCAAAGGGGGACTTTGACATGGATATGCTCCAAAATACCTTGTTCGTGAAGGCCTAAGCCTTTACCTTGATAATTCATTGTTTGGAGGATGCGATTGACTATGAGATTAGGTGTGTTTTGGGAACTAGACACGAGTTCCTTATTTGATGGAGAAGGTGAAGTGGTGGACAAAGGTTGCTATGTTCCTAAGGAATAACACTCATGAATGAAAGTGGAGAAACCAAGAGGATATGGTAGTGGATTTGAAATGGAGTTGGTAGTCGATGATGTGGAAGGATTAGGATCTTGATTATGTTCATTTAGATCCAAGTTATTTGTTTGATCTTCTATGCTTGTTTGGGAGGCAAGTGTCTCACCATGACAAGTGGAAGTGGTTGGATCATGGATGGGTGAGGTGGCTAGCTCTTGACCATGGAATGCATAGAGTGGGCTAAGAGGATCATCATGGTCTTCTTGATCATAAGAAGGATTGTGATCATAGATGGGAGCTTGATCATGAATGGGGTCAAGTGTGTTATGAAGGGGATCAATAGGAGGGTTTTGATCTTGATTTGAATTAGGGACTAATGTTTCCTCATACGTGAAATTATGCTCTTGACATAGCTTGTGACTTTGGGTGGAAATAGAAGTGGAAGGCTCTAGAAGAGGCTTGGTATGTTCTAGATGGTTGATGACATAAGGGTGTGATGGGCCTTGACTTGGACATATAGGCTCAATAGGTTGTGGACCACATGATGGAGGTGGAAAATTAGGCATGATATTCAAAGGTTCTTTGATAGGTGCCAAGGTAGGTGTTGGATGACATGGCGATAGGTTGTTCCTTGCTAGTAACCCTTGGCTCACATTCTTTATAGGTGGATGGGTGGAAGGTGTTGGCTTAGGGTTTTGATTTTGATTAGATGGAGGAGAGAATGAATTGAATGAGTTGGTGGATTTGGGTAACTCCACATGTTTACTTTTGTAATGTTTAAACTTAGGGCATGGAGTTAATGGGGGATTGGATAGCGAAAGAGGTAATGAAGGGCTTGCATGGACTAGGTTGTTGTCTCCCTTGTCAAAGGTGGCACTAGGACTTAAGGCATTTGATTATGTTGCCAAGATGGACTTGGGTAAGCTTGTGAATAGGCTTGGGGTGCTAGCCCCTTGTTTTCTAGGATTGTCATGGAATGACGCATGTCTTCATATCGTTGTATGTCATCTTGTGGGATTAGGGCCATGTTGACAAGTGCTTGGTTAGGATGAATGATAGTTTGGAGTGATTAGGATGAATGAGATGTGATTATGATAATGATTAGATTAGAGGTGAGGTGATTAGGATGAATTTGATTGAATGATGTGCTTAGAAAGGGTGATTAGGATGTGAAGGTTGAATGATGAAGATATGAGTAGGATGCGATTATGATGATGTCAAATGACAAGAATAATGATTAGGATGTCGATTAGAATGAAGGTGACAAGAGTGGATGTGTTGGTGAGAATGTTGAGAATGGTTTGAATGAAGGATGACTAGGAGGATCTACTCCCTTTCTCTTCTTTTTGCAACCATGTCTATACCAAATGAGACTTACAAATTTTGGGATGGTATGTGGATGTCAATGCAAGGTGATGAGGCCCAAACTATGATAGATGCTAATGATGTAAGTCTGTGCAAAGTCTAGCTCCAAGAGGGTGCTCTCGTCTACTAATGACCTTGTCAAAATATAAATTAGATTTATCAAGACCTTGAGGTGTGTAAGAAATGATTGATTAAGGTGAACCCATGAGTTTCAGAATTCACTTGGAAGGATGGACTTAAACTAGCCTTGTGGTATTAAGCGCAAGTTGTGATTGATTTGAAAAAGATGTCAAGGTCTCTTGGTCCAAATTTGTACTTCTCATATAGTCAAGCTTCGACAGTTTCTCCCTATGTTTCAACCTTAGGAAGACTATGTTTGGGAACCTCTATAGATGTCAAGGCTGAATGAAATTGAATATGTAGTGGAATGAAGTTGAATATGTAGTGGGTGAAGAAAACCAGCAAGTCTATAATGTTTTGACACAGTTGCAATCACATTTGATAGGGAGAGTAGATGCTCAAAGGTTTCCCTAGGGTTGTGGTGAATTGTGATTAGGATGAAGTTTATTGATATGTGGAATGAAGATGATGATGTGTAGTGATGAGATTAGATGACTTGGATGGATTAGGAAGAACTTGATTGGATTAGAATGAATGTCTAGGATATGATTAGGATGATTAAGATGATTAAGATGAGGGTGATTAGATGAAAGAGGTGATTATGGTTTGACAAGGATGACTTGGATGGATTGGAAGGGATGAGGATGATGTTGATTGGATGAGGATGTCGATGTTTAATGATTAGGAATGATGATTAGGATGGATTAGGATGAGGTATAATGATAAGGTATGAGGGATAGGATATGATTATGATGAGGTGTAATGATTAGGAATGAGGGATATGATATGCTTATGATGAGGTGGAATGATTAGGAATGAGAAGGATGATGGTTAGGTGTTGGTTTGACTTGGAATGGTGTTGATTGGATTAGAAAGAGGATGATGTGGAATGATTATAGCACAATTAGGATGTGATTAGGATGGGACAAGTAGGATGATTAGGATATGGATGGTGGGGTGATGATTAGGCAAGGTGATTAGGGTACGATGGAATGATGAAGAATGATGAATAGGATATGGTTATGATGAGTTGGATTGATTAGGATAAAAATGGATTAGGACACAACAAGTAGGATGATCAAGATGATGGTGATTAGATGAAAGAAGTGATTAGGGGTTGACTTGGAATGGTGTTGGTTGGATTAGAAAGAGGATGATGTGGAATGATGATAATGCAATTAGGATGCGATTAGGATAGGACAAGGATGATGATTAGGATATGGGTTATGAGAATGATAAGGATGATGGAATGACAAGGATGAACGTGATTAGGATATGATGACTTGGAATGAATGGATGGAAAGAATATCTAAGGGTGATGATTAGGCAAGCACGCACATCAATCATAGAAGACACTTGGCAATTAGATTGGCTATTTTTTGGTGACTCTTGATATTTTTGCATTTTGATGAGTTTTGAAAACACCTTGAAGACACTGACAATCCTAGGCTAGGAAAGGACAATATTTGTTGAATTCCCACTTGGATTGTTCCAGCCGCACTTATTCAAAGCGGATAACTTAGAAGCTTGGTGGCACTGGCTCCCCCCTTACACGACACTCACTTCTCGGGCACACCAAGCTTCGAATTCCTAAAGACCTAAAGATCTCAATAAATTTGCTATCTCTACTTTGAACTGCAAGAGTGTGGGATGGCTTTAGAGGTCTATATCCGACCTCTTACATTAGCAAATAGAAGGATTTTGGTTACTAGCACAAAATGTTTTAATTGAATATCTGGGGGACCGGCACCTTACGAGCATCCAACAAGCTACTGAAGGCTTTGACTAACCCTACTAGGAGTTTAATATACACAAAGGTATGCCTCCTTTTGAGCTAGCGTTGTATGGTAAGCGCTAATACCGGTTTGGACTTGGCTTTCACCTTATCTTAATTTGTATAGCGGATCAGATGAAAGTACCGCTTGGGGTTGCAAATGATTTTTCCTTGCGGATGTGTCTCAAGAGCAGACCCACTCTAAAGGGAAACAAAAGCAAGATAAGTACTTGTTTTTGATCTCCAGGCTCATACTAAGACGCAAGGAGAGAGCATACACATGCAACTTGCTCACACTCACACATATTCATTGACCTTTAGAATTTGAATTTGTGGTGTCATTATTAAAGTGTTGAGAGATGCTTTTGATTCCCAAGATCACATAACGTGCAAGGGAAGAGCATACACACCTCAAAACACCAACTCAATCACCAAAAAAAAGCAAACACTAATTCATTTTAAGCCCAAACCAAGTGTGAAAACAACAAGATGTTCATTTTAGTACACCAAAATCTAAGTGTTCCTATGATAATCAAGCACATGCATGAGAATGAAAGGAGCCCTGCATTGAATGTGTTAGTAGTTTCAGTTTGAAAGTCTTCTCCCAGTGAATGCCACAAGCTAAAAATTAGACATTAGTAGTAGAAAAACTCCATGATTTTGTAAAAAACATGAAACATTGACCAAACACTTTGTTTTGCAAGCCACCAAGTCACAGAGGTCAAAAAGGGAATATGATAAAAATCTAAAAAATATGATCAGCTACAGAAAAACAGATTGTAGAATCAGAAAATTGATGAAATTCTAAGCAGTTTTTTTAAAAAATTGCACTAAAAATGGATCAATTTTACATGATTTATAAGCGTTTGAAGTTCAAATTGACCATTGACTTTGACCAAAAAACGTCTGATAAAACAACACTATTACCTATCGAAACCTATACTATTGTGAAGTTCGCTATGTTAGCTTTCCAATGATCCTTCGTTTGTGAATTTTTGACTTCGTATGGCCGAGTTATGATCAAAATAGAAAAATGCCCCTCTAGGGTATGTAGGAGGCAAGGTAGGCCCTGGCAGTTAATTGTAACTGCTAACTGTCCGGATCAACGTGGTCACATGTGTAGTTGGCCTATCATGGTTAGATCTAGCGGTTTAGGCTCATTGGGGCCCTTGGTCCATCATGTGACCAAGGGCAATTGGAAAAGAAAAAAATATATATTAAGAGGAGGGGAGTGATAGCCCCCACTCCCACAATCACCACTATTAAGAAACCCTAGAATCCAACTCAAAAAATTTATACAAACCAAAGTTAAGCGCTGAATGTTGAAGGCTTGCATAAATGTCAAGACTAACTGCAAGGATGCAGTCAACCACAGGCAATGGTTGCGGTGACGGGTATGCAATTGACAGGGACATTTTTGGAGTGTCGATGAAAGTCAATCAACAGGGAATGACTGTTGGAGGGGTCTCGACGGAGGGCCGAGTGGAAGGTCCACTGGTTAAGGTTTTAATCCATTAGCGTTGATAGAGAGGATTAGGTTAGGGAATTGACTGAAATCAGCATAGTGCATTGAAGGACGACGAACAGATTTTTAAGGAGCGACAGGAGGTGGTAGTCACCAGAAGAGGTGTCGACAAATAGTCGTCAAAGTGTTCTGCGGAGGCAACCCAACGATATTTGTGGTGCCAAAGTTTACAGCTATGTCGACGGGCTAGGGTTTAGACCGACAGAGGATGCTTAGGGTCGATGGGAGAGATAAGGGGAGTCTGGAGTGTTGGGACGATTGTCAGCAGAGATTGGAGTGGAGGGATAAAGGTTTGAAAACACATAGTGGTTGACAGAGAATGGGGTTAGGGTTTCAGAATGGACAGAGGAGAATCTTTAGGGTGAGCGATAGGTTTAACAATGGCATCGACCAAGGATCTTGGGCAGAGGAGTATGCAGCGAGCAGCGAAAGAATGGATTCAACACAGTGGTTAGGGTTAGATTTTAGTAGAAGGGTTTAGGCAATCATCCAAAAATTTGAACCTGCGACCACAAACAAGTTTAAACCTGCAACAAAAGCATAAAAACGACGCCCTTAAACATTTAAAACTTGCAACAAAGCAACAAATAACATAAAATCTGCATCAACCTAGAATATTTTAGTCTGCAACCACAAAACCCACCTCACAGAGTCCATACGACCAGTCTGTACCGTATGGTACGGAAGAACAACTAAAAAAATTCAAAAAAAATCACAATAACCAAAACCTAGCAAATTTTATGTCATTTTTCACCGAAAGGGCCTCCTGGACTCAATGGTGAGGTCTGTTTGAGCTCCGGAGGTCACCTGCAAAATTTGATTTTCAAAAATCACCAAAAAGATTAGATTTCACACACATTCATGTCAGGTTCACCATTTTGTGTTAGGGAAAATCTAGGGCAGAAATTAAAATTACAAAAAATCAAACCCTAACTAGCACCATGAAGCACAAACTAGAATGAAAATGCAAAACATAAATGAAATGCAAACCGATTCTCAAACTAGACTTGATTGACCTCCATGGCTCTTCTCAACCTCGCATGAGAATGCAATATTTTGAAGGATTGATCAATGGGGGATTGTTGGTTGCTCAAAATTTCAGCAGCATAACAGTACTTGAAAACTCAATCCTGCAAATGGCTTGTGAGGGGTTTGATTTATAGAAAAGACAAATTCAAATGAATGGTTGTGATTGCAAGTTATGTTGAATGATATGAACGGTTGAGATTGATTAGGGTTTCCCACTTCAAGAGGGATTGTAGTCATGTGACAAGTGTGCGATGGAGGATAAATGAGACCTAATTTAAATAGAAGATTATTTAAATTAGTTTGACATGTGAAGGGATTAAGTGGAAGATGTACCATGTGACGCTTGTTTGAATGGGACAAAAGGTGAGGGATTTAATTCAAATATTTAATTTGAATTATGTGAGACATGTGACAAGGGTAAATTAATTAAATAAACATGATTTATTTAATTAATTGGGAAGATGATTAAGTGGGATAAGACTAGGACCTAGGGCAAAACATTACAAGGTCATGTCGACTAAGGGATGGTCAAGACATGGACAAATTTTAGTGTCTACAGAGAGTATTATGACTATATCTTGCAATAAAGTCTTCTTAGAGACATTAGGATTTTATTCGATGTAATGATTATGTTGTTAGAGAAAACAATATGAGTAGACATGAGTTGTCAAGGATTCATTTTGGTTGTTACACACATGTAGCAACAAATTGTTGAAAACTAAAAACTAAATATGATGGATTGGATGATACACAATATAGTTGAAGATACAACATATACCTATTGTGCTACATTTGATCTAAATGATGCATGGTAATGGAAATTTTTGTATTTGACAGTTGATCATCTATATCATACTACATTTAATAGATCAAAATGATCATTTGTGAGAAATACAAAAAGAATATAGTATAAAATACCATAGTTCTTGGTGGCTCTCAAGGCATTTTCTACTGGTAGGAAAGTAAGAACCTAGAAATTTACTTGTGACTATTGGGCATGGAGGCAAGCATATGTGAAAATGAAACTGGAGATCATTGAAAACAAAAAGATAGCATTATGTATGCTACCCTAAATTGTTTTGAAGGTTGAAGCAATTGTAAACTTACAAACCTTTTTGCCCTATATCGTTCTTACTCAATATTACTGCCATAATTGATCTACTATAATGTGCCACTGAAAATAATTGTTTGCAAAAGCAAACTAATCTATGTTGTTGTAACTTATTTGTCTAAACCACAATCTACTCTAACATGCACAAACTAAAGCTAATTGAACTACTTCATTATTTGGGTTGTAATAATTTTCTCTCTAGATCATACCCTTCCATGAGATCAATTTTGAAACAACAAATGACCATATAAATTGTATGAAGAATAATAATAAAAAATTATACCTCTTTTCCTTTATGTTCTCCGATATCTGCTCTTTCACTCTACTTTGTCATTGGTCTTAATTTGAGTGTTTCAATCTACATCAAACAATAGGTGGGAAAGGGAATCCAAGAGCAGAAACTCTTTCTCATGCTCACAACTGAACATGCTTGATGGAACTACTGATTATACCTTATTTCTACTATTTCTCATCCTCACCACTCTAGGAAATTCCAAGTTTTTGTTTTAAGTTGATTGCGCTCCCTAAAATAGTCCCAATTCTCATTGGAACTCCTCAAGAGATGTAAATGAAATTGGGAATGTTGAAACCAAAATCATAACATTATGTATGCTACCCTAAATTGTTTTGAAGGCTAAACTAGTTACAAACTCACAAATTTATCACATTACAACATATATTTACAAATAAAGGCCTTAGTCCCTTCCTAGACTAAGGTCTAGGTATCACTAGGGATAAACATGATTAAGGTTTTTTAGAGGACTTTGTTACTTACACACTTGACAACAAACATTAATACATCCAATAAAATAGCTAAAGCAATTGAAATTATAATTCCATAATTATCATATATTATATGAAATCCACAATTCACATTATCATCATAATTGATTGCTCATCACAATTGCATTTCTTAAATATTTCATTTCACATGCATTCCATAACACATCACATATCAATCATGCATAGGTTATCAATTCAATTCGAGACTAGGTTAATTTGATAGTTATAAGGCATAATTGAAAATAATACTCCAAAATTAAATCACAACCATAATGAAAATGTGTAACATATATTCATCTCACAAACATGCAACATAACATAATCATCCACTATGGCCTCTAGCTACCCTCTTGTTCGCCGCAAGGGCGTGACGACCTGGTGGAAAGATGCTCTCACCAAACATCTCACAGTGGGCACTTCCTCTTCTAATGGTTCCTCCAAGAAGGACGATCCTTCCTTGGCTGAATCATTCTAGGAGACTGAGTCTCCCCAGGATCCTCTTCTGGCTAACCCTTCAACAGAACCATTGGTGCCTCAAACTGTTGTCACTGTTTAGGCAGAGCCTATCTGACCCTCGATGGTCTCCTCTTCTTCATTATCAGCCCCCTCATTGCGTGGTGGCTCATTGCCCGTGGTGGCTGTCGAGGATCCGCTCCTCTCGCCTCACTCAGTGGACTTCGATTCTGAGTCTTCTTAGTTTATTGTACAAAGAAAGAAGAAGGGACTCCCCAAATTTGTTGCTACTTTGCGGCCTAGGGCTAAGGGAGTTCGATTTGTCGCCTTAGGTTTTGGGGTTGTCTAGTCCTCGTATGTTATTCAATAGCTATCTGTCAGCTGTTCTTGTCCTATTTTTGTTATGTGTGGCCTGATTTGGCATGTTCTGCCAGGCCTCGGTGGTTCTTGTTTGTCTCGGGCTCAGCCCCTTGTTTGCTGACTATAATGTGCCTATGTGTCTATTGTGTAATGGGATCGACACCCTTTTTTGCTGCTTACTTTATTAAAAACATAATCATCCATTATCAAATCATCACCATGTGCTCATGAATAATTAAGCTAATTTAACCAAAATATCAATGTCCATAGCAACCTAACATCATGATCCTGAGTCCGTAATAAAATATGCAAATCAAATACTGTCAATATCAATAATAAGTCTAAAATCTATCGATCAGGTGCAAGTGAGCTTGCAAGGAAAGGGTGGGCCTCATATCCTCCCCCTAAGTTTAGGCTTCCTTCTAGAAGCCCTCAAATAGGTGAGGATGGAGTGCCCTCAACTCTGTAGCATCCTCCCATGTCATTGTAACCTCATCATAGCAGTCCAATTGGACCCTGACTTTATCTATCTCCCACCCTCAAAGGGCCATTGTCTGATGAGCCAAGATGTGAATGGGCTCCAATGATAGTTTCTTCCCTGCCTCCACCTATAAAGCACCCCAAAACATGTGACACATTAGGTACATATCTACTCAAAATAGAAACATGAAATACATCATGGATATGCGACAAGCTAGGTGGCAAGGCTATTTATGATAGGATACAAGACCTATCCACTCCAAAATCTCAAAGGGACCCACAAACTGAGGTGTAAGCTTAGAACCCTTTCCATAACATATTGGACTCTTATGCAGTTGCACTCTCAAAAATATCTTATCACTAATTACAAAACTCCAATCCAATCTCTTGGCATCGATGTACTTGTTACTAATTTTTTGTTCACACTAAAATTAGCTTGACCTAAGTGGAGTTGTTCAGAAGGAATAAAAGAAAATTTTGAAGTTATGCATTTAATGAACAGTTGATATCTTGACAGAGTAGAAATAGACTTCAGATGACAGGATGACCCATCAGTCTAATCAAGACTGATGAGTCATCATGACAAGAGAATCAGATGGCCAAGGTATCAACTGTTCATTAGGTACAGTTGTTTTAACAGTGTGCTATCTTTCAAGAGTTATAAGATAGATTGATTATTCAGTTAATCAGATTTGAAAGGAAAAAAGAAAGATATTTGTTTAAACTATTATTTCATGTCATGTTTTGAACATACAATTTAGTATATGTTACTTTATCCTATGCATTGATTGAAAAGGAAACATACATACATCAAGTGGATAAGATAAATTAACTGATCATGTTTAAAAGAAGTGTTCAAATGTGTCCCACACAAGCCGTGGGAGTAACTAGACTGAGCAATTGCAGACATGCAAGCTATACATCTGATTGATAAAAGAAAAGAAATGAACACATGATAAAAGAAAACATCCATCATTGCCTGAGCAAGAAGGTTGTCTAGTTGGTATTGGTCTTCAATCTTCATCTTCAGCTCCTATCATCATATTCAACCTGCAAAAAATTGGGAACAGTCTTGTTAGAGCTCTGGATGTTTTAAGTTATCATATGCTTTTATCAAGCAGATATATCTACTTATCACATCATGCATTGCATATGAAGGATCAGATCAGACATGTGATACAAATTAGAAAAAACCATGAAGAAGATCAATCAATGCCTTTAGGTATACATTTTTATGCTAACTTGTTTGTTCACTATGCAGGTATAGGACAAGTAATGTTGCTGATTTGAAGACAAATAAACATGTGGATTAAATGTGGCTCCCACAAGGGTTTGAGCCCAGCATGTTTTCTTTTTCATTTGAAAAAGAGTATCAGAAAGGACAGGATGCATCATTCCAAGCTACACTATGCATCACTTAATCAACATGCAGAAAAACTATGTCATCATGACATTCATTACAACTAATTGAAGCCAATCAGATTAACTTAGAATGCCTGAATCAAGTTGGCAAAGTATAGAAATTAGAATTGCAACCATAGAAGGTATTTTATCTCTTTCATATCATTATTAGAATACCTTGTTTCTGTCATGTTTTATGTCACATTTTCAAAATCAGACTTAAGAAATGACAGAGATATGAAGAGATGATGAATAGCAGACTTACATGACAAAGGCAACAAGATCAAGTGAGTGCGAGTTTTGACAAGTGCAGGTATATAAAAAAGGACAACCTGAAATTTTAAAGTAACAATCATAGCATTCAAATGATAGGGGGTCATGGCATACAAATACAAGAGGATGGATGAAATCTAGAGATAAGTTGTTCATACTCAAAGCAATCAGTATGCAAGGGTTATCATCAGTATGCAAGGGTTATCATCAGTATGCAAGGTTATCATGGAGAGCACATGATAGGAAATCACCAAGTCACATTTGAAATAGATACATCAAGAAGAGATCATCTAACTGATATAGTTAAAAAATGCAAGCATATCAAGATAAAGATCAAAAGAATGCTACAGTCTTACAGTCTCAAAATTGTACAGGTATATGCCATGTTCAAAAAGAAGATAAGTGACATAATGAACATGCTACACAAGTAGAGATGCATTAATAGGAGGTAAAGCAATAAAGACTCATGACATGCCTCATATATGCTACAGTAAAACTACAGGAAGAAACACAGATTATCATTATACATGCCATGGATTATATAAGTGCTCAAAAAGGTAGAAAGTATGATACAGAAAATGCAGAGTGGATGCCATCAAGACTTGTACAATTTTTTGCAGAAAAGAACACATATGTTGCTCAGAGCTACAAAGAATGAGACTTATCATCATTAAGAAGTGTTCAAAGATAAGAGGACAAGATGCAAAATTCACATAGATGCAAATCGCTACAGGAGGGTTTGAGACCCTAACAACTTTCTTGCATACAGTCAATGAATCAACATAGTAAATGTTTTCTGCCTCAGCTGTGCATTAGAGATGGAATCTTTAGGTTTTGTTTTTTGTCCAAGAAACCCTCATTTTCATTAGACCCCTAGTTTCTTTCCATGTACACAGTGAAAAAGAGAATGACAGATAGTAGTCTTATAGCCTGGCCGTAGCATGAAGAGGAGAAATGAAAGATACCCATATGATTTTTTGAGAAACCCTAGCATTTTTCTACATTTTCAAGGAAGGTGATGCTATAGTGTGTTTGTAGGCATGATCGTGGCAGAGAGTTTTATTTTTTGAGACACCCATATGAATTTTTCATGAAAACCCTAACATATCTTTTGATATTACAAGAAAAGAATGGAGACATAGTCATTTCTACCATAGTCATGCTATAAAATGACAAATATATACAATTTTGATCAAACCCTTGTTGCAGAGTGAAACGCTTCATCAATTTTTATAGATAGCAGTCGAAGGAAAGCTCAGAGCACGTGTTATAGGTAGCCATGCATGGGAGATGCATTCGTATGCATTTTTAAAGAACCCCATTCTGTATATGGAAAAAACCTCCAAAATTCATGATAAGAAGTTAAAGATAGACTATAGGAAGTGTCTACAGCCACGGCCATGCAGAAAGGAAAAAGCATTAAAGATACCCATATGAAGGAGGCTGAGACTCTTGTCTCTTAAACATACAATGAAAGAAAAGTGCTGACAATAAAGAAGAGAAAGGAAGCTACCTTTGAATGCAGAGAGTAGAAGCTTTCATGGCCACGGCCTCCGTTGGAAGGTCTTTTTTATTTCTTTCACATTTCTCATATTTTTCGAAGATATTCAACACAAAGAAAGCAAGAATATTTCAAAGAGTGTTGCAGAGTATGAAGTTGCAGAAATGGCCATGGCCATTAAAGTGAAAGAAGCCTCATAGAAAGAATAAAAGAAGTGCCAGTTAAAAAACAAAAGACACAACACTTACCCCTTCCTGCCACATAAGATGCAAGGAATCATGATGAAAGACAAAGAGAAGCCGAGAGGAGAGCCATAAAAGCTAGTCAAAACCCTAGTGAAAGAAGTTGCAGAGCGGCGGTCGAAGGAGAAGAATAAGTGAAAATGACCAATGATTAGGGTTTCTAACCCTTTTGATCGAAGTTTCTTTCCTTCATTTCATTTTTTGACTTATAAAATACAACATTATTACTAAATCCAATTGTCGAATGGGGTCAACATATCAAATGATGCTTTCCTAGCAATGATAATAGGGAGTGGCCGATAGTGGAGATGCTTTGCATATCAAATGGTGGTCAGTAGTAATAAGGGTAAGGCTTATGCTTTATGTATTTTAAAGCAAGCTTTCCTTCCTTGGAGGTCGAATATCAAATGATGCACAAACATTGCATGGTCTTAAGATGTTCCTTGTCATCATTTGTTTGGAGATAGGACAGATTTTTCTTCATGTCACATGTATCATGTAGGATGACCAAATAGGGTCAAAAGATATGATCTCATGCCTTATAATATTATCATCAAAAAGTCAAAACAAGAAGTGCATGAAGAGAAAAGCCAGTTTAAGTTTCAAGGTGGCAGAGAAGGTGTTAAAGAGGAGCTATTCTTTTTTAATATGTGCATGGAGAATAGAGTATATATTTTGTATGAAGGAGATGCAAGGTGGACAAGTGCATTATTTGGCATGATAATACATATGACAAGGTGATATGAAGACTTAGGTTTTGGTTTTGCATGATGAATATGTATGGTAGTGAGGAGTTTTTGCATATGTATTTGAAGTAATAAGGGTATTATTTTTTCCCTAAAGGCATATTGGCATGCAAGAGGGTATTTTTCTCTCACAAGGAGTTATAAGGATTGTATTTATCTCTAAGTCCTAATTTTTGTTAAAATCATGCAAATTAGGCATATGTATTTGGAGTAATAAGGAGTTAGTTTTTCATGCATGATTTTATAAATACATTAATTGTAAATAAATAATAAAGTAATATTTTCCAAATTACTTTATTATTTTTCACAAATTGTAAAGTCAAATTAGAACAAGTTGTAACCAATAATAGAGTAATTATTCTAATTATTTTATTATTTACTCACAATCAATTTTGCTAAAGCAAAATCATGCAAATTGATTAGTTGAGTTAGCTAGGCCACCTATGAGGTTTTTGCATGATTTGGGGAGTATTTTTAGGGTTCTTGGTCAACTTTTGGGTCAAGCATATGGAGAGGCCCAAATTGGAGCTATTTTTGCTCAATTTGTGGCAGTTTGAGCCCCCATTTTTGAGGATTTTTGAGGTTGCTCGTGGATCACTTTGGAGATTATTTTTAGAGGCAGTTAGCTGCAGTTCCATTTTTTGCATGCCTCTTAGTGAGAGAAAAGCTATATATTGTAAAGCAAAAACTTGTTTTTGCTAGTTCTTGCCTTTTTGCTTTTATACACTTTGAGAGAAGAAGGTTTTGTAGCTCAATTTTTACAATTTTATAGAGAGATCAGTAGGTTACAGGTTCCATTTTTGTCTCATTTGCAATATTTCCTTTGTTCTTTTGAAATCAAATAGTTACCTTTCCATTTAATGCTAGTTGTTTGAAGTGATTTGATGAATTTTTACTGTGTTTAAACATTAAACCTTTAAAATTATTGTCTCACTTTTTGCTTGCAATATTAAGCATAGTGTTATTGCAGGTCTTAGGTTGTGTTAATGAAAATAATCCTTTTGTGTTGTGAAAAATCCATTTCCTTCATAGAAAGCCTATTTTAAAACCTTCCTTAGAAACATTTTTGTGATATTTATGCCAAGATTGGATTGTGTGGGTCAGATTTCTGAGTTGTATTGTGAACCAGATTGCATATTTTTTTCCCATTTTAGGTGCATCACCAGATTTTTACAGTTTTCATTTCCTTATAGTTTCATTCTTACCCTTTTCCAAAACAGAAAATCATACATTCCAATAGAATATTTTAAGGGAACCAGCCCACAATCTAGAGGTCTAATTTCATTATAGGGCACCCACAACCTGAAATTAGTCCCATGTTACACGAAATTGCAGTGCTTTTTCAGCCTTGCATACGGGTGCAATTCCCAGTGATAACAGTACTTTTTTTGGTGATCCTGTGCCTCTTAGAGATGTTATAAAATCAACACTACCTACCACTCCATATCTAATACCATCTCAGAACCAGTATAAACTCTATCCTCAATGTGATCCCAACTCAAGGGTGTCTTGCAAGGCCTGCCATATAATGCCTAAAATGGTGCCATACCTAAAGAATTGTGGTGATTATTATTGTAGGCAAGCTCTACCAAGTAGAGATAATTCTCCCATTTAGGCTACCAGTCCATCACATACATCTATAACATGTACCTCACGCACCTAATTCACCCTCTCTGTCTACCCATTTATCTTAGGATGATATGCTGAATTGAAATTGAGTTGTGTGCCCAATGCTTGTTGTAAGTCTAAAAGGAAGAAGTGAACAATGAGTCTCTATCTAAAATAATCTAGTGAGGAAACCCATGAAGTCTGATAATGTCATCCAAAATACTCTCACCACTGTTGTAGCATTATATGAAGTCTGCACAAGAGGGAAATGTGCAACTTTGGTCAACTTATCAACCATTACCATGATGGCATCATGGTGTCAAAATGACAAGGGTAGACCAACTACAAATTCCATGGAAATGGTGTTCCATTTCCACTCAGATATGTCATGGGGGTAAAGAAGTCCTACAAGATATTGGTGCTCAAACTTGACTCTCTAACACTCAAGGCATCAAGCCACAAAATTTGGAATGTCCTATCGCATACCTACCCAATGATATAACTATCTACTATCAGCATACATTTTCTTCACTCCTAGATGTGATACATAAGGTGCCCTATGAGCCTCTATCAACACCACTATCTGAAGATCCCCTAAAAGAGGTACATAGATTTGACCTTGATGACATAGAAACCCATCTGCACCCAAAGCATACCTTGTGAACTTTCCCTTAAGGGATCTTTGAGACTGTAACTTATGTTGGACCTCTCTATACTACTCATCCTATGGAAACTACTAGAGAATATGTCCCCTTAGATCTATACTCAAGGTCAAAGCCATGACCTCATGTCGTCTCCTACTCAAGGCATCTGCAACCACATTATCCTTATCTTTGATGTAATACACATCAAATTCATACTCACATAAGAACTCCATCCAACACCATTGGGTGGAGTTTAGATTAGGCTACATGAATATGTACTGAAGACTACTATGATTTGTATGAAGATCAAATATATGCCCCAAAAGAAAGTGCCTCTATCTAACCAAAGCATGAACTACTATGAAAGCTTGAAATCATGTGTGGGATAGTTCATCTTGTGGGTCTTAAGTTTTCATGACTCATACGTGATCAATTGACCCTCTTGCATAAGTATTGCACGAGTACCCTTTATGGATGCATCTACACATACTACAAAATATGCCATGGGATCAGGTATTGTGAGAATTGGTGCACTGGTAAGGCACTCCTTAAGAATCTAAAATGCCCTCTCACACTACTTTGTCTACTCAAATTGCTTCCCTTTCAACTGAAGGGAAGTGATGGGATGAGCAATCCTTGATAAACCCTCAATAATCTTGCAATAATAGCCTACCAAACCCATGAATCTCTTGACCTTTATCACACTAGTAGGTGCTAACCAATCCATAATAGCTCTTATCTTTGATGCATCTACTAAGATACCATTGCCAGATAATATATGTCCCAAGTATTAAACCTCTGATCAGAAGAAGACACACTTCACCAAGTTACCGTAAAGTTGGTTCTCTCTCAAACCCTGCAGAACCTGGCACAAGTGCTCCTCTTGTTCCTCCTCTATCCATGAATAGATCAATATATCATCCAAAAATACCAATACAAAATGGTCTAAGAAGGTGTGAAACACACCATTGATGAGGCTCATTGAACATCATAGGGGAGTTTTTCAACCCAAATGAGACTACTGTGAACTCATAATGACCATACCTAGTCCAAAATGTTGTCTTATGAATATTTGCCTTTATAATCTTCATTTGATGATAACTAGACTTAAGATCTATCTTTGAGAACAATCTAGCACCCTACATATGATCAAATAGATTGTCAATCCTTAGCAAAGGGTAAAGGTTCTTCACTATTACTTTGCTCAACTTCCTATAATCCACACAAAGGTGAAGGGACCCATCCTTCTTAACATAGATGATTGGCGACCACAAGGAGAGATTCTAGAATGGATGTGACCCTTCTCTAACAACTCCTCTAACTATAGCTTGAGCTTACTAAGCTCATTAATAGTCATCCTATAAGGTGCTTGAGACACTGACTTAACTCTTGGCACAAGGTCTATGTGAAAATCTACCTCTCGATGAGGTCGCATACCTAGAAGCTTTGAAGGAAAGACATACAAACTCCCTAAGAATAGGGTGATCATTAGGAGTAGCCTCTATCCTCTGATATGTTACTCATTAATATAATAAATAACTAATAACAGTAGAAATCATGAGAAGGGAGATAGTTCTTTGAACTACCACAATCTCAACTATAGCACCATGGTCGTTAATACACTCAATTGCGTTATGATGATAATATATCTTAGCTTGATGGTCACCAAGTCAATCCATACCTAGCACCACTCCATAAGATCCTAAAGGAGTAACCTAAAGGTCCACCAATGTGGTGAAAGCTCCAAGTCCAAAAACATAATCCTTAACCTACGAATCTACTATCACCTTGGCCCTTGAAGCTAACTCAACGTTCCACCTATTGTCATACCTAGAAACCACTAGCATGTAATGCTCCACTAAAGACTAGGCAATAAAATAATAGAATGCCCTAGGATCAAATAAAATAGTAATAGATAAACCACTAATAGTACTTGAGGGCTCTATAATAGCAACCTGATGCACAGCTTGGTAGTTCTTGACTGCTACAAAAACTCTTTGGGATCTACCCACATCTCCTACTATCTCCTTAGAACCACTAGCACATTTTCCTTCTACTACCACAAATCTCTGTGGACACTCTCTAGCCAAGTGTCATGTGCCTCCATAAACATAGCATAGCCCCCTCATCTACACATGTGCTGACTATATCCTACTTGAATACTACTCTAGGTCTACTAGAGCTAACATGACCACCTCTAATGGACTGGTGTATGTGAGCTAGCCCCACACTTTGTGTTTATAGAAATTGATCCTTGAGATGGCCCTGAGCTTCCATGCTCTAGAGTGTCTAAGTTGTATACCCTTCTGTGGCCTAGGCCTTTATCCTTGATGCTACTACTACTGTGTGGGCCTAAGAGGTATTGTTGTCACTTGGATTTGCACCCTGTGTTGAAGCGCTTTTGTTGCAACAATCTAGTAAAACATTGGAGTGATTTGTAAGTGTGGGACCCTACAAAGGAAATCAAACCTCGAAAGAAGACTGGTTCCTTTCTCTGAACATGAAATTTAGAGAAGACTAAGACTAAACCTAATCAATCATCATTGGGGAAAAGGAGAAGAAGGAGAAACTGAAAGGGAAAAGGTGATACACCAAGTTTGAATGTTTGACCCTCAGATCAACTATATATGCATAGAATAATAACAAACAATCTATCAACATACACAAATCACAAACTACTTGCAGAGGTAAAGGAAACTAAATGAAATCTAAAAGGAAAGAAACATTCACAATGGAGATCAAACAGAAGTATTACATAGTGCAAAAGAAGTGCATGAAAAGGTAAAATCTTATTGTTTATTGTCAAAGAGGCATAGTTACAGTTGATACAAGACGTGGTTTTTTAGACCAACAACTAATAATAATACATTTGATTTCATGCATATATAGCATTTTACATTAAGGCGCAATTACCTACTACCATAAATTTGCCCCATGGGCTTGTTAGAAGATATTTCTACAAAGGGAATGTCTGGATACATATGTTTTGTCTTCGATATAAATGTAGAAAATATCTTCTCTAAAGTAGCTGAGAAACAAATATCTGCGTTGAAAAAAGTATCTGAGTCATCCACATGCAACAATAAATGCACAATGGCCACCTCCAGCTGGAGCTGAATGTCAAACCTTCAAATTCTGGCTTATATTTTGCCTTATCGATAAAATCTCTTCTCTATGAATCATGGCTGACCTTTGGATTCCTCTTTTTCCCTTGCTTTTTGAAGATTGCAAAAGTTGTCGGAGGTCGTGCCTCGGGGCTTTAGTCTTTTGCCTTCCATGAGAAGGAAGAAGGAAGGTCCGACCCTCGACGCTCGAAACACTTAGAACTATTTTGAAACCTAGCAGACTTGGCCACATGGAAGTATTTCGCATCAGCATGTTCTTTACCCTTCATTACTTTATTACTGCTGCATGATGTGCTTTTGCCTTGGAACATTAAAAATGACAGAGATCAGGCTCTGAGCCTTCCATCTTCCAACTTCCAAAAGAAAAGAAGAGAAAAGGAGAAACCTCCGACGCCCGCCATACTTAAAGAATTTTTACAAAGAAAAAAGAGGAGTTCGGAGCAAATAAGGATGGCATGACGAAGGGGGAACCTTGAACTCCGAAACTCTGAAAATGCTAAAAACACAAGGAAAACTCAAGATTTTTTGACTTAGTCAATTTTTAGGGTTTTCCTTGCATTCCTAAAGGCGAAAAAACTTAGAGATTTTATGGGTTTGGGCTATTTGGTTGGAGAGCAAAATAGGACAACATTTTGGTGACCTCTTAGGGGTGTTTGCCTACTAAACAAAAGGGAACTAGTGGTGTTACATCCCCAACTTATTAGTTAGCTTAATCTTACTTATGCGTGGTAATTAGGATGATTAGCTAGAATTGAATGATTAGATGTTTGTGGAAAATATCAGATTAATCATTGTTTATGAGGAAACCGACTAATGATAGTTAGATGTGAAATTTCAAGTTGAAAATGATTATTTAATTATTATGATTTACTAATCATATGATGATACACTAATCATGATTTTATGATGGTGAGTTTGACCAGGAAAGTAATCATCCTTCAAAGACGGAAGGAGGGTATCATTCGGGAGGAACAGATAGATGTCAGGAAAAGGGGTTAAACTGCCATCTGAGTATCAAACTTGGTCCTTTGAATCCTTTCTATTAGGGTGAGTTATGTCTCCCTTGTAAGTCTTTTGTTTTCTCTTATCGATTTGTTAACTAGACTCTTCTCGATGTTTCAATGCCAATTTGTCGAAATGACGATGTTCGCAAGAACGTCTTTTTGGGTCGTTTGCCAATTTCGGCAAAGTTGTTGAGGACCTCTTTAGTTCCATGTTTATTTTCTGCATTATGTTTTGCGACTACTTTATCTAGATATTTATGTCTTCGGTGAACTATGCTTTCAGGGGGAGCAGTGCTCAACCCCGTAGTCGCATCGTAAGTATGCATCCTTATCTAATGGTGTTGATATCATTAACACTTTAGATATTTTGTTAACCCTTAAACCTTATTTATATAAGTTATATTAGTCTAAACTCTTCTAGAGGCTGAACATGTTTAATAACTGCATTATACTTTTATTTAAACATTGTTCATGCTTTGGTGGGGCACTTAGCCAGTCACCACTAGCGAGGAGTGGGAAGAAGAGTGGTGGTTAAGTGTACCCTATTCTCAAGCCTTTACCTCATCCAACCTATCGATAACAAAGAGGTGGCGAGCTTTAAGCTCTGTTTTGAACCGTTCTTGATTTGCATGCATGCAAGAATCAGTTGATACCAATTTTGGGATGGAGAGTCTTAGCTTTTGTCATTGGCATGTGTTGTGATATGTTATGTTTGTTTTTGGGTGACTCTCGAGTCAGAGAGACAGAGTATTTGATATAGGGATATCGCTACTACAGCGAAAGCTTGGAAGAGTCAAGCTTGAAACTTGTGTATGCTTAGTGCCCAGCTGCAGTAGCCGCTTTCGAATAAGAACTATCTATAGGTATGAGTTGTAGCTCATCGATTTATATTCGATAATCAAATTTTGATATGATTCTTCGATTGTTTATAAATGGGTGTCAACGAAGTCGAACCATGTTCTTTATGCACTATTATCCAATGGCTTACGAAGTCATTTTAACCACAGGATTAAATACTGTGTAACATCATTGTGTTAATTGTTATTATATATTGTTAAGGCCGCATATATCATACTGTGTATTTAGTAAACCCTCGGCCAACTTGGAGTTCAAAACATGTGTGTTATGCATGTATGAATCCTTCGGTGTGTCGTTTAGCAGAGATTCAAACTCTATTAAACTTTTATATTTTCACATCATCATTATGATGACTATGTTAAATAAGTAGATATTATCATTTCATACATGTTTTAAACTCGTAAGGGTTATCAACTTATGTTAAGCGGATTTCGAGCCTTGAAACCTTGTTATGATGTTTCTTAAAGATTAAATGACAGTCGCGAAGGCTTGAAGTATGTTTTATTTGAAAATCCTGATAGGGCGTCTGTGTTTTAATGAATGTGATAGCTAAGAGTATCGGCTCATGCTCTTGATAACCATAGCCTTGCATATGATAGCAAGTAAAGCAGAATCATATTATGTTATAGGCTTAAGATAATAAAGTAAGGCCGAACCATATTATGATGAAGATTGCTCCAGTCTTGGTGGAGAACTCTTTATTGAACTGTTGCTCTTAGCATTTAAACTTATCACCTCAAAGTGAAAGATGTAAACCTTCAAATGCATGTAATGATATCCTTTGTGCATGTAATGGATATTGATACTTTAATGACTTCTCATGGGAATGAGAAGGTTCTTATAGACATGTTGTTTTCTTATGGCACCTATAAGTGCAACACTTATCTCCTTAAGGGAAAGTTAACCTTTAAAACATTCTTTTACAAGAATAAAACCTTTGTCACTATAATTCTTGTTGTGCAAAAGTAAGTGAATGCCTTCTTTTCGAATGGCTATTATTCTTCTTTAAGACTATGAAATCAAGAGGGTCTCTTGAGATTGAACCTTTGCAAGGGAATCGACTCTAAGAGTCACTACAAGTACTCCCATTGACATTATGATTTGAATGTAAACCTTGAAATTAGGTAACAAAGTAAACACCAACCCGATATGGTTAAGTGTTGGGAACATGATTGAACCTTTTTCTGCATGCAAGGGCAGGTCAAAGTGACGTGGAGTCACTAGTTTTCGGTTGTTTAAGCAACAAGAACATTAAGAATGGATTTTCAATCCAGGAATCGAATGTCCAAGGAATGGACTAAGATGTTTTGAACTTAACTGTTCTAGACTGAGAATGGTTGAATTATATTTACTGTAGGACATGACAGCTTATAAGTCAAGTCGAGGTAGTAGACATACAACAACATTCATTGCGTAATGTAAATGTATGTAAATCTTTGGCCAAAGTAATGCATCTGTCTCTGCATGCATTGTTGGTCCACAATGCTCTAGATGGCATAATGTCTCCAGTAGTGTCATACATAGTTAGAGTGGATCTATAGTTGTGTGACCAAGAGGCATTATGAAGGACACAACACCAGATACTCATATGGCTAACCTAACGGTTCCTTATATCTATACCTTCCGTGAAGGGTAAGGTTGCTTCCAAGTAGGAAGTTGTGCAGGGGACTACCAGTCTGTGGTTGGAGGAAAAGCACTTGGATGATGCTCTCCTTCCCAAGAATGAGACAAGTCAAAGCTTATGAAGAGAGATGTCAAGAGTTCCAGATGCAGTACTTTTTTATTATATGACTTGATAGTCATTATTATGTATAATTTGATATATGATGCCTTGAACATAGCTTTATACATGCATAGTGAAGGTTATTCACTAATGAGATGTAATTGGATATTGTAATTATAAATTTTGTTATATTCTAGTTTAGAATATCATGCTTAAATTTTGAAATGATAATGATTCATTCTTGTTTAATTGTGCTTTGGATAATTATGGTTTATCCTAACTCTTAGTTAAGATGAAAATTCATGTTTAATTTTTGGTCATTATGGAATGAGATGTTACAAGTGGCCTTAAGCATTCATTGGGCATGGAGTCAAAAGGGGCTGAAGTATACTGGGAACAACTAAAACCCTGCCTCAAAACAACACCAAACAAAAGGAAACAAGGCCCACATTCTCCTAATGAAAGTGCAACCTATGCAACAAAACTTAGGGAAAAGGAAAACCTAGAGCAGAAACAAAATAAAACAATATATACAAAATCTCAGACCAACCTTAGAAGTAAGGTTTGAGATGGATCCCATTGACTAAGATCGGCAGAAATTCACCATCCAGCTTTGAAAGATTGAAAGCATTGGCTTGCTTGCAGCTGGTAATGACATATGGCTCACTCCATATTGCATTAAACTTAGTGTGGCCTCCAGGCTTGGCTTTGCCAGCATCCCATTTTAGAACAAGATGACCTTCCTTGAAAAACTGATCCTTGGCTTTCTTGTCAAAGTATTTCTTGGTCTGTTTCTGTTATTCTTCTAATGTAGCTATGGCTGACTATCTTAGTTCTTCTAATCCAGTTAATTCAACCATCCTCATAGACCTAACATCTTCTCCTTCCAGTTCCAGTTGCTGAGCTAATTCTAATGAAGGAAGCTCCAAAGATAAGGGTAATCTAGCCTCTCTTCCATACACAAGAACAAAAGGAGAGTTACCAATGGCTCTTTTATAGGTGATCCTATCAGCCCAGAGAGAAAATCTGATCTTATTATGCCATTGTCTCTTATTTGTTTCCATGGTCCTCTTCAGGATTCTAATCAGGTTTTTATTGGTAGATTCATCTAAACTATTACTTTGGGGTAATAGTTAGATGAAGTCTTCAAAAACACATTATACTTCAAATCCCAATCAACTATCCTAAAACCAGTAAAAGCTCTTGCATTATCAGAGATGATAGTGTGAAGAGTCCCAAACCTTGTCATGATTTCTTTCGAGAAACCCATGGTTGCTGATTTTGTAGCTTCTCTAAGTGGGACTACTTCAACCCACCTGGTGAAGTAGTTTGTTACAGTTAGAACCCACTTGTGGCTAGCACTGGATGGGTTAATCATGCCAATGAAAACCAGACCCCACTGTGAGAAAGGCTGATCTACCTAAATAGGATGAAGTAGGAGGACTGCCAATCTTTTCTTCCCAACAAAGATAGCACATTCTTTACATTTTCTTACCCATACATGGGCATCATTAAACAATGTGGGCCAAAAGTAACCTGCCCTCATTATCTTCATTGTTGTAGCTCTTGCGGAGAAGTGGCTTCTAGCTGGACCAGCATGAAATTCACTAAGCAATCTGTCAACCTGATCTTCTTCAATACATCTCAACAAGACTCCATCCATATTTCTTTTAAAAAGAACCCCATCCACCAAAGCATAAGGAATAGACTGCAACTTAAAATATATTCTCTTAGTTCTATCCAATCCATAAGGATACTCGCTAGTAGATAGGAACCTAGCCATGTCTATTGTCCAGGAACTTACAGTTGCTGGTTCAGCAATAGGTTCTACCTCATTCAAGTGATAGGATGAATTCACCTCATCCATTGTAGTTTGAGCTAATTGCTCACATAATTCTCTGCCTCTAATAAACTTAGTGGCCTTGATAGTAAGCTCATATTCCAGGATCTTTGTAACCCAGCTTGCTCTCTTTTCACTGATTTCTATTCCCATTATGTAGTCTCTCACACTAGGATGAGAAACTAATACTTTGATATGGCTATTGGCCAACATATATATCAAATTTTTCAATGCTCTTATAAGGGCAAAAACCTCTTTGTCCATGGGACTATACCTGACCTCATAATCTTTCAACGTTTGACTGAAGAAGGCTAGGGGTTGCTCCATACCTTGGTCATTTTGTTGCATCAGAACAATTGCAATGCTGTTCTCTCCTCCATGGGCATAAAGGACAAAGTCCTTCTTAGAGTTAGGGTTCATGAGGGTAGGAGTCTGGGCAATTTCTTCTTTTATCTTCTCAAAGACATCCTTCCCTTCTTTGGTCCACCTAAAAACAACATCCCTTTTAAGCATTAGGGTCAGTGGTTTGACCAAACTGACACAATTAGGAATGAATTTCCTAACAAAATTGATCTACCCCAGAAATGACTGCAAAGCCTTCTTATGAGTAGGCAGAGGAAGAGAAAGAAGAGCTAAAGTTCTTTCTAGATCTATGGATATCCCATAGTTGGACACTAAATGACCCAGAAGCTTGCCCTGAGAGACAACAAAAATACATTTATTGGGGTTTAGAGATACCCCAAACTCCCTGCATCTTTCAAAAACCTTCTCCAGATGCTCCATGTGATTGTCTCCTCTCTTGGAGAAGACTGTGATATCATCTAGATAAATCAAGATGAACTTGTTGATGAAGCCTTTGAAGGCAAGGTCCATTGCCCTCTAAAAAGTGGCACTAACATTGGAGAGCCCAAATGGCATTTTTGCATATGCCATGGTTCCCCACTTAGTGGTGAAAGTCGTCTTGAATTTTTCCTCTTCCCTCACAAAAATGGTTATAACCAAAAAAACCATCAAGTAATGAGAATCTCTCTGCCCCTACAATAGTCTGCAAGATTTGGTCCATGGACGACAGAGGGTAGTGATCATTCAAGGAAGCTCGATTCAGATCACGAAAGTCGACACACAACCTTATCTCACCATTTGTATTCCTCACTGGCACTAAGTTAGCTACCCAGGTGGAATACTTGATGGGGAAAATGATTCTAGCCTGAATAAGCTTGGCAAGTTCCTTCCTCATCAAAGGCTCAATTTTGGGATTTACAGGCCATTATTTTTGGCAAACAGGTTTGGCATTTGGATCAAGGTCTATGGCATGTTGGGAAACATTAGGGTTGAAACCCTTTAGGTCCTCATAATTCCATGCAAAAACATCACTGCATTTATGAGAAAGGTGATCAAAATTATGTTTTTTAGCATCACAACATATCTTTCCCAATAATAAATCTTTGTCATGGGCGATAGCAACAATTTGATAGTCCTCATTTTTGAATGTGATGTTCTTCTTCTCACCCTTGAATTCATCATCATGGTTGAAAATAGCCTCCAGCGTGACCAAACCCTTGGGCAACTTGTTTGTCTTCAGTTGCATAATCTGATCGTCATACCCCTCTTGCAGCCTAGACTGTGCAGTTGATGAGAACTCAGCTTCATTTTGGATGAAGTTTACAATTTTCTCATTATTGTCAAAAATTTGCCAGTTCACATCATTATCATGGACTCATGGCTGACCACTATCCTGACATGCTGATCAGGGCCTTGAAAGAGGTCTGTAAGGGGAGAAAACTGAGCACCAACTGTTGCTAATTGGTCCGCCTCAGCATTTAATTTCCTTGGGATCACCTGTAGGTTGAGAGCATCAAAACTCTCAAATAGACCCCACACTCTATGTATGTAAGCTCTTAAGAGATGATTTTTTTTGCACATCTTTCCCTAACCTGGTTGACCACTAGCTTAGCATCTCCAAAGATCTCTAGATGTTTGATTTTCTTCTTTTCAGCTATCAACAGGCCATGTACCAATGCTTCATACTCTGCAATATTGTTCGTGTAGGAAAAATGCAGCCTATGAGCAAAATGCAATTTCTTACCGGTCAGAGAGATCGGTGAGACTCCTACACTAGCTCTATTTCTGCTCTTTGCACCATCAAAGAACATTTTACATGGGTCATCAGAATCATCATCTGGTTTAAGTATAGAAGGGACAAAGGAATTCCTTTCATGAATCATGTAGGTGCCCAACCCAGTTGTCCCAATGGTGTTAGAAGGATCAAAATCAAAGTGGTCCCTCGCCCACTCATCAAGAAAAAGATCTGGGGTTGGAAGGGGTGAAGATGTTGTCTCAAGAGACCCTGAATCATCCACTTCTTCGTCATGGATCATGCAATGAGGGTTCACCGAGCTATGGTCATAATTTTCTACATGATAATTTGAAATTGGTTTAGCCTTAATGGTGAACCTTGTGCCATATCTTGCCCTCAGTAGCATGTGGGACCAATCAAAGGAGAGGTAGCCACCTACCTTCGCTGTGAATTCTCTTGACAAGCAAATAGTAAAGAAAGGAGGAAGATCAATGATTGAAATATCTTGACCAATGGTCAAGTTTGGACAAGCATGTAAGGTCAAATTCAGTCCTTTGATCACCCCAACAGTGTTAACAGAAGTACCATCCAGCTACAACACACCTGATGAAACAGGGGTATATTTGATGCCCAAAGCATATGCTATCTTCTTTGGCATAACTGAAACGCTCGCCCCTGAGTCTATCATGCAGTTGTGTACTAGGAATTTCCCAATAATTAGGGACAAATAGAAAGGGGATGGCTTCTTTTTTAGACTTGCCTATTCTTCTCTTGGTTGTACAAGATTGACTGGGCCCTTTCCCTTCTGGAGTATTGATTCAGCTACTGGGAATTGCCTTAAGACTTCTTGCAACAAATCCCTTTGAGAGGGAATCAATAATACATCCCACATGGACACATTCAGGCTTGTCTTTTTCATTTGTTCTACAATGTTCAGAGGAAAAGTTGTTATTTTGTGCATGGAAGGAATCCATGTTCCTCTCTTTGATTGCTCTGTAGCTTGTTTAGGCACTTTTGGACCTGATGGAACCTCTTTTGCAATAACAAGCTTGCTGCTTTGAGTTGCATTTGCAACACTGGCCCCTTTTGCCTTTGGGATATGTTTTTTTGTAATACAACAGGCATGGGGTTATCCTCTAATTGCCTATTTTTGGATCTTGTGTTGTCTGCAACACTACTTACATGCATTATCACACTGTCAATGGGCTGATTAATAACACAGAAATCCTCAGGAGTCCAAAGCATTAGATTGGAATCAGAAGCAACCTCATTTGATACTTTAGGGTTATTATTGATTGCTTCTACCAATGACACTTGCTGAGTGTGAAAACTTTGCACCATTAGGGCTCGTTCTTGTGCTCCAAATGCACAAGTAGATTGATTGTGAGGTTGGTTGCAAGGATAACTCTAATCTGCCTCTTGGGCCAAATTGTTTTGAGTAGGAACCAAGGCCCTAACTGGATTGATAGCCGATATTTGTTGGATGGGTCTAACTGCTTGCACAGGTTGAACAAGGTTATTATTTTGGTACTTATTTGGCTGGTAACCTTGGTTCCAATTATAATTTATATTAAAATTATAACCTGATTCTAGTTCTGGTTTAAAAACTTCCCCTGGTTAAAATTTTGATGAGGTTTAGGGGCGATATGGACGGCTATGGTATTGACTTTGTTAGTCAGATTGGTCACTAGGGTTTTAAAGTCACTCTCTTCTTATGAAAGAGTAGATGTAGAGGCTTTAGGCTTTGGAATGGGAGCAATAATAGGTTGTTGAACATGTGAAGGAAATTCTGGGAAAATGGGTACAAGAGGTCGGGGAGCAATTTTCCCAACCTGTATTAAGTGATTTTCAACCTTCAAGGCTATCTCATATGCATCTAGTAAGGTATCGACACCCATAGATTGCATCATAACAGCTATATCAAAATTTAAAGATCTTAAATAATATAAGAAAACACCTTGTGGAGATGGTCTAAGAAGAGTCAGGATCCTATCCCATGTCCTTTGAAACATGAAGTTGATGTCAATCATCATCTCGCTGGGAGCTCTCTTTATGGTTGTTAGTTGTTACAGCAGAGAAACATTATCTGCTCTTTCTCCAAACTACTTGTAGACTGCCTCTCCTAGCCCATCCCAATTATGTATTGAAACAGGGGTTAAACTCCTGAACCATTGGAGAGCTTTCCCCTTGAAGGATGAAACCATGAGCCTAACAACCACATCTTCATGTTAAATATGGTGAACCGAACATACATTTGATATGTCCTCGATATGTTCAGTAGGTGTAGTAGAGCCATCACCCATAAAGTATGGGATACTCTTTACGGCCAAGGTAGGTATATCATTATGTGTAGCCAAGTTTAAAATACTGCCTCCATTAAGGGCCACAAAGGGCAAATTTATGGCCATATTTGGGATATTCAAATTTATTCTAGGTATACACAAGCCCTTTCTTGAGTATTGAAACCTAACAGGAGGAGGTGTGGACTGAGCTCTTAGATGAGATGGAACAACACTGTTATTTCTTCTTGTAAGAGACCTAGATAACCTAGTTCTTCTTCTTGAAGCAACAACAAGTAGTTCAACAAATTGATAGTTATTACCTCTTGAAGAAGCTCTCGTCTGCACAGACATATAACATTGGACTGATTATAAACCAGGAGCTAGTAGAGTCACCAATTGCATGAAAGTTGTCTATCTAACTGTAAAATACTGAGAATAACACCAAATTCTCAACTTAACTCTTAATTTAGAGCAAAGTGGTCCCACCGGGTGTGCCAGAAACTGTTGTCACTAGGATTTGCACCCTGTGTTGAAGCATTTTTTCTACAACAATCTAGTGAAACATTAGAGTGATTTCCAGGTGTGGGACCCTACAAATGAAATCAAACCTCCAGAGAAGGCTGTTCCTTTCTTTGAACATTAAATTCAGAGCAGACTAAGACTAAACCTAATCTATCTCCGCTGGGGAAAAGGGGAAGTAGGAGAAATCGAAAGGGAAAAGGTGATACACCAAGTTTGAATGCCCTCAAATCAACTATATATGCACAAAATAATAACAAACAATAGATCAGCATACACAAATCACAAACTACTTGCCGAGGTAAAGGAAACTAAATGAAATCCAAAAGGAAAGAAACATTCATAAATGGAGATCAAACAAAAGTATTAACATAGTGTAGAAGAAGTGCATGAAAAGGTAAAATCTTATTGGTTATTGTCAAAGAGGCACGGTTACAGGTGATACAAGACGTGGTTTTTTAGACCAACAACCAACAATAATACATCTGATTTCATGCATTTATAGCATTTTACATTGAGGCGCAATCACCTACTGCCATAAATTCACCCCATGGGCCTGTTAGAAGATATTTCTGCAAAGGTTATGTCTGAATACATCTGTTTTGTCTTTGACATAAATGTAGAAAATATTTTCTCTGAAGTAGATGAGAAACAAATATCTACGTTGAAAAAAGCATCTGATTCATCCACTTGCAACAATAAATGCACAATGACCACCTCCAGCTGGAGCTTAATGTCAAACCTTCAAATTCTGGCTTGTATTTTACCTTATCGGCAAAATCTCTTCTTTGTGAATCATGACCGACCTTTTGATTCCTCTCTTTCCCTTGCTTTTTGAAGATTACAAAAGTTGTCAGAGGTCGAGCCTCGGGCCTTCAGTCTTCTGCCTTCCATGAGAAGGAAGAAGAAGGAAGGTCGGACCCCCAACGCCCAAAACACTTAGAATTATTTTGAAACCTGATGGACTTGGCCACATGGAAACATTTCGCATCAGCTCATTCTTTATCCTTCATTACGTTATTGCCACCACGCGATGCACTTTTGGATTGGAACATTGAAAACAATGGAGATTGGGCCCCAGGCCTTCCATCTTTTGACTTCCAAAAGAAAAGAAGAGAGAAGGAGAAACCTTCAACCTCTGATGCCCACCATACTTAGAGAATTTTTACAAAGGAACAAAGCAGAGTTCAGAGCTGATAAGGATGGCATGACGAAGGGGGAACCTTGAACTCTGAAACTTTGAAAATGCTAAAAACACAAGGAAAACTCAAGATTTTTTGGACTTAGTCAATTTTTGGGGTTTTCCTTGCATTCCTAAAGGGGAAAACACTTAGAGATTTTATGGGTTTGGGCTATTTGGTTAGGGAGCAAAATAGGACAACAGGTATGGAAGTGGATCTAAAACTCCCCTTTGGTGGGAGTGGAGGCCTATAGAAGCCCTAATCCTAGTGAAACTGATTGTAGTTCTGAGAATGGTCTCGAGCCTCTTGGGACTTGCCTTGAATCTTCTTTGTAATATAGGGCTTCTCTACGTTGACCTGTAGGGTCTTGGGATTAGCCATGCAAATAGAACCTGCTATACTAGAGTTTAGGCCTCTAATGAATTAGTTGACAAGGAGCTTCTTGTCTTGAAGGTAATACACATACTAAAGCAACTCCAAAAATTAGCTCTTATATTGTACCACCATGAGCCCTCTATATTGTAAATCATGAAACTCATCAATATGCCACTATGAAAATGCTCAGATAGGTATCTCTCTCTGAACCACTCTAAGAAGGTGTCCCATGACAAGGTGTTGAGCATAAGGTGGTAGTTCTACTCCTCCTGTCACCACCAAGTAGAAGCAATACCCCTCAACAAATAAACTACAAATTGTTCCTTTAGGTTACTCTCATAAGCATGCAACCCAAAGCACTTGTCCAAATTAAGGAGTGATGACTCCACCTCTGCTCCATTTGTTGATCCTAAAAAGGTAGGTGATTGCAAATGTAGCAGCTCTTTGATATGATCTCCTATATCATAAGAATCCCTTAATGCACTTGGTGCATCTTGCTTTTGTACTTGAGGTGGTGGGTTGAGGTGGACCGACTCCACACCAACCTCATTTACATGCTCCACTCGAACACATGGAGGACTCCTACTAAACTTCCTATGCTTTGAAGCATGCTCCTCCATAGTTTGTTGTTAATTCTTAGCATGTGAGGCCTCTATCGTAGGTGGAACCTATCCTAAACTATGGCAATCAATTGCTATAGTGTCTAAAGGATCTGCAGTCCAGGGTCTATCCATGGCTCCCGTTGCATGGACTCTGATGTTGGTGGTGCCAAATGTGTCACTTGAGAATGTGCTACCTTAGTGGTGTAAGCGCAAGCATGTCCTCTCCTAGATATAGGTATCATTCTACATAAAGCAAGTTGCTAATGTTAAACCAACAATGTTTAAACACATGTTCCCAGAGTTCCCAGTGTTGAAACTCAAGCTCTGATGCCAAATGTCATGCCCATATTTACACATGGACAATACACCACGACACAACAATCTTTTTGTGTAATATGTTAATACTTCTATTGCACTACACACAGTAATGGATTCATGCACACTCAATGTTTTTGCAAATGCAACATGTGAAGAGCATGCCATATTACATGAGGAAGGGAATTGTAGACAAGTAGATGATGTAGAATCCTTTCCACACACCCTACGAAGATGTTGGTAGTCTAATCACGATATGTCATCACCTTTTGTGATGCCTTAAGGGAGGATCCTCTATGAGGAATACCCCCTCTAAGTTCCTAGGTGGAAGTGGAGTGGTCACGCCTCCAAGGCGCGACCTAACACCTACAACTAGAAATATAATTTTCTACATATGCAAAAATTAATTGAATGCATAGAATACATTAATTGACTAAGCAATAAACCTTAAAATACAATTAAATTATGACTGCAATAAACTTTATTTTCACAAAGCAATTTGGAATAAAGAAAATATAACTACAATGCAATTTATAACTAGTTGGCTAGCCTGCGAATCCAAGGTCACTAAGTAAACTAGGATTGTAAAAATAAACTCCCAACTAATTATTTAATAATTATTTAACCATTAAATTCAAATTACAACAAAGTCATAACGCTAGAGCAAATGAATCCCATTTATTAATAATTGGGTGATGAATAAAATCGCTAACATTAAATTATTCCCTAGGGAATTTGTCAAAATCCACCTTTAACTACTTTAAAGAAAATGCTCTCTTTCAAAAGGATACTAAGAGGCAACCACTAATAAATTAAAAAAAAAAAACTAATATTAAAACTCGATAAAGTAAAAATACTAAGACATGGCTTAAATATAATTAAATTTAAACATAAAAGTGTCATTAAGGAAAAAAATTAGGGCAACACTAACCTTTGACGCACTTGTTTTAAAGGCAAGTAATCTTCCTCTCCTTTCTCATTTGAACTCTTTATTTTTTAGATTGAGAGAGGAGCAAAGGGGAAAGAAAAACAATTGGGAAGAAGCCATGGAATCCCGATGGAGAAACCCATTTCATTGCATTCTATTTTGGATATTTATTTAAGTAGGTCTATGTTTATTTAACAACATTTTTTTTCTTTATCCTCTAACCCTAACCATGTTTCTTGGATCTTCCTTTCTCTTTATTTTACAGGGGAACTACTAGTTATTTTCCAAGTTTTCAATAGAAAAAGGATGTTGTTTTTGTTGTAGATCAATGCTATTCTATTGTAATTTGTTGCCAATGAGATGACATTTGATAATGGCTATTATAAATATAGACTTATTATTTTTTTATTTGTAAATTTATAGAGGCACGAAGATAAAATTTTATTTAGTTATTTCTACTAGCATAAAAAAACTACAGAAGGGGGACGGTCTATGGTGTGTTGTGGACCCCCCATAGAGGGGTGCCATGACACGCTACAAAGACCTGCACCCACTTTGGGAGTGGGTGGAGTTCCCCACTCCTCAACAACCCAATTGTGGAAGTGGGTCAAGCCCTCCATTCCCATGACAACAAGGAACTTAAGTTTACCTTTTTTTTTTGTTTAAACTTGCAACGTTTGAAACACAATGAGTTTTGTTCAGTATTTAACAGTATATATATATATATATATAAACAATTTTGTTGTTGTGAAAACTAGTTGACTTGCCCAATGGGTAGCAACAAAATGTACCAACAATTAGATAAATCGTTGTGAGGCCAATGATTTTCCTTTGCATTTGAGAGGGGCAACTCCCTCGTATGATGAAATTTTAGATTTTTGAGTACTTTTAACAAGAAAGTATCAAAATGCAAGAAAGGGGAAAACAAGAGAAAATATAAAGAAAAAGAGGAAATTTAATTAAGAACATAAGAAACACAGCCTAGATTTCCAAAAGAGAAAAAGATTATTCAACTATGGAAGCACAAAGTCTTCCAAATTAGACTCCTGAGAAGAATAGATAAAGGAAAACAAATGATAACTAATTAAACATAAGAACAATCATTTTATAGAAAGAATTAATGGCATAAGAACAATAATACTTTTTGAATATCTGCTACATTCTAACTACTGGTAATTATATTTACTGGACTCCTTACAATTAGAAGCCACTACCATCACCATCCCTTGCCTCAGAGATCGGCGTCATCACTACAAAGGATCAGTCCACCTCCTCACTCGACATAATCCTGGTTGCCTCCTTTAAGAAGTCAATTCCACACTTGGCAACCTGTTTACAATTGGCTTCATTCCCTTTAGCAACCGGAATTATGAATGGTATCCATGGTCCCGAATATGTAAGAATAACTTGCGCGGCCACTTCCCAGCACCTGGGTGAAGTCCCAATCCCAGTATAGCCTCCTCTACCACCTTCTGCAATACGCCTCGCCACCTTGCCTTGATAAGCACATTCACCATGGTTTTAATCACATTTTTATCCTCTCCCACATCTAACAACACGTCAATAAACATTGAAGCAATATCCAAGCTCACGCGGTATCTGTAACACCCCTCTATTGAATCCTCCCTGAGGACCATTTTAATGGCATGTAAAACCACAGCTAGATTTGTCCTAAATAATTTTTCAGCCTTTGTTCGGTGATTTTCCCTATGAAAGCTACTTGCCTCCTCTTCGCTTTCAGACAGATTATTGTATCCATGGTTGCAATAAAATTCAAACTGCTATCTCCGCTTAAAGAAACTGTCCAAAACTCCCCACAAAGTGTGTGAGTGACTAGGCCTTCTGTCTTCATCTACTTGATACTTATGCTACTTCTACACACAGTCGAAGTCTACTGGGTGTGCACAATGCTAGAGATGTGATTACATAATCACATGCTCATAGCATTGGTGGAGAGATGGGATGCGGACACCTCTATCTTCCATCTTCCAATGGGAGAGAAGACCATCACTTTAGAGGATGTGTATTGGATCCTAAGGCTATCGATTCAAGGGTGAGCCATAGCTATTGTGGAGCAAAGATTGGTGGCATACATCCTAGATGGATAGATGTATGCCCTTGGTTGTACTATCCCTGGGGATACCTTAGGGAACATTCATCTACAATGGTTAGAGCAAGGTGGGGACATCCCACTAGTCAGTGTGTTTATCACTATCATCACCCTTTGTATAACACCAAACAGATGAGGCACACAGTTGCATGGCAGCCTCGTCCATACCATTAGGGTGATGGAGGAGTAGTGGATAATTTTTACATGGGGTCGGAGCATGCTAATCCACCTGTACCATGATCTGGGATGTTATGTCCATTATGAGAGTTAGAGCCTCGTGACTTGCACCTTACTCCTGTTAGTGTAGGTTTTTTATTCCTTTTCCTAGGGTTTTCCTACACATATTATTAAGCTTACTTAGGTTAATAAAGTGAGTTTAATTAGGTGAGTGGGTAGTTTGAGGTGTCGCCATCCTACAGGGGAGGTGCATTTGCTATCTTGGGAAGATGCTTTTGCTATCTTTGGCCCACTTGGTGGTCACTCCCTATTGGTTGGTTTTGCCACTTCCACCCTCTTCCTAGTCTATATAAACTCATTACCTAGCTTGTATTTTGCATCTCTTGTATGTAATCTAGTTTTAATATTGCAATGCATATTTTGTTGCAACTTTATTTCTAATCTCTTTTGCATGCTTCATTATGATCTTCTCTTTGTGATTTTCTCTAGCTTTCTAGATTTTGGGTAAACACTTGCAAAAGTATGCATAACAGTGAACACTTGCAAAAGTATGCATTTGATTGCTAATGTGCACTTATAGACTTTTCCCTGGCGGCACCAAGGTTAATTCTATCTCAACACATGGAAGCACATTGTGAGTAGCTTTAGGGGTGATTCACATCCCTTGCACCACATTAGAAGATGGTCGAAAGGTCTTAAACTAGGATTGCACAAGGTGTCTAAGGGTATCCGCAATACACTCAAGGTGCATGAGGCCTATGTCCGTGAAATGAGGGGTGTGTCTAATGGTGTGGTGCAAGAGGGTAACCCACTCTCCTCCTTCACTTTGCAAGGTATAAAGTTCTTGCAAGCTTCACCCACACGATAAATTTCTCCCAATGGGAGAGTCTTTTAATTCTCTCCCAAATTTGTATATCCTACCAAAACACGAGGGTTAAGGTTGTCCCCTTGGTGATGAAATTGAAGGAAGACCCCTAGAGGAAAGAATCCTAGGTGTTTTTGATCTCTAGGATCGCATGAAGCACAAGGAGAGAGCATACACATCTAGGATCTTGGGATTGAACAAAGATAACAAGATAGATCAAACCAAGGTTTTTGCTCCCCAAGATTTCCAAATGGTGTGAGGGGAGAGAATACACCTTGGACTTGACCTCAAACAAAGCATATGATGTTCATTGACCTTAGAAAATGAAATGTTCCTAGATTAGTGGAAAAAGATGAGTCCTTCGACAAACGTGCTTGAAACACATGTTATTAGTTAATTATGTGTCTTGGACCAATGATATCTACATAAGGAGATGTCAAACAAGTAGGAGCATGCATGTGATTATCAGATTCAGGGGTTAGAATTGAGAAAACCCAAGAAAAATGATGAAAATTGCCTTCTAAGTAGAACCACCCAAACACAGAGCAAAACTACCCAAGTAGAGATAGGTGATGAAATGTATACTTGACAGGCTTGCAAAGCCGCTAAAATAGGTTATAGAATCGTTGAAGTACATGGAAGACTGTTGAAGTGTGTTTAGGTGCCTAAAATGATGGATTCTGCAAGAAAATGGTCAGTTTTGGACAAAAATAGATGGCTAGAGGAAATTTGAGTAGCGTATCCCCCTATAAAAATGATCCACTGTCAGAAAATAGAATGATGAAAGTGTTAGAAGATGGTAGAAATGAGTTTGGAATGTGTGAAAGTGAAATGACTGTCTGGAAAGCAGAACTACTGAAACAGGGTGCAGAACTACCCAAATAGTCATAGAACTACTGAGGTAGAGTTTGATGTTGGGGATGAAGCCAAGGCCAAAGTAGAAATGCCCCAACAGGGTGCAGAACCACCCAAGCATGCATAGAATCACTGGAGTATTGTTAGAGCTTGGGGATGGAATCATGACTAAGGCAGAATTGCCCCAATAGGGTGTAGAATTGCCCAAGTGTAGGTAGAATCATTGAACTGGGGTGGAAATGTTGAAACAAAGCCTACAACTTGAAAATGAGGTTAAGACAAGAAAATGATGTTAGATAAGGACCCTAGGGAGTCCCATCAGGCGTGCCGGAATGCATACAATAGAAAGTGAGCATAGGAAACAAACCAAAGCAACATTAGCCTATTTCACTTATATCCTTATGTAACCTAAAGATAGAGCAAGAAAGGAATGTAAGCAACAAAAGATGTTAAAACATAAAACTCAAATGCAAACCTTTATTATTTGGATGTGCTCTTGATGTTGGATTGTATGTAGATGGCTCCTCAAATGGACAACATAACATTGCATCTCATAGAGTCTTGAAAATTATAGATTTTTTGGATGTTGGATGAAGGGCTATGATTGATTGGAGAGATCAATGGATGAGGTTGATTGAGAGGATGAGGTTGATTGAGAGGTTTGAAGAGATGAGAGCTTTCCAAGTGACAAGCCTTGGTTGGAGGATGAGGGTTGTCCTTAGATCAAGGCCAAATCAAAGGTAGAAAAGTGGTCTTGGAAGAAGGGGATGATCAAGATTGAAATGGGACCAAAGGACCCTTTGTACAAAGGACATGGCCATGCCTTTGTAAGAGGCCCATGTGGTCTTGTACAAGAGGCCATACCTTTGTACAAGAAGATTTGAAGGGGTTGACTAAGGTTTAGGAATGTGCAAGTAGGGGATTAGGTAGTTAATTAAGTTTAGTCCAATTAGTGAAAAGTGGACAAAATAAGGGGATTAAATAAATAGAAATATTTATTCAATTCATACGATGAGAAATAGATATTAGATAAATAGAAATATTTATCTAATGTTAGACTATAGGAAAGGGACGATAAATGATCATTTATGCTAGGGATAGGTACATATGAATAGTGAATAGTACATGAGTAGTGATTTTGACAATAAAATATTGTTGAATCACTGTTTGAAGGGGAATTAGATGATTAATTGAATAAATGGGGATTTATCCAATTAAAGGGTTAAATGATGTCTTGATTAGGGTTGAATAGCATCAAGATGAAGAGGGGTTGATTTTAGGTGTCTACACAACTTAAGTGTCTTGAATTTCTAGTTCACATGTATTCTAATGCATTTGTCAACAACGAAGATTCACTAGTTATTGAGGAAGTTTCTACACTTTCCCTCTACGCACTAGTCGTCTCCCCAAGGTGCTTCTCAACACCATCCATCTTTAGATATACATACATGTGTATTGAAGAACATAAAAACAAAGGACACAATTACACCACCAAAACAAATTGTACTAGGAGGAACATACCACAATCATGAACCCATCTAAATGTAGAGTAGATCTTCTAAATAAATATATAATAATTTATATAATGTTTATTCAATTATATAAATCAAATTCTAATCATAAATTGTATTATGTAATTGATCATCCTTCATCAACTACCTAAAATGACAAGAACAGAACTAAACTATTCTAACCCTCTCAATTTCATTACAATTAAATTTTTCTCTCTTTATTAAGTCTCGTTTCATCTCTACCATAATATAAAATCTAAATTAAACACTCTCTAATAAACCTTTAAAAAAAAAATCCTATACAAGACACAAGGTAGTACTAAAGTCCAATCCAATCTATTACAAAGTATTAAATTCTACATCCAGTACATTATTAAAATCTTTCATTTCATTTCTATCCCTGGTTAAGTCAACCACAACCACAACCACCCTTTTATAGGTAAACCCCTCATACTCAAGTACCATATTCTTCGTTAAACTCAAGATTCCGTGATCCAAACACCACCTGTTCAGAGCGTGCAGTGAGTAGATTCCATAATAGCACAGTAATTGAAAGGTATGAGAGAGGAAGCATATACGTGTTGCAGAAGGGCAGTATTACTCCTACTGCCAATATATTATGGACTTCTTTTTTCTGAATTTCAGATCACCTATGGATGGACTGACCAAGGGGTAAACAATAAAATATTTTACCTTATGAAATTTATAGTAATAATAATCTCGGCTGATTTCTAATTCATCTTCATCCCCTGTCAGATGTGCACAGGTGGCGATACTGGGAATGAATGGCCATGCACGGATTACAAGCTTTCCTCAAAGCTGTTAATTAAAGGAGGAACTGTAGTTAATGCTGAGAGCCAGCAGGTGGCGGATGTTTATATTGAAGATGGTATTATTGTTTCAGTCCAACCCAACATCAAGGTTAGTGAATCTCACTAATGGGTATGAAGGAATCCAAATCATCTGCAAGGATATCTCCATTTGAAGGGAATTTTTGAAGTCTTTTATTGCTGCCCCATCAGCTTCTAGTTTAGGGTTGATATGCCAAATTTTCTTGACCGCTTTTTTATTCGTTTTAATAAATGAAGAAATTTCAATTACAGTAGTAGTTATTATAAGTTAATTAGATTTTCATTTCATCCTTAATACATAACATACAAGACCTTTCTATATATTATAGATATATTTTCACACATAATATTGTGTTTAAATCAAATTGGCCTATATGACTTTTGCATCATTCAGGTATATAAAAAGTTACATATCTTTTCACTTTGTTGTACAGAGTATTGTTCGAATTGCTTTTGTTTTTATCGCTGTTCCTCCAATCATCCATGCTTGGGAGTTGTTCAAAGGTAGAAGAGTCATCATTATGATCCGTATCGATATTACTCATGTTTCTCCTTGTTATAGTGTGCCTTTAAATGTGTCCATAACGTCCTGCAAAAGGAGAAAAAGAGATAAGATGGTATCCATTACTTTACATTGGGATGAAATAGAGACGAGACTAAAACTTCTTTATAATATCTTTTCTATATTTTAATATCATGGAAATGAAGGTACCCAAGTAAATATGATTCTTGTAAGTTAGAAGTTCTTGAATATTATTTGAATGATGAAATTGGGTGAACTTATTTCTCACAATATTACAGGCAGGGCAAGTTAGAAGAAAATGGTGTTCATCCTCAACTCAGTTTGTATTGTAAATTTTACAAATTTGCTCGCCCCAAGATGTTTTTGGGTTAGTCCATCTAGTTTCAGTGTGTAAGTATATCTATGTGTATACATGTATTATACAAACATGTGTGAATATACACATACACATATACATACATTACTTTGGAATCTGGTCTGTCATAGTCCTAGCAATCACCACCTACTTATCACTCAATCATAGACTTGAACAACTTTGAATTGCTTCACTGAGAGACCCAAGAGTTGCTATGGTGTTTTTTTCCTTTGGTAGTTTTTATGTGGATCTGCCATATAATTAAGATTCTGTTGACTTTAAGAATAAATTTGAACTATGATGCTCAGTTTTTTGCCTCCTGATTAACCTTGGGGTCTTGTACTTACCAGCTCAATTGAAGTCTTCACTTTGATTCACTAAGGTTACAAGGTAAGAGAATGCACTTTTTTAATCTGGGTTGTGGTTCATTCAGGAGTATGCCTCACTTGGACTGGAATAGATCCTCTATTACAACCATTGAGTTTTGCTCCGGGTTGGCTTGGGTGCCCTATGTATATGATAAAATGTGGAATAAACAAAGGACAAATGCATGCAAATCAGTTATCTATTCTACATTAATCAACACATTTAATTGAGCTAAGACTTGCATACAAAAGGGTGAGAAGAGGACAAGAATCTCACCATACAAAACCTTGTTGCCATAAGGGATGTGCTTAAGATGGTTTGATGTTGTTGTGTTGAGATGTGGTTGTTCATTCCATCAGCATGACCTTGCTTTACATCCAATCTTGTTCTTGAAAATGGCTTGTGGAATGGTTGATTTATAGATTTGGATTTAAGAGGATGGATGGATGAGATTTGATCTTGTGTGATGGACGGATAGGGTTGATCCATTCTCAAGGGAGAATTAGAAGCCAACAAGTGGCATGCCATGATTGGTGCACATGGTTAGGGCAAGGATCGAGAATAGATGGAGGGTGAGGATTTGCTTGACTTGGATGGAGGGATAGGATTGAAAAGGGCATTTTGGAGCCATGTGCAAGTGTGGAGCCTTGTTCAAGGTTGACTTGGTTAATTTGGATTTGGGAATGTGCAAATGATTAATTAGTTGGTTAAACTAGGTTTATTTAACCAACTAATGATGAGAGAGATTTTAGGATAAATTAAATAAATATTATGTATTTATTTAATTTTTTGAGGAATGATAAGGGAAGACGATTGATTTAATGCTAATTTATTTAATTAAAGTTGAGACTTCAGAAGAAGGGATGATTGATTAGTTAATTAAATAAATAGTTAAAATTTATTTAATTAATGTTGGAAGAAAGATTGGATTTATTAATTAAATAATGTGACTTATTTAATTAATGTTAAGAGGATGATGAAATTAGATTGGTTAATTAAATAAATATGACTTATTCAATTGATGCTAGAAGGGGAGATGCTGGATGAACTTGGTGCAATGAGGGTTGTTTAGTGTGATGCTAGGACATGGTGAGATTTAGGCGTCTACACCTTGAACTGGAATCCTTTGGGGGCATTAGGAACTCTATACTAAAAAAGCTGTTATATTATGAATTTATGATATAAAGCAAAAATGATTCTCCATCACATACCATAATTTGAAAGATGAGCATAAAACATGAATCAGTACCAAAATCAAGGTCTATAGAGCCATAACAAGTAGCCAGTTATATGCTAAACAGTCTGATTCAGTGAACCCAAACCTGAACTGGATCCAGATCCGGGCATGCCCCCTGACGAACCAGCCACTTAGCATATAACTCTTTAGCATTCCATTTTTTTTCGCATAACTGAAGAGATGTAGACTATATATTGCCATACCATTTAAAGAAATTGGCTTGTCTTTGGGTGTATGGAACTGAGTAGTACTATCCTGTTCTTGACACGTTATCTGTATTAAGTATTCAAGGCTTTTTATGGGCATTTTTAATTATCATTTTTCCTAATTTTTTTTATTTTTGTGGGATTTGACCCATGAGAACTTTTAGGTCATCTTAGGACGATCTCTATAAGTAATCATTTACACTAATGATATTTTATGTACTCATATTTGTTGGTAATAATTGCAAAGAAAGGGAACCCAATTAGCACATAAGCACCTCTGAATATCTGTAAATTGTTCTCTAGTGTACAGGATCTGCTCTGCTGCGTAGGATTTGAGAATTCCTGTTTACTGCGGTGCAGGTAAAAAAATGTAACAGTTCTTCTGCTAAGCAGAGGAATTTGTGATACAAAAAAATAGTGGGATAGCAAATCATTGAATCTCCTGAGAGTAATCACCTTCCAAGATAGCAGTTCTCTATTCTATCTTAGAAATTTTGAATGCATTCCTTAATAGTGCAAAGGAAAGAAACCATGATCTAGTGGTCCTTGCCTCGAGAGGAAGGAAGGAAGGGAGACTACTTTAATATTTGCATGATCTTGGATCAAGTGGAATGCTTGTTAGTAACTCCAACAGTTATAACTCCATTAAAATAAGTATTGTGAATATTTGGGTGATTATCCTGCAGCCTCTTCTAGAGAATACATTTTTGAGAGAACTTCAATTATTCCTTCTTCACCTCTGCATCTTCTAAGTGTGAAATCTTTTCAGGTTTAAAGCCATTTAAGGGAAGTATTGGATGATTTACATAGACCCAACAATATTCAGGTTTTGACCTATTTGAAAGTACAACACATTAATGCTCATTTAATAAAAAAACTCAATAATTCGTTGAAATATTAAAAAGTTTGCAAAGAGAAGTGGTACACCTATGACAAGTCCACCATTGCAGGAAAATTGGTGCCTTTGCTCAACCTCCTTGGAAGTAAACTGGACAATACAAAACTAGTGAAAATCCCTCGCTTTTTTGAGAGGAGTGCAGCCACGTGTTTATGAATTTTAAAATACCAATTTATGTTGAGATAGTTGGGAGCTTCTCTAGAAGCAAATGAGTGTCTATAGGAGAACCGCATAGCGAACATTGAATATGGTTTTCTCATAAGTTGGTTCCTTAGGACCATATGAATCTGTAGCATTTTGTAAAGTGCAAAGAAACATACTGTAGCTCCAAAAGGACCAAAACAAATGACCTTTAGTTGTGAAAAGCTTATGGTCACACAAATGCACATCTCCATATTAAAATAGAATACATCTGACCACAAAGATGCAGCTGATTTCCTTTTAATGGAGATCATCCTCTTATCCTCTGCAAACAAGTAAAGTCCATGCTCTCTTTGAGAATAGAAGCAACAATATTTCCATGCAAAACCACACGTGCACAAAGGGTCAAGGTTGGAGAGTGAGTTTCCTCAGCTATCATACCATGATGAAATATAATGATATTCCATGTCTATATAGGCAAACATGACACAATAAGAAAAAGAAAAATAAATTCACATGATTTAAGAAAGTTACTGAGTACCCACATATTAATATTCACAATAATATCTCTAACAATGCACGATACTGTAATATGTATTATGAGTTATGAGAAAATCCCCAACACACATATATACACATCTGGTTATGGACGCTGACTTAGTGTTCCCTCTAAATGAGTAGCTATTGAATGAATGAATGAAGAATTTTAATAACGTCCACAAGGCCGGACCCAGTAGTCGCACACAGCCCCGTTAGAAATGGAACAGCAGAAACATCAGCCCACACACCCCCTAAGTCACCTGCCCCTCTTTCTTGAGATCCTCCCTTTTGCTGTGCAGTTTGATCACGAGGTTCGCTGTACTACACAACCTTGCCTCTTCAAACAAGGTGCCAAGGTTGGTGACTTTCAAAGCGTCGCCATAATTGGAACGAATGTCGTTGTAAGCCTCGCACTCCAAGAGGAAATGCCGTTCCGTTTCCACTACGCCTTTGTTGCAAAAAAGGCATATTCTCTTTTCCCACTCCTCTTTAGGGGTTAGCCATCTACCTGTTTCACACCTAAGATGGTGCGAGATCGTTCTAAGTTGAGCAATCAGCATTTTTGCTTTCCACTTAATATCTGCTCCTATATAAACTTTTTCTTCATGATCACCCGTGGGGTTAAATTCTTTGATATAGTAATCCTCTTTACGGCCCATTTGTTTTGTCCACATGGTGTACTTGAATTTTTCTCTTACATATTTTTTTATTTCTTCATTAGTATTTGGACAATCTTGTATACTAATATCCCACTTCTTTATTCATTTGTCATTTTGTTTCCTCCAAGTGTTCTTTCTTCTAGTTAACTCTTCCTCCATAATTAACCTAGGCCACCGGTGGCCCTTCATGTTTTGAATCTTTTTGAGGTAGCTTAACAACCGAACCATCGCTGATGCCTCTAAGGGGAAGGACCTCGTTTTAGCTAGTAAGATCTCATATGGGACAACATTCTTGACTTTGAGACTGCTAATGATGAATTCTTTTTATCTGCTTCCGTTTCTGATCTAACATACTACTGCCCTAGATTTCACACCCATATAGGATCACTGGAGTAATCGGCAAACCAAAGAGCGTTCTTTTGGTCTTCCAATCCCATAACTCCGCAATCCTGCACCTATTTTGAAGAGAGTACAACGCTTTCCAGCCTCCTTGAATTCTTTTTGCTCTACACGTTTCGCAATTGAGCTTGTAGTGGAAATCAAGCCTGAGGTACTTGTACTCCTTGACTATCTCCAATGGGTTGCCTTCAAAAGTAAAGTTAAATTGCTTCTTTTTCTTTTCAAAGAGAAGATCATTACTTTGGTTTTGCTAGTGTTCACCTGCATCCCAACCTCATGACAGAAAGTTCTCTCAAGCTATTGGCAGCTTTGGAGATTAATATGAGGTCATCTGCATAAAGAAGCAGTTTTATAACATACTTAGCTAGCTGAATCCCCTCCCCACTAGCTTTATTTATCCATTCTTCTAATTTATCAATTTAAAGTCCAAATAAAGTTGGGGAAAGTGGACAGCCTTGCTTGACGCCTATATCGCTGCCAAAACACTCTGACATTCCATCACTAGTTTTGATTTTAGCCTTGACTTGCTCATACAATCTATGGACAGCAGCTCTAAGCCCATCCGGAACCCCCAACTCCTTCATCCTATTCCAAAGTTTGTTGCAAGGAATCATGTCGAAGGCTTTTTTAAAGTCAACAAAGTAGCAAAAGGCCTCGTCCCCCTGGGTGTTCCATATTTTTTCAATCAAGAACCTAAGTGTAGCTCCATGATCAATAGTAGAGTGCTTCGGTCTAAAACCAGCTTGACCCTTAGCTCTTTTTCCCTCTTTTTTTGCCCACCTGCTGATTCTGCGCCCTACCATGCTTCCGAAAAGTTTACCAAGAAGGGGGTTAACCATGATAGTGCAATAATTTGACGGGTTATTGATATCCCCGCTTTTGAAGATAGGGATAACCACGCTAGTCGTCCACTCTTTCGGGAAGCCCTCTTGGATGACCATATTGAAGATGTGCTTGATACGAGGTGCAAGGACCTCCATACCCCATTTTAAGTGCTCAACATGCAGCCCATCAATATCCTGAGCTTTTCCACTTGCCAACTATTTTATGCCTTGAATGACGTCTATAGTGGTGAAGAGTTTAGTACCCGCATAGATTATAGGGGGTCTATGTTTATCTTGGTTTCTTTCATACAGCAGCTTCGCATATTCAAGCCATTGATCTCCTGTGATATTGTTTTCTGTTTGTTTTTTCTTTTGACATAGTTCTTTCTAGAAGCTTTTAGGACTGTTTTTTCCAAGGGCAATCAGCTCTATTCTTCTGCTATTCACATACTTCTCTTTCTTATTTCGTAACATCTTTTCGTACTCCTTATGCTCTTTGTCCATACCCCATTTTCGCAGATTTCTTTTTGCTATCTTGCATTCCTCGTCGAACCATGGGTTTGCCGGGAAAGTATTTTTTGCTCCTCTCTTGGCCCTAGCTCTCTTACACCCATTTAAGGCCTTGTGCATTAGGGGGATCAACATGTTCTCTCTTACATAATGATTCTTTATGTTAGCTGTCTTTTTCTCGCGATCCTTGAAAACTTGTTTGATTCCAGCTCTAAAGATTTCCTGATTCTCTTGATTTAGGAGGATTTTGCCTTGAGGGGTTGCCTTCTTTTGGTTAAATTGGACTTGTTCTTCCTGCTGTTTACTTATGTGAATGTGCAACTTAATATGAATTGGATTATGATCTGATTTCAGCTCTATGGCGTTGTCCCCGATCACAACCTCCTCCAACTTTGAGGTGTAGCTTTGCGAGCAAATGACATAATCTACAACACTTTGGCCGTTGTATGTTTTGCAGGTGATGCTTCCTGATTCTAGCCATGCTCTCATACCGTTGCAGATGACCATGTTGTAAGAACTACAAAGCCCCAATAGTTCTGCCCCGAAGTGCGAAACCAAGCCCTTATTGTCTTGTGAGACCCTGTCCCAATGTCGATCACTTTCTTCCTCTAACCATAGAGGGTTATCCTTCTCTATGTTGCTGTTTTTCAGATTAAGGGTTGAATGTTTGCAGTTCTCGCATTAAAGTCACCAATTATTACCACTTCTCCCATGTTACTAAAAACAGAATTGTCTTTTTTAAGCACTGCATATGGATCTTCTCGGTCTAGATTCCTTTTCTTATAAAATTTTGATCCCTTTGGAGTGAAGTAGCATGCTGCCATCCTTGTCGTGACTTGATTTTCTATAATTTTAAGCCATATGAACTGCTTGTTTGGATCTTCTTTCTCCACTTTTACGAAGCTGCCCCACTCTTTATTTAGGACTGCTACTCTACCATGCCCCTTGCCACTGTCAGTTCTTTCATTCCACACTGAAGTCTTTTTATATCCCTCAAATTCCGGAATTTTACATCCATCATGTTCGTGAGTCTCAATAAGGATGATAATATCCTTACCCTCGGCTATGGGCCCTAGTCCAGGTCCTCTTCTCCACGGATACCCTCTACAGTTCCAACTTACCACTGTCAAATACTCCTGAGGGGGCCCCGAATTCCTATTTCTTGTATGCCATTCTGTCGCCCATTTGGGCTTTGCCATTTTGTAGCCAAGCCCAATTTCCTGCATCTCTAGCCGCCTTTACTTTTTCCCATTCTTTCCGCCTTTCTTCTTGTTGCACTATTGTTAGGTCCTCATCAATGTAAAGTTGTGTACCTTTAAGGAATCTTTTATTCCTTATTATCATGTTTTTGTCCTCTATGTTCCTCAAGGTGACTCTCACGTGTCTATTTTTGCCGCCTCCTATCCATCTTCCAATTCTATTTGCTTGTTGTATGATTCCTGTCCAATGTATTTGATCCTTAAAAAAGTCTCTTGTCAACTCCTTCGTCACTTCCTTCTCACCATAAACTTTTAGTCCGTTTATGATGATATTGACAGCCCTATCATTTCTGTCCTTCTCTTCTCTTATTTGCCTTCTGACCTGTTTTTCTATGAGTTCCCTTTGCGTGTCCGAAGGTCCTTTCACTACTTGAGACTAGGATTTAGCCTCCTCTATTTGTTCTCTTAACTGTTTTTCTTTTATCTCCATGCTGGCCATCGCTGATTGGATCTCTTTTTTGTGGCAATCAGTGCTTCCTTCCACCACTTTTATCTTAACTTCTTCTGTTTTCCTTTGGTCTATTAGCTGCCTTATTTCTCTCAGCTCTTTCTCGCCTCTTGCCATGTTATTTTGTAGGTTATTGACCTGCTCTTTAAGCACTTCATTTTCCCTTATTAGTATCCTCTTAGCTTCTATCACCTCTTCCACTTCCTGTCCTCGACTTGGCTTCTTTTTTCGAGGGCTTGAAGTCTTTTTTTCAAGATCATTAGCTCACTAACATACAACTCTAAGGACCACATTAGTGGTGTCATATTGGGGCTATAAATATCATTGTGGTCTTGGATACCTTCATCCCTATCCTCAGTACCTGCTGGTTGGTTTGTGTCTGTGGTTTTCTTTGAATCTATTTCTTGTTACATGATGCAAAAACTGAATAATATATTGCAGAATTAGATATTTACAATGAGGAGTGAATGCTCTATTTAAAGAGGTTACATTCTAAGAATAGACTGACAGCTTGTAAAAAGCTACAGCTAACAAAGCATAACGAAAGAGGGAAACAAAACCTATCTAATAGGAAAGACAGATTGACCATTATAGAAACTAACTAATTTATTTTAATACCCCCCCTTAATGGTCAATTTCCTAACTATACCAAGATGCCCTCCTAAATGACAAGATTTGCAGGTCGCTTGACCATGAACAAAGGCAGATAAAGGGCACAGAGCCCAAAACAAAAAAACCCGAGCACGGATTTTAGGGCACAAATCCAAGGAATCCGAAGAAGCAGAATAACCGCCTGCCAAACACAAATCGCTTGATCTAGCTGGTGACAAGAAGGGACTAAGCGCTGTAAGCGCAGAACAAGGAAGCCCTCAAAGCTGCGAACCACGGCGAAAAGGCAGAAAATTCTCCAAATACGACGATTAGGCAAAAACATTTGCCAAACAAGTCATTGAAAACAGAAAACGGGACCCCATTCACAGGGTTACGGAACAGGAACCAAACTTTGATGAGATCCTGTAGAGAATACTGAAAAAAATTTGTTGCTGTTGAACTTCTGACTGCTTTTGAACCAGGATGCCATGTTTCACGTTTTCCGAGACACGAAAAGATGGATTACAAACTGATGGCATGAATGTCGAAGCAGATATACGGCACAGAATCAGAACCCTTGCACCGGTTACGAAGCACAGATTCCGAAAACACCGAATAAGTCTAAAACACAGATACCGAGGCACAGATCTCAAGATAAATCCGAACACGGATTTTGAGATAAAACGGAAAGTACAAATATTGCTTGTGTTAAGCGCTGCATGCAATGAACCAAAGGCAAAACATGAGGTTTCCAAAGGGTAGTCTCAAACCACGAGCCAATAGTGACCTCCAGATTAAATTCACCACCACCAAAAGGATTATTGCGACCCTCTAGGAAAGAAGCCTTAGAGATTAAAAAGGCCCGATCAAAAGAAATCCGAGAAGTTTTCAAAAAATGAATCCCGCCAAAGACAAGTGCTTGAACCATTGGGTCAACACGAACTAAAATTGCTGCTAACGAACAGAAGAAAAACTGACGCATCCAAAGAGGGTTTCAGGAGTCTGCAGGAGGTCGCGTCCTCCAGAAGGAACCATATGAACAAACGGCGACCATAAAAGATTACTGTCGAACACGGCACACACAACACGATTTAGCAAAAATGGTGATTAGGAAAAGTCAAAAATGATCGCTAAATGACCACTGAATCCCGCTAGAAGTGAAAATTGAAGCCAGCTACAGAAAACTTTACGATCCAGTAAACATAATATCACTAATGTCTGCCTTCAGGAAATAACCTGATCATAGGAACAGAAAACTGCCGAAAATGCAAACAGCATCTTCCAGAAACCTTCGACCACAAATGCAAATACGGATGGCGAGTTTCATGGGCGCTAGTAACAGATCCGTTGAAAACAAGATCGCGACTGAGGGTTTTTTTTTTTTTTCATAAAGCAGCGACTAAGGAACAGAGTCACCAAAGTCCGCGACAAAGGCAAAAGAAAAGCCTCAACCACGATCTAAATGCCCATCCAAACCGTGAGCTCAGAGAAACTAAGAAAAAAACGGCACCCATAGAAAAAAGAAGAATCGCGATTTTAGGGAAAGGAAATCCGTGATTTTCAGGAGCAATATCTTGAAAAAGACCGCCAGAAAGAACAAAACGCAGAAACCCACGTTGAGGAATGGGAAATGCGTGCAAAAAATCGCTCCTAGAAAGAGCGCGACCTCCAGGGATCAGAGAGGACAGAAATTAAACCGAATAGGAACCGCCGTAGAGAAAATAAAAAAACTCGATTCAGAACCAGAACCGCGTCCGTACGACGTACGGAGGAGCCCAAACCTGGGGCTCTGATACCATGTTACATGATGCAAAAACTAAATAATATATTGTAGAATTAGATATTTATAATGAGGAGCGAATGCTCTATTTAAAGAGGTTACATTCTAAGAATAGACTGACAGCTTGTAAAAAGCTACAGCTAACAAAGCATAACGAAAGAGGGAAACAAAACCTATCTAATAGGAAAGACAGATTGACCATTATAGAAACTAACTAATTTATTTTAATATTTCAGAATGAAACGCTGAATTCTCCTTTTCCTTTCCTTTATCTTGTTCATTTTGCTCTTCTTGCTTTTGCTGATTTCCTGCTGTATCTCTGAAGGTCTTAAGTGCTGTTTTGGGATAGATAGTTGTGAATTTTCTCTTTCTTGCATGCTTCAGGATTCTGGTTTTTCTGCGCCTTAGTATCCCATTGTATTGTTTCTCATTTATGTAAACACACTGTTCTCCTGCTCTTGAAAGGTTAGCATGAGGGTACCCTACCGTGTAAGCCCACGCGTCACTAGTTGCTCATGCATGAGCAATAAGACTAGGATACAACAGATTTTTTGAAGGGTTCGTTGGGAAGTGCGATGAGAGGTTAAAAGGTATTATAAAACCCCCTTGGGTTATCCTCTCTCCCATAGGCCTCTGAGTATGCCTACTGCCCATAACTTGCACTATAGTTTCTTCCTTCCCTGTGTTACCCCCCACTGGGATTGAAATTTCCGTCTGTGACGTATTAAATGAAGTTTCGTGCCCCACCCAAACCTCTTTTGGATCTCCCAAGTCTGCCGGGTCATTATTGTTTCCTGTGAGCCCTGCCATAGGGTCCCACCCCTGTTTGTCTCCTGGTTTGATATTTCGTTTGCTCTGCAGAGGACCCCACCTCAAGCTGTCGCTTATTTATGCTTTATACTTTGGGTTAAGGTTTGTTTTTTGTTTTGCACTTTTAGAAACCCCGTTTGCAGTTTTAAACCTCCGTTTGTGTTGATCTAGTAAAACCCCCGTTTGTAGTTTTAATCCCCTGTTTGTGAAAATGCAGAACTTTTTAAAAGTTTGCTTGTTTGCAATTACAGGACAAGGAGACACTGCAGAATAAAATAAGAAACTAAAAAGCAACCGGCCGGGTGGGGTGCACCTGGTGTTTGTTGTTGCCGACCCGACCAAAGTCTCAAAAACTTCTCGTCGCTGCTTCTTCTGCTAGGTGTTCGTTGTTTCCCGTTGCTAATGCCAGGTTTTCCCTAGGTTTCATTTGTTGTTTCCCGTTGTTTCTGCTAGGTTTTCGCTAGGTTTCATTCGCTGTTCCTTCCCTCCCTTTCATTCATGAGTAATTCACTTATTAGTGGGATAAAGTGAAAGCCTGCTAAATCATCCTCTAGCCATGAAAGGTCTCCATGTGTCAACAAGCCAAGTTTAACACCCCATAATACTGATATAAAAGTATGCATAAGAGCTGGTTAAGAAGTTTAAGAGGGCAGAATGCAAGCCATACTCTATACCTAGGGATACATGACTGAAGCATTTTGCTGATTCTAATTCGTAAACAAAAAAAATCAATGTACAAAGTTGTTGGTAGTCTAATTTACCTCATTCAACCAGGTCAGATGTCAGCTATGCTGTACCAAAGGTTTTTCACTGGAATTTGGCCAAAAAAAATTTGGAATATATTAATGTGACTCTTAATGTGTCAACAAGCCGACCCGACCAAAGTCTCAAAAACTTCCTGCCGCTGCTTCTTCTGCTAGGTGTTCGCTGTTACCCACTGCTAATGCCAGGTTTTCGCCAGGTTTCATTCGTTGTTTCCAACTGTTTCTACTAGGTTTTCGCCAAGTTTTCACCATGTTTCATTCGATGTTCCTTCCCTCCCTTTCATTTATGAGTAATTCACTTTATTAGTGGGATAAAGTGAAAGCCTGTTAAATCATCCTCTGGCCATGAAAGGTCTCCATGTGTCAACAAGCCAAGTTTAACACCCCATAATACTGATATAATAGTATGCATAAGAGCTGGTTAAGACGTTTAAAAGGACAGAATGCAAGCGATACCTATACCTAGGGATACATGCCTGAAGCATTCTGCTGATTCTAATTTGTAAACAAAAAAATTCAATTTACAAGAAGGTTGTTGGTAGTCTAATTTACCTCATTCAACCATGTCAGATGTCAGTATGCTGTACCAAAGGTTTTTCACTGGAATTTGGCCAAAAAAAATTTGGAATATATTACTGTGATTCTTAATGTGTCAACAAGCCGACCCGACCAAAGTCTCAAAAACTTCCCGCCGCTGCTTCTTCTGCTAGGTGTTTGCTGTTTCCCGCTGCTAATGCCAGATATTCGCCAGGTTTCATTCGCTGTTTCCTGCTGTTTCTGCTAGGTTTTCGCCACGTTTCATTCGCTGTTTCCCGCTGTTTCTGCTAGGTTTTCGACAGGTTTCATTCGCTGTTCCTTCCCTCCCTTTAATTCATGAGTAATTCACTTTATTAGTGGGATAAAGTGAAAGCCTGTTAAATCATCCTCTGGCCATGAAAGGTCTCCATGTGTCAACAAGCCAAGTTTAACACCCCATAATACTGATATAGAAGTATGCGTAAGAGCTGGTTAAGAAGTTTAAAAGGGCAGAATGCAAGCCATACTCTATACCTAGGGATACATGACTGAAGCATTCTGCTGATTCTAATTCGTAAACAAAAAAAAATCAATTTACAAGAAGGTTGTTGGTTGTCTAATTTACCTCATTCAACCAGGTCAGATGTCAGCTATGCTGTACCAAAGGTTTTTCACTGGAATTTGGCCAAAAAAAATTTGAAATATATTAATGTGACTCTTAATGATGGAATTTCTTTTGGAACAAGTAAACACTTAGGATTGAAAGTTATTTAGATTTTGAATGGCCCAGATCTGTTGATGAAAAGAAGTCAACATTTTGGCTATATTTTTAGCCTTTAAATAGGTGCTATTCTTGGTCAAACAAGAAGCAGTCCACTGTAGCTCTATGTTCATAGAGGCCAAATACAAAGCTGCAGTAACAACAATCTCTAATGCTGTTTGATTGAGAGGTTACCTATTGGTTTGCAAATACAATAGATTTAGCCTACAATCCTGCTTTGTGACATTTAGAATGTGTTGAAGCTTGTGAAAGGTAATATTTATCTACATACAAGACACAGAGAAGCGCAGCATCATTTTGTTTATACATTCATTGAAGTTGACTTGCAGTTTTTTTGTGACACAGTATCATGCTGAAGACATCTTCACCACAATGTCTGGTTGATTCATGCTTTCGAATTCAGAGATATAGTTGGCATTTTAAAGAGCATAAACAATATGACCATTAAAATGGGTTGTTAGTGTAATTTTTCATTGAGGGCCATAGTACTTATGTAATTATCTAACAGAAAATATAAATAGTAGGTGATATTATGTTTGAAAATTAATAAAGTCATTTGATAAGATATGTTATGTCTGTCATTTGTATAGTTCATAATGGCACTTGTCTGCCTCTTTGGATCTCACTTAAAAACAACTCCTTTCATACTATCTATTCTTCCAGTCTCATGCATCTTTTTCTACATTCCTCTTTTGTGGATCCCACTCTTATTTTCAAGGCATACAAGACATGTATAAGTAAACAAATCATGACAGAACATGAATGGTTATGGGCGGTGAAAAAACAATAAACTGGGAAGCAGATTGGCAAAATAACAGGAAGTTATCAGATACAAAAAAAGAAAAAAGATTGAACATTTTACCTTCTTTAAATTTCATCAATGAAATTGATGTGATTTGTCTCAACACATGCATTGTTTGTTGTCTCTTTCTTTAACATTTACAAAGGCACTAGTTATGTCTAGAAGTCACATACTCATTACTCATCAAGGATTTGGGTTTGTTCTTGTTGGGTGTAATAAACTCAAGGAATCCTTAAATGAATCATTCCATGGTTCATATTTATATAGCAATTATATGCATATGGTGTTGTCAAAATCACAAAAGTTAGCATGGAATGAGTCTTCAGACTTTTGTACTTTGTTTTTTATGTTTTCTTCTAAAGAATGTCTGTTAAACTCACAGGAACATTGTATTATCATGAATCATTCAAAACAAAAGACCATGGAATCTCAATGATCACTCACAATTGCAGTTGTTGGTTTATGTTTATTCTTGTACAACATCATTCTCTTCTGTGCTCATCTATTTAAAGAAATGTATTCATGTTGCATGCTGTCAAAATTGTGACTGGTGTACCTGAGGTCATTCCTGTTATGTGACCTCCTTTGGTAGAGTTATTACACATAAGTGTTAAGAGTTGTTCAATCTACCTTGAATCTTTATTATACACTTTCATATTTTCCAATAGTGTTTAGCACCTCTGTATTGGATCTACCACACCATTGTAAACCTATTGGGAATGCTGTCAACATAGGATAAAATAATACTCACATAAGAAATAGTCCTTTTATCTTAAATTGGACTACAGGGATTGGATACAGGTTTCCTATTTTTTTGTTTTTAACATCTACTCATCACACTAGAATATTTCATTTTATCGTTGATCATGGCATTGGTATGGTTGACATGTTTTACTAATTTGTGATCCGGTGAGAAATTATTATTATAATTGAAAGGAAACATAGTTGTATATGTTTCTGAACTTGTTGCACTTCATGGTAAGGTTAATTATTGAACTTGCATGAATCTTTTTACTCAGGTTGCAGATGAAGTACGTGTCCTTGATGCTACTGGTAGATATGTCATGCCAGGTGAGAGAGAACATGGCGGTCTTAAATTTAAAATTGACAAAGCTATTATTAGCAGTGATTCCTGATCATAGTAAAAAGTCTTTTAAGAGTTTTGTTGTCTTTTACAGTAGCCACCATTATTCTTACTACAGATCATGTGCTTTTTGTGGTACAAAACAGGTGGTATTGATCCCCATACACACCTGGAGATGCCATTCATGGGCCAAGAGTCTATTGATGATTTTTTTACTGGTCAGGCAGCTGCATTAGCAGGAGGAACAACAATGCATATTGACTTTGTGATCCCAACTAATGGAAACCTTACACATGGCTTTGAAGTCTATGCAAAGAAGGCAGAAAAATCTTGCATGGACTATGGTTTTCATGTAGCTGTTACAAGTTGGAATGAAGATGTTGCCAGAGACATGAAAATGCTTGTTAAAGAGAAAGGTCAGGTTTTCTAAGTTTATGAGATCTGAAATGTAGACCTAGAATGTATATTGTAGTAGTCAAAGGCTCAGAACTATCATTTTGAGAATGAGGCTGTCTAAGGATGATGGCTTTTGATGTGTTTATCTTGATAACTTAGTGGAAATGTTTTTGCCTTGGCAGGTATCAATTCCTTCAAATTTTTCATGGCATACAAAGGGGCTCTCATGGTAAATGATGAGCAACTCTTGCAAGGTCTAAAAATGTGCAAGTCTTTAGGTGCCTTAGCTCAGGTTCATGCAGAAAATGGGGATGCAGTAGCAGAAGGACAATCTCAAATGATTAACCTTGGTATAACTGGCCCAGAGGGTCATGCACTTTCCAGGCCTCCAATGGTATCTACTTGTCAAAGTTACAACACTTTTTTTTATCTTGTACTCTATGTTCATATTTCTGTCATTTTAATTCCTGTCCTCTATGCTTTGATATTGGGTATATTTTTATGTCATAGAAAGACCAAAAAGAAAGGACAAGAGGGAATATTGGTACAAGTCCTTAGCAAAATCAATAAGAAAATTAGAACAATGGACAAACTTATAGCTAATATTAGCTGGAAAAATTCAATTAATAAAATCAGTGCTACATGCTGTGCCCATATATGCCTTCGTACACAAAATCCTACAAAATTTAGTAATATTTACCAAATTCCTTTGGCAAGGACCAAATGATTGACATAAACTGCAATTTCAATCCCAAGAAAAGGTATCATTGCTGATTAATTGAGAAAATATCAGGAAGATCTCATTTCAGAACCAAACCCTTGCTGGAAAGGTTTTCTAGAGATTGATAACCTTGCCCCAAGGATTATGGTAAAAACCAATAACAGGTAAGTATTTTGGAACTTATAAACTTATAAAGTAATGGCAGGTAGCACACCGACATATAGCCAAAATCCAAAAGGTAGCTTAAACTGGTTTAGATTAAGGATGAATTATTGATAGTTACAGTAGGAAAAAAGGTTAAGGATAGAGCTGGTAACCTATTCTAGGAAGAACCCTGAAATGGGAAATAGTCAAGTGTAGTGCAAACTAGCTGGCAAGAACTTAAAAGGTTTATAAGTAGCAATATTCTAAAGACTATATAGTACAGGTCTTCCCATCAGATATTTGCATACAACGGTACAGTAAAAGATAACTCTTTTTTGACTTAAATGGAATATAACGATAAAGCACCACAATTAGTAATAAAACGCAATAAGTCTATGTCTGAGGAATACCATCATCAAATCATGCCTGAAGTCGAGCGTCCTCTAATGTTCATTATCATGAGACATCATTAATTTTGGACTCGAGCAAATTTATTTTCTATGTCTAGCCCAAAACAGAAAAATATAACAATCTACTCTAAAATCTGTATAATCATCATTTGAATATCAATTCAATGGCACATACACATCCTCAACTAAGCCTATCATCATCAAGAATATGATCAATTTCATTAAAACTCCATAATTGTCATAGAGAGAATAAGTAACCTCAACTCAGCTTGGCTAACTATCTTCATCGAGCACGAGAAGCCTGGTAAACCCTTTAATCACCAAGTCATTGGGAAGTGTGGAGGATCTCAATTGAACACTGTCAGTCAAATATTATTTAGAATGAATAACCTCAATTAAATGCCATCAAGTACTGAGGATCATGAGTAATCTCAATTAAATCCCATCTTGCATAGGTGACGTTAGCAACCTTAATTGGATCCCTAGATCTCATTATCCAGTGTACAACGACATTAATGGCTTAACAACTCATCAATGATATTAAAGTTTTGAGATTTCCTCTGGTAAACACTTTATTGTTATATATCTGAAATCAACTGTGTTTTATCCAGATCCATAACATAATGAATGATTAACAAGTCCAACTAATAGCCATCATTAGATGCAATTCAAGAGCCATATTGGTCAAACAAACCACATACCTGGTGATTTTCTTGGTCAAAAACTTGACCAATTAACAGCAAAGTTTTAGACTAGTGCAGCAGTTATAGTAGTCCAACAAGTCAACACAGTAGAAATTCTTGGTCAATGCTTGAACAGACATCGGTTGTCTTATGCCATGGACCCATGCGGCTGCATAAGTAGATTTTCTGCATAAATTTGAGCAGCACGGGTGGTCCCATGCAAAATTTAAATTATGTGTAAAGGATAATTTAGAATCTTTCCCTATTATAGTGGAGCAGCTATATTTTAAGGATTGAAAATATGCTGTGAAAAGGGTGGGGGAGGGGGCGCTGAAATTATGCAGCAACTGCATAATGAAAAGTATGCCACATGGCTGCATATATTTCCTTCCCTCTTTTTTTTATTTTCTTCCAAATTGTATCTCCTAAATTTTCTTAATTAATAAATAGTTTTTTATTAATAATTTTTTTCTTTTAAAATTAGATAGTAAAAAGTTTACAATTTAAGATAACTGCTTAAAATAAAATATTAAAATATTCATGGGACCGCTAGCTCCACAAATGGCTCCTTAAAAAATTGAGCACTGGCTGCTAGACAAAATAAGCTAAGTAGCTGCATGGGATCCTAATTGTAGTCAATAAAGTAAATATGAGTCAAGGGAGGGTAAAAATAGATCAGAACAATCTTGCTCAATGGTCTGGTCCTTGCCAATGTTGGCATTCACGTCATTTGTATGGTTCAATTTACCTCCAAGTTTTTTTTTTGGTGTTTAAAAGTAGCATAGATCAAAGAAGATTCAAGAGAGAACTTGATAAATGATTCATTATGAGGACCATTTAATGGCATCTATATATGCTATTTGTTGATCTAATGTGCTGATGTGCCACCAGTCGTCCTGTTGATGTTTGTTTTTGGACAAGTCAACAATTAGAGTGAAATACAAAGTATCTGACTCCCTCTTGAACAAAGCCTCTCGAATGTTGAATGAAGTGATCAAACAAGATGACTCCAAGGTTCTTTTCTTATGATTTTGTAAGAGATAGCTCAGTGACTAAGTATGATTTTGCTGGTAAACACAAAGGGACTTATGTAATCATTCAAACAAGCTGTTGATTCAATGATTACGAAGGCAAACACTGGAGTATCTAAGTACTACAACTTATGGCGTATGATTTGGCAATGATGTTCTTGATCCTAATTCTAATCTAATAGATAGAAAAGAACAAAAGATAAAAGGTTCAGCAACACTAATCTAATCCTAGATGTAAAGATAATTACTGCTCAGGTGAAATCAAACCAGATCTTGCTTCGCCAAGACAGACAATTACACAAGATTGATGCAATCTTCTAGGGTTTTATAAGATGTTTAGATCACTTACGCTCATGAAAGATTCAACAAACATAAAGATCAAATTGAAGTTCAATTTTGTTCAGACCAACCATACACTGCAATTTGCAAGCCACAAACTACAAATGGTGTGAACTTATAGAGATTTCACCATGAAACAATAAAGAAACCTTCCACCAGCTAACATAAACTCAAAGAAAACTTAATCTAACTTATTATGCGCTTGAAAATCCAAACCATGCAACACTTCGAAACATATATAGAGTCACCAAAGCAATGAATCTTATATTATTTCATAGAGCCTTTTGCAACAATTCCAGAGTTTCAATCGTACAAATGAGAGCAATAAGAGCCCTTTTATAGACCTCAAAATGAACGAAGGGTCAAGATCAGTCGGCAAAGCCAATGGACCAGATCAAGCCACATCACAAGTAGTTATAACAAACTCATACTTTATTAAATGAAAGAGACTAACTTTAATAAATGAAAAAGGCAATCAGGCACGCATCTCAAGAAGATAAGGATGCCACATCATCAACCTATGAAGAGTCTCCATGTGAATATCCATCACTAGAAGCTTGACATTCAATGAATCTAGACACTATCCTTTTGACATCATCCAAAGATACACTTGGCGCATTTTGAATGGTTCCCTCAGCTTCAAGTACATTATCTGAATAGAGGCCAAGTGTCTTCTCCCAATCAGTCATTCTTGCTTTGTTGGTGCCAAGGTGGACAGCAAGTGAAAAAATATTATCAAGCTTCTCATCTGACATATCATCTTCTTGAAAATAGAAAGCTCGAATTTGTTCTTTTATAATATCAAGAGTCATCTCCCCAAATGGGTTACATATCTTTATTAGAGAGGCATGTATTCCATCTCGAATCCTTTGCAACATACTCCTTACTCTTGACATGTCTGTTTCTATTTTCTCTAGCAATTGTCCTTTGATGTGAAAATTATAATACCAAGAAGAAAAAATGTATTCTATACCTTCTTCAATCACCTCAGCCTGTATCAAGTCATCAATAGATGTTTCCATCAAGCTCTTCAAATGAGGCATATACTGTTCCTTAATAATCTTGAATTCAGCACAAACTGTCATCAATTCATGTATCCTTTCCTTGAGATTGTCAATCTTACTATATACTCGCATGACATCCTCCAAATGTTTATATGTAGTCTCTTTTGATCTCTTCATATAATCTTTCAACTTATGAGATGAAGACTTCAACTCCTCAAGATGTACAACTGTTTCTGGAGGAAGAAGAGATGGAGGTGTAGGAACTTTTTCCTGCTGTCTGATAGGATGAACTAGGTGCTGAATGTACTGCTCTAAGGCTCGACACCTTTGCTCAGCTTTAATTCTACCTTCTGTCTCCTGTCTTATAACAGCTCGAGCATTATCAATTGAATCTTGAAGTTCTTCTTCCACTTGCATTCCAGTCAACGGACCTAAATTGATTGTATTAATGTCATAATCATCAGGTGTTACATCTTCTATATTCTTCTCAATCCTTGGAACTGCTACCTGAACTTTCCTTTCACCTGTTTCATCCTTAGTGATCTTTGAAAGAATAGTGGCCTTCTTCTTTGATTTTTCTTTTGACATGTCTAAAAGTAACTCATCAACTGGAAGAAGAGGATACTCCTCAACTTCATAATTCTCTCCGATTCTTTCCTGTAGCCACTTCGGCAATGATGACAGATCTTGTACCTGTTGTATTTGTTTTCCTTGTGCAGGTAGTGATTCTTCTTCGGCTTCATCCTTATCTTCAGTGCCAACTTCATCAATAATCTCAGTGTCATGTGGACTTGAAGGTATTTCTTCAATTGGAGTCTCTAGAACTGTATCCTCAACTTGTATGACTATATCTTGATTCAACAGATTATTACCTGGCTATCTAGAAGAAGCAGTTTCAATACTCACCCTTTTCTTCTTCTTACTAGATTCCCCTTGTGCAATTTCAAGTTGTTTTCTTTTCTTTACTGGACCTGAATCTCTTTCATTTTCTTTGTTTTGTGAATCCTTACTAGGTGCATTGTGTTGTTCTTGCTGATCAATTTCTCCCATTTTAGTATAGGTGAGTTTTTTTCCCTCATCAAGCAAGGCTTGTACTTGTTCCTTTATCTGTTCTTCAGTAATAGCAATGATAGGCTTTATTAAACCCTTCATCATCAACCCTCTCTCTATCAGCCCAGTTAACATCATAAGGCAAATTCCGGATCTTATTGTACTCATCACCTAGAAGAGCTCTTTCACCTTCTAATTGATCAGGAATCCTCAGTACCTTCGTAGCTCTTACTAAATCCCACCTCAACCTTGAACATTTTTGCATTCTGATATCATCATCATCTATAACATTAGCCCAATGATCTTCCAGTTGTTCAATATGCTTGTAAGAAGAATACGCCTGTTTAATGGCTCCATGTGGATCAAAGTTTTCTCTCCTTGAATCATGCGGATGCAAATGATATGCTTGAAGTTCAACTTCTGAATGCTCAGCTGCCTGAAGTGATGGACAGGAGTAATATCTGCCAAGCTGGAGGAAACTGAACTCCGGCTTTCTTTCTTGCCTTCTGCATCCTATGAAACTCTAACAACTGTCTTGAAACCTCTAGCAACACCATCCTGTTTGAAGGATATCTAGGCAGTCTATATGGAAAAGATGTAAAACCTTGAATCCTGATATACGTGAACTTGTCATACTGGATATAGTACCTTCCATACTGCTTGATGAAGTTCCTAGCAGCACCTGTTAATCTTCTATGCGGTTCACCTCTCAACTTTCTCACTATGAACAAGGCGAAAGCATCATTGAACCTTTTATAGTGATTAATGTTCTTCAAGTGGAGTTGAAGATAACACTGATGTGAGAGAATTTGTCCAGGCTTTGTACCTACTTGTCCTTTAGCTGTTAGTCCTTTGTAGACTACATTTCTTGCCAAGATATAAACAAGATATGAAGTCATGAAGAAAGACTTTGTTTCATCAAAATTCTCAAACTGCTCATCAAGGCAATGGCTTAAAAGGCCAGCCCAGTCAACCATCTTGTTCTTTGTAAACACATGATCAAAATAAGTATACATCCATCCTTCAAAAGTAGATGATTGAGGCCTACCTGTTATTCGATTTAAGAACATGATCAGGTAACTTATCTCTTGCTTGAAGTCAGCCTTGTGATACTTGGGATCTTCAGAGTTGTATATCTTCATCGATGAATCAGTCATCCACTTCTTCCTTATTTCTTGCGTGTAAAGCTTGGAGTTGCCTTCGAAAGTACTTTGAGCAGTCATAGGACAAATGAATACTCCCTTCCCTTTTGGGATGTTGAAGATCTCCTGGATGGCTTCTCTTTGCAGATAGGCGAGAACAGTCCCGTCTTTAGCTATAATCTGTCTCTTCTCTTTATCATAGTGCTGAACACATTCCAATATTAACTCAATGCTTGGCAAGGTAGGTGGGAAGCATGCTGCTTGTACAATTCCACTTTTCGCTATGGCTTTGATGTCTTCATTCCTTGTGATGGCGAGTAAGAAGTCCTTCACTTCCTCCAGGTTGATGTGTCCCATGTTGGTGTCTCCCACGTTCTTCCACTGTGTTTCAAGCTTAGACTCAGGTATGGTGGACTTGGCATCCATTTTGATCAAGACTTGTCTCTCTTTAGCTGTCATTCCCATTTACCTGCAGACAAGACCCTAATAAGCAACTTGAAATGATAAAATTGACCTTAGATGAAAAAATATAAAATTGTGCGAAAATAGAAGGTACTTTATGAAGTGAAAAAAGCAATTGAACATACCTTATACCACTTTCTGCTCTATGAAGAATACAGATTTGTGAATTTAATAGTAAAATCAGTCACAAAATGACAAAATCAGAGGAAAAAAATCTGCTAAAATCAGTCCTCTAAATTATAATTCTGCTTCAAAATCTGCCTTTTCCAGAAATTTCGCTGCTCTTTAGACAAATTCGCCACTCTTAATGGAAGAAATCTGCTGTTCTTTCAAGAAGTTCGCTGCTTCTTAGACAATGCAATGTAAATTATGACAAATGAAGAGGAGCGCTCTTCATATATAGCGATTTCATGTGCACTAAATGCTGGTCGGCCAATTATGAGGTAAGCATGTAAAGCATTTAATAAAGTTTTCACAATTTCCAAAGTTTTGAAACTACCTAAGCGCCAATTTAGAGGTGTTTTCATTCTTATCCTTAGGTGCTAATGCTAGTTTACGCAAGTAAGAGGGAGCGCCTAACTCAATTGACTTCAAACTTATCGCTTTATGATTTCAGGCACTTGTTAACATTTCAAAAAAAAAACTTTCTGATATCACACTTGTCTTAGGCGCTACATTGAAGATACTTTAAGTATGAAATTTAACATTTTAAATCAACACTTGGGATGCTTGAGGTCTTAGAACTACTAAGCGCCGCTTTAGAAATCATAAAAATTGCATCTTAACATCATGATTGCCTTCTACAAGAAATGGCGCCCTCTAATAGTGAAATAGCGCTTAAATTCAATTTAGGCGCTTTCTTCATAGTTTGATCAACTTTGCTTCATTTCTAGTCCTTGATGTTAGGCGCTCATTTGTCTGCACTCCTATTAATTGACTTCATTCTTAGGTGCCATCTTATAATGTCATTTGTTCTTTAGGCGCAATCTTGGATTGGCCTGGAGGTAGAAGGGCGCCCTTTAGAATACTTACCTTATAATGACCTTCAAGGCGTTTAAAATAATCTCCAACTAGTCTAGTTCCTAGGCGTCCAATCTACCATCTTCCCAAGGCGCTAATTTGGTAATTGCTAACTTAACTTTCAAGGCGCCCAAACTTGATGATTGTAAAGGTGTGAAACTGCTTCTAGGTTCAAACGAGCACTTTACTCAATTTCATAGATTTAAGTCATTGTATAACTCATAAAAAACTTACCTCACTCAAAGCGTTCAATCCATTCTAAGGCACAAAATTCTCTTGAAAGCACCAATCCTCTTCTAGGCGCTAATATTCATCATAGGCGCTAAAACATTCTCCTAGGCGCTCACTGGAGGCTTTGGAGATGGAAAATGGCGCCTTCACTTACTTGGGTAAATTCTTCACTCTAGGCAATTACAAAATGTCATGGAGGGCTCAATTCTCCAAGGCGCTCAAACATGTCTAGGGCGCTCACTTTCATCAAAGGCGCAAATCCTCATCATAGGCGCTAATATTACCTCCATCAATCCATTCCAAGGCGCTTGTATTGAAGGTGATTTGAAGCCATCTCTTCCTAGGCGCCTAAAGGTTATCCATCTTTTAAACAGGGGGCCAAAAGGTTTCCACTCAAACACAGGGCGCCAAAATGAGGCAATATAGACTAGAATGGGCGCCTAGAGTCAATTAAGTGAAACTTAATTTCCTACAGGCGCTTTTGTAGGGTTGTCTAGGTGATAAAATGCGCCTTTACTTATGATGAGTCTTTCTTCAAAACTTAATTCTCTATGCAAGATACCTTGTTCATATTCTCTCAAACTTAGGCATTCTCAATATTTAGGACCCTGATTAGAGCTATTCCTCTCAAAAATTAAAAAAAAAAAAAAAAACTTGACAATTTGAAAATGATGCATCACAACTCAATGCAAAGCATTGGAATTTAAAACGGGGGGTTCCCCATTTGTAATGGGGTGATGTGTGATTTGGTCACAACACGTCCTAGTCAACATATGACCTTATTTAGTGTTGCCATAAATACTAGGTTTTTCAGGAGAGGGAATATGAGTATTTGGAGTAAAAAAATCCAAAAAATTATGGGAATTTTGAGGATCATGTCATAATTTGTCATCAATGATGTTATTATTCTTAAATAAGCATCATGTTATCTTGTTCACTGTCTTATCTTAGAAATAGACTGTCCTCTATAATATGATTATTGCTTCGTGGAGTGAAGGCCTACTATGGGGGGTTTGATATGAGGAGTTAGGGGGATAGAGGAGGATTTTGGTAGGGCTAAGAAGGGCAAGCTACTCACATGGAAATCCATCTAATAGAAATGAGATACATTGTCCAAAAAGATGAAAATAACAGACATTTAAAATGCATACCTTACAATTCCAATATCACAGGGGAATTAACTGAAGTTGCTATTATTGACTTGGAGGATTGGATGTAAAATTTTATGCAGTAGCAAATGAAAAATTTAACTGAAGCAGAATATGTGTAATTTATAAGTTGAAAAAAGCCACATATGAAACAGAGGTGTGTTACATCATCATTTGAAGCTGCCAAAAATTGTTAAACTCCAACACTCTATTTCACCTTTTGGCACTTTTAATAGTTCCACTTTTGTCAACATTTTCCAAGTGACTTAAAAAGGAGCTCAGACGTTCCAAGCCTTGTTGAAGTCCAAGTGGAATTCGTAAGAAAAACATGAGGAAGACAAGTCAGTAGCTTGGTATGTTTATGCAAATTCCACCCCTTCTAATATTATTCAAAATTCCCATATGAAAGCTATGATAGAAGGGGATATCAATTTTGAGAAAGGTTACACAATTCCATTTATTGAAATCCTAAGAACAAATCTGCTAAGAGGAGTTGGCGTCCATATCTAGTGAACTTGATTAAATGAAAAGGAACTGAAAGAAAACAGGTTGTAGTGTATTTAGTGATGGGTTGCTGATACAAGGCAAAATCCCTTTCTAAATATCTTGGCACAATGCCCTCAAGTTGAAATTTTATAAAATCCATTCATACAAGTAAAGGTGTGAAGAGTTCTAATTACATTTCCAAATGCACCAAATCTTCCCTTTTGGACACTAAGGAAGAAAATGGTGTCTAAATTATTGTGGACAATGCAGAAAATTGTAAAGCAGCAAGTACATTACTTATGGACAGATTTTCTCATCTCTTTTGAATGGTGTAAGTAGCATGGGCATTGGATATTTTGCTCAAAGGCTATGTCACTATTCACGTTTGGGGGTTCAGGTTCGGCAGTTTGCCAATTTTTTTCTTAGGTTTGGTACGTTTGGGTTCAGCCATATGCATATATATTACATACATAAATACCTATTGATGGCGCCTTGCCAGTCATAGAACAAAACCCACTTATAGGAACCTCAAACCAAGAGAAAAATCAGAATTTATGACAAGAGATAAACAATCGAATATCCAAAAATGATAGGAAGTCATAATATGTCGATTCTTATTAACAAAGAAATCATAATAGACACTATTCTCAAACAGATTCCTTACTGTTCTTTTCTATTATCAAAACAAAACTTTTTCATACATCGTCGGCCTCTAACAGTCGGCCTCCTAATGTGCAGAAAAACAAAACTTCATTAATTACTGTCTTCACTCCCGTCCTTCTATCCCTCTCCTTCGATTTGTAGTCTCTTCCCTCTATTCTTTCAACTGTTGGCCTCCTCTTCTAATGCAGATCACCTCTCTTTTAATTGCCTTCGTTCTCCCTCTTCTCTGCAAGGATGTCGATTCATCTGCCCACCAGTTTCTTCTGCGACCGTCGCACTGCTTTTCCCCCAATTGTCATCCAACCACCGGCCAAGACTTGCGTTTCTTTTGTTGCTGACGATTCCTCTTCTCTTCTCATGTAACGGTTGCCTACTCAGATTCCTTACAGGCGTAGAGGAACTCCATCGATGGTTGTCTAACTTCTCCAACTGTCCACATCTCATGCCCTTTCAGCTGCTCTTTGTTGACAAAGCAATACATATGTTGGTTCTGCAGAATGAATGTCGACGGTTGATAATCCTTATGAATTGATTCCTGTGACTCGGGTGATAGAAGCCTTCGGAGCAAACTAGATTTACATAATGCATAGAGGCTGCGATAGGAGCTTCCTCTTATCTAAAGATGGAAGCTAACAAAAGAAAAGCGATGGATACAAAGAGTCACCCAAAAAAAGACAAAGAAAACTACAAAAAGAACCAAAACAACAAAAGGAAGAAAAACCAAAATTGTAGGGCAAGATGCCCATGCATCAAACTCCCAGGGAGGAAAGAATTCATGAGCTCCTGCTCATGAGGTCTGCTACTAAATGACCCTATTTAATGATCTCATCATCTGTAAGCCAAGAAGCATCTTCAATGGGATGATTGTTCCATTTGATGAGATATTTGAAATACTCATGCTTACGGGTCTTCTTCAGCAACTGCTTGTCCAGAATGCATTCAATCTGCTGTGGAGCAGTGACTGTCCCAGATTGTTCTTCCAGGGATGGAATTGCTGCTTCAGTTTCCTCTGCTGCTATATTCCCCTTATATGGATACAAATATTCCACGTTGAAAATAGGAGATATATTCAAGTCGACAGGCAGAGAAATCTCATATGCATTGGTAGAAAACTTCCTAAGAATTTGGCAAGGACCAATCTTTTTCATTTGAAGTTTGTTGTATGTTCATCTCTCCTTTCGAAGATGAGCCAATACAAGGTCTCCAATCTGAAACTCTAACTGTCTCCTCTTTTGATCAGCATACTTTTTGTATTGCTGATTGCTATTTTCAATGTTATGTTTTACCATCTCCTGAATGTCATGAATGACTTGAGCAAATTCTTCCCCATCTGCACTCCTCTTCTCCATTCCAGCAAGATCACGAAGTTCAAATACACCTCTTGGGTGCATACCATACATCACATAGAAAGGACTACTTATTTGGGGAATCATTATATGCAAATTCAGCTTGTGCTAACATGAGATCCTAACTTCCAGGTGAACTACCAACAAGACACCTTAACAAATTACCAAGGCTTCTATTGACAACCTCGGTCTGGCCATCTGTTTGTGGATGATAAGCAGAACTAAAATTCAGATTTGTGCCCAATTTCCTCCATAGAGTCCTCCAAAAATGACCCACAAACTTAGCATCCTTGTCAGAAATTATGCTTCTTGGAATACCATGCAGCCTTACAACTTCTTTAAAGAACAAATTGGCAATGTTAGTGGCATCACTAGTCTTCTTACATGGTATAAAATGCACCATTTTAAAAAATCTATCTACCACAACAAAAATTGAATCATTGCCCCTTTGTGTTTGAGACAAACCCAAAACAAAATCCATACTCATCGAATCCCAAGGCCTGGTTGGAACTGAAAATGGCTGATAAAGCCCAGCATTTTGACTTCTTCCCTTAGCATGTTGACAAATCCTACACCTTTCCACATTTTTTCACATCTGTCTTCATCTTTGGCCAATAATAATGAGTGCTCAGCTGTAGAAAAGTTTTATCCTATCCAAAGTGACCAGCAAGACTACCACTATGTTTTTCCTTCAACAAATTCTCTCATGGAGCCTCTAGGAATACACAACTTGTTTTCCTTGAACAACAAACCTTCTTGAATCATGTTATCAGTCCATGGCTCTCTATTCTGACAAATAGGATCATTGCAAGCTGCAAATCCAAAATCCGCATCCTCTGCATACAATTCTTTCAAACCTTCAAATCCCACACTGTTAGTTTGTATTTCACATAACAATAAATGCTTCCTACTTAAGGCATCAACAACTTTATTCATTTGACCACTTTTATGCGTCAAAACAAAGTTAAAACTTTGAATATACTCAACCCATTTAGCATGCCTTTGATTCAATTTGTGTTGGCTGTTGATGAACTGCAAAACATGGTTATCTATATACACAATGAACTCTTTGGGCAATAGATAATGTCTCCATTTCTTGAGGGATTGAACCAAAGCATAAAACTCCAAATCATAAGAAGAATACTTTCTTTTTGCCTCATTTAATTTCTCACTAGAATATGCAACTGGTTTTCCCCCTTGACTTAGGACTGCCCCAATAGCTAACCCACTAGCATCACACTCTACTTGAAACACTTTATCAAAATCAGGTAAAGCAAGTATGGGCTGTTCACTCACCTTCTTCTTGAGAAATCTGAAATTTTCTTTAGCCTCTTTAGTCCAAACAAACGGTCTTTTATGCCCTTTAATAGTCTCCAATATAGGTGCTACTACATGACTGAAATTTCTTATAAACTTTTAATAAAAACTAGAAAGACCATGAAAACTCCTTACCTCCATGACACTTCTTGGTGATGGCCAATCAAGTATGGCTTGAACCTTCTCCTTATCCATCTTTAACCCATCTTTTGACACCACAAATCCCAAGTAAACCAGTTCAGTCTGCATAAACACACACTTCTTCAAATTGATCTGCAACTTTTCTTCATGTAGCCTCCTCATAACCCGCTTTAAATGTTCTATATGCTCCTCTTTGGACTTGCTAAACACCAAAATGTCATCCAAATATACAACCATAAATTTACCAATGAATGGTTTCAAAACCTCATTCATTAATTGCATAAAAGTACTAGGGGCATTAGACAATCCAAAAGGCATAACCAGCCACTCATACAACCCATCACTAGTCTTAAAGGTTGTCTTCCATTCATCCCCCGACCTGATTCTTATTTGGTGATAGCCACTTTTCAAATCTATTTTAGAAAAATACATGGAACCACTCAAACAATCCATTAAATCTTCAATTCTAGGTATGGGAAACCTATATCTTATTCTGATTTTATTAATTGCCCTTGAATCAATACACATATGCCATTCCCCTCCTTTCTTTGGAACCAACGCTGTAGGAACAACACAAGGGCTTAGACTTTCCCTTATCAATCCTTTCTTCAAAAGGTCCTCTACTTGCTTCCTTATCTCCTCATTTTCCATAGGTGTTAACCTATAAACAACCTTATTGGGAAGGCTAGCACCCGGAATTAAATCCATATGATGGCTTATGCTTCTAATAGGAGGCAATTCATTCGGCAAATCAGTTGCAACAATGTCTATATTCTCATTCATCATGTCTTGTATTTCAATAGGCAAATCCTCCAAATTTGTAGAAGTCATTACACATCTAGGTTTATGAACCAAAGCATAACCAATTTCTTCAATCTTCAAATCATTCAAAAACTCTTTACCACTTACCATCATTACCTTACTACTATTGCTGCTGTCCTCTTCGTTCTCCTTTATGGGCAGCAAGGTATGCTTCTCTCCATCTGTAATGTCCCCATTTTTAGGCCCTTGTGCAGTTTGGATGGTGCTGGCTTCTGAGGTGGTTCCAGCACAGCCAGAGCAGAGTTTTTGTTGCTCAGCAGGGTTCAGACGGACAATTGGAGTTGATCAACACTTTCTGCACCTGATTCGGACAACTTGTCCAAGACTTGCTATTTTTAGTAAGTCCCTATTTTTTAGGAGGTGTGGGATCGGGCCCTGTTTGACCAGTTGGGAGTTCCTATTTTTTAGGGATGTTTCTTTTATCGGTGGTTCCTACTTTTTAGGAGTTACTACTTATAGTAACCTGCTATTTTGGGACTTTGTGTTAGTTGACCCTCGTAGGCTAGAGCAGATGGTTAGGGGGTCTCATTTTGGCAGTATTCAGTGTGGCTTCGCCTCCAGTGATCAGTGAGAGTTCAGGTTTGACCTTCGTTGGACTCCGTTTGGCACACTTGCTATTTATAGTTGTTACACCCACTCTAATTTAACAAAAAAAAAATTAACTATTAACAGAATTTCAACATAATAATTAACTTGATTAACTAACTATTTAAGCAATAAAAATTTCACGATTACAACTTTCTTTCTTTTTCAGCTGAAGTAATCTTTTTTGACTGATTATAAGCAATCAAAATAATTTAACTAACTTTCTCAACGAATTTTCAAATAATAAGAGAGTTTAAGGGAAGTACAACTTGAATAGCTTCCTGCTGAATTTGTCTGTAGATCCTCCATGGTGCAGGAGCACCCCTTCAACAGGATCAACATACACAAGAGGGAGAAGAATAAGACTAATATAGTTTTGACATTTCATGTTACCTTATAGCATCTTCAAAATGTAACATTCCATATTGGCATTTCATGTTTGTAAACTCCAAACTTGACATTTTAGACAGGTTGGATTAAGGGAAGGGTTAATCAATGTGTCTTAACATTAAGAGTTTTGCTGTCCCATGCAAAACAGATGTCATGTAATTAATTAGGGGCTTCTACCAATAATCTTGGTAAACTCAAATCCTAGAAATAGAGAGGAATGTCGGTCTCTCACCGTTGGGAAAGATAAATAGGAAAATCCTTTGGAATAGAGGAAGGGTGGTGTAGTTTTTGGTTTTTGTCGAATAGTTGAAGAAGATGGAATAGAAGTTCTACAATTCGTTCTTTTCTGTCTAGTTTCTGTGTAGATACTCTGTAGAAAATTGTTCAATACATATAATCTGTACAGCACTTGTGTAGGATTTGAATTAGTTCTTTCTGTGATTGAGATACCTGGATAAATCCATTCCACTGGTGGATTTCTGTGAAATCAGTGGAATGGATCTGTAAAATAGTTTTTTTGTCAATTTTGTTTCGTTCGAAATTACAGAACCACTCCAAGTATCTCCTTGGTGTATACCGTGGTTGCAGTTTAGTGTCCCTTTGTGTATATTGGCTGTATACGTCCTATGTGAATGTCGAGATTGTCTGTGGAAGTACATTTACTGTGTATATGTCAATTGTATATCGATTGCATGTTTTGCTGTTGCATGGCGAGAAGACACCAGTTGTGAGTATCTGTCATTTGTATGAGATAACCTTCTGTGTGTATCCTGCATTCGGGTCGTCGGTGTGATCAAGAATATCCGCAGAGGATACAAGGTTTTCACCGATAGTTCTAGGTCTTGGCGATAAGGAGTTTGTGCTTCGGGGTGACAACGGGGAAGTGTCGCCGATAGGGAGTTCATCGGTAGGAGACTACCCATCGGGGAAGACTTTAAGAGTCTTACCGAAAGGCAGAGTGTTGCGATAGTTGCTGATATAAAGCATATCGGGAAGAGTCTGGCCGACGGCAGGTAGAAGCGGAGGTGCATCGGCGTAACAATTGTCATCGGAGGATAGGAGAAAAGTCTGGCCGAAGAAGCGTGTTTTGCTGAAGGGAGAGTGGGTGTTAGATGTATCGGCATGAGACTTGCATCGGCTGGAGAAGTTGGGAGTCACGGCGAAGGCAAAGTCTCACCGATAGTTAGCACATCGGCGTGAGGAAGAGCGTCGGGCCAACAAAAGGTTGTGAAGCCGATAATATATATTCTTGCCGATCGGAGTGACATTTGGAAAATGTCACCGATGGAGTGTATATCGGCATGAGTCTTATCATCGGCAGAGAGGAAGAAAGTTACCCTGACAGTGGGTAGTCTTGCCAATAGAGATAAGTCATCGGCGTGAGGGGTGCATCGGTGGGAGAATTGTTAGGTGACCCGATGGCATAAGGTGTTGCCGACGAAGGCGGGTTTGAAGAGTCATCGGAGTGACACAAAGTATCGGTGCGACGGTCTTGTAGGTGGCCGATGGTATTTATGTTTGGCCGACGGTGAAGTGGGTGCTAAGTATATCGGTGGGAGTGTTGGCGTCGGTGAGATAGGAGTAAACTACGCCGATGGTAAGGAGTCTGGGCGATAGGAAGGTCATCGGCGTGAGTGGGAACCATCGAGGGGACATTAACAACTGAGGCCGATGAAGCGAGTCAGGCCGACAAGGAAAGAGTGCAGGGCGTTCGGTGAGACATTTGTATAGTCTCGCCGATATCTTTCAAAGGAAGTTAATTTTAATTTCCTTGCTATGTGGGTGCTCCCCGCTGTGCATTTCCCCTCTGCATCACTCCACTGGATTTTTGGGAAAAAGAGATATCAACAAGGGTTTTATCCACCCAACCAAGACCAAATGGTCTCCCGTCCTTCATTTGAAGAAACCCGACCCTTCAGAAGGGTAATAATAAGAATCAATTAACAACAATGTACCTCTGAGCCTGGTGTCAAGACCTATACCTCCTGATTGATACTTCCCTATAGGTACCTCCTAATTGGAAAGATCATTTTGACTAGAGGTATATTTGGTACTTGATTGCTGACAGATGCCTATCGGCATCGTAACCTTGGCGAAGGATTTTGCAGAATATTTATATATACATATATCTGACACTACTGTGTCGTCAGCATTCACCCTTGCTCGACATTGTTATTATCTTAATGTTTCCTTCTTTCTTTTTGGAATGCAGGTTTTTTTCATAACATCATACATGTCTTACTTGCCAATCTTTGCTCACATTAAAACAAAACAACTCATAGACAGAAGTATGTTCACAAGAATACAACAGACTCTTAATACCATCACATAATGATACTCAGGCTGACAGTAATAGCAATGGAACTTTTAAAGCTTGTTTATATATATAATAAAAGTGTCTCGGTGGAAGAAATCTCAGAAACAAAAATAATGAAGATATAGATACAGATTTCAGGTGATTGAATTCGGAAGTTCAGATTTCATATCATTCGGAAGATAATACAAAATGCTAAGATCAACGAACTTTTATTGAACTGATCAAAAGATTTAATATCTTGCCTGATAGATGTTTTGCAAGCTGAGATTATTAGCTGCGACTGATTTATTCCACAAGGTTGGTATTGTTGCAAGGTGTGGCCCTTGGTCTCCTTGTTCAGCGCTGCGCTGCGGTGGTTTGCGACAAGGGCTTAACCGCCTCTTGTGCTTGTTAAGTCAAGTGGTTGTATCGGGCATTAATAGGTCGATCTTTTGGTGCAACGACAGCTAACAATTGGTATCAGAGCTGAGGTCATGAGTTCAAACCCCGCGCTTGCATTGGGGGGGATTGTTGCAAGGTGTGGCCCTTGGTCTCCTTGTTCAGCGTTGCGTTGCGGTGGTTTGCGACAAGGGCTTAACCGCCTCCCGTGCTTGTTAAGTCAAGTGGTTGTATTAGGCATTAATAGGTCGATCTTTTGGTGCAACGGCAACTAACAAGTATCAATTGACTGCTAGAAGAATGTACAATACAATGAAACTTCACAGAGTAAGACGCCAATAGTAAGCACGATGAAAAGATGATGCTTTTTCAATGGAACTACCACTCGAACTCCTCTTCTTTTCCGTCCCTTTTCTCATAGTAAAAAAAATAAGGATGTTTTCCCAAGAATGGCGGATGTTCCCTTTATTCTCCTATATGAAGGTAAAGATGCATGCCAAGAAAGAATAATCGATCAAAATAGAACCGCTCCATGTAGTGGAAAGAATGAGGAGTTACAAACAAGACCACTTCATACACTTCAAGCGCTCCACAAGGTGAGACCCAAGGTAATTTATTAGATAAATATAAGAGATAAATCTTTTTCTTTATTTAAATATATTTATATATTTATATACTTATACGCCTTGGCCAAGGCTACAATAACTTTAGGATTTTGGCTAAATTATTGTTAATTGATTCCAATTATTATCCTCTCCTTGTTGATATCCCTTTTTCTTAGCCACCTGTTTTGTTCTGCAACCACTTAGACAATTATGGAAGGTTAAATAATTTCCATGGTACAAATAATATTTAATATGATTTCTATCAATCCATTTCATATAATAAAATATTTGCAATTAAAGAAAAATCATCGTATACACTTTCAACAAACAATTTCACATTCATATGAAAACAATTGTTCTCAACTAACAACATAATATTTAATTGTTCAAACAAAAAGGGATGTAACAATAGTAAGTGTAATGTCCCCTCCTGGCAAGCCAAAATTTCTGCAACCTTGCAAACAATTTTAACTTACTAAAAGAGAACATTAGTATTCCATTTTTCATTTGCTTTTAATCTTGATGATAATCATAAACATAACCATATACTATTTGCCATTTCATAAATCCATTTCTCCATATATCATGATTCTCCTTGGGTGAGATAATACTTAGGCCTCTTATTAACCTCACCTTCCACTTTGTGAGAGAAGATTCGTTAGGTAAGTGATGTCATCTCAATCCTATGGGTCCATTAATATAATTCCTTAGTTCGTCAACTAAGGCCCATAATTCCTTAGTTCGTCAACTAAGGCCCATTCCTTCGATACTTAAATCGAAGGTCCATAGCAATATCCTTGATTCGTCAATCAAGGCCCATAATATCCTTGATTGACGAGATTCGTCAATCAAGGCCCATTCCCATGGAATGATCCATACCTACCATAACTATCTACCCCACATTCTTAGTGTTAGGTAGTTTAGTAAGAGGTCTCATATCTATCCCTTGGGTGATCATGCCCATTAAGGTCATAGTCATAAACCATGATACCAATTTTGTCTTATGCCATTGCCATATATCCCAATATGGAAATCTTTATTTATCTAATACATTGCAATTCAATCCTTTATTGAGATATGCACACTAAATATCTATGTTAATCTAATTTCATTTCTTCACTTATTCAATCATATTTAGCTATAATCCTTAACTTAATAATGAGTGCATATTCTAAAACATGACTACACATATCCTGTTCTAATTCAGAGATAGATAAGCATGAGATTCATTTTATTGCTTTTTCCAACCTACGTACTAGATTCCTACTTTACCATTATATGTTTTCTATTGTATATTGATAGTAATATCTGCATACTAATTTCCTTAAATCTTATAAACATGATAAATAAGTAAGAAACTTACCTTAAATACCTCTAATGGACGGTGGATGCCTTGTAGAACCGGTGCCTTCTCTTACTCGCTGCGGCCTAAATCCTGATTTCCTGTCGTATATTGCTAATTCATTGATTCCCTGTGGTATCTTCAATGTCTTTATTCGATGCTGACTATAATAAGATCCAATGTTCGATGATGTTCAAGTCTATTTATATGCACTGCTATGAAGTTCTTATCCACAGATGTGATATGTTTTACTTGTTCAATACTCGAGGGTAGATTATTATCGATTTCCTTTGCAGTTCCTGCTCCACGATTTCTTGCTTCTGACTGTGATCTCACATTGTTTCTTTCTGCCTTATATTCTATGCCAAATCATTGCTAATGTAATTTCAATGCATCACTGCCACTGACTTTGGTGTTTCTCCTTTTATCTATTCTGTATTCTATGCTTGTCCGATGTTGAACGGTGATAAATTCTTAATCTTTTTATATTTTTTAACTTTCATATTACATGATTCATATTCGCCCCCCGCCCCTTTTTCGATCCTATTGATTGATACCTTTTATATGTCTTTTTTCCTTCCCCACGTCTCTTATGAAAGGAGACAACTTTAGGAGAGTAGGCGCCTCTTTATTTTAGTCTTAAATCTTTTCTTATAAATGCGGTGACAAGCTTAGTTTACATGGGATCACTGCCCATGTTGACCTTGAATTCATATTCTAAATATTAATATATATTATTTAGTTTAATATATGCATATTAGGAGACCTTTCTTAGAGTCTTCGGGAGTTTAGAGGATATCACTCTCTTTTGGTTCTATTTCAATTTATATGTTATTTAATATTTATATAATATAATAATATTTAAATTTAAATTTATATTAATATCTTGTTATATATTATAATAATAATTGCTTCTTAAATTATTATTATACCATATATATATTTATCATATAAAGTAATAAATGTATTATATAAAAAATATTATTTAATATTATTTATATATATATTAATAATATATATAATGATTCCTATCATTCAAGTTGATAGTTTATACAAGCGACTTCATCGTCTTTTAACAACATGGTTTAAATCTTTAATTTAAACAATGCCTCAATATGGGGATATGACAGTAAGTTACTTTTTCAGGGAGTCAGAGTTTCTATTTATAGCAGGGCACCTGGACAGGTCTCAGATGTAGTGTCGACCAATGTTTGGGCCTTTGCAGATGTTTCAGGACTCGGTGGTGTGTACTTACTATTTATAGTAAGTCAGCTGTCAGAAGTTGCTATTTGTGGCAGGGCGCCTGATCATTCAGTGTTTGACAGTTTTGATGTTGGTTTCAGTTGGCGTAGCTAACTGATGGATTTTTAAGGAGATATTAATATTTTAATGTGTCATTAATGATGTTAATTAAAAGTTTATAATATAAAGTTATCTTTTTACTTTATATTAAAAGGGGGTCAATGACACATTATAAAGTGCAATTAATGATATTAATTTATTGTGGGCACAATAACCAAGGTAATATTGAGGCAACAAAAGCAAATAATAAAATATTATTTTAAAAACCTAAAAAGTGGACTTCAAAGGCAAATTAAATACACTTCATTTGGAGAAGTTATAAAAGGGCCTCAAAAAGCAAATCAACCTCATCATTGAATGAGCATTTGGTATTGTCTTTGTGATTTTCTTGTGGTGGAGAAGAGGAAGCCTAGGGTTTCTGCAATTTCTACATTTGTGATCATTGAGAATGAAAAACTCTCATTGATTTGCATAACTGAGGTAGTGAGAGATCTACTGAAGGGTTGCATCCATTTGAGTGGGTGGTATTTCAGTGATTCACATTGCTACAATTTGTGGCCAAATCTGGATAATTCGATTTTGAGGAGATTGGAGATTTTGCATTGCTGGTTTACATTCATTGGATGACGATTTGGCATTGTGGGAAATCGATTTATGCACATTGCTGATAATACCTTTCAGTCACCAATTTCAGACTGGAAGATCCACGATTTTCATCATAGTTTGGCATGATGGCAGCAATTTCATATCAGAATAGGGCAGCTGCTGTAGGTGAAGACTGGAAGACATATAGAGTTGTTGGAGTGACATCTCTTCATTGATTCCCTTCAGCTTATTCCAGGTTTTCTATGCATTGTAAACATCTTATTTAGAATCCTCCTTGCATTGTTGTAATCACTGTTATGACAGCAGACTGTAGCATCAAATTGTAAGTTAAAATATCTGATTGCATTCATGATTTGAGTATGCATTTAATCGCTGGGTCTAGAAGGTTTTGATCCATCATTGTAATAAGAGAATTCAGTCACCTTGTGAACATTGTAATATCTGATTGCAATGACATAGAAGTTTGGCTGTCAATTGTTTGCTAAAATGACTTGCAGTTGTAGATGATTGATGGCATAAGAAGATTGCATAAGAACTGTTTGCTTAAATGTCAGTGGCCTATAGCTATTCCTTTTAAAGTATTTTCAGTCACTTAGAGTTCATGCCAAGTGTTTGTAAAAATGTCTCCTTGCTGTAGGTGATCATTGCATGGATAGGTTGCATGCTAAGTGTTTGTTAAAATTCCCAAAGTGCTGTAGCTGCATACTTGCAATTAGTTTCAGTCATAACATTGCATAGAAAAGTCTAAACATACTTGCATTTCATCTTTAATACGTTAGAAGTTATATGGTATTGTTAGAGAAGTAGTTCATGCATCATACCTTCATTCAAAAACAAGAAGCACAAACAGAAAATCATTTGCCAGCAAGAATACAGTTGCAAGACAAGTGTTTGACGGAATTCCTTAAGCACTGAAAGGTTCAAATAAAGTTCAAATTTGGCAAGGGATACTACAGTGGTATCAGAGCCTTTGTCCTGCCATCCTATTGGGTAGATTGGTCATTGAATCAGCTAGTTAATCATGGTTACTTCAAGTACCCAGAAGCAGTGGGACAAGAATATGGAGAAGTTTAAACAAAGTTTGAATAAGTTGAATGAAAACCAGAAAAGGATGAATGAAGCAAACATAGACAAAGCAGCACAGTATATGGCATCCATTTTTAAGGGGTCTACATCACAAAACAAAAAGGAGGAACAAGAGGTCTGTAACATACACCCCACTGTATATGTTTTGTACTGACTGATTTTTTTGTTTTGCTGGTTTGAAGTTTAAGTTTTTATTGCATGTGTTTGCATGTATGTTTTTTTGCAACAATAACATAGAAAATGCAACATATGTGGAAAACCCAGAAAAAGAAGAATAGATATCAACAAACTAACACCAACCCAGATTGTATTTAGACAAAATATGAATTATGAGTACATACCCATTTCACAGTTCACAACTTCGTCCGGATGCTGTTGCCGAACCAGCAATAAAACCACAATGAAATGCTCACAACTTGATTGAATGGAAAATTTTTGCAATGCAAATAATGAGAACTGATTTGCAGTCTCTAGGCGCTCATTTCAAGGTATTTGGAAGACCCCAAAATGTAGTTTCTGGATTTTCTCTGACAACCACAACAGCTGCTGTAGTACGGCCACCCCTGGGACAGCAAATCCTTACCAAAACCCCATAAATCTGTTCCCTAATGCTTCTGTTCTGTATCAGTCACCTTAGCAGCCAAATGAAGATCAGTTCAATGCAGATTTATGCCACCAAACAGTCACTAAACTCCACAAAACTTCAGCTGAAAGTGGTACGGCCCTGTTGGAGCAGTACGACCAGCATGAGAAGAGTAGTATCTACCAAAAACTCCTCGAAAATGGTGTGAATCTCCCACTAATAATATTGTTCTCCTCTGCAGATCATAAACACCTGAAAATATCAACTTTCCTTGTTCCAAACTACTCCAAAATGGATTCCGTGAATGCACAAATGAAGCCCCTGTGTGAAGCCTCTGTAAATCCTCTCCTGATGCACTTTCTCATACACGAGGAAAGGCGAAATGCAAAGGTTTCCGTCTCTGCAAATCGAAGATAAAGCCAAAGAGCCAAGCTCAAAACCCCAATGATGGAGCAAACTCAATATCAGAGCAAAATCACATAAACAAGCATAAGCAAATGAAGTTCATTTTGCTCTTTTAACCTCCTCCATACCCAACACCCAAGAATGAGAGGAAAAATAATTTATTTTTTTATTTTAAAACATCCCCTTAGTTCCTCATGAGAGGGGTGCTCCTTCCTAGGCACAACACTTTTTAACTTTAAGTTAAAACTTAAGATTATAACATTAAGTTATAATATAACTTAAAGTGACCACCTGTCATGTCCCCGTATTAATCGATTAGCCGTCATTCAAATTAAAGATATGGATGACTGATTTAATGTAAATATAATATATAATATAATATAAATATATATTATAATAATAAATATAATATTAAATATTATTATGACTAAGACAAGGCATGATCAAGTATATTATCTAATAAGGCGACGGCTAAACTAAAGTAATCTAAGAATATAAATAAGACTTAGAATATGTTAGTCTCAAACTAAGGGTGGCGCCTTTTGAGACAGCGATCCCATGAAAGAAGGCGTCTGTTGACAAAGATGTAACTAGTCAATGCTATAAATCAGTGGACATCCATCAATGGATGGGGGGATCATCATTTAGGGACAAGAAGACTCGAACATTGTTAAGATATTTGCACTCTAAGTATAGGAGATCTCATCATCGAGTTTAGAGTCACGAATCCTCTAAGCACATTACAACACCTCTGCATTGAGCGCATACTCCATATCAATCCATTATTGTGAAGTGCCGAATCTGAAGATCCTACTGAAGACCCTTGGTTGACGTTAGATGCTAGATGAGGCCATTACATATCATAGCAAGCCCACTCACGAAGGATTCGTAGCAAATCGAAGGTCATAGAATATCGCTCAGGAAACTCACATGACAGTGGCATCAATCTACTAGGGAGGCGGAACCGATCTATAGAAGTTACAAGGTTCAACTTTACCACCATCACATATCGGGTATGTCATCCTGGAGCAGCTCTACTAAAGACACCATCACCGGTGATAGCTGATCATCGATCATCAAGGCAGCTCTAATCATCGAACATCTCATCATCGATCATTTAGCAATTCATAATATATATTCCAAGTTCAGAGACCCAAGATAAATATAGGTGGTGTCTCTCTTAATCAGGGATAAATCCATGAATGGAAAAGGAGGAATAAAACTTCATTCAATCAACGTATTGTACTGGAGAAACATCAGCAATCCATACATATATTAGGAGCAACGAACTATTGAATATCAGTTAGATCAGCGCTCAGTATAAAGAGAGTTCGTAGTAGCGGATCTGCATACTTGTGACAGTGATTCCTCATTTGATAGTTGTGAAAGCAGATTGGATAGTTGTTTGCATTGAAATTGGTTATTAAATGGATATGTATGTTCATTGTTTTATCCTGAATTGTAATAGCTGATTGCCATTATAAATCTTGGCTATCATAAACCATGATCATTGATGTATTGAAGTGGAAGGGTTAAGTGTAGAAGATAAAATTAGTGGTCTCAAAAAGGGGACATTACACCACCACATGAAATAAGTTAAATCTTTAATTTAACTTATAAAATCGACATAGCTCTAGAAGATTCAACTCCCGAATCTCATGACCAGTGTCCCGCATTGTCCTGCTAAAAATAGAAACTGGCTCTGTCACGACTTACTATAAATAGTAAGTCCTCCATTGACTCCTTGAACACTATCGTTAGCCTACGAGAGTCTCGTGATAGGCTAACCTTGACCTCCCGGAGTGATGAGCTAAATGGGGGACATTACAGTCCGCCCTCCCCAAGATTGCTTGTCCTCAAGCAACCTCAACTCTGGATGCTGCAAAATCTGCTCACCCTCCCATGTTGCATCCTCAACTGGTGGATTCTTCCATTTGACCAAGTACTCTCTAATAACCCGTTTCCTCAAATGTCTCTCCTGGGTGTCAATGATAGCTTCTGGTACTAGGATCAACTTACCCTCCTCGTCCAATGGTGGAAGCTCTGCAGAAGGAACTATGTTGTGGCCAAGAGCTTTCTTCAGCCTGGAAACATGGCACACATTATGTACTCTGCTGTCTGATGGAAGCTCAAGCTCATAAGCCACCTCACCCACTCGTCTGACAATCCTGAAAGGACCATAAAACTTGGGTTTTAACTTCTCTGCTCCACTCTTCTTGAGAGTGGACTGCCTGTAGGGTTGGAGCCTCAAATACACCATGTCTCCAACGTCAAAACTCCTCTCCACTCGGTGCTGATTAGCATACAACTTCTTCTGATTCTGGGCCTGCTATATATTCTCCTTAAGCTCCCTAAGAATGTCTTGGCTATCCTGCAAAAGATCCTTAGCCTGAGGCACTCGACTGTCACCAAGCAAGAGGTCTGTGAAGCATGGGACATCATAACCATATAGTGCCCTGAAAGGAGTCATCTGAATAGACATGTGATGTGTAGTATTGTAGCAGTACTCCCCTAGGTGCAACCATCTAATCCAGGCCTTCTGCTGCCCCGAAACATAATTACGCAGGTACCCCTCTAACCATTTATTTACCACCTCTGTTTGTCCATCAGTCTGCGGGTGGTAGCTAGTGCTAGGAGTCAACTCTGTACCACACAACCTGAACAACTCCTGCCAAAATATATTCTAGAACCTGCTGTCCCTGTCACTAACTATGCTCCTGGGTACCCCATGTAACCTGAATATCTCCCTGAAAAATAGATCAGCCACTTGAGCAGCTGTATAGGTTGCTGAAATAGCAAAGAAATGCGCAAATTTGGTGAGTCTATCAACCGCCACATAGATGGACTCCTTACGCTGTACCTTCGGCAACCCTGTAATGAAATCCATGGAGATACATTTCCATTTCTGATCGGTAATGGGTAATGGCTGTAGTAGTCCCACTGGAAAGGTATGCTCATGCTTATTCTGTTGGCAAATGGGACACTCACGAACATACTTCTGCACTTCATCCTTTAGTCCTTTCCATGTAAACCTCACCCGAATCTGTTTGTATGTCTTAAAGAATCCAGGATGGCCAGCCATTGGTGTGTCATGGAAAGTTTTGATAATCTTCTGCTTAAACTGTGAATTGGGCACCAAAAATATTCTGTCTTTGTACACAATCAAATCACTCACCATAGAATATTTCTCATCTCTGACTGTGCCCTCAATGACTCCCGCAACCCAAGAGTCCTTAGCATACTTTGCCATGATCTCCTCTTTCCAATCAGCAGAGATCTCTCCAACCAAACACAAGTGAGGTCGTCTAGACAAGGCATCTGCAACTACATTTTTCTTCCCTTTGACATACTCTATGTCAAAATCATAAGCCTGCAACCTGCTGACCCACTTTTGTTGTCTGTCATTCAGGCTTTCTGGTTCATGAAGTATTTGATGTTGTTATGATCTGTCCTGATTATAAATCTACCCCCAACCAGATACTGCCTGAATTTGGCCAATGCATGCATAATGGCCAACATCTCTCGGTCATACACCGAGTAGCTCCTCTACATACCCCGAAGTTTTCTACTCTCAAAAGCTATCGGGTGCTTCTCCTGCATAAGCACAACCCCAATTGATGAAGAGGACAGGGTAAGATGACAGTTTACACAATGGTTTGACAGTCCTAGACAAAAGGTTTACTTGTGGCAGGACTTCAGACACTTGTTTGTATGGAGGCAGACATAAGAATGGTCTTTTGACACCCTGCAGACCCTATACCAATCATTCCTTGTGACCTCCTGATTGCACATGTGATGGTTCTCTTGTATGCTATCCTATCTCCTTGTAGGTCAGTTTTTAGGACTGTCAATGAATTACTTGCAGACAAGACACCTTCAAGGCAAAGTAAACATTGATTCACATACCCTTTTGGATGCCCTAAAACATATCTAAGACTCAATAGGGGTTGTTTTGAGAATGTGTCACTTTCAATAAGACCGACCTACTTGTAGGGGCCCCAATTAGGTCTATTTTGCAAAGCAAGTACCCTTATTTTGTCTCACAAAACTTTCTGAACTGGATGGACACTTCAATTACATGTCCAAACCAAGGATTTTCCAGGTTTTGAAGACCCACAACCGACTGCAACCAATTTGTCCTATGCTGTTCCCTTCTACACATGCCTAGCACATGGTCTTGCTAGGTCAGTTCATGAAATCTCAACCAAAATCGGTCTCCTGCCCAAAACACTTTCAAAACACATTGAAACAAACATAAAGATGTCCATCCCATTGATCAAGGAGGGTATGATTCAGTGGAATGGTGAGGAATTCATAATTTTCTGTCAGAAACCCTAGAAGAGGGTTTATCTACCACACTACAGAAAAACACTTATAACTTTGCCACAGAAGGGTTTCAAGAACTCAAATCAAATGCATTGGAATGTTAACTCACTACCCATTCAGATCATCATCAGTTGAAACACTAGTACGTCTGTACAGAGATGTAGTACGGTCTGCAACAACGTTCAAACTCAGAAAACAGGGCAGAAACTATATTTGTTATTGATTCCTTCACCAAATCACCTTCATTACAATGCAATCAACTTGTCCAAGGCTTAAAGAAGCCTGCATCGACCATAGAGGAGTAGTTTGAGGTAGTTTGAATCGGTGGAAGGGAAGAACTGCCCCTTGCAACCACCGAACTACCTCAGTTTGTCTTTTCTGCAACTTAATTACATTGGTTTTACATATGTATCTTGTGTTTTCATGACAAATCAATATTGACAAGGTCTTCAAACACCTCTACAAGATGACTAGGCCTTTGACAAGGCATTCAACCCATGACTATACTCCTATATGCCATAAAAAGGCTACAATCATGAGAAACTTATGACTGTCCCTACTACACTATTGACATCAACATGACATCCATTTGCAATGGCCTTTATTACAATGCATGAAAATGGTCTTCAAGACCTTATTGAATCAACAGGGAACATGAACAACATGAAAACAAGGCATAGATCCTTATGGTCTCCTTGGTGTCCCTGCACCATACTCCCGGGGGTGGAAAAGAACTCAAGTCTCTTGAGGAAGTAGATCAGCAACTGTGGTCCCATGCTTCAAGATGTCTTCTTCACTCATCCAAGTGGCATCTTCAGCAGGTAGACCATTCCATTTGACAAGGAACTCTTTATAAGTCTTCTTTCTAGTCTTCTTGAGCACCTTGGTATCCAAAATGCATTCCAACTTCAATGGTTGGCTGGGTGGTAGGTCCTTGATCCATGCTTCATCTTCTTGGGCTGCTAAACCTGCATTAGGACCTGCAACATTATCACCCTTGTATGGAAACAAGTCTGCAACATTGAAGATGGGAGAGATTGCCAAGCCTTGAGGAAGTTCAATCTCATAGGCATTGGACCCAAACTTGTGCACAATCCGGCATGGACCAATCTTCTTCATGAGGAGTTTTGTAGGCTGCCCCTTTGGAAGTCTTTTTCTCTTCAAGTGTGCCATGACCAAATCTCCCACCTTGTATTGCACATCTCTCTTCCTTTCATTTGCCTTCTCCTTGTACTTCTCGGTGTTCTTTTGAAGAGTCTCTCTCACTCTATCATGAATGTCCTTCATGACCAATGCAAAGTCTTCTCCTTATGCACTTCTCCTCTCCAACCCATGTAGATCTCTTAGTTCAAGGATCCCAATGGACTCCTTCCTGTGCTCCTATTGGTGGAATCATTGTAGACTATGAGGATGGAGAAGCATGCCTGTGAGAAGTTTTTTTATGTTCAAGTGGAACATATAGATGAAAAGTGCACCTCGCATGAAAATACTAAGGTTTTAGTGGTACAAGCGAAGGAGGAGGGTGCACAAGAGAGATTTGCCATGACATAAGTGACAGAGGTAAAGCAAAAGTGTGTCTGGGAGATGCAATCCATGTTTCAAGTGGCATAAACCCTTGAGGAGTGTGCTTTAGTAGTTTCTGCCATGAAGTTTAGTGGCTAAAGTGAAGTAGGAGTGCACCTCATGTATTGATGACATGATTTGAGTGGTGTAGGGTGCTCTTGAGTGTTATGGACCAATTGTCAAGCAACAAACAAAGTCAAGGCAGATGCCTATTAGGAGTAAGCCATGTTTCAAGTGGCAGAGAGAAGGAAAGAGTGCACCTATGAGGTGTTAATGTCATGCCCACATTTGCCATGTGGTTATGACTTGATAACCACATGTCATGACCACATTTGTCATGTGGTCATGACACGAATTATCAAAAATTTTTCCTCCCGACTCGGGAACCCCCCTTGCGCGCATTAAGCGCACTCGGTGACACACACGTAACGTTGTTGCATCCGCAACCAACATTAGGCACGTTGCCCGAAGACGGAGAAGTCAATCACAAACGGGATAATGCGAAACTCATTTCACAGTCCCTACGAGACGATAGCCACTAAGGGGGTGTGTGTCGTAAGGAATGACGCTAAGAGGATTGGTTTCCGTTTCAGAATCCAACCCTAGGGTTTACTAGGTGAGGTGGAATGATTTCAATATGCATCAAAATCTAATCCTAGAAACAACTACTAACATAAAGTAACATTAATACATCAACTACGCCACTAATTAATGCACTAACAATTAATTAAAATGGTAAGATAAAACAAGGATTAAATTATTTAATTAACCCTATCTCTAGTCTAGGAAAAATTCGACAGCATAATGCCATCTCATCAACTATGTGAGAAGAGAAAATAAAAATAAAAATTAAAACTATCATTATACCCCTTTTAAAATTGAAAACAAAATTAAATACCTTGAAATAATAATCACTAAATTCCTTCCCAAAATTTAAATGGAAATTTAATAAAAATAACTAAATAAAGTGCTCCAACATTTAACTAATCAATTTGAACATAGTGACAAAAGGGTTGATTGAATGAAATCTAAAGAATTAAATCGATTTTTTTTTTTAAAACAACCATGGAATTAAAATAATTAAATAAAGTGCACTAAAACTAATTTAATAAAAAAGGTTCAAATATATTCTCCCCATAAAGATCAATGATAAATTTAAAATAAGGACCATTGATTATACACCCATAACAAAACAAGAATGAAATAATCCCCACCCATTCACTAAATGGGGTCAATTAAATTAATCTAAGTTTAAGGATTAAGTGAGCCCACTAATCTTTTTAGGGCAACACCAACCCCTAAATATAAGTTTATAAAAGGAATTCCATTTCTCATTTGTTCTCACAACTAACTCTAGTTTTAGTCTGGGTGCAGGTTTCAAAGTGAAGAGGCAAGTGGGAAGGTACTTTCCCAAGCTGGGAAGTATCTTCTCCAATGAAGATTTTCTACATATGTTTTATTGCTTTCTAACCTTTTTATTTTCTCACAATCTCTACAGGTTTAACAATATTTTTCTTATTTGTTATTTGTCTTCTAACTCTTGTTTCCCATTGCATAGGTTTCCATAATCTTTATTTCCTAGTAAAATTCTTTTCTAAAGCATAGGTATCTAAGCTTGTTTACTGTTTACTAATAGTTTCTATTATTTTTCCTAAATTAAGCCCGCTGGTTGTTTCCTAAATATTTTACACAAATGCATAAAAACTTTACACAGGTGTAAATTGTCATGTCCCCACTTCCGGCATAAGTCAACAATGAACACGGATTAGCCTATTCATCATTCCCGTGGGCTAATATGTATGATAAGGGAATGAACTTGGTTTTGGCTAATGAACTTTTGTTTTGCAGGTCAAGACCTTTATCAAGTGACATAGGTTGTCTTGGTGCTAGGCGCACTTTTCCATCTGTAGAGCTCAAAACTTGCGCCTTGCAAAGAGAAGATCTTCAACAATAGATGAAGTGTCATTTTGATGTCATGTGAAGGAAAGAGGTCTCCTAAATGCCTTGATGCCTATTCAGTGAATTGAAATAGTTGAAGAACATGCTAATTGATCTAGGCACATTTTCCCACCTGTTCAACCACCAAAGTGTGCCTTGGCAAGGATCCATTCAAACATGAATAGGAAGATAGTACTTGAGCGCTTCAATGATGAGTGGTTTCTAAACACTCAAACATGAATTGGGGAACTAGCTAGAGGACTAAGGCGCTAACTCATGACTCTGGAACCTTGAACTTGCGCCTAAGTAAGAAGGAGTTCTTAGGAGTTGAAGTGATTAAAGTCATCAAAATAAGTCAAGGAGGACTTAAGGAGCAAATTGCTACTATACAATTCCAAATGTGCGCCTAAGAGTCAAGGTGCCACTTCTTGATCCTACAACCCAAAATGTGCTCCTAGATGTCTAAGGCGCTAGATCATGCCTCTGTAACCTTGAGATTGCGCCGTAGCAAGGAAGTGAATTGGAAGGTTAAATTGATCATCAAAGGTTAAAGATTGTTCAAAAGATCATCCATTCAATTGAAATCATCATCTATGACAAGAGAAGTATTATGAGAGTGAGTCGCACTTTTCCTCATCTTCAACCTCACATTTGCGCCTTCTCTAGAAAGCTCAAATTGCGCCTAAGGTGAGGATCTTGAGACATCATCATTGCTATTGGCAAAATTGCATTTGGAGAAGCCTTGAAGGTTTGAACTTAGTTGAAACTTACCTCAAGATGCTAGGCGCAACTTCATGACTCTAGAACCCTAAATATACGCCTAAGCTAGAAATGGAATGGAAGTCACAATTTGATCATTCATCTTGTTTAGGAGGTAAAACTTGTTTGAGGGATCATTCATCCAACTAAGATCTTAATCAAAGACAAGAAAACATCATGATGTTTTGAGGCGCACTTTGCCTCTTGTTCAACCCTGGATATGTGCCTCACTTGGATCCCTTAGTTGCGCCTTGAGGAGGACTCATCAACTTGCAAGGAAAAGAATCTAGCTATTGCTAATTTTTGGAAATTGTTTAAGTGTCAGAGGACAAGTCTTGACGTTGAGGCGCACCTTCTAGCCTCTGCCACCTCAAAAGTGCGCCTAGCTTAGGAGATGCGCCAATCTTGGTTTCTGCAATCTCCAATGTGCGCCTAAGCTTCATTGAGTATCGTGCAAGCAGTGGGTCCCAAAATGACCTTGGATGGCGTGTCAGATAAGGCTCTCAACTCGGGGTAACTGACTTTGGGTAGCATGCTTGATAAGGCTTCCAACTCAGAAGTGAGTCATCCCAATGGAATATTCCTCTAGAATATGCTCATTGGAAAACGTGCTGTGGTTGCCTCTTGCTCTTGAGGAGGAGCACTATAAAAGGAGGAGAGCGACTTCATTTGGCATTTTTGGCTATTTGATATTTCTTGGTAAGCTTTATGCTCTTTTCATGAAATTTGCATATTTCATGCTTGTTGGGGTGATGCTCCCTCAACCTTGATAAGGTGATGCTTTTCTTATCCTTTGAGAGGTGTTAACATTCAGTTATCATCATTGTGTAGGATTGAAGTCGTTACTTGCAATTTGAAGTTACTTACATCTTGAAGACACCAGCAACTTGAAGACAAGATATTTGTGGTTTGAAGGTCATCATTGTTCAAACTAGGCGCTAAGGCCTATCTTTGTAATCATTGTATTAAGATGAACATTGATGCTATTAAGCATCTATTGAATGTAATAAGAAGTTGTGTTGACAATTGCAATAAGATATCTCAACTTCATTGTTTGTTCAATTCATATTGATCTCATTTATGTTAGATGTTGATTAATTGAAGTAAGAAGTATAAAAAATTTAGCAAAAATTTAGTTAAGTATAGTTGGGATATTTCAGTGGTATCAGAGCTTGGATCTTGCCAGCCTATGGGTTATGAGCTACTACGTTGATCCTTTGCCACAACACTATCGAAGGAGAACAGGTACAATGGGAGATAGAAGGCAACATAATCCACAAGATGACATTGATAACATGTTAAGGGAGATGGTTGATAATCAGCGTGATATGGCAGCTCAACAGCGTGAGGCAACTGAACAACAACAACAAACAAATGCAAAAATTGAAAGGATGTTTCAAGCCTTGATGGGTAATAGGAATAATAACAATCAGAATAATCCAGGTAATTAGGATGCAGGTAGTGCAGCTGGAAGGTCACTGCCTCGTGTTAGGACAACAAGGACACCTACAGTTGAGAGGCCTATGCAACCTACTTTTCTTCCTAGAGAAGAAGAAGTACAAGAGGAGCAGCTACAGGAAGAAGTAGAAGAGGTTCCTTTTGAGGAGAATGTTATATCTTTGGTTGATGAGTATGATGCACTTCCTGAGCATGTAAGGAATAGAATAAATTTCAACAAGTACATGAGCCAGAAAAGGGATAGTCAAAGAGGTAGAGTGAATCGACCAAGGCAAAGAAGAGCTAAACCTACACAGCCAAAGGAGTATAAGGATGCCTTGAACAAAATTCCTCTTCCAAGTTTTGATGGTAGTGGTAAGCTAAGTGCTAGAGCATGGGTGAATAAGTTGGACACCTTTCTTACACTCAAGCCCATGAGTGAAGATAAGGCTATTCAATTTGCTACTATGCATTTGGAAGGTATAGCATATGAATGGTGGCATCATGGTCTTGTTTCACAGCATCACAACAGGATTACTTCATATGATGAGTTTGTTCACAAACTCATAACTAGGTTTGACCGCAATGATGTTGAGGTCTACTACCGTGAGCTTGCACAGTTGAAACAATTTGGTAAGGTAGATGCTTATGTCAATGAATTTCAAAAGATTGCGGTTATGGTTCCTGATATGATAGATAAGAGAATCACTATGTTGTTTGTTGAAGGATTGAATGATAGGATCAAGGATTTGGTTAAAGTACATAAGCCAACTACTCTTGAGGAGGCCATTGAGTTAGCACTTGATTTGGATACTACTCCTACATTCACTCAAAAGAAAAGTTTCTTCACAGGTACAAGTTCTAATCCGAAAAAACCATTTCAGCCAAAGCCCAATACTTCGGCTATGGAGTGAGATGAATTGAGAAGGAAGAAGCTATGCTTTTCCTGCAAGCAACCATGGGAACTAGGTCATAGATGCCTTGGAAAAGGCAAGGCACATCTTATTGAGGTATTTTCCGATGATGATAGTAATACACATGGGGATTCAGGTTCAGATCATGATGAGTTACAACATGAGCAGCTTACTTTGGAACTTGATGCAGGTGGAGGTGTGACTATTGCTTCTATGTTAGGAGTTCCTAGGTATCATGCCTTTCGTGTAAAGGGTGTTATCAATGGACAACGAGTCACATGTTTGGTGGATAGTGGAGCTACACATAATTTCATTGATGAGGGATTAGTCATGAGACGTGGCCTACAAGCAGAGGACTTTGAGGGGTTCACAGTTGCAGTGGCAGATGGGTTCACTATGAGTTGTTAGAAGAAGGTACCCCAACTCAGCATTCAGATGGGGGATTATACATTAATAGATGATTTCTATATGGTTGGACTTTCAGGCATTGATGTGGTATTGGGAATGCAATGGTTGCATTCACTTGGCCGTTATATACAGGATCTGAAGAAGGTGGAGATAGAGTTTATTCATGAGGGAAGAAAAGTGCTTTTGAGGGCTATTTTAGATGGAAGGCCTAGAGTTGTTTCAGCTAGGCGTATGGAAGCATTGTTTCGCCATGATGACATTGCATGGCAGCCCAAGTGGCTATTTCTTCCAAGTCTTCTTCGGATGGTGAATATCATATAGATATTCAATCTGTGGTGGACAAACACAGTAAGGTGTTTGGGAACATTCCTCCAGGACCACCACCGGACCGTGGTTTTGAGCATGTGATTGAGTTAGAGGGGACCAAACCTATCAACATTGCGTTGTATAGACACCCTCGGCACTTCAAGATTGAGATTGAGAATACAATCAAGGAGTTGATTGATATGGGACACATTCGACCTTCATCTAGTCCATTTGCTTCTCCAGTAGTGTTGGTAAAGAAGAAAGATTTGAATGAACGACAACAGAAGTGGGTTACTAAGATACAGGCTTATGATTTTGACATTGAATATATTAAAGGCAAGAAGAATGTAGTTGCGAATGCCTTGTCTAGAAAACCTGCTATTTGCGCTCTAAGTGAAGTATTTGCTGATTGGAAGTCTCAGCTTCTGCTTGAGTACTCCAAATCAAAGTTTGCTTGTGAAATCATGGATGGAATCATTCAGGATGATCGTTATAAGGTGATAGATGACATCATTTACTATAAAGATAGGATTTTCCTAACCCCTGAATCGGAGCTTAAACAACGAGTCATCAAAGCATACCATGATACTCCACTTGCAGGACACCCTGGCTACTTCAAGACCTATCTACAAGTCAGAGAAAGATTCACTTGGAAGGGTTTGAAAGAAATTTTGCAATTCATCAGGGAGTGTTTGATTTGTCAGCAGAACAAGTCAGAAACTACTTTCCCAGCGGGATTACTCCAACCACTGCCAATTCCAAAACATAAGTGGGAAAGTATCTTGATGGATTTCATTACTGGTCTTCCGAAGGCCAAGGGAAAGATTGCATTTCTGTAGTCGTGGATAGGTTGACTAAGTATTCTCACTTCTTTGCAATTCTAGTTGAGTTCTCGGCATTGCAGGTTGTTGAGTTGTTCTTTCGGGAAGTGTTCCGACTACATGGCCTTCCAAAGACCATAGTCAGTGATCGAGATAGCAGGTTTATTAGTGTGTTCTGGAGAGAGCTATTTCGATTAGTAGGAACTGACTTAACACCAAGCACAAGCTATCACCCTCAAACAGATGGGCAAATGGAGATAGTCAATAAGTGGCTTGAGGGATATCTGCGAAATTATGTGTCTGATCATCAGCGTGCTTGGATAAAGTGGTTACACTTAGGAGAATACTGCTATAATACCATTTTCCACATGTCGATTGGCATGTCTCCTTTTTATGCGTTGTATGGATATGATGCAGTTTTTTTTGTTGATCTGGTTTTGGATGACAACCGAGCTCCTAGAGCAAAGGAATTGATGCAGGACACACAAGATATCTTGCGAGTTCTTAAAGAGAATTTGTAGAGGGCTCAAAACCAACAAAAGTTGTATGCCAACAGACATCGGGTTGAATGATGTTTTGAAGTAGGTGACATGGTGTTTCTGCGTCTCCAACCGTATAGGCAAAGCTCTTTGAAGAAGTCAGGTGCAGAGAAGTTGAAACCCAGGTTTTATGGACCCTACAAGGTGCTGAGAAGAGTAGGAGAAGTGGCATATGAACTTGATTTGCCAGCTAGAAGCCGCATACATAATGTGTTTCATGTGTCGTGTCTCAAAAAGGCACTAGGACAATATAAGATACCCAACCAGTTCTACTAAAATTTTTCCTTAACTTAGATAAATTTACTTGTACTTAGCTTATCTACTACTTAACACTTAATGACAAACATCAAAAATAACTACTGGAATGAATCAACCTTGAAGCTGGGTACTTGTCTTATTGCTTGATTCAATCATCTTGCAAATGTCTGATTACATAGATAATGCTTTTAATAGCATGAAGTTACAAACTTATTCAAATGGAATTACAATAGGAGGCCTTGAAGCCTTGATGTCTACAATGACTTCTATACTTGATCAACTCAATCAAACTCAATGATGTTAACTGAATGTCAACACCTCACAATACAAGGGAGCATCACCTTGCTTGTTGAGGGAGCATCACCCCAACACTTGAAACTCGCAGGCCTCAAGATTACAAGCTCAATAGCTTTGCAGAGAGAATTTTGTCAAAATGAATAGATGCCAAATGAACGAGAGAGCTCCTCCTTTTATAGGCCTTCCAAAGGCAATGAAGGCACATTTTTCAATGCACAAAGAGGAACCAAGGCACGTTTCCCAAGAGGCATATCCATGGAGAATATTCCATCTGACAACTCACTCTGAGGTGGCAACCTTACCCCTAAACCGGTACAGATCCCAATATCATTTTGTTGACCAATGAGAGCTCAGGTATTTCTAGGCACCCAATTGAGGTAGTTTGATCATGAACTTGCGCCTTACCACTGCTAGGCGCCAATTGAGATGGTGACTGCTAGAAGTTGCGCCTTGCTAGAGAAAGGCTTTTTCAATGATGTCCACTCACTTCCCAAGGTGCCTTTGACAAACAATAATGAATTCAAAGTCCCAAAGTGAGCAAACTCCTCAAGGTGTAATTTGAGTTGGTTTGAGGTGGAAATTGCGCCTACTCTGATCCAACTTGATCATTTTCAACACTTGAAGTTCTTTAGTGCCACAAACCACTTGGATGAAAGAAATGTTAGTAGGCGCTGGAAATGGCAGAGTGTGACTAAATGTGCGCCTAGTCTGGAAACTCCTTCTAAGCGCCAAAATTGGTGTGTTTTGCCCAAAGATGCGCCTAGGCATCATAACACTTCCTTGACTTCATCTTTTTCCTTTGCATTCTTAGAGTAATGTTCATTTCATCAATCTACAAGGTAGGCACTCATTTGGTCAATTTGACATTGAATTTGTAACTTAGCCAATACTTGTAATCAAGTCTTTTGATGCTCCCTAAACCTAGCGCCCTCATCTGGAGTATTAACATCCTGTTTGAGTCTTCAACTTCTCTTGGGCGCACTCATTGATAGAGAAATGTCTAGATTAGCGCCTTAGGAAGAAAATGGTTTTGCCAAGCTCAAATCTTCAACACAAGTCACAACTGAATCAAACTGACTATCTTCTACCAAGCGCCTTTCACTATAAGTAGATCAAAAGTTGTTTCCCTTCTTAGGCGCACTTTTGGATGAGTTCAAGATGCCAGAAGAAGAGTAAAATGGCGCCTTCACTTGAATGGTTCATCTTGCATGGATTTGGCGCCTAGGCTTGAGTTGCCACTCTCCCTGAAAAGCGCTCATACTTGAGGTCTTTGGAATGACATCAAACCCTTGCTTTACCAAGCGCCTTGGCTTACTGAGAAGTGAGGACATCTTTCACCCACTGGAGTCTTGTTTTGGTGCCTACTCAAGCTGTAGGAAGGATGACTTTGAAGCAACTTATCACATCTCCTTAAGGCGCTCAACTAGACTGTAGGCGCCAAAATGACATGGCAAACTGCATGGGTTTCAAGACCAAGGGCCAAGAGATGATATTGCGCCTTGCTAGGTTTAGGCGCAGAACTGGTGTCCTTCTGACTGGGCGCCAACTTTGGAGGATTCAAAACCTAGGCGCTAAAATGGAAGTATCTCCTCAAAAGGTACAACTTCATAGCTTTCAATCCATCAATTACTCATGCTAGGCGCTCAAAATGGAGAGTTTAAACCTTATGAAGGTTAGGCGCATTCTGGGGTTGAGTAAGGATAAGAAAGTGCGCCTAACTCAATTAGACTCTTCCAATGACTATAAACATATATTAGGTGAATGAACAATTGCCAGTGATGCTCAATTAGTTCATAGATGACTTCATCTTCCTGCTTGGTGCCTTTAGAACCCAAGGCGCTCATTCAGGTGAGTTCAGCCTGCTATTGGCGCCTAAACTTGAAACTTCATTTCTAACATCTTTGCTTATCTCAGAACTGGGCACTGAGTTGGATGAAGTAAACCACAAGGAGCGCCTCCAGTTGAATGCTATACTGAGAGCTAAAATGAGCTATGGAAATTGGGCGCCAAAGTGAACTTGATTTGTCAAGGAGTGCGCCTGACAAAGGTGATCACTGGGGTTGATGAAACTATTCCCAGACTTAGTCAATTTACAAGTTTCTGACTTTGATCCTGCAAGACAAAAGGTTAAGTTAGTCAAAAACCAGTTCATTCCCTCATTACTTAGAATTAGCCTCCGGGAATGAGGAATAGGCTAATCCATTATACACTTGATGATCAGGCCGGAAATGGGGACATGATAGACAACATGTGGTTTCATCTAACGAACTTCCACCACTGGATGAAGAAGGAATGCTTGCCCTTGAACCTGAAAGTGTGGTGGATATGAGGGAGAAGAAACTACGCAACCGGAGCATAAGAGAATACTTGGTGAAGTGGAAAGGGTTGCCAATGGAGGATGCTACTTTGGAAGTAGAGAAGATTTTAGAGCATCCTAACCTTCGATTGCTTGAGGACAAGCAATCCCAGGAAGGGGAGACTGTCATGTCCCCGTTTCCGGCATAAGTCAACAATGAACATGGATTAGCCTATTCATCATTCCCGTGGGCTAATACATATGGTAAGGGAATGAACTTGGTTTTGGCTAATGAACTTTTGTTTTGCAGGTCAAGACCTTTATCAAGTGACATAAGGTTGTCTTAGTGCTAGGCGCACTTTTCCATCTGTAGAGCTCAAAACTTGCGCCTTGCAAAGAGAAGATCTTCAACAATAGATGAAGTGTCATTTTGATGTCATGTGAAGGAAAGAAGTCTCTTAAATGCTTTGATGCCTATTCAGTGAATTGAAACAGTTGAAGAACATGCTAAGTGATCTAGGCGCACTTTCCCACCTGTTCAACCACCAAAGTGTGCCTTGGCAAGGATCCATTCAAACATGAATAGGAAGATAGTACTTGAGCGCTTCAATGATGAGTGGTTTCTAAACACTCAAACATGAATTGGGGAACTTCAAAGTGCCAAGGGAACTAGCTAGAGGACTAAGGCGATAACTCATGACTCTGGAACCTTGAACTTGCGCCTAAGTAAGTAAGGAGGAGTTCTTAGGAGTTGAAGTGATTAAAGTCATCAAAATAAGTCAAGGAGGACTTAAGGTGCAAGATTGCTACTATACAACTCCAAATGTGCGCCTAAGAGACAAGGCGCCACTTCTTGATCCTACAACCCAAAATGTGCGCCTAGATGTCAAGGCGCTAGATCATGCCTCTCCAACCTTGAGATTGTGCCTCAGCAAGGAAGTGAATTTGAAGGTTAAATTGATCATCAAAGGTTAAAGATTATTCAAAAGATCATCCATTCAATTGAAATCATCATCTATGACAAGAGAAGTATTATGAGAGTGAGGCGCACTTTTTCTCATCTTCAACCTCACATTTGCGCCTTCTCTAGAAAGCTCAATTTGCGCCTAAGGTGAGGATCTTGAGACATCATCATTGCTATTGGCAAAATTGCATTTGGAGAAGCCTTGAAGGTTTGAACTTAGTTGAAACTTACCTCAAGATGCTAGGCACAACTTCATGACTCTAGAACCCTAAATATGTGCCTAAGCTAGAAATGGAATGGAAGTCACAATTTGATCATTCATCTTGTTTAGGAGGTAAAACTTGTTTGAGGGATCATTCATCCAACTAAGATCTTAATCAAAGACAAGAAAACATCATGATGTTTTGAGGCGCACTTTGCCTCTTGTTCAACCCTGGATATGCGCCTCACTTGGATCCCTTAGTTGCGCCTTGAGGAGGACTCATCAACTTGCAAGGAAAAGAATCTAGCTATTGCCAATGTTTGGAAATTGTTTAAGTGTCAGAGGACAAGTCTTGACGTTGAGGCGCACCTTCTAGCCTTTGCCACCTCAAAAGTGCGCCTAGCTTAGGAGATGCGCCAATCTTGGTTTCTGCAATCTCCAATGTGCGCCTAAGCTTCATTGAGTATCGTGCAAGCAGTGGGTCCCAAAATGACCTTGGATGGCATGTCGGATAAGGCTCTCAACTCGGGGTAATTGACTTTGGGTAGCGTGCTTGATAAGGCTTCCAACTCAGAAGTGAGTCATCCCAATGGAATATTCCTCTAGAATATGCTCATTGGAAAATGTGTTGTGGTTGCCTCTTGCTCTTGAGGAGGAGCACTATAAAAGGAGGAGAGCAACTTCATTTGGCATTTTTGGCTATTTGATATTTCTTGGTAAGCTTTATGCTCTTTTCATGAAATTTGCGTATTTCATGCTTGTTGGGGTGATGCTCCCTCAACCTTGATAAGGTGATGCTTTTCTTATCCTTTGAGAGGTGTTAACATTCAGTTATCATCATTGTGCAGGATTGAAGTCGTTACTTGCAATTTGAAGTTACTTACATCTTGAAGACACTAGCAACTTGAAGACGAGATATTTGTGGTTTGAAGGTCATCATTGTTGAAACTAGGCGCTAAGGCCTATCTTTGTAATCATTGTATTAAGATGAACATTGATGCTATTAAGCATCTATTGAATGCAATAAGAAGTTGTATTGACAATTGCAATAAGATATCTCAACTTCATTGTTTGTTCAATTCATGTTGATCTCATTTATGTTAGATGTTGATTAATTGAAGTAAGAAGTAAAAAAAAAAGTTTAAACTTGGTGTAACCCTTGTATGGTCACCTTAACTTGCCCCTTGAGTAAAGTGACGAAATTGGGAGATGTGCAAGGTGGTTGGCAAGTCACCATCCCACCTTGACTAACCCCACTCACCTAGGGTAAGGTTTTCTTTGTTTATCCTTTTGCTGTGTAGGTTGAGCTCTTCTTTGAAGTAAATTCGAAACTGCTTTGTTTTTAATTGCTTTTCATTATGTTTAAAACGTATAAACAAAGAAAACCTAGTATATATATATTTATTTATTTTATGTACGCGCTCTGTTTTTTTTTTAACAGAGAATAAAAAAAAACAATAGTGAAATAAAACTCATTTTAAACAACAAGCAAATATATATATAATAAGTACAATTAACCCTTTAGAGGTATAGTAACAATAGAACTATCTAAACTTATTTTCACATAATAGATAGCCTAATTTTTTTTTCATTTAGCAAGAGGGGTAGATCTAATTTTTTTTATCATATAAAATGTTAAAATCATCAAAATACTCTTTATTTGCAACTAGAGTAAGAACTTAGTAGAATTTTCTTTTGTTTCTCTTTCAAATAAACTCACTTAAGCATTTCATGAATAATAAGGTAAGGAGAGAGAGGTATATTTTTCACCAAACATAAAATTTTCCAAATGATTCAATAGGGTAAAACTTTAAAACACTCATTTACATTATTTCCACCATACATTTAATTGAAGCAAAAGCAATGTTATTACAAGAAATGTAGAAATACAACAAAACTCTTAAAGAGAATAACTCTCATTACAACTACAACACATTACAAGGCCAAATAAGCAAAGGCAACAATATTGCCAAACCTTTACAATACACCAAAACCAATAAACTCTCCAAAACTCCCAAGCTTCAAGTATCCTTCATAAGCCACCAAAACCTACAAAAACACAAGTAAAGTTCTCCAAGCCCATGGAGAGCTCACCTCCCATCCTTAGGCTTGCAAGTAAGCCACCCCCAAGCTAGGAGGCCAACCAAATAACCGTTTTCAAGCACCACAAGGGTTACAAACACACAAAATACTCACATAAAACACTTCAACACTCTCCCATGGATACTCACTTAACAAACCCATTTAACAATGGATTTAATGGGTGAGAGAGTGGACAGCTCTCTACTCAAGGGGAACCCATAACAATACTAACTCAAATAATGCCCAAATTGAAGGCCTCTTGCCCTTATACTTATCATACCCCAAATAACAAAAAGGCACTCTTGCCATAACCATAGCTCCCAAACTTCACAATAAGGCCCATGGCCATCAAACACCTCCAAAAGATGAGGGTATCTCCGAGGAGGTTCACACCTCTCTCACCCATGACAAGGTGAGCTCTTTCACATGGAGAGCTCACCAAAACAACCCATAAAACCCACACAACATAAAACTAAAAACTCAAGAGTATAATAACCATAACACATGCATAGATACAAGCAAAAAACAAGTAAAAGAAGGCTTGAAGCCTTGAGAGCATACCTTTCAAGCTCCAAGTATAGAAGGGTGATGGTGAAGAGTTCCAAGAGCCTTTTCCAAAGATCTCTCCAAGTCTAACTCTCCTTCCCAATCAATACTCAAAAATGCAAAAGGAAAAGAACCCTCTCCTCTTCACAAAGAGAGAAATAAATAGTCTTTTCCAACAAGCCTTGATGAATGAGAAGGTGACACTTGTCACCTTCTCCTTCATCCACACAACCCTTCTCACAACCCCACAAAAATGGGGAGGTGACACTTGTCACCTTCCCATTCAACCAAGCTTCACACTTTCCCACCAATGCTCTCACATGTGTGAGAGCATAGGGAAAGGGGATCACACATGGGAGACCCCTCAAGAATGGGGAGGTGACACTTGTCACCTCCTCATTCAACTATGCTACACATTCTCCCACATATGCTTCTCACACATGTGTGAGAGCATAGGGAAGAGGTCTCACACAAGTGAAGGCTTTGGAAGCTTCCAAATCGCTCAAGACAAGGGTAACCTTACCCTAGGTGAGTGGGGTTAGTCAAGGTGGGATGGTGACTTGCCAACCACCTTGCACATCTCCCAATTTCGTCACTTTACTCAAGGGGCAAGTTAAGGTGACCATACAAGGGTTACACCGAGTTTAAACGTGCTAAGAATGGCCCTAGACCTTAGGGGTATGACCTAGGGTCATTAATTAACCATAATTAACACAAAGGGACTCATAAATCCACATAAAAAAGACTCGTAAATATTTAGCACCAAAATTGTGCAAACCAAAACAATACAACCTTACAACACATTAAGGTGATAAATCAAAAGGGTGAAACCTTACAAAATATCATCAATTAAAAGACAACACCATACATAATTCTCAATCACAAATAACCTTAGTCCATCTTAGGGACTAGGTTGGCTTAACATGGCTAAAACATAGGGTTATTTGTTTGACCTCCGATTTTCAATGGGTCATGAAAAATACCTGCACACTTACACAAACACGTTAATAGCACATGATATATATATATAGCTGAAGTGAAATGAATTACACACACACACAAGATCGCATAAGCACATACATTCTTAATTATAACACATGCTAACATTTACATGATTCTCACTTCTTTCGCATTTCACAAAATACAATCAGGTTCATCATCACATAGCATTCCATTAATTCAATCATCTAACTAAACCATTTCAATTGCATCAATAACACATTCAACATCATGGAATTCATAATATCACGCATGTAAGATATAGCTCCATCCTACAATAACTCATCTATCACAAGGTAAAACTGACAAATGTCCAAATAGGAGGGATCACTAGTCCTCAAACAACCACGTATCACACATAATCCGAACAACAAGTCCCATGAACAAGACAAGAAGTGCAACATGAGTTAGCCTCGCACTACCACACTAAAGAATCTAGTTCAAGCACAAACAGGTGATATTCCAATCAATCCCAACTAGGATGTGCATCGCCTATGCACCCGCAAACAATCACCACTACCTTCTACAAAAGATCCACAACATCACTACACTGACTCAAAATAGGGCCACAATTCCATAGACCAACCCTTTAGTTAGGGTGAAGCAAAACAACATGGTCAAAAAGGGCAACTAATTCCAGTCGCACAAGGGTGGGCCTCACAGTTAACTGATTTTAAAGAGGGTTGTAGCACAAGGAAGGAGCATCAACCTGCTTTTGAGAAAAAATTCCAAAAAACAAACTAAAACACTTAAGGATTGAGCACCATTCCCTATATATATGATTGAGTTGAATTATTATTTCACATTCCATTTGCAAGCAGCATTCAAGGGCAGACTTTGGCGCTAGGGTTTGTGGTTTTCACAGGTTTTCAACAGAACTATAAGGACACCATTGCAGCTTCAGCTGTTTTTCATCATTTCAAAGGGCGCCATACCTAATTTCCATCTTCCTACATCATTGTGCAGTCTTTTTCAGGCTCCTCCCAGGGTTTACAGCTGTCTTTTTGTTTCCAGATCATCATGTGCAGATTTTAGGGTTTGCAATTATGAATTTTCAGAGCTTTTAAAGCTGTCGTGAAAGTTATTTTTAATGGATTTTCAACACTAGGTTTGCTGTTTCAGATCTTCTTTTCCAGCTGCTTAGGTTTGTTTTCCATGTGCATATTTGGAGGTGATGTCCTAGGGTTGTCACTGTTTTCCTAGCTTGGTTGGAGCCATCTGAAGGAGGTTTTCAGAAGATTTCCAGTCATATTTGCCGCTGGTTTGTGTAGCAATTGCCATGTTTTGTGGCCAGTTTTGTCAAGTATCAGCACTAGGGTTTGGTCAAATTGATTTCCAAGGGTTTTTAACCATGATTTTCAGCATTATCAAACCCTAGGGCTGCGGTTTTCAGCTTGTGAACAGTCAGGGTAGCAACGGGTTGATTTTGAAGAATGGAGTTCCAAGGGCATGTCATTGAACCAAAGACTTGTTTACCCGCAATATGATGTTTCAGACAAAACTTGGAGTAAACGGAAATATACAACAATAACTATAAAGCATATGATTCATACCAGAATTGCATAGAATAAAGCATTGTTTCCATTCATTGAATATATCAGTATTACACTACAATGTTACAATGCTGCCTCCAATTACAAGTATCGACACAATATATAACTTATGCCAAGGTTGGTTGAGATACCAACCGTCGGCAACGACTCCATAACTGTCCAACCGTCGGGGTTAATTCCCGATAACACTCTTGGACTTAACTGTGCACAACATTAATTAATTTATTTTATTTACTTGGCCGACTACGACCGACTACGATTATGACCAACTACAAGACTATCCTAGTGAAAGTATTCCAGCTCATTTAGGACGCCTTGCTAGGGCACATTAACATCCTCGATTTGAAGATTGGGAAAAGGTCAAAGACGGTAGAAAATTTATTAAAAGGTTAAGGGATGGTGGATTGGTTCAGGCAGCCTCTTTCCTTGTTTTATTCAGCGCCAGGAGTTAGTGATAGCATGTGCATGCCATTATGATGAGAGCATGAAGGAAATCAAGACCTTAGAAAATCAAGCTGTGTGCAAGATGGATGCAGATTCTTTTGAAGGAACTCTAGGCTTGCAACATTTGAGAATACACAAGTAATTGATCTCGAGGCTGTGAAGCAAAATGGAATAACAACTTGGAGGAGTGCTAGCAAGAGTTACGAAGGAAATGGTTACTAGAGCCAAAGAGGCCAAAACAATTGCCCAAGGTTATGTTTCAAAATGACTTCAAGTAAGAGCTTAGCATGTTGAATAGGGTAATAGGACAACTAGAGGCATGGTTATTCAAGAGCTAGATGTTTTACATCATTAGCATCATTTGTGAATGCAAGACTTTCATTGACTAGGGGCAGCTCATTAATGACAGTATCATAAGCAATTGGCCAATTTCTTCTAGGCAAAGAGCTTCCACATGGTATCTTATTTAGTATACTCCTTGGTATAGGCAAAGACATTCCTAGGGCTGAATAAGATATGGGAGGAATGATTATTTTACAAGCAATATTTGCAATTGGAATTTAGAGAAGGCTTGAAACATTATAAGAGGGTCAATGATGCTTTTCTAATGCTTACAATGAGGGATCTTGAAAATCAAAATCATGTTCACATTTTAGCACAGGCCAAGTATGTTATATCGGAATGGGATGATTGGTTTATCCAATTCCCCACCTTTGCCTACATTAGAGTCTATGGATTCAATTCCTATCCCTATGAGCTTCCATGGTATTTGAATGACCAAGTGCTTTTGATGGAGTATTGTATATAGTTGATAGTACTATATTTCATTTGGAAAGGGAGGCACAAGTTAGGGGTGAATTTTTTAATTCAGATTCGTCCATACTAGTGAGCATCAACCCTAGACAAAAAAACAGACAAAAATTTCTAATTTTTAACTTCAAGTTCCACCATAAAAGCAGGGCCTAAGATTTAGAATGTCTTATGTTTGAAAGGCTTGGAACAAAATTTTCCCATTTGCTGAACATTGAAGATTATTGGGCAAATTTTGTAGATGACTTTGAGGTTCAAAGAAGGAAGTACAGTTGTGTAATGTCCCAAATTGGATATTTTGACTTGACAAATTTTCAATATCAATGCATTAGATCTAGCACTTTTTGAACACCGAGATCCTGGAATGGGTAGGGTGAGAGCATATGGTGACTAGAATTAAATCGAATATGTATTGCAGGCGGCAAGTCATAGCTACTTATGATGCATGCAAAATACCAAACTGAAATATTATGTGGGTCTTGGCAGTTATTCCATCTAGACTCCATTATAGAAGTTGAATACCAACTACAAAACCAATATAATCTTTGGTGGAGAATTGCACAGAGTTCTACAAGTTAAATTTCAATATTTGAAACTGCATGAAACCCTTTTGAAAATGTGCATTTTGAACCAACCCAAAATAACGTGTAGAAATCTTTGCATGGCATCCAAAGGACAAATATGAGATGTTAGATTTATACCAGGAATGTTGTTGCAACTAATCCCAATGTATGACAACTGTGTGAAAGATTCATACGGTAGGAAGTAATAAACTTCTTACACCTCCAACAATTAGTAAATACCTTCAACTGTACATACTGCCTCTTCAAGGGCTGTAGCAGACTTCCTTTTGCTATACGGTACCCCAAAGGGTGCGACTGGGTCTAGTTCTAGAGTCTTTGGTATAGTTATAGTAGTTCACATATAATTACATATTTAACAACAACCAGGGAAATGAAAACCTTCACAATATACAAAAAAATAACAACACTCTATTGATATTGGTTAAAACCCTATACAACCAAATTAACTTCTTCAATATACTGCTATAGAGATACATCTAATTACAAACAACAATATTTGATGCACACCTAAGTTAACAATACTGAAATGATAAGATCCTTAATACCAATGCATTTCCAGAACTATGTTATGCAACTGTTTAGCAATATGCAACTACAAACACTGTGATGACAACAATGAAACATTCAAGGAATAACTCACAAATCACCTCAAAATGGTAGGGTACTGTAGCGGTATGGAAAGCATTGTAGTGGCAGTATGGAACATATTATAGTAGCAGTACAAAAAGTACTGTAGCAGCAATACAAAATCATTGTAGCAGTGGTACAAAATTACTATATCACTCCACACATTGAAAATCTTCAATAATATTCCTGAAACCAAAACTAAAAATACTTCTACAAACCTTTGGCACACTGGTAATCCTTGGATGGAATTACTTTGATGAATTAGAGGGTTTTCGTCCTCCAACCCAACTAAAGAAATCTAGAGGGTTTTCATCCTCCAAATCCCAACACCAAGAAAGTTTTTGTCCTTAGGCAGAAAGGATGAACACAAGGGTTCGATCTTCAGAAAAAGGGGTTTTGGCAACAATTCAATGGATGAATTCCTTTGAGCTCAACTCCTATAATCACTTTTTACTAATTTTAGCCTTTTTCTAGAAACTCTTTTTTTAAAATAACATTATAATTGCCCCTTTCACCTAGTGACACTTTTTAACATTACCTTAGGCCTTCTTTTTTGAAGACACTTTTTAACATTACATTGACCCTCTTTTAATCATAGATAATGCCATGTCCCCTTTTCCAAATTAGCACCATGGAGAAGACCTCTATCCTATCCTCATTTCCTATAGGCTAAAGGATTAAGAAAGGGAAATGAGTAATAATATTATTTTAAGTTGGGCTTGGTAATTTTATATTTTTGGGACAACTTAATATTATTTTAATAATTTAAAAAGTGTTTTTAAACACTTAATTATAAAAAGTACTTTTAAATACTTTGGAGGGAAATTTAAATCTATGGGCCTATTTTAGAAAGGAACAAAAAAGTGGCTCTTGGCTTCATTTGGCATTCTTCACTTTGGAGCTTTGTGTTTGAATTCGCATCCAAGGATGAAAACCCTTGGCTGTTTTAGAGATCTTGGAGGATGAAAACCCTCTTAGATCTCTGGTGTCACCTGAATTTGCACCCAATTGTTGAAGCTTTGACAGTTCCAACAAATTCAGTGAACATGGGAATCATCTAAAGGTGTGGGACCTTGCAAATGAGATCAGATCTTCAGAGAAGGCTGGTTCCTCTTTCTGAACTTAAGTTTCAAAGCAATTAGCTAAACCTATACTAATGATCACTAAGGGAAAGGAGAAGAAGGAATACAGAAAGGGAAAGGGAAGTGATACGCCAAGATTTAGGGTGTTAGCTGGGATCGACATAACACAACAATGACCTCAAATACTGACAGAGACCACACAGACTTACAGCTTTAACAGAGGCTCGAATTATAAAATCGTAACTAACAGAGGGACCGTTTTATCCACAGAATGAGTTACAGATTTCAAGTAAACACAGACCGAAAGCATAAGAGAGGCAAAAAGATTATATTGATCATGAAGGCTAAATAGCCATTACAAAAGAAAGATACTTTGTTACAAAGAAGTAGACACAAAATAACCATCTACATTCATTGGTGAACTGCTATTGGAGACATCAAAGGCTCATCTTCGAGCACAATGCATTAGATTCGACTAGTTCTTGCAGATGTGTTACAAGGTCTGCAAGAACAAATTACCCACTAGTATAATAGCTCGGAAGAACAGCTAACCAACAACAACAAAAACATTTGTTTTACATGCATATATAGCTTTTTAGATCAAACTGTAGCAGTCATGGGCGTGGAAAGAAGAGTCAACAAGCAAAACCGTCGCCCATACTGCAATAACTCATTCTTGTGTCTTTGAAGCACGCCCACATGGCTCTGCGCATGAAATTTGCTGAAAAAGAGTGTCAACCCATGCCCTGGCTACAAAAGATTTATGCAAAAGAGGCTACAATGGCATGAGGAGGCGAGAAATCCATCTTCTACAAGTAATCGGGCTCTGAAGAAGCATTAATGGTGACTAGGAGGGTCGCTAAGCAGTCTCGTTGTGTCTTGAACAGTAGAAAATGCACCTAGAAGGCAAAAAGGTTGGGCCTCGACAGATCGGACTTCCTTCAATCAGCCTTCCACCGATCGGGCTTTAGAAAAGTGAAGGAGGAAACCTTGGCATCCGAAGTCCGAAAGAAGGGAAGCCGTTGGACTTCGGAGGTCGGGCCTCATCGTGCATCATTCCTCGGAAAGAAGCGCCTGACCCTCGCCTCCACAACACTTAGCTGATTTTGAGAACTCGACAGAGATCGAGCCTCGAGCCCTCAACCTTATTTCTTTTTTGCCTTATCAGCGTATCTTCACTTTTACGAACTTGACCTTTGTTCACTTTATTAGCGAATTTCTGAAATCTTGAATTGGCTTTGTTTCTACCTTCCCTTTAGTCGGCGAGTTCCTGATTTCGCGAACTACTTTGCCTTAGCTTCTTTTCTTCTTTGGTTCCTTTATCGGTGAATTACCGATCGGCGAACTAGCCGGTTCGCTGACTTGACTTTTTGTCGACAAAGGCCTCCCTCAGTCTTTCTCTTTTCCTCCCTTATTCATTGAAGAAGTGTCGGACTTCGGGCTTCGAGCTTTCTGCCCTTTGGATTCCAAAGGAAGAGGAAGAAGAGAAAACTTCGACCTTCGCTTGCTGAAGAACTTAGTTGAAAAAGTTTGGAGTTCGGACCTTGGGCCTTCCGTCTTCCAACTGCCGAAAACAAGAAAGAAGAAGGAACCCCCGCTTGTCGAAGTTTGAAACACTTAGAACATTGAAAACAAAGGACTTCGGCCACTACGCCTTTTGCCTTCCGTCTTCCACAAGAAAAGGAAGAAGAGGAAACTCCCAACCACTGCCCTCCAAAAGATAGCCGTTTGAAGAAGGAATCGGTGGAAGTCGAGCTTCAGGCCTTTCATCTTCCGCCTACCTAAAAAGAGAAGGGGGAAGACAAACCTTCCTACCCCTGGTGCCCGCAACACTTAGAAAGATATACTCATCGGGCTTCGGCGAGCGGACCTCCGACCTTCTACCTCCTAGAAAAAAGAACGAGGAAGAGCGAACCCCCGACCTTCGGCGCCCGAAACACTTAGGTGAATAACAAGCGACCAAGGCGGAGTTCAGGGCCGACAGACATGGCATTGCAAAGAGGAGAAGCCCGAACTCCAAAACTCCGTAAAGGCTAGGATTTTTAGGACTGTCATTTTGGGGTCCTTTTCCTTGTACTTCAAAGGGAAAACACCTAGAAATTCATGGATCCTTGGGCTATTTGGCCAGAAGGCAAAATAGGACAACATTTTGGCGACTATGCAGGGGTGTTTGCCTGCTAAACACTGGGATCTAGAGGCCTTATCAATCCATTGGGCATAGAGTCAAAGGGCGCAACAACAAGAACAGGAATTGGCCAGACCAACACAAAACTGAACATTGCCTCCAGAAAACAAGACAAGACAAAACAAACAAGGCAAGCATCCTTCTAATGAGAATGCAACTTGTGCAAGGGCATTTGTTGAAGGGAAACCTATACAAAACAAACCTAACCTAAACCTAAACTAATAAGGAAATGACTTCAAACAAAGCCATTAACGGGTTTTTGAAAGTAATTGCCCTTTATGGGCGGTTATCAGGAGATGGGGAAGGAGTTGACATATAACAAATTGATGAAGCACTTCCCTAAGAATAGGAACAAACTCACTTACCCAACCAAACTGATTGGGAATGCAGTTGCTAAGAGGTGGATAAATGGGCTGATCCTGCTTATTCTGATGCTCAACTTCATGCTTAGGGGTAAGCATGATAAGCGGTGACTCTTCATGATCTGTCTCCAGTTGTGCTAGATGCCTAATAGGGCATCCCCTTGAAATGACATGTAAATCAACAGAGTTGATCTCATGCCTCTGCTCTGGTTCTTCATCATTTTGCTGCTGGTCTGAGTGCTCTGGTCCATGTGGCTCAACTAGAAATATGGTTGCTTCCACCTCATGAACAAGATGCTCATGATTTTCTAAATTAGGCTCAGAAAATGAGCCCTGCACATGCTCATTGGAGAAATCTCCCCCACTAAGGAGCTGATATCCCTGTTGGATAATTAAGAACAAATCTTCAATTTGTTCTTGCCCATGTTCATTCTCCACATTGTTACCTTCTATAAAAAATGAGAGTTCCTCAAATAGGTTCGCATCATCAACCTCTGCACTTTCTAGAACAGAGCTACCTACATGCCCTTCTTCACGAGCTGGGACCTCATTGTTATGCTTGGCCTCAACCTGCAACAACTTGCCATCATTTTTAATGTCCTTATGCCGCTCCAGGACTGTAGCTAATGTTGGCATTTGCGTGCCTTCTTCATCTTCAATGTAACCAAACAGTTCATGAAATAGAGTGGCATCATCCAATTTTGGAGCAATTGGAGTGATCTCCTCCACCATGCCCTCATCCTTTGATTGCAACTCCACTGGATTTTGCTTGAGCTACCTTTGCATCCAGACCTTTTCGCCATGCCTTCTTTGCATTTGGCTTTCATTCCTCTTGTTCAAAGCATGGGAAAACTCTTCAAATGAGCTGAAATCTAGGGGACTCAACCCTGCACCTAAATTAGCACTATCCTTGTGCTCAGTGCACTGCTGCTCTATCAGATTTGGCTTAACTTCTTGCAGTAGATTTGAACCTTCAGTTTTAATGGTGCATGAGGGTTCATTATCAGCTTGCGGCTCTTCCCTAGTTGCAGGTATTTCCTTCCTTGGCTCATCCCTCCAATTAGCCCGATAAACAAGTCCAACTTTGAAAAGTGAAATAGTGTCAGGGCAAGAGGAATAACATGAAATAGGGACTAGAAGGGCTTCTTGAGAGTGTTGTTCCTAAGGAATAATAGGCTGAATTTGTGCAGGAATAGGCCCCCATGAAGGCCAAGGGCCTCTAAAACTTGGGATTTTGAATCTGGAAAGTGGTTTTGGAGGCTCAGAGGGGTTCCCCTGCTTGAAGCTTGGAATCTTGAATTTAGGGGTTATTTTTGCGATAGGCTGAACTTGGGTAGAAGGGAGGGGTTGCCTGAAATTGGGAATGTAGGGGACTGATTGGGTTTCCTGCCTCTTCTGGGCAAGCAATTGCCTTATTTGTTCTTTTTTAGCTGCAGTCTTCAAAGCCGGGCTTTCTTGATAAGCTCTTTCCTCCACTTCCATCTGCTGCTATTGAAGATGAGCCTGAAAAGCAAGCTCATCTTGCTGCTGGTTATACATTCACTCTCTGTCAATTTCATCCAACATCCTTTGCGTGTGCAACATGAGAGCTTTGATACTCATGCTGTCCAAATCATAGTCCACTTGAGGCGGGATAGGAAGGTGATCATATTGATTAGGGGCGAAGTGGTTTTCTTGGGATTGAAAATATGTATGATTAGGCTGGCAAGAAGATCGAGCAGGGGTGGTGTTGATGTGTTTTTTATGCACATGCAAACTCAGAATAAAATACTGAGGTATTCTATCCTCTCTTGAACAAAGTCTCTCAAAGGCTAAACAATGTGATCCAATGAGACAACTCCAAGGTTCATGATATGTCAAGTCTTGACTTGCAATGGATAGACTCAGCAGTTGATGTGATAATGCTGGTAATCACAAAGGGACTTACGCTGAATTCACTCCTTATTCCAATCAAATATGTTATTCTCCTTGTGAAATGGAACTTCTTCTAACCGGCTACGAAAAGAAAATGCAAAAGGACAAGGGTTTAGAAAACTATTCTAAGGACAATGATATAATGAAATATGCCAAGATAGACAAACTTCTCATGAAACCAAACTCCGCTTCGCCATGAGAACCAACAACTACACGAAGTCGGTGCAATCTTCTAAGGAAACTCAAAGATTTTCATGTTGTAAACTTTCATCCAAACACCCACTGCTAGCGCAGTTGGAACAAGCATCCACAACTGAACTAAAACAAATGTGGTTCGGGCTAACTTTGCAAAATGACTTATCATTGACAAATCATAAAAAGTATGAACCATATAAGGAATTCATCAAGTATCTCCACATATAAACATTACATCAATGAACTTCTGATCTAGTTCTACTCTACTTGGAAACATCTCTCCATCATATTTGAGAATTAGAACCATGCCAACATTCCTCAATCACACAAAATCACGATGCGAACCAACAATGAGCTTGTATTGATTTTGGAAATGATTACAACAATTTCACATGCCTCTTCAATGATTTCGAAGAGTCTCCTCTACTCTACTCCTATTCTAACAACATCTACTCCTACTCTTCTATCTTTTTCTCTCTTCTCGATACAAATGAGAGAAATGGGCCTTATATAGGCTTCAAAATTACATGAACAGCCAGGATTGATTTGAGAATCAATGGCTAAGATTGAGACAACAAGGCAGTTTGTTACAAAAGTTACTATTTTTAAAACATTGAATGCGGACGAATGATGTGGCAGACTGTGATTGGATCAATGTTGTGCACATGCCACCTCAACATTGAGCAAACTGGTTTGATTTTCTGTAATGTCCCCTTTTTAGCGTGATCCTGTTTTATGATGGTTTAGCCTATCACTAGCCCTCGTAGGCTAACTCAGATGGTTAGAGGGTCCCTTTTTGGCAGAGATCAACGTGTTTTCTCCATTAGAGCTCAGTATGGGTTTAGGTTTGGCCTTCGTTGGACTTAGCTCTACACACTTACTATTTATAGTAAGTCATCTTCCCTGAGTTTCTATTTATAGTAGGGTATCTGGTCATGTGGTGATTTCAGTGTTGTTCCCCAGTTTCAGCAAGTGATAAGGTTGTTTAGAGGTCTCTGGTCCCATATTGGAGGCTCTTGCTATTTTTGGCCAACAGAGGTTAATAGAGATGGACACCTGTTATTTTTGGTAAGATGGTTGGATGCACAGAGGGTACCATGGTGAAACCCCAGGTTCAGACGAAATTGGAAAATGATGTTTAATTAAGGAGATATTAATATTTTAAGTGGCATTAATGATATTGTATTTATTAATGATATATTATAAAGTTATCATTTAACTTTATAATTCAATGTTGAGTTTGGAGCCACTTAAATGATTAAAAGGTATATTATAAAGTTATGATTTAACTTTATAAGTGGGGCCATTTTGAGTCAATGAGTCATTAATGAATTTATGGAAAAAGTACACCCATTTATGAGACTTATAATAAAGTTTTTATTAAAAACCTAAAGTGGATTTGAAAGTGGATTTAAAAGCTATTAAAGAGATTGAGGTTATAAAAGGACTCAAAAAGTAAATCAAATTCATTATTATTGAATGATCATTTTGAAAACAGGTTTTTGTGCTCTGAGAAGGGTTTCAGCCATTGCCATTGAAGAACGTAGTTTCTTCTGTGAGTCTCCATTTGAACTGGTGAAATATCCAGCGAATTTGGTATCCATAGAGTTTCATACAGGGACTTTGATTTGTGCTTCAGCAGTTGTGAGGAAGATTCAGAAATTTATAGGGGTTTCATTGCAGATTAGAATATTTAAAGATTAATCATTTGCTTATTAAAGTTTGTACCTGCTGCTACAGTACAGCCGTGAATAGTAATGCGTGAACAGTAATGCGTGAACAGTGACGCGTGAACAGTGCTCGTGAACAGTGTGCTATAGTGCTCGTGAACAGTGCGCTACAGTACTTGGATCAGCAATTTGGGCATTTATATCTGAAGCTTGGCATTGCAAATTGGAACTAAATAATTGCTGATCATCTTCAGAAATTCATCATAATCAGCAATCATCTTTCCGGGTATGAATTCATTGTTGTGAAAAAGAAATGAAAATCTGATTTGAACTTTTATTATACTTGCAATAGAAAGGTTTGTAATCTGATTTCATGTACTGAAATAATCATCAATTGCATCAGCATATATCTTGTTTGAATGTGTATGTGTATTTCTATATCTTGCCTGGCATTATTCCTAGAAATTACAAATATATTGTTGAAGAGCCAAAAACAAAACCACTCAAGAGAACACATTTAGAAAATTATCAGCATAACCAGAGTTGAGGAGAACAGGGGTTCTTACATTTTCTTTGTGTTCATATTGCTCGGAATATTTTTCCAAATTTTGTCACCTTTTTGAGTAGTCTTTGAATCTTCGAATTTTCACCTCTGGAACTTAGCTTCTTCGAACTTGAAAACTTGGGAATTTTGTCGAATTTCTTCTTGTTGTCTCTGATGCGAAACCTGAAGTGTATCCTATTGTCCTGAACTGGAGTTCCTGATGTGGACTTCCTCTTTGCATTACTTTATGTCTTGAACTTCCATGGTCTTCATCCGAAATTCGCGAAGTTTCCTTGTCTTTTGAGGCAATTTCCTTTTCCAGGTTTGGAATTCTTTGTGAAGTCTTCTTGATTGGATGTCATCTTCCTTGTTAGCATCGGAAGTCTTTACAACTTCTCGAACATCTTCACGAAAGTTGTCCTCGTTCCTGAATTCTGTACAAACAAAGGAAATTTCAAATAGTTACGGTGAACAAAATTCACAATGCAATATAATAATAAGACATGACCATCATCATATGAAATCTTACTCAAGAATTTATTTCATTATAGAACAAGTGAATAAAATGACACTTGAGAATAAAACTTCTTCACAAAACTCCCCCCTTTCCTTAGGAAAATTCGCATCTTCTTATTAAATTGAATTACATTTATTTTGAAAATTATAACTTGAAAAACTTCCTAAATACACGACTTAGCAAATGTTTCCTATAAGGGCTGACCTTAATAAGGAATTTAACAATTTATTTAATCATTTTAAAGGTAGACTTGGTTTAGGAATGAAATTAATTTGATTTGTTGGCCTTGCAATTCGCACTTTGCATGGAATCACTCATGATTTTAGTCACACCTTTTATCAACTCTTTCACAATTCAATTTCGGGAATTTTGGACATTTGCTTACAATTTCCTATTGCTGATTTCATGAAGTCTTTCAATTTCTCTTGGCGCATATTACCTATTCTCATTTAATATTGGGCGCAAATCTTTGGTTTCCTTGCAATGATAGGCACATTTCACATATTGTCTTGCACAACTTGGGCGAATTTTTCAAGGGCTCTTTCACAGTTCACAGAGAAAGTCAGGAATTTCATCTTCTTGCACATCTTTGAGTGCACAATGCATGGATTTTATGAGTGCAATCCTTTGTTTGTTCACAAATTTTCCTTGGCACACATTTCCTTTATTTTTCATTCACACTCCCTAGTGGCATTTGGAGGATATATTGCATACTTCTGAGTGCATATTTCAGGGGCTAATTCACAAATTAAATCGCATTTTTCTTACTGCCTTTCAAAAACTTGAGCCGATTTTCCATGAGACCGTTCTCATTTCTTTGGAATCGCATATTCCTTTGTTTCCTTCACAAATTTGAGGTTGCACTTCTAAAGTAGTTCTTCAGTGATGAGCGCGATTTGTAGGTAGTCATTCACAAAACGTTTTTGCACCTTTCCTGAGTGCATTCACGAATTTAGGGTGTGATTTCCATTATGTCTTTCACAGATGAGAGAAGATCATTCACAATGTTAAGCTTTGAGCTAGGATTTCTTGACTTCATGCACAGGTTTAGCGCATTTTCTAAGATGCTTGGAATAATTTGTAGTGGAGATTTTATAAGCCTGTTCACAATCTTACAGCGTGAGTTTCCTTTATTCATTCATAATCTTGAGCGGGATTTTCATGTTCTTATTCACAATTTCTTGAGTAGATGTTGGCGCATTTTGCATGAGTTCCTTCACAGATCTTTGCGCACTCTTTTGCTCATGCCTTTCACAGATTTTTGGCACGATTTCCATCCTTTCTTTCACACTTCTTGGCAGGGATTTCATGAGTTTGTTCACAATCGAAGGGCACATTTTATATGGATCCGTTCATAAATTTCAGGAATTTTGGCAGTTTAACCACAAATTAGGAGCGCATTTCTTAGGGGATTCTAAATAGTGTTCGGCGCACATGCTTGATGGTTGTTGACAAAATTCAAGGGCGCATTTCACTGATGTTCATTCAATCTTTTCTTGTTGCAAATTTCTGAGTGCTCATTCACTGTTTGGAGCGGATTTTTTTGGTGGGCCATGTACAACTTGAAACTCATCCTTTGCAAACCGACTATCACCATGCGCTCAAGCGGACCCTCTGAATCCTTAACGAATGACTCTAAACTTAGTAAACACTGAGCAATTTCAAATTTGTCTAAGTGACCTCTTAAATGCCCTTGTGTCACGGGCGTTTCGGCATGTAAGGCAGACGTTTTAAGCTTGTTCACATAATCAATGAAATTCAAATTACAAAGTCACTTAAAAGATGCGCTTGGGCGGGGATTTAAGAGTGCTGCGTTTGACTAGAAACTTTAACAACTTGCAAGGTGATTACATATATGCGCTAAGGCGGAGGTGCTAAGTCATCATGTATAAGACAAAATGATTTGCAAAGTTGCATAAAGAGTCCACGTGAGCGGCAATTTAGACTTGTTTGTAAGGTGCAAAGTCATATGAAGTCCTGACGGAGATTTTCGAATGACGATGCATATTATTCGTGATATGGAAGTGTCATAATAGCGTGATTATGGAACGGGCAGGTTATTCAGACCATCGCACATGACACTTGGAAAATATGAATTGCAAAGGGACCATGAAAGTCCGCTTGAGGCGGATATTTTGGGATGCTATGCATAACTCGAAACTTCACACTATACAAGATGATCATTCATTTGCGTTTGGAGTGGACTTGTTGGCCCTGCATGTAAGAAAAGAATATGAATTGCAAAGCCAAGTCGAATGTGCGCTTAAGCGGCCTTTTGGGTTAGACTCGCATAAATTTGAGACCCGACAAAGTTGAAACAAGCTTTAACTTCCAATCCACTCTTTGACAACGTTCCCAATCAAACTTTGAAGCTTATTGCTACAAAACACTCCAGACTTAGACAATTTTCAAATTTTATCTCATCCAAGTTCATGACTCGATATTGAAAAGAAAGGGGGGAAATTGAGACATTTTTCAATTCTTTTGTTTATTGATTCCCCCAGGCATTCAATAGACTCACTGCAACCTTCAATCATTGGCGAATTGCTTCATTCCTTCACGAAATCCCGAGTGGAACAACTGCCAAAACAAAGCAAATCCAAGCCAAAATCTTCAAAAAGAGGGGTCCCCATTCGCAATGGGGTGATGTTGCGATTAGGTCACAATAGGTGGGTGGGAGGTAAGTATCATGAGGATGCTGATATTCTGTTGTTGTAGGGCTATTTGGCATAAAACTAGGGGTATTTTGGGTCTGATATTGCTGGTATGGAGGCTAATAACTTGCATGTTGGCCAGGAGGAGGGGAGAAGCCATAACTTCCATAATAGTTTGACATTTTAAAGCATTGAAAAGCAGAGATGTATCAAAACATTCATGAAAATAAGGGTAACAGGTCTGCCTTTAGAGAAATAAGCTCATACCAGAGAGAATTGCCAAGTGATTTTGGAACCCTCGACGGCTTGTTATATTGGCGCGACTCTGAATCAGGTTTTTTTCTGCGGCTTCTTCCCTCCATGCATGGTTGCAGCCCTTACCTGACCACGTAGTCTTCAATCTACTAGCGCTTCCAGCGCCTCTGTTAAAATTAGCAATCTTCAGTTTCTCTGTGACGAGTTCTTTGTTTCACTCTCATTGGCGACCATGTCAAAACTCTGCATGGCTTTTGTCCCAAAATTCATGTTCATTTCTTTGAGCCAGTTTTATTGCTTTTAGTTCTTTGTTGCCCTTTTGTTCTGCATCCTCCCATATCTGGTCTTTTCTGTCTTGGAAAAAGTGAGGTTGGCATCTTTTGTCAAGCATAATGAGCGGAAGAACTCTGCCGTCCACGCTCTTATGGCCAAGCGATCTACAGATCATGTCAAATCGTCTGCCTGGTACATTGACTCAGGTGCTTCCCGCTATTTCACCCATCGGCGAGATTGGTTCACTAAGTACACGCCTTTTAGAGACTGTCGTCTTTGGAGGAGGTGAAGAATATACTGTTGTCGGAAAAGGCACTGTGTAGATTCAGTCTGGAAGGAGAAAATTGATATTTCTCGATGTTTACTTCGTACTTGGCATGGAGTTGAACCTCCTCTCTGTCAGTCAGATCATGCGACACTCACCGCATCTGGATGTTGTCTTCAGCATGCACTCATGCAGCATAGTGGACCGTGAGACATGCACTACTGTTGCTTAGGCTCTTGAGGATCATGGTCTATATAGACTAGTGGACTCTGGTGATTCTTTAGGGCAAGCTTTGGCAGCCAGGAGCACGTCCCTTAGTAAACTCTGGCATCAATGTTATGGGCATCTCAACATGCACTCTCTCTCAGTTAGCTCGGGAGAGTCTGGTTGGTGGTCTTCTAGAAATTCAGGCTCAACTTCCTGGCGTCTGCGACGCATGTCAAGCTGGCAAACAACATCGAACTCGATTTCCTATTGGTGACAAATGGAGAGCATCCAAGGTTTTGCAGTTGGTTCACGCTGATGTATGTGGGCCAATGAACACTCTTTCAGTTACTGGGTGCAGATATTTCCTTCTTTTTGTTGATGACTTCAGCAGAAAGATGTGGGTGTATTTCTTAAAAAGGAAATCCGATGTGCTTAGTACATTTCAACAGTTCAAAGCCTTGGTGGAAAAAGAGTCAGGTTGTTCAATCATCTCTCTTTGATTTGATAATGGGGGGGAGTTTTGCTCCTCCAACTTCACTCAGTTCTGTGCTGCACATGGCATCAAATGTCAGCTTACTACATCTTACACACCTCAACAGAATGGTGTCGTTGAGCGTCGCAATCGCACTATTACAGAGATGGCACGTTCTATGTTGGAACATAGAAGTGTTCCTAAGAAGTTCTGGGCTGAAGCAGTCTACACTGCTGTCTATCTTCTGAACCGGTCGCCCACCTATGCCATCAGAAAGATGACTCGTGGATCGTGGTTTTCAGCGGAGTCCTTCGGATTCCAATCTGTATGTCCAACAATATGCTGATGACAGTCTTTACATCGTCATCTATGTCGATGATCTGATTATCACTGGCAGCTCCGAGCAGTTGATTCAGGGAATCAAACAAGATCTCAGTCAAACATTTGACATGACCGACTTGGGAATCTTACATTATTTCCTAGGTATTGAGGTTTGGCAGCATCCTGACCGCATCTTCATCTCTCAGTCAAAGTATGCAAGAAGTTTGTTGGACAAATTCCGGATGACAGACTGCAAACCTGCTTCTACCCCTATGGAAAAAGGGCTGAAACTCTCAGCTCATTCAGACTCTCCTGTAGAAAATGAATCCGCATTCAGGCAATTAGTAGGGAACCTCATCTACCTTACTATCACTAGACCTGATCTTAGCTTTGCAGTTAGCTACATCTCTCGTTTCATGATAGCTCCTAAAGCTAAACATTGGGTTGCTGCCAAGCGTGTTTTGAGATATGTGCAAGGCACTTCGGACTTTGGCATTCTATATGGCAGGCGCAACAATCCTCAACTAATCGGTTTTACAGATTCAGATTGGGCTGGCTCTGTTCATGACAAAAAATGTACTTCTGGGTATGTTTTTAGTTTTGGCACCGGTGCAGTCACATGGGCCAGCAAGAAACAACAGGCAGTGTCTCTCTCCTCGACTGAAGCTAAATATTGCGGAGCTGTTAAAGTAGCATATGAGGCAGTCTGGCTCCGACGAATGCTTTCGGATATGCACATTCCTCCATAAGGGCCTTCACCCTTGTATTGTGACAATCAAGGGGTGCTAAAATTGGCCAAAATCCTGTCTTCCATGAAAGGACTAAACATGATCTACATTGCCATTTCATTCGCCAACTTGTTGAAGACGGATCTGTCATGTTGCAGTATGTTCCAACCGAGGATCAGACTGCAGATATTCTCACCAAGTCTCTTAGCCCGGATAAGTTTGTCAAATTTAGGGGGCATCTTGGTGTAGTTGACCGATTGACCATTATGGGGGGGTATTAATGTATTATTTATCTTCTTAATGGTCAATTTTCTTGCTGTTTGCTTTATGCTTTTCTTCACTGCCACTGTTTTGCTTTATAGCTTGATTGTCTATTTTTAGACATTGTATCTCATATATATAGAGCTTCCGCTCTCCTTTGTACATAGAACATTTAGTAATATAATTACAGTTATTTGAATTTTTTAACATTCATCCCCATATCCATCTTTGCTGAAGGGTTTTCATTCTAGGGCAAAGGGAAGAACATAGGTTCATTCACAAGAAATTGGGATTTTGATAATAAGCTAGAAGAAGATCTTCTGTGCATAACTCCTCTTTATGTAGGCTTTTGAGGGAATATAATTATTAGCCTATGGGAAATTAAATAATAGGCTAAGGGTCTTCATTAGACTTATGCTTGAGAAGTGGACATGACAAAGTAACAGGTAGTCAGCCATGGAGATCCAAACTTCCACGAGAGAGTCTATATCAGATATAGCTCAAACTTTGAGGGAGTTGAAACAATATTTGGGTGCATGCAAGCCAACCCAAAATGCTATAGAAGTGTTAGCGTTTTATTTTGCATCTTTTAGTGCAAACGTAAAACGGATAGATGCACACTTCAGATTAGCGGGGGAAGCTCCTTGTAAAATAAAACTAATCTAAAACTATAAAAAATTTATAGTGTTTTCAAAGGTATTTCTCACTAATGCTGAATAAAACATAAATATGCATTCTTTTTGGGTTTGCGACGTGTGAAAGGCAGAGACACACTTTCAACCATGAGGCAAGGATTTTGTATTTTTTGACTGAAATCAAGACCTAGAACTATACGCTTGCGCTATTTAACTAAATCTAAAGGCTGAGCAGGGCAAGTACACACGGCTTGGATCGATTAACATAAAAATGTATAATTACGATCACACTGATTAAATCACACATAAGACGGTACAAAGCCACGACTTATATCTTCAATTTTGCTTGCAACCCAAAGTTTGTAGATTCATTGAAGCTACTTAACTTTTAACACAAATGGCATATTTCAATGGATACTTAGAAGCAAAAAAGGTATAATGAAAGCCATTAAATGAATAAAATCACAATCACATGAATATATGACGAATAATAATTTTAGCAATTGCAAGCATGAGAATTGTCATTACTTTTTATTCATTGACTGATCATAATACAACACTCACATTTGAATACTCCTTTGATAATGAATAATGAATAATGAATAATCTAACCTACGTGCAAAAGCACTTATTTATATTGTTTACAAAGCAATTGCATGGAAATAAATAACTGAACTCTAACCTAGTTGACTACTATTTGCATGACATGCAAACTTATTACAAGTTATCTGCTCCACTTCAAACTAAAACTGAAATCATGCAACTGTCGACTCAACTGAAGATTAAAACATGCAAACATGCGAGTTTGTGCTCACATCCATGACATGGCGATTGGATAGAAATTAACTTTCAGTTTCAAAGTCATTAATAGCTTTTTATCCTTTGAAAGGTCGCCTTGTTTTGCATGAAGGAATGCCTCCTATTGACTGAAGTGATCTTGTTGTTTGTAAAAGAAAAAATCTTCTTTTATAGCTGAGTGTTGCCTTTTTTAGATCTGCTTTTTTAATTTTAGGATATGTTTTTATTTTTATTTTTCAAATTAGAACTGAAGTTGCAGTCTTATTAATAACCTTTAAAAAGGCACAACCTTTGCATGAAAGGAGCGACCACTTAACTGAAGCAAGTTGGCCTATTTTTGGAGACTTTTCCTTTTAAATTGGGATTTATTTTGATCAAGCGCCTCCTTTTTAAACGTGCCTTTTGCCAATGGGACACATTTTCCTTGTTTAGGCGTGCCTTAGGAATTTTGGATGCGCTTGTATAATTTGGATGCACTTATCCTTCTATAGACGTCCCTCTACCATGAAGGATGCGCCTTAACTTAAATAGGTGCACTTTTCTTTCATTAGGTGCACGTCTCCTCTATTTAGCGCACTTTCAGACTTGTCTTAACCTCTTTCTTTTAGGTGCACTCCTTTTCCTTCTTTAGGCACGCATCTTCTCCTATATCATGTCCCTATATTAGTAATTTATAGTGAATCGATGATGTATTATTCATTCAAATTAAAGATATGAATGAATATCCTAAATCCATATTATAAATTAATATAATTAAAATATAATATATAATATATTATTTAGATAATTGACAAGATATTATTAATATAAATAAAAATATTAAATGTTATTATTATATAATAATATAATTATCAAAATAAATATAAATATTAAATATTATTATTATTATATAATAAAACAAGCAGCAAACCATATTAAATAAGGGCAGCGACATATTCTAAAGAATCTTATTCACAAATAAGGTGCGCTCCACATAAGAAGTGTGATTCAATATCACATATGCTACAGTTTAATGTATAAGACAAAACTAGCATGTGTTATGGTACGCTTTATAAAGAAGACCAAGTTGTAAATAAAATGATGTGATTAGCAAGTCTTAAAGGAGGCATCGGGAGTTTTAGTCTTACAAACAAATTTAAATGCCAAAGGCCGTGATCAGATTGGGAAGGGGCAGCGATCCATTTAAAAGACGTGACTCCATGAAGAGTCATCACCCTTTCAAAGGGAATGACTCTCCTCACAAGGGTGTAGAAGTATATAAAGAGAAAGGGCAATAGTGAAGAGGGATATAGAGGAAATAGATACATTTTTGATTATATAACAGAACATAACAACAAAGAAGTGGAATAATATATATATATATCTGCAATCAAGATATATGAAGAAGGCATTCAATTGAGGAAGGATCCATTAATCTACTTGTGGCAGGATACTCATATGGAGTATAATGTAAATATGGTTAATGATTTATGTTTGTTATTATTATTGCTGATGTAATTATTTGTAAATGTGATTTTGATGACTTCATTCTGCACATACCTTCACCATGATGGCGAAGGAGAATTGCAAAGGGGAACGGCGAGAGGGCTCTCTTCTAGGTACGCCACCCGCGGGGGGGGGGGGGGGGGGACGCAATGAGCCCACATGGGCCAGAGGGGTTCTGCCTTTAGTATAAAGGGCGCTGCCTCTGGGCCTAGAGAGTGGCTACTAGGATATCGTTTGTAACCTCACTCTCCTATCATGGTGTAACAATATAGGGAGAGCAATCATGGGAGAATGAGAGTGTTTACTGCCTAAGTGGTTTAATTGGTTTCAGACAGAGTAGCCAAGAAGGATATTTGCATTATCATAGTGCACTGAAATAAATTACATTGTACGAGAAAAACAACCAGAATTGGTACTCAAAAGATCAACTGCCTATATTAATTCAAAACAGCAAGTATAATAACAATCCAAAAACTCCATGCCCATACAATGGCGTCACATGAACATATATAGTTTGGCCGACGGTTGCCAACCGTCGCCAACCATTGTACCGATCGGGAGTAACCACTCGCCGAAACTAAAACATAAACATACTTCCCGAACCCACTAACAAAACATATTTCGCCAAAAGAACTAAACTAATGTAAAGTACGCCTAACATCATCCCCCCCAAAAAACTTGTCGTCTTCCAGACGACTACAAACAAGAGCCCAAATGAACTAGGAAGTAGGAGGGTCAGTGGACGTCCCTGGAGGTGTGGATGCTGTCCGTGCCGATCCAGGAGTCCCCTGCTGAGGTTGAACTAACCGCCGAAGTCTGTAAACCTCCTCAGTCCTTTGTTTCAGATGTGTTGAGGCCACGATGTGCTTGTCTCTGGTGAGACGTACCATCTGAACAGCCTCGGCCAACTGCTGTTTTGTTTTCTCCTGTGTCGCCTGAGATTCGGCCAACTCCTTCCTTGTGGTTTCTAGTTCGACTCTTAGTGCCTCAGCCTTGTTCCTTTCCGACTGTGTGAGCTCGGCTTCCTGTGCTAACTGCCGTTGGAAGTGCACCTGTTGCTCATCAATTTTTTCCCTCAGCTGCTTACTCATAGTTGCAGCCTCCTCCAGCCGTTTGTTGCACCGTTCTGTCTTTTGAAAATCCTCCTGTCGAGCATAGTACAAAGCTCTGAACTGGTCCTCAATGCTATGAAGGGCTGCCAGTAGCTCACTGTCTGCATCTCCCACTCCCAAGTCTGGTCTCTCTGGTTTCCATGCCCTCTGCATCTCCTCGGTAATTACTTCTGGCCAACCCTTATTCCAAAATACCCGTAAAAACTCCATCTCAACATTCTTGACAAAATGTTCAATTTGTTGTACCTCTGCACGTACTACTGGCGAAGAGTATTGGGGGTTGACCCTGGCAGCAATATCAGATACCCTCTGAAGGATGGTTCCCATAGACCCCAAATCCTGTGCATACCGGAGAATGGTACCGAGTGGGTCACTCTCATCTGGCGCACCCATATGTACTGTCAACCCAGCTGGCTCATCCGAGCGAGAAGTATCCTCTGTATTATCAGCACTCTCTGTCCTGCTCGTGCCTTCCTCCTCTGAGCTGCCTGTGGCTGTGCCTTCCTCCTTGGCTTCCGAGTCACTAATCGTGATGGCAACATCAACTGCTTTCTCCTCTTCGGACTGTACCATCTCACCTTCAAGTGCAGGTGGCGGTAAGAGAGATCGAGAGGGGCTTAGAGGAGGAATGTCTGCCAACTCTGAAGGCATGCCTAGTAGCTGAAGCCAAGCATCTACCTGTAGTGAGCTGTCTGCATGTGCTATGCTCTCTGGAGATCTAGTCTCAAGTGGAGTAATCTGCCCTGATGGGAGAGGAACTGATACGGTGTTATCTCCCTTCATCCTCATGACCTGCCCCCAAGAGACGTGTGTGGTACTAGGCCGAACTGGAATTTCCGCTTGAGTGCGTGTGTCCAAGTGTAAGTGTGCATGCTTCTTTGCCAGTGAAAAATCCCATCTGTTTTCCCCTGCTGGTACTATAGGGCTGGGGCTGTCAGGGTTGCCAGGAGTGGCTGAGGCTGACGAGGCCTCAATGCAATCCCCCTCGGCACCTTGTGCACTATACGAAGCTTCTGACGAAGTCTCCGGTAACTCCCGCTGCTTTCTCTTTTTGCTGCTCCGAGACTCTTCTCCCTTCCCACCCTGTGCAGGAGCCTTCAGGTTTGTCCATCGGAAGACGGTCGGCCATGTAGGGTCATACTGTGCATCTGGCTGAAACGGAGCTCGCGCCAATGAGGGGACGTGAGTGCAGATGGCGTCCAGGAACAGTGCAATGGCCTGCTGAGTCATGTAGAATGACTTGTGAGTCATTTTCATGAACTTGTGAATCCTGTCGGAGAGAACTGCTGCCCAATTGTACATTGCACCCTGGCTAAGGCCAATCATATAATCTGCCATCCAAAATGGAATGTCTGACGAGCGTGACGCTCCCGTTAGCCGCCCCCGGATGACATCCATTATGCACCGCCATTCCTCATTCGCCAAGTGATCTCGGCGAAGTCCTCTATTTCCCGCAGCCTTTATTTGGTTCTTTTCTTTCTCACTCAGGTCTGGTCTGCAAACCTTTGCCATAATGCTGTCCTTGTGTCTTCCGGTCATTTTCTGTTTGCCGACTGTAAATCCTTGGCGCGGTATACCCATCACTCTCTCGAAGTCCTGTGGCGAGAATGTAATTTTGACCGATACATTCATGAACCTGATGATGGTGTGTTTTGCTCGGGGATTGTAATTCGCCACCATGTTCTTCAGTATTGCCTCAAACTCTCGGAAATTGAAATAGGGCATTTGTATTACCTTGTCCACTTGTGCCTTCTGCAGTGCCTTCTTGAGAGGATGATCGTCAGCATGGCTGTTCCACCACTGTTTGCACTCGCTCGCCGTAAGACTTTCCCACTGCAAAGAATCCACTGTGATTTTGTCCTTGTCTTTCCCTTTCCCTTTTGACTGCTTCTTCTGTGCTGATGAACCCACGTCAATTTGTGGTGTCTGTGCTGGTTTTTCTTCCACAATTACCTTTGCCGCCATCTGTTTATCTTCGGCCCGACCTGTTATCTGCAGTTGCTTTCCCCTGTCCAGTGCTCTAATATTCTTGTTTGACATCTCTATGTTTATACTTCCCTGGACCGTTATTTTCTTCCACTCACACTGCCCAGTTTCAGGAATTTTAGCAACCGTACGGCAGATTCGTACTTCAGGAATCCGTACGCCAACCAAGAATCCGTACGCCAGGAATCCGTACGCTAGGAATTACTTGCTAGTCTATTCCGTACGGCCAAACAGGAATCGTACCAGGCAATCCGTATGCCAAGCAAGTTCGTACGGCCGAAGTAGAATCCGTACCAGGCAATTTGTACGGCCAAAACAAGAATCAACAATCCGTACGGTCAAACAGGCATCAGCAATTCGTACGGCCAAACAGGAGTCCGTACGCCAAGCACATTCGTACGGTCGAAGCAGAAATCCGTACGTCAGGAATCCGTACGGCAAGGTGAGCAAGGCGGATGGAGGTTTCCGTACGGCAGGGTTCGTACGGCTGCTGGTAAATGATGTATTTTTTTTCTTTCGTACGGCCTTTTATAGGTTCGTACGGCCCTTTCGTACTTTTTTTTTTTTTTTTTCTATTCTATTTTGCTTTTTCCCTTACCTGTCTTATCGATTTCAGATTTCTCGAACTTTTCGTCCTCCCTGTTCTCCAGGATCTCGATTTCTGTGAGCTGACGAAAGATGCAGTTTATGTAGCCTTTCTGTCTCAGGCAATCGTTCGAGCAACATCTATCAATTTCCTCTAATTCCCATATCTGGTCGAAGATCGTTAATTGATCTCTTACCCATGTCAGATTCCACCCCATTGGCTCCTGGACCCACTGAAATGTTTTTCCGTCTTCGTTCATCTTCACATTCCCGTTCCTGCATCTATATTTTGCTTTCCAGAGCCGACTCCTTGGAAGTTGTATGTGGGGTAGTCCAACTGGCCAATTCTTCCTTCTTAATTCCCAGACTTCATCACAGTAGGGTGATCTCTCTGTAATGAACATTGCTTCTGCCAAGTATTTCCTTCTTGGCGGGTCCCTGACCTCCTTTGGTAGTAGGAACTCAAATTTGTCCCGCACTTGATTGCATTCTTTTATCTAGTTGTTCCAATTCTCTTCTTCTTCTTCCTCTTCTTCGGGGTAGTTCTGATTAATCCATTTACCACCATAGTCTTCATCAATTTGGCCCTCTCGGGCTACCATCCGCACTGGCTTTGGTGCAAAGAATCCCGTGACTGGTTCAAACTGAGTACTTGCAAATACCATTCCGTCAACTTTTTCTGTCTCCTCTTGTTTGCCTCTTTCCTCCTTTACGCCGTGGTTTGTTAATGCGAATCCCAGCATGTTGATTTGTATTGTTTCTCTCTTTCTCTCTTTGTAAATCTTCAGTTTCGACCCGTTCACTACTTCGTTGATTGGACTTCCATCGAGATTATCTAGCTTTATAGCTCCATTGTCCATCAATTCCCGTATTCTGAACAGTCCTAACCACCGAATTTTGAACTTCCCAGGTTTGATTTCGTTACGGCCGTTATATTTCAGGACTAACTGCCCAGGCCGGAACTCCATTTTCCGTAGATGTTTGTCGTGCCAATACTTCCGGCGTTTCTGCATGATTTCCGTCGACCATTGAGCCAAAATTCTCTTCTCGTCCAATTTAGTCAACTGGAATAGTCTTTCCTCCAGGCTCTCAGTATCTCCTAGTCTGTTTTCCACTGCAATTCTCAGACTTGGGACAAGGTATTCTGCTGGTACTACCGCTTCTTGCCCATACATCAACTGGAAAGGTGTGTGTCCAGTCGTTACCTTATAAGTGGTTCGGTAAGCCCATAGCACCGCTGGTAACCTTTCTTCCCAGTCCGATCCTTCGATTCCGCATGACTTGTGGATTACTGAAACGAGTACTTTATTTGTTGACTCTGCCTGTCCATTTGCCCTTGGATAGTACGGACTTGATAGGGTGTGCAGGATTTTGAATTCCGTAGTCATGAGTCGGATGACGTGGTTGACGAAATGTCCCCCACGGTCACTCGTCAATTGGATCGGAATTCCATATCTCGTCACAATCTGTTCGTATAGGAACTTCGCCGTGCTTACTGCAGTATTATCCTCCAGTGCCTTTGCTTCAGCCCACTTCGTTAAGTACTCTGTAGCCACTATTATGTACCGACATCGGTGTAGTTGGCTGACCCTCAGAGGTCCTACAAAATCCAGCCCCCATCTTTCGAAAAGCTCTTGAGGTTGTGATGGCCAGAGTGGCATATAATCCCTCTTCAATGGTTTTCCTACCCTCTGACAAGTGTCACATTGAATTACCCATTCCCGGGCATCTGTGTGTAACGTCGGCCACCATAGGCCGGCGAGTAGGACTTTCCGTGCCGTGGCGTCGGGACCCATATGTCCTCCTGCCAGTCCCTCGTGGGCTTCTGCCAATACCCCCCTTATCTCTTCTTCCATCACACACCTCCGGAGGATTTGATCGGGGCCCATTTTGTAGAGCAGCCCGTTTATCAGTTGAAATGTCTTACTCTTCAGTGCAATCTTCCGTCGTTCACTTGTAGACATTTCTGGCGGGAACGTTGAAGTGGACAAGTACTTACCAATTTTCTCGTACCATGGCGGCAAGGCAGCAATGTGGAATAGGTGGGCATCCGGAAAGTCCTCATTGACTCCATCTCCTGGTTCTCCGGATTTGATTCTTGAGAGCTGGTCGGCGATTACATGGCTTTTTCCCGGTCGTACAATAATGGTGAAAGTAAATTCTTGCAGTAGCAACAACCACCTACTGATTCTGCCTTGAATAATCGGTTTGTTGACTAGATACATTAGAGCTTGATGGTCCACATAGAAAGTGAATGGTGTTGCCAAGAGGTAATGCCTGAATTTCTGTACGGAGTACACCATTCCCAGAGCCTCCCTTTCTGTAGTACTGTAGTTCCGTTCCGCCTTGGAGAGCAACTGACTGGCAAAGTATACTGGATGATCCAACCCATGGGATCCGACCTGTGCAAGAGTAGCACCAATTGCAAAGTTCGATGCGTCTACGTGCACGTGGAATTCCTTGTCCCAGTTTGGATAGGCTAGGATAGGTGCACTGATGAGTCTTGTTTTTAGTTCTTTAAAAGCTTTCTGTTGCTCCTCCAACCAGACAAACTGCACCCCTTTCCTTGTCAACATGTCGAGTGGTTGTGATACCTGGGCAAAATTTTTGATAAATCTTCGGTAATAACCGACATGGCCGAGAAAGGACTTCACTCCGGTGACATCTTCTGGAGCCTCCATTTCTACAATTACCCGAATCTTGTCCGGGTCTGCTTTTAATCTTGCTTGGCATACGATATGGCCCAGAAGTTTTCCTTGGGACACCATGAATTTGCACTTCTTCGGGTTTAAGGCCAACCGTGCGGCTCTGCAACGCTCCATGCATTCGGTGAGGGCTTTAAGGTGTGTCTGCTGGTCGCTGTAGATTGACCAATCATCGAGGAATGCCTTGAAGTTTCCCACCGACATTTTGTCAAATATATGTAGGATAATCCTCTGAAATGTGGCTGGTGCATTGCACAGACCGAACGGCATCCGGTTGTATGCATATACTCCATTTTCAATCACAAATGTTGTTTTCAGTTTGTCTTCCTCGGCGATGCTAATCTGGTTATATCCCGAAAATCCATCCATAAAGGAATATATTTCGTGACCGGCCACCTCTTCCAAAATGGAGTCTGTGAATGGGATGGGGAAGGGGTCTTTGATTGTTACTGCATTGAGGCATCTGAAATCTACGCAAATCCTGATTTGTCCCCCTTCCTTTTTAAGTGAGATCATGATCGGTGACACCCACTTACTCGTTTCCACCTCGAATATTATTCCTGCCTCAGGCATTTTTTCAATTTCCTCTTGTACTTTTGCCGCATAGTTCTTGTTCATGCGGTATGGCCTTTTCTGTACTGGACGTGCTCCTGGTATGAGTGGAATTCTGTGGACACATAGTTCTGGTGGTATCCCCTTCAGGTCCTTGTACGTCCAGGCAAATACATCTTTGTACTCTAGGAAGATTCTGAATGCTGCTGCCTTAAATACGGGATCCCAGTCGTCGCCGACCAGAATTATTTTCGGGTCACTTTCCTCGCCGAGATTAACTTTCTTCGTTATCGGCTCTTCGTACATGATCTTCTTTTCCGGTTCAAACTGATGTGCCGGCGTACTGTCTACTTCTGCATTCCCTTCCTTATATTCCCTGTACGCCGCTGGGAACATGTGGGCTACTTCCTCCCCCTTTCCATTTGCTCGTTCCAATGTGTCACCGTCGTCTTTTTGCTCACTCGTCGTTCCCGAGTTTTCACCGATTTCTTTTATTGAAATCATGTTGCACTGTGGCGGAAAAAACTCGTAGTCTTCCATCTGCCAATGGAATAGCCCGCTGAACGAATCTGTTTCATCTTCTGAGCATTCTTGTAATTTCAGCACCCCTTCCTCATCGGGCTCCATTGGTCCATTCCTACTTACTGTCGAGTTCCCTCCATCCGAGTCAGAATCTGACGCCAACTCTTCACTGACGGTTTGTGTCTTCAAGTCAATGACAAACTTCCTACGTCCATTTTCGATGGACAGAGTGTTTTTCTTCCAGTTGTGGTTGGCCTTGGCGGCTATTAGCCATCCTCGGCCGAGTAATGCATCATATGATGCATTTTGTGCTGTTATGACTACAAAATTTAACAAGAATTGTTGGGTACCGATTCTTACCTTTTGAGCCATTAGTACTCCCAGCGCCTTGATCCCGTGCTGGTCGGCTCCCACTAACTGGAAGTTTTGTGGCCATAAAGTAGGCTTCCCGAGGCTCTTCCAGGTCGCTTCTGGTAGTACGTTTACTCCGGATCCCCCGTCGACTATAGTATTTGTCAAATTTCGCCCAAGGATTTCCATGCGTACTACAGCCGGTTTCTTCCCAGTATCAATCGCCAGCAACCTCGGGTCGAGTACTTGCTCTCCCGTTGGCGGTGGTTCTACTATGACATCTTCCGTTGTGAGGTTTTGGTCTTCGTGCGGGTTGTCCTCCAGTACCTTGGATATTGCTACTTTTAACTGAGGCAAGCTTTGGAGAAGGTCTGCCAATTTGATTGGTACGGTAGTTTGCAATACTTGACTTGCTATGCTCTTATCTGATTCCGATCGTATCGCCTTTTTGTCTGTCTGAATTCTTTCGTTCGGTTCTCATGGCAACTTCCACTTCTTTCCGTGCCTCTCGGAGTCTTTCTTTTTCCGTGCGGGGATCTGGATAAGTGGCCTTTTTCCACTGTGCTCGGGTGATAGCCCGGATTTCTTCCTCATCTTCCCTGAGATTGATAAGGTTCACTTCTTTCTGCTTCGGACAGTCTTTTTCCTCGTGATCCCCAGGTCCACACCATTTGCACAATGCATTCACTGTGTTCTGATTGTTGCTGGGGCATTCTCTGGCGAAGTGTCCCCACTCGTTGCACTGCCGGCACTGTATTATTGGTCGCCCCTTACTGTCGTACTGCAATCTATTTCTGGGGCTGTTATTGTTGAACCTTCTGTTATTCCTGTATCCTCCCGGGGATGCGTTCGGACTATTTTGAGGTTTCGGTGGTGTGGTCGGCGGAGTTGATGATTCTCCTTGGGTAAACAGCACTTGGATACTTCTTGCTTTCAAGTTGAATGGACATTCCTTGATTGAATGTCCCATTACCTGACATATGTCACAAAATAATTTTCTCGGGCAATTTGCCTTTATGTGACCTTCGCCATTGCACTCTGTGCACCACAACTCCCGACCTTCTCTCGTTGTCTCTTTATCTGTTTTCATTTCCTTCATCATGTGGATCATGTCCCTTCTCAGTGCCTGTATGGTTTTCGACTCGTTCTCACTGCTGTCATCCCCCGTACTGTCATCATCTTCAGTTCTTCTTTTACTTCGGGATGATGTTTTGCTTTCGCTTTCTATGTCCATTGCCCGATTGTATGCTTCTGCGTACGACGATGGGGGCACCACTTTCATCTTTTTTCTTAATGACGAAACTAGCCCTTCAATGAACCATCTTTTCTTTAGTCCATCGGCTGGCTGTGTTTCCAGTTTGCCGAGTAACTCTTTGAGCTTTCTATTATATGCCCTCACGTTTTCATTCTTCCCTTGTTTGGTATTGTATATTTCAGCGACAATCTCGTTGTCGTCTCTAAGAAGTTTGAATTCGTTTTCGAAGGCTTTCCTGAGTTCGTCCCATGAGGTCTTTTGTGCTGCTTCTAGTTCTGTGTACCAGTCAATGGCAATACCTCTTAGCGTCGCTGGAAACGCTTTTACCCAATAATCTTCGTCCTCTTGTCCGTTTGCCACCCAAATGGTTTCACACGTCTTACAGTGTCGGACAGGATCCTCTGACCCGTTCCCCATGAATTTCGGCAACTTCTGCCTTTCACTTGCCGGTGGGGTCACCATCTTTTTCCCGAGGTACCCTCTTTGTGTTTTTGACCCGACTGGACTGGTTCTACCGTGTCGTTCCGGTGTCTCCCCGACACTGCCGGCCACGTACGGTTCCTTCCCACTTCCGGTTCCGGCGTCCTCTACACTTCGAGTTTCCTCTGGCTCTCCTTGGTTTTCTCTCTGGGCAGGGGTCTCGGGCTCAGGTCCACTGTTCCGCGGCCTTTCGTCTGAAATGGACAATGCCACAATTCGACGTATACTATTCTCCAATTCTTCTGTCAGATTATTTTCTTTTCCTTTATTGGTTATTGGCGTTCTAAAACTATTTTCATCACCTCCTTGATCTACCTCTTCATGTTGTTCATTTTCTTTTTCAACAATCTGTTTCAATCTTTTTCTACGTTCTTCTTGTTCCTTTAGTCTTAATGATTTTCTTAGTATTTCTTCTGGTGTTGCGTGCCCTACTGGTAATTTATTCTTGTCCTTATTCAGTTGTATGGGCATTAATTATGCTTACTCTTTCTCAATTGTACGGTGTGCGACGGCGATCGCCGTCTCGTTCCTCCTCTTCTTGTTTCAGACGTTCTTCATATCTTCTGAGAATTTGTTGTCGTCGCACTTCCCTTTCTCTTTCTTCTCGAATATCTTGGAAGGCTATCAAGTTCCTTGCCAGAAGTCGAGGAATGCGGTCCAGAAGATTATCCACTTCGCTATTAACACGTAGGTTCTTTGAAATAACCTCCTGCGGAACTTCTCGGCGGATAGACTCGTCACGTACGTATTGTCCGACTGATAGTAACCACAGTTTGACTAATTCCTGAGTTACTTCATCTTCCCGACTTCTGGGTTCATTCTCTTCTCTATCGCTTTCCTCGCGTTCTTCTTGAATTTCTTGTATTATTTCTTCTACGTGCTTTCTGTCTCGTACCTCTTCGTCGGTATCGACCGGTTGTCCCATTATGCTTCCATTCTCCCGTCTGGGTGTTTCACCGGATTCGCTTCGGCAACGGCGCCAAAATGTTTACTGCCTAAGTGGTTTAATTGGTTTCAGACAGAGTAGCCAAGAAGGATATTTGCATTATCATAGTGCACTGAAATAAATTACATTGTACGAGAAAAACAACCAGAATTGGTACTCAAAAGATCAACTGCCTATATTAATTCAGAACAGCAAGTATAATAACAATCCAAAAACTCCATGCCCATACAATGGCGTCACATGAACATATATAGTTTGGCCGACGGTTGCCAACCGTCGCCAACCATTGTACCGATCGGGAGTAACCACTCGCCGAAACTAAAACATAAACATACTTCTCGAACCCACTAACAAAACATATTTCGCCAAAAGAACTAAACTAATGTAAAGTACGCCTAACAGAGAGAAGATGACAAGATGAGGTTAACAGACTTCATATGAATGGCATGCGCCACATGAGTCCGGGGTGACCTCATATGAATGGCATGCGCCACATGAGGCCAAGGCGATCTATTATGAATGACATGCGCCACATTAGATCGAGGGCACCTTATATGAATGGCATGTATCACATAAGGACAAGGACACCTCATATGAATGGCATGTGCCACATGAGGACTAGGGAGGGATGGTATATCCACCTTGAGACCTAGGAAGACTAATTACATCCATCGAGTCACTCTCTTCCATGCTCCCCCATGGTTGATCATCCCAAAGTAAGCTTTAATTGAATTAACTAATTGGCTATGGACTTACTAATGTTTAAGATTTCTAACTTATTGCAGGGATTAAGTCAGGACAAGGTATTCTCTAAACCCATTGTTTGCTTAGAAAGTTGATAGTTTAGAATAAAATAGTATAATTCTTGTTAAGGACACTACATAAACCAGGATCTCTCTTGCTTACAACATTTGATTGGTAAGTTGTAACCTTAACTTGTGATTATAGGGCAAGATTTTTGGTAATCCCAAAAGGGGGACATTACATCCTACTTGCACGCTTTTCCTTTAGTACTTTTGCTTTCCAGGCGCGCTTGTATTTAGGTTAAACTCTTCTTCAATTTGGACCAGCATGCCTATTCCTCCAAAAATGTGCATTAGATCCTTAGTTCTTTGTTTGAGGCGTGTGGATAGAAATGAGGTGCTTCTTTAGATCCTTAATACTTGAAACATTTTAGTGAGTGTGTGATACTTCTCTGTGGCACGCTTTTTGTTAAATGCACTTATGTCCCTTCAGGCGTGCTTTTTCTCTTCTTCTTGGCGTGCATCTTCCTAAGTCGACGTGCTTCTACTCTAACAGGCGTGCAAGAACTGGAGATCGTGTGCTTGGAACACTTAAAAATAGAATTTCTTTTCTAAGATGGTTTGACCTTCCTTTAGACATGCCACTCCTCAATTTGGCACGCTTTTGTTCATCTGAGTGCGGCTTCTTCTTTCCAGGTACGCTTTGACATGAATAGATGCTCTTCATCCTTTCTGTATGCGCCTGTTGATGATTAGGTGCGCATCCTTGACAAAAAGTGTGCTTCTACACTGCTAGACACAATTTTGCTCAGTCTTCAGGTGTGATTAGATGATAGGAGTTGTGCTTTCCACCAGTCAGTGAATATCTTCTTTGGCAAAGCGCATGATCTCTTCTCCAGGCGCACTTTTGAACTTTCAATTGCATTTTCACAACATTAAACATGCGCCTTGTATGAGCACGTCTATCCTCCTCAAGGCACGCTTTTGAATGTTCAAACGCACTTTCTCTCTGCCTAGTGCACTTCTAGCTTGAGACTCCAACTTTTCTCCAACTCAATGTAAAGGAGCGCCTGATCTTGTGAAGGCACACTTTCACTCTAGAAGTGTTCTCCTTTAGACCTCCTTAGAATGTTTAGCCTTGCAGAATTAGTAATTTGGACAAAATGACATACCAAAACCGACAAATCAAGGTGAACATAAGGACATTAGTTTGGAAAGATGGACAACATGCGAAATTTTTTATATGGGTACAACAAGAAGGAAGTAATTCAGCCAATGAGAGGTTTCAATCAACCCTCCCACTAAGACTTTCCGCACAAAGTTTCTACAAAGAGAAGAAGATCCACTAGAGGAGGAACAACAATTTCGCCCTCCCATGGGAGATGATATGCCAGGTATTATGAAGAATATAATGCTCTAAGTCAAGTAATCCGTGATAATTTATCCTTTGGTGAGTTCTAATGTCATGTCCCCATTTCCGGCTTGATCATCAAGTGAAGAATGGATTAGCCTATTCCTCATTCCCGGAGGCTAATTCTAAAATATGAGGGAATGAAGTGGTTTTTGACTAACTCAATTCTATTGTCTTGCAAGATCCAAGTCAGAAACTCAAAAATTGGCTAAGTTTGAGAGCCATTTCATCTATTCAAGTATCAAGTTGGCAAGACATGAGTTTGACTGAGTCAAGGAGTGGCGCTATCTTTGGAGATGTTGTTAGCAACCTTTAAAGAACATCATACACTTCAAAAATCAAGGAAATTGGCTAAGTTAGCTTAGGCGCATATTCCACACCAAATCCTCTAAATGTGCGCCTAGGTAAGAATGAAGACTAGGAAATGGACTTGGGTTTTCCCATCAAGGCGCTCACCAAGGCATGATTGTTTGTTACTCCAAATGCCACAGGAATTGAAGACTTGACAAGATAATCCTTCAAGATTCTCTGGGCGCAACTTCCTCCTTGCAACACCTTAATGTGCGCCTAGTGGTAGCCACTTAGATATGCGCCTAAATGGAGAAGTGGCCTCTAATTTCCTCATCCAATCAAGGCGCCCACTTGGAATGATGTTCTAACTTCAAGTGTGAGCATTTGCATGGAGGATGATCATTCAAGTATAGGCGCAAATTCCTTCTTGTGCAAACCTAAAAGTGCGCCTAACCTAGAAGATGCTTCCAATCCACTTGGATGTGAGGTGTTTGGGAAAGTAGAGATGAGATATTGACTAAAGGAAACAAGGTTAGGTATTGAAGGAGTAAAATCATCTTAGGCGCCAAGTTGTGATCAAACAACATTGAATGAGCGCCTAGGCATATCAAGGCACCAAAACAGGACTCCATGGCCTTGAAGATGTGCCTAAGTGGGTGAATGATCTCCAAACTCCTGAGGAAGCCATGGCACTTGATAAGACAAGTGTTTTGTTTCATTTCAAAGACTTCAAGTATGAGCGCTCTTAAGGGAGATTGGGCAATTCAAGACTAGGCGCCAAATCCATGTCATTTTATCTCAAAAATGCGCCTCATTGATAAAATGGCTCCAAACCCTCCAAATCATCTAGGCGCTAGTAGGGATGATGTTCTAGACTTACCTCAATGTCTTCGGAAGTGAGCACTTGCATGGGAGATGAGCCATTCAAGGGAAGGTGCCAATTCACCCTTCCATAGACACCATGTTGCACCTAAGGAACTTGTCCCAAAAGTGCGCCTAAGTAAGAAAAGAGCTTTCAATCTACTCAAGATGAAAGGCGCTTGATAGAAGATGGTGTTTTTGACTCAGATATGACTTGAGATGGAGATTTTAGCAGGGAAAGACCACATCCTTCCTAAGGCGCCAATCTACACCCTTTTCTACCCACAAATGTGCCTAAGGACTAAAAACAAGGTTTTAAATACTTTGGATATGTGCGCTCTCTCCAAGGGGGTCAATCCAACACTTAGAAGTTTCATCTGTTACATAAGGTTGTGGGAAAATGTCAAATCCATCTCTAGGCGCCAAAACCACTGCAGAACCTCCAAATCTAGCGCCCAAGTCAGGAGAACACTAGAACTGCGCCTAAGTGTTTCTAGAAGAAGTTAAGGTAGTTACACTACTTGAATTCTCATTAGTCAGAGGAATAGCATTGGGATCCATGTCAGGGTCTTTGGGTAAGATTGCCAACTCAAGATGAGTTGTTAAGTGGAATATTCTCCTAAATATGCTTCTTGGAAAACGTGCCTTCAGTGCCTTTGGAAGGCCTATAAAAGGAGGAGCTCTCTCATTCATTTGATCATTTGATCATTTGGCAAAATTTCTCTCTGCAAAGCTTTATGCTTTTAATCTTGAGGCTTGCGAGTTTCAAGTGTTGGGGTGATGCTCCCTCAACTGACAAGGTGATGCTCCCTTGTTGCATTGTGAGGTGTTGACATCCAGTTGACATCATTAGGTTCAATGGAAGTGATCTACATCAACTAGTGAGATAGAGCTAGTTGTGAAGAAGTTGAAAGCATTGTATACATCTAGGCTTCAAGGCCTTTTCTTGTAATCTTTTGAATAAGATTGTATATTCATGCCATTGAGGGCATCATCATTGTAATAAGACATTTGCATTGAGTTGAATCAAGTAATAATACAAGTACCCAACTTCAAGGTTGATTCATGCAAGTTACCTTTGTTATCTTTTCATGTGTGATGTTAAGTAGATTAAGTAGTTGAAGAGTTAAGTGCAAGTAAATTTGTCTATGTAAAAAAAAATAAAAAATTAGCTAGTACTAGTTGGGTATCTTACATCTAAACTTCTATGATTTGAGGACAAGGAATGGACATAGGAGAGGAAGGAGGAATCAACATGATCAGCCTTCAAAAGACATAAAGACTGATTGGGTAAGATCACCATACCTACGTATGATGGATGAAACAAATGTTCAGCTAGGACTTGGTTGTAGAAGTTGGACATATACTTTTCATTGAATCCTATATATGAGAAGCAGGCAATTAAGTTCACTACGCTTCATTTGGAGGGTGTAGCTCATGAGTGGTGGTTCCATGGCATGGTTACACAAGGGCATAGCTCCATCACCAGCTTAGAAAAATTCAGTCAGAGTTTGATAGAGAGATTTAATTGAAAAGATCTAGAGGTTGATAGAGAGATTTGATAGAAAAGATCCAGAGGTTCATTTTAGAGAGCTAGCATAGTTGAAGCAAGAGGGCATTGTGGAACATGATGTGGCATAATTTCAGAGGTTACATGCAACAACTTACTATTTAGAACCTGAATTAGAAGAAATGGATAATGGTGAAGACGAGGAGATAAATAAAGGTTTATTTGCAACAATAAACATGATAATTTGAGGCAAAGATGAGGAGGATATATTTAGATAGAAGCTTGTTGTTTTCAATAACTAGGAGAATTTATTTGACCTCAAAGAGGCAAAGTTAGACACAACTCAGATGGATCCCCATAAATAGTGGCTTTTAGTACTGAATTGCAAAAGTTTGTCATGTGAATGTTCAGCCACTATTCCAGTGTTTCTGTATGTGAAATAGATTGGAGTATGCATGATTTGATCCATACTAATCTTGGGTCTTAAAAACTCAAATTTTGTGTTTGTCCACAATATTTTAAGATTTCTTGAAGGCTCATTTGCAAATGAAGCTGTCAAGCCACCCTTGGAGAACCACCCTTGAAGGACATCCTAAAATTATTGTTGACGATAGTTAGTTTAGTAGATGACTAGGTGAAAATGCTAGTAATAGTTTTGATGTTGAATCATCTTTTCAAATTGAAGGAGATTTTGATGTTGCAGATGCTTAAAAATTTGTAGTTTCATTTCAATTCTAAACTTGGGCTCTAAACTATTGGATATTTCGACCTTTTAATTTTAATGTTATGGAAATTTGAGACTCACGAATATTTTTGCTTGTAAATTTTGTGTTTGTCCACAATATTTTATGATTTCTTGAGTGCTCTTTTGCAAATGAAGTTGTCAAGTCACCCTTGGAGAACCACTCTTGAAGGAAGTCATGAAATTATTGTTGATGATAGTTTAGTAGACAACAAGGTGAAAATGCTAGTAATAGTTTTGATATTGAATCATTTTTAAAAATTGAAGTAGATTTTGATGTTGCAGATGTTTAAAAATTCTGAGTTTCATTTCAGTTCTGAACTTAGGCTCTAAACTATGGATATTTTCATCTTTTAATTTTAATGTTATGGAATTTGAGACTCACAAATATTTTTGCTTGTATTTATGTATGTTTATTGCTTATGAATTATTTTATATATACGTATTTTTTTGCATATTTTTACATTATATATATTATAAAGTTTTAGAATATTAATATTTATCTGGACTGAGTTGAACCTATTCAGAAATCCAAAATTTTGAACTACTATCCCTCCCATTCATATTAAATTTTTCATACCCAACAATTATAAATTCTGGTAATCTATCTACTGTAATTATGATTTGTTAATTTTGTTCAGAAGTTTGAGGTAGCTGTGTGAGAACATTTATGTGTATGGTCTTCCACTTATTGTTTGGCACAGGTTGGGGCATTAAGTTTCCTATTTGGGAGACTCTTTTATCATTGTTTATATAACACTTACTGAATTTTTATGAAATACTTTTCTATATTCTCCGTTGTATTTTTCTAGTAGATATTTTCCTTTGCAACTTTATTTGTTTTATTTCTATCTACATGGCTTGGGAGTAGGTGGTTGTGAAATTCATTAAAATCTTATTTGAGAGGATAATTATTAAGTATTATTACTACTTTTTTTTAATGGAGGATGATGCCTTCTAACTTGTCCTGGTTCAAAGTCAATTTTTTAAGGAGTTAGAATATGTTTTGACATTGTGTCATTTGTTTGGTCTTTTGCAATTCCTTTCTTTCAAGCTTATTTTTTCTATTTATATTGAATAGATTTGACATAGATAATTTCCTATAATATTATTTTTTCCTAGCCTATACACTTTGTTTTAGTTATAACTGTCAAAAATTAATGATCATCTATATTGTTTCCTTGATAGTTTGACTTTTGGAGGACTAATATGTTGTTCTTAAGGTTTTCATATGTTGCTTGCTACCTATAAAACTTGATCAACTATAGGGTATTTTCATTTGACATCATTTATTTCTAATTATCATAGGCTATTATTGTGTCCTTTTGGAAAGTACTAAACCTATTTCATGTTTGCTAGTGTCATTATGGATTGAAGGATGGTAGTTTTGGTTAGCACTTTTATTAAGGGCATTGAATAATTTCTGCTGAACCAAAGAGACTTTTTGTTATTTCACCACTAATGAACAAATTTCACCACCATTGAACAAATTTCGCTACTGAATTTTCCCACCACCTAATTTGCTGAACCATGTTAAAAGACACCTAAATGTCTGCGTAGGAGCCAGGAACAAGCTAATCCTTTTCATTTGGATGAGGTTCTTGTTCTGACAAACCTTTGTGATGTCACAATTTCCCCCAAAAATCATTTTAACAATGCTTCACAATTATATAAGCTTGGATAAAAGAACCCGTGGAATTTTTATTTGTGAAGCTTTCTCAAAATTGATCATTGAAGTGATAAATTAGAACTTCAAAGGATCATCAACTGAATAATATCACAAATTTTTAACTCGGAAGCTTTTGAATAAGAACTATGAATGAGAATGAATACATATGACCTATAATGATGAAAATTTTAGTTAGCTATTATCCTAAGCTACAACAGAAGCTATAGACAAATCTTCTACAAAATTTTGTGAGTTAATAGGTTAAGTTGCATTCATTCGTTAATGTCCCCAAATTATGAAATTTGTGTTTTTCTGATTTTCTTTGTGTTTTCTAAATTTTTTGAACAACTGAACAACTAAAAACAACAAATTGGAAAAGACCCTGAGATTTTTGGCGCAGGGTGTGTTATTAGGAATGATAAAGGGGAGGTTATTTGGGCTATATCAAAGAAATTGCCAAATGGAACGAATAATGAAGCCGAGTTCCAAGCCCTTCTGGTAGGTTTGAATCTATATAAAAATAAGAATCTATCAAACATAGATGTTGAGGGTGATTCCCAGATTTGCATAAACGCAATTAGTAACCGTAAGGTGACAAATTGGAAACTTAACAATACTGCAATTTCTATTTGGAAATTTATTGATAGCCTAAATGACATAACCATCCAACATTGTTTCCGGGAGGTGAATGGAATGGTTGATCAACTGGCCAATTTCGCATGTGAACAAGACGAGGCAAAGATCATTTTGAATGACACTAGCAGATGGGGAAATCACCAGATAGGATTTAAGGACAACGAATCCACAGAAATGGAAGAGAGATCTTAAGACAGGATTCAGTAGTGCGAATTGCTAGACTATTGAAGAATCGGGAAATCGGCATGGAAATTGGCAAGAATATGGTTGTAAGATTGCATCGAATATGACAGAGAAGTATGTTTACTCGCAATTTGGTATTCATACAGACATGGAGTAAATAGAATTATGTAGTATAGTGCATAACATAGAACATAAATTTATAACAGCATTGCACAAAATAAAGCATTGTTTCCATTTGTTGAATATATCAGTATTACACTACAATGTCACAATGCTGCGGATGGCCCCGACTACAAAGTATCAAACCAATATATAACTTGGCCAAGGTTGGTTGAGATACCAACTGTTGGCAACGACTCTATAACTATCCAACCGTCGGGGTTAATTCCCGATAACACTCCTAACTTAACAACACTAATTAATTTATGATTATTTACTTGGCCGACTACGACCGACTACAATTATGACCGACTACATCATCCCCCCCACAAAATTAGTCGTCTTCCAGTCGACAAAAAACCATGAAGTATCAAGTGACATTAAGTAAGCTTTGCCAAACTAACGACAATGCTGAAGTAGGAGCTGTGTAAAAGTAGAACCAACACATTCGGAACACCTGCCAGTAGACCAACCAACCAAGGGACCCAATCTGATAGCACATTGAATGCTGTGAATGTTGCACCCCATTGCTCACTGAATCAAGATAGTATTGATTTGATGGGGGTTTGGGGGCAACGCCCCCAACGGGGTCGAGGGGTAGTGCCCCTCGCGGTGGTTTGGGGGCAGCGCCCCTTGCGGGGTCCGGGGGCAGCGCCCCTTGCGCGATACAGGGCGGGGTCAAGGGGCAGCGCCCCCGCTGCCAAGCCCAAATTAACACCTTCAAAACCATTCAGACCTTCATGGTGCACATCATTTTTCTGACAAAATCAGACACTCATCTGCAATCCAAAAGCTCATATAGTCGGCTGAGAACAAGAATTAGTACGACAGAATACACTTCAGGCAATAACAACTTCGTATGACTGGCTAACTTCTCTTGGACGACTCTGTCTTCATATCGTCCTTCTACTTCGCCTCTTTCCTCCCGTACGGCATGGGAAAAAAAAATCTTGAAAATGTTCTCTTTTTTTTGATGTGGGGACGGGCCTGGTCGTACGGCCTGGTTGTACGTCGTACACTTTCAAGATTTTTTTTTTAAAATTTTTTTTAAATTTTTTTTTTTTTGGGCATAGAATAAAGCATTGTTTCCATTTGTTGAATATATCAGTATTACACTACAATGTCACAATGCTGCGGGTGGCCCCGACTACAAAGTATTAAACCAATATATAACTTGGCTAAGGTTGGTTGAGATACCAACCGTTGGCAACGACTCTATAACTATCCAACCGTTGGGGTTAATTCCCGATAACACTCCTAACTTAACAACACTAATTAATTTATGATTATTTACTTGGCCGACTACAGCCGACTACAATTATGATCGACTACAAAGTAAAACAATGGATTGGAATGATTCACTTCCAATTTTGGTGGCGGATAGATTGGTTTTGTAGATCTCGGGTTTGAACGCTCTCTGCAATGGAGGCGTTACCATGCGGGAGGCTTTCACGAGCTCCATGTGGAGCGATGTTTATATAGGCCTGCATTCCTCATGCTATTCACATAGAGCCAAGGATGGAGATCGATTGTATGTGCTCTTGTTTGTAGGAGGATGTGGAGATGCAGCTAAAAAGATTGTTCAATTCTGAAACGGAAGGTGTAACGAAGGCGATCCAACAGATCATCGGTAAGCAACGCTTTCAGGGAGAACATGTACATGATGGTACACTGTATGAAGAGTTTGTGGCGAATATTATTTTGATTCTTGGGAAGAAGAGATGGGGCAAACTGTTGGCAGACACATTCATAAAGAAGGAAATGAAAGATCCGATTTACGGAGCCGTATCACTATTCGACAAGAAGCCAAAGGAAGGAACATTGGGGGGAGTTTTTGATGCAGAAGCAACGAGCCTTAATAAAATCACCATGGAAGTTGTCAAACTCTTCAGAGAAGGTCTGCAAAGAAACAATATGGAAACCTTTAATTTTTACTTAAGTCATTATGCAGATTTGTTATCTTCAACTCAGGTTGAACATGCCTTCAAAGTGTCTGAAGGCTTATGTTACCTAATGCATCTAAAGATGCCAAGTAATTAATGTAACTTTTGCACACTCGTTTTCAAGAGCCATGCTTTCTGCATCTTTTGTTCCAGCTAGTTTTTAATGAAAGGGAGCTACCCCCTTGGTAGTAGCTTATCTCTTAAGGAAAAAAAAATGGAAAAGAAATATAGTGATGATAATCACTATAGATGACTGAAATTAATTATTTGAAATCCTCACTTTCAAGAACAAAAAAATAAGAAACCTTTGTGACTGGAAATTAGTCAAATCTGAACATTGCATTTGATAATTAAAGACCGAAAAATGTATGATAGTAGTTTATAACATCACCAAAACCCTAGATCTGATTTTTGATTAATCACCTAAGTACAATGCTGATTGAATGATGCTGAAATAGAATTTTTGAATTTGCCAAAAGGTCAAATCTTCATACATGCAGAAATTGGACAAATAATGATTAAATTTGATTTATTTTAGTCAATATGAACTTGTATGTACGACTTGCTAGGTGGCTGGAAGTGGTTGCAGCAGGGATGAAAATGTTGTTGGTGGCTGGAAAAAAGGTATAGAAAGTGCTGCGCCAACCTTCAAAGGCTTCCCCAATGCAGATCTGCACTAATAATGATGTCAAAATGCAGATTGCCCTCAATTTATGGCTGGAAAATATGTAAAAATGCAGATTGCCCTCAATATATAGCTGGAAAAAGTGTAAAAATGCAGATTGCCTTCAATATATGGCTGGAAAATGTGTAAAATTGCAGATTGCTGCCCTAAAATGTCAAAGATGGTGACCACAAGCTGATTGCCCCTCAAATGTGATTTGCCCTTCAAAAATGGGTCAAAAATTATGCTAATGCTGGTCGCCCTTACCAAATGCTGGTTCACTTCTCTTGGAATGGTACGAAAACGTCAAATCATGCAATCAATGACCTCAAATAGCAGTGAAAACCTGAAAATTTTGTTGCAAATAATTATAGTGACCTTCCGATTATGGCACTCAAGGTGGATGATAGAAATGAACTCCAAAAAATCTAAAAACAACGATCTATGGTTTGCTTATGAATATCCTTTCATCAAAACCTAAAAATACACATAAATTCCTCAAATCAGCTTGTTGGTGCTCAAGCATGTATTTCCACCAATCCTAAAGACTCAACACCAAAACCTAAGGCCAGGGATATGTTGTGCTTTAGCAATGGGTAAGAATTATGATCAGACGGTGGCATGAATGGACCAATTGCTATGAGTGCGCAAGCTCATCTTCATCTTTTGGCTTTGCGAGGCCAAGGGGGGTATGCCCCGAGGTCTCAACACATGACAATTAAAGAGAAATAAAACAATTCAGCTCAAGGCCCTTAAGAAGCCATACCCAATGTGCTATGAACCCCTATGACTGTCACTAAGTTGATGTCAGCACTAGCTACATACAAACCTAAAGACCTTTGATAAGTAGATGATATATCACTCTTACCTTGCACCCAAAGATGACAGCTATACTGTATTTCCCCAACAGATGAATTCATTCAATATTGCATACATAGGGGTAAGAGGAAGGAACAACATGCATGAACTAGGTAGGAAAGAGAGAGAGAGAGAGAGAGAGAGAGAGAGAGAGAGAGAGATTTAATAAAACTTAAAAGTTTGTTGACCCTTCACCAACCAGATCGGTGCCTACTCCATTGGGCAAGAGAGTCGTGAATTTGTAGAGGGGGAAGAGATGCCGAAATGAAAAACATAAATGGGGTTTTATGTACAGCTTCATATAATGCTTATATCTCATCTCATGCAATGGACATGCTTAGTAACCCAAACAGAACTGTGAATACGCACATGAAACAAAAAGGAAGAGCATCACAAAACATTGCAATGAATTAAAATATTGTCACATATTTCTCTAACTTCCATTACATTCATACTAGCAAATTTGGCAAGAGAGGATAAGTAACTAGGTTCAAACACCCTCCTAAAGATTTACAAATTGCCTGGAGACATCAATTACAAGCATCTGTCTTTGAATTACATTCCTATGCTTTACACAATGCAAATTTTCCCTTTACAAACCAAACTGCATCGGTTGATGCCCTAGAACATTGTTGAGACACTTGTAGTCAAGAAATTGGCTCAGCGACTAACCTCTTTTTCATCTTGAGAACATATATTTATAGCATTCAAATTCATTGTGCATCCTGGGCGTGGGTTTTGGAGTGGTCAACAAGTTTCCAAGTCGACCATGCTTGCTGTCATCATCCACAGTTGAATCGCCCATGCCTGTTGCATCACGTCCACATGGGTTCTTCAAGAAAATCTACACGTTCAGAGTGCTAACCCATGCCTTTGTACAAGAAAAGCAATGCAACATGGGTCCACATCGGTCTACAGGTGCAAGGAGCCCACCTACCAAGTTTTCAAGTTCCAAAATGGACATTAATGGCGGTCACGAGTGTTACATGATGCAAAAACTGAATAATATATTGCAGAATTAGATATTTACAATGAGGAGCGAATGCTCTATTTAAAGAGGTTACATTCTAAGAATAGACTGACAGCTTGTAAAAAGCTACAACTAACAAAGCATAACGAAAGAGGGAAACAAAACCTATCTAATAGGAAAGACAGATTGACCATTATAGAAACTAACTAATTTATTTTAATACCCCCCCTTAATGGTCAATTTCCTAACTATACCAAGATGCCCTCCTAAATGACAAGATCTGCAGGTCGCTTGACCATGAACAAAGGCAGATAAAGGGCACAGAACCCAAAACAGAAAAACCCGAGCATGGATTTTAGGGCACAAATCCAAGGAATCCGAAGAAGTAGAATAACCGCCTGCCAAACACAAATCGCTTGATCCAGCTAGTGAGAAGAAGGGACTAAGCGCTGTAAGCGCAGAACAAGGAAGCCCTCAAAGCTGCGAACCATGGTGAAAAGGCAGAAAATTCTCCAGATACGACGACTAGGCAAAAACATTTGCCAAACAAGTCGTTGAAAACAGAAAATGGGACCCCATTCACAGGGTTACGGAACAGGAACCAAACTTTGATGAGATCGTGCAGAGAATACTGAAAAAAATTTGTTGCTGTTGAACTTCTGACTGCTTTTGAACCAGGATGCCATGTTTCACGTTTTCCGAGACACGAAAAGACAGATTACAAATTGATGGCATGAATGTTGAAGCAGATATACGGCACAGAATCAGAACCCTTGCACTGGTTACGAAGCATAGATTCCGAAAACATGGAATAAGTCTAAAACACAGATACCGATGCACAGATCTCAAGATAAATCTGAACACGGATTTCGAGATAAAACGAAAAGTACAAATATTGCCTGTGTTAAGCACTGCATGCAACGAACCAAAGGCAAAACATGAGGTTTCCAAAAGGTAGTCTCGAACCACGAGCCAATAGTGACCTCCAGATTAAATTCACCACCACCAAAAGGATTATCGCGACCCTCTAGGAAAGAAGCCTTAGAGATTAAAAAGGCCCGATCAAAAGAAATCCGAGAAGTTTTCAAAAAATGAATCCCGCCAAAGACAAGCGCTTGAACCATTGGGTCAACATGAACTGAAATTGCTGCTAACGAATAGAAGAAAAACCGACGCATCCAAAGAGGGTTTCAGGAGTCTGCAGGAGGTCGCGTCCTCTAGAAGGAACCATATGAACAAACGGCGACCATAAAAGATTACTGTCGAACACGGCACACAACACGATTTAGCAAAAATGGTGATAAGGAAAAGTAAAAAATGACCGCTAAATGACCACTGAATCCCGCTAGAAGTGAAAATCGAAGCCAGCTGCAGAAAACTTTACGATCCAATAAACATAATATCACTAACGTCTGCCTTCAGGAAATAACCCGATCATAGGAACAGAAAATCACCGAAAATGCAAACAACATCTTCCAGAAACCTTCAACCACAAATGCAAATACGGATGGCGAGTTTCATGGGCGCTACTAACAGATCCGCCGAAAACAAGATCGCGACTAAGGGTTTTTTTTCCATAAAGCAGCGACTAAGGAACAGAGTCACCAAAGTCCGCGACAAAGGCAAAAGAAAAGCCTCAACCACGATCTAAATGCCCATCCAAACCGCGAGCTCAGAGAAACTAAGAAAAAATGGCACCCATAGAAAAAAGAAGAATCACGATTTTAGGGAAAGGAAATCCGTGATTTTCAGGAGAAATATCTTGAAAAAAACCGCCAAAAAGAACAAAACGCAGAAACCCACGTTGAGGAATGGGAAATGCGTGCAAAAAATCGCTCCCAGAAAGAGCGCTACCTCCAGGGATCAGAGAGGACAGAAATTAAACCGAATAGGAACCGCCGTAGAGAAAATTAAAAAACTCAATTTAGAACCAGAACCGCGTCCGAACGACGTACGGAGGAGCCCAAACCTGGGGCTCTGATACCATGTTACATGATGCAAAAACTGAATAATATATTGCAGAATTAGATATTTACAATGAGGAGCGAATGCTCTATTTAAAGAGGTTACATTCTAAGAATAGACTGACAGCTTGTAAAAAGCTACAGCTAACAAAGCATAACGAAAGAGGGAAACAAAACCTATCTAATAGGAAAGACAGATTGACCATTATAGAAACTAACTAATTTATTTTAATAACGAGGGTTGCTGGAGTGTCAAATCCATTGTTTCAAGTGTTTCTGGTGCTTGGCAGGAGTTCGGGTCCGGGAGGGACTAGATCCAAAAGTACACTTGGGGCCTAACACCGCGCAAGGAAAGCAATGAAGCGAAGGCATGGGTTGCGGGACTGTGGGGGAATCGGGCACCCCAGAACCATGGAATCGTTCTCCACTTTTCCATCGGCGAAATTCACCCTTGGCGAACCACATCGGCAAGTACGCAAGTTTGCGAACCTGCCAATTTGCCGACAATATCATCTGTCTTTTATTTTTTTTTTTGGTTGCCAGTTTTGTCCATCGCCGAACTGAGCAGTTCGCGAACTTCACAACTCATCGATTCTTCTCGTCATTTCCTTTTCTTCTTCTTTGGCGAATTGCTTCCTTTATCAATGGGTTTGGAAATCTGTGAACCTGCCGATCAACAAACTAAGAGGTTCGCGAACCTCTACTTTCACCGATCCCACTTGTCATTTTTTCTTCTTACTTTGTCTTCTTATCGGCCATCGCCCCATTGGCGAACTAAGGAACAGTTGAATTGCCGGCGGGCTGCGGGAGCGTGGAAGGATTAGGCACTCCAAAACTAGTGCCAAGAGCCAGTGGGACCTGAAGTCCCGCCGGAATAAAAAATAGCCTTGGTCGAAAATGGAAAAGGGGTCCGAATCTTTGCTTCATACCATTTTCCAAAATAACACTACAAAAATTTGATTATTTGCACCATCAAAATTGGACTTGTAGATTGGAGGGGTCCGAGAAGATTTTGCCTTCGCCAGCGGGTTGTGGGTGCGCGGGGAAACCTGACACCCCGGGACATGGAGCAAATGTGTCGACTGGACCCGACGTCCCATCGGAACCAAAAATGGCCTGGGTCTCGAATGAAAACTTGATTTGATCGATCACAACATACTTAGCTACTTTCCAAAATACCAATTGAAACTTTGATATTTTGCACCCCCAAATTTGACTTGCAATTTTAGGGGGGTTTGAGAGGATTTTGCCATAGCCGGCGGGTCGCAGGACCGCGGGAGGATTTGGGACCTCAGCATCTAGGACAGACATTTGATCGGGTCATAGAGACTTGAAGGGACCCAACATTGAACCTACGGGAATGGGGGACAAAGGGGAAGTGAGAACTGGGAGTTCGAGGGGACGGGGAACCTTGGAACCAAGTCCAAAGGTTCCCGTGGGGCCCAAAGTCCCCAAGGGAAAAGGAAGGGGTGGGGAGCGGGAATTGTCTGGGCTAGGGAGATTTCCATGCTTGGGACAAAGGGAAGGGGGCGGAGGAAATTGCGGGAGGCGGGAATGGCGGGGAACATAGGGACGAGTTTCCGGTTTTTGACAGGATTCAAGGACCCGCAAGGAACAAAATGAAAAACGACCAAGGAAGGACCGCAGGGGGCCGAGGAAGAAAGGGATCGAGGGACTAGGTTCCAACATCCTGGCGGGGCCCGAGGACCTGCAGGGTCAAAAACTTGAAAACTCAAGGAAAAGCCGACCCCAAAGATAGAAACTTTTGGATTTTTGGCAAAATGGGGATTTCAACAGAGGCATGAAAAGGAGGAAGACAGTAGAGGGATACATGCCTTGGAGAAATTTTGCAAATGTTCAAGTGCAACTCAAAACCAAAAAGGGGAATCCCATCACAGCTCACCATGCAACTCCCATGCAGAAGTGCCTATGTTAAAGAATAAGGGTTTTTGTCCTCACCTCCAAAAATGGAATTCGAAGAGGGTTTTCGTCCTCAAAGATTTCTAGAAACAACTGAGGGTTTTCGTCCTTGGATGAGTAGAATGAACACAATGCTCAATCCAAAAAGTGAATGAAATGCCAAAGTGAATGCTAGATGCCAAAAAGAAGCCAAGCACCTCCTTTTAAACCTTTCCAATTTGGGCCCTTGATTAAATTTCCCTCCTATTAGTATTTAAAAATACATTATTTTTTTATTTTTAGTATTTAAAATATTGATTTTATTTTATTTTAATATTAGTGTTTAAAAACACTTTTTAATTATAATATTATTTTCATTTGGCCCTTAAATATTAAATTACTAGACTCAACTTAAAAATAATATTATAATTCATTTCCCTTGCTTTTTCCCTTAGTCTACAAGAAATGGAAATAGGCCAGAGGTTTTCTCCATGGCTCTAGTTCAAAAAAGGGGACATGACATATCCTGACATGAAAAGCTATGGGTTGAGTTTTCCTTTCTCTTAAGTTATTTCTTTTATACATGTCTATGATTCTCTTCCATGTTATGTTCCTTTGCAATCTACCAACTTAGTTAAATATCTTGGCAATTGTTCTGAAACTTTGAAAAAAATTGCCCCTTATAAATACCCCATTAGTATTTGGAGGCAAAAAAATGTGTACTTTGCCTACTGAAATAGGAACTATTACTGAATTGTTTTTTTAATCTGGAGCATGATAGGCTAATTCATTTAAAATTTAATAGATGCATGACGTATTACTAACCTTGTTTATATGTAGAAATGTTCTAGATTGATGTGAAAAAAGATGTTGAATTTCTTTCTATAAGCAAATCACACTACTTGATATGAGTTTTCTTATATAGCCACTCTGGTTTTGTTTTCTTGCCTTTATAGCTTGAAGGGGAGGCAACTGCTAGAGCCATCAGGTTTGCAAAGTTCGTGAACACACCACTGTATGTTGTTCATGTAATGAGTATTGATGCCCTGGATGAGATTGTCAGGGCCCACAAATCTGGTATCCTCCACATCTAAGAGTTAATTACTCCATATTCCTATAAAAAAACACATTATATACTGCTGAACTGATAATGCATTTTGACTAGGTATGATTATGTTATTCATGGAGTTATTTATTTCCTTTGTGTGGTAGATTCTATGTCCTGTTCAAATTTCAATTTGCTTATTTTTTGGCTTTTTGCAATATGCATTGGAGCTTCATTTAATTATTTGATTCTACAAAATGATTTAAAAGTGTAACCCTCTTGGTAAAGTTCAATCTGACTAGAATAAAAATGAAATATGACTAAATATTACTGATTTCTAAACTTAAAGAAGTTTCTGCATTATTTAAATTCATTAACTGTATTTTACAGTTGGTTATATAATGTTTTACTTTTAATTGAAAAGAAACTTGGTCTGAATTTGAAACCTTTGAGCTCCAGGGCAAAGGGTAATAGGAGAGCCAGTTGTTTCGGGCCTGGTCCTCGATGATTCTAAGCTTTGGGATCCTGACTTCAAGACTGCAGCCCAGTAAATACAGTTGTACTTAACAAATTTGTTTTATTTGTTGTCTTTCTTGTGTGAATCTTTAATTCCTGATTATTTTGTTTTTCAGATATGTTATGAGTCCACCAATAAGGTCATTTGGACATCACAAAGCCCTTCAGGCTGCTCTTTCAACTGGGCTCTTGCAGGTCAAGTATATATCTGTTTTAAGTCAGTTGGATTTTCTCACTTCGTCTTGGTTGATTTGATCAGCTCAAGGTTGGCAGTGCCACAGATTAATCACTTGGAACTTGTTTCTGATTATGCCATTCAACATACCAGGATAAAATTCTCATTCCTTTTGTACTATTATAAGGAAAGAGCATATATGGGATGCATTGCATTTTATGAGATCTTCATATTGGAAAATAAACATATACTTTCTGTTTTTCACCACTCTATTTTCCCTCTCTTGCGAGGTTGCACAGAGAATGAACTTGATAAACTTCCCAAGGAGATTGCTATTTTAAAGAAATTCTTTTTGTTGAGGTACATAGAAACTTTCAACTATTTTTGGTTAGAGTTTATTTAAAAAGCTTATGACCTTTTGGTTTTCGGATTTGATGTGTTACTACATGAGGTTAGATCACTTCAGGAATGTAGTACTCTCATTCATTGGATGTAGAAATTGGAATCTGTGCAAATATAACAACTTTCATAGATTCCATTTGATTATCCAAATCGGCCAATGCAATCTGCACTGTGCTAACACTCCGACAGTTGCAGAAGGGGAATATGGTGAATGTTTAGAGAACACCAATCAGTACACCAAAACAAGACATTTTCTCTCAAACAATTGAACCTGTAAAATTTACAGAAACTTGTGATGCACATTTGTTTCTCATTCAAGAGCCCAGTGAAGGTGAATTTTTGGAAACAGTGGTATTGGATGTTGCCATAGCTATCACAGTATATTTTGTAGGGAAATTAACGTTCAATTCCAATGGAGTGTTACTGGAGGTAGAACTTATAGATAGCAAAGGGGCACATTTATGGGGTACATATTTTCGCTAAATTTTCTATTTCCATTTGATGTCACAATTATGAGTTATATTTGTACACAATTTCAACATTAGATATTTGTAACAGTCCAGGATCTATACCTACATGGTTGCCAATTGCCATGTTGATCTGTATGAGATATTATGTTAACCAATAATTATTGGGAAGTCATGAGACATTATAAAATACTATATAAATAGTTAAAGATTGATCCTATAAATATTTAAAGATTGATCCAATGATCTCAGATTCTCAAGAATGTAACATGCATGTACAGAGATTGGAATATTAACTTGCATGCAAGGATCCACCGTTGGGCTTATCTCTTGGGATGACACAATTTTTATTGTATCTAAGCACAGAACAGTCAAAGGCAAGTCATATTTGTTTCAGTGCGGCAGCACTTAGAAAACCTCTTGACCATAGCACTGACCAGTGACTAGTGTTATTACAGAGTTTCCTCTCTTAATTACGCTTTAGAATGCATGGTTAGGCTCATAATAATTTGCAATAACATTGGCATCTAGTTTTCTTGTATCAATGCATAAGTTAGTAGCATGAAATCATGGTCAGTACCTCCAATGCAATTAATAACTTAGGAGATTCTCAATAAAGATATTAGGATAAAACCATATACATAATCCTTGGTTGCTGTTTCTGAGTTAGTGACATGATATAAAGTTGCACCCCTTGATGGCCCAAGGAACATCAAGGGATCAATCATGTATATGTAGCCAACACAAGCATTTAACGTCCACATGAAGGAGTAATCAATGACATTCAAGGATTTTCAGAAAACACACATAGCTGTTTGTCATAGAATTATACTTACAAGTCTGTGAAGGACATGCTATCAGGTTTCCTTAATTCATATACCCCTAAATTAATGGTTTCAAGGCAAAACCAACTGCCAGCTAGCACCTTGCTAGCACCGTGATGGAAAATCAGTTTCAAGATAGCAGTCTTACAACATTATACATCTGGCCTCACCTTGTGCCACGTTGTGATTATATAGTAACATTCTATTCCGAAGTGAGCTCACAAATATCAAGCCAATTCATATATTCAGTCAAAACCAACTGGCAGCTAGCACCTTGCTAGCATCGTGATGAAAAATCAGTTTCAAGATAGTAGTCTTACAACATTATACATCTGGCCTCACCTTGTGCCACTTTGTGATTATATAGTAACAACCTATTCCGAAGTGAGCTCACATATATCAAGCCAACTGATATATTCAGTCACAAGAAAAGTTGCATAAGGCCCTTGGCTATACCTTATCCAACTTACAGATGATGTTTGTGGCTAAAGTTATCATTCCTACAGCCTGTGCACATAGAAAAATCCTGAAACATAATGATAAATGGACACCATATATCATTGCGTTCACCCATGACCTCTATCCTTAACACATCTTTTCAACCATTAAAGAACAGAATTGTATCTTGATCACATATTTGAAGCTCATCTCAAACCATCAATGAAATAGGAAATCAATCAAGAAGAATTTATTGAGTATTTTCTTTAGAAAGGGCTTTCAACACCTTTGTAACAGTAATTCTGACCAAACAGGAAAGAAACCCTTGTCCCACAAGTGCATATTACAAAGCTAAAATAATTATCAACTCAATGAAGTATAATTGAAGCCAACTCCATAGACATTGAGAGAGAATTCATTGGTTTAGAGAAAATAATGCCTAAGAGAGAAGAATGTCTTCATTGAAACAAACAGCCAAATTTGGAAATCCTATCAGAAAAGAGAGTACTTCTACCCAATGAACAATTTAAAAGAGAGAAAGGAAATATTCCATCCCTTGCATATGTGCTTTTTATCTATCCATTAGTGCTCATCTGAATTTTCTTTTCTTTTCTGTTACAACATAGATTTTAGAAGAACACTACCATTGCTGTTGGTTACAGAAAGGCTAGGCAGATGGAGGAAAGATCGAATCAGCAAGTGGTGAATTAGCCTATGATTGAAGTGGATGACTGACTGTGTAATGGAGGAAGTCAAATGGGTGGGGCACTTTGAATGTGACTTCCCAAATCAAGGCAACTCATCAACTTTGTTCTGCAAAACTCAAATATCATGATGCCAAGAGTTTGCATAATTTTTTTCTTTTTCAATTTTTTTTAGGAGTAACTGCCCATGTGATATTTGATCCTGCAAATTGTGGTTCACCCACCATGAGTTGGCACCTCCACACCCACTTTGCAACCATCCACATTGAATGCTCCTCTGATCCTGAATTTCTTTCTACATAAACCATATGCGCATTGTCGTTTTTGGGAAGAGAGAAGAAGAGATAGCAAGTGGAGCATCAAGGTAGCAAAGATTTCCTATTAGGAAGCTTGTTCATTTCATACATATTTCTGTCTTGCTTATAATGTTCTCTATTTTTAATGCAGGACTGAAGTGTTTATGTGTGAGCTAGTACTTTAGGTTGTCAAGTCTTGGGTCTATCAAAGAGTATACTGAAATATTCCGAGCCAAATTTTTTTTTTTTTTTTCAGATTACAAATTACAAACCAATGCACCCGTTAAGGTTAGCAGCTAAACCAAAACGTTGCTGAAGCAACTCTAACCAGAATGTACACTAGGATCCCGATGTGGGCAAGGTGTGAGCATTGGTCAGAGGATCTTAATCAAAATGCTTATGCAATAACTCGAACCAAGAATGGCGCCGATGATGGCGAGCATGTGGTCAGAGGGTCTTCTACACTAAGTACTGAAAGAGAACTCGACACCAAGTATGTGCTACCCAATCCAATATGGAGTTGAGGCGACCATATGGCAGAGTATTACAAATTACAATGCTTGAAAGAAATAACTGTAATGCTGAAAGTACTCAACACCCAGAATGTGCTTTCTATCCCGGAATGGGAAAGTAGCTACCATAGGGCGGAGATAAAGTAAATACAAAAGCAAATACTGGAAGTAGAGTTGAGCATTACAAATCAGAATTGAACAAGATTGAGAATTACTGCCAGTACTACTGCCAGTTTACAAAATGAAGCTCATTCGCCTTTAAATTAAAACCAGCAACCTATGAATTTACTCATATGCTCATATCTCCCTCATAACTCATTCGACTGACTTGAAACAAAATGCAATATTCCCTAAGAATGATGATGCTTAGGATAGAACACTGAAAACAGATCAAAATGCCATGTATTATTTATGCACAGATTCTAATGCACCAGCAGATGGTACGGCCTTCAAGAAAGGGCGATCTGCCTTTAAAAAAACACAGCTATCTCAAAAAAACCTGCAAACTGGAGGAAAGTGACGCCTTGACCAGACAATGAGAATAAGAGAATACCTAGAACAATATTTTTGTTGTTTTTTGACTTATGAATAAAACACAAATCTACTGTAGCTAAAAATGCAATGCTGGAAAAAACTCTAATATGCAAAACTGAACTAAAGCCAAAAGCTGATTACAATGCACAAATCCCAATGTAAACTCACAAACTAGACTATTTCACCACTAGTCGCTATCTTTCAAGCGAGAAGCAATGCCAAGCTAGGAGGCATACATTCCTCGAAGCAATCCCAAGGCCAATCCGGCAGCATAACTTTATCAAGATTTCGGATGCCGAAATGAGAGCACTCTTCCTCCTTTTATACTTTTCCAACTGGGAGCCTCTAAAATCCTCTTGCATATGGGATAAAACATGAGAGGGAAAATAATATAATCCTCTTTTTCAACCTCACCCTTAAAGCCCCTTCTTTTAAAACAACATTAATATTAAATAATAATGTTTAATTTACGGACTTTAAAACAGAGGCCAAGATGAAGTCGGAATTCTATGATCTATAGCTCGTTTGAAAGGTCTTGACAAGACGAATCCAACCCCACTCTCAAAATCCCGTTCTGGTGCCAATCCTGAACTTACTAAAAATAGCCGTAACCAACAGGGACTAAGGAGAACAAACCCGAAAAGAAACCGCCAACCAAACCACAATCCACGAACAAAAGCAACCACCAAAACATTAAACCCCAATTTCAACCTCCGAGTAGCCTACGGGTCTCTGGAATAGGCCAACGGTCGACTGTAAAAGATCAAGCTAGAAAACGAAACATTACAGTCCGCCCTTCCCAAGATTGCTTGTCCTCAAGCAATTGCAAGCCTGGATGCTACAGAATCTCATCATTCTCCCAAGTAGCATCCTCCATAGGCAAGTTCTTCCACTTCACCAAATACTCTCTGATAGTTCTTTTCCTCAAGGAACGCTCCCTGGAATCAAGAATCTCTTCTGGAATCAAAACTAACTGTCCTTCCTCATCCAAAGGTGGCAACTATGATGAAGCAACAACATTGTGTCCAAGTGTCTTCTTGAGGCGAGACACGTGGAATACATTGTGCACTCTGCTATCCGAAGGTAGCTCCAACTCATAAGCTACTGCCCCCACCTTCCTAGTGACCTTGAACGGCCCATAGAAATGTGGTTTGAGCTTCTTAGCTCCACTTTTCTTGAGAGTGGACTGTCTATAAGGTTGTAGTCGAAGATAAACCATATCTCCAACTTCAAAAGAGCGCTCAACACGACACTGATCAGTGTACATCTTCTGCTGATTCTGTGCAATCTGAAGATTCTTCTTCAATGAGTTCAAGATATCTTGACTCTGCTGCAACAAATCTTTGGCCTGAGGGGCTTTGCTATCACCAAACACCAAATCAGCAAAGCTAGGAGCCTCATAACCGTAAAGAGCCATGAAAGGTGACATCCTTATTGACATGTGAAAAGTAGAATTATAACAATACTCGCCCATGTGAAGCCACTTCACCCAAGCCCTTTGCTGCTCCGAAACATAGTTTCTCAGGTAACCTTCCAACCACTTGTTCACTATCTCCGTCTGTCCATCGGTTTGAGGGTGATAACTAGTGCTTGGAGTAAGCACTGTACCACTCATTCTGAAAACCTCTTGCCAAAAAGTGCTTAGGAACTTGCTGTCCTTATCACTCACAATGTTTTTTGGCAACCCATGTAATCTAAACACCTCGTGAAAAAACAGATCTGCAACTTGGGCTGCTGAAAAAGAGCTGGCAATGGCGAAGAAGTGAGCAAATTTTGTTAATCTGTCCACTACAACATAGATACAGTCTTTACCTTGAACCTTGGGCAACCCTGTGATGAAGTCCATTGATATGCTTTCCCATTTTTGATTGGGAATGGGAAGAGGTTGCAGAAGACCAGCTGGTAAAGTATGCTCATTTTTGTTCATCTGACAAGTGGGACACTCCTGAATGTATCGCTGAACCTCCCCTTTCAGCCCTTTCCAAGAAAATCTTTCCTTGATCTGCCTATATGTCTTGAAAAACCCTTGATGACCAGCAAGTGGAATGTCATGAAAGGTCAACAAAATCTTCTTTTTGAGCTTAGAATCAGCCACCACAAAGATTCTACCCTTGTAGTGTATCAACCCTTCGACCACTTTGTACCTTTCGTCAAGAAAAGTACCCTCAATGATGTTGGTTGCAAACTGATTTTTGGCATAATCAGCAAGCAACATGTCCCTCCAATTAGCTGTAAGCTCACACAATGAGCTCAAATGAGGTCTCCTAGATAGAGCATCAGCCACAATATTGTTTTTCCCTTTGACATATTCGATGTCAAAATCGTAAGCTTGGAGCTTACTCACCCACTTTTGTTGCCTCTCGTTCAAATCTCTTTGATGCATGAAGTGCTTGAGGCTATTGTGATCAGTCTTGACCACAAACTTGCTTCCCACCAAGTACTGTCTGAACTTAGCTAATGCATGCATAATGGCAAGCATCTCCTTGTCGTAGATGGAGTAGGTCCTTTCAACACCTCTTAATTTTCTGCTTTCAAACACAATGGGATGTTTGTCTTGCATCAAAACAGCCCCAACTCCTTCACCGGATGCTTCACACTGTAGCTCGAACGGCTTGGAGAAGTCTGGGATAGCTAACACCGGACAAGAGCTCATGATCCCTTTAAATTTATCAAAAGTAGTTTGAGCCTTTTCAGACCAACAAAAGGCACCCTTTTTCGTGAGGTCAGTAAGAGGAGCAGCATTCTGAGAGTAGCCCTTCACAAATCTTCTGTAGAATCCACAAAGACCCAAAAATCCTTTCAGATGAGTCAAATTCTCAGGAGGTGGCCAATCAACAATTGCCTTGATCTTTTCAGGATCAACCTTTACTCCTTCAGCACTGATTATATGGCCAAGGTAAAGTAACTCCTTCATTCCAAATTCACATTTGGATTCTTTGGCAAACAAACTCTCTGATTCCAGGATGCTAAGCACTTCCTCCAAGTGCTTGAGATGTTCTTCCCATGTCTTGCTGTAGATCAGGATGTCATCAAAAAATATCAATACAAACTTTCTCAACTGCTTCTGAAAGATTTTGTTCATACATGACTGGAAGGTAGCAGGAGCATTAGTCAACCCAAATGGCATGACTAGAAACTCGAAGTGGTCATAGTGACATCTAAATGCTGTCTTCTCAACATCGGATCCTCTCATCCGAATCTGGTAATAACCCGATCTCAAATCGATCTTTGAAAAGAACTTGGCTCCATGTAGCTCATCAATGAGCTCATCTATCCTCGGGATGGGATATCGATTTTTGATGGTGCTTTGATTCAAAGCACGATAGTCCACACACATGCGGATGGTACCGCCCTTCTTCTTTACCAGGACAACTGCCGAAGCAAAGGGGCTCTTGCTTGGACGAATGAAGCCCATCTCCAAGAGTTCTCGAATGTTTTTCTCAATCTCGTCCTTTTGCTTCTTAGGATACCGATAAGGAGTTGTAATAACTGGTTTAGCTCCTTCCTTGAGCTCTATGACATGCTCCGAACCTCGATCAGGAGGTGGTCCAGGAGGTAAATCAGCAAACACTTTGCTCTTCTTTGTGAGTAAAGACTGAATACCAGGATGGTAGTCTCTCTTTGTTTCAATCGGACTAGCAGGAAGAATCATACACTCTGCAGCCCACTCAACTTGATCATGACGAATTAGCGTCGCCATCCTCTTGAATGACACAATCCGAGGACCACCATTGGACATTCCTCTTATCACTACATTCTACCCTTCGGATTGAAACTTGAGCTCCATGGTTTGCAGATTTAGAGTGATCTCCCCGAGTGAACGCAACCATTGAATGCCTAGGACAGCATCCATATCTCCAATTTTGACTACATAGAAGTCGTCCTTGACTTCATAGTTTCCCACTTGCATGGTCATGTTTGAGATCTTCTTGGTGCAAGTGATGTGAAAACCATCAGCAACCATAACCTTGAAGCCTTCAAACTCTTCTGTTTGCAGCCCCTTCTTTGCCACTACAGCTTCGTCAATGAAGTTATGCGTTGCTCCAGTGTCAATCAAAGCAACTATGCGTTGCCCCTTAATCATCCCTTGAACTTTGAAGGATTCATTCCTTTGAAAGCTCGAAAGTTGAGCCAAAGTGCCTCCACTTCCCTTTTCATCTTCGGATTCCTCTGGGACCTTTTCCACTTCACTGTCTTCAGAATCAGACTGCTGGTCTGACAAATCAGAATTACTTTCTTCAGCTGAATAGTATTCAATTTGATGAAATTTGCCTCCTTTTGGGCAAACATGATCTTGGGACCATTTTTCTCTACACCGGAAACATAACCCTTTTCTTCTGAGTTCATTAAGTGTCTCGGGATCCAACCTTGTGACATGAGGTTGATGCTGTTTGAACTCCTTATGCTGAGGTCTTTTTCCTTTATCTCTTTTGTGAAATGATGGCTTGGGTTGAAACTTTGCTTTAGGAGCAGCCCACTCCATGTTTCTTGCCTTCTTCATTGCCTCTTGTAGAGAAGGTGGATCAAAAGCTTTAATCCAACCCTTGAGTGGCTCCGTCAATCCTTCACTGAATAGGATCACCAAGCGCCTCTCAGTGACTCCTGTGACCATTACTGAAAGCCTTTGAAACTCAGCTATGTAGGCATCAACTGTACCATATTGCTTAAGTTGTGCCAATTCTCTGAAATGCACTTTTGGATCTTTTTTCTCAAATCTCTGTATGAGCTTATTGGTAAACTCATCATAGGTAGTGATAGACCGATGACCCAAGGTGACTAGACCATGGTACCACCACTCGTGCGCCACCCCATCCAGGTGTAGCGTAGCGAACTTAATCGCCTCCTCCTCCATGGGTCTAAGAGCTAGATAGTTGTCTAACTTCTGTATCCAAGCTTTGGCTGAACTATTGTCACTCCCATCAAAATGTGGAAGCATAACCTTGTTGATAGCTTGATGCAAATCCCCATGAACTATTGTCCTCCTTTGTTCATAATGTCTTCCTTGTCCTCTATCCTTCCTTTTATGAGCCATAAAATCATTATAAGACATATCTGCCTTAATTTCATCAGGTAGAGAATCATACTCAGCGCGGCCGAGTCTCAACTGTTCAACAAATGACACATTTTCTTCTGGATCAAGATGAGGTTTTACTGGTGCCAAGAAAGTGGGTTTGAATGGCCTGGAAGAAATGTTTGTGTTATTTGAAGCAGGCTGAGCAGCATGTCCGTTATGCTGGTTGGTGGCACTGTGTTCTCCACCATGTCCTGAATTGTTCAGTAGAGGTTGGTTCTGACCCATTCTCCCCATCATGAGAGATATCATATCCATTAAAGTATCCATCTTCCTCTCGAACCTCTTTGCCGGACTTAATGATCTTTCTCTTCCCTTCCCATTATTATCTTTGTTACCTCCCGACGTCCCCTCATTATCCCCCATTTCTCCTTCAGGAGAAGACTCCCAATTGGCTCTTAATACCTCTGAAGCTGTCTGACCTTCTGGAGCCTGATGCCAATGAAACTGACTGGTAGCTTTCTTGTATTCTCTTGCTAAGTACCTCTGTTCTCTGTCACTCATAGAAGGTTGTTTTCACAGGATGGCAGGATGCGTGGCTCTGATACCACTGAAATATTCCGAGCCAATTTTTTTTTGTTTTTTCAGATTACAAATTACAAACCAATGCACCCGTTAAGGTTAGCAGCTAAACCAAAACGTTGCTGAAGCAACTCTAACCAGAATGTACACCAGGATCTTGATGTGGGCAAGGTGTGAGCATTGGTCAGAGGATCTTAATCAAAATGCTTATGCAATAACTCTAACCAAGAATGGCGCCGATGATGGCGAGCATGTGGTCAGAGGGTCTTCTACACTAAGTACTGAAAGAGAACTCGACACCAAGTATGTGCTACCCAATCCAATATGGAGTTGAGGCGACCATATGGCGGAGTATTACAAATTACAATGCTTGAAAGAAATAACTGTAATGCTGAAAGTACTCAACACCCAGAATGTGCTTTCTATCCCGGAATGGGAAAGTAGCTACCATAGGGCGGAGGTAAAGTAAATACAAAAGCAAATACTGGAAGTAGAGTTGAGCATTACAAATCAGAATTGAACAAGATTGAGAATTACTGCCAGTACTACTGCCAGTTTACAAAATGAGGCTCATTCGCCTTTAAATTAAAACCAGCAACCTATGAATTTACTCATATGCTCATATCTCCCTCATAACTCATCCGACTGACTTGAAACAAAATGCAATATTCCCTAAGAATGATGATGCTTAGGATAGAACACTGAAAACAGATCAAAATGCCATGTATTATTTATGCACAGATTCTAATGCACCAGCAGATGGTACGGCCTTCAAGAAAGGGCGATCTGCCTTTAAAAAAACACAGCTATCTCAAAAAAACCTACAAACGGGAGGAAAGTGACGCCTTGACGAGACAATGAGAATAAGAGAATACCTAGAACAATATTTTTATTGTTTTTTGACTTATGAATAAAACACAAATCTGCTGTAGCTAAAAATGCAATGCTGGAAAAAACTCTAATATGCAAAACTGAATTAAAGCCAAAAGCTGATTACAATGCACAAATCCCAATGTAAACTCACAAACTAGACTATTTCACCACTAGTCGCTATCTTTCAAGCGAGAAGCAATGCCAAGCTAGGAGGCATACATTCCTCGAAGCAATCCCAAGGCCAATCTGGCAGCATAACTTTATCAAGATTTCGGATGCCGAAATGAGAGCACTCTTCCTCCTTTTATACTTTTCCAACTGGGAGTCTCTAAAATCCTCTTGCATATGGGATAAAACATGAGAGGGAAAATAATATAATCCTCTTTTTCAACCTCACCCTTAAAGTCCCCTCTTTTAAAACAACATTAATATTAAATAATAATGTTTAATTTACGGACTTTAAAACAGAGGCCAAGATGAAGTCGGAATTCTATGATCTATAGCTCGTTGGAAAGGTCTTGACAAGACGAATCCAACTCCACTCTCAAAATCCCATTCTGGTGCCAATCCTGAACTTACTAAAAATAGCCATAACCAACAGGGACTAAGGAGAACAAACCCGAAAAGAAACCGCCAACCAAACCACAATCCACGAACAAAAGCAACCACCAAAACATTAAACCCCAATTTCAACCTCCAAGTAGCCTACGGGTCTCTGGAATAGGCCAACGGTCAACTGTAAAAGATCAAGCTAGAAAACGGAACATTACATATACAAACTTATAATTAGTATTAAATGAATTTGTCATTTTTTGTTAGTTTATGGAGCCAACTATTTTGTTAGTTTACTTGCCCGCTTCAGGATAGTTGTACATGTTTAGTTGCAGTGGTTTCCAATGCTTTTGTCTAACAGACAATCATTGGACCCCTTTATATTGAATAATAGTAAACAGAGAAAGCATATGATCTTGGCTTGGGCTTCCCTAATTTGCATGTATGTAAGAAAACTCTATTTTGAAAAAATCTTCTATTGTGTTATATTTTGTTACTCTATCTTGTATGCACTATATTATCGTATGCAATTGAGTCTTTAACTATTTAAGAGTAAACATTGGCAGTGATGCCGATATGAAATTCGGCCAGACTCTCTAAGAATCATATGTATTGACAACAGAGGAAAGATGGAACCATAAATAGGTAGGCCTACTGACTAAGTAGGAGAAACAAATCAAGAGTAGGAAAATGATCCTATGAGAGATTTTCAATATCTCTGGGATCTTTGAGTACTAGAACACGCCCGTGAAGAAGCTGAGAGAAATCAACTATCATTTGATACAAGTTGGAACAACTTTGCAATAACTGAAGACGTGGATGCTCTACTGAACTGCCTACCTTGACTCCTAGAAAGGCATTACATTGTATTGCAAGATCTTCGAGTCAAACATGACCATGAAGTGAACTATTAACAAATACTCCAGCAATATGAAGGAAGGAATCATTAAGAAGAAAAAGAATGAAGTTAAGACTGATGCTGCTAGAACTCAAGAAATTAATGCCATGAAGCCTAGATAGAGGTGGGAAAAGACCAAAATGTGGTCAGGGGGTGGACCAAGAGATTAGACAATCTCTAAGATTGGTGGAGCAAAGAGAATGAAGATTGTGGGAAGAAGCTAGAGAGAATCCATCTTCACAATTTCAAAGCCAAAGTAGGAGTTGCACTTGAAGCAGAAGTTGGAATCGAATTGTAAGTTGGAGTCTTAGTTTTTTTTTATCAGTAAATGGCTGCTAAGGGGCAGCACCCTTTCTATTAATTTTCAAAAAAGATTACATTAAGAGTCCAACAAGATGGTCTAACCCATTACAACATTTTGCTATCTGATTCCTCCTTTTGAACTACTACCTTCCCACCAAACACATAGACAACTTTGGACTATACATCCTACACCCAAATGGGCCTATTACATATAGTTATTGATCTCATAGTTACAAAAAAAGGGAATTACAGCCCTACTGTATTCCACTATTTACCCCATACCATTTACAGAAGACATACAAAAAAGACAAAAAACCACCACCCAAAACCAACACTTTCCTGGAGATCAATCTTCATCTGCCTCTCGAGCATGACATGCCGCCAGAGCACCAGCAATCACAGGGCATTCACTTCCACAGGCATGGCGAGCCGGGCTGTTGGCGATCTCCTCAATATCTCTGCCATCATTCTCCACCCACTCCTCGCCTTCTCCCAGTCCCCAATCCTCCTCATCCTCGATATCGCCTTCCAGTTCCGGCTCTTTCGTTTCCAAATATTCCTTCACCCAACCAGCTCTAGGCACTTGAACAATGCCATCCATCCGTCCTAGACAATTGATGCTTTGTTCCATTTCATTCAAGCGCCTCTCCAATTCCTTTGGTTGCAGAGTGCGAACTACAGGGAATTTCCTCACTTCTGCACCCTGGCTCTGCGACATGTAATAGTTTTGAGGCATCGGCGTGAGCAGGTTGGCATCCACATTGTCCAGGGCCGCATCGATTTCATCAAGAAGTGCATGCAAGAACAACTTTTGGCATAGCAGCTTTGCCGTGGCTTTTGAGACCCCCATGTATAGCAGAACGGCCAAAAACATAGCCGTGATGTCCGTGTTGACCCTATAAGTTGGAGTCTTACTTAAGAATGAAGACATCAAAACATTCAATTGGATACAAACAATGGCCTACAAGATACGGAGGAAGAGTTGGTCTAGATCACTAGACATCTTCCCCTTCCTAAAGAATGGTGCATAGATTTTGTAGACCAAGTTTGGTACGAGGAACCGACAAAGCCTCCTCCATACGAGGAAAGTCTTTGCCCTGAGATGGAGTATGAAAACTTCTTCATAGATGGAGAGAGGGAAGCATATGAATGCAATCTTCATGGTAATACTTGATCTACAACTTTATGATATACTGTAACCAATAGAGTTATCTTCCCAAAGGTAGGCATGAAAGTTCCAGTATGTGTCTTAATAATTAAATCCAAAGGTTCATAAGAATCTTGTATCAAATCATGTGAGAGAAGGAACTCTTCTATTACTACATTAGTCATGCAATTAGGATCTAGAGTTGTTGATTGAAGAAGAAACAGAGCCAAAAACACTAGGGAAAAGGATTGGAGTGGGGAAAAGAGAACTTGAGGGTGATATGAGTGTGTGGAACATGGAAGTCTTTGAAAGAGTCAAGGATTCTCACATGTTTGAGAGTGTCGAAAGAGTATTGAAACATTTGAATTAGGACTTCCTGAGGAGAAGATTTTGGTCATTAAATTCGCATCAAGGACAAGCCATGTGGTGACTCCACCAACGAGCCTGAGTGTAGAGAGGCAAAAGTTGCTTAAGTTCATAGGGATGGATCTAAAGATCTAGTGAGGTAGTGCAAAACTTGGGAAACCATTTGGGTAGCAAATGGGCAAAATGATAAAACTTATTGGCGACGACCATTCCTAGCCATCCTCAAAGGAGTGGCAATTGATTGGTACACATAGATTGAGCTACCTAGTTGATATACATGGGAGAAATTATGAAAGGCCTTTGAAGAAGAATTTAGATTGTATTGGAATGACAATGAAATCATTGTGGAAATATCCAATACAGGACAAAGAAAACATGAGAACATGGGAGCTTACAATCATAGGCTCAATGATTATTATTATTTAATGGGGAAGCTGAAAAGGACGCTGCGCTAGGGTTTCCTCTGGCCGCCTGTGTTTTTTGCAGCCATGATGCCTTCATCGGACCCAATGGGGTCCTCCTCCCGTGCTCCTCCTGACCTGCCATCTTCCTTTGCAGATCTGCTGAAAGAGGACCATCCTCATGAGTCGTTCGGCGCTCCGAACTCGAGTGCTAAGAATGTTTTCGTAGCAACAGGTCATCCCTCTTCCTTCCACAAAATCAATGTCTGCTTTCCCCAGTCCAATACAAGACCAAAGATAAGCATCTTACAAGATTTAGTAGAAGAAAATGTCTCCTACAAGATGAATCACAACCTAATCTGTAAGTTTATGGGTTTTCGCCCATCTTTTTAATTTTCTGCACTCATGGATAAGGAATAACTCGGAACTCCACGGGGAATACTCTCTCTGGTTTATTAGCAATGGATACTACATTGTTAGTTTTTCTTCCATCTCTGATAGAAATAAGGCCTTTGAGTCTGAAAAAAGAAGTCATGGACCTTCTGTGCTATTTATCCAAAACCCTAAAACATTTTATAATCACCTAGGCCAGGGGCATCGTCAGGGTGACTAAAAGAGGTTCATCAACAAGTTATGGGCGATTTTGGACAACCTACAGGAGTGGGTAGGCTCCTCTGTGCTTTGAGCTCAGCTTAGACTCAGGAGGGATATTCCAAGGGGTATACTTGAATAGGTATTGGCTTCAACACCAGATTAACAACTAAAAATGAAATACAACCAAACCCTAGTCCTCTTCTAGGCCCCAAAGATTGTCACTGGACCTAAAACAACTGGTTGTCATTAATAACCCCTATATAGCTGATAAAAATGCACTCCCATTGACAATGGAAAGTACAGGTATGTTTGTTTGCAAGACATACAAACTAACTACTTGCTTTACACATGATAAGTTTGTTTTGATTTTTAAGAGTGTGGGTGATCAAATATTTTAGACTGGTGCCTAATATATTGGGTTACAGAGTCAATAGTTCAGCAGAAGGAAGAAAATAACAAGAAAAATGAAACATACACTTTCTGGATACCCAGATGCAAGAGAGACAACTATCAAAGAAGAAAATACTTAGTAATCATTTCCAACATATAATCATTCATCTACAACCATAAAAGAGATCATTACATAGCATGCAATGTTTTAAGAATTTGTCTAATTCATTTGATCAACGGTTACAGTCATACCACGAAGTGTGGCAAGAGGAAACCTAGCTGAACTTAGGCTTTCCTTGAAAAATTACAGAAGGAGAAATTCATACAATGATAATTGAAATCATTCTGAAAAAACTTTTCATAACTTGTGTTTTATCTGTTGAAGAACTGTAACTTTTCTGCTCTTTGAAACCCTAGAGAGCTCTGCACTTAGTCCCCTGAAAGTGGTAAAGATGACCAACCCTGAAAAAGAGTTCAACTCTTGCCTTTATAGCCTTCACATCACGTCTAAGAATGAAATGGGTGCCAAAATCCTCAACCACCCCACCAATTGCATTAAAAATATTGAATTTAGACACCCAGTTCTCATTAATGGCATCTCTAGAAGTAGTTGGCACGTTCCCAGGCGGTTGGAGGAGTCAGGAAGGCTAGGAAGCCAACCTCCGAAAAATCAAGGTTTCGGGCTTTAGACTTTCGGCCTTCCATCTTTTGCCTTTTGTTCCTTTCTGCCTTAGTCACTTTGCTTTTGTCAGACTTCGGGCTTTTGGAGATCCGCTCTCTGTCTTGCTTTGTGCACCTTGAATGAGGAGGAAACACCTGACTCCGATGACTTCAACACTTAGTATAATATTAGCCTTATCAGACTTCGGCCTTCGTTGGTGATGTCACCGCCACGTGTCAGCTTCTCGTTGTCCCGCCAGCCTACCGCGGGCCCACCAAAAGACTCCGTGGGATGGCGGGAAGCCTTAGAAAATTTTACACTCATTGGGGTCAGAGTTCAGGCTCTCCGCCTTACGCCTTCCAAAAGGGAAGAGGGAAGGGGAAAAGTTCGAGCCTCGAAACACTTAGCCACTTTGCAAGGGGAAGAGGTCGGAGTTTGACTCTCGGGCCTTCCGGCCTTCTCCTTCCAAAGAAAGAAAGGGAGAAGAAGGAAGGTCTGAACTCCGACCTTCGAAAAACATTGAATACTTAGGAGATTTTGAAGACAAAGGAGCAGAGTTCGGAGACGATAAGGATGGAATGCTGAAGATCAAAACTCCAAACTCTAAAACTCTGACAACACTGAAAACACAAGGCAAACTTAGGATTTTTGGGACTTAGTCAATTTGGGTGGTTTTGCCTTGCATTTTCAAATGGCTAACACATGAAAATCTTTGAAAGATGTCTTTGATCGGTTATAAGCTATAGATTCAAGTGGGACTCAAATGGAACATGGGGGGCATTTTGGGGACTGATTTTTTAGGTATCAATGCTGGCTTTGGTTGGGGACATGTGCCAAGTAGTGGCACAACAAAAATTCAGATCTCCGGAGTAGACCAAAAACCACCAAAAAATGACACATAGGAACCAAAACAAAGCACCATCAAGAACAACAATGGTCAAGACTACTCGACGTCAAAAATATCATATATAACAAGATTTTACCACAAAATTTGAAGGAAAATCATTACCTATGAGAAGTAATGTTTCAAATGCTGCCCATGAACAGGCAGCTCCAACAATTCCCCTTCCAAGTTTCTGACATAAAAGGTGTCCACACTGGCCTTCTCAATTTGATATGGGCCTAACCATAGTGGTTCAAACTTACCATGTTTGCCCTTGTCTTCTGACTTTGCATTCTAGAGAAGAACCAAATCACCAGTTTAAAAACACCTTTTAACTGCTTTTTTGTTGAACAAATGTTCCACGTCTTGTTGTCTTAGCAAGTTTTTGTCATGTGCCATCCTTCTGGCTTCATCCAACTCTGTTAACTCATGCATTCTCAATGCCATAGCATCATTTCCATCTTCTCCTATTTGTTGCAACAATTGATACATAGGCAACTCCAGCAACATTGGCATTTTGGCCTCCTTCCCATACACTAGCTCAAAAGGACTCTGTTTCATGAGTTCATTTTGGCAAGTATTGTTTAAATTGACGAGAACCGAGCTAACACCAAGCACCAGCTATCATCCCCAAACGGATGGCCAAACCGAGATCGTGAATAAATGGATTGAAGGCTATCTCCATAATTATGTCATGGGACAGCAAAGGGGATGGATCAAATGGCTTCACTTAGGGGAATGTTGCTACGACACAACCCATCACATGTCAATAGGAATGAGCCCCTTTAAAGCCTTGTATGGGTATGAAGCTACCTCCTTTGGAAATCTAGTTCTCCATGAAAGTAGAGTTCCTAAAGCTAAAGATTTTGTCCAACAACATGAGGATATAATGAGAGTCTTAAGGGACAACTTGCACCACGCCCAAATCAACAAAAAATATATGCTGATCAGAAAAGAGTGGAAAGATCATTCGAAATAGGAGATATGGTATTCCTAAGATTGCAACCATATAAACAAACATCTATAAAATCCAGTGGTGCGGAAAAACTCAAGCCCCAGTTCTATGGACCCTATAAGGTGTTGAATAAGATAGGAGAAGTTGCATATGAGATTGAATTGCCCAAGCATAGCAAGATTCACAACGTGTTCCATGTATCCCGACTTAAGAAGGTTCTTGGTCAAACAGCTACTCCTTGTGAAGATCTACCACCTCTTGATGATGAAGGGCAACTAGTGTTAGAACCAGAGGCAATTTTGGACACAAGAGAAAGAAAATTAAGAAATAGAACTATCATAGAGTTTCTCATTAAGTGGAGGAACCTTCCAAATGATGATGCCACATGGGAACGACACAAAGACCCAAGCTCCCAAATACAAGAATTGCTTGGGGACAAGCAATCTCAAGAGGGGAGGCCTGTCATAGATCAATAAAGTTTCCAATTAAAGATTGGAAACCGATCATATAAAGATAAGACTAATCGATCATAAAGGATATAGTTCACACAAGTGATGGAATTTCAAGAAATGAAGAATGCTAATGACGGCGTCGATGATCACAAGGGACCAATAATTGCATCGATGGAAATACATTAATACCAAGACATCGACGTCAACAAGGAGATTGCAAGACATAAGGCATTAAATATTAAAAGAATAAAGGATCATGGGTGGCGTCTATAAGAAAGATTAATTGAATTTAATAAACTAAGATTAAAGAAGAGATGGCTCTTACCAACGCACCCTCTCATTCGCATCCCTCTATAACTTTGTAAGGGATCTCGAGGGAGCATTAAAGATCATCAAACATTTCATATTTTCATTGACAGCATACAAGAGGGAATTCCCATCGATAAAACACTTCTGCATTTTAATTCAAAGCTTACAAGATAGATCACTGTTAATACAATAACAAATCTCTGCAAGAAGTCAAAAGAACATTATCCACAGGCAGCGCAAAACATCAAGCAAGAAAAGATATCAGAAATACTTAAGGGAAGGCATTAGAATTTCTCCTTCAGCACTCAGCTATATTAATTGGAATCAAATTTTATAATAATTACGAACTACATAAAGATAGAAATCTTCTCCATAAGCCAATCGGCCATTAAAGAACATTACAGCAGTCAATACAAAGAGAATATATCAACAGAGATACTCCATAGACCATTCCCACTACCATAATATTAAAGGTATGAGATATATTCTCTCTTTGCAAATGGTTCATACATGTCTTATCATGATAATTCTGATTTTATTACAGCCATTCACAAACAATGTAAGTTATATTGCAATCATTCATAACAATGCAATTACAGTCATATGCAATTATATATATCAATATAGCTTCTATGCATTCATTCATAATAGGATATTAGCATCAATCATAAAATGCAAGAAGAATAGGTTGAAATGCATTACGTCAATATCCAACATATATGATTGCCTATAATACTAATCATAAGAAGAATGGCTAAGAAAGGGATCATAGTTGCATAAATGAGTAAATAAGGATCACTAATGATTCTAACTCATTCTATGATGAATAATGTATTAATGGAATAACATTATAGTGCAATAAGCTAGCATAATGGGCTTATGACGAATCATGAATACCCAAGATAGATAAGGGCAATAGTGTTAATCCACTTGCCACTATGATGAGTAAGGAAAATTAGGGGCGGGCAATGAACCAAGGATAGGTACGGGTTCATTGGTCTAGAGCACCCCTTCGAGCCCTTGTCTCAAGATGGTACCTTAGGAGGCAAGAGGTAGTCTTTTGATTCAAGTGGTCTAGAGAACCCCGAGTCAAAGGAACGTCCTAGAGTGGCCTGGGTCTAGAGTACCCCTTGAAGGAAGAACGACCTATACCATTAGCATTGCACCCTAACGGATTCACTCTCATAAGATGGGGGATTTGATTAACAAAAGGCCCAAGTATATCTCTTCTAGGGAATCATGAAATGTATACAATCAATCTATGATAACAAATGGCTTATATTTATAAATGATGACATGTGATTTTGAAAGAAGATTTGAATACTAATGTTCTCTTTGAAAGTTGAAATTGTTTGCAAGGTTGCGAAATTTTTGGCTTCCTAGAAGGGGACATTACAAATCTGAACCCAAACCACATCTACACCTCTAAAATACACATCCAAGGCCAAACCAACCATGGTTCCCTAACCAAATTGTCAGTCTACGGGAACCCAATGATAGACTAACTCTGTAGCTAGAAAGGGGACATTATAGTCCACCCTCCCTAAGATTCCTTGCTTCAAGCAATCTCAGATCAGGATGCAATAGAATCTGCTCGCTCTCCCAAGTAGCATCCTCAACTGGCAGGTTTTTCCATTTGACTAGATATTCTTTGATGATCCTCCTCCGCAAAGTTCGTTCTCTGGTATCAATAATAGCCTCGGGTACTAAAATTAACTTCCCCTCTTAATCAAGAGGAGGCAACTCTGCAAATGGTGTAACATTATGCCCCAATGCCTTCTTGAGGCGAGATACATGAAACACATTATGTACCCTGCTACCTGCCGGCAACTCCAACTCGTAAGCCACCTCCCCAACTCTCTTGGAGATCCTGAACGATCCATAGTAGCGTGGCTTAAGCTTCTCTGCCCCACTCTTCTTGAGAGTGGACTGCATGTAGGGCTGCAGCATCAAATATACCATGTCACCAACCTCAAATGATCGCTCAGTCCTATGTTGATCTGCATATTGCTTCTGTTGATTCTGAGCTTTCTGAATATTTTCCTTCAAAGATCTCATGATGTCTTGACACTCTTGTAGAAGGTCTTTGGCCTTAGGCACTCTGCTATCACCAAACAACAAATCCACAAAGCTCAGTGCATCGTACCCATATAGTGCCATAAATGGTGACATCTAAATGGACATGTAATAAGTGGTGTTATAACAATATTCACCCACGTGAAGCCACTTAACCCACGCCTTTTGCTGCCCTGCAACATAATTACGAAGGTTTCCTTCCACCCATTTATTAACTATCTCTGTCTGGCCATCTGTCTATAGGTGGTAGCTGGTGTTGGGGGCGATCTCTGTTTTTGTCAACCGAAAGAGCTCCTGCCAAAAATTACTTAGGAACCTGCTGTCCCTATCATTCACAATGCTTCGTGGCAACCCATGAAGTCGAAATACCTCTCTAAAGAACAACTCTGCAACCTGTGCTACAGTATAGGTGGTTGGAATGGTGAAGAAGTGTGCAAACTTCATCAATCTGTCCACCACCACAAAGATACAATCCCTGCCTTGGACTTTTGGTAAACCTGTGATAAAGTCCATCGAGATACTATCCCACTTCCTTTTAGGAATGGGGAGGGGCTGCAGTAATCCACCTGGAAAAGAGTGCTCTTGCTTATTCTGCTGACATATCGGACACTCTCTCACATACTGCAATACTTCAATTTTGAGGCCCTTCCAAGTGAAGCGCTCTCTCACTTGTCTGTATGTTTTGAAATAACTAGGATGACTAGCCATAGGCAAATCATGGAAGGCTCTCAAAATCTTCTGAACCTGGCACTAGAAAAATTTTGCCCTTGTAAATGATCAAGTCATTTACCACTGAATACCTGTCATCTTTGATAGTGCCATCAATGATACCAAAAGCCCATTTATTCTTGGCATACTCGATTGATATCAACTCCCTCCAATCCTCAGTAATAGCACCCACTGCACACAAATGAGGCCTCCTGGACAAGGCGTCAACAACTATGTTTTTCTTCCCCTTGACATAGACAATGTCAAAGTCATAAGCCTGAAGCTTGCTGACCCACTTTTGCTACCTATCATTGAGGTCCTTCTGTCCAAGGAAATGTTTCAAACTGTTATGATCTGTTTTAAACTTTTAACCACAAACTTACTCCCAACCAGGTACTGTCCGAACTTAGCCAACGCATGCATGATGGCTAACATCTCCTTGTTGTATATGCTATAACTCCTCTCCACACCCCTCAACTTCCTGCTCTTGAATGCTATGGGATGCTTGTCTTGCATTAATACTGCACCAATGCCTTCCCCTAAGGCATCACACTGTAACTCAAAAGGCCCACTGAAATCTGGGATGGCCAACACAGGACGGGTACTCATGATCTCCTTGAACCTGTCAAAACACTCCTGTGCACCCCTTGACCAATTGAATGCATCCTTCCGAGTCATATCTGTGAGGGGGCAGCTGATTGTGAAAACCCCTTCACGAAACAACGGTAATATCCACAAAGACCAAGGAATCCCTTGAGCTGAGAGAGATTCTTTGGTGGCGGCCAGTCAATGATTGCTCGAATCTTCTCCAGGTCCACCTTAACACTACCAGAACTGATAATATGACCCAAGTACAATAACTCGGTCATCCCAACTCACATTTTGACATCTTGACGTATAATGACTCACGCTCAAGAATGCTCAAGACAATGTCAATGTGTTTCAAATGTTCCTCCCAAGTCCTGCTGTATATCAATGTCATCGAAAAATATCAACACAAACCTCCGTAGCTGCTCTTTGAACACCCTGTTCATACAGTACTGGAACATGGCTAGTGCATTGGTCAAACCGAAAGGCATGACCAGGAACTCGAAATGCCCATAATGGCATCTGAATGTTGTCTTCTCAACATCTTCATCCTAGACCCGTATCTGGTGATAGCCGGATCTCAAATATATTTTTGAGAAGTAAACATGCCCCGTGCAACTCATCTATTAGCTCATCAATGCGGGGTATGGGATATTTGTTTTTTATGGTCTTCTTATTCATCTCTCTGTAATCTATGCACATTCTGAGAGTTCCATCTTTTTTCTTAACCAAGACCACTGATGACGTGAATGGACTTTTGCTTGGCCTTATGTGCCCCATTTCGAGAAGCTCTTTTATAGCTTTCTCGATCTCATCCTTATACCTCCTTGGGTGCCTGTAAGGTGTGGTAATCACAGACTTATCACCTTCCTTGAGCTCAATGACGTGCTCAATACCCCTATTAGGGGGTCTACCTGGTGGTATGTCACTAAACACTTTGGTGTGTTTAGTCAAGAGAGCCTGTGTATTAGGTGGATACTCACGCTTCTGCTGTTCTGTCACTGCAGGCATCACCATCACCTCTGCTGCCCACTATACCTGATCATGTCGTATCAACCTCTCCATCCTCTTGAGTGAAACCACTTTCAATCCACCATCTGAAATTCATCTGAGCACATGTCGTCTCTTGTTCACCTCAAACCTCATTTCCATTGTATGCAAGTTGAGTGTGAACTCACCAATGTCATGCAACCATCGCATGCCCAAAACAACATCCATCTCACCCATGCTAACTACATAGAAATTTGACTGGCAAGTGTAATTATTCAACAGTATGGTGAGATTGGGTATCCTCCTGGTGCAGGTGAGAACAAATCTATCTGCCACTCTCACCTTAAAGCCCTCAAACTCTTCTGTTTTGAGTCCTCTCTTAGCAACCAAGCCCTCATCTATGAAATTATGAGTAGCACCTGTGTTAAAGTAATCACTCTTTGCCCACCAAGTACTCCTCTCATCTTGAACGACCCCTCTCTGAATGCTGGAGAGATGAGCTGTAGGTAGGGCCGTCTTGTCCTCTGCATTAGATGCCTCGGATGCACCATTTGTCCCTGAATCATTAGCTTCTGAGTGCTACTCTAAATGAGGCTTTGACTCCACGAACTCATCTGCTGAGAAATACTCCAATTGTTTAGCCTTCCCTTGGACAGCACACTTGTGCTTAGGATCCTAAGGGTCTCTGCAATGGAAACAGAGTTTCTTCCTCCTCAGGTCATTCAGCTGATCACTATCTAACTTGGAAGAACTCTTATGCTGCTGTCTTGAATCCTTCTAAAAATGTTTTTAGTCTTTATCCTTTTTGTGCATGATTCCTTTGGACTAAAATTTACTCCTCCAAACCGAGGACTCCATGTCACGGGCCTTCTTCATAGCCTCTTGTAAAGATGCTGGATCTAGACCCTTTATCCAACCACGCAAAGGATCTAATAACTCGTCAATGAAAAGCATCATCAATCTACGCTCTAAGATATCAGTGACCATAGCAGATAGGTCTTGGAACTCTGAGATGTAAGCATCCACTGAGCCCACTTGCCTAAGCTGAGCTAACTTCTTCAACTGCATTTCTGGATCTTTCTTATCGAATCTGTTAATCAACCTAGCAGTAAACACAACATAGGAAGTGATCTGATCATGACCCAATGTGACCTTACCATTGCTCCACCATTTATGAGCACTGCCTTCCAAATGCAAAGCTGCATAAGTGATCGCATCAGCTTCGGGCATGGGGCTGATCTGTAAATAGATGTCTAACTTTTGGACCCATGCTCTAGCAGTGGTTTTCCCTGAACCATCGAAATATGGTAAAGTCATTTTGCTAAGTTTCTTTTGGAGCCCCTGATTTTGTTGTTTGTTTCCCCTGCGGGGTCTATGTTTCATTCTAAGATCGGAATACTCCCCGAAAGTCATCTCAGCTTTGAATTCTTCACTGGAAGCCCACCAGTCTCTCAGTATCTCATCTTGAAATTCAAGCTGTGTAGCCTCCTGTTCAGGATCATTGTTCCTGGGTGCAAAGACAGGTATGCCAGGTCTGTCACCTGCTGTCAACTGGGTAGCTCTCCTGTTAGTGACTGAAGCTTCACCCTCATCGTCTCTATCTCTGTGCTTTTCACCATTGTTCTTGTCTCCATTGTGTCTGTCACCCCCATTATTATTCCTATTCCTGTCCCCAAAGTTATTTCGGTTCCTCCCATTGTTATTATTATTATCCCTGTTGTTCCTAGCATCACGAGGTATCAACTGGGTAAGTATCTGAGCCAACTCAGTCTATGATTCCCGCATTGTCTCATTCATTCGAGTAAAGCTCATCCATATTTTGTGTGATGGGTTCCTCTTTGTTGTAAATCACTACCGGTTGTTCCTCTGTGGCTATTACCTCTGTATCTATATCAAAAGAATCTATCTGTGGAACCTGTATATTTGTTTTTGACCTGTTTCGTCTGAGATAATACCTATGTGTACTAGGCTGCATGTCTCATCTTTTCTTCTGCATGTTTGATTCTGACCTCACAGGATGGTAGGAAGAGCAGTGCTCTGATACCACTGTAATGTGTCGTACCTGTTGGTTCTTTTTAAAGATCTTAATAGTGTTATTTTTAAATTTTTATTTGTGTTCTTTCAGACTAGAGAGAAGATGCAGAAGGGGTTTTAGTTTTCTTGTAATGTGTTTGCCGGAACAGCACAATATAGAGCATATATTGCAAACCCAGAAAATGTACAATAGACATGAACAAAATAAATGAGATCGAGATCATAAAATGACTCCAAATGAATTATAGTTGCATACCCATTTGCATTTTTGCAACTTGACAAGTCTGCTGTGTAAACACCAGCTACATGAGCTTAAGGGAATCGCTCCAAAACAACAAACAACAAAGATCTTCCATAAACTTTGATCAGCACTGAGAAATAGAGCCCTAGGAGGCCCTTATTCATACAATAGATAGCTCCAACACTGAAAGTTTGATGTCTCCAAAGCCCACGTCCAGCAGCTGCAGTGGTACGTCCAGGAAAGGAAGAAATGGCAGCAAATATCAATGCAAACAAGACTGAAATCTGCTAGAAGATTCTGCACTCTCCTTGTGCCCCTCAACGCCTGAGATAGAGGTCTAAAACCAATCACAAATGCATCGAAACTCCAAGAAGGATGGTATGGCCTGTAATATCCCGGATGGATATTGTTCTAAAATTATGAATGTTCTGATACCACTGTAAGAGACCTTATTGTTTAAAACTGAAAATATCTATCAACTTTTAACACCAAAATTGAAATCCAATTCAACACAATCAAATACATATGAAAGTATGATCAACCAATGGATAAATGATGAAAGGAGCTCCAAATAACTTTATTTATTCACCGCTGTTACAAAAATCAGTCACTTAGAAATTCTGATCAGACCATTATACATCAAGTTTTCCACATCAAAATGACATCCAATTGATCCCTTCTTCAAGTAGGATCATGTACAAATACTTGGCAATTGATTCCAAGCCAAAGATTGAACAAAACAGCCTTGGAAATGAAGAAACAATTGATTGATATAAAATTTCAGTTTGCTGATATAACTGCTGTAGGTGCAACTTTTCGCCCAGCCAATGAAAATATGTCTCCAAACCCTCAAATCTTCACTCTTAAGCCAAATGAAGGTGTTCCTATGCAATTCCTAGCCCTTGGAATCTTTGTGAAATACTCAAAAAGCCCTGAAACAAAATGAATATCTCGCTGTTATGAAATTTCGGTCCCTGCAACATATAAAAATCTCACTCCAATGATGCAATCAACGCAATTGCTACCTTGATAGTGACACCAATAGATCAAGGGCTTCAATACATCAATCAAATAGCTTCCAATACTTGTCTAAACCTACAATATTAAGCTCAATGGTGAATATTAGAACAATATCACCTCACAAATTGTATGGGGTCATCACCTTGCAAATTAGCATGAGAATCGGAATCTTCAGCCAAAAAATCAATTAGAGAGAAAACATACCATAGCATCATAAGTTGCAAATTGATGTTCAAGTCCTCTATTTAACTCCTCCATGGATAGGCGTCCATCTCCTTGGCAATTTTGAATTGAAATTTGAATTCCACCAATGAGAATCAACAAACTTGAACAATTGTAAATGAATTACAATCAAACTCTTTCATTTAAAACAATCTTCAATTATTTTAAATGAATTACAACTCCTTCAAATGGATCGATTCAATAGCAATGTACTTTCCTTGCATGGGCGGTGGCGGCTTGTGTGCAATCATTAAATATTTTGATTTTGCATTGAAAATCATTCCTTGCCTTAGACGACCACTAACCACTTCATGAAATGCATTAAATAAACCAATCTATCCAAATGCAAGCATTTAATATCCTTCAAAGCATTTAAAATCTTGATCCTTGACATAACCGACTTGGCATTCAATTTATGAACTTGCATTTAAAATGCTCCTCTATTCTTGCATCAATCCACAACTACCTCATGCACATGCATTAAATGATGATATTTGCATTTAATAAAAACCCTCAACCGCTCCAATGCAAATATTTAGTAAATAAAATTTGCATTTAAAATCTTTTCAAAGGTCAATATCAAATTAAATGCAATCATTTAATTTCCACAAACCCAATCGCTCTCATATTTCATCGATCCAATGCAATCATTTAATAAATAAATGTTGCATTTAATATATCCTTCCTTCATGTTTGGCGGCCAGCTATGAATCATATGCAATCATTAAAAAATCAAAACCAACCTCATAATTGAAAATACAATTCCAATATTGCATTTCCCATGTAGCTCAAAAACACACTAGTTGATCCAACTTTCCGGTTCTCCATGCGTAGAACAAAATCAACTAGCAAATCACACTTAGCTCATAATTTGGGACATTACACGGCCAGAAAGCTGCAATGTACGGCCAGCCAAGATGGATATTAGCAGCTGCAAACTCACACTCCAAACTGCACTTAGACTGCTGTTATAACCCTTCCAGTCAAACACCAACAATCTACAAGATGTGATCAATGACACCTCAAAACCCTTGTCAAAATGAATCCCATTGAAGCTCCATTGCAAACACTGTATGTATTTGCCAATCTAGCACCTTTGGACGGTTTTTCACGCCTGTAGAATGCTGTTACTAGAGGGAGTTTTCGTTCCCAATAGCCTTTGGTTCAAATCCTCTTCAAACCCTCTCAGAAACCCTAGCAGAGCAAAATAGCAAGCAATAACATATACTCAAGCATAACAAATGGACTCACTTTTCCTTTTTTTATTTGCTCTCCAAGAGGGGCATTGGCTTTTTGGGGGGAAATGTTATATTTTAAAATTACTTTATTCTCCCTTAGGGATGGGCGCCCAAGTCACCTGAGTGACACTTTTGCTTTTTGCTTCATTCTGGTCACTTTATAAAATATCACTAAAGTTCCAATTAAATAAATTAGTTCAACTTACGAACTTTAAAATAACTGCCAAGACGAACTTTGAATTCCACGTTCAATAGCTCACCGGAAAGGTCTTGATGAGACGAATCCAATCCAACTCTGAAAATCTCGAAACGACACCAATCCTGAACTTACTAAAAATAGCAAGTATGGCACTAAACAAGCCAAGTCATCACTAGACATTGCCAACTGGCTCCAATCTGAACCCAAACCACATCTACACCTCTGAAATACACATCCAAGGCGAAACCAACCATGGTTCCCTAACCAAATTGTCAGTGTACGGGAACCCAATGATAGACTAACTCTGTAGCTAGAAAGGGGACATTACAATTTACATTAAAATCTTAACCAACTTATGACAGCATATGATAATTGTCATAAAGCATCTTTGAATAGAGAACTAGACAAATTGGAGTGCCTAAGTTGGAAGGTTGACTATGACAGGTTATGACAATTTTAAGGAATATTCTAATTTTAGTTTGGAAGACCAAGACCAAGGGGGCATTGGAATTTGTGCCATGAAGAGTTTGGGTACTATACTTCTTTTGAGTTGGTTCATGGCTTTCCAAAATTATTAGATGGTTTCCTATTTTGCCTCTTTTATTTGATAGGTGCTCGAGATGGAGCTTGCATAGTGAGTTTATAGGTACTATTATGTTGCTAGAATTGACCAACTTATGACAACTTATAATGATTGTGATAAAGCATCTTTGAATGGAGGAACAAGACAAATTGGAGTGCCTAAGTTGGAAGGTTGACGATGATAGGTTATGACAACTTAAGACAATTGTAAGGAATGTCTCAATTTTAGTTTGGAAGACCAAGATCAAGGGAGCATTGGAATTTGTGCCATGGAGACTTTGAGCGCCTTATTTTGATTTGGCTCATTGGTTTTCAAAATCATTGGACGGTTTCCTATTTTGCCTCTTCTATTTGATTGGTGCTTGAGATGGAGTTTGCATAGTGAATTTGTAGGTACTATTATGCTTCCAAAATTTACCAACTTATGACGGTTGTCATAAAGCATCTTTGAATGGAGGAATAAGACAAATTGGGGTGCCTAAGTTGGAAAGTTGACTATTATAGGTTATGACAAGTTATGACAATTGTAAGGAATATCCTAATTTTAGTTTGGAAGACCAAGACCAAGGGGGGCATTGGAATTTGTGCCATGGAGAGTTTGGGTACCATACTTATTTTGAGTTGGCTCATGGTTTTCCAAAATTATTGGATGGTTTTCTATTTTGCCTCTTCTATTTGATAGGTACTTGAGATGGAGTTTGCATAGTGAGTTTGCCAGTATTGTTATGTTGTTGGAATTACTCCATATATGTTGTTGGTGATTTCTCCTATAAGGGCTTCAGCATGCACATTGTATTGTAACTGTTGTTGCTAAATAATACAATTGGTTTGTGCTTTGGAGGTTGGGTTTTATTTTGAAAGGGTTTTCTTAGGGTATATCATTGTGTTAATATTCTTTCATGAAATTATTTGAACGTATTTTCTACTCATTTCTCTCCTCAGATTAGCGTCTGAAGTGTTTATGCAATCTTAGGTTCATTTCAATGAAGAAAGACTTCTTGCAGCCTTTTGGGCCTATAGAACAACCTGCAAGATAACTATAGGCCACACACTCTTCTAGCTAATGTATGGACTAGAAGAAACAGTTCCCATGGAATATGTAGTGCTGAGTCTAAGAATAGTAGTGGAGAATAGAATGAGGGATGAAGACAGCTTGAAGGAGAGACTCCTAATATGATTGATTATGTTGCTGTAGAGGAATTGCTAGAAATAGATTTTGTGGAATTGCTAGAAATAGGTCCAAGCGACGAAGGTATGAGCAAGATTGTTGAAGTTATTAAAATTTTAGATCTTGAGCCAATTAATACATGTTGCCCTAACAAATCTTACAAAGGACCTTATGCATATTGCATAAATCAACAAGTTTGACAAATTAATGAATTAAAAAAATTAAATACTGTAATGTCCCCTTTCTAGTGGAAACACTTAAACCTGAATCTACATTCAAAGTGATTCTCAAGGAGACATTAGAAACATTGAAGATTAATAATTTTCGATGATAAGATCAAATAAGATCAATGATAATATAATTATATCATTCCTTGTTGACGGATTATTCATTTCATTTCACAATTGTTACTTATTATTGATAACTATTCTATAATACATTCCATAATTCAACATTCATATTTCTTATTACTTTCCCTCATGGAACTAGGCTTTACATGTATAGGGCGCGCTGAAACCATCTCTTGACCCAGCCTATGGGAGACTTTGTCCCAGCCTACGGGCCTTATTACGGATGGGATTACTCTGCCTCTCCCCACAATACCTATCATTCCTTAAAGGATGAAGTAATAGAGAAATATATATAGAAATAACAACTACGTTTATCTCTCCATGTCATCTTCCTTCTATTCCTTAACCATGGATGGAGAAATTATATGTCTAGGGCGCGTTGAACCCTCTCCAGTGCATTATGAATGGAATTACTTCACCTTTCCCTAGTATTCTTGTCTAGGGCGCGTTAAACCCTCTCTAATGCATTGTGATGGAATTACCTCACCTTTCCCTAACAAGACCGCCTCTCCTATAGTTATAGGAAATGGAAGTGATGGGATGGTTATGTTTTTCTCAAGTTTCATAATGTATATATATGTTCATATATGTCTCAATCATGTACTTTCAATTAACTATTTGTTCACATAGTATAGTTCTATTTTGATATAGGGATCGCATACATATATATATTTATTCTTTTATATATAATAATCTTACCATTTATTTTTACCAATTATAGATTGAACAAATTAAATATAAATACTTACTTGCCTCCTGTAGCTTAACCTATGCTGCCGTAATATAATTTTTATTGTTTTGCTGTTGTCGTTTATATATTTTATAATATATATTTCACTCCCTTTTACTGCTGATGTACTTATGACATCTTTCCTACTTATGACTCAGACATATATATATATAAAATGCAGATCTACATCTTTCCTATATATAATGCAGATCTAAATATATGTGTTTATCCGATACTCTTTTTATATTTTCTTCCGATGATGTTTTCCTTCTATCTCACAACCTTTATTTATTTCCCTATGTTCGAAGAGGCACATCTCTTATTATGCTTGGTGGTAAAAGACATACTTACCCTCTTATAATTTTTATTACTTTATATTAATTCCCTTTTGTGGTAAAACTAGTTCTAACCATACGTAACTCTTATCATACGAGGATAGGTTAAAAGATGTTTATTTATATTATTATTTATTTATATTATTTGTATTTATATTATATCATTATAATAAATGATATATTATTTATTTATTTTATATCATTTATATCATAATAAATGATATATGGTCTATATTGTATTATTTATATTTATATTACAATATAAGATAATAATAATAATATTTGTATTTATATTATTAGATATATTTATAATATATTATTTATTTATGTGATCGATGGTGTCAACCAGCTTAATTGCTGCACTTATAAATATTCTCCTTCGGCCTCTCCTTAATCTTTTTAAAGTACATTATTTATATAATATATATAGTATAAAATTTAAATAATATTAAGTATGGGAGCTCTTTAATGTTATTTTATTCACAAGCATATAATATGGTGGGATAATGTTTTTGTCTTATTAGACTTTTATCTTTATATTATTTTATTTTGAATTTAACCTTTTGTTTAACCGTATTACTTTGCCTTATTCCAAATTACTTTACTTTTTAAATTATTTTACTTTCTAGCTTTAATGGGTAATAGCTTTAATGGGTAAGACTCTTCGTAATATTTATTTTTATATATAATAATATATCTTATTAATTATTCACATAAATATTATATTAAAATATTTATATTTATAATATATTAATTAAATATATATTTCATATATTTTATAATATTTATATTATATTAAATTAATAATATTATTTATTAAATAATACATATTAATAATATATTTTAAATAAATATATTATATATTTAGTTTATATAAGCCTAACTTATTATTTAAATAAACAATTCAATTATAAATCATTATAGGGACATGACAAATACAATATGGGACATGTTGTGACCAAACCACACATCACCTTATTAGAAATAGGGGCCCCCTTTTTCGTTTAGTTTTCAAGTAGAATTAGGTCCTTCGAGTCTTGTAAATGGTCTTAAAGAGTAAATGGTGATGTTCCCTTATCCGCATTGATGTGAAGTTGCTGTATATTTCAAGGGTTTGCTGGATTTTGCATAGTATTGGAGATTTTCAGTAGTTGTGCTTCATTGATCCATCATCGACATTTGGTCAGAGACCCTCGAGGATGAATGTTATTCATATCATATCTTGAAGATCTCATCAAAGACAATATTGGCAATTGCTGAAGAAGTATATGAAGTTTCAGATATAATATTATAATTGTGGAAGACTTTTCAAAGTCATCGCCCGATAAATTGCATTGCCAGGAGACAAGCACTGACAGCATGGGTCCATCAGCAAGCAGCTCAAACTTTATAAGAAGAAGATTGTGGATTGATGCAGAATATTTTGGGGTTTTAGAGTATATATTGAAAGTTTATTGTTTGTCGTTCAATGGGAGACCAAATTCGACGCCTCAGCTCAGTCAACCAATTTCATGTTTTAAAATTGTTTCCAAGGAGATACGTGAGGTTTCAAGTTTGTATTTAGAAGACAAAGGTGAGATAAATTGTAAATTTGAAGTTTGATATTTGTTTGCTAGTGAATAGGGGACAAAGTCTGACGAACTGTTCCAGTCAACAATTTCATTAATAAATCTGTATTTCACCGGAAGAAATCTTTGCAAAGAATAATTGTAGATGTTTTTAATTGTTTACAAGAGGTGGGTCCCAAACCCCACTATGAGAATTATTTGAGTTTGCTTTTAAATTTGAAGAAAAGAAGCAATTCGTGGGTCCCTCTTTGTATAACAAGGAAAGACATTCATTTTGAAATCTTTAAAAGAAAAGTTTTGCATCTGAGAATTCGTGGAGTTAGGAAGCACACAGGTAGGCAGCCCTGCAGGAGTTCGTGGGTCCCAGCAACATATCCATCGCCGCCAAGAAGAAACCAAAATCTCTATCCATCGCGCCAAAAGGAAAGAAGAAAGAGATTTCAAAAGTCCAAATCGCCAACTTAAAAGGTTTCTAAAAGTGTCATCCGGTGCGCGAACAAGGAGGATTCAAAATGTCTTAACTAATGCGATAAAAGGTAATTCTAGAGGAATTCGAAATCCTTGACTGATCCGCCACAAGCAAAATAAGATGATTTCGAATTCTTTAATCATTGCCAAAATCGAGAAGAATGTAAAAAAACGCTCACCGATGCAAACATCCTAGAGGAAACCAAAACCCTCAACCGGCGCGCTATCTTCAAGGAATGTTGAATACCTCCAACCAACGCAACAGGGAAAGAAGAAGAAATCGAAACATTGATCCAACGCGTATCTTCAAGATGATTTCGGAAGTCTCATCCATTGCGCAACACCAAAATTAAGATGATTTTGCAAGTGGGAACCGCTGTGCCTATCAAGGAGTGTAGAAGTTTTAGTGCGCCGCCACCCAGATGAATCTAAACATTCAATCAAATGCGCTAAGTCTAAGAAGAGTTTAACACATTGAAGGGATGCGCCAAAACAAGTAGAATATCATAAAATTTTAATACCTTGAACCACTGCGCCAAAGCTATGAGGATTCGAAAGGTATGAACTAGTGCGTCAATCTTGAAGATTCAAAGATCCTCATCCAACCCTCAAAAAACAAGAGGATTTTAAGAGTGTCAACCAACACGCCAATATCATAGAGGATTTTCAATCTCTTATCTACCGCGCCAAGCTAAATAAGGGAGAAGAAGTATAGAGACGTGTCAAGATAATTAAATTCAAGAAGATTTCGAAAGGTGGAACCAGCGCGCTGCCCAGTAGGAGGATTTTGGATTGAAATCGCTACATTATGAATCTCAACGATAAATCTAGAGGATTTGAATACCCTCAACTGATGCGCCAAAGGAGAAAATTTCAAGATGTTTAACTAACGCATTTAAAGGAAGAAATTTTATTTAGCCATTCCACTTTTGGATTTTCTAGGTAGAAAATGGGATTTGCGTTGGAATTATCATCATATTAAATACAGGAGGGAGGAAAGTAAATGATTTTCACCTCATTTAATGAGGTTGGCCTAGGAAGTTAGGCAAGTTTTCAAGGCAAATTTGGTATTTATAGCTGCTGTCCCTTTCATTTTATCATTGTCAAGGAGCAAATTCACCCTCAAAGAGCAAAAATCAGGGATTTTTGCAAAGTGCAGATTTGATTTTATTTGGAATTTGATCAAATTTCTGAAGGTATCCATTCAATGCAGCTTATCAAGTAAGTTAAATCTGAACATTTCTGATTTGATTTCTTTTCTTATTTCATTAGATGCATTAAAAGTTGTCCAAGTTTTGATAAACTTTAAGGGGATAGGTGGATTTTGATAAAGTCTAGATGATAATATTTTTGCCAAAACTTCACATTATAAAGATAAAATCAGAATTTCTAATGCATCAAGGAAGCTGAAGTAGAGTTTAGATTGTTTATTTTTGAGATTGCTTATTCATGTCTAGTTTGCAGGATCATGGCAATGACTTCAAAGGAGAGACAAGCGAAGATTAGGATGGATGCTAAGGGTAAAATTCCTGAATCGAAGCTCGTTTCGAGGTGGACCAATGGAGGAGACACAAATATGGGCAATAGCAACTTAGAAGACATTAAGTCAGTTCTTGAGGAACCCAATGGAGGTAGTCTTGCTCGAGCCATCATGAGGAGTGGAGCTATTGAAGCTACTTGTTTCCCGCCAGCTCTACCTTGTTCAGAGATGATCATTGAATGTGTTAAAAAGTATGACATAGATACAAGAGAAATTACAGCCAAAGATGGAACAATATTAGCTTATTTGCAAAAAGAGGCAGTTGGAGAAACTTTCAACATACCAACAAGGTCAACAGGAATACAATGTTGATTCAAAGACAAAGTTGCAGGAAATAAGGAGAGAATGGATGGCCAATCCATCTATGAAGTTCAATATGAATAATCCTCCGCAATTTCACAAGTCAGATTTTCATCCTGAAATTGGATACTTAATCATGTTTTTCAATAGAATAACAGGAATGCCACAATCTGCTACCTTTCAGCCTTGGATGTACTCCTTCATCAAGTCGGTTCTCAAAGGGAAGATGATTGATTGGGCTGGGCTCATCAGTTAGAGTATACATGAGCAGTTTATCAATTTTGCTAAGACCAAGTCTTTTTATATGAGTTCCTATGTGGTGTATCTTCTCACAAGGAATGAAGTCTATTCAGGTTTGACCAAAAGAGAAGTTGGAATTGGGCCTAATAAGTACTTATCGCATCAGTGTTACCCTCAGTTACACTTCAAAAATATCAATCATTATACAAGGTTCAATGATGCATTTGCTATGTTCATACTGAAGAAACTAAGAGGAGAGTTTCATAAAAGGTTGTCAAATGCAACTAGAGAGTTCATCACGGCATATGGACATTGGTATACTTAGCATGAAAGGTACACTTACATAAGGATCCAAGGTTTTACATCTTATCCATATAGGTTACCAAGATATCCAACCAACCGGATGGTGATGTTAGAGGTTACAAGGCAACTCCTGGAACTCATCAGGCTCTAAAAGTTGAAAAGGAAAGCCGGGATTCAGTTTCCACTTCTTCTTGGGCAAAATCTGGAATGTCCATCATTAGCAGCAGCTGAGTATTCTGAGATAGAACTTCAGGCATATCATTTGCAAACTCATGGCACTAAGAGGCTTAATTTTGATCCTTTTCAAGTATGCTGGAAATATAACAGAGAATACAAGCATGTCATGCAGTTGGAAGATCATTGGGCCAGTGTAAAAGATGAAGATGATCTTCGAACACTTCAAAGTTCGAGACTTACCTGGGATTTAGTTAGAGCTTCCAAAGTATTCAGGATTCCAGATCAGTTCACAGAGGATGATACTATGTTGATAGATGAATTTGATAAGATAAAGGACTTGCCTTATACAGTTGATTGGTCAAAAAGGGGTGTATTTGAAGAAGAATTGATGGAGCCAGTCCTGGCCATGACACAAGCATGTATAAATCAACTATTGCAAGAGATGAATGATGAAGGGCGAGTTCTTACTTACAACAAGATGGATGAAGGAGAACCAGGACAGTACAGTACACACAGTGGACCACAACTTAGTGGAAATGATTAAGGTAATAATCCAGCTAGAAAAAGGAAAAGGCCTAGTCAAGATCAAGGAGAATCAAGCCAAAGACCTCAAAAGAAGAATAATCCATCTACTGTATCTAATCTACAGGAAGGTGCTTCAAATATTCATAATCCAATACAAGAGATTGAAGTTGTGGAAGAAGTTGCCTTGATTCCATCTGAGGACATTCATTCAAGTCCAACTGTTATAATAGAGGAAGATGATGTTCTTGATCAAGATGAGGAAGGTCAAGTGGAATCTGATGAAGAAGTAGCACGAGTACAACATAGTCAAGTTCAAAGACAACAAGATCTTTCTGCTTTTCCACCTTGGTTGAGGCAAAGGATTGAGGAAAGTACAATTGTAGAAACTTATCAGCCTGCTCCAGTTGAGGAATTGCTTGTAAATGCACAAAAGAATAATCAAAAGAAGAAAGCAACCGTCTTTTCGAAAATCACTCAAGATCCTTCTGGAAACAGAGAAGTACATGTAGCTGTTCCTAGAGTGGAAAAGGATCTAGAAGATATGGCACCTGAAGATTACAATGTAACTACTATTGGCATGGGTCCAATTACAGGGGAACAGATAGAGGAGGAACTTCAAGAGTCAGTGAATAGTGTAAGAATCATGTTAAAGCAAGAGAGAGAAGCTAAGTTAAAGATTGAACAAGATTTCAATACATTGAAGCACTACATTCAGCAAGTCATGCAGCCTATCCAACAGAAGGAAGCTACTCCAATTCCTCCGTCTATTCTTCCACAAGAAACAGTGTCTCAGGTTGAAAATATGAGAACATCTCAGATAATGAAAGGATGGATAGAAAAGACAGAAGAAAAGGCATATACCTATCTTGAAGAAATTGTGCAAGTTTATGACAGGGTCATTAATCTCAAGGATCGAGTTCAAGCTTTATTAAAAATATGTGCTGAGTTCAAACCTATCAAGGAGCAATACATGCCACAACTCAAGAATTTAATGGAAACTCCATTAGAGGATCTAATTCATGATAAGGTGATTGATCAGGATACTCCACATGACTTCATCACTTGGTATTTTTCCTTTCACAACAAGGGGAAACTGGTTGATAAAATTGAAGTAGATATGTCCAGAATAAGAAGTGTTCTTCTAAGAACAGAGAATCATATACACACTGCATTGGCAGCAATATGCAATCCATATGGGGAGATCACTATTGAGAACATGAAGCAACAGGTCAAGGCATTCTATTTTCAAGATGATGGGATTGATGAAGGACAGTTAGATAGCATATTTACACTTGCATTTCATCTTGGAGCAAATAAGTCCTGGATAAATGACTGGGAGAAGACACTTGGCGTCTATGAGTTAGATGTGGCAGTGGCAGAAGGATCCATTAATGCTGCGACAAGTGTACCAATGGAGGATGTTGCTCAAGTTGTGTCTAGATTCATTGCATCTCATAGTACTACTATATGAAAGGCACATGATGTGGCTTCCTTATCTTTTTGGAAAGCGTGCCTTTGTTCCTTTCTTCATAGCCTCCTTCATTTAATGTTCATAACCTCCTTCATTTAATAAAGTTAGCCTCTTTCATTTAATAAAGTAAGAGTTTGTTACAACTATTTGTGATGTGGCTTGATCTGGTCCATTGGCTTGGCCGACCGATCCTGACCCTTCATTCATTTGAGGTCTATAAAAGGGCTTTTGTTGCTCTCATTTGTAAGGTTGAAAACTCTGGAATTGTTGCAAAAGGCTCTCTGAAATAATATAAGATTCATTGCTTCGGTGACTCTATATATGTTTCGAAGTGTTGCATGGTTTGGATTTTCAAGCGATATTAAGTTAGATTAAGTTTTCTTTGAGTTTATGTTAGTTGGTGGAAGGTATCTTTATTGTTTCGTGGTGAAATCTATAAGTTCACACCATTTGTAGTTTGTGGCTTGCAAATTGCAGTGCATGGTTAGTCTGAACAAAACTGAATTTCAATTTGATCTTTATGTTTGTTGAATCTTTCATGAGCATAAGTGATTTAAACATCTTGTAAAAACCCTAGAAGATTGCATCAATCTTGTGTAGTTGTCCAACTTGGCGAAGCAAGATCTGGTCTGATTTCACCTAAGCAGTAATCATCCTTACATCTAGGATTAGATTAGTGTTTCTAAACCTTTCATCCTTTGTTCTTTTTTTATCCATTCAGTTAGAATTAGGATCAAGAACATCATTGCCAAATCATACACCATAAGTTGTAGTACTTAGATTCTCCAGTGTTCACCTCTGTAATCATTGAATCAACAGCTTGTTTGAACAATTGCGTAAGTCCCTTTGTGTTTAACAGCAAAATCATACTTAGTCACTGAGCTATCTCTTACAAAATCATCAGAAAGGAACCTTGGAGTCATCTTGTTTGATCACTTCGTTCAGCATTCGAGAGGCTTTGCTCAAGAGGGAGTCAGATACTTTGTATTTCACTCTAATTGTTGACTTGTCCAAAAACAAACATCAACAGGACACATAAGAAAAGAAATAATAAAGGGAAAGGTATTGCCTTTCAATGGGTAGAAAAGAAAGTTAAAAATTCATTTATCGTATGTGCTTGTAATATTTCTACTGTACAATTGAAAAAAATGTTGCTTCAACTACTATATGGTTCTTAGTCTTAATTCCATCCATATGGTCCTTTGAAGTTACTTATCTTGTATGGCTTGAAAAGGATTTTGTGCTATGGTCTTCAAAAGAATTGAAATGATCTTCAGATCACCCCTCTTAGACATAGTCTCACATTGAACAACCTATATCATTTATGGTACGGTCTACCAAATCTCCCGCACCCACCATACAATTCGAATCAGCTGTATGACTCATTGCTGCTCAATATTTTGCTGTACGACCCACTACTCAATATTTTACTCTATGACCATATCAAACTACTTGGTCTATATTTTCTACCATGCCCCACCCTACATTTCCTCATTCCACTGTATGCTCTTGATAGGATTTTGTTGTATAATTTGATAACCTTTTTGATGCCACACCAATAGTTAGCTATATGCCTATGTTTAGCAGTGGTACGATCCTCTTTTGAAAATGCACAGACCAGAAATTTTACTGTAGTTGATTGTTCATCTAGTACGGTACCCAAAGCAATTTTATCTACTATAGTTCATAGGAATTCATCAAGTATTATAGTTATTAGTGAGTGCATTCGCTATACATGAGCTACATCCTTCAAAAACCAACTAGATTAACAAATTTGCATTTTTGTTTCCATAGGAAGAAGAATTGGTTGATAAGGAAAAACAATCTCTTCAAGGTTTTGGTAAACCATCAAAGTTTCAAGGATCAAGCCTAGGAGGAAGCAACCCATTGAATCAGGGCTTTAGTAAATTCTTTGTGGTTGAAAATTTGGGTTTTTCTTAGTGCATGATAGCTGAAAAATAAAAATCAACCCACCCCAAGGACTTCATCCTCTTCAGGACTAAGAGCAAAGGTTTGGAAAACTACATTTGATAAAGCCTTTGAGAAGTATGGGACTGTGAGAGAAGGTGGGTTATTATTGGTGCCATTGAAGGCAACTCCTCTAAACAACATAATGTCGACAATGTTACCAGATACAAAGGGGAAGTAGAAGAAAAAACAAAAACCTACATCAAGAAGGCTGGACCTACTCTAGAAACCCTTAGTTGGGAAAGTCAAATAGCTTGTGAGTGTTGGTTATGGTGGGCAAGAAAACTGGATGGACATGAGTTGAAGGCTGCCCTATGTGTAGCCAAGGTGGACAAAATTTTGCATATGACTTATTTTAGTCTATGCAACTTCGAACCGGACTTGGTTTGAATGGTGTCCAACTATAACAAAGAGAAGAAAGAGTCATACATACACTACATGGACTGGGAAGTTCTAATTACTTACACTCTTGTAGATTTTTCAGTGTACCTTACATAGGACCCCTTGTTAAAAAACCCACCATGAACAACACAGATGCAAAAGGATCTGGTGGTGTGTATATTATGTAGGGCCAATTTGACTACCATTGATTTGAGTAAGATGTGGACAAAACGAAATTGAGGCCTCAAGAAGGAATACTTGGCCACCAATGAATGGAGATGCATTACGGATTTAAGCAGGCGCAGGTTGGTAGGGACAACAAGAGCTGCACATATTGCAGTTTGGGTGATCGAGTACATGGTAGGGCTTAGTAAAAGGGAAGTTTTACAATTAGAGATCACTTCCTCCACTCCCACACATTTTGAACCATATAGCCCTTCAAAGGGACATCCATAGATATTTTTTGTACAATTTTTGTGGCTGGGTCCTACTAATCCAATGGATCCTGTACAACAATTTATTCAGAATATGGTACCCATGGCTCATGGAATGCTAGAAGTGGTCAATATTGTGAAAGGGTTGGATATCACACATTCCTCCTTGGTCGTGTTGTGACCTAATCAGACATCGCCCCATTGCAAATGGGGACCCCCTTTTTTTTGAGCTCTGATGCTTTGCATTTAAGTTTTGATGATGTCTTTAGTTTATTGCATGATGAAGTCAGTGGTTTGTTTGAGTTCTCTGTCTAGTTTCTAATTCAAGAGTCATTTGCCAATCCTGATGCATGTTTGAGATCCTGAAAATGACTAAGTCTGGTAGCCTGATATCCTAAAATCCTGAAAAATTGACTAAGTCTGAAATCTGGTGGATCCTCCAAATTCTAGATTCTACATGTTACATCCGGCGGATTCGAGACCTATCTCAAACATCCTGAAAGGTATATTGAAAAATATTTAATATACTTAAATTTCTTATACTTAAATATATTTTTTAATATACCTTACCCTGAGGAACACTGAAAAATGGCTAATTACTCTAGAGGATTCAAAATCTTGAAGTGATGCGCTAAGATGGAGAGGTTGGTTTCAACTATCAAAGTGCAAATTTTATAATGTTTCAAGAAGAATTCAAATCCCCAAACCAATGTGCCATCCTTGAAGGGGGGTTTGACTTGAGTTTTACATCATTCATCCCAGAGGAATCAAAACCTTGAACTAAAGCGCCTCAACTAGAGCGCCACTTATGTAGGAGATTGAATTAAATCTTGTGAAGTTTTTTAGGAGGGATCAAAACTCTTAACCAATGCGCCACCTTAAGATAGGGATAAAATGCAAGATAAGATGGAATTTGAAGCATTCAAGAAGCATTCAACATGATGAACCAGCGCGCCCCAACCGTTGCGCCAATGTTGAGGGAAGTTAAGTTTTGAATGTCGCAAGATGAGGATCCAAAATCCTCAACTGCCGCGCCCTATCCCATGCGCCAATGTTGAGGAGGGAAGTTAAGTTTTGAATGTCGCAAGATGAGGATCCAAAATCCTCAACTGCCGTGCCCTATCCCATGCGCCAATGCGAGTGAATTCTAGTGAAGTCTAAACAAAATTAAGGAGATTCTAAAACCCCATCTCAAGCGCTTGAATCGATGCGCCATGTACATGAAGATGAAGTGAAGGTTTCAATGAGTTTCAAGGAGAGATTGAAATGCTTAACTGGCGCGCCTCAACCATTGCGCCAAGAGTGATGAGGATAAAGTGGTATCTTTTAAAGTGCTTGTCAAAGGGAGATCAAAAATCATCAACCAAAGCGCCACATCATTCAACAAGCAAGAAGACAAAGAGGACGTCCATGTGGAAGATGCTTTAAAAGATTCCATCGTATCCTTGTCTTCTTGGATAGCGTGCCTTCATTGCCTATCTCATGTACTAAAAATAGCAAGTTGTTGTAACTACCTACTGAGGTGGCATGATCTGAGCCCTTGGCTATCTAGATTGATCCAAGCCATTCATTGTAATCCTGGAGCTCTATATAAAGGCTTTGTTGCCTCATATGTAATATATAGATCATTAGAGAGTAAATTAGATATTAGATTGTAGCTAGTAGAATAGAGTAGAGAGACTCTCGAAATTTCCTGAGAGGACTTGAAGTTGCACATATTTCTCAAGATTAATGCAAAGACATTGGAGTTGATTTGGTGTTAAGTTTTATCTTGTGGAATAACATGGTTTCTTGTATCTTGATGAAGTGGAGAGATGTTTCAAGTAGATTAGAAATAGAATAGAAGTTCATTAATGTAATGCATGTATGTATTGGATATTTGATCAACTCCTAGCTCATGTTTTTAACATTCATCGCCGGTGAAGTGTTGTGTAAAGCTAGTCTGAGGCTCATCATTTGCTTAAGTTCGATTGTGGATGCTTGTTTGAGCTGCGCCATCCAATGGGTGCTTGTATAAGCTTTCGTAATTTGAAAACCTTTCGCTATCCTTAGGAGATTGCACCAACTTCATGTAGTTGCAGGCATCCTTGGCGAAGTGGATTTAGGTTAATCAAGGAGTTTGTCTATTCTTGCATCATTATTGCTTCATTGACCTTAGTTTAGTTCCTTTAACCCCTTTATCTTTTGCCTTTTCTTTGTTATTAAACCTTGTATATACTTCATCCACACTGAAAGGAGAAACAAACTAAAGGAAGTAATAAGAAATCTAACGTAAGTCCCTTTGTGATTACCAGCAAGATCACATGTAATCACTGAGTTTATCCACTATAAGTTATAAGAACGGAACCTTGGAGTTGCTTCACTGGATCACATAGTTCAGCCTGTGAAGAGCTTTATTCAAGAGAGAATTGGATACTCAGTATTTTACTCTATTGTTGACTTGTCTAAAAACAATCATCAACAGGTCGTAAAGGAAGCCTTACATATTTAGAAGTTGGTTGAGAAGGAATGCCACATGGAGTTCATCTACATATTTTAAAACCAAGGATGGCTTGGGCAACTCAAGGAAATGTAGAACACTTGGTTACTTGTTCGGTTCCCTCCTCTTGGAGGTTTAGATGGGAATATTTTGGTAGCTTTGTACTTAGTCAATCACCATTTTTGCTATCAATATTTCATGTTGCAAATTGAGATGTGTACATAGAGGAAGGCTTTTGAGGAAGTAGATCAAGTAGCCTTGACTTGTGAAAATTTATGCAAAGAGTTGGAGGAACAATGGTAGTGGTTTGAAGAGCAATTGGCTCAACAAATCCCACTCACTGAACCTGAAAAATGAAGTTGGCAGCTATAGAAGAATAGTACAGCTCAAAATCAAAGTGGCTAGTAGTATAACTATAGACACCAATGATTAGGTATAGAAGAAACTCATGGAAGTTCACATGGTCAAAACCTCTAGGCAGCAAAAAATTCATCGCTACCCATCATATGAAACAATGGACTAAAGAAGTGTACAAGCTTCAGGCTACCATCTAGCACACTCCAACTACACCTTATGTTTCAGCAGGAGCTAACATGCCTCTAGGGATGTCTCCCACCCCTAATGGTTAGTCATTTATTTTTGTTGGCTAGGAACCCAACTTCTTTTGGAGGGGGGATGATGTAAATAATACAAAATGAATTTGTCATATTTTGTTAGTTTGTGGGGCCAACTATTTTGTTAGTTAACTTGTCGGCATTGGGTTAGTTCATGTTTAGTTGTAAACTTGTAGCAGTTCCAATAGCTTTGTTCTAACAGACAATTGTTGGACCCCTTTATATTGAATAATCAGAGACAAGGAAAGTGTTTGATCTTGGCTTGGGCTTCCTTGATATGCATGTATGTAAGAAAAGCCTATTTTGAATAAAGCTTGTATTGTGTTATATTTTGTTACTTTATCTAGTATGCACTATTAGCTTCTATTTTGTGTGCAATTGATATTTTAGCCAGATAAGAGTAAACATTGGCACTGTTGCTGATTTGAAGTTGGGCAGACTCTTCAATAATCAACGTTGGTCAAAATACTTATTGACTATAGAGGAAAGATGGAACCGTAATGGGTAGGCCTAGTGACGAAATAGTAGAAATTAATCAAGAGCGGGAAAATAATCTTACGAGTGATTTTTAGAATCTTTGGGATCTTTCAGTACGAGAACACATCCATGAAGAAGTTGAGAGAAATCAAGTGTTGTTCAATACAATTTGGAGCAACTTTGCAATAACTGAAGACATGGATGCTCTACTGAACAGTGAACCACCTACCCCAACCCCTAGCATGGCATTACCTAATATTGTAGGATCTTTAGGCCAAACATGGCTGCGAAGTGCACCATTGACAAATGCTATAGCAATACAAAGAAAGGAGTTGTCAAGAAGAAGAATGAAGTGAAGGCTGATGCTGCCAGAACTCGAGAAATTAATGCCATTAAGTTTGAATAGAGGTGGGAAAATATCAAAATGTGGTCAGGGAGCAAACTAAGAGATTAGATGATCTTTGAGACAAGTAGAGCAAAGAGAATGAAGAAGAAAACTATGAGAAGCAGCCAAAGAGAATCCATCAAAACAATTTCAAAGTCAAAGTAGGAGTCAGACTTGAAGCAAAAGTCAGAGTGGAAGCATAAGTCAAAGTTGTACTCAAGAACAAAGACATTGGAACATTCAACTGACTATTAACAATGACCTACAACATACATTTTATTTTTTAATGCATCCTCAGGGGTTTTCTGTCATATCTTGAGAGGGGGATGTTTTAGGGATGGGGGATGGAGACAAAATGCCCTGATTTCGTCCTCTTTTTCTGACAATTTGGGCATGTCATAGGGACAGCCCCCCACTATGGAGGATGGCTCTTGGGAACGTCTCCTAAAGGGGGAATCCAAGGTTAGTGCCAGTCATGGGAATGTCTTGACGTCCCTTGTGGGTGGGATTTTGCAAGATGACTTTTTTGATAGCTCATATTTCCGAAGTAGTCCTAATTTTCTATCCTATTCACCGGACTATCTTTACCTTTTACTCATTCTTATCTACTAAACAATTTGCACCAATATACACCTCTAGATCCAAAGGCCTTTAAGTGAGTTTTGGAATTAGATTTGTGATTTGTAGGAGGCTGTTATATAGAGTTATATTGCGAATAGCCTTGTGCGCATGCGTAGCTCCTTACTTGTTTACCTTGTTCTGCTCCATAACCACTATAATCCTCTTTTGTCATTAAAGCTTGTGCACGTCGTGTCATTACTGAAGTTGTAACTTATGTGGTATCTCTGATTCCAAGACTTATGACTTTGGCATCTGGATATTTTATTGTCCAACCAATTTGATGGTGTAATTGGTGCAGCAGCCTAATTAGGAGATTGCTTGGCTCATTTATTGGTTCATTTGATAATTTTTTCCTTCGAATTTATAGATTACGTTTTTTTAATTTCCATGTAGTTAATACAACAGCTTAATCAGCTAAATGGATTGGCTATTCCCTAAGAATTTTGATTTTGTTCGGTACCTTTTACTCAAGTTTTTTTAATGGATTCAGTTATATTTAATATTTATTATTATTTAACATTGTAAAAAATTAAATTTGATATACTACAACTTTATATTGATATTTAACTTATAATTTTAGTTGTAAAATGTTTAAATGTGAATTTTAGGTACATTTTAATATAAATTATGGTATATATATCACCTCCACCCCCCAACTGTCCCCCTGCTGTCCCCAAATTTTGGAAAAAAATTGCCGTCCTTGGGAACCCGTCACTGCATTCCCGTCCTGGAAACTCAGAGAAACACTGATTAAATATCAGATAACATTATCATTAACTTTTGTTTTTGATTGCATGCAGTTGGTAGGAACAGATCACTGCCCTTTCAACTCGACGCAAAAACAAGCTGGGCTGAATGATTTTCGAAAGATTCCAAATGGCGTAAATGGTACAAATTCTGGTGGCTATACGTTTTAATTTAGAAATCCATTTAGACAGCTAATGCTTGTTTCAATTGTGTTATGTTTTCTTAGCTATTTGTTTTCAATGTTCTCAGTACTAATTTATAGTGATTGAGAATGGAGTGTTTCTTGCAAATTCTTTCAGGAATTGAAGAGAGAATGCATCTAGTTTGGGATGTAATGGTGGTACGTGGCAAGAACTGCAAAATTCTGCATAATTATGACACATATTTCATTAGAGTTTGTTTGCTCATGTATTTTACAGTATCTAGATTGTAAAGTCTTAACATTTAACAAAATTTATGAAGCAGAACTCTGGTCAAATATCAATCATGGACTATGTTCGAATCACTAGCACAGCATGGTTGGTATATGGATTCCTACTCCAAGCTTTGTTTTGAATTTGAATCAACCTGTTTACTTATTTGTAGTTTCATTTACCTTTTCAAGTACAATGCTCTTCCTTTTGCATGTTTATCTTTGGCACGTTTAATGTATTTGTTAATTAAAGACATGCATCTTATATTACATTTGAAAAAACAAAACAATTGCATCAGCTTAACAGCATGATGACAGTGAAGGTCCTTCATAAAAGCTAGAAAAGATAACATTTGAGCTTGTACGCTAAGAGGATAGAATTGCCATAGATTAAACTCCCAAGTTTCCTAAACTGAATGGGAAGTTGTCTTGCTGGAAATTAGCCTTACACTTTGTCATCCATAGGAAACTCATGGCAGCCAGCTGAATTATATGCTATAAAGTTATAAAGTTTAAAAACTATCCTCAATCATTGAAATGTCACCTAGTAGTCCGCCTTGCCAAGAAACATGGACAATGACTAAGAATGGAACTTGTATCAAAACCATATTTAAAAAGACTTGGCAGAAAAACATCTCTAGAAGACATGGCTGACCAACTCCTCTCTCCCACATACACTACATAACGAATTTTGATGGAGTGGTGATGCTCTTCCTTCTCTTAGGGATGATTTCCCTTCTTTGAAGACTCTCTCAACTCTTCCTTGATGCATTTGTCCTTATTGAAAGGTTGACTTCTGTAATGGCCACCTTAGTTTTTTCCAAAATAATGTTAGCTGAAATCCAAAGCACAGGTGTCTTCAAAACACTTTCTGATCACCAAGATCCCGAGGTGGGCAAGGTGAGAGCATACGGTGTTCGAATCACACTTCAAATCATTTTGCTATTGTATTGAATGCAATGCAATGATTATGTACACACCAGGGGTCCATGACGACCACATGCCTCACCTGTTCAGCAGAGTGTGTAATGTGCAGTACAAGCATGCACTAGGCGGCATACCCGACCACTTCTACGCTTCTTCAGCGAAGTGCATGATAGACAGAATGATCATGCAAGATATTGGCACAGTGTAAGTCTCAATTCAGACCAAAATGGTCGATAATACTAGACATAGCCAGTTATGAAATGCTATAGGGATTGGCGATAAACCAACAAAATGAAGCATGCATTAACATCCACCGGCAATACTACCATCTGGGGTTACAAACACAAATATTGCAATGAAGAGCACATTTGCAAATCTTTTATTATCAAATTGAAATAGATACAACTGCTGCAATAAGAGATTTCAAATGATAAATTGATAATATATTTGAAGTACTTTGAGTACTCACAAGATGCACTATAAATCTGAACCCAGAGGCACTAAAGCTGCACTGCACATTGCTGAAGACTGAATGCAATGAGAAACCGCATTGAAACACTGCAAACCACTTTGAAACACACAACTGAAGCCAAAACAATAATACCCAGAAACCCCAAACTGCACAACTGCTTCTATCACATAAAAAACAACTGAAAAAACATGCTAAACATCTACCAAACACTCCTAAACAGAAAGGAACAACAAACCACTGAAGTCTGATATAAAATCAGATTTGCAACTAAATCTGAAATGACAAACCAGCAACACAGATTTTCAAGAGAATACTCACAGAGCAATATTTACCCACTTCTCCTTTGAAATAACTACATAAATCATCAACCAAACCCTAGGCGCCACCAAAACAGCCTTAAGACACTAGAAGAAGGGGGCGATTGTATTTCTTCGCAACTCCATGTCCCTTTGGAAGGTACGACAACTTCAAGGAAAGTATGACAACCAATATTTGGTCTAAGCACACATGCAAGCTGCACATTCAACAACTAATTTGTCCATAGTGACTCACTAGAGGACAAACAAAGCCCATAACAACATTATTCAAACGCACTTCATTCAACTTGAAAATAAACATAGTACGACAACCATGAAAGGGTATGGCTTGCAGAAATCTCCCACAAACATCAACAGAACACATCAAATTTGCATCAAAAATCTTATTCAATCAACTCCAAAATGATTTGAGATTAGAAAACATCAAAACCTTCCTTCAGTAAACTCTCCAAAATGATTTGAGATTAGAAAATATCAAAACCTTCCTTTAGTAAACTGTTGTAAACAAACTCCATTGAAACTCTGTATGATTTTAGAGGCAAAATCACCCGATAGACTAGCTAGGGTTGATCTTTCACAACCGAAACTAGAGAAGAAATGAGGGTTTCAAACCCCCAAGACAAAGCACAGAGGCTCTCACAAGAAATTTGATATCAAAATGTATAAACCTCCAAATGAGCCCAAAACCCCCTTATGAAGACACTTTTAGGGCAACAAGAGGAAATAAAATAATAATTTCACCTTTCTTTTAATTTCCTCAAATAAAATAACCTTTTTAAATTGCTCACTTTATGTCTCCCTTGCCTAGTGCCCCCTTTATGTGAGCATCAAATAATAAATCAAATTACCTTTCCAATGAGCTATTACACTTAAGTTATCTTTTAATATTTCAAATTTTAGATAACTTAAGTGAATTTATTAATTAAATGGCTTAATAACTCACCCAACTTATGGAAAATCCCAAAACGAAGCGAATTGCAAATTTTACCATACCAACATGATCTTGAAGGTTTGGGATGATGATTGATGCCAACTGGGTGACTTACTATAACTAGACGGATTCTCCAAGAAGTTTGGAGAGCTTCCAACAAGCCCGAAACCATTTTTGAAAGCATCATAGGACTCCACAAGATCAACTGAGTTCATTGCCACAAACCAAACTTGCATTTGACCAAACCAATGCTCTCCAAGAAGGTTGGAGTTCTCCCTTGCACACCAATTAGCCTATGGGAAAACTCGGAATTAAGCTAATTGTCCACGACTTGGCTAAGCGCCAATTGGGGACATTATAGTCCTCCCTCCCCAAAATTGCTTGACCTGTAGCAATTGCAAGTCAGGATGACCATACATTAGTTCACCATTCCCCCAAACACATCTTCTCATTAAATCACCAACACATGCTATCATTCTCATGAATAAAGTTGTTGGCAAACACTTGGAAGGTTTCAAAATATTCCACTGAAATATCCATGCCCTAGTTTAGGTTAGGAAGGCTGAAATATTACTCTCGCACAACTGAAGCATTTTTCCAACATCCATCCAAGGGATAGGAACCCCAACTTGAATCAACATGTGGCTGTCCGAGGTAAATAACAGCAGATCATAACCTAATTTTATTAAAATCAACGCTCTTGAGGTAGGACAACAGCTGCACAAATGAAGTCTCCATGCACGAACATGAAAGATGAGCATTGCAATGCTAAAAACCAACTTGGGAGAGGCTGGAAAAGACTCCTAAACATCCTTAAACCTGAAGTTCCTCCATCTCATGATTGAAATACTTTGCCAACCTTCATGAATGAGTGCAAACAAAAGTATGAGGTGGCTGATCTGCAGTAAAACAACAGAGTTAAAACTGAAAATTTGAACTTTCCTCCGCCAAGGAACATCTCTCTGGTCACCATAACCTTCCATCATACTTTTTTGGTGACCTCTATCATGAATTTGAAGTAATGAAACAACTCCACCATGCTTGTGTTGTGCAATTCTGCTCTTCATGTGTGCCTCATCAGAAAACCTTCTAGAGCAACCCAAGGCATCTTTTCTGAAAAAAATGCCTCTCATGCAATCAATCCAAGTGCTACCAACAAAATGAACCTCCAAGGCTTTGGGATTTTTGTAACCATTATTTGTCATTGTATTCATCTTGAACACATCCTCTTGCTTTCCATGAATAATTGAGTTAACTTTGACTCCTCCTTGCAACTCAACCATGAAAGCATCACCTTCTATGGGTTTAGGAGCAATTGGTGTCTCCATATTCCATTCAAAAAGAGGATTATTATGTGTGAAATCAGCGCCCACTCCAAAGAGTGGATTGTCAAATAAGTAGGAATCATGTTTAGACCCTTATCTTACCAATTCTCCATGCAAAACAAGTTCTGAACATACATTTTTTGCTGCTCTTTTGAAATTTCTAGCAAGCTCAAAATCACTTTTTGGAAACTTATCAAAGTTAGGAATGATGAAGTCTCCATGTTTCAACACATTCCATGTAAGATACCCAACTAATTCTACCAAAATTTTTCCTTACTTAGACAATTTTTACTTGCTATCAACTCATCAACTATTTCAACAACACAAAGATATATATCAAAGATAACTAATTGAATGAATCAACCTTTAGCTGGGTACTTGTTTTATTACTTGATTCAATCAATTCACAATGTCTTATTACATGAGTAATGCTTTCAATGGCATGAAGTTACACTTTATTTCAAATGGAATTACAAAGCAGGCCTTGGAGCCTTGATGATTACAATGGGCGCCTATACTTGATCAACTCAAATTGAACCCAATGATGTTAACTGAATGTCAACACCTCACAGTATCACAAGGGAGCATCACCTTGTCAGTTGAGGGAGCATCACCCCAACACTTGAAACTCGCAGGCCTCAAGATTACAAGCTCAACAGCTTTGCAGAGAAAAGTTTGTCAAATGCATCGATGCAAATGAATGAGAGAGCTCCTCCTTTTATAGGCCTTCCGAAGGCAATGAAGGCACGTTTTTCAAGAAGCATATCCAAGGGAATATTCCATCTTATGACTCATTCTGAGTTGGCAAGCTCATCTAGAGACCTTGACACGGATCCCGAAGACATTCTGTCGACCAATGAGAGCTCAAGTTGTGTAACTACATAAACCACCTCAGCTTAGGCGTACTTTCAAGTGTCCTTCTGACTGGGCGCCAAGTTTAAGTATCTTGAGTGTCAAGTGCGCCCATCATGAGGTTGCGCCTATCTAGAAAGAATTCCTGAAGGTTGTTGGAGAGATCCAGAAGAGAATCATGATACTTCATTCACCTAATCTGTCCAAGGCGCTCACTGAAACTTGATCAAAATGCTACTTGATGTTGGGCGCCAGAATGATGCTTCATGGGCACAGAAGTGCGCCTTGGATGAAGATTAACTTTGCTTGGTGTTCCTTCAAGACTTGATGTTCAAGGGGGTGGAATGCTTCATCTGGAAGTGAGCGCCTAACTGGGGAAGACTTTCAAGTGTTGCTTCCTTGCTCTAAAGAGGTATCTGGACACTCAGTTTATCCAATCTCCTTAAGGCGCTCATTGAGATTGATCAAGGCGCCACTGGGGTTTAGGCGCCACCAAGGAAGTGCGCCATACCTTGACTGCAATCCTGGAAGTCCAACTAGACCCTAGGCGCCAAAATGACTTTGCCACTGCTTAGCTTTCAAGACCAAATGCCAACTGGAGATGATATTGCGCCTTGCTAGGGTTAGGCGCCAAATAGAATCAGTGTTTTAAAAGCTAGGCGCCAAAGCTTGGTCAAATGCACTGGAAAATGCGCCTAAGGATGACAGGATCATGAAATGCCAAGTCAACCTGCTTGAGGCGCTCTCCTGAGAGAGTGTAGAGGATACTAGCGCCTCATGTTGGATTCAATTCCATGCATGTAGAAACACTTACTCACCAAGCGCCTTGACAATAGGGAGTGATTGGAAACTTCCTTCCAACTCAGGCGCTTGCTTGGAAGATTTGCAGTAGATTTGGCGCTCATGACTTACCTCCTTTGAAGATGCTTTTGGCGCACATCTTTTCAAGGTAGATTGAAAGCAACTGAACTTCAATTGGATTGATCTTGCCTCCTTGAAGGAGCGCCTTGTATCTAGACTGCATTTGAGGACTTACTCCCACCTTAGGCGCACTAAGGTCACTTCATCAAACAATCTTGATCTACATTGAACATCAACTAACATAAGGCGCTATTTAGGGTTTGCTTCTGTCATGATCTAGCGCCTAGGCGCCTTTAGGAGATTACCTCAACAAGAGATGGCGCCTTGTCACTTGCCTTCACAAGTAACTTCTGATCTAGGGCGCATATCTAGAGTGCCAGTAATTCAATCTAACACCTTAGCTTTCACAGGAGATTCTTTGAACAAGAAATGGCGCCCTTAGACATCATTTGGTAATTTAAGTTCACCTTCACAACTCAACCATACTCGCCTCCGACAAAACTCCTTCTTCAACCTTGGGCGCAAATTCAATGTCCTGAAATCATGCATTGGCGCCTTCTGATTCTTAGGCGCCCAAAGTGAGTAGGCCCTCTTCAACATCCAATTTGGAGACTTATCAAACTTTTCTATCAAGGCGCCCTGTTGGATGCTTCAAAACCCAGGGCGCTCACTTAGGTGAAGTCTACATGACATTGGCGCCTTAGCATAGAAACTTCATTCCTCATCAACTTAGCTCATCTAAGAACTAGGCGCTGGGTTGGAGAAGGTTAACCACAAAGAGCGCCTTCAGTTTGAATGCTATATTGAGAGTTTAAAATGAGCTTTGGAAGTTGGGCGCCAAAGTGAACCTGATTTGTCAAGGAGTGCGCCTGGCAATGGTGATCACTGGGGTTGATGAAACTACTCCCAGACTTGGTCAATTTACAAGTTTCTGACTTTGCTCCTGCAAAACAAAAGGTTAAGTTAGTCAAAAACCAGTTCATTCCCTCATTACTTAGAATTAGCCTCCGGGAATGAGGAATAGGCTAATCCATTATACACTTGATGATCAGGCCGGAAACGGGGACATGACATTCCATGTGGAAACTTTACCTTCAACCACACTTATGTATTCTTTATCAGGGTCCTGGAGGATTACCAACCACAAGGCTTGGTACTTCCTCAAGATATGATCCCAAATCTTCAGCAATCTAAAAAGCACACTCTATCTCATGCGGACCCTAGGCGACCCCCCGTGTCCAATGAGGATTTGGGCATATCTGGATGTTTGTCAACAAAAAAACGTAAAGGGGTGTTGCGATCCAATGTTGAAAGCTCATTTTGCCATTAGTTGTTTGTTTCTACGTGAGAATTATTATTGCGGTTGAAAATTGTTGTATATTAAAACGAAAACCTTATTTTGCCCTGTTGAGTGCGTCTTTTTAATTCGGTGCAAAATAATTTTTTTTTATTATGAAGTATTTAAATATTTTGCTTATTGACAATTATGAGTATTACTGTTTTTATAAATTTTAATATATATAAAAGTATAAATTATATTATTATAAATAAATTAATAGTAAAATAATAAATTATAATTATATAATATGATTTATAGTTTTATTATTTATATATAAATTATAAAATATAAATAATAATTTTTAATATTATATAATTATAATATATTATATAACTATTATATATGTGTGTGTTGTCGTAGACTCGTACCCATTTCGGGTAAAAAAAATTGTTGTATTCGCATACCTAAACCCCGAACCTGTACCTGTTCTCGTACTAGGATCGACAACTTAGATAAAGATTGTAGGATCATTGAACACTTCAGCACTTGAAATTGGTTGAAATGATTGTAAAAGATTTTGTGAAATATTGCATCAAGCCTAATACTATTCTAGTAGAGTATCTGTTCCAAATGATTTTATTTTGAAAAATGCAATGGGAAAAGAATGAGTCTCTTTTCAAGTAGTTGCCAACTTGAAAGCTCCTAGAGTGTACTGCACCTCTCATTGAGAAACTCAATCTTCATAAGTGCATGCAATTTGTTGGTTCACAAAACTGCAGGTCCACAATCCTAGAGTATATCTCCACCTTCTAGGCCAAGGGTGTCTTTAAGACAATGGAACAGAGGCTCATCAACAAGTTGAGGATGATTAAGGGCCAATTGACGAGAGTGGGTATGCTCTCCTACATGTTAGACTCAACTAGATCCAGGAGGCTATTCCTAGAGGTATCACATGAAGCACAAACAAACAATTGCAGCGATACCCAATGTCTACTTGACCTCTATAATTGTCACTAAGTCAAGACAAATTGGCTGCATAAGACCTCCAATTAAGCTGATCATTATATCTTGCACATGAACCCAAAGATGACATCACGTATATCTCCATAAGATGAACTCAATTTACATTTCATACACAAATATGTGAACATGCATGACATGATTCACAAATGATTCAAACACTTGAAGGTCACTTAGAATGATTCCTTGGTTATAATACTGAACCATGAGTAGCATGTGAAACCTTACACTAACCCTAACCTACTCCTACAACTAACATGATAGAGGGTTTGATTTACGAAAAGTGTTTGGTCCTTCACCAATATGGATTGGTGCCTACTCCATTGGGCAACACAGTCATGAGCAACAAGGAGGAAAGAAATATATGCAATAGAGGATCAACATAATCAAATATATATTCACATATATATCACAAATTGACACTTATATGATGGACATATTTAATAATCCAGAAAATAATTGCAATGACCCATATGCAACAAAGTAATGACTAATACAAAAGGTTTATATTAATTTAAATGTTGTTACACATTATAAGAACCCGGCTACAATCATATCAGCAAATGTGGCAAGAGGGGATGAGTAACTGGGTTCATCCCCCTAAACGATTACAATCATCCATGGAGACATACCATTACATGTAAATCTTCTTTACAAATCCTTCCTATGCTGTATTGAATACATTCCTTCACTTGCAGTCATGTAAATCTTCTTTACAAATCCTTCCTATGCTGTGTTGAATACATTCCTTCACTTGCAGTCTAGACCAATTTCGTTTGATGCCCTAGAACCACCACGAGCAGATGCACCTCTAGAAATTGGTTCAGTGACCAACCCATGAAATGACGCGAGAACTGGTATTTATAGCATGAAAATCCATGCCCTAAGCCATTTGAGAAGTTTCCTACCCAAAATAAGTTGTTGCATAGGTCAAATCGACCATTCATGGCGATCTTGGGAGTTCTTGGCGCATCTTGTGTTTTTGGTCGTTACTGTGCACTTTACTAGGTGTTGTGACCTAATCACACATCGCCCCATTGCGAATGGGGACCCCCAATTTTCTTCATAGAATTAGTCGTTTGTAATGTCCCCTTTTTGCAAGTCAAAATTCTCCTTACCTTGCACACAATTTCAACTCACAAAAAGAGAACATTAGTATATTTTCATTTAAAGTCATTCACATAAGAACATTGTTCCTATCATTTCTATTATCAAATATCAACTTATAACATAGTTCATCATGGATTACTATCAATATGCCTTGCTATGATCAAAGCTATGATTACTTTCAGATGACTATTATTATTCTATGATCATTTTCTATGCATATCACTATTATGAATCCATAGCTACTTTTAATGCATATCATTATTTATAATCTTATGACTGCTTTCATTGTTTATTATCTTTCATTCATATTTCATAAGTTAAACTTATGATCACTATTCATATGCCTTGCATATCATTAACATTTCACATGTTACTTTCATGATCATCTTTAATATGCCTTGCATATTCTCATCATGATATTTCACATGATCTAGGATATTCATCAATACAAATTGCAATCTACTTGTCTACATGTCATTTACTAACATCCTATGGGAGATTGGAGGAGAGTTACCGTTATTCACTATGGGGCTCTAATGTCTCTATCCTTAGACTCAATATGGTATGCTTAATACCTTAGAGTCAAGGCCTCTATGAGACTCCTTGGTACTCTTATGATGCCTTACATCAAGTAACCAAGGCCATTACATCACTATCCTTGCACTATGGGTACCTTATACCTCATGTGACAAGGCCTCTATGTGATAAGCATCCTTTGCATCATGGGTATCTTATACCTCATGTGACAAAGGCCTCTAAATACCCATGTGGCCTCTTGGTACTTTTCCTTCCTATCTCTCATATGAGGTTGGTAAATCCATTCATTATGCATAATTGATTACTAGATAAATTACCTGAATTCTTGCATAATATATATATTATAAATGATCCTTCTATATGATTGTTTTCATTTCATTATTCATGATGATTGTACCATCATGGATAATGGAATGTATTCCTAAGAATCGCTGTGCAAAATCAAAGTTATTATGATGAGAACAAGCATATGATTGCTGCCTGTAAATCATAATCGATACATTTATGAGAGCCATCGTATGATTGTTCATAACTAAGAGTTATCATAATCGATGCAAATACATTAACATGAACAATTGCATATGACTGCCTACATAATAATTGCAATCAAGAATGAAACAAGAATACGATTTCTGCATACCTGTGTTGGTACGGCCGCCCATCAAGTGAAGAGGAATTAAATATTATAAAGGTGCTTACCTGCTAATAGAAGATGGATTGCAGTCTTGAAAAGATGCTCTTATATGAATTAATAATAATATCTGCTATTTGGGATCGATGCCTTAAAGAACTCAGAATTTCTGATTGCTGCTCTGCTGTACCTCTTATGCAGATTCGTCTTCCTTGTCCTTAATGAATTAATTATTGCTTTGTATAAATTGAATATATCTATTTGCAACTGTTATAATATTTGTTGCTGATCATTAGAATGTTTGCTGACTGTGTTATAAGAATATTTTATGCTGGATGATAAGAGGAAAATGCTTCAATTCCTTTCTGCCTTGATTGCTGCCTTGGTGCCTCTATTTATAAGTAACAAGGGTCATGAGGAGCAGCGAATGGTTGGTGTCTTTTCACCAACAACTCTTAAATAACAATTAGTTAAGGAGGATCAATGGTTAGCCTCCATCGAACCCTTTAATAATTGCCTTTATCTTTATTTTATTTTAGATTATTTGCCAAGTCATACTCTCCTTTGTCTTATTCCACATTTGTCTTATTCATTTTTGTCTTTTTCCAATTTTGTCTTATTCTATAGCTATGAAATTTGGCTAAGTTATGAAAGTGATCTTGAGGAGAGGATATAACAATTAGTTTTCTTTTCCAATCTTTAATTGGAAATCTTTGAGCTGTTAAGGGATGTGACATCGTTTTAGGTTAGTTGTTTGTGTTATCTTAGAGTTAGTTAGCTAATGAGCTTGCAAAGGTAGTATAGAGCATTCCTTAGGTCAAGTTGAGAGGATCTATATGAGGTTTTGAACTCATTGAGCTTCAATAAGTGAGGATCATCAAAGAAAATGTGTAAGTGTGGACTAGGCGCCAATTGTCATCTGTAGCACCCCAAACATGCGCCTTGAGTAGGGAAGAGATTCAACTAGTGAACAATGGGCACCCTGGGGAGTTAGGACTCCAAGATTGTTTCTAAGTGCTTAAGTTACTCATCCCCCATCCCTAAAGTCTAGGCGCATTTTTCCATCAAGATCACTTCATTTTGGCGCCTTAAGAGAGTTTATTTTGACTTCAAAAAAATTGATCAAACATGCTAAATTGAGCACCATGAAGTTAGGTGCCCTTTGCCCTCAAAATAACCTCACATGAGCGCCTTGGAGGAAATCAACTTACAATTACAAGTTTTGAAGGTTTCTCATGTTTGATGATGTCTTTTGAGATCAACTACAGTGATTGAGGGATAAGGTGAGTGAAAGAGAACCTCATCTTACTTAGGCGCCAATTCAACTCAAAACAACCTTACATTTGCGCCCAAGAGATAGAGGCTAAGAGTCTCAAGTTGTAAATATCACCTTGAATAGGAGACTTTCAAACAACATGCCTTGATCAGATAACATCACCTTGCATGTGAATAAGTCAAGAAATCATCTTAGATCGTAGGCGCCATTACTTGAAATTTTGATCACCTTTTAGCGCCTAGTTTGTAGAAGCGTGGTTCATTGTTAATGAAGGAGCGCCCTGATGGAATGTGGAATTCAAGTCTCAAGAAGTAAACTTAGAGTTTAGGCACCTCATCACCTCTTAATCTTCACCAAAGTGCGCCTTAGATGAAGGAAGAAATCATCTAAGAATTAGGCGCTATTTCTTGTGGTTTTAGTCATTTCAAGTGCCTAGGTTAGAGCATGAAAAGATCATTATTGTTAGTAAACAGAACATCAATCAAGAGAGTTAGGCGCACTGATATGTTGAAATGACCTTCTGTGAGCGCCTTGGAAGGAAATTGAGTATCTTGAAGCTAGGCGCTACTTTGCATCAAAACCGCCTTACATTTGCGCCTAAGGGAGAAGTCAACTTGAAATTACAAAGTCTTGAAGGTGGCTGGTCTAGGAGAGCTGTTTGAGAGCAAGTACAAGGATCTAATGATAAGGAAGGTAAAACAAACTAAGGCAAAAGGAGTCTAGGCGCCAATCCATGTTCAAAACAACCTCAATATGCACCTAGGAGATAGAAGGCAAAGACATTGAAGTTTTGAAATCACCTAAGACTCTAAGGCGCATTTTCATATTGGAAGCTATTTTATCACTTCAAGAAGTTGAGGCGCACTTCACCATCAAGGAGTTCATTTTGAGCGCCTAGGATAAAATCATGTTTGAATTAACCAATCTTGAAGCTAATGGAGTTAGATAAGTTCTTAAAAACCTATACAAGTCATTCCAATCATGAAAATTGGAAGTAAACATCACATCAAGGCAAGGCGCCTTATCACTTCTTGAACATCATCTAAGTGCGCCTTAAGGGTTAATGAATATCTTTTCAAGTTTGGGCGCCATGTCTTGTTGTTTTTATCATTAGATGCGCCTAGGAGGTCCTTAAGGAGTTTGGGCTCCAACTCACATTCAAACGATCATCTATATGCGCCTAAGGAGAAGATTATCACATGAATGATTGAATTCATCAAGTAGGTTGGGCGCACTTTATCACTTGAGGAAACTTGCATGTGCGCTTTGTCTATGAGAGGGTTGGAGAGGTGAGTTTGAGGCTTTCACCAAGCTAGTTCAAGGATTTAAGTATTGGAGCACATATTGAAACCTTATAAGTGTTTGGATGCATGAAGATGAAGTATCATTGGGAGAATTAGGCGCAATTTCCAATCTGTTCTACTTCAAATTAGCGCCTAGATTATGGTAGGAGGAAAAACATCATTCAAGTACCCCCAATTGGTGCCTAAGGTAAGAAAGACGTAGGGCATTGTAAGTATGAGTTTTAAATCAATGAATTGTAAGCAATAAGTATGAGGAGAACTAGGCGCTACTTTCAGTCTATTTTCATCTAAATCCACGCCTAGTTTGGAGGAAGTATTCATCTTATTTTTTGGTGCCAAGTTGTATCTATTCTACCCAAATCAGCGCCTAGAAATCATGTTTCAAAACATCAATAAAATGCTTCCCAAACAAGGCACCCTTTGTGCATTAATCCACCAATTTTGGCGCCTTAGGAAAGAGGTTTGTTTTAAATTTTGAAAATTTCAAAAGATTGCATTTAATACTTGAAATTGACCGACCTACCTAGCCGACCTGCACATTAAACTAGGTAAATTGTATATATAAACCCAAGCGCCCATCCTATGTTGATCATCATTCATTGTGCAATTATCATTTGGAGCGATTTTAGAAGAGTAGCGAATTTCTCATAGCAGATCTGTAATTTTGAAGTCTGATTTTTATCATCTAGGGCTGATACTTCATCATTGTTTACAGAAATTTGCTTTATTCTATGTCTGAAAATTGATTGAAAGGTATGTTTCAGCTGCTTTTAATCCATAAAATTGCCTTTTGCTCATTCAAATTTTCAGATTTTCATAGCTTCATCATGTAAAAATTAGTCTTATGAGGGTAATTTTATCATTTGAAGTCTTTAATAGCGGTGTTATCTTGTAGGTAAATGGGAATGACGGCGAAGGAGTGTCAAGTGATCATCAAGATGTCATGTCCCCGTTTCTAGCTTGATCATCAAGTGAAGAATGGATTAGCCTATTCCTCATTCCCGGAGGCTAATTCTAAATGATGAGGGAATGAATTGGTTTTTGACTAACTCAATCTTATTGTTTTGCAGGGACAAAGTCAGAAACTTAAAATCTGGCTAAGTCTGGAAGCCAAGTAAGCAGGAAGTTGACTCTTAGAGTCTAGGCGCCAATTTCACATCAGATTTCCTAAATGAGCGCCTAAGGATTTGGAGTCCTCTATCAGGATTTGGATGTGCAAAATGATAACCCTATCATCCTTAAAGCCTGTCAACACATTGAATCAAGGTTTTGAAGTCTAGAAGTAGCCTAAGTGAGGTTAGGCGCACTTTGTCTCTCCTCCTGCCTCAAATGGCGCCTAGGATAGAAACATGGTGTTATGAGGCACTTTTATCATTCCAAACAAGGCGCCTTGGTAGGAGAAGGATTTATTGATTCCAAAAAATGATTTTTGACTAAGTAAATTGGAGTAAATGTCTTAGGTGCCCTTAGGCCTCTAAGCAACCTCAAAGGAGCGCCTAAGTTGTGAAGGAAGAATTCAATGGCATCTAAAGTATTGGACCTCTAGTTGAGCATCTGGAAGTATCAAATCTAGTTTGGAGATCATAAATTTGCCTAAGTGAACTAAGGCGCCAGTTGAAGCACTCCTCCACATCAAACATGCGCCTAAGGATCAAGGTGCCATTTCTTGTTCAAATAATCCTCTGAGGGCGCCTAGGCGTTAGATCAAGTCTCTAGAACCCTAGAAATGTGCCTTAGCCAAGAAGTCATTTGGAAGGCTAGTTTGATCATCAAAAAGATTGAAGGATCATCTACTCAGTTGACAGTATCATCTTTGACAAAGAGTAATGCTAAGAGATTGAGGCGCATTCTTCATCATTTCCAACCTCCCAATTGCACCTTCCTTTGGAAAGCTCCTATTGCGCCTAGAAGAATGATTTTGGGATATCATCCATATGGATACTTAAGTTGCACTTGGAAAAGGCCTAGAAACTCTTTGAAAGGCTTGAATGAAGTTAGAACTCACTTTAAGGAGGTTAGGCGCCATTTCATGACTCTTGAACCTTGAAAATGCGCCTAAACTTGATAAGGCTATGAGAATCACAACTTGACCTTTCAATTTGTTGAGGAAGATCAAATTTGCTTAAGGGATCCTTCATCAAGCCAAGATATTGATCAAATGACAAAGGGAACATCAAATTGCATAAGGCGCACTTTGCCTCCTGTGCCACCTTGGATATGCGCCTCACCTAAATTCTTCATTCACCTACAAGTAAACATCACAGAAAGAACATTTGCATTTGGAGATGTCTTGGAAGCGCCTTATAGACTTGAATGAAACTGGAACTCACCCCAAGGATGTTAGGCGCAATCCGATGGCTCTGGAACCTAGTTCTGGCACCTTCAAAAGAAAACCACATGAAGGAACTTGTAAGGTAAGGCGTTGTAAAAAGGAAACATCTTGAAGCATCTTCCAGGGGTGGAAGTAGTAAGAAACAACAAGTATATGGCTAAATGAGTCTAGGCGCACTTCCCAGTGTGAATAGCCTAGTTCTGGCGCCTAGCAAGGGATCTTGTAAATTTGCATTTAAGTCTCTATCTTTGAAGGAGAAGGTATTCTAGAGTGTTTTCCACTGTTGAGATAATGAAGGACAACAAGTATGGAGCCTAGAATCCTAGGCGCACTTTAGGATCTCTGCAAACACCAACTGGTGCCTAACCTTAGCAAGGTGCAATTTCATGTAGGAACCACCTTAAGTTGGCACCTAGCCTTGAGAAACTTGTAACTAAGACATCATTTTGGCGCCCTGAGCTTCAGAACTCCTATTGGTCCAAATGGTGGCATTGGGATCCGTTCTGGCTCATTGGATAAGATTGCCACCTGAGAGGGAGTCATCAAATGAAGTATGCCATTGGAATATGCTCTTGGGAAACGTGCCTTGGTTCCTCTTTATGCATTGAAAAACGTGCCTTCATTGCCTTGGAAGGCCCATAAAAGGAGGAGCTCTCTCATTCATTTGATATCTTAATCTTTTGGCGAATTTCTCTCTGCAAAGCTTTATGCTTGTAATCTTGAGGCCTACGAGTTTCAAGTGTTGGGGTGATGCTCCCTCAACTGACAAGGTGATGCTCCCTTGTTGCGTTGTGAGGTGTTAACATCCAGTTGACATCATTGGGTTCAATAGAGTTGATCATTTGTGGAATCCTTGTAAACATCAAGGCATCAAGGCCTTTCTTGTAATCAAGTTGAATAAGAACTGTATATTCATGCCATTGAAGGCATCATCATTGTAATAAGACATTTGCAATAAGTTGAAATCAAGTTATAATACAAGTGCCCAACTTCAAGGTTGATTCATGCAAGTTGCCTTTGTTATCTTTTCATGTGTGATGTTAAGTAGATTAAGTAGTTGAAGAGTTAAGTGCAAGTAAATTTGTCTAAGTAAGAAAAAATTTAGTTAGATATAGTTGGTTATCTTACACAAGATGGATGCCAAGTCAACTCTACCAGATTCCAAGCTCGAGACGCATTGGAAGAACGTAGGAGACACCAACATGGGACATGCCAACCTAGAAGAGATAAGAGATTTCTTGCTCGCCATTACGAGGAATGAAGACATCAAGGCCATTGCCAAGAGTGGAATCATACAAGCAACTTGTTTCCCGCCTGCCTTACCTAGCACTGAATTGGTGTTGGAATGCGCTCAACGCTATGGCAAAGAAAGAAGGCGAATTGTGGCTAAGGATGGAACCATCTTAGCTTACTTGCTAAGAGATTCAAGAGATCCTCAACATCCTAAACCGAAAGACAATGTTCATTTGTCCTACAACTGCACAACACACCTTTGAAGCCAATTCCAAGCAGTACATGCAAGAAGCGAGGAAGAAGTGGATGACGGATCCTTCAATAAAGATATACAACTCCGAAGATCTGAAGTTTCACAAAGCTGATTTCAAGAAAGATATAAGTTACTTCATTATGTTCTTGAATAGAGTGATAGGTAGGCCTCAATCATCAACTTTTGAAGGATGGATGTATACATATCTTGATCATGTTTTCACGAAGAAAAAGATGATTGATTGGGCTAGGCTTATAAGTCATTGCCTTGATGAACAATTTGAAAATTTCGATGAGTCAAGGTCCTTCTATATGACTTCCTATCTTGTTTACATACTGGCGAGGAATGTGGTCTACAAGGGGTTGACATCTAAAGGAGAAGTCGGCATAAAGTCCAATCAAATCCTATCACATCAATGTTATACACAACTTTATCTCAAGAACATCAATCATTACAAGAGATTCAATGATGCATTTGCCATGCATATAGTGAGGAGATTGCGAGGAGAGTTGCATAGGAGATTGACAGGTGTTGCTAGGTCCTTCATTGAACAATATGGAAGATATTATATTCAATATGATAGGTTCACCTATATCAGAATTCAGGGCTTCACATTCTATCCATATAGATTGCCAAGGTATCCTACTAATAGGATGGTACTGTTGGAAGTATCAAGGCAGTTGTTAGAGTTCCATAAGATGCAGAGGACAAGGAAGAAAGCTGGGGTTCAATTCCCTCTAAAGCTTGGGAGATATTACTCATGTCAAAGTGTCCTTGAAGCTGAAGGAACCATTAGGAATATGCCAAGTGTACCTTTTGATGATGTCAAACAAGTGGTGTCCAGATTCATTGAATTTCATAGTACCAGTGATAGCTATTCACATAGAGATTCCTCATAGGCTTTTGATGAGTCATCCTTATCTTCTTGGGAAACGTGCCTTTGTTCCCTCTTTCATATGCTAAAAATAGAAGTTTGTTGTAACCACATGCTGAGGTGGCATAATTTGGTCCATTGGCTTTGCCAATCGGTCTTAACCATTCATGTATTCTTGAAGCCTATATAAGGGCTCCTTTTGCTCTCATTTGTAAGGTTGAAGACTCTGGAAAATTGTTGCAAGAACTCTTTGAGATAATACAAGGCTCATTGTTTGGTGATTTTGTCTATGTTTCGAAGCGTTGCATGGTTTCCAAGTCCTTCAAGCGAATATTAAGTTAGATTAAGTTTTCTTTTAAGTGTTATGTTAGTTGGTGGAAGTTATTATTATTGCTTCGTTGTGAAATCTATATGTTCATAACATTTGTGATTTGTGGCTTGCAAGTTGCAGTATATGGTTAGTCTGAACAAAGTGGACTTAACTTCGATTATTTGTGTTTGTTGAACATTCATGAACATAAGTGACTTGAACATCTTATATCATCCTAAAAGATTGCATCAACCTTGTGTAGTTGTTTAACTTGGCAAAGTAGAGTTGGTTGATTTCACCTAATCAATAATTGTTTCTTACATCTAGGATTAGAGTAGTTTCCTAAACCTTCATCTTTTTCACTTTTTTATATATCATTGTTAGGAATTAGGATTAAGAACTTCATTGCCATATCATACGTTGAAGTTGTAGCAAGGAATTCCAAGTGTTTGCCTCTAGCGAGTGAAACAATCAGGTTGTTAGAACAATTGTGTAAGTCCCTTTGTGATAATCAGCAATATCACATCAAGTCACTAAGTTAATCCCTCGCGAATCATAAGAAAAGGAACCTTGAAGTTACTTCATTGGATCATATAATTTAGCCTTTGGAGAGCTTTATTCAAGAGAGAGTGAGAGACTTAGTGTGTTACTCTATTGTTGACTTGTCTAAAAACAATCAACACTAGGGTTTCATGGTTTCGGGGAACCTTGGAACTCTGGAATCTAGGGCTAGGTTCCAAGGTGCATGAGCAATTCGAAAACTTGTGAGCAGAAGGAGAGGCCAGGAATCGGGAACCAAGAAGGAATAGGGATGAGGGAAAAGGAAATGCGAGGCTCTGGAAAACCGAGGGACCTTGGAACCATGTGAAAAGGTTCCATGAAGCCCCAAAAGTTCGAGATGAAAAGGGGAGCTCAGGAATCGGGGTCCAGGAGGGACGTGGAACCAAAGAGTTGGGTGGGATTCGGGGTTCCGAAGGAACTTGGAACCTTAGGATGGGAGTGGGATTTCGGGGTTTAGGAGAACCTGGGAATCGGGGAACAAAGCAGCGGGGACTGGGGTTCTGGGGGAACTTGGAACCTCAGGACGATGACAAAGGAACAAGGAAAACCGGGATCCAAGGTCCGAGAAGGATCGAGAACCAAGAAGGGGGAGTGCAGAGAAGGTTGGGATTCGGGATCCAAAAAGGAATGGAGATCGGGGATTGGCGTTCCAGAGGAACTTGGAACCTAGGGACCAAAGAACGAAGGGAGCGAGAAATTGAGGTTTCGGGGAATCGGAGAATATGAGGACTTTGGAACTAGGTGCAAAGGTTCCAAGGAACCCAAGGGACCTAAAAACCCGAAAAGGTAGAGTAGAGGAAAAAGAGACAAGGCAGAGGGACGTGGGTTACAAAAGGACATGGGGATGCGAAAGAAAAGACAAGGTGGGGAATCCAGACTTTTAGGGAACCAGGGATCCTGAGGACATGAGGACAAGGTTCTGGCAAAACCCGAAAACCTAAAAAGCAAAGGGAAAAGCGGGGAATGTGAGGTTTCGAGGAACTCCGAAACTCCAGAACAAAAAGTAAAGCACTGGGTTTCAGGGTTCTAAGAAACTTTGGAACCTGTTGTAAGATAGAAAATGAGATCTCTAATCAATTATGTACTAATTAGATTAATCTTTTCTATCAAACATTAGAACACAAGCCACCAAGACTTGTGTACTTGGCTATAGTCCTCAAGGGAGAGCCAAGCTGTCTGAGGCTTGCTTCTTTCTATTGTCAAAGTGGAGATTGATTTGAGAATAGCAAGATCTAGGGTTTTAAGTGACCTAAATGACAAAATGAACAACTTATAGGTGTTACAGATTGACTGTGCAGAACAAAGGGCAGATCGGGAATGAGCAGAGTAGACAGATCCTATAGCTAGAAACTGGAACGAAATGTCAAGGACTCGGACGCTAGGCACCCTAGTTCGGAGGCCAATACAGGTGCAATAGGGCCAATATGTAGAAATCAGGAGCAGATCTGAGAAGAAGACACAGAGAAGGGTCTGTCACCAGAAATTAGGGCAAAAAGTGTAGGACTTGGATGTCAGGCACCCTAGTCCTAGGGTTTTGTTTTGAATTTTGGTTTGACGATCCCTATCCCAAATCCTTTCGTCTTTCTGTTGCTATTTCGTGTCGAAAGCCTCCAATGCGATCTGCACACATAAAAGAGGGAAAATGGTTGTGCTGTATAGGGATTTTCCTCAGTCAAATCCCTTGTTGGTGTTCCCACCTCCACAACATCAATGATAGATGTGATAGAGAGCGCATGCTCGCGATGAGCAGAGGCAAAGCATATAGTAAAGACTGTAATAATGAAATAGAGTTACCATGAGCATGAAACCCTAGTTGAATGGATGTCACAATCTACAAGGAGTTGAAGGAGAAAAAAGAAGAAGCTTCCTCGCAGACTTGCAAGAGTTAGTACACAACAATAATATGCAGAAACAAAGATCTTGTAAAGAGAGAGAAAGAGATAGCTTGTTAGAGAGAATCATCATAGAGAGCATCTAGTCTAGTTATGTGTGTTCAAGACTTGTTTATATATGAATCCCAATTACTTTCTGAGGGCCCAATAGAGTTGAGGCTGACAAGGTGCATCACTTAAGTTATAAGGCCGACATTCAAATGTAACTTGTCGGGGCCAAATTGCCGGGACCCAATTGCTAGGCACCCTAGCCCTGGTGATTTGGGCTATCCAAATGTTAGATGTCAGGGGACTGAGCCTTGTTTCTCAGAAAAGTACTGAAAGTTGCATATTGTAAACAAAGGTGAACATACAAGCCAAAACGGGTGCCAAATGTAGTATGAACTTGTAAGAGGTATCAATTTTGTACATTACACCTGTAGACAAGGTTCCAAGGACCCCTGGAAACCCAAAAACCCGGGAAAGGGAAAAATGCAAAGGAAACCCCCCAAACTTGGATTTTTCTTGGGTTTTTTGATGATGTCAGCATATGAGAGGCATGTGGGAAGGCCAAGGAACAAATCCAGGGAAAATTTTAATGAATGTATAACTCATTGAAGGCGTCTCAGATTATATATCAGTGATGGGCTATACATGACAATTGCAATAGGAGGCACCAGACTTGGGATTTTTGCAAATTTTTGAGATGGGTGCCGACACAATCCATTCTTATAAACATGATGTTTCTTGTTCATTTAAACCAACATCAACACTCTTTTCTCTTTATCATAATAAATGTAGAGTAAAAATATTAAGAATATGAAATCTAAAACTCTTAGAGGAAATTTATAGGCCTTCAAACCCTATATTGGAGAACATGCGTCTTGTGTTGCACATTCTGGTCTCTATGTTGGACACTTATATTTGGAAGCCAATTGTAATGCCCCCTCCTGGAAATTGAACTAAGACTATCCCTTCCAAATCATTTGACTTCAAAATATGCTTCAATAAATTAAGAAATTTTATTTTATAGGAAAATAAATAAATAAAGGTTTGAAAGGGGCGCAGTTGTGAGCAGTCACTATAGGACAAAAAGTGAGCATACACTATTGGACAAAAAACAACTTTATCCTATAACCTCATACCTTTGTCTTAAGCACTAAAAGACAAAAGGATACCAAATAAAAAGAGATCACAAAAGTACAAGGCAGCGCTTACATTAATTAATGAATTATAATTAAGTTTATTTTCCAAGAGGCATATGCATGGGTTATGACTGTTGGAGAAAAAGGGGTATATGAAGGGTCATAACCATTGGAGATATAAGGCATATAAAGAAGATAAATCTAAGGAAAAATGATATGAATTTGAGGAAAAATGATATGAATTTGAGAAGAAATAATGACTTACTACAAGTGAATATTACAGCCAAAGAGGACAAAACTCCTCCAAGGTAAATTGAGAGATTTGTAATGTGTCGTACCTGTTTGTATTTTTTATTGATCTTTTTATGTGTTATTTTAATTTTTTAGAGGCGTTCTTATAGACTAGAAAGAAGATGCAGAAGGGGTTTTAGTTTTCCTACAGATGTGTGTTGTCGGAGCATACAATATATGGCATATACTGAAAACCCAAAAAAAGTACAATGAATTTGCATAAACAAACAATGACCCAGATCATCAAATCATCAAATATTAATTATCATTACATACCCATGTCAAGTTTTGCACTTTGATATTTAGGTTGTAGCCGGACCAGCAACTGAGTATGGCTGAAAACACATCAAATCACCCTGAATCGTAGAGTATACAATATAAATATATATAAGCTGATGTGAGACCCTAGAGGCCACAAGAAATGAGAAATATGATGTCAAATACAAAGAAATGTCTCCTCACAAACCCAACGTCCACCTATGCTGCTGTATGACCATGCTGGAAGTGTGGACGACAACAAATAATGCAAAAATCTCTTCTAAAATCCTTTGATATGTCTAACTGCTGAACACAAGGCTGGACGACCAAGGAACGATGAAGAAAGAGCAATGAAACATCACCAAACTGCCCTCACATGTGGTACGACCTGGCTGTAAGAAGTATGACCAGTGAATGCAACATATATCAGCTCCAAACCCTCAATAAAGTCAGCTCAAATCAGCTATTAAATCAGTCTTTCCAATCTGCATAAGAAAATCTTCATAAATCTGCAAATGATATAACCATGAAATCCTCAAAACCTCAAAACATCAATTCCAATGAAGCCCAAATGCGAATACTAGATGCATCTGCCAATATAATATTTGCTAATGGAGATTTTCATCCCCAAAAGCCAAGTTCAACACTATCTTGCAGAGGTTTTTGTCTCAGCAAGACAATACCAAACCCTAGAGCCAAGCTCCAAAACCCACACAGGGAATATCTCAATAAGAGAGAAAAATCAATAATCTAAGCATATCCAAATGAGAGCACTTTTCTCTCTTTTATAACTCTCCAAGAGGGGTGTTTCACTTTTTGAGGGAAATATTCTTTTAATTTTACTTTTAATATTTCCCAAGGTGAGCGCTCCTTAAAATGACTTAAGTGACTTTTAAATATTTCATTTTTTCATCACTTAACCAATAAAACCCAAAGTCCAATATTAAATAATAATATTAATTTACGGACTTTAAAACGAAGGCCCAAATGAACTCGGAATTCAGGGATCTATAGCTTGTCGGAAAGGTCTTGATGAGACAACTCCAACCCACTCTGAAAATCCCAATCCGACATCGAACCCGAACTTACTAAAAATAGTAACGGCCATAAGCAAACTGAGCCAACACAGAGGGTGCCAACTGGATCCACAAACCATCTGATAACTCTGAGCTCAATGCAACATCTGGGAGAGCCAACAACTGACTGCCAAGTCACCAAAACAGCGCCAAACCGACACAAAAAATAGCAGTGTTCTCCGAGGACCAAAGAGAACAAACCCATAAAAACCCAGAAAGATTGTTGACATGCAAGCAGTTACTATAAATAGTAAGTACAGACAAGTTGTCCGAAATCTCTCCGGAAAGTGTCAACCAGCTCCACTGGATCACCCGAACACCTTGGTGACATCGAAATACTCCTTTGATTATGCTGTCACCAACCCAGAAAGTCAGCTCTGATTGAGCTGCAAGAGAACTTGAAAATGGGGACATTACAGTCTGCCCTTCCCAAAGATTGCTTGCCCTCAAGCAATCTGCACCTGCATGCCAAAGCTGAACACCAGGATCCCAAATCATTCTGAAGAATGTCCAACACCATCTCCACTACATCCGCAGGGTAGAGATAAAACCATGCTCATCATCAATGTAGGCAGCTACCCCAATATATAACAATCTACCAAACATAGGAATCCTTGGATCACGAAGCCATAATGGAAGTCTGCCATACACATCACCCGTTGACTTCCACTGCGCTACTTTGATATAATCTTCACCATGTAGAGAGGTGAAGCAACACATCGGAATCCAATTGAACTGTCATGCCAAACCTGTCACCACCTGGATCCCAACACATCAGAACCTCACATCCAACTCTCATGAAGGGGTAAGTAAATCTCGAAGCGTCTGAACCACAACATCCCCTATCATCCCCTACCAATCTCCTATGGATCTACTGACTATCCAACATAGGTGCTGGAAGATATGAAACTGCTCCTCTCGAATCAAGGGAATAAAAGACTTTCCTCCATCACCCCTGTAAAAACTAAATATGCCATCATGCTTACTGACACTGCAACCTCTCTGAAGCCTTGTCTCCAATGAAAATTTTCGAGGCAAAGAAGTTGCAAACTCTCTATCTGATACATATCACCATGATGGTAATCTGATCTCTGACCCTGCAAATAATCCTTTGAATGTATCTGAGTTAGTCACCTGCAATCCCTAGTTCTATTTTTTGTAGATGGCAACCCTTCATCCCACAATGGATGATATAAATCCTGAGCCAATCCACACTTACGCATCATCAAGTCATCTGTGTGTGAACTAAAGGAGAAATGATGAGCACTCCTCACTATATAGTCAAAATAAAAAGCACTTGCCTGTGTCAACGGTTGATCGTCATAGTCATGGGGAACACATTCCTCATCACTCTCATCACTCGAATCAAATGATGGCTCATGTCTCTGATCCTGAATAGCTAATTGGGTAGATACTCTGGCAACCCTCTTTGCGTACCCAATAGCATACTCCCTATCATGAAACAATTGGAGATATTCTGATTTTACCTCCTCCAAAGCGCTCCTGATGAACTGTAAATCATGAATGTAAGTACCAGCTGAGACCCCATACCGTCTCTCCTCCAACTCTGCTGTCCAAAGAAGGTTTTCAACATTCCTATGAGTGCAATCTAGACGAGATAGGGTTGAATCAACCTTCTCTCTTGTAACCTTCAGCTAATCTCTCTAACCCTGTGGTCTAGTAAGCTGTCGATCACTATCAGCTGCATAGGATGCAATCTCTGATTTGCTTCCAAGAGGGGGAAACAAATCAACATGAGAATTGATTTCCCCACTGAATGATGCCCTGCATATCCCCTGTGAAAAAGATGGAGTAGTGTTGTGATCTGTCACACAACTCTCGGGGAAATCCACCAACTCCTCGCAAGAGCTATCAATAACTTGCTCTGCCATACCTGTCATGGGACTAACCTCAGAGACCCCTGATACAACATCTGGTTCTCTGCTACTCTCAACCACAACACCCATCCCATCTGTGTTACCTGCATTTGTAACTGTAATGGATGTAGCCACATCCACAAAGTACTCCTTACCACTATCCGTGGGTGTATGCTCATCACCAGTAACTGTCATAGAAATCGGAACTGTAACTACTGGAGATGAAGACTGTGCTAAACTCAACTCCACGGTAAGCTCATTCATCCGTAGCTCTGACTCTTGAAGGGCTGATTGAGTGCTCTTCAAAAAGTCTGTGGTGACCTTGAGCTCATGGGTGAGCTCATTAATCTCCTCTTCCTTCCCCCTTAGAGCATCATGATAAATACCATCGAGCATGAGAAGATGATCTCTATCTGATAACAACTGTAGGTAATTATTCTTCATTACTCCCACTACATTTCTGAGTGCCTGAAACTTGGCAAGGGAAAGTTCACTATCAAAGTGCTCATGTGTTTCTGGAGTCTTCCAACAACAATTTACCAACAACTGCTTAGCAACATCAAAGTGTTCTATGGCTGCAGCAATCATGCCTTCATTCACCTTCAATTGCCCTGATAAATGATTAGACCCCACTGACAAATTGTCTCCACCCAAATTTTCTGATTTGAAATCTGCACTATGGAAAGAGGCTGAATCATCATCACTCATCGATTGGTAAGCATCCTCATGTCTGCTATCAACTTCGCACACATCCTCATCAATTCTATTGCTGTTATGAATCTCTTGGGATGGCTCAACTGACATGCTAGAGGTTGCTGAATCACCAATATCAATGCACACCTCCCCTATCACAATAGATACATGCACATCCGTCAAACAATCCTTAGAATCATCTCTATTAGGCAACTCTTCAGTTCTACTCCCATCTTCCAAGGTCTGATAGACCAAATCAAACTCGTTGTGGCATGAATCCACAACACCTATTGCATCAATATCACCCGAAACTAGAGTGTCTGTATTGGGTGACTCCACACAACCATCATCGTCATGTGTAATAGCAGTATCCTCACGCTGATGCAAACAGATCAAACTGCTGTCACAAAAATCAGAATTGTTATGGCTTGTATCCTCCTGGTTTTCCTCGTGTTCAACACTCATATTTTGCGTGCCAACAGTAGAAGTATCTTCTACAACTTTTTCCTCTTGTGCCATAACTTTTAAATCACTACTACACTCAGGAGAATGACTGCTGTCATAAAAATCAGAATTGTTATCAGGGCTGATAACAACCTCTTGAGTGCTGAAATCCAAACCATCATCACTTTGTGAGTCCTTTTTATCCATGCATTGGTGGTTAGGCTCCCGAATTTCTTTGCAAGAGAAGCATAGGCCTTGTCTTCTCATTTGGTTCTTGCTCATTTTAGGAATCCTTGTAACCTGTAAACCACAAGCAATAGCTTCTTCTTCTGTCAACTGATCTTTAAGTTTCTCAATTTTCTGCTCAACCAAGGTCTTTGACAACTCATACGCTACAGGTGAAACAAGCTGTTCTTTTTCCCAAATGCTTAGCAAGTTAGATAATAACAACTTGGAGATATCATCATCTTCATCTAAAATTAGAGACAAGATATTTTGCATTGCTGCTTTAACTTCACTCATATGATATGTTCTGATCTTGTCCACGAAACAATGAAACATAATGAGAAGTACATCATCACACCCGAGGTCAATCAAAAAGACCCATGACCTGACCTGAGCCATAATTACTAACATCTCAACAATCTTCTTAAAAGATAAACTTTTGGTGTCACTTAGCCCATGAAAACTTTCAACGATTCGCTGTAACATCTTCATTAAGTCATTCTTGTAAGGTGCTTCAGGAGCTGTAATTCTCATAACCTCACTAATGCATGTGATAACCGCCAATCTTACCTTCTTGTTTGGATGCCTCAACAACTTGGGCTTACACAGCAAAGACTTTGAAGGAACCAAAGCCCTCCGCATTGACTCAGAACGTGTTTGAGGGATTCTAGATAAATGTTCCTCAATTTCTTCCAAGGTGCTGAGAAGTCTCTCATTTGTCCCTGGCCAATATTTCAGTTTCAATCCTGCATCAAAAAGTCTTTCACAAAGGTCACCTTTCACGAGAGATGCCATGATCTCACATTCCCTGTTCAAAACCTATCAACTGCCCAACTTTGAACATTCATGCAAGTGCTGATCACTCACATGCAAAGCTAAGCTACATGTTTCATATTTTCATTTGCATGTCTCATATTTTCATCTGCATGTCTGAACCTGACCTCACAGGATGGCAAGATCTTTAGCTTTAATACCACTGTAATGTGCCATACCTGTTTGTATTTTTTATTGATCTTTTTATGTGTTATTTTAATTTTTTAGAGGTGTTCTTATAGACTAGATAGAAGATGCAGAAGGGGTTTTAGTTTTCCTGCAGATGTGTGTTGTCGGAGCATACAATATATGGCATATACTGAAAACCAGAAAAAGTACAATGAATTTGCATAAACAAACAATGACCCAGATTATCAAATCATCAAAATATTAATTATCATTACATACCCATGTCAAGTTTTGCACTTTGATATTAGGCTATAGCCAAACCAGCAGTTGGGTATGGCTAGAAACACATCAAATCACCCCGAATCGCAGAGAGTATACTAAATATATGTCAGCTGATATGAGACCCTAGAGGCCACAAGAAAGTAGAAATATGATGTCAAATACAAAGAAATGTCTCCTCACAAACCCAACGTCCATCTATGCTGCTGTACGACTATGCTGGAAGTGTGGACAACAACAAATAATGCAGAAATCTCTTCTAAAATACTCTGATATGTCTAACTGCTGCACACAAGGTTGGACGACCAAGGAACGATGAAGAAAGAGCAATGAAACATCACCAAACTGCCCTCACATGTGGTACGATCTGGCTGTAAGAAGTACGGCTAGCAAATGCAACATATATCAGCTCCAAACCCTCAATAAAGTCATCTCAAATCAGCTATTAAATCAGTCTTTCCAATCTACATAAGAAAATCTTCATAAATTTGCAAATGATATAACCATGAAATCCTCAAAACCTCAAAACATCAATTCCAATGAAGCCCAAATGCGAATACTGGATGCATCCACCAAAATATTATTTGCTAATGGAGGTTTTCTTCCCTAGAAGCCAAGTTCAACACTATCTTGCAGAGGTTTTCGTCTCAGCAAGACAATGCCAAACCCTAGAGCCAAGCTCCAAAATCCACACAGGGAATATCTTAATAAGAGAGAAAAATTAATAATCCAAGCATATCCAAATGAGAGCACTTTTCCCTCTTTTATAACTCTCCAAGAGGGGTGTTTCACTTTTTGAGGGAAATATTATTTTAATTTTACTTTTAATATTTCCCAAGGTGAGTGTTCCATAAAATGACTTAAGTGACTTTTAAATATTTAATTTTTTCATCACTTAACCAATAAAACCCAAAGTCCAATATTAAATAATAATATTAATTTACGGACTTTAAAATGGAGGCCCAAATGAACTTGGAATTCAGGGATCTATAGCTTGCCGGAAAGGTCCCGACGAGACAAATCCAACCCCACTTTAAAAATCTTGATCCGACACCGAACCCGGACTTACTAAAAATAGTAACAGCCATAAGCAAACTGAGCCAACACAGAGGGTGCCAATTGGATCCACAAACCATCTGATAACTCTGAGCTCAATGCAACATTTGGGAGAGCCAACAACTGACTACCAAGTCACCAAAACAGCATCAAACTGACACTTACTAAAAATAGCAGTGTTCTTTGAGGACCAAAGAGAACAAACCCAAAAAAACCCAGAAAAATTGTCGACATGCAAGCACTAGTAAGTACAGACAAGTCCGAAATGTAATATCCCTTGCTCAAACTGACTTCTTGTAATTGATTTTTGGTTCAAGGAATATCGTCAAACACTTTGCAAACAAAGTATGTTCTTGTTGTTTTTGTATTTCAGTTTGCTTTGCTTAATGAAATTGGAACATAAGATGATGCAAATGCCTTGAAATAAATGCTAGATGATTAAACTACAAGTATAGCATGAAATGCAAGTGTTTTTGTATTTTTCCAAAAGTAATAGATGACTTGTGCAAGTATAAATCAACACCTACAGCCAATTGACATTTTGTCAAACAGTTGGCATGCATACTATAATGCTATCAAAATGATCATTACATTTAATAGATGACTCCTAACTTATTACTCCTTATTATAATGCAATCCTCAGGTACAATGCTAGCATGAATTCGGCAAGACTCTTGGCTTTGCAACTCCTAAAGTTTGAGTATTATAAATCTGATATAAAATGTGCATCTACAGCGACCTTATGACAGCCACCATTACAATGCCAAATGATCAATTTAAATGATGTAAATTTAATGTAGAACCTGATATACAAATCGCCCTTGAGTTGAGAAGTTGTGGTAGCCAAAATCCAATGCATATACTCATCAACATGCACCAATTTATTGTAGCGAATCACTGTTCACGGCACTGTATCGCAGCACTGTTCACGTCATTGTTCATGGCACTATTCACGACACTGTAGCAGCCAACAAAAAAACTTCTAATCTGCAAATTAATACCTCCAACCCCTTGGTTAATACTTCAGATTTAAGTACAAATGAAAGGACTAAAGTATCCCTTCCAATTTGCAACCCTTCGGAGGATATTTCACCACCTCAGTTATGTTAATCTATGGGAGTTTTCGTTCCCAAAGACCAAATATGCAGAAACGCTTGGCTCCACAAAACTCATCAAATGCAAATGACAACAATCGGATCCCTGGAAGCTTGCCTTGCCCCTTCCTTTATACTTTTTTTAATCCCACTTCAAGAGGCTTCTAGAAAAATCTTATTATTTTATTTTAGTGACTTTAATGATATAATGTGTATTTTAAGTCACTATATTAAATTGATTAAATATAAGGTTACCTTTTGATTTAAAATTAAGTAATAACCTTATAAAATAATTAATTTAATAATATCTCCCTTATTTCGTCAATTAGCGTTTGGGAGATAAAGGCTAAATTACTCATCATGAAAATCACCTAGGAAGGGGACATTACACGAAATCTCTTTGGAAAGTCTCAACTAGCTCCACTAGATCACCCGAACACCCTAGTGACATCGAAATACTCCTCTGATTATGCTGTCACCAACCCAGAAAGTTAGCTCTGACTGAGCTGCAAGAGAACTCGAAAATGGGGACATTACAAGATTGAAGGACGAAACCCCTTAACTTCTCTTAGCAAGTTGGTGGACGAAAACCCCTAACTTGGGTGGATATTAGGGACAATCATTCAAGGAGAATAGCTGCATATTGGAAGGAAAATTATAGCAAAAAATCAAGATAAGTTCTATTTTCAGAATTATTGTATAAGTTATAAATCTGAATATTATAATAAAATTCATAATTTTGATAAAGTGATATTTATAAATATAATGCAATTATCATTTTGAGTTAGGATTATTGTTTTAAGGCAAAAATAAGAAATAATCTAGAAAGGAAATTACAATTGGTATCAGAGCTTTGATCTTGCCAACTTGCGGGGTAAAGCTAAAATGTTGGATGCATTCTAGTAAGAGAAATTTGAAGGACGACAAAGGGAAGAAGACATGGATCTTATACAAGAATTATTGTACAAACTTGAGGCCCCTAAAATTATTAACCATTATCAAAGTTTGTCAAATCATGCAAAAGCTTGTGTTCCCTTTGATGAGTACTTGGAGGCACTCGAGTACCAATGTCCCAGCAAAAGAGGTCTATATGAATACATAAGAAAATTGGCTAGGAGCAAGATCCAAAAGAATCATTAATGACAGTAAAAGAGAAGTTAGAATCAAAATCACAAGGAGAGGCTATGGAAATAATAAAAAAAACAAGAGGAACCTAAGAAGGAAGTCGAAGATAAAAATTCTTTGGTAGGGAAAGATATTTTATTGGTTTCTAATGATGGCATGCATCACCGAAATTTCATTGAAGGTATGACAAAAGGAGTTCCACTTGATGGATGGGAAGAATTCAAGTTGAAAGAAGATGCCTCAAATCATGCTCTATCGTCCGAACTACAAAATAGTGAGCCATTGATGGATATACAAAGTAGCAGGAAGAATGAATATGCATTTGAGAAGAACACTTTGGTTAGCCATAATACGGGGATGTTAAGTCACAACAATGATGTTGAGGATATATCAACAAATTCACTTTTTGCAAAAGAGGATGTCCATACTTTAGCTAGTGAGAAGGATCGTTCCATTTTTGAAATTCATAGTGTTCATTTTGAAGAACAATGGACGCATTCACCAAGTTGTCATCTCACCACACTTGAAGGTAAAATGGATATAGTCACCTCAGGGAATTTGATGCTAAAAGAAGTGAGAGATACGACTTGCAATAAAGGACATCTAGATCCCTTTACTCAAATACGGAGTTGTCTTTGCACTAAGGAGTGGGATCCTGGTATTCACGACCCTTCTGCAATTCATCATAGCAAAGGATGCAACATTTTGCTGTTGTCTTGGATGTCAGCAGTAACAATCAAGAGTTTGTATTCCTTGCCTAGGATCTTTGGTAAAAATAAAATGAGAGAGTAGAAGATCATGACAAGGTATGATCTCATTCAATGTGATCAAGCCAATCTTTCTTGTTCCTTTTCGAGGCCAAAATCTATTGAGGTGAATACATATGCTCTTGCTAATATATGTGTTTCCCAATGACAATTGAAAGATACACATAATGCTAGATATATGGATAAGCAGAATTTTTATCACACTTGGGTTAAGCAGAGTATATTATTCCATAACATACATCAACCTAAGAGAGGATGGTGTGTGAGAATGGATTTTTGTAAGCAAGGAGTAACTTGTGAAAGCTCTCTAGCTACTATGGGAAAAGGCAATGATACAGAATTTCCCATCTTATTATGGTATTCATTGGATAGAACCTTTGTAACCTCACCTCACAGAACTCACACTAGTAAGCTCATAAAGAAGAGGGGAATTATTTTATTGAATTATAATAAGAAGAGCGTATTCCTACCACCTATATGTGAAAGGACTCTATTGCAGAGTAAAGATCCTTTTGTTATCATTGGTAATGGAGAAGAAGAAATTGTCTTCACCACTATTCCAAGACAGCTATTACCAGCTATAGTACATAACTATTATGCTCCTATATTTTACATTTTAGATAAGTGGGGAGGAAGGCAAGCATTGGCAGAAAAGATCACATGGGTTCTTACACAGAAGAGTCATACACAAAAGAGTCAACCAATAGTTGATCTGTAATTCACCTACAAGGTTGTTTGGGCTAATAAAAATCAAATGGAAGCCATACTTCACACTAATCTAATCATAATCAAATAACGTCACGAGGTTGAAATGGAAGGCATAGAGACACCAAGAGGAATCAGGGAAAGTGAATCAAATTTTCTCATACAAAGAAAAAAAACTATGAAAAGCACCATCGCAGCTCTACAGAATGAGCTTATTCGCATAAGAGTATTGAGTGAGAACCATAAGAAGTTATGTATTCAAGAAAAAGATGAGTTGGAAAATAAGGTGAAGGAACACAACGATGTGATTAAGGAATTTGTAAATCCCTTACCCAGATTTTAACTCAATCTTGCATTTTTTCTGATTTTTGCTATGTTAGCATTTCGTCAAACACTTTGCATACAATATGTTATTAAGTATTTTCTGAATGCAAATGTTTAGAACAGTTGCAACTATAATTCTAGATCATACAACTATCATAAATTCATCACAATGTTCAAAGATCTCATAAAGACATTCTGTCAAAACAGTTGGCAAACACGTAATAAATATGAAATTAACTGATACAGATGGCATACTGACCAATTTGCTGATTGTCCACAATTCTTTGATACAAATGGAGTAATTTGTTGCTCACATAAATTAGCTTCTGATATGAGTATAAATCTGAAAACTAACTTCTTGCTGACTGTATGTGTCATGTCCCCGTTTCCGGCTTGATCATCAAGTAAAGAATGGATTAGCCTATTGATCATTCCCGGAGGCTAATTCAGAATGATAAGGGAATGAAGTGGTTTTTGACTAAATCAATTCTATTGTTTTGCAGGATCCAAGTCAGAAACTTAAAGTTTGGCTAAGTCTGAGAGCCATTTCATCTGTTCAAGTTGTCAGGGCATGAGGCAAGGAGTGGCGCTATCTGTGGAGATGATATTAGCAACTTTTGAAACATCATACACTTCAAAATTCACAGGAAATTGGCTAAGTCTAGCTAGGCGCATTTTCCTTGCCAAATCCTCCCAAATGTGCGCCTAGTGATAGCTACTCCGATATGCGCCTAAATGGAGAAGTGGTCTTTAAATCTTTCATTCAATCAAGGCGCTCACTGGAATAGTGTTCTAACTCACCTTGATGACTTCAAATGTAAGCATTTGCAGGGGAGATGATTATCTCAAGTTTAGGCGCAAATCCCTCCTTGTGCAAGCCTAAAGGTGCGCCTAACCTAGGAGTTGCTTCCAATCCACTTGGATTAGAGGTATTTATGAAAGATGAGATGAGATTTTGACTTAAGGGAGTAAAGTCATCTTAGGCGCCAAGTTGTGGTCAAACAACATTGACTGAGCGCCTAGGTATTTCATGGCGCCTAAACAAGACTCCAGTGGGTGAATGATACTCAAGCTCCTCAAGAAACCAGGGCGCTTGCTAAGACAAGTGGTTTATTGCATTGCAAAGACTTCAAGTATGAGCGCTCTCAAGGAAGAATTGGGCAATTTAAGACTGGGCGCCAAACCTACATCATTTCATCTCAAAAATGTGCCTCATGGATAAAATGGACTTCAAACCCTCCAAGTCATTTAGGCACTAAAAGGCAGGATGTTCTGGACTTACCTCAATACCTCCGGAAGTGAACACTTGCATGGAAATGAGCCTTTCAAGGGAGGGCGCCAATTCACCTGGTTGCAGACATCAAGATGCGCCTAAGAAACTTGTTCCAAAAAGTGCGCCTAAGTATGGAAAGATCTTTCAATCCACTCAAAATGCAAGGCGCTTGGCAGAAGTTGGTGTTGTTGACTTAGATATGGCTAGAGATGAAGGTTTTAGCAAGGGATGTCTACATCCTTCCCTAGGCGCCAATTTGCACTCTTTCCTACCTTAGAAATGTGCCCTAGTCAAGAAATCAATTGGGGATCATTTCCAACCTCCCAATTGCGCCCTCCTATGGAAAGCTCCTGTGCGCTTAGAAGAATGAGTTTGGGATATCATCTTGGAAAAGGTCTAGAAACTCTTCAAAGATGTTAGGCGCAATCCCATGGCACTGGAGCTCAGTTTTGGCGCCTTCAAAGAAGAACACATTAAGGAACTTGTGAGGTAAGACGCTTGTAAAGGGAAACATCTTGGAACATCTTCTAGGTGTTGAAATGGTAAGAAACAACAATTGAGTTTAGGCGCACCCATCAGCTTGAATAGCCTAGCTCTGGCGCCTAACAAAGGATCTTGTAAATTTGCACTTAAGTCTCTATCTTTGAAGGAGAAGGTATTCGAAGGACTTCATCCTGCTAGGCGCATTTCTTGGCATTCACTACCTTCAATTGGCTAGGCGCAACTTCATGAAGAGACCACCTCCACTTGGCGCCCAAGTCAGAAGAACCCTGAATCTGTGCCTAAGTGTTTCTAGAAGTAGGTAAGGTTGTTACAACTACCTGAATGCCCATTGGTCAGAAGGATAGCATTTGGGATCCGTGTCGAGGACTCTGGATAAGATCGCCAACTCAGAATGAGTCATTAGATGAAATATTCCCTTGGATATGCTTCTTGGGAAATGTGCCTTGGTTCCTCTTTCAGCATTGAAAAACGTGCCTTCATTTGCCTTTGGAAGGCCTATAAAAGGAGGAGCTCTCTCATTCATTTGGTATCTATGCATTTGACAAAATTCTCTCTGCAAAGCTGTTGAGCTTGTAATCTTGAGGCCTGCGAGTTTCAAGTGTTGGGGTGATGCTCCCTTGTTGTATTGTGAGGTGTTGACATTTAGTTGACATCGTTGAGTTTGATTAAGTTGATCTAGTGTGCAAGGCATTGTAATCATCAAGGCTCCAAGGCCTGCTTTTGTAATTCCATTTGAATAAAGTGTAACTTCATGCCATTGAAAGCATTATCCATGTAATAAGACATTGTGAGTTGATTGAATCAAGTAATAAAACAAGTATCCAGCTTAAGGTTGATTCATTCAAATAGTTATCTTTGATGTATATCTTTGTGTTGTTGAAATAGTTGATGAGTTGATAGCAAGTAAAATTGTCTAAGTAAGGAAAAATTTTGGTAGAATTAGTTGGGTATCTTACAGTATGTTGTTTCAAAATTGATTATGGTCTGCTGTATACAAATTGAAAATATATCTGACCTTTACTGGAGCTGAGTGCTGAGTACAAACAGTTATAAATATCAGTCCCAAATAATGGAGTGCTGAAATCAGAATTGAACAAGGCTGAGTTCAAGTATCAAATCTTCTAATGATGTAGCAATGAATTGACTCCACCCAACTCAAAATCTACCTTTTAATTGATACGCCTCTTTCAAATTTGCATTGATCCCCTTATAATATTAAATCAGCCTCTTTTTAACATATAAAAATTTCCTCCTAAACATGGGCGGCAGGTATGGGAAACTCTACAAATATAATGAATATTTAATATAGGAATTGCCTCCCTTATTTCCCACGTGCCATATACTTCAGACTCTATGAAATCCTTTTAAAAAGTGGTGGCTAAAAATTAGTCTTCAAAGAATATATTAAACTCCTTTTTATGCTCCACGATTCCCTACTTCCTTGAGGTGAGAGTGGAATGAGGGTCCCACAATAATATTAGACTTTCTTCAAAGGTAATGCGACTTGCTTTAGAGGATACAGACCTTCTTATGTGCTGCTGCAGATCCTTTCATAGGTTGCGCCAGCTTATTTATTATGTTGCGGCTGATGTAAATACTCTGGCAAGGCAGCACTAGCCTTAGTCAAGGCTTTAAGAGCCTCAATATGCAAGTTGACTCCTCTTTATGAGTGTACGGCTGGAAACTATGGGGTCTCGAACCCTCACCAAAATAAATATTCAAGATTTATTTGTTAATATTATCACCTCACACATTGCACTGTATTAATTTGATTTATATTTCAAATGCACACACAACACTTCACAAATTTATTATTTGCCTAGAAATCACAATAAATTTGGCAATGAAACCTCCTATAGCAAATATGCAAAAAGGTATAACCTTCCGCACAAATCCTTCAACCTGCACTGTAATGTCTCTTTTAAAAGATTATTATAAGTTATTAAATGCCTCCATTTACAAAATACTCATTATAGAACTTATACTCTTTTAAAAGTATATTTTTATACTGCCTTTAGTGGAGCGTTGGTCTTGGTGGGGCCTTCCTTGAGTGGATGCTTATTTTAGAGATGATGAGTGGAGCGCTCAGATGTGAGCATTTACTGATTTTTCTTTATTTGCCTTGAGCGTGGGGGTGATGGGGAAAATGAGATAAATAGAACCATTCGCTCATTGGGAGCTCTTCATGCAGATTTGTCTCTTCTTCTTGGTGATAAACGCCCTTGCTGTTTAGCACAGGTCTTTGGAGAGGCTGTTTAGTCTCAGAAACCTTCAGTTTCGGGTGTGAAAGATCATCCCTAGCTGGGGAAACTAGTGATTTCACTCAGAAATCACACTGAAGCATAATGGAGTGTTCTTTCAGTTGTATGGTTTGGTTTGAATTTGATGTGTCTTGATGCTTTCAGACTTGGTTTGGATTGGACAGTTTTTTTGGTGTGTTTTATGCATATATGTTGAAGATTTCATCCTCCCTTTATTGCAATATCATTCTAATGGCTAGCAAGGAATTACAGAGGAATTTAAAGAGACTTTTATGCTGAAAGGAAAAGTTCTGCTGAAGCCGTACATTTCCAGCCGTACGGGTTCCCACGTGAGAGTGGGAAAATGGTATTTTCACTTAATATTGTTACTCACTGTCCCTTAAATGCTTAATGGTATGCAAGTCATAAAATAATCATTTAATTTCAAAGTAACAAGGAGGTAGAAGGTTTGGAGAGGCCGTACTGCCGTACACTGCCATAAGGGACGTGGTTACTATTGGAATGAATTGCTTATCTTCTGGGTGGTGTTTATTGCTTAAAGTGGGCGCCTAGGATAGGACTGGCCATGGCAGGCTATTCTAGAAGGGAATCTTCAGGTTTGAATGAATTCTGAGCAATTTAGTGTGTGACAGGGCTGCCGTACCAGTTTGCTAGCAAACTGTGATTTCTGGGTTTCATCAACCATTCTGTGTCTCCTTCAAACAGCTCTGTAATATCTTTATTCCTGCAACAATATAGTTTCCTGGGATCATATATGCCAAGGTATGGATTGATCTTCCATTTTCCTATGATGATATGAAACTCTACAGGAATGATATTTTGCAACAAATCAGACTTGTCAAGTTATTATAGCCATCTGATATATAAGACAGCAGCAGATTCTGAGCATAGTATGTCATTATTATGTATGAAGTATGAACATTCTAAAGAGGTCAGAATCGTTGGTATTTCATTTCTGTATGTTCCTGATTTATATCAGCATAATCTCTGTTGATATGTATTGATTTCACATGCTAATATGAGGCTGCAAACTATTTGTCATAATGTTCTTATATGATACTTGTCTATATTAATGAGTTTGCTTATGTAATATCTACTTCAATTCTTTTAACATAGTTAACAAACTCAGAAAGCACAGATAAGTAGCAGCATGCCAAATGTTTGACGAAATGTCAAACCAATAGGAATCAAAAGTTCAGGGCAAACTAGGGTGATCATTGCATGCACACCTGGAAATCTCCACAAAAAACTCCCCAAACACTATAGAATAAAATTTGACACAAATCATTAACACCCATATATGAACTCTGAAATGAATTCACCTCAATACCTTCGAACCAGCTGTTCAAAGTTTTTCCCACAATGGAAAATATCAAAGAGAAATAATTAGATGCATGCTCAAACCCTTTTTAAAACATCCCTTGGCTTCTTCTAGAATCCTCTTTTTTAGCCGACATTGAAAAGCTCTTTATTATTTTTCCACAAAAGTAATTTTTTAATTTTCTTTTTTGACTTAAAGTTACTTTTTAAATAAAATAATTAAATAAATATAAGTTGCTTTTAAAATAATTCAAGACAACTTATTTTATTTATTTAATTAATAATTTTATTTACTTGCTAGCAAAAAGGGATATTACAAATCCTCCCCACTCAAAGATTGCTTGCCCTCAAGCAGTCGCAACTCAAACAATTCCTACATAAAATTATTGAGATTCCAAGATCCCAAATCAATCTGAAGAATGTAATGTTCCCATTTTCAATCTAGTCATCCTGAAGCCACTTATCCTCATTCCAAATCTTTAGAGTAGATATTTAATTATCAATTTTGGTAATTGGAGGAAAATTGATAATTAATTAGGTTGTTTATATTTTTGGTGCACTTAAGTTATAATGTTATATTTTATAAAGTGACTTAAGTGTGGGATGAGGACATATTTATATTTTTCTCCTAGACTTATTAAAGTGAGCATCACTTTGGAATAGGAGAACTTTATAAGTTGAGGAAAAAAGATTATATTTTCAAGAAAGTGGAGTTTGTAACTCCCAGATGCCTTTATATGCCGATGGAGAGCTCATTTGGAGGGCATGCTGAGAATTTGTATTGTTACTTTGTTGGATTGAACCTGCGTGTTCTTCCATTTTTCTACCTTCTTGTGGACGAAAACCCACTCGAAGAAGATCAGTTTCGGTAGTGCGATATCTAACCTACTGGTAATGGTGGTTTCTACTTCAAGGAATCACATGGAGCTGAATGAAGTTATGTATTTTCTATGAAGTTTTGGGTTGTGATTCAGATTGAATGAATTATAATAAGACTTAGATGCATTTTTGGTGTTGTTATTGGATTTTTTTCTTGTATTGGTGTTTGATCCATAACTGGCCGTACACCTCCATGGCCATACCAGCAAAGTGGATGATCTGAATATTGGAATGGGTGATGATGTGATATGATTTGTTATTGATTAGAATGTGTGTTTTTTGGATTGTCTTCTCTTATCTAAGTAATTTTATTTACCATGTGCCGATCTGAAGATTATGTGATGTTGCTGTACAATATGTTGTCCGTACATGCTCCTGATACGAATTGATCTTGGATTCTTAATATCATCTTTTTGAGCAGTTTCATTTATGTATTTCTATTTGTCTTGGATGGGTGACTCTAGTAAAGTAAACTTGTGGGAGTTTTGAGCTTCATTTGGAGAGTTGCATACTGTCCGTACTGCCATTGTCTGTACATGCATATGGTGGATCGACTGAACTCATAAATTATTGTGGAGTCTATTGTATCCATTGTTATTTGTAAACTATTTGTTGTGATTTGGCAATCATATTGATAATGTTCTGTAGTGATTTTAATGAAATTTGGAGATGCTATAAAATCTTCCGTACTTCAATGACGTACAGGTAGAAAATTGGTCAATGGAGATCAGAATTTAAGTGTTGAATATTAGCATTCTTTTATGATTAAGGATTGTTTGCAATGTTTAGGCGACCATGTTGATGGATTTTGTGCAGTGTTTGAGGGAGTTTAAACCATGTTGTAAGGTATCTGTACATATGGGAGCCGTACGCTACAGTTAGGAATCAGAGACTTTATTTATATTTTGTTATGACTCTTGATTATTGTCAATTGTTGTGGCTTTAAAACTGTTTTGGAGACTTATAGTAAATGCTATGTTAAGAGGGAGTAACTACTGCTGTGACTTATGTGATTTATGTCAGCCTGGGGCAGCCGTACCATGAAGGGGAAGTCTGAAAAAATAATGGTCTGATCTACAGTAGAGTCTTGATCAGAATATCATCTTTGAATTGGGCTTTCAACATTGATAGTAGTTGATTGTCATTGATGTCAAAAAGGTGTTGTGTTGATGATTCAGATACATCATGGCAGGAATCGTCAGGTAATGGTGTCAGTTCATCTTTATAAGTTTGGAATTAAGTTGCTATGATGTCTTGGGAGGTTGTCTTACGTTCATCAAAGGTTTGTATTTAATTATAGGGAGCTTGAATTCGGAAGGGAGCACAAATATTTATTTGAAGACCCATATTTAATATTATAAAGGAGAAATTATTTTTCAAAGAGGAGTTTGCCATCAAATGTCTTTGAAATTTAATACATATTTAAAAGGGGGGAGCAAGTAATTTAAGAAAAGCATTCATTTGCTTTTATCAAATAGTTAATAATTCTAAAGGAGGAAAGATTTTTAAGTTTTTGAAAAAGCATGGTATGGATTTATGAGTGAAAAGCTTTATTCATTAAAAAGGCTTCTATAAATTAGAAAAGGCATCGAATTTTTAAGGAGCATGGTATATATTTCAAGGAGGGAGCCCAATTAAATTAAATTTGAAGACCATGCTTTGAAAAACATTTTTCAAAGATTCCTTAATTTATTTAAAATTTCTTTTTAAGGAGAGCACCTCTTGTGGAAAGAATTGAAGTATTTTTGTGGCATTAAAATATGCTTTAAGAAAGAAATTTTAAAAGCATTAAAAATGCTCTATAAAAATGAAGAGATAGTTTCATGTTTAAATGGGGAATATGCATATATATTTAAATGGAGAAAAGCATCATTTTAAATGGATGGTGATGAAGTTAGAAACTTTTTATTTCTTGGAGGATAAGGAGATTTTTTTTAGTGCTTTTAAATAAGGCAATTTCCTTGTGGAGATTTTTCATGACAAAAAGGCTAAAACAGATTTTTTTCCTTTTTAAAGTGCAAAGAAGTCCAAGAGTGCTTGAAGATAGAATTTTTTATTAAAAGATGATTTTGTTTTTTTGCTTTTCTCAAATTGAAAGAGAATGATTTTTTTAAGAGGATAAAGATATTGAAGATTGATTTTTGAGGAGATTTTTTTTAAGGCAAATATTTATGGAGAATTGAAGATATATTTTTGAAGAATAGATTTCCTACAGGGAATGAAGAAAAATGAAGACATTTTTTATGGTGGACATTATTTATTTTCTTTTGCAAGAAGATGTATAAATATTTGCAAAGGGAAATTGAATTGCTTTTTATTTATGCTCAGAATATGAAGAGTCTTGTTGAAAAGAAAATGAAGGATTTGAAGAAGATGAAAAAGATTTTTGTCAGAGAGAAGATGAAAAGATTGAAAAGTCTTTGAAGTAATTATGCACAGATTAATATGAAGATTTTTATTCTTGCAGGAAAATAGTTTTTGCAGATTGAAGAATACAAAAAGAATATTCAAGATGATGAAAAGTTATATAGAGAAAATATGAAATTGATTTTATTTTATAGAGATGTAATTTGTTGGTTCAGGATTTCTTGCAGGTGGATATGAAGAGGATACAAATAAAGGAGTTTTTATTTTCTCCTACATGACACTGATTGAAATATGAAAGGTCATAAAAGATGAATTTGATTTTGTAGAGAAGAGGAACATCAAGAGTCTTTTCATTAACAATAATTTTTCAGGTGCATTGATGCAACTTTATAAATAGACAAAGATGAAACATACAGAGTATGCAGTGTTGTTGTGTGGATCAGCATTCCAGGTTGAATATATTTTGAATATCCTCTTGAAGAGAAAGTTCAGATGATGAGAGAAGTATGGTCATATGACAGACACATGTGAAAGAAGAAATGATTTGTATCGAAACAGAGAATCCCTCTGAGTTCTTGATTTTGAGTATATGTTAGGGGTTGGTGCTCCTTGAAGTTGGTGCTTCTAAATGAATTAGGGGTTGGTGCTCCTTGAAGTTGGTGCTTGTAAACATTGTAACCAGTGAGGTTTTTACTTAAGCCAGTGAGGCATTTTGAGTGGTTTTTCTACCCCTGGAGGGTTTTCCACTTTGTAATTTTCTTGTGTCATAATCTCATGTCTTGATGTCTTCCATAGCTTCATTTACCGAATATGATTTATGTGATTAATCATTTGTTGATTAATTGTTCAAGCAAATAGTAGTTTAATTCTGATAAATCATATTTGTCAATTTTGGAAAATTGTAAAAATAATACAACACTGATTCACCCCCCCTCTCAGTGTTGTCCTGGACTCCTACAAACATAACATTATTTGTGAGTTGTAGGGATCATTATATGAAGTTATAATAGGTTCTGGGCAGTCACACATTCAGGGAAGAGTTCTGATTTGTGAAGTACTGTTGATCAGCAAGTATATATATATCTGTTTAGTATGAGCAGTCCTTGAGTGGTCTTGGATCAACCATGAAGTGCAGAGTAAAGCCTCAAACCCCTAAATCTCATGTTACCAAATCAAACTCTAATTCTCTATAGCTTTGAAATACCATTGCAAATTGTATATTGTAATTGAATTGTTTGTGCAACTCACTAAAGTACCCCTGGATGGTATATCGCCAGTGTGGAGAAAAGAACCTTACTTGATTGTTCTCACCCACTGAATAAGTGGATGGTTTGTAATCTTTTCATTGTTGTTTTTCATACCCACTAGAAAGTGGTGAACTCCCACGATAAGTGGATGCCCGCTGCAATGGATGAATTGTAGTTTCTTGTTGCATAGTTGTTCATTGTAAGCCAATCACTGTATGCTCTCACCTTGCCCATCCTGGGATCTGGGTGATCAGAAAGTGTGATGCAATTAGTTGGTTATGCATTGATGCTAACACTGTCATATAACTGTTCATGATTTTTTTGAAAAAATTGCGAGTAGTATTGTACTAGCCTGTTGGGTAACTAATCTTGGGTAACAGAGCTCTCAGTTATCCTGCTAGCCTATTGGGTAACTAATCTTGGGTATCAGAGCTCTTAGTTATCCTGCTAGCCTGTTGGGTAACTAATCTTGTTGCAGTTTGTCAAAGCCAGATCAACTTTTAAGTTGGGCAACATGGTTTTTGTTAGTGAGCCATTAAAAGCTTTGATGAAATCACTGGAGCAAAACCAGTTTTCCCTTGAAGAGGGATTTGAAAGATGATGCAAAGAACAGGAAGTCATCTCAGATTTTCGAGAGAAGCTGAAGATTGTTGGTAAGAAGCTTGAACATTTACCTCGGGCTAAAGAAGTTCTTCTTAGCATCTTGGACGAAGCCTAGGGTTGCCTATGTAAGGTTGGTCAATCACCTTCTCAGGGAATGTGTAAAGCTCTGGCTCCACTAGTGTGCTCGTTGATCAAGCCAGAGTTGATAAGACATCAGGAAGAGGAGATAAGGCTTGCAGCTGGCACTTGCATTAGTGAAGTTGCAAGGATTTCAGCTCCTAAGGCACCCTATGACGATGACACTATGAAGGTCATTTTGCAGCTGATGGTGAAGAGTTTCCAAGGGTTGCATGATGTAAAAAGTCCTACCTTTGATCAAAGGGTGAAAATCTTGGAGATTATGGCAAAGGTTAAGTTAGGTTATTTGTTGATTGATTTCAGGTGCAATAATTTGATCCTCTAGATGTTTGAATACTTCATTTCTGGAATCAGGAAATGTCATTCAGATAAGGTGAAAAATAGTATGCTCAGCATCATGTTCCTGATTTTAGATGAAGGTGATGAGGTTTTCCCACAATTGCAATTAGATTTGTTGATCATTCGGAGGAAGGAACAACATGTATCCTCTACAGCATATGATTTCACATCAAAACTAATGGAACTGAAGATTGAGAAGTTCAAGAATCAGCTGACTGCAAAAGAGTTAATCTCTTTTGGTATACAAGCTCCTCATTCTCGGCAAGTGGATAGCACGTCATCATCCAATAAATCAACTGAGTTGGATGATGAGTTCAATGAACAAACGGAGCCCTTCAAAGTTATGACACCTAATGAGGACATTAATGATATTTTCTCAAGTGGAATTAGTGCTGTCCCAATTCTAAATCATAATGAATGTATGATTGATAATGAAGGAGAAAACAATTGCTTGACTCAGGAACAACTTGATGAGTCTTCATGTGGAGTAACATATGTTTATAAAGCTGAAATTCCTATGGCAAGCATAGAGGAAGTGTGTTGGAGTTTTCTTGATGAAGTCAAGAAAGACCTAAAAACTGAAAGAATGGACTTTGCAAGTCCTAAATTTGATGAGGAGCTTAATGACTATGAGGATGTCAATTCTCTAGGAGCAGAAATAAAAATGATTGATGGGATGTTAGAAGGAAGAATATCAAGTGAACCTAAGATTGTTGTAGCTGAGTGTCTTGAAGAAGAATAGGTTAATGTTTTGGGTAGCAATGGTATGGATTCTTTGGGTGATCATATTGCTTCTTCACCTACACATGATGAAAAATCAGACTATGGCAGCCACAGACAGTTGGAACAAAAGCCCTTAGTTTGGGAAGTCTTGCAAGATCAAATGGTGGTGAAGGAAGATAGAATAATTCAAGCATTGTCAAGAATGGATAGCACTCACAAATACCTAGAAGACCTCATTTGGACAGCCCAAAGAGAGGAAAGACAAAAAGGAATGGGACATGGTATTTCTCATATTCAATTGCACCTTTTCAAAGAGGCTTTGGAGTTGATAAAAGAAGACTATTTACAAATGGTTGGAGATAGAGACAGGGCTATCCAATTGGTGAAAGATCAAGATAGAGAGATTGCCGATCTTTGTCTACTTTTGAGTAGGCATAATCACTCCTTGCATAATTCAGAAAATCAGTCCCTTCTAACAGTTGTTCCTAGGGTACAAGATGAGAAGGCAAATGGTGTAGAAGTTGAACAAGTTGAGTAGAGGATTGAGGAATCATCCAATGAGGAACCTTGCAAGCTTGTGACATCCAATGATGAAGACTTCTTTGAACCACTTCCACCTCTAATCACTTGGGGAGAAGAGGAGACAAAAACAAGACTTGATGATGCTTGATGACTACAATGAAGAGGATTCCAAAGTTCTGATTTGGGACAGCGATATTATTCCTCATTCTTATGAGATTGCTACTCTTACACATGGTGAAATGAAGGAAGAAGAGTCTACAAGTGTTGGCACTCAAAGTACAAGTGCTAGATATGAAAATTTCAAAGAAGATGCACTTGTGAAGATTGAAGACATGGCAAACGAGTATGATTTTTATGACAGTAGTCATATTTCTTTATTCCATCATGAGAGAACACTTCTTTCACATGAGGATGATAATACCATAGAGTTTTCTTTAGATGGCTCTCAAAAATTGGGTGTTACAAATGAAATTTGTGTGGTGAATTCAATTCATAAGAGTTTTGATTTTTTTGTATCAGACTTGGGTGGATGTGGAAAAGACCCAAAATTTGTGTGAAAGGTGGTCACAAAGGGCCAAGGAGGCCAAGTTAGTGGCTGCCTTTGCAAAACAACATTTACTGCAAGTCAGGGAACAAGTTCACTGCTTTGATCAATCAAGACAACAAAGGGAGACTTATCTTAGATCTCTTTTTCTAACAAATGATGTTAATGTGGTTGATCATGAAAATTCATGTTGTTCATATGTTTGTAATGATGAGATTAATGAGTCATTATCATTTAGATGGTTCAATGAAGATTTCAGACTTTTCAGTTGCTGATTTTGTTGATGACACCCATAGTGGACCAGCCACTCAAGAGTTGTCTTTGATGGGTGTTGAAGGCATCCATGACTCATCTTTGGCTATGTCACCAATTGATTATGATATGGCAACTATTTATTTGTTGATTGGTGACTTCATCTTCATTGATTCGTCATGGGTTAGTAGTTGTCCTTCTTGGAATTCCATTGCACTTTCTAATTTTTCATGGTCAGTTCAGTTTCTTAGGAGTGTGTGGAGGCATGTCTATTTGATGGACATTGAGTATTTGATGGATTTCTTTAGAATGCATGGGTATGTTGACACCTATGATTTCATTCTTGTTGCTGGCCCAAGTTACAACAGCGGCATTTGGTGGCCTAATAAGTTGATCTGTGTACATGGGAGTTGATTTTTGCATCATTTTGATGGTCTACTCATACAGATGGATGATATGTGACGACTGGGACATGATGGATATCTATTTCTACTCCTATAGCTGGATAGACAGGTTGGTTTGGGATCCAGGTATTGTCAAGATGATGCATTGGTACTCAGTGATCGCGATGTGTTGCTTCAAGTATTATAGTTATATGGCTTGTATATCAGAGTGGAGCAGCGAATTGTGATATAATTGCTTGAGGACAAGCAATTTCAAGGAGGGGGGATTGTAATGTTCCCATTTTCAATCAAGTTGTCCTGAAGCCACTTATCCTCATTCCAAATCTTTGGAGTAGATATTTAATTATCAATTTTGGTAATTGGAGGAAAATTGATAATTAATCAAGTTGTTTATATTTTTGGTGCACTTAAGTTATAATGTTATATTTTATAAAGTGACTTAAGTGTGGGATGAGGACATATTTATATTTTTCTCCTAGACTTATTATTAAAGTGAGCACCACTTTGGAATAGGAGAACTTTATAAGTTGAGGAGGAAAAAAGATTATATTTTCAAGAAAGTGGAGTTTGTAACTCCTAGATGCCTTTATATGCTGATGGAGAGCTCATTTGGAGGGCATGCTGAGAATTTGTATTGTTACTTTGTTGGATTGATCCTGCGTGTTCTTCCATTTTTCTACCTTCTTATGGACGAAAGCCCACTCGAAGAAGATTAGTTTCGGTAGTGCGATATCTAACCTTGCTGGTAATGGTGGTTTCTACTTCAGGGAATCACATGGAGCTGAATGAAGTTATGTATTTTCTATGAAGTTTTGGGTTGTGATTTAGATTGAATGAATTATAATAAGACTTAGATGCATTTTTGGTGTTGTTATTGGATGTTTTTTCTTGTGTTGGTGTTTTATCCATATCTAGGCGTACACCTCCATGGCCGTACCAGCAAAGTGGATGATCTGAATATTGGAATGGGTGATGATGTGATATGATTTGTTATTGATTAGAATGTGTGTTTTTTGGATTGTCTTCTCTTATCTAAGTAATTTCATTTACTATGTGTTGATCTAAAGATTATGTGATGTTGTCGTACAATATGATGTCCGTACATGCTCCTGATATGAATTGATCTTGGATTCTTAATATCATCTTTTTGAGCAGTTTGATTTATGTATTTCTATTTGTCTTGGATGGGCGACTCTAGTAAAGTAAACTTGTGGGAGTTTTGAGCTTCTTTCGGAGAGTTGCATACTGTCCGTACTGCCATTGTCCGTACATGCATATGGTGGATCGACTGAACTCAGAAATTATTGTGGAGTCTATTGCATCCATTGTTATTTGTAAACTGTTTGTTGTGATTTGGCAATCATATTGATAATGTTCTGCAGTGATTTTAATGAAATTTGGAGATGCTATAAAAACTTCCGTACTTCAATGACGTACAGGCAGAAAATTGGTCAATGGAGATCAGAATTTAAGTGTTGAATATTAGCATTCTTTTATGATTAAGGATTGTTTGCAATGTTTAGGCGACCATGTTGATGGATTTTGTGCAGTGTTTGAGGGAGTTTAAACCATGTTATAAGGTATCCATACATATGGGAGCCATACGCTACAGTTAGGAATCAGAGACTTTATTTATATTTTGTTATGACTCTTGATTATTGTCAATTGCTGTGGCTTTAAAATTGTTTTGGAGACTTATTGTAAATGATATGTTAGAGGGAGTAACTACTGCTGTGACTTATGTGATTTATGTTAGCCTGGGGCAGCCGTACCATGAAGGGGCAGTCTGAAAAAATAATGGTCTGATCTACAGTAGAGTCTTGATCAGAATATCATCTTTGAATTGGGCTTTCAACATAACATTATTTGTGAGTTGTAGGGATCATTATATGAAGTTATAATAGGTTCTGGGCAGTCACACATTCAAGGAAGAGTTCTGATTTGTGAAGTACTGTTGATCAGCAAGTATATATATATCTGTTTAGTATGAGCAATCCTTGAGTGGTCTTGGATCAACCATGAAGTGCAAAGTAAAGCCTCAAACCCCTAAATCTCATGTTACCAAATCAAACTCTAATTCTCTGTAGCTTTGAAATACCATTGCAAATTGTATATTGTAATTGAATTGTTTGTGCAACTCACTAAAGTACCCCTGGATGGTATACCACTAGTGTGGAGAAAAGAACCTTACTTGATTGTTCTCACCCACTGAATAAGTGGATGGTTTGTAATCTTTTTATTGTTGTTTTTCATACCCACTAGAAAGTGGTGAATTCCCATGATAAGTGGATGCCCGCCGCAGCAGATGAATTGTAGTTTCTTGTTGCATAGTTGTTCATTGTAAGCCAATCACTGTATGCTCTCACCTTGCCCACCTAGGATCTGGGTGATCAGAAAGTGTGAGCCAATTAGTTGGTTATGCATTGATGCTAACACTGTCATATAATTGTTCATGATTTTTTTGAAAAAATTGGGGGTAGTATCTTACAAAGAATGCTCCACCAAGTTTCTGCTGCACCACTCTAATACAACTATCATTCAACAAAACATTGTGAAGCAACCCACCAATCATACAAATTCTTGGATCCCAAATTATTGCATCACCATATAAACTGAAAGCGAAAGGATAAGCATATCTCATCAAATCACCATCACAAGTTATCTATCTCAAGATCAATACTGTTGTCAAACATCGGAATTGTTTCTCATGGAATTGAATGATGTTCATCATGTGTGTATAATTAGACATACATATCCTCTCTAAGTTGCTAGTACAAATAATGATAGCAGTGTTAAGACTGAAAATCAGATTTATAATTACCTTGGGAATGCTTCCATTGTCATAAACTGATACAAACTCATCAACACTCAATCTCCAAGTGCTATAGTGACAGTCCTGTGCACACAAATCCATGCAATCATCAATGCAAAGTTTGAAAATGCTGAAAACCATTGAACCAAGTCTGAAAATTCTCCCACAACTTGCTGCATATTGTTGAAATTCTGCAAGTTCATCAATCTTAAAATATGAAATACTCATTCATTGGCTAATAATGAATGAAGAACAGTAGGTTCAAGGTTGGAAACCATCAATGTCTCACTTGATAACCATCTCAAGAGAGCGATGCTTATGACAAACCACACATTATCAAAATGAAGTATCTTCCGTAAAGGCAATCTCTTAGTTTCCATAATCAACTCTTCAATAAGATGTATCCAATGCAAACTCAACATTTTTGCTTGAACCATGATTTCAAAATCTTTACATACCTTGTGTCCTTCCAGTGTGATAACAAGTAGTGATGTTTTCATGAAGCAAGGAATAGAAAATCTATTATGGAATGTCATACCTTGTATGTAGCTTGGACCAACAAATACTATCTCATGCTTAGCTATAAAATCTTGAATATCAACAAGATAATGCCTCTTACCAATGTCATCTGCATAGAACTCATCTATCACATTATGATTAACAAAATCATGTGAAGATAATGGATTGTTATTTACAATCATAGAATCAACATTTTCTTCATACCTTTTGTTGGTGTCTTCATAGACCTCATGCACATCTTCTTCAGTTCCTGGGTGCTCATCATTATTTGCTGATCCAAAAATTGTATTACGCTGAAAATCGCATGCATTACCTATTATAGCATCTATCCCATGGCTGAAAATTGCACCTTCATGCCTTGGATTATAATCCAGCCGAAACCCAAAATCAATATGCTCTAAGGCACTTTCCTCATGCTTATACCTCTCAAAAGGTTTATCCTACAAATCTGATTTTTCTTCATGCTCTACCATCATAATTTCTTCCCTTTGAAGTACTGAAGATTGATGAAGAAATGCACCTAGTTGTTGCCTAAAAGCTTCCTTTTCATGATCTGTGTGAACAAATTTCTTCTTAATCTTTTGTAGGTGCTATTTTGCTTGAGTGGCTAACAACTTGGCTTCCTTACCCCTCCTTAGCCATTCACCACACATGTTCTGGGTCCTCACAACATCCTCTATGCTATGATTTTCAAAATCAGCTGCTTTGCAATTTGCTTCATGACATTCGGATCCATGCAACAATTTATTGTCAGAATTAATGCAGGAATCAACAACCTCATCTAAAACATACCTTTCCGAAGAATCATTCTAAGAGACTTCTTTTTCTTTCGGTAGTGATAGGGAACTCTTATACTGTGACCAAGCATTAGTCCACTGCTGCAAGCTCTGAGCTAACCGTCATTGTTCCTGAGAAAAAATTCTTTCCATCTTTTGTTGTCCCCGAACAAGGTCATTTATTATCTTTTCCATACTAGACATTTCAATTCTCTTTCCTCAAACAAAGTCTTTTGCAATTAAGGTTATCCTTCCCCAACAGGTTGGCAAGATGCTAAGCTCTGATACCACTGTAAAATCCCTTACCCGGATTTTTACTCAATCTTGCATTTTTTCTGATTTTTGCTAAGTTGCCATTTCGTCAAACACTTTGCATATAATATGTTATTAAGTATTTTCTGAATGCAAATGTTTAGAATAGCTGTAACTATAATTCTAGATCATACAACTATCATAAATTCATCACAATGTTCAAAGATCTCATAAAGACATTCTCGCAAACAATTGGCAAACACACATAATACATATGAAATTAATTGATACAGATGGCATACTGACCAATTTGCCGATTGTCCACAATTGTTTGATACAAATGGAGTAATATGTTGCTCACATAAACCAACTTCTAATATGAGTATAAATCTGAAAACTAACTTCTTGCTGACTATATGCTGTTTCAGAATTGATTATGGTCTGCTGTATACAAACTGAAAATATATCTGACCTTTATTGGAGCTGAGTGCTGCGTACAAACAGTTATAAATATCAGTCCCAAATAATGGAGTGCTGAAATCAGAATCGAACAAGGCTGAGTTCAAGTATCAAATCTGCTAATGATGTAGCAATGAATTGACTCCACCAAACTCACAATTTCCCTTTTAATTGATACGCCTCTTTCAAATTTGCATTGATCCCCTTATAATATTAAATCAGCCTCTTTTTAACATATAAAAATCTCCTCCTAAACATGAGCAGCAGATATGGGAAATTCTACAAATATTTAATAAAGGAATCACCTCCTTTATTTCCCACGTGCCATATACTTCAGACTCTATGAAATCCTTTTAAAAAGTGGTGGCTAAAAATCAGTCAACAAAGACTATATTAAACTCCTTTTTATGCATCCATGATTCCCTACTTCCTTGAGGTGAGAGTGGAATGAGGGTCCCACAATAATATTAGACTTTCCTCAAAGCTATTGTGGCTTGCTTTAGAGGGTATGGACCTTCTTATGTGCTGCTGCAGCTCCTTTCATAGGCTGTGCCAGCTTATTTATTATGCTGTGGCTGATGTAAATACTCTGGCAAGGCAGCGCTAGCCTTAGTAAAGGCTTTAAGAGCCTCAATATGCAAGTCGACTCCTCTTTATGGGTGCACGGCTGGAAATTATGGGGTCTTGAACCCTCACCAAAATAAATATTCAAGATTTATCTATTAATAATATCACCTCACATATTGCACTGTATTGATTTGATTTATATTTCAAATGCACACATCGCACTTCACATTTTTTTTTTTTTAAAATGTGCCTGGAAAACTTTTTAACGTGACCGGCGACATTGGTGCGACATGTCCTCCGGCTCCACGTGAATGCTTTTGCCTGGAGCAATGAACCGATGAGGCCACAACACGTGGGACCTCATCCCCTAGCAAGAACACTTCAAACCCGCGAGCTCATTGGCCCAGCGAAGGCGTAAAGCCTGCGAGCTCATTGGCCCAACGGAGGTTTGAACTCTGGTAGCCGCCACTACAACCGAGCGACTTAACCACTAAACCACACCCTTATCGGCATAGCACTTCACAAATTTATTATTTGCTTGCGAATCACAATAAATTTGGCAATGAAACCTCTTGTAGCAAATCTACAAAAAGGTATACTCTTCCACGCAAATCCTTCAACCTACACACCTATAATTCTCCACAAAAAACTACCCAAACCACTACAAAATAAAATTTGGCACAAATCATTAATGCCCAAATCTGAACTCTGAAATGAATTCACCTCAATACCTTTGAACCAACTGTTCAAAGTTTTTCCCACAATGGAACATATCAAAGAAAAATTATCAGATGCATGCTCAAACCTTTCCTCCAAGCCCTTTTTAAAACATCCCTTGGCTTCTTCCAGAATCCTCCTTTTTGGCTGACATTGAAAAACTTTTTATTATTTTTCCACAAAAGTAACTTTTTTAAAAAAATTTTCTTTTTGACTTAAAGTTACTTTTTAAATAAAATAATTAAATAAATACAAGTTGCTTTTAAAATATTTTAAGACAACTTATTTTATTTACTTGCTAGCAAAAAGGGATATTACATAATTACAACAAAAGATGAATCAAGGACAAGCAATCTTTGGGAAGGGCGGAATGTAATGCCCCCTCTTTGAAATTAAAATTAGAACAAGATTAACCCAATGCCTATCATTTCCCATAGGTTTTAGGAATCTTATACTAAGGGAATAGACTTCGAACAATTCAAACTGTTAATGATTTGTATCAGAAATAACTTAAGAAGAGGAAGCACATATGAAAAGAAAGTTATTCCATAAGACAAAAAGAGTCCCTAGGTAAATGAATTTTGATCCTGTTCCTTGAGGCTGTTTTGACGACATATAACAGAAATGATAAAAGAGTAATGAAACTGAAAGAAAAGTATTCCAAACATCCAGTATTCACAGTGGGTTAGGCATCAATGAGAAACACAAAAGACATTGTGGATCGTGGCTAAGGTTGTGCCAACGAACACCAAAACACTTAACTGTATCTAACAAGATCATTAACAGACATGGGCACAAAGCACAAGCCCATAATGTCCACACCATTAAATTAAACTTGTCTCATTCATAAAGGAATTGCTGGTAAAAAGCAGATCGCAGCAACTCAGAAACAAATCATAAATTAATTTATTTACAAATGAAGCCATAGGGGATCATTAATATCAAGAGTCTTTTAGAAAGGTGTTAGAGAGGAATTCTCAAATCTATAAGGAAGCACTCTGTGGGAATAATTAATAAATAACAAACTAAGGTTAAAGTTATGAATGGTCAACATGACCAATGTAAGGTTGTGTTGCTTGGGAAAATCAAGGTATATAAGAAAGTCAAATCATAAAGGGAAAGATATCAATCAATCAAATATATTAATCATGAAGACATAAATATCTTTCCTTGTGGAATACAAGATGTGATGTCCCGATATTAAGGCATTGTTTAAATTAAAGATTTAAACATCATGATAAAGACGGAGAAGTCACCTTCGTCAAGTATGGTATTTGTCATCATCAAATTGGATGATAATTGTGTATATAACAATATTCAGTAAACATATATAATATTATTAATATATAAATAATATCAAATAATATTATTTTATAAATATTTTTTAATGATTAAAATATAATATATTTATTGTATTTATAAATAATAAATATAAATACAAATATGGATATTATCAATTTAAATATTATTATAATTATAACAATTATAATATAAAATATTATTAAATATAATATATCATATATAATATAAATATAAAATATATATAATGATAATATAAATATAAAATATTTAATATAATAAATATAATTTTATCTCATAGAAGATAAACCTAAAGGCAGCGATTCATATATCCTAGCGATTCATTATGCAACGGATATATGATAATCCCTATCTAAGGGAGCACTTAGTGCAAATAAAGGCTGCGATCAATGCTTGGAGTAATATAATACCAATTAAGGTAACAATAAAGCAGCGATTTGTTATAGCAATTAACATATAACAAAGGGATCATGATCAATATATTAAAAGGGCAGTAATTTATAGAGCAACTATTATGCAGCGATTCATTTATGTGAAGACATGTCCATAATGAAAGGTGGCATCTCTCAATAGAGATTGCATTCTTTCAAGAAGTATTAAGGTGTATATGATACTTGTGTTTGGAAATTAAAGGGGGAAGAGTAATAAAAAAATCTGAAATATATATATATATATATAAAACTCAATATTGAGATCTGCATAAGATAGAAAGGAGCATACTTAGGAGATCATTCAATTCTTAACAGAGTTTTAAAACAGATCTGATATGGAGAAATAATTTATCTGGGTTTGAATATGAAGGTCAAGGAAGAGATAAACGTATATTCCGATTTGCCCATCAAGATATAGGCAGTATTTTAGAAGTAAAACATATATCTAAAGCAGAAAAATAAAGAGTAAACTCAGATTTATAGTAAATACATGAAGAGAGTATTGATACTTGTGAAAGAAGGAAGAAAAATAGATATCTCTGCTATTTATGAAAACATACAATGTGAAGAAGGAATAAGATATTTCTGAGTTAGTAATATATTTCTGATATATACATATTCCAAGCATATCAGCAGGAAACAGACATCCAGATCTGCCATTAAGTAAATCAAGAGAAGACATATACACGGATCAGCAATCAAGATATATATAGAAAGGCATCAAGTTGTGGTAAGATCTATATAGGAATATAATGTCTTGTGTAGATATGATCATGCATATTGTGATATCATCTTCATGATTCATTTGTATGGTTAATAGAATTGTTTGCAACTATGGGTGTGATTAGTTTATTATGTATTAATGTGGATTCTTGTGTGAATGTTATGGTTTCTATGATGAAGGAAATGTGGTGTAAGAGGGATAACGGGGTTGGGCACTCTTCTAAGTACGCCACCCCTCTAAGGGGGATTGAATAATCCCATTGGGGCCAAGGGGGTACAAAGGGTACCACCCTTAGGCTTAGAAAAGATTTCTGGACACCTTTTGTGATCTCATTCTCCTATCATCGATATGTGAATTCAAAGGAACCAATCATAGAGAAAGGGAAAGGAAATGATAAGACGAGGGGATAATGGGAACGGATACCTCACTAGGTAGACCACCTCATATGGATGGCACGGGCCACATGAGGCCAAGGTGGATGGTATATCCTCTCTTGGGCCTAGGGTCGAGGATTCAAAGACACCCCATCGAAGTCACTCTCTTCAACTCTTTTATGGTTGGGTTTCCTAGATAGTTAGGTCTTTGCATTATTAATGTCATTATGAATCTGTTAACTTGGTTGTGAGAAATATTATTGTAAGTATTTTCTAACTTGTTTGCAGGAATTAAATCAAGCCAAGGTACTCTCTAAACCTTTGTTTGCTTAGAAATTGATAATTTAGGGAAAAATTAGTATTGTTCCTAGAAGGGACATTACACAAGATAAGGATACAACCAAAGAGGATGAAGCCCCTCCAAGGTGAAGTAAGAGATTTAAGGACAAAACCCCTTAACTTCTCTTAGCAAGTTGGTGGACGAAAACCCCTAACTTGGGTAGATATTAGGGCCACTCATTCAAGGAGAATAATTGCATATTGGAAGGAAAATTATAGCAGAAAATCAAGATAAATTCTATTTTCATAATGATTGCATAAGTTATAAATCTGAATATTATAATAAAATTCATAATTTTGATAAAGTGATATTTATAAATATAATGCAATTATCATTTTGAGTTAGGATTATTGTTTTAAGGCAAAAATAAGAAATGTTCTAGAAAGGGACATTACAATTGTCTGTAATCTCCCCTCTTTGAAATTAAATTTAGAACAAGATTAACCCAACGCCTATCATTTCCCATAGGTTTTGCGAATCTTATACTAAGGGAATAGACTTCGATTCGAATTGTTAACGATTTGTATCAGGATTTACTTAAGAAGAGGAAGCACATATGAAAAGAAAGTTATTCCATAAGACAAAAGGAGTCCCTACTTAAAGGAATTTTGATCATGTCCCTTGAGACTGTTCTGACGACATATAATAGAAATGATAAAAGAGTAATGAAACTGAAAGAAAAGTATTCCAGACATCCAGTAACCACAGTGGGTTAAGCATCAATGAGAAACACAAAAGACATTATAGATCGTGGCTAAGGTTGTGCCGACCAACACCAAAACACTTAATTGTATCTAACAAGATCATTAACAAACACGGGCACATAGCACAGGCCCATAACATCCACACCATTAAATCAGACATGTTGCATTAATAAAGGAATTGCTGGTAAAAAGCAGATTGCAGCAACTCAGAAACAAATCATAAATTAATTTATTTACAAATGAAGACATAGGGGATCATTAATATCAAGAGTCTTTTAAAAACGCGTTAGAGAGGAATTCTCAAGTCTATAAGGAAGTGCTCCTTGTGAATAATTAATAAATAACAAACTAAGGTTAAAGTTATGAATGGTCAACATGACCAATGTAAGGTTGTGTCCCTTGGGAAAGTCAAGATATATAAGGAAGGTAAATCATAAAGGGAAAGATATCAATCAATCAAATATATTAATCATGAAGACATAAATATCTTTCCTTGTGAAATACAGGGTAAGGATATGACCAAAGAGGATGAAGCCCCTCCAAGGTTAAGTAAGAGATTTAAGGACGAAACCCCTTAACTTCTTTTAGTAAATTGGTGGATGAAAACCCCTAACTTGGGTAGATATTAGGGACAATCTTCAAGGAGAATAGCTGCATATTGGAAGGAAAATTATAGCAGAAAATCAAGATAATTTCTATTTTCAGATTTATTGTGCAAGTTATAAATCTGAATATTATAATAAAATTCATAATTTTGATAAAGTGTTATTTATAAATATAATGCAATTATCATTTTGATTTAGAATTATTGTTTTAAGGCAAAAATAAGAAATGTTCTAGAAAGGGACATTACAATTGGTATCGGAGCTTTGATCCTGCCAGTGTATGGGGTAAAGCTAAAATGTTGGATGCATTCTAGTAAGAGAAATATGAAGGACGACAAAGGGAAGAAGACATGGATCTTATGCAAGAATTATTGTACAAACTTGAGGCCCCTAGAATTAGTAACCATTATCAAAGTTTGTCAGATCATGCGAAAGCTTGTGTTCCCTTTGATGAGTACTTGGAGGCACTTGAGTACCAATGTCCCAGCAAAAGAGGTCTATATGAATACATAAGAAAATTGGCTAAGGAGTAAGATCCAAAAGAACCATTAATGACAACCGAATAGAAGTTAGAATCAAAATCACAAGGAGAGGCTATGAAAATAATTAAAAAACAAGAGGAACCTAAGAAGGAAGTCGAAAAGAGGATGGCACGTGAGAATGGATTTTTGTAAGCAAGGAGTGACTAGTGAAAGCTCCCTAGCTACTATGGGAAAAGGCAATGATAACAGAATTTCCCATCTTATTATGGTATTCATTGGGTAGAACCTGTGTAACATTACCCCACAAAATTCACGCTAGTAAGCTCATACAGAAAAGAGGAATCCATTTATTGGATTATAATAGAAAGAACATATTCCTACCACCTATCTATGAAGGGACTCTATTGCAAAGTGGATTTCTTTTTTGTTATCATTGGTAATGGAGAAGAGGAATTTATTTTCACCACTATTCCAAGACAGCTAGTACCATCTATATGATGAGCACACGGTTATACTGAGAGGGGGGCTGAATTAGTACCTAACAAACTTTTACTTTTCAAACTTAAATCAATCACAATAAATCACACTTGTAAGATCTAGCAATTATGTACACAGAGAGAACACACGATTTTACGTGGAAACCCTTGTGGGAGAAAACCACAGAAAATATTGCTTATATATATTGATTCCTCTTCTGTAGGGGAACCAACCTACTTCTCTTACGATTCTTCTTTTGTGAGCACCAACCACTGGAGACACCAATCCCTGCTTGTAGAATCTGTAGGCACCAACCTTCATAACTGAGCACCAACTCAGTAAGAGACACCATCTCTTTTGATAGGCACCAACCTATGAATCCTTCAATGGATGATATGGTATGCTTCTTCACAGGATCTTCCTCTCACAGATTACGACCCACACCATATCTTTCTTCACCAACTTGATCCAAATCATGCACAAACTCTTTTCATAAATCTGATCCAAATCATGGCATTATCTTCTCATAAATTTCTGCCTTTATATCCGCCCAATCTCTTCTTCTATCTCTGCATAGATTTCTCTTTTTATTTCTGCCCAACCTCTTCTTTATCACAGCATATTCTTCCTCTATATTTCTGCCTCTCACTTCTCTATAATTCTGCCATAAATCTTCCTTACAAATCTGCTTTCTACTCTCTCATATAAATAGATATAAATCTGAATTACACTTCATTTTTCTGCCTTCATCTTTTCTAGATCTGCTCTTCACATTAGATAATATTCCTTGAATTTCTTGCTTTCAAAACATCGTTCACTCATCTTTTATGTTACTCCAAAGGAGGCGACCCTTTAAGAAAGGTTTAGTCTTTTATTAAAAGGAATGACTCTTCAATGAGTCACACCTCCTCAATGCTGCCTTTGTTAACAATTCCATCTTAAAAACTAATTGCTGCCTTTTTAAATCCTAATCGCTCCTCTTAAAAACTGATCGCTGCCTTTTTAAAAATTGCACATGTAATGTCGCATTCTAGGTTTGTAGCAATATTTTATGAATCTTGCAATTTCACAAATAAACCCTAGGACTGAAAACTGATATTTCTATTTGCACTATTGTATTTTAGCTCGCCAATCATGTACAAATAACAACAAATACAATTTTGACAATATGTTGGCAGCCTTCCAATGTAAATTACAATCAAAGAGTGCAAGTTACAATGATAATGAGGAATCAACTGAGATCTTGCTGTTATAAACAGACTATGCAATTTCTTCAATACATGAGCAAGTATGGCTATTGACTGCCAAATACAAAGCATATATCACTGTTACAAAGTAGAAGTGATTACAATGCAAAAACATACCAAATCAGAGTCTTCAATGATGGCAAATGATGTCACAGGCTGATCGCTGATGTATAGAGGTTGCTGATGCTAGTGTGGATCGCTGCTGTCACAGTCTGTTGCATAAAGCATTCAATGTTATAGATCTCCTTAGCTGATCGGCGACTTCCAAGTGTACATAATTGCTAGATTTAATAATATCTTATATTATAATTATCATAATATTTAAATTGACAATATCTATATTTGTATTTATATTTATTATTATAATAAATATATTATATTTTAATTATATAAAAAATAAATATAATAATATTATTAATATTATTATCAACAATATTATTAATATTATTATCAACAATATTATTATATATGTGATTACCACCCAAAGTGGCTTCTCTGACTTATCACGATGTTTAAATCTTTAATTTAAACAATGCCTTAATATGGGGACATGATAGAGTATACATCCAATGATGTTGCTCCAAGGTTCGCGGCTGGGACTGATCTATATATCTGAAGTAAAGCAATGTAATGGATCCTTTGAAACTCGAATCTGCTGGTAGAAGTCCTCAATATGATGCGCTACCACTATATGTGCAATCTAGTCTTGTCAAACACTCTCCAATGATAGGCGATAACCTCAGATCCCACAGCGAACTCTCCTAGAGGGAAATCACTGTTATCTTCAAGGAATTGCAGACCAACAATGATGTTTGATGCCTTCCAAAACTATTTGGCAATCCTTATGGTGTCGATCGCTGTCTAAACCAAGGCAAGAATATGCTATAGAAATCAGTGCTCCAAGCAAGTAATCAAACTCCTTCAAATCGGCGCTCACAATCAAATGAATTTCCAAGTCTTCAAATGATATGCAATGAATCTCCCAACTTCAATTTACAACAATGGTCTCCGACCAATACTCGAATGATGGATCTATGAAGCTCAATCGAATCTCCAATGAAGCACAATTGCGAACTCCGTGTGAATCCGCCTCCATGTGTTATTGAGTTTTCGTCCAACACACAACTCAAGGGTTTTCGTCCTTGGAAGATCAAGCAACAAATGCCAAGCATAAATGCGAAAGTTTGCCAAAGATTCCTGATGTCAAAATGAGCTCCTTCATGCTTTATTTATACTTGGATCTCCGCCAATTCAAATTAAAGATTTGAATTTCAATTTCCCTCCTTTATTTTGAAAACACCTTCATTATTGATTTCTCCAAGAGAGGCGCTCAAATCCAATGCATTATTTTATTATTATATTTGAATTTATTCCTCCAATGATGAGCGCCAACTTCAAATATCAATATTTTATTAATTTATTGAAACCTCCAAGGTGAACGCTCCACTAGGCAAGACTTATTTTATTATTTTTTTGAATATTTTTCCCTCCAAGGATGAGTGCTCCAAACCAAGAATATTGTTTTATTTTATTTCTCCAACTCCAAAGCAAGCGCTCAAATTAAATAATATTAAAGTAATATTATTTAATTTTTTTTATTATTTTTCTTCCTTGGCGCTATAATTAAATAATAATAAAATATTATTTAATTGTCTTCATTTTGATAATTAATGCAAAGTGCATTAATTCATTTTCCACCTTTGCCAAAATATTCCCTTGTTCTGCTGGGTTAGCCTACGGGAATAAGGATAGGCTAACTCAATCTTCTCTTCGGTGATCATGTCAGAAATGGGGACATTACAACACATCCTTCATATATTTAAATAAGACACTTTGTCTTATATTTAAATCGCACCTCATATTGATTTTTTATCAGACCTTTTAATCACGTTTTATATAAAATGTTTTGTCCTATGCTTCATTTTATGAGGTCGGCCACTAACCAAACTTGTTTATTAATTTTCAACTTAGTGCTAATATAGGAAGTCGGCCCTATCAATAATAACTTTAATTTCTCTTTATCCATTAAGCACATCTTTTCACATCCTTGATCGCTCCACCTCTTGTCTCTTAAATAAAACGTTTTGTCTCTTATTAAAAATGGTGCTGATAGAGTGTAATTTCCTTTTATTGTTAATATTCTTTAAACATAACTGCATCCCATCATAAGTTTTATCAATGACTTCTTATGAAGATCGGCTTCATTCTTTCTCCATTCATCCCCGTGTGTTATTTCATTCTTCACCAAATTCTTAGAGCAATTCCCACGTTTTAGATAGGAGTTGATGTAGATATGGAAGTTCAATAATGACCAGGAAATGATATAAATGATCTTCAACATCGAACTGAGTGATCTTCTTCACTTGCACATTGGGTGTCATGAGCAATATGTAGGATTTCACTACCACGACCTCTAGTCTTCTTTCCAAGTTGTCTGATAAAGCTTACATCCTTGCGAATAAGCTATTTGCTTTTGGATCTGCCATCTACTTTGCTGCTGATATGATATACAATCTAGTTGATTCAATAGCTCTAGCATAGTGCTTTGAACTTTACTTCACTGTCATCTTTATGCCTATCATCTTTAGTGTTTGGCATTATTTTATTATTCCTTTTAGGGGCTTTATCTCCTTTTGGCATTATGTCATCCAGTTTACATTCTTCAAGTCACACCTTAACCTTTGACATCAAATGACAACACTTACTTTGACATTCTCGTCCATACATTTTGGACAACTAATCCGACAATCTCTAGAACAAACTCTTTAACATCAATGATGACCTTGTCCACCTTTGACATCAATGACAACATTTCCAACACTGTAGTGCATAACCATAATGCTCCCATGTTTTACGTTTTGGATAAATGGGGAGGAAGGCAAGCATTGGCAGAAGATAATAATGGAAAATCATCTGAACTTGTAGTCTGCTTTGGAGAAATGTTGATTGATTTTGTCCCAACTAATTCTGGGGTATCATTAGTAGAAGCACCTACATTCAAAAAGGCTCCAGGAGGAGCTCTTGCCAATGTTCCAGTTGGCATATCAAGACTTGGGGGTTCATCCGCAATTGTTGGAAAGGTGGGTGAAGATGAATTTGGATATATGCTTGCTGATGTTATGAAAGAAACTAAGGTAGAGCATAGAGGCATTCGTTTTGATCCCGGCACTCGAATTGCTTTGACATTTGTAACATTAAGAGCTAATGGTGAACGAGAATTCATGTTTTTCTGAAATCCGAGTGCAGATATGCTATTAAATGCATCGGAACTTGATGTGGACCTTATCAAACATGCAAATATTTTCCATTATGGATCAATTAGTTTGATTGCAGAACCCTGTAAGTCCGCACATTTGGCTGCAATCAAATTGGCTAAAGATTTGATAGTTTAATGTCCTATGATCCCAATCCGAGGCTGCCATTATGGCCTTCAATGGAGGCAGCTTGGGAAGATATTTTGAGTATATGGGATAATAAGAATAAAATGGAAGCCACACTTCACCCTTATATGATCACAACCAGCCAATGTCATGAAGCTGAAATGGAAAGCATAGAGACACCAAGAGAAATTAGGGAAAGTGAATCAGATTTTCTCCTACAAAGCAAGGAAACCATGAAAAGCACCATTGCAGTTCTAAAGAATGAGCTTACTCGGATAAGAGTATTGACTGAGAACCACGAGAAGTTATGTATTCAAGAAAAAGAGATTTGGAAAATAAGGTGAAGGAATGCAACGATGTGATTGAGGAATTACAACAAAGGATGAATGAAGATAGATGCTCACGGGATGCTTGTAAGACAAATATGCAAGGAGAAATTGTAAAGCTACAAAAGAAGCTTGATTCTACAGTTAATAAAAGAAAGTGTTGAACCCAAAACATGAGAAATTATGCACCAAACATAGAAATGATAAAAATGAGTCGAGAAAGTGCAATAAAGGGGCTAAGAAATTAAAAGCAAAGATGGTCAAAGAATAGAGAATATGGGATTCTAGTAGGGTTGATTTAGAAGGAAAAATTGCAGAATTGCAAACTGAGCTTAATGAAACAAGAGTATTGAGCCAGGGACATGAAGAAATGTGCACAAAGCTAAGGCAAGAAAAAAATGGTTTGGAAAATACATTGAAAGAGTAATGATATAAATAAGGAATTACAAGAGAGAATGATTGAAAATGATCTTTTGTTTGATGCTTGTAAGGTGGAGTTGGAAGGAAGAGTTGCAGGGCTGCAACATATCTTTTTGTTTCTTCTCTCTAAGGATGAGAGAAAACTTATCTTGAATTACATACTTTGCCAATTTCCAACTCTTGGTTTTGCTGTTGAGAGTTATTGGGAAAAACAAGTACACGAGTCAGAAGAATTCGGGACAATAAATTGTCCTCATACCTTAGAGTATAGTGTCAACTTTATGACATTAAAGGGGTATATGGACAGTCTGATTGAGGCAAGTATACTAACAACAACTCTCCAGGAACATCATTGTAGTACAAAGTCAGACATAACTAAGACAATGAGAGAAGTGTCACTTAGTGCAGAGTTTTCAATTCCTAATTATATCAAAGTATCTCAACATAAGCTAATTAAATCACAAGGATGATCAATGTCTAGGAACTACAAATCTACAAGGTTGATTTGGGATCCTAGGCTGTGATTGCTTGAGGACAAGCGATCTTGGGAAGGGCGGACTGTAATGCCCCTTCTTGGAAATTGAACTAAGACTATACCCTCCAGATCATTTGACTTCAAAATATGCTTCAGTAAATTCAGAAATTTTATTTTATATAAAAAAAATATAAATAAAGGTTTGAAAGGGACGCAGCTGTGAGCAGTCACTACACGACAAAAAACAGCTTTATCCTATAACCGCATACCTTTGTCTTAAGCACTAAAAGACAAAAGGATACCAAACAAAAAGAGATCACAAAAGTACAAGGCAGCGCTTACATTAATTAATGAATTATAATTAAGTTCATTTTCTAAGAGGCATACGCATGGGTTATGACCATTGGAGAAAAAGGGGTATATGAAGGGTCATAACCATTGGAGATATAAGGTATATAAAGAAGATAAATCTAAGGCAAAAGGATATGAATTTGAGAAGAAATAATGACTTATTACAAGTTAATATTACAGCCAAAGAGGACGAAACCCCTCCAAGGTAAATTGAGAGATTTAAGGACGAAACCCCTTAACTTCTCTTAGCAAGTTGGTGGACGAAAGCCCCTAACATGAGTAGATATTAGGGACAATCATTCAAGTAGAATAGCTGCATATTGGAAGGAAAATTATAGCAGAAAATCAAGATAAGTTCTATTTTCAGAATTATTGCATTAGTTATAAATCTGAATATTATAATAAAATTCATAATTTTGATAAAGTGATATTTATAAATATAATGCAATTATCATTTTGAGTTAGGATTATTGTTTTAAGGCAAAAATAATAAATGCTCTAGAAAGGGACATTACACCAATCCCTTGACAATGTTCCCTTAAGTTGGTCACCTAAATATTTTTAGCTGTTAGACCTGATTTACAGGCATCACAATGATATCTAATATTTAGTATATTCATATCTAAATGTAGCATATTGATAACATTCAAGCAGATTCAAGCAGCTAGAGGTAGGATTCACATCATTACAAGCAGATTCATTTAGATAACATTCAAGCAGATTCAAGCAGCTAGAGGTAGGATTCACATCATTACAGGCTGATCTGTACAAGTAGCTTTACTTGTAAGGTTCATTTGAATCAACTATGTGTCATTGCTAATTTTAAAGGATCTCTCCCTTATTCTTTTTTGTAACATCTGTTTTTGGTGTGAACATATGATATGTTTGTTGACATGTACATAACATATTTGCTTAAAACACTTTGATGCGGGTGCCAATTTCAAATTGGAATTTGACCTATCTATTCGGCTACTATTACCTAGAATCCCATATTGCGTTAGATAGAGTAAAACATTCCCTGATACTTTTATAACATGAACTTCAACTGAAAACCATTAGTGTTATGGGAAATGGTTTGAGTGAGAAATTAATGGGCCAAAGAGTCACCTTGAGTAATATGTAAAAGTATTATAGCACGATAATCATAAGTGGATTTAGGGATCCTGTTGTGGACTTATTGTTAAAAACAAGGTAACCTCTGAGTTGGGAACAATATCCTCATCCTGATGATGCATCACGGGGTGTGATCTGAAACATTGATACAAAAATTTACACAGTTCTCTACCAGAAGCTCTCTAATTAAGGTAACCTATTGTCATTTGTAAGATTTGCATTGATTTGATCCTTGAGGATGTCTTCTTGTTAATTGTTAATTTTACTATTTAGTTCCCTGGCTTGTTTGAATTCAATGTTGCACAAGATCTACTTTTGAGAAAATGACTAGTGATATGTTGAGTAAGATCAATCTAGGAGAGTTTCCTTTCCTTCAACTTGAAGTAGAACCAAATACCCTTAAGAGAAATATTGTGCATTCTTAAACATAGTATGACATAAAAACATAGCCTTAATAGTTAATTGTTAAACTTTGCATTTGCATTGTTACTAGGATTGAACCTGTAACCTAGAAATTTTACTGTATCAGAAACCAGGTAAATAGCTTCATTTAATAAATGATTCTAAAGATGCATGAAATAAAACTGATCACAACTTTAATTTCCATCTAAGCCTTGATGTAAGGATTGATTTGTTGGATGCAATAGCATCATCAGCATGATAGGATTTATTATGAACAAAAAATATGTGCACTAACCAAAAATAATGATTTTATAAACAGTTTTTAGTGCAATGATCTTATCTGTTGACAACCCAATGTTCTTAGAGTTGTTTGGCTTAACTAATTCCAGAGAAAGTTGTCTATAAAGTTTCACTTATTTCCTTATTCCTGATATTGAATGATTCAGATGCCTATCCATAACTCTCGTGATTTCACATTATTTATTATTGTTTGTGACACCTTATGCAGTGCACGTATATTCAATATATATCCAAGAAAAGGGGCCATTCTTCCCAACTCAGATGCTGACATAATCATATTGAACCCAAATGCAACATTTCAAATAAATGCCAAGTCTCATCACTCAAAGATAGACACAAATGTCTATGAAGGCTGGATAGGAAAGGTAATCATTACCTTACTAGTTTCTTATTCACATTTTTACTAACTAGTTCAAGTTTACTGAGATATTTTAGTTTATGGTTTTGTTTTATGTATTTTTTTATGCAGGGTAAAGTTGAGGTTACAATTTCAAGAGGTAGAGTTGTTTGGCAACATGAGAAATTGATGGTTGAACGAGGATCAGGACAATACATATCCATGCCTCCTTTTGGTTCTCTCTTTGATGGCATTGACAAGATGGATTCAGAATATTTATCTTCTCTAAGAGCTCCAGTCCACCGAGAGAATTCTCATACTGCAGAAAGTTAGTTTGACTCTAGCATTGTTCTTAATGTTTTTTTTCCCGCATATTAACATAAGTAGATTAGGCAATAAGAAGTTGAACATGGGTCAATATCATGTTGTTACTAATCTCTAGAGAGCAACCACTCTATGCTATAAGCATTGAAAATTTGTCATAACTTCTTCCTGTCTTTTATATCAATTTTATGTATACAGAAATGGAAATTGGAAACCAATGAACTTGAAAATTAGGGAACATTGCTGCAACAAAATAACTCGTAAAGAAACCAAGTATATAAAAGTGGCGCACTCTTCAGGAATTTCAATAATCTAATTGAAAATTGATTGTGAATTATAATAGTAATTGAGTCTTGGATTGTAGTTCATCATTCATGTGAGTGTTCCAAGAGGTATAATAAGTGGATTGTTTATCATTTGGTGTGTCTAATTACTGTTATAAAAACATATGTGATGTAACGGAAAATTGGTCAAAACACCAACAAAATGTGGGCAGGTTTTTATCTTCTTAGCCCCGACATTGTGGAGGGTGTTAGTCCAAAAAAACATGATCCTATGATTTGACAATAATGCTTACTATCTTTATCTTTTCCTGGCATCTTTGCTATTGATTTTGTGCTTGCACCAAGATTGCCTTTGGCATAAATAGAATATATCTTCAGGAGCAGCAATAAGAACAAAAGTGGCAGCAACAACAACAACAACCTGTCGGTTTAGCTTGACTGGTTGAGATGGGGTGTCTATAGGCAAAAGGTCCAAGTTCAAGCCCCAGTGCGCTGAGAGCCTCCTAAAAGGTCAAACTACCTTAGTAAGCCCAAAATAAGAATATTATTTATTATTTTCATGCTATGAACATACGTATGCAAATAAAGCTCAAGGAAATGTACAAGTACCTATTTATTTATACTAATAAAAAGCTATAATTAGTTGTGAACAAAATTTCTATGCCAATTTTTATTTTTGCAATGTTTTTACTTGAAATAATACATGATTTGTGTTCAAGGCAAGGTGATAGAAGGTGGAGTTTAAGGGATTCATTTAAAATGATTTTTCTTTTCCTTGCGATATATGATATTAACCTTGACATAATTTTTAGCCTCCTAATCAAATGAATTGAATTCCTAAATATGTCAATTGAAGTTCAAAGCAAGAACAAGCAATAGCTATAAAATGGTTGTGAGGACAAACAAGGGAAGATTTAATATGAGGATGGGCAAGTGCAAATTAGTAGTTGAAAGCATTAGTCTCTAACTCTTTGGTCGAACATGAATTTAAAATAACATTATCAATGATTTGTGGAAAAGTTTACTATTAGAGTTTGTGATCTAAATTTTTGCACTGTTAGGATTTATGTTATATTGTAACCTAAAGTTATATGTTTTTTATATTGAAGTCAGTTAAAAGTTTTTGATTAAGGGTAAAGCAGGTTTTGAAGGGGTCTCGAAACCCTTTACAAAATGTTGTCAATAGAACAGCCAAAAAAAAAAAAAAAAAGCCAACCGGTAGCCAGACAATAGCCAACAAAAAACAAACAGTTAATCAACAACGAAACAACAAACATAAAACAAACTACTGTATTTTCTTCAGAGTTTCAGTTGCTTCTAGTTCTTGTTTATAAAAGTCCTTATGGAGCTTAACAAAACCCAGCAACTCCTCTTCCTCAAATGATTTTTTCTTACTCCCACGAGTCTGGGAGCTCAGACCCCTTGGTCAGTGTTTTCCTACTTATTCTTATCTTTCATAACCTCTTCTTCCTACTCTATTTTCTTACCCTTCATGTTGCATGGGTTAACCTGCTCCTCATGAAGCTCCTTCAATTTCTCAGTCAAGATTCTAATCCCCTAGGTTAACCTGCTCCTCACGAAGCTCCTTCAATTTCTCAGTCAAGATTCTAATCCCTTCTGCACTATTGTGAATAGTACATTGATTTTGACCACTCTTTCTAGGTTCTCCTTGATTTCATGCAACTCTTTCTCTAAGGTTGTAATCCTATCATTACAATTTTTTTTCTAATTCTCCGTACTGGTCATTTCCTTGTTGAAGTCCTTATTAAGGTTAGAGAGACTTTTCTCCATTTGTTCCATCTTCGGGATAGCCTCTCATCCCTTCAAAATGTCCCTATCCACATCCTTGTTTATCTCATTCTCGCCTCATGAATTCTCATGCAGAGCTGTTAGTTTAATGTTTATCTTGTTAATTTTAACAAAGAACCACTTAGTCATCCTATGTTGACAGGCCATCGCATCCCTAACAGAGCCCAAAACATCCAAAAGCTCTTCCTTGTTTGCAACCTTCGACACCAGGATAGAAAAATCCTTGGGGATAGAAGGGGTGGTATTCAGAATGGGAGGGAAAGGAACTCCAATACTCGGCTCCTCCACAACAAGATAATCTTTACCTTTGGTTCTGTTATCCTGAACAACTGCTTTAAAGGCCTTTGTATTGTACACCCCACCTACAGAAACATCAATATTTTCTTTCTCCTCAGGTTTATTCATTTTTTCTTTACCTTTCTTTGCCAACTGGAGCTTTCCCTTGCCCTTGGTACCAATTAGGGTCACATTTTGAACATTATCAATAGTGGTTTTCTCCTTATCACCCCGTGTTCATTACTAGTTTGAGATCCTTCAGACCAAGATAAGGCACTTTTACCTTTTCTTTTTCTATGGGATGTTTTGGGGTGTTCAACAGTATTCTTCCCTTTTCTACTAGTAGGGGTCTGCTCCTCATCCTCCAAATAATCAGGGTCTAAAGGATGACTTGACATCACCTCAATTGAATCCCCCAAATCCTCCTCATCTTCCCAATCCTCCAACTCTTCATCCACAAAGGTTTTAGTGTGGCTGGTATCCGTGTACTCCACCTTTGGATTAATTTTCCTTTTCTTCAAAACAATTTTACCTTGGGTGTCTTTGTTCGGAGACAGGGCTTTCATATGCTCCATTATTGACAAAATAAGGCCCTCATAAATTATAGGCAGCTTAGGGTTCTTCCTATTCTCATTAATAGCAAACTCCATGGAAACCAACAAGAAGAAAGGAAACGAAACAAGCAATTTGTGTCTAAAAATGATTAAGCACAGTAAAATGGTACCTGTAAATTGCTCTGAATCTCCCTTCGAGAGTGATATATCTCATGATAATCTCAGCTATAGCTGCCCCAATGGGTTTGATGGAGGTGCGTTAGTACCTCGAGTGAAGCTTCCCCAATTTGCTTCTCTCATTTCCCTTAAAGAAAAGTTGTAGAACCTCGTCACCAGTTTTTCAATCCTTGAAAAACTTCAGACCGTCAGTGGACAGACCGATAATATGAGCTATAAGGTCCTCGTTCACAACCATCTCCTAGCCAAACACCTTAATCGTTCTATTCTTCTAGCCTTGAACAAAGATTTTAGTTGCTGATGGATCGTGACCGTGGAGATTTTAGTCATTGATTTTAGTCAGTTAAAAGTTAAATATTATAAACTAGAGACAACTTTGTCCACATAGTAGAAAAATACAAAATACCTATCTTAATTACATTTAGCTGGCATGCAGGAGCCTATAACCAAAAACAAGGACAACATGATGAAGAAAGGGAGAGCTAGAGGTTAAATTCCTCCACCATAAGTCATTGAGTGTCCATTCTAGCAGAGTTTGCAATACAATTAACTGTTACTTGGACATTTTGCAAGTAGTGAAAGCTAATAATGTTCTACGTTTGTGTTAAGTGTTTGTTTTGTTTTATATAAGGGTGTTTGGCTAGTTTAGTAAATGATTTGGGTGGTTAGTTGGTTGTTCATAGGAAGTGCCTTATATAAACCAATGCAAAAAATGTAATATTGTCTTACATAAAAATAATTTTTTTGTTGGTATTATTCTACTATTCATAGCATAGATTCTCATTTCTGTTTTGTTTCTGGCTCCTCCATTTACAACAAATTAAAAAGATTTGATTTGAGAGATTATACAATGATAGATGTATATCATGCAGTCTAAGTTTATTTGCAAGACTTTTGAGAATGACTTTCTCTACAATCAAACATGTGCCTAGAGTTTTCTTAATTATTTAATATATTTATTAACCCCAATAGTAGGCTTGTGGTGGAGGATAGATTAGGAAACAAAAATAATTTTTCTGCAATTTAGTTTCTACATAATAGACATCAACTAAGAATGTACCCACGCTTTGGGAAAGGAAGCTTGATTTAAATTGTCACAGGTCATAGAAAGTTGAGCAACTTCAATTAGAACTTTAATTGTATTGTTGATTCATTAAGAGGGGTTGGGTCAATACCCCAAGGTCTCTCTCTCTCTCTCATCTATGTGTGTGTGTGTGTGTGTGCGCGCGCGTGTGCCTTTCCATTTTAGAAGATTTAGAAAATACAAAAGCACATATGTTAATGTGGTTTTTTAATAGATAGTTTAGTGGGGATTTTATTGGGGTATTTGGTTCTTATTAAGCATATTTTTTTACTAGTATACCACTTTACAATATTAGAAAGAAACTATGCTGACAAAATGGTAACTATGGCTCAACACTAGACAAAAAAACCTTTAAATTTAGTGTTATCATACAAAAATATAACCAACTTGTTGCTACATAGCTAAAACTAACAAAATAAAACATCTATAACCAACCTGCTATATACTTAGGATTTAACCCTTGACAGAGCCACTCTTAGATGATTTCCAAGTACTTATAGTTGGTTGCTTTAGCTTGCACCTCTTCTACCACTTCCTCAACCTAGTTCATTGCCTTGTGTGCCATTCTCCCTTGTAGTGACCCTGCTAGCAAGGGGAAGTGGACTCCATGGAAAATTTAATCACAAAGATGATCCCTATGCATAGAGTTGTCACAGAATATTGGAATCATGAAATTGCTCTCCACCTCTAATCTTCGATGAGAGTGTGACATGTATACAAAGCAACTAGTACCTTGTCCACATCTCTACACTAGGAATGGAGCATGCCTACTTCACAATGTGGTTCATTCATCTCCCAATGAGCAAGTTGAAGTTCCACCTTCGTCCTATACAACATTCTTACACTTGACCAACCCTTTAGCATCATCTACCTTTGCCATTGGCATCTCTCCAAATTGATTGGTGAGAAACAATTTTAGTAGCCAGATCCTTAATTCTATGTGGGCAATATAAAAGGCTAGATTGGTAATGAAGCCACCTCATATTGTTGCCTTAGGCCCATGGTTTTCTTCCAACCCCTTTTCTCCTAACACGCCTTTGATGAAACCTAATGCATTATCAAACTCACAAGAAAATATGATTTTCAACCTCCCATTGGAGATAATACTACATGCCTTTAGCTCCTTTCCCTTTCCTAAACTTCACTTGCTCGTCATCCTACACAAAAATACATCCAACATAAATGATCCAAGTAAATGCCATCTAGACACTCTCACAATACATGCTCTATCTCTGAAGAATTTGACTCCTCTTAATATCAATTCCTTGGCACACTTAAGCTATTAAGTAATAATACCCTTTTCTACACACTTTCCAAAAGATTTAGTGCTTATGTTCTTGTCAATCCCCAACATCCATGCTGCATTTGAGATTATACTCCTTATTATGATTTCACGCATGCCTCACACTAGTGCAGGCTTTTTACTAGGTGACGGTTTAAGATGACCACAATTCAAGTACTTACAATAGTTTTGCTTATCATTGCCCCATCAACTTAAGCATTACCATCATATTCATGGAGGATGAAAGCATAGGTGCCTATATGATTTGTCCAAGAACTTGGGAAATGACTAAATATAGCCATTATAGGCTCTTGTGAAATCCCTTCATTAGAAAAATAAATCTGCAACATAATTTAAATGTCGTTTGCAAAGATAAAAATGGATAGAATCAAATTTCTCCTTTAACTCAGATTTATTTTACATATCTAGTTAGCATCCAATTCAGAGTGCTCCCTTTATTGATAGCATTGATCACTACCATTGAGTCACCTTCAACTAGTAATTTTTTTTAGTTTTGAGAAAGCATTGTACCAAGACCTAGTAGTAATGCTTCCCATTTTGCTTCATTGTTTGTCCTTATACCAAGGAAGAGTGATCCTCTATAGACCAAACATCCTTTAAAAACTTGAACTAGAAACCCCTCTCCCCTCCACCCTACTAAACCCAATTTTCCTCTTGAAGCCCCATTAAAAATTAGTTTAACATATGTTTCCATTGGAGGAGCCCACTGTTATCCTCTAGCTTTCTTTGTAGCCTTTTTACTCATATTCTTCATGCTTGCAATATTTTTCTCTTATCTCTTGAATGGGGGGATATGTTAATGTGGGTTAATATAGTGCCTTTTTTAATATTAGAAATCGCCTACAAAAGGGAGAGTATACAATATAGGAGCTACTGCTCCATTAGTCTAAGGACAAAAGTCCACAAACTAAACAAAACACATCCCACTAAAAACAGAGTCACAAAGTATCAAGTATATATCACCAGTATCTATGAAACATAGTTATCAAAACAATAACTAATACAAGTTCTATCACTGTTCCTAACAACACCTCTGGTTGCTACTATGTTCATATTGATCACACTCATAAGAACCAATAGGTGGATCAACCTCATCTTCTGGGTCCATATCTTTGACAACCAGTTCAAACCTGTTCTTCACTAATGCTTATATTTTCTTTCTTTTCTTCGGTCTTGGGATATTATGCTTCTTCATATAATGATGCAACTTTTTCAACTCCTTTTTATTCAAGTTATCCCTACCCCGCAACCAAAAGTGTGCAGTCTTCACCTCCTTTTTGTAGACAATGGTAAGATCACCTTCCAATAGAATAAAAAACCTTTCTTTTGGTATCTCAAGCACCATGGAAACTTGCAAGATAATGTCACTATGGGTGAGCTCACAATTAGTCTGAATAAGGTACCTCCTTTTACCTTGGAATACATCTTCATTCCTCTTTTTCCAAATAAACCACAAAATTTCATTGGTAAACACAAGATAGAATTCATTAAGCTCAATAGAAAATTCATTGACATGACCATAAAGAATTTCAGTCTAAGCAAACCCTTCTTTATTATCCCATCCCATCTTATTACCAAGGAAAGAAGAGAAAAGTTAAACACATATTGACACTCAAAAAATAAATGTTGAGCAATAGTTTCAATATGATTACACAAGGTGCACATTCTAGCAAGAATGCCTATAGACACTAATTCACTATTAACAACAATCTTTTTCAACAAAACAAGCCATCTAAAAAACATATAGTGTTTTTGAAAAAAAAATAGCATGTGTAAACACCCTAAAAGACATACATATATTTTTTAAAATATGGAACTATGGGGGGATGGGGGAGAGGCATTGGTACATCTCGGATGATGAAATTTAGATTCTTAGTTATTAGAAAGAAACATTTAAACATTCATATGACTCTTTGATTTTCCATTCCATTAACATCATTTTTAAAACTCTTATTAACAATCACAAGTTCCTAGCTTAAGATTAAATTAAATATTCATACCTTAGATTAGCAAGACTAATTCCTCACTTGACTATTGTTACCATATTTTGTCCAATCCAAAATATCTCAGAAATCTCTCCTTCCATCAGAGAAATCTGATCTGAGAAAGCCTAAATGGAAGGAAGAAAATCCCAAAAAAACCCCTAAAAAATCCTAAATGTTTTGCCCTTTCTTTTTCCTTAGTCAGCAAAATTTAAGTTTGGCGAACCTTTGGTTCATAGGTTTGCTGATGGAGGCATTCACCAACTAAGGAACCAGGCAAAGCAGCTAAGGTAGAAGGGAAAAGAAGACAAGGGGTGAAAACAAAGGAAAAGGTTACCTTTATCGGCAAAATGCTGGTTTGACGAACCTTAAGTTCGTCGATCGATAGGTTTTCCGATTGACTATTTCATCGACCAAAGGAGCAAAGCGGGTGACTTCAAAGAAGGGGCATGGCGGCGGGAAACGACTAAGGCAAAGAAAAAAGAAAAGTCTCCGTCGGGGAATCCGAGGACATTCGAACTTGCCAAATTGTTCATGTTTTCAAAGGTTTGCTGACATGGCGATTCGCCGACTGAGGAGCCCGAAAAGGGGAAGAACAAAGTGCCTAAAAGGAGATGGTTAGCAAAAGGGAAAGGTCGCTGAATGCACATTTCGCCGATAAGGTGAAAGAGACAAAATGAAAGACAAAGATGAAAGCAGCATTGGTTCACGAAAATGAAAAGTTGCCGATAGGATGAGGAAGAAGACCAAGTGACCCGAAGAGCAAAAGAGAGATAGGTTTCAAAATGTAGATTTTGCTGACAAGGCAAAAGCAAAAGCAATTGGTTCGAAAAAGAAGAAATTCGCAGATAAGGTGAAAAAGGTGATAAGGGTCGGCTAGTTGGGGAATTGATAAAAGGATAAACTTTCCAACAAGTTCGTGGAAATGGAAATTTTCTGATAAGGTGAGAAAGAGAAAAGGAAAGTAAGAGGAAGTTTGGTTCGTGAAAATGAGAATTCACCGATAGGGTGACAATATGGCAAAAAATGAAGAAACCAAGGAAGAGAGCCAAGTTCATCAAACAGAGATTTTGCTGATAAGTCAAAATGGAAGGGAATGGTAGAGGCAGGCTCAGTTAGTAAAAATGTGATTTTGCCAATAAGGCAGGATAAAATACCAGAATGATGAAATTAATGGAATATGATATAATGCTTTAGAATTGTTGTCATGTGAAATTGTACCTTGCTTGAAGCTCGTTCAAGCACACCAATGCCACAACAGGGTTGATCTCAAGGTGTGGGACCTTGCTGATGAGATCAGACCTCCAGAGAAGGCTGGTTCCTCATTCTAATCTTAAGGCTCAGAAAATTAAACTAAATCTAGTGCTAATACTCACAGGGGAAAAGGGGGAGAAGAACTATTGAAATTAAAAGAGGTGATGCACCAGATTTATAGTGTTAGTTGGGTCTGAAATAACACAAACATGGTCTCAAATATTGACAGGAACTCGCATAGACTTATAACTCTTGACAGAGACCTGAACTAGAAAACTGTAACTATAAGAGGGGTTGTTTTACCCACAAGATAAGCTACAAATTCAATCAAATACAGAGTAAAAGCATAAGAGAGGCAAAATCAATGATTGTATTGATCATGAAGGATAAATAGCCATTACAAAAGAGAGAATTATTGTAGAGAAAGTAGACACAAAATAACCAATTATATTCTTTGGTGAACTATCAACGAGAGACATCAAAGGCCCAGAATTGAGCACAATGTATCAGATCCAACTGGTTCATGCAATTGCATTACAAGGTTTGGTTACAAGAACTCTCTAACCTGTATAATAACCCAAAAGAACAACTAACAAAAATACATTATTTTCAAATGTATATATAACATTTCATCCTCATTCTACTACAGTGGGCGTTGAATTCTAGTTAATTGACCTAGGACATGCCCATGTTTCATTAAATTTCTAGCTCAGAAGCCCTACAAACTAGAACAGAACCTGCAAACTGGAATGGTGGTCATGCTTTTGACATACCTACAAACCTGCAAAAGAGATTCCCTGCACACATGGGTGCCAGGCACATTTATGAGAGAAGGCCTGAAAATCTGTATTGTCCCTCTCCTGTATTGGCGCATTGAAAAATTCACTGTTCCAACTACCCTTATTTGGCCTTGGCCTGCGGAGCTTTGAATGTTGGGTGCCTCTTTATGAGAAAATGGCGTAATTTCAGAGAGAACAAGCTTTTACAACACTTTAAAGTGTTGTCCTCTTTTCTTCCATGGCGCCTCTAAATTCATTATGGTCAGTGACTTCTTTGTTTCCAAAACCATCGGGCTCCATCCTCATTTCCTTTCTTGCCCTATTAGCGAAAATGTATTTTTTCGAATTTGTTTTTGCGCTTGCTTGTTCATATCGGAGGACCACCTTTTTTTGCCTATCGGCAAAACTTCACTTTTCAGAACTGTTCTGGCCTCCTCTTTTGCCTTATTGGCAAAAAACCATTCTTGCAAACTTTCTTTTTGTCTCCATTTGGTTCATTTTCGCCTTATCGGCGAATTTTGCATTTTACAAACCAAGCATTGTCTTCACCTTTTATCTCTTTGGCACTAATTTTGCCTTATCGGAAAATTCCTCATTTACCGAACCTTTCTATCTTCTTCCTTCTCACTTTATCGGCAAACTGCCACTTTTTTGAACCAAGCCCTTAGCACCTCCTTTTGTCTTCATTTTACCTTATCGGTAAAAGTGTCTTTTGCCGAACCTCTTTTGCTTGTTATTTGCCCTTATCGGCAAAGTGTCACTTTTTCAAATTCTGCCCTTTACTGCTTTATTGGCAAATTCTTCATTTGCTGAACCTCTTCTTTTTAACCATCCTCCTTTATCAGCTCATTCACCTATTGATGAACCATGAGAAAACTGAACTACTTGCTTTGTTCTCTATTTTGTCGATTTGTCAATTTTGCCTTTGTAAGCAAAAAAATAAATTTCATGAACCATTAGGCCCTTTGGGTCCATTTTCACCTTTATTGGAGAAATTGACTTTTCCCAGCCTTTTCCCCTTTTATTGCTTTATTGACAAATCCTCCTTTGGCCAAACCTTCTGGCGGTGAACTTGAAGGTTTGTGAACCTCCAATTTCACTGACAAAGCTATCTTTCACTTTTTCTTCACCTTATCGACGATTCTTCTCTTTTTTGAACTTAGACAACTTCCTTATCATTTTGCCTTATCAGCAAACTTTTGCTTTTGCGAACCTCCTGCCTGCCGATTTCTCATCTTTTTGCTTTGGGCCCCTTTGGTCGGCGAATCGCCCTATCAGTGAACTTGGGAAAATTTGAACCACTTAGCAAGTTTGAAAGTGACAATTACCCCATGAGCCTAGACACCAAATACCTTAATTTGAGAAACTAAAGACTTGTGTTTAGAGGTATCTCCTTGTTCATTGCTAGAATCAGCCGTTAACATGAAATTGAAATATCATTTGATTCCAAGAGCATACAAAGATAAAACATACAAAGATAAAATATGCATAAAATAATTACATTACTACATATATTATCTATTTGCATCATCATCATGTCTATGGTGTGTCTTTGAATGTGTCCATTTTCTTAGGAGTTTTACTTATTTTAGAGACAAGAAAAGGTCATCAACCTTTTGTTTCCAAGCAAGCCCCACCATGCTTCTTAGCATGGAAATATTTTAAAAAACATGTGTAGGAGCATAAATGAATAGATCTCCTACACCAACTACAACAAAAGATTGGGAAATACAAACTAGATAGGGCTACATAGCTGTGTATGACCAAGACTAGGTCACATGACATAATACAAACCATAGGGTAATGAGATTTTGTGTAATTTATTTTCTTTTTCTAAATTGATTAATGTTGATGATGAAGTCTACACCTAAACATTGCACCTGTGCATGCGAACCTGCACCAACATGGGAAACCTCAAAAATGTGGGGCATGGCTTGCGAGATGACCTTTGGGGTTTTGAAGCCAGCTCTTCATAGGATTTTCAATTAACTCGTTTTAAATTTTTAGAGAAAAGAGGAAAACTTGAAAATGAAATCTAACCAATATGGTGATGTGTCAATCACAAACTTTTCAACTTGCAAAAGATTTATTGCGCATATGATTCAAATTCAGAAGACAAATAAACACAAATATAATGATGAGAAGTGATCATCACATAATCATTTTAGTTGCATTAGGTTTGATAATCTCATATTTACAAATGAAGGCCACAGATCTGAGATAAGAAAACAAGAAACATTCTAATAGAATATATGGTACAGGATGACCATTTTCCCTTCATGGGTGAATTAAAACAAAGACAAAAAGACTTTGAAGCACAGTGCATCAGATTCACTTAATTCTAAGAAAATTTGACATAAAAGTCTACAAGAAAATCTTCCTCTTGTTGATGAATCTACTCCTCTGTCCATGTGATTATCTCTTTCCATTTCTAAAATCTCATGATAATAATGGAAAAAGAATCCCTCAAATCTGCCTCCTATAACTGCTGCATGTTATCCTTTGTCCCGTTGACTTTGTGTTTGTTACCTTTGATTTCTCTTTTGCATCCAAGATATCCTCTTATCACTGCATGTTTTCACCACTAAAGTTTTTCTTGCTGTAACTTTCTCTCTCCTATGAAAAATAAAATCTTTTCTCTTTTATTCTTCTATCATGTAGTTGCATGTTCTTTCACTAGTTTCTTTTAAATGAGACTTTTACTTTATCTCCCGTGAGTTTATGAATGCATGTGTTGTTAGGAATTGCATGCAAACGATATCAATTAAATGCAAATAAAGATTAAATAAAGGAATGAAAAATACACAGAAATAATAACACCAAGAGACAATTTTTAACGTGGTTCACCCAAACTTGGGCTACATCCACCAACAGAGAGTCCAATATTATTATCTAGCAAATCAAACCGATTACAACTAGCAATCCTTGCAACTCAATACCGCTACAAATGCTACAATACAATATCAACGGAAACCCTAACCCTTAGCCATTTTTATCAAGACTCCATTGGGCATCAGAGCCAAAACATTTAGACAAACTGAACACATTTATGAAGATTGCCACTGAATCTACAACATCTGCAACCAAAACCTATGCACAACCAAATTGATACAAACTGCCCAGCATATCCATTGAAGCTGAAACTGAAATACTATACAACCATGACCCATTTTGCAACTTATCCACAAATTGATGACTGTTGACCACATAAATGACCTCTCATCCCTATTGCCATTTCCACCGAGTCTTATTCAAAACAAAACTGAAATCTAATGTTGTAGCTGCAACTTATTTCTGAAATATCAAAACTAAACTACCTATATATGAAAGTGACATGAACATGCCCATTCATATGAACAACAATAGACAATAGACCAAATAAATTGCATGAAGAAATATAGCAAAAACTTGTACCTCTATGCTTTCCTGCATTTTGAAGACTCTTATTTGGCATTGAAATACCATTCATGTTGACCTGCATACTACTCTTCATCCAGTGGAGGGTGGGAAGGGAATACCATGTATTGAAGCCTATGCTCTTGCTCACAATCAGATGCATCTGTTAACTTGACCTCGTTGGTGACTGTTGTTGCATGTTCCTCTGCATGATCGTGACCCAAGATAACACCAAAATCAAGTTTGAAGATGACTGAATTGCCTATAACTATTCTAAATTTGATGGAAATCTTTTCTTGAATGAAAAATGGAGTGTGATTGTATTCCACACGTAACCCTTCACTATTAGAAATGCCCCTTGATGTATCATGATAAAGAGGGTTCAAGTGAATTTGAAGATCTTCCTCATGAAAGAGAGAATACCCATCCTTAATAATAGAAAATAGATCTAACTCTTCTTCAAAACTTGTGCATACCTTACTTATTCTTTCTTCATGATCATCAGAAATAGGTTGTGAAAATAAGCCATACACTTGCTCAATGGTGGAATCTCCTTCGTCGAGAAGCTGATATCCCTATTGGATAACCAAGAATAAATCCTCGATTTGTTCTTCATCATGCTTAATCATTTCAACAATATCCCTTGCAAGATGTGAAATCTCATCAAACGGATAAATGCAATCATGCTTTGTAGACTATTAAAATTTTTTTTACTTCTTCTAGATGAGGTAAATATTTTGTATCATTCTTGGCCTAGTACTTTTCAACATCAAAACTCTTTTCCAAGTTTTTTTCAGCTTCAAAAGGAACCAAGCCATCATCATCATCAAAATATTCCTCGTCTTCTTCCTCATTTAACTGCATTTATGAATCAAAATTTGCCATATGTGCATGATACTCAAAATCAGTTGAAAACACTGGATAAACAGGAACACCTCCATTCTTTTGATGATGATCCTTGATACTTGCATTTTGACTACATTCCCCTTTGATATCAAAGCAACAAAAAACTTGATCTGTTACTTCTGTTGGTTTTTTCCCAGACTGGATGCTTATTCCCAGATTTCCCTACAAGGTAGCCATCAATGATCAACAGGATCTCTGGGCCAGGGGCCAACAGTGTAGGAGATAGACTCTATATTTTATCTCCTCTTCTTCTTCAGGCTCTGCAAAACCTAGGGGGGTATTGCCTACTCAACATCCATGAGGATATACATACAAAGCTGGGATGCTGACAGAAAGCAGATAAGTCCTCCTATAAGTAGACCAAAACTGTAAGATAAGAGCAAAGGGGCTAGCTTTGGGCCTATTTGTAGTTGTAGACAGAGGACTTGGATCCTAAAACTAATTCTACTGTCCTAATGGTTGTTTTAGAGTTTGATTTTGATTTTAAGTTTGGATGCAAAGCTGGACATGGTTGTAACACAAACACAAAGCAAGATTGGTACCTATCTAGGGCCTGGAGTCAGTAGACATGCACCTGTGAATGATATGCATGAACAACTAAAACTGGATTTCAGGGGGATACATATGATACCTGCCTTACAGATATCTCCCAATACAGAGTGTTAAGCTATCTATACTTATGGCATCCCTATTATAGTATACCCTTCCCAATGTTTAATCTGAAAATAGTTTAATCTACCCCTTGAGCAGAAGTTAAAAGATCAGACATTCAACACAGGAATTCTATGTTCTAGAGTCTCAAACATTGCGTAAATATCCAGACTCAGAAGAAAGATACATGCAATACCGGAGACAGAATTAACAAAACACATGCTAACATAGCATTTCTCATATAAAATTAACCATGAAATCAGTGGATTCATGCAAAAACGTACAACAAGAGATACATAAACTCACAGGTTTTGCTGCACAAAGCAACTAAATCAGCTGTATTGTATTACAGAGCCAAATGTTCAACTTTCAACAACCAAAACAATGGTAACACAGTCTGCCTATATCGGCCAGAAAGTGTACCCACAGCAATTAATTACATGATTTTTACAAAAAACTGCCAAATACAGCCCATGAGAGATGGCACCCATAAGTTATCAATGCAGTAGGCAAGAGAGTTGACAGGGGTGGCCTCGAGCCCTGTGCCACCATCTGGAAGTCTTCATGCTAAAAATCAGGCAGTTTAATCACTTGTACTGTCGCCCACACCCCTGCTACAATCGCCATTGATGGCTCAACCACCCGCAGCCTACTTGGAAACCGTCGCACTGTTCAAAAAAATGCAGGAAGAATAGTCCCACATGCATGCTGCCGAGACCACTTCATTAGTTTAAAAATGGGGCCGCATACATACTAAGTGTCGAGTGCTTTTGCTGCGCTCGACACACAAGCCCTCGCCCAAAGATAAGCCATCGGCTTGCCCCAAAAAACTCTCGCCGATCTATCAAGTCTCTCTGATGGCAAACAAAACACACCTCCGTCGCCGTGACTCCCTCCATCGGAGCATCCAAAAATCCTCTAGCCGACCTCATGTGTTACACCGATGAAGCCCATCGCAATCCCCTGTCGGCCAGACCAATCCCATCGGCCAACTTGAAACTCCTCTGACCGACCTCAATAGTCTCGCCAACGCCATCGCAAACTCCATATTTCCCATCATCGGCCAGAGATAGACCATCGGGCCAACTTCCATTGACTAGGCCGATAAAACAAGTCTCACTGATGGCCAAGCAAAAAACACCCGTCGCCAAGACAAAAACCATTGGCCAACCCAAAAGCAACGCTCGCCGACAACAAAAGTCACGCCGATGGCAACTTGGCTTTCCATCTCCGTCGGTGTGACTTAGACCATCGGAGCAAGACCACAAACCTATGCCTATAGCTGCCATCATGCCGATGAAACCAAAAACATAAAGCTTTGAACCATTGAACCGGTTCAAACAGATGGTTCAATGGCGAGGTTCAACACTGAGGTTCGCCGGCGAGGTTCAAACCAAAAGTTCAAAGACACAATCAGAGCACTCAAAAAAAACAAAACTTTCGCTGATGGACAAAACATGATGACCCCTTCCTCAGGAAAGATGAAGGGGAGCCAAAACTCAGAACCTTTTGGATTTTTTGGGAAGGTGCCTGCATGAAAAATTGCTCGGAAACTGACAGTCAATTCAGGCACCAACAGTGGCTCTGATTAGGGACGTGCAGGTGCAAGACTGCAACGAGAACCCCAGATCTCTGGGATGCAGACCAATCCCCTATCCATTGGGCACAGAGTCAAACTTGCACCAATCTGCATCACCAAACACATTATTTTAAAATAAACATGGTGGCCCAGGGCCACCAAAAAGGAAAAACCAGACTTTTCCTTTGTCAAACACCTGATTTAATTTTGATTTCTTCAAATGAAGCCTAAAAGCATTTAACTGTCTACAGCAAGCCCCTTGGCAATTATTTGTGCTGCTGCTCATTTCTTTTTCTTCAACAAATCTACAGCTAGCTTCATCAGCATATATAATTATCAGTTGTAGAATGTCATCATCATATGAGTCACTGATGTTGCTTGGAAAAATAACAGACTCACATGAAACAAATGAATCCACATCAGAATTTTGCCCTTCCTCAAAAAATAAGAGCTCCTCTGTATCAAACATGCAATATTCAGGCACAAGCAACATCTCAAATCAAATTTATCTTGATGAACATACAGATATCCATCATCATCATGCACGGCAGTTTTGTCATTAATGTCCACCTGAAATGTCTCAAGAGAAGGCAGAAATAACTTAGAATGTAGCCCTACACTGAAAGCTTCATAGTCACCCCTGCAATCAACACTATCCCCAACTGTATGAGCACACACATCTGCAATTTTCCCATCCACCTCTGAATAGTGACCTTATTTTTTATCTTCACCAGTGCCCTGATAATCAAAAGCAAAGTTTTCAACCTCTGCACTATGAAGGTGGCCAAAATCTTCAAGGAAACATTCATAATCAGCATCCAAATATATTTCATTATTTGAAAGGCTCACATATGCATCTGAATGCTGGCAATCACTAGCATATTCACTGCCATCCCTTGAATCAATGTTTTCTATATTCAGAGTGAAGCTCTGCATATCCACTTCATATAAATAATCAGGCATAACTGGGATATGCACACTGCTGCAAGACACAACTTCATGTATGTCTCTCATTTGATCAACTGGAGGGCACCTTGTGTCTGCAGGCTTGTCTTCTAAAGGCTGATAACAATCTTTGTTTTCATTATTACAAGATGTGCTTACATTTTCTACAACATTTTCTTCATGCATCACATCATGGCTGCACACATTATTCTGAAATATATTTCCCTCTATACAATCATTTCTCAATGCACATACTGGGAGAGCTGAAATATATTCACTTTGATAACTGCTTTGACAACTTGCAGCCATGAAACCTACTAGCATTCCATATTTCTCATTGTTTTCTATGTCCATAGCAAATTGGAAAGCCTGGTGAAGTGTGACTGGTTCTTTATCTCTCAACAGATAACTCATTTCTTCATCAAATGCAGCCAAATAAATTGTCAAGCACAATGCATTATTAGGTCTCATATATTTAGGGATCTGCCTGAGCAATTTAATAAACCTAAGATTAAAGGCTGGAACCAGCTCCTCATCTTCCCTTTGGATATTCATAAAATGTATGATTAATGAGGCCACATCAAACCTTTCACCAAACTACCCTAGGAATGCAACTTCTAAATCTATCCATGAAGAAACTGAACAAATAGGCAGGTCTGAAAACCATATCCTAGCATCATCTTCCAATGACTGAACAAAGAGTCTCATTACTACATCTTCATCCTCTACCTCGTAATCTTCTATTAAATTACAAAATCTTTGCAGATGTTTGTTTGCCGATTTAGAATCTGATCCACTATATTTTGGCAAACATATTCTAATTTTATTGGGAATAATATTTGGGTAACCATATATCCCTGTGAAATTTAGGGCTTTATATCTTTCAATAAAGAATGGTCTTCTCTGAGAGCACAACTAAGCTTGCTGTTCTAAACTCAACATTTTGAATCAAAGATGAATACCTGGATATATGTTGCAGCATTGATAGGTTCTTTCAACAGAGTCGCCACCTCTCAGAGAGAGGACAGAATGTCAGCAAGGCACTTTTGTTTTCTGGATTCATCACCCCAGTAGAGCACCACATGGTTCCTTTTTGCTGCAACAACTTCACTGGAAACTAGATTTTCCAGCCCTTAGGTTACTTGACTCTCTCTCTCCCCAGTAGAGTCGCCAATTTCTGTTGGTTTTTTCTCAGACTGGATGCTTATTCCCAAATTTCCCTACAAGGTAGCCATCAATGATCAACAGGATCTCTGAGCCAGGGGCCAACAGTGTAGGAGATAGACTCTATATTTTATCTCCTCTTCTTCTTCAGGCTCTGCAAGACCTAGGGGGGTATTCCCTACTCAACATCCATGAGGATATACATACAAGGCTGGGATGCTGACAGAAAGCAGATAAGTCCCCCTGTAAGTAGACCAAAACTGTAAGATAAGAGCAAAGGGGCTAGCTTTGGGCCTATCTGCAGTTGTAGACAGAGGACTTGGATCCTAAAACTAATTCTACTATCCTAATGGTTGTTTTAGAGTTTGATTTTAATTTTAAGTTTGGATGCAAAGCTGGACATGGTTGTAACACAAACACAAAGCAAGATTGGTGCCTATCCAGGGCCTGGAGTCAGTAGACATACACCTATGAATGATATGCATGAACAACTAAAACTGGATTTCAGGGGGATACATATGATACCTGCCTTACAGATATCTCCCAATACAGAGTGTTAAGCTATCTATACTTATGGCATCCCTATTACAGTATACCCTTCCCAATGTTTAATCTGAAAACAGTTTAATCTACCCCTTGAGCAGAAGTTAAAAGATCAGACATTCAACACAGGAATATTATGTTCTAGAGTCTCAAACATTGCTTAAATATCCAGACTCAGAAGAAAGATACATGCAATACCGGAGACAAAATTAACAAAACACATGCTAACATAGCATTTCTCATATAAAATTAACCATGAAATCAGTGGATTCATGCAAAAACATACAATAAGAGATACATAAACTCACAGGTTTTGCTGCACAGAGCAACCAAATCAGCTGTATTGTATTACAGAGCCAAATGTTCAACTTTCAACAACCAAAACAATGGTAACACAGTCTGCCTATATCGGCCAGAAAGTGTACCCACATCAATTAATTACATGATTTTTACAAAAAACTGCCAGATACAGCCCATGAGAGATGGCGCCCATAAGTTATCAATGCAGTAGGCAGGAGAGTTGACAGGGGTGGCCTCGAGCCCTATGCCACCATCTGGAAGTCTTCATGCTAAAAATCAAGCAGTTTAATCACTTGTACTGTCGCCCACACCCTGCTACAATCGCCATTGATGTCTCAACCACTCGCGGCCTACTTGGAAACTGTCACATTGTTCAAAAAAATGCAGGAAGAATAGTCCCACATGCATGCTGCCGAGACCACTTCATTAGTTTAAAAATGGGGCCGCATACATACTAAGTGTCGAGCGCTTTTGCTGCGCTCGACACACAAGCCCTCGCCCAAAGCTAAGCCATCGGCTTGCCCCAAAAAACTCTCGCCGATCTATCAAGTCTCTCCGGTGGCAAACAAAACACACCCTCCGTCGCCGTGACTCCCTCCATCGGAGCATCCAAAAATCCTCTGGCCGACCTCATGTGTTACACCGATGAAGCCCATCGCAATCCCTTGTCAGCCAGACCAATCCCATCGGCCAACCTGAAACTCCTCTGACCGACCTCAATAGTCTCGCCGACGCCATCGCAAACTCCATATTTCCCATCATCGGCCAGAGATAGACCATCGGGCCAACTTCCATCGACTAGGCCGATACAACAAGTCTCACCGATGGCCAAGCAAAAAACACCCGTCGCCAAGACAAAAACCATCGGCCAACCCAAAAGCAACGCTCGCTGACAACAAAAGTCACGCCGATGGCAACTTGGCTTCCCATCTCCGTCGGTGTGACTTAGACCGTTGGAGCAAGACCACAAACCTATGCCGATAGCTGCCATCACGCTGATGAAACCAAAAACATAAAGCTTTGAACCATTGAACCGGTTCAAACAGATGGTTCAATGGCGAGGTTCAACACTGAGGTTCACTGGCGAGGTTCAAACTGAAAGTTCAAAGACACAATCAGAGCACTCAAAAAAAACAAAACTTTCGCTGATGGACAAAACATGATGACCCCTTCCTCAGGAAAGATGAAGGGGAGCCAAAACTCAGAACCTTTTGGATTTTTTGGGAAGGTGCCTGCATGAAAAATTGCTCGGAAACTGACAGTCAATTCAGGCACCAACAACTTCCATAGGCTGAATTTTTGGTTTGAAAACCACAAAAGCTTGAAAAACACAATTTTTAAAATAATTGTGTATTTTTTGTGCATGAGGAAGGATATCTACAAACAGATTGCACTCATATAGTTGTTCATGAGAGCTTTGAGGCATAAATTTTGGATTAGCCTGATACATATGTTGATCTCTTAGCTCATTGAGCTCATGGGAGAAAGATTCTGTAAGTTCTTTTATTTCAATCATCTCCTTATGATTTATAAAATCAATAGGTAGGGTGGGTGAATTAGGACAATTCTGCATTTGGCTACATGTGAGATCTTGGGATGAGGTACTTGCATGAGGAATCAGTGGTTTTGAAGGCAAATGATATAATCTACCAGTTTCTATGAGGTTCATTTCAACCGTAATGGTGAGATCATAAGATTGAGACAAAGTTTCACATCCTAAGGCTTGTATCATAATTGAAATTTCAAGATCTAAAGCCTTCAAATAATATAGGAATACAAAATCTAGAGGAGGTCTCACATCTACTAAAAAAAATTTCCATACCTTATCAAATCTTGTATTGAAATCATGCAGGCACTCTACAGGATACCTCTTGATCGTGATGAGATTTCGAATGAGAGAACTAATATCTGCCTTCTCCTAGAATTGATTGTAAATGAGCTCCCCAAGTTGATCCCATCCTATCATTGAACCAGGTTGTAGATTTCTATACCATTCCTGTGCTTTGCCTCTGAGAGAAGATGCAAGTAATAGAAGAGCCGCATTTTCAATTGTTATATGATGTATATTGCACAAATTTGAAATATCTTGAATATGATCCACATGGCAAATAGAGCCATCTCTATGAAAATGGGGTAATGTTTTCAATGCCGCTTTAGGAACTTGACCTTGTTGCTGATGTAAAGGACCACTTGAATCCCAAGTCACAAATGGTAAGTTTCTCATTGGAATATTGAGATGCACATAAATATTATGGGATGCCATGATCTACAGTGGTGAAGATTTGAGATAAAATCACTAATGGAGTTGCTAGATGGAAGATTCATGCTCCTATGAACAAATATTTTTGTGATTTTCCACCAAAATCACAAAATGTAGAACAAAGATCAATGAAACATAGACTAAAGTCTCTGATTCATGTCCCACTAGGTGTGCCAAAAACTGTTGATGATGAATTCTGCACTTGAATGTTACACCCACATGCAAACCTGCACCAATATGGGAAACCTCGCAAATGTGGGACATGGCTTGCGAGATGACTTGCAAGGTTTTAGAAGTTGGCTCTTCATAGGATTTTCAAGTAACTTGTTTCATATTTTTAGAGAAAAGTGAAGAAGACAAAATAAAAAATGAAATCTAACTAATATGGTGATGCATCAATCACAAAATTTCCAACTTGCAAAGGATTTATTGTGGATAGGATTCAAAATCAGAAAACAAATAAGCACAAATACAATTTCAAAGGCACAACCTCCGTCCGCCACCTATTAGAATAAAGAGACACACAAATGAATGGAATGGCAACTGATGAAAAGTGACAATCACATAATCATTTTAGTTGCATTAGGTTTGATAATTGTTGGTGTTTCAATTCGTACCTCTGGAATGCGAGTTGGAAACGGACAGCTATGCACATATAAACTACTCTCCTATTGGAAGGGGGAGTTCCCTTTTTGCTGATGTTCGCTGAAAAGATAAATTAAATGAAACTTTGCCTATCTTCTTTTTGATTCTCAGTTGCGAGCACAAGGTTATAAAAATTTAAACGTTGTAGAAGAGGTTTTTTCCTTTTTTAAAACTTCTATTACAACTAGGCATAGACTAACGACGTTTTTAATCTCCTAAGTAAATTCAGAGCAAAGGAAATTAAAAGTGAACAAGGAATGATTGTTTTAACAAAAACTTAAGCAATTTTCTTCTAGATTTACACCACAAGACTTATAGTACTTTAATGATGAAATCTGAAATGAAAGCTACAAAAGCCACACATTTGATGACAAAAACTTGATGAATCAAGATAGAATATTAGAGCAAAATAGGCATGAGACTTCTATTCAATATCACAAAGTTGGCACAACTCCAGGATAGCAATGCTGCAACAAAAGGTAGGCATACAACAAGCGATCAAACATCGGAGAACAGATTATACAAAGTGAACAGACACTTGGAATATCAAGATTTGCAGGCTAGAATAGGCACAGCAAATTTACTATCACAATTACCATTACATACAATGGGAAATGATGCCCTTATTTATACTAAAATCAAAGGAGTAGGGAACCCTAAAATCTCCTTGATCAACCCTAACTTGCCAACTCGCAAGCTTTATTACTTTTCTAAGACAAAAATACAATAAACAAATGCTTTAAAGCAAAGAAGATTCCAACTAACACAAAGTGATTTATTTCTAAATATAGAATGGACGAGCTTAGGATGAAAGCAAATGCTTTAAAACAAAAAACATCTATTTTAAAGTTGCTTTATTTTGAAATGCATCCTCATCAACATTCTTTCTTTTTGGTGATGTCATCCATTGATATTCTTTTTTGTTGATTTCTTCTAAAAAGCTGATTCTGAATGAAAAAAAGATGGCACATGGGTTTTGTAGATAATTCCATTATGAAGCAACCCAGTTTGTCGGATTCTGAAAAAGTGGAGACTTTCCTGAAAAAGCAACAAAAAAATAGATTCCTGAAAAAAGAAAAACTCTCAATCTTCAAGAGGATGATATATTGGATGGACCCATCTCGACGAAAATTGAAAAAGCTTAGGTCAAATTTCTAAAAAATGATCCCCTTGAAACAAGGACCTTGAAAAAGTGAGCCTCCCTGCTTCCTCAACTCGAAACTATGAAGAATACTGAAAAAGCACTTCGTTTGGGTCTTCAAATCTCACTGAAACAATAAAAATCCTTCATCTGGATGCAACCTACAAAAGATAATGAAATAAAGAAGCCAAATGCTTGTCTTTATAGATCTTTAGGGTGAAAAAGCAGCTTTATTTGTGTGAGAATAAAACTTGGACCTCATCCATGAAGAAAACAACTTTTAAAGCACAAATCTAAGTGGATGTCTTCGAATAGGAAGAATCCCTATTTTGTAGCTGCCTATGGCTTCATGTGTAAGATGACGAAAAATATCTTCTTTTGATGATGTCATCGAACACACGAGTTGAAAGAAGTACTAGCCAAATTTTCTTCATTTTTGACACTTCTACACTTGTTTTGACTTAAATATGGCCCGTCTCCGACTTCAACAAGGTGGCAAAATGTCACCGTTGACTGAAAAAGCTGACTGATCTTGACATTTTGGAGACCTATCAACTGAAATTCCATTTCTGGCCTCCGACTGACGATCTGGCATCGTTTGACCAAGTTTGACCTCTTGAAAACTGCCAACGGGTGAAGATCGGGAACAAAAATGTCAGAAAACACTGTAAAATATGAAAAAATTATATCTCTAAGCAAGTTGGGCACCCCAAGTCACCTAGGGCGCCTGGTTTCACCAGCCTTAGACATTTTTTCAAAAATTGCAACTTCTTCAATTTCTCGACTTGTTCAAAATGCCTTAATGAAGCAAATTTTTTTGGTTGGGTACAACAATTGGCTCTGTCTGGGGACCATGGTGGATACTTATGGCATAGGAGAACCAAGAATCTCTAGAATTTTAAGCTTGGACTAGTGCCTTATCAGTTGGGCAATAGAGTCAGGTCACTTTCCTAATCACCTAGAACAAGACTTTTCCCTACACCTAAAACCGGACTTCCTAAAATCACCTAAAAAGTTGGAACTTTCCAAAACACAAAGAACACAATTGTCACATTACGAAAAGGGGAAAAACATTACGACATAACGATCACATTACAGAAAGGGGAAACACATTACGAGAACAAAAAGTGTTTCACGCACTCTTTTTCCTGAGCAAGGATGCGATGAAATTAGGACTGTCACATAAAACCATCAATCGACTCAGAAAAGTAAGAACTATCTCTCTTTAGCTGTGAAGATTGTCTTGGTAGCACAAAACTTTTCTTTCTCTACAACATCTCCTCAAAGAGCCATGGTTTAGGAGGGTATTCACGTTCAGGCCACGAGAAGTTCTTGAGGAACTGGTTGATATGCCAGAGATCAAGTGGAGCCTCTTCCTCTAAAGTAAGCAACCTCTACAACAGGTGAAGGTACAGAACCTCCTTCTGAAGATATATAGGAAAGTCTTGTGGCCAAAGTATATCTGTGGGAATGGTTATCACCACATATTGAATATGAGTTTCATTTATATCTTGTACACATGCAACTTTATACTTAGTAAATGCATCATCTTCCGGAAAAGGTGCAAGCTGCTCATACACAACCCTCATTACTGATTCTTGGCTTATAGGATCCATAACTGTCGTTGCCCATTTTTCAAGTGCTTCAGGAGCTTCTTCTTCTTCATTGGTTGTGTTTTTGTCCATCCACTCTCCAGAGTCTGATGAATCATCAAGATCTAAATGCTCAAACTCTTGATCATCTACACCTGACAACTCACTTTCCCATTCATTACCTGGAATCTCGTCATCATCTATAGAATAATCTTCTTCAATGCAGATATCCAGCATCGTTTCATCTTCAGCATTCATGTATCATTCTTCTTCTGTTAAGTAGAATCAAAGAGAGATCCATCTAAGTCATATGCTTCCTCTTCTTCTTCTTGATCAATCTCACACATGAGGTATCTCACAAGACATTTGTCAAGAATTTCTAATTTTTCAATATCATCCTCTTTAGTGACCAAAACTGAATATTCCATGAACTCCTCTTCTCCATCAACCTCTTCATATAGTGCATTCCACATTGGTTGCATAGTATTAGTAAAGTCCTTTCCTTGCACAGGTTCATAGACAGATTCAACATCGTCCTCTTCATTAATATGTATGAAAACTTCTTGAGACAAAGATGAAGACGGGCTAAACTATAAAAGAAAATTTACAGTATCCTCTACTGAAGAATCACTCTCCAAGTGATGTAGAAAACTGTCGAGATCCAATGATGAATCTTCCATATGGTCTCCATTTTCGAGAAATTCCTCCAATGATGAATCATCTTCAAAATGAAGATCTTGTTCTTTCTCCAATTGGAATGCTTCTTTGGTCTCTTCTCCTTTGAATGTATTTGACACAAGTTCTTCAAACCAACCTTCAAAAGATGAGAAGAACAAATTAGATTCATCATTGCTCTCTTTAGCATTTTTGATCTCTTCCTCATAATTTTGGTCTTGTGAAGATTGTTGCACTTCTTCTTCTTTAGGGAAAGTGTGTAAGTTGTGCATTTTTTCAAGTTCTTCCATCAACGATCCTTCTTCATATTCGAAGAAATTATGCAAATTTTTAGCTTCTGATGAACATTCATGTTCCATATGCAAACACATGATGTCGCTTGAAACAGAGTTTGGAAAATGATCCCTTTTAATATTTCATTTACAATAGTCTAATCCCTTCATAAAGCCGTCATCAGATTCATCAAAGAGATGTTCAGGATTATCTGAAAATCCTTGATTTTCATTTGATGCTTTTAATATTTGCACGAATCTTCTCATCTCAGGGCAATTTTCTCCATCATCTTGTTTGTTGTGTGGAACAAGCAGTAAATTTGTATTGCAGAAGACACATCTGCCTCTTGATGCATAGGCGATACTTGACGCATACATGAAGCAGGTTGATCACTGACATAGTTAATGAAAGAATCTGGTATACTTGAAGGAGATGGAACTTTTTGAAGTGGTACAACATTCAAGGGCACCAGTGGTTTGATTGAATCTCTTTGAATCTTTCCTAAAGTGATCATATGATCTTCTAATTCAATAGCATACTCTTGAGCTTCTTGTAGTTCTGTAGCGTGTCTTTGCTTGAGGTAGAAAGAAATTTCTAAAGATTGTGCATTCGTGAAACAACTTAGTAGAATTTCTGACGAAGGATTCAGGGTGTTTGCAACTTTTCCAACCAAATGGTTGAATCTGGCCATGAACTCTCGCATCGGCTCACTTTTGTCTTTCTTGATGTTTGAGAGTTGTGTAAACAAGACATGACTGTCTTCCATGGGCTTGAAATAAGAGAGAAATTTCTCCCTCATCAACTCCCAACTTTTGATAGAGTTGGTAGTGAGATGATTAAACCATTAAGCTATTGAGCTTTGCAATGATTCCACAAACAAACGCACTGCAACATCTTCATGTGCAATGCCAAGAGTTCTATAGGAAGTGGTGAAGGCATAAATATGCTCATCAGGATGCTTCTTGCCATCACCATGAAACTTCGAAAAACCTTTTCTTGATCCTCCAGGAAGTTCATGATATTCTGCTAGTGCCAAAGGTCCAATGTTGTTACCCCAAGGTAATGGGGGTGGACGCTGCTAATTCTGATTATTGCGATTGTTATTATTTGCATCACCCATTGCTCTAGGCTAGATTACTGGTTCCTTTTGAGGTTGTTCCTGCTTGACTTCAGGAACTAACTGGATTTCAAGAACTATGTGTAACTGAGAGGGGGGGTGAATCAGTTGTGCAAAAACTTTCTATCTATTAATTCCACTTTGCAATTTAGTAGCTTAATGATAAATCAATCATGGAAACATAATGCAACAAATCAAGAGCAGAAACATATCAACGCATGAGACACCAAGATTTTGACGTGCAAAACCCAGTTAAGGGAAAAACCACGAGGTGATTAACCCAAGAATGTATTCTCTGTTAGAAGAATAGAAAGAACAAAATGGCACTTGCCAATTAGGGCTCATTGCCCGAGCACACTGCTCACAAGAGGCTCACTACCAACAAGAGACACACTTTCTACAAAGAAATAAGTATCACCTACTTGAACTGGAAAATATCATCTTCACCATGTTTGAATCAGTTCCATTAAGCTCAATACTTCTGCTCTGCCTTTTGCTCTCCTCTTTGCTACCACACACTCATCTCAACAAGCACGCCTTTCAAATTACTTCACAATCCCTTATTTATACAAGACATCAACTTAGGAATGATCATCTAAGTCGGCAAACATCCATAATAACATCCGCAAGATGTATAACTCATCTAGTCGACTTGTTTTAGGAAGAACACCATCATCCAGAAGTTGTTCTTCAAAAGCGAACTCCAACTTCAATGTGGACCACCAACATGGACTGGACACAAACCAAAGACCACTACAAGCTCGCCTGAATCACCAAGAACATCCATACTTCATCTGCTTACTTAAATCCTTCTCTCCTTCATCTGGAACCTCAAGAACACAGTCTATCATCATTGTCACAAAGGAATAGATGCTTGTGGACCTTCAAACCATGAACCAATCTAGTTGACACTCCACAAAGACTTCCTTAGCACTCCCTCAAATCTGCAGAACATTATAATGTAATTTTAGATCTCACCGGACCTATCTGTCTCACTCTGTCACAACTGAACACCTGCTAGAACCAGTTTTACTTGAACAACCACAACTTCTTCAGATCTTCATGCAGACCTCTGAAATCTCTACTGGACCCCCTTAAGACACATATCTACAAACCCTTTAAACCACATCCTTTGATCCTCATCCTATCTTGGACTTTTACCTTACTATCTTCCCTGTTCTTCTTTGTTCCTGATTGAGACTAATTTTCTCAATATCCTCAACACATAGCTCATCCAATCCTTATCATTAATGTAATAGGAGTATGTTGACATCAATGACAACACCGGTTAGGCCCATACTTGCAACAATCTCCCCCTTTGTCATTGATGGCAACATATGATGTGAAAAACTATTTTAACGATCAAGACAAGAACTCCTTACTGTCACAACTCCCCCTATTAGCAACAACCATTCACATGTCTTCTCTCCCTTAACTGCTCCTCCTTTGGTCAACAACCACTTATTTTTCACATGTCTTCTCTCCCTTTGACATCAATGGCAAAGGGCACATACTTGCAATCTTAACACTTCAGAATCAAACCTACTGCTCCCCCTAAGTAGCAGCTCTCCATCATCAATCCAGATCACAAGATATGACTGTGATAACCACCGGACTGATGCACCTTAGTGCACCTTAGTTCATCAACGGAGGGGCAATGACCCCTAGCTTCTCCCTGAGATACTCAAAAGAATCCTTAGGTAGAGGTTTAGTAAAGATGTCTGCAATCTGATCCTTGGAAGGCACAAACTCTAATCTGACTTCATTCTTATTCACTTGCTCTCTAAAAAAGTGAAACTTGATGGATATATGCTTAGTCTTTGAATACAACACCGGATTCTTGGATATATTTATTGCACTTGAATTATCATAGAAGATTGTGATAGGTTCCTCATTCTCTACTTTGATATCTCTTAGCATCTGCTTCATCCACAAAGCTTGAGTGCAACTACCTACTGCTGCAATATTTTCTGCTTCAGTTGTAGATAGAGATATTGCCTCTTGTTTCTTGCTTAGCCAAGAAACTAATCTTTTCCCTAAAAAGAATGCTCCACCACTAGTACTCTTCCGGTCATCCACATCTCCTACCCAATCTGCATCTGTATATGTATGAAGAGAGAAATCATGATCTCTAGGATACCACAAACCATACTCAACTGTCCCTTTTAGATATCTAAAAATCCTCTTGATTGCCATGACATGAGATTCTCTAGGATCAGCCTAAAATCTAGCAACAAGACCAACAACCTGCATAATGTCTGGTCTAGTTTGAGTGAGATACAATAGTCCTCCAATCATTGACCTATACTTTGTCTGATCAGCCTTAGGAGAATCATCATCTTTGCTCAATTTACATCCGGTTGCCATGGGAGTATTCATTGCTTTTGAGTCTTCCATCCCAAATTTTTGCAACAACTCTTTCACATATTTGGTCTGAGAAATGAAGATTCCTTTCTTTGTTTGAGTGATTTGCAGACCCAAGAAAAAATTCATTTCACCAAGCATGGACATCTCAAACTCACTTTTTATTTGATTTGCAAAGATTTTACACATATTATCTCTTCCTCCAAAAATGATATCATCAACAAACACTTCAAAAATCAAGATGTTTTCATGATCAATTTTGAAATACAAATTATTGTCAGCAGTACCTTTGTTGAAACCAATCTTCAAAAGATGCTTATCCAAACTTTCATACCAGGCTCTTAGGGCTTGTTTCAGTCCATACAGTGCCTTCTTCAGCTTATAGACCATATCACCATGATCAGACAATTGAAATCCATCCAGTTGTTCAATATACACTTCTTCTTCCAAATCACCATTCAGGAAGGTAGACTTGACATCCATCTGATACATTTTGAAATCTTTGAAGGCAACAAACGTAAGAAATAGTCTGACTGCTTCAATTCTTTCCACAGGAGCAAAGGTTTCTTCAAAATTAATTCCTTCTATTTGAGAGTAACCCTTGCAGACCAATCTAGCTTTATTTTTGATTACTTCACCAACTTCATTCAGTTTGTTTTGGAAGACACATTTTGTTCCGATCACATTCTTGTTTCTAGGTCTGGGAACAAGATCCCAAGTGTGATTTTTCTCTATTTGCACCAACTCTTCCTTCATTGCTTTAGTCCAATTTTTATCATTGCAAGCTTCATTCACTGTCTTAGGTTTAATCTTTGAAATTAGACAATACTCTTCTGAATCTTGAGCAATTCTCCTTCTGGTTTGTACTCCTTTGCTTTTATCACCTAAGATCTGAACTTCAGAGTGGTTCAGTCTTACATACCTGGGAACTTTGCGAATTTCTTGCACTTCTGATTCTTGATCAGGCTCATTGAAACTCATTTCTTCTTCATGGTTTACCGGATTAGTTTGAATCTAACTAACAGATGAGACTTGGGCTCCTTGAGTCAGAACACTATTCTATTCATCTTCATCAAATTCATAAAACCTTGAGGGTTTCTCAATTCCCTCATCAACCTTCACATTTGTACTTTCTATCATTTTTCTCAGTCTTTTGTTATAACACTGGTAGGCTTTGCTTTGAGTAGAGTAACCCAAGAATATTCCTTCATCACTTCTAGCATCAAACTTTCCTAGATCTTCTTCTCTTTTAATGTAACATTTGCTACCAAAAACTCTGAAATACCTTACAGTAGGAGTGATGCCAAACCAAAGTTCATAAGGAGTCTTACCGGTATTACTTCTGATTTGAACTTGATTGAGAGTATATACTGTAGTGCTGACAGCTTCTCTCCAATAGATGTGAGGAACATTTGCTTCCATCATCATGGTCCTAGAAGCTTCCTGGATGGTCCAGTTCTTTCTCTCCACTACTCCATTCTGCTATGGAGTCCTAGGAGCAGACAACTATCTCTTTATTCCATGTTTCTCACAGAACTCTAAGAATTCACCGGATGTGAATTTTCTGTTGATGATTACAATATACAACCTTCTAGCCCTCCTTCTAGCGCCATAAAACTGTTGATGATTATAATATACAGCCTTCTAGCCCTCCTTCTAGCACCAGAAAACTGTTGATGATTGTTTTGATGCAATCATAACAATAAGTTAAAATTCACATATAATGAACTGAAACTATACTTGAAAGATAAGAAGGAATCATTTAAGATTCAACTAATCCCAAGTCTACAATGGTTCGGTTGGTCAAGTTCAGTTGGTCAATGTGAAGCTGTAATGTTCAAGGGGCCTTACATAGTTTAGGTTTGTTTGGTGGTTTAATGGACTAAGAATATGCAAAAGAATCATAGATTTCAACAAGTATTTTGTTCATTCGCATACAAGTGTTACTGTGCTGCAAATTTAGATGGTTTTCTTGAATTATTGTAGCCTTCTCTTTTATACATTTATGAAAACTGTCTACTCTTAACTCTGTTATGCATGCTTCTTCAAATTTGAGACAATTTCCTTTAGATTTCTACGTTTTCAGCTAAATATTTCAGATGGGTTGGGAAAAGTTAGAAAGATCTAATCTATACCTCATTTAATCTACCGAAGGATCTAATTGTTTCTGTTATGCACTATGTAAATACCACAGTAATTTGATCAAATCCACAGTAAAAACCTTAAACGCAAGTTCTGAGCATTTTCACAAACATACATTTAAAATTGCAAGCTCTCAAAGAAAATATTTCAAAACACAAAGAAGAGCAGGAGAACACTTAGAAGATAGATGCAGAACTCCAGATTCTATTGTATTAGAAACGAATAGTCATACATGATTTACAATGTAGGAATGACTCTTAGTTTCATTGATCATACTACAGAGAACTTACAAGCTTTACAGATACAGTAAGGCAGCCAGACATTCCACGCGCACCTTACTGCAGACAAACAGGCGACCTCCTTCTTCTACTTCTAATCTAAACTAAGCTAACCTGCTGTATGTTCCTAAAAATCCCTGTTGTAGCCCCTGTTGTAGAGTATTACAGTGCAGAGAGGCATAATATAAAGACATTCTGATTGTCCTTACTACAGCAAAAACTTAACTGAACCCCTGGTTCAAACCCCTGGTTACAGCAATAAATACAGATGAACTAGTCCTCTAAAATATCTCTGAGCAGTGTCAAATCTGGGCGAAATATTGCCCCTTCTGAGAAGTTCCGGCAGCTCAGCAATAACTTCTGTTTGTCTGTTGCAATAATGCTCTCAGCTGCAACTTTGTCCTTTACTTGAATGGCCTTGACTTCTTCGCACTTCATCTTTATCTTCGTGCTCCTGAGATCAGATGTCCTTCTTCCATGATGTCACTGTGTTGAATTTCCAGCTGCTTCCTCAACTGCAAGCCTGCAAGACAAGATAAGCAATAAGTATCAAATTTATCAAACGAACAGCAAGAAACCAAAAATATCTGTTTAAATCAGGGTGACCGTGCAAAATGTGGAAATCGGGTCCAAAATACGTCCAAAACGCGTTCAAAACGCACACAGACTGCTCAAAAAACATCGGGTCAACCATCGCTGACCAAAAAATGCTACGGGTGCCAAAAATATAGTTTAAAATTTCCATCGCTATGCATTTCCCGCCTATCGGCATGAGAATTGCCATCGGCGGACCAAAAAACATTTTGGCCGATATTCGCTGTTTGGCCGACGGCCTTTTTCTATTGTTTATTCCTTTGTTTTCTTCCATCGGCATGTCTTACATTATCGGCGTGACAAAAAACAACTCTGCCGATCACCATGGTTTGGCCGATGGCCCTTTGCTCCGTTTATCCTCCATCGGCGAGAGTTATGCCGATATAGCCCTTAGTGGCTTGTATTTCCTTTCCATCGGCATGAGACTATACTATCGGCGGGCTCTAAACTTCTTCCGCTGATGCCTTTTGTTTCATCGATGCTCTTTTCATCGGCCTGACTCCTGCCGACGACCCCTTCATTGTTCGCCATCGGCGAGAGATCGCCCATCGGCGAACTCCAAACTTCCTACGCCGATGGCCATACCTTGGCCAATGTTCCTTTATTGGTGAGAGTTTCGCCGATATCCTTTCCCTTTTGAAACTAATGTATATCACCAATATACATGCAAGAAACCCTATTTGATTTCCCTTTTAATTCCGGCATGTATAAAATCATTGTATATAGCCTTGTATATCGCGATATACAAACGCGAATATACAACGGTTTAATTCCTTTTGATAATCTTTTTGGGTCCGCTAATGTATAAAACCATTTGTATCCCGCCAATATACAAGGGCGCGAATATACAAGGATTTAACCTTGTTTGATAATTACTTCGGGTCCGGCGCTTGTATATGGCGCTTGCATATGAACAGTTGCATGTATGTGAACAGTGCTTTGTATGTTTGCTTGTATATTCCGCTTGTATATGAAAATATACAAGCCCGATTATACAACGATTTTTTAGTTTTTGATAATAATTCGGGTCCGCTATGTATATTCCATTGTATATTTTACTTGTATGTTAGAATATACAAGCCTAAATGTACAAAAGCGACCAAGCATAAAAAAAATGACTTTACACATACAAAGGACTTTGTATATGCCAAGCGATAGACAAACCTGAATGTACATTTTACCAAAATGATCATAACTTGCAAAATATGGCGAATTTTAAGATGGTTCAGAAAGCAACCCTGGCTCATTTTTCACAAGGAATCCAACCATATCATGCAAGGGTACTAAAAATGCATTTTTCTATATTTTTAACAAGGTTTGCAAATTTGACTCTCTTTTCCCTTTACCACCAAACAGAACAACACAAGCAGAAGCAAAAAGCAAAGCAACAGTAGGGGTCCTCATTTTGCTAAGGGGCAAAATGGGGTGTGTTGTGAACATCACAACATTTTCCACCTCTATCAGACCTCAGACATTTCAATTTTAATCCAATTTCATTCTCTACCATAGCCTTGAATATTTTAAATTTCACAAAAGCTTCTAATTTCTCTTTTAGAAAAGTTACCCACATCATCTGGGAATAGTCATCAATTAGTAACATGAAGTATCTATCACCTTGCATACTCCTGATTCTTGCTGGACCACAGAGATCAGTATGAACTAAGTCCAATAATTCGGTAGAAGATAGTTCTTTACTCTTGAATGTGACTTTGCTCAGCTTACCCAACTGACATTCTTTGCACAAGCTATTAGTAGGTTTCACCAATTTTGGAAGATCTCTTCCAGCCTGAGTGTTGCTTATCTTGATGATATTATCAAAATTCACATGACACATTCTCCTATGCCATAACCAAATCTGATCAAATTGAACAAATAAGCAACTTTTACTAGTACCAACCAAGTGGAATATATTACCTTTAGTTTGGGTACGGATGTAATCTTTGTTCCAGAGCTTTCAAAGATCTTGCATTTTCCATCTTTGAACCGGAGATCATAGCCTTTGTCCACCAATTGTCCAACACTGAGAAGATTGTGCTTCAATCCTTCAACATACAGTACATTACTAGTTTTGTTTCTTCCATCAAAAGAATCAGTTCCTTTACCTCTGATTCTACCAGCAAAATTATCACCAAACTTTACTACTCCTCCTTCATACCTTTCCAAATCTACAAATTTATTTTTGTCACCTGTCATATGGTGAGAGAATCCACTGTCAATGACCCAATCATCCTTTTCTTCAACTTGGGCAGCCAGAGCTCTTTCTACAACTTTATGATTGACAGATTTAGAGGATATTGGTTCTTCTTCCTTGATGGCAATAAACACCCATTCATTTCTGGATTTGTTTCCTATCTTTGATTCATCATCTGTTACTCCTTCATTGTCATCTTCTTCATGAACATAGTAACAATTCTTTTGGAACCTTGATCTGTTAAGATTTGGCCTTGAAAATCTTTCTGGACATCTTGAGGTAAAATGACCAATCTTATTGCAGTTAAAACACTTAAAAGGCAATTTCCCTTCATACTTACCAGATCCTCTTGGCAGTCTCTTTGCAATAAGGGCTTCAAGTTGAGCAGTTTCTACTTCTTCTTCTTCCAGGTCTTTTCTTGCTTTTTCATACCATGATAGTTTCCTTGAAGAGTTCTCTCCCGGATCAAACCTTTGTTTACCTTTTATAGAGGCACTGGCTTTGAATGCAGATTCAGTCTTGGGGGGATCATCTCCAAACTTGGTCATTTCAAATGTAGCCAATTTACCAGCCAACTGATCTCTTGTGACAGCTGTATGGGCTTTGAATTCATCAATGGCAACAACCTTGATTTTGTAAGAGGCAGGAAGGGATCTGAGAATTTTGCCAACAATCTCATTTTCATCCAAGACTCCACCTGCATTTCTAATTCCACAAACGAGCTCATTTACTCTTGGCATAAAGGTAGTAATATTTTCATCATCTCTCATCTTTAGGTTTTCAAATTTCCCTTTTAGACTCTGTAACCTTGCACATTTAACATACAGGACTCCTTCATGCAAAAGTTTCAGTTTTTGCCAAATCTCATAAGCAGTTGGTAGGTCAATAACATTTGAGAGCTCTGAATTGGATAATGCACTTAGAAGAGCTTCTATAGTCTGCAGATTGTTTTCAGCATCTGTGATTTCATTTGGAGCTTTCGTACCACCCTATGGAGGTGTATACTATGTTGTAGCCATGGTCCAGTACACCTTTCCCATACATTGCTAGTGACATTTCATCCAGCCTTTCCATAAACTAAAATTGGTTCCATCAAACTTTAGACTATCCTTCTTGTAGGACGACATCCTAGATCTCCTCAAGCGGTTAAGCTCCTTTTAGAGGAACTTGGATCTGATACCAATTGTTAGACTTAGGGCACACAACTGAGAAGGGGGGGTGAATTAGTTGTGCAAAAACTTTCTATCTATTAATTCCACTTTGCAATTTAGTAGCTTAATGATAAATCAATCATGGAAACATAATGCAACAAATCAAGAGTAGAAACATATCAACGCATGAGACACCAAGATTCTGACGTGAAAAACTCAGTTAAGGAAAAAACCATGGGGTGATTAACCCAAGAATGTATTCTCTGTTAGAAGAATAGAAAGAACAAAATGGCACTTGCCAATTAGGGCTCACTGCCTGAGAACACTGCTCACAAGAGACTCACTACCAACAAGAGACACACTATCTACAAAGAAATAAGTATCACCTACTTGAACTTGAAAATAGCATCTTCACCATGCTTGAATCAGTTCCATTAAGCTCAATACTTTTGCTCTGCCTTTTGCTCTCTTCGCTACCACACACTCATCTCAACAAGCACACCTTTCAAATGACTTCGCAATCCCTTATTTATACAAGACATCAACTTAGGAATGATCATCTAAGTCAGCAAACATCCATAATAACATCCGCAAGATGTATAACTCATCCGGTTGGCCTATTTTAGGAAGAACACCATCATCCGAAAGTTGTTCTTCAAAAGCAAACTCCAACTTCAATGCGGACCACCAACATGGACTAGACACGATCCAAAGACCACCACAAGCTTGCCTGAATCACCAAGAACATCCATCTTCATCTGCTTACTTAAATCCTTCTCTCCTTCATCCGGAACCTCAAGAACACAGTTTGTCATCACTGTCACAAAGGAATAGATGCTTGTGGACCTTCAAACCATGAACCAATCTAGTTGACACTCCACAATGACTTCCTCAACACTCCCTCAAATCCGCAAAATATTATAATGTAATTCTGGATCTCATCGGACCTATCTGTCTCACTCTGTCACCACTGAACACCTGCCGGAACTGGTTTTACTCGAATAGCCACAACTTCTTTAGATCTTCATGTGGACCTCTGAAATCTCTATTGGACCCCCTTAAGACACATATCTACAAACCCTTTAAACCATATCCTCTGATCCTCATCCTATCTTGGACTTTTACCTTACTGTCTTCCCTGTTCTTCTTTGTTCCTGATTGAGACTAATTTTCTCAATATCCTCAGCACACAGCTCATCCAATCCTTGTCATTAATGTAATAGGAGTATGTTGACATCAATGACAACACCAGTTAGGCCCATACTTGTAACACTATGTTGGATGCTTCTCCAACTTCTATAGGAACGAGATTTTGGAAGGAAGGATTTGTAGCATTATCTTTCCCCCTTCTTGTATAAATCCTATGAACCAGGATTATCTACTGCCATGCGGGAGGTGGTAATACTGGTCTTCCTACCGTAAGATCTGCCTTATGTTCTTCTTTGTCAAGAATAGTAGCTGCGTTTCTCCACTGATCAGAACTTTCCTTTTGAGAAATATGAAACTCCTTAGGCTACTAATGATGTCTGTTTGCTCTCCTTCCACTCATACAAGATTTGGTTGAATAGTAGGTGGTGTAAGATTTGGTTGTTGAACTGGAGCAGTAGGATGCCAGAGAGTCATTCCCATTTCATAAGCCTAAGCTTGCTTGAAGTTTTATGCCTCGTGCCCCACAGTGGGCGCCAAAAAACTGTTGGCGTTTCAATTCACACCTCTGGAATGCGAGTTGGAAACAGACAACTATGCACATATAATTTGCTCTCCTATTGGAAGGGGGAGTTCCCTTTTTGTTGATGTTCACTGAAAAGATAAATTAAATGAAACTTCACCTATCTTCTTACTACAACTAGGCATAGACTAACAACACTTTTAGTCTCCTAAGTAAATTCAGAGCAAAGGAAATTAAAAGTGAACAAGGACTGATTGTTTTAACAAAAATTTATGCAATTTTCTTCTAGATTTACACCACAAGACTTATAGTACTTTAATGATGAAAGCTTAAATGAAAGCTACAAGAGCCACACATTTGATGATGAAAACTTGATGAATCAAGATAGAATATCAGAGCAAAATAGGCATGAGACTTCTATTCAATATCACAAAGTTGGCACAATTCCAGGATAGCAACGCTGCAACAAAAGGTAGGCATACAACAAGCGATCAAACACTGGAGAACATATTACACAAAGTGAATAGACACTTGGAATATAAAGATTTGCAGGCTAGAATAGGCACAACAAATTTGCTATCACAATTACCATTACATACAATGGGCAAGGATGCCCTTATTTATACTAAAATCAAAGGAGTAGGGAACCCTAAAATCTCCTTGATTAAGCCTAACTTGCCAACTCACAAGCTTTATTACTATTCTAAGACAAAAATACAATAAACAAATGCTTTAAAGCAAAGAAGATTCCAACTAACACAAAGTGATTTATTTCTAAATATAGAATGGATGAGCTTAGGATGAAAGCAAATGCTTTAAAAAAAAACATCTGTTTTAAAGCCGCTTTATTTTGAAATGCATCCTCATCAACATTCTTGCTTTTTGGTGATGTCACCTGTTGATATTCTTTTTTGTTGATTTCTTCTAAAAAGATGATTCTAAGCGAAAAAAGCTGACACATGAGTTTTGTAGATAATTCCATTCTGAAGCAACCCAGTTTGTCAGATTCTGAAAAAGTGGAGACTTTCCCGAAAAAGCAACAAAAAAGTAGATTCCTGAAAAAAGCAAAACTCCCAATCTTCAAAAGGATGATATACTGGACGGACCCATCTTGACGAAAACTGAAAAAGCTTTGGTTGAATTTCTAAAAAATGATTCCCTTGAAATAAGGACCCTGAAAAAGTGAGCCTCCCTGCTTCCTCAACCCGAAACTATGAAGAACACTGAAAAAGCACTTCGTTTGGGTCTTCGAATCTTCATTGAAAGAATAAAAATCATTCCTCTGGATGCAACCTACAAAAGATAATGAAATAAAGAAGCCAAATGCTTGTCTTTATAGATCTTTAAGGTGAAAAAGAAACTTTATTTGTGTGAGAATAAAACTTGGACCTCATCCATGAAGAAAACAACTTTTAAAGCACAAATCCAAGTGGATGTCTTTGAATAGGAAGAATCCCTATTTTGTAGCTGCCTATGGCTTCACGTGTAAGATGATGAAAAATATCTTCTTTTGATGATGTTATTGAACACACGAGTTGAAAGAAGTGCTAGCCATTTTTTTTTCATTTTCGACACTTCTACACTCGTTTTGACTTAAATATGTCCTGTCTTCGACTTCAATAAGGTGGCAAAATGTCACTGTTGACTAAAAAAGCTGACTGATCCTAACATTTTGGAGACCTATCAACTGAGATTCCATTTCCGGCCTCCGACTAATGATTTGGCATCGTTTGACCTCCCAAAAACTACCAACGGGCAAAGATCAGGAATGAAGCTGTTGGAAAACACTGTAAAATATGAAAAAATTCTATCTCTGAGCAAGTTGGGCGCCCCAAGTCACCTGGAGCACCTGGTTTCACCAGCCTTAGCCATTTTTTCAAAAATTGTAACTTCTTCAATTTCTCGATTCGTGTGCGCATTCCGATGGCCGTTGACCCCTGTTTGGTTGTCAATTTTTGTCAATTAGGACAAAACTGAGTCTAATGATCTGGAAGATATGCAGGCCTAATGAAAATTGAGATGACTGTACTCTTTGTTTGCCTCAGGAAACATGCCAAACTGACGAACTCTGAACCAGATCGGACTGATGGAGGGAGATTCACGTTTTTCAAGGAAAACTTAAAAAATAAACTAACTCTGATGAGTTTGGGCGCCCCAAGTCACCTGGGGTGCCTATCTTGCCATGCCTTAGAATTTTTTTGAAAAACTCAAAATTTTTTTACCTTTTCTTGTTTTCTGTGCCTACAGCTCCTATTTGATCTTCAATTTTGGTCGTTCTGACAACTCTTGAGGTGGGACAAAGGGTGATCTGAGCAGTCTAAACATATCTATGATGAAATCCTGGCTTTGACTAACTTTTGACCAAGTTTGACCAACTGGAAACGGGGCGACAGAAGCATTTTTGGCGTTTCTCGAAAAACGTAAAGAAAACACTTGAAAGGTTGGGCGCCCCAAGTCACCTGGGGCACCTGGGTTCTCAAAACTTAGTCAAATTTCTAATTTTTCAACCTTTCATTCCACCTTGGATCCATCTTGCATCGTTTTACGTACGTTGTTGAGTCGACGACTATTCGTTGGTTCTGTGTTGTTGGAACAACATTGAAAACCTGTTGATGAGCTCTGGCAAATGAACTTCTTCTGTTGATGACTTCTAAGCTTATGCTTCACCTTCTGAAAAGCAAAAATGACCCAATAGAGAAAACTTGACCTTTTAAAGATTCTGTCTGGACCGCACCGATCGTGAAACAAAATCGACCAATGAAAATCAAGCCCGACACCTGAGATGAAGATTCTATTTTTAGAAAGTTTTGCCAGCATCCATATCTCAAGAAACCCATAAAACCTAATCTGACGTCTATTTTTAAAAATTTCTATTTTTAGAAATTTTGCTTTTTTGACGAAAAATTTTCTAGACTTGTTCAAAATGTCTTAATGAAGCAAAAGTTTTTGGTTGGGTACAACAATAATCTTAGATTTACAAATGAAGGCCATAGACAAGAAAACAAGAAACATTTTAACATAATATATGGCATAGAATGACCATTTTCCCTTCATGGGTGAATTAAAATGAAGACAAAAAGGCTTTGAAGCACAGTGCATCATATTCACTTAATTCTGAGAAAATTTGACATAAAAATTTCTTGTTGTGGATGAATCTACTCCTTTGTCCCTGTGATTGTCTCTTTCCATTTCTAAACACTCATGAGAATAATGGAAAAATAATCCTTCAAATCTGCCTCCTATCACTGCTGCATGTTATCCTCTGTCTAGTTGACTCTGTGTTTGCTACCTTTGATTCCTCTTTTGCATGCAAAATATCCTCTTATCAGTGCATGTTTTCACCACTGACGTTTTTCTTGCTGTAGCTTTCTCTCTCTCGTGCCACATGTTGCATTGGCGCTCATTGGGAAACAAAGGTTTATGACTACTTCTCTAGAGTGCGCACTCCATTGATTTTTCTTTCAATCTGATGGCTATGATGGAGCTGGACACTATATTTGTGTTTAATTTTGGAGGATTTCCATGGTATCTTAGAGTCGTGCCATCATTTGACCTATTTGTATAATGCTTGTGCATCATTCCTTTTCTTGCGCACAACTCAAAAACATGCGCTATGATTTTTAGTTTTGCTTCAAATCAATAGCTTATGCGCCATACTTATGAAGGCCTATTCTTTACCTCCTTGTGACTATGCCTAAGATTTCAATAGGTCCCGCCATATTTCTTATGGCTCATGCCTTTTTTAAATGATTCATTTTCTTATCAATAGGTTGCGCTATGAGTTTCCTCAATAGGTTGTGCCTGTGTTCCATTATACTGCACCACACTTTATGGCTTGTGCCTTGATTTAGTTGCACCTATGTTATTTGACGGCACCTTTGTTTATGGGAGACTCTTACATTGTATGGTAGCACCATGTTGGCATGCTACGCCTCTTCTTTTGGCTACTAATTCCTCTGCTGGGTTGTGACTATTTTTACGTAGGTTGCACCTTCAATTATATAGGCTATGCACCATTTTATTATGATGCTTTGTGGTTGCACCTTATACATATGAATGCTTACTCTTTACATATTAATGCATCGTGCCTTTGATTTTAGTAGGCTATGTTTTGTATATAAATGGTTGTGCTTTGTATTTGCTTCTACCTTATTTCAATAGGTTGCGCCTTCTCTTCTTTATAGGCTACACCTTTATCTTTAGCGTCCGTGCCTTGCTTTAGGCCGCGCCATGATATCATTTTCCTAGGCTTGCGCATCATTTTAATAAGCTGTGCCATACTTTGTATGATGCTTGCACTATGTTTCAATGCACAAAAAGTTGGCATTGAGGATTAGATATTGATACGCCATGTTTTGATGGCTTACACAATAGATAAAGGAGCTTACACTCTTATACCTCTAACTGCATTAGAGTTTATTCATGGTGAGTCAATTAATGAAGGCACCTCATGATATAGGAGACTCATGCTTCATACCCGGCCGCACCTCTGTATCCTTGTTCTTCAATGCTAAAAATCTATGTAATCAAAAGTTCTAAATGGTGTGAAAAAATGCACAACAACTACCATTCCAGATCAAGATTTTGTTTCATCTATCACAACATATCAATAAATCAAAGCATAAAAATCAACAATTGTTAATTTCTTATAACCCAACAACAGATTAATTACACAATAAATTCACAGAATAGAACCTCTATATGATTTATAACAGTCAATACTCTAGGTTAATTAATAACTAATAACAATGGAAGCAAAAATAACAAGAATCCAATCACAAATAGACAATAACATAGATATACCCAGAAACCCCAATATGGGGAAAAACTTGCAAATGTTGGATCTTCTATTCAGCCTCAACAACAAACTTTCCTCATAGAATACAATACTTGTTGCTACAACAATCTTACATATATAGCCCTTCTGATTTTCATCAACATGCAAGAGAAAAGAAACTTTCCTTACATAACTTGGCCTTTCTTACACATAAAATCACTCTTGGTGTTATCTCCACCTCACAACTGCATAAACATTCTATTAATAAAAAAGGAAATCATGCTGTTGCTAAATATCCAACTTGAGTTGCCCTTAAGCAACTTCCACCCTCCCCATGGGCCCACCCTTTGAGCTACAGAAAATCAACACTCCCTCTTAGCGAGGAAGGTGTTCTGCACAACACCCAGCTTATCCCTGAAGAATACAAACTTACTCTTCATCAAGGGCTTGGTCAGGATATCTGCTATTTGTTCATCCATAGGAATGTACTGGAGCTTCACTATCCCCTTCTCCACACAATCTTTGATGAAGTGGTACTTGATCTCAATGTGCTTTGACTTGTCATGAAACACTGGATTCTCAGAGAGTTTGATACAACTCTAATTATCACAGTAAATAACTATAGGATCTAGCTCCTAATCAAAGAGCCTAGCTAGAAGTTTTTGAAGCTAGATAGCCTCACATGTAGCCATACTGGTTGCCATATACTTGGCCTCCACAGAACTCAGTGCAATTGACTTTTGTTTCCTGCTATACCAAGAGACTGCTCCTGATCCTAAATTGAAATTGCACCTTGAAGTGCTCTTTCGATTAGCTATACTGCCTACCCAATCTGCATTGATGAAACCCTCGAGCTTCACTCCATCCTGTAGTATATACTTCAGCCCATAATCAACTGTGCCTTTGAGATATCTCAAAACATGCTTCGCAGCTATCCAGTGCACATGTTTAGGTTCCACCATAAACTGACTGAGTGAGTTCACTGCAAAACAAATGTCTGGACTAGTGTTGACCAGATACATAAGAGAGCCTATCAACTATATGTATAAAGTCATGTCCACTGCCTTTGATCTGGAAGCATCAATCTTCTTCCAGTTGGTCACAAGTGGCGTGGACATGGGCTTACAGTCCTCCATTTTGAATCGCTTCAGGATATCAATTATGTACTTCCCTTGTCCAAGGAAGATCTCTCCCTCTTTCTGCCACAATTCCAATCCAGGAAGTAGTGCACCAACCCCAAGTCCTTCATCTCAAACTCTCCTGCAAGATCCCGCTTGCAGTGGGCTATGAGCTCCTCTAACCCTGTGAGAAATAGGTCATCAACATACAACACCAATATGAAAAGTTTATCCTTCACCTGAACATAGTACAGGTTCGGATCTGCCACATTCTTGATGAAGCCCATGCTCTACAAGTAATTGTTAATACGTGAATACCATGCCCTAGGAGCCTGCTTGAGCCCATACAGTGCTCTCCTCAACCTGCATACATGAGAATCCCTCCCATGTGCTTCAAATCCTTCTGGCTATTCTATGTAAATCTCTTCCTCAATGTCTCCATTGAGGAAGGCCGTCTTTACATTCATCTAGTGAATCCTCCAACCCATTTGTGCTGCTATAGAAATGATAGCTCTTATGGATGAGTACCTGGCTACCGGAGCGAAAGTCTCGTCATAGTCAATCCCTTACTTATGAGAAAACCCCTTAGCCACAAACTGAGCTTTGAACTTTTCCACACTACCATTTGCAACATGCTTGATCTTATACAACCATCTCGAACCCAGCACAGACTTACCTTCTGGTCGTGGTACTACCTCCCACACACTATTCTTCATGATGGAAGAATACTCTTCCACCATGGCATCCCTCCATACTTGGTGCATGGATGCCTCTTGAAAGCTAGAAGGCTCCTCTTCAATTAATTCACTCATAAGTGCCACATACTTAGAATAATGTTTGGGAGCTTTTCTCTGTTTGACTGAATCCTGTGGATCACCAACATATTCCTGTGCTTCTCTCAGTGTCTTCTTAGCCACCCTATTTCTCTTCTTCTCAGTAATAGGAATCTGAGGCTGAGGAATTATTTGTTCCTCTTTCTGATCAACTTGCTCGGCCTATTTTCTCTGCTCTCCAGCTTGTAGGACTGAAGTTTGAGGGATTTGTTCTGCCTCAACCGTGGGTGATTGCTTCTCCTCATTTATCAAGTGCTAGACTTCTGAAGAGCCCTCTCTTCCTCAAACTTCACATCACTGCGAACAATTATTTTCTTGAGGGCAGAAATGTAAACCTGATAGGCCTTAGAGGTTTCACTATACCCAACAAGGATACCCTTCTTTGTAGTTGGTTCCAACTTGGTTCTCTTCTCCACATGAATGTGACAATACACAAGGCATCCAAAGATGCGAATGTGCTCCAAATCTGGTTTCTTACTAGTGAACGCCTCTTCTAAAGTCAATTTGCTCAATACTTTGTGAGGGCTCCTATTCTGCAAATACACACCTGTATTACAAGCTTCTATCCATAAGAACCAAGGCAGATCCTGATTATGAAGCATGGCCTTGGCTGCTCCAACTATAGCCCTATTTTTCCATTCAACAACCCCATTCCGTTGAGGGTTGTACAGAACCATCAACTCTTTCTTGACACCTTCCTGAGCACATAAATCTTTTAAGGCATTCAAGGTATACTCACCTCCATTACCAGACCTTAGTATCTTGATCTTCCTCCCTGTTTGGTTCTCTACAAGAGCCTTAAACTCTTTGAACCTACTGAAGACCTCATCTTTGTTCTTCAGAAAATATATCCACGTCTTCCTAGAGAAGTCATCAATGAAAGTAACATAATACTCATACCCATTCAAGGATACTGTTGACATGGGCCCACACACATGTGAGTGTATGAGATCCAAAATCCCTTTGGATCTAGTGTTGTTGCTTGGAAAACTGGTCTTGACATATTTCCCAAGAGCACAGCCCTTGCACACCTCATGGTTTTCTCTCTTCATCTCAGGCAGCCCCGTTACTATTTCCTTGAGCACATTAAGTGCTCCATGATGAAGATGACCCATCCTCCTGTGCCACAATTCTCCTAGCCCTCTACTACTGCTTACCAACGCATTTGCTGGCTCAAACTATAACCAAAACAAGCTTCCATGCCCGACTCCAATCACTTTTATAACCTTGTTATCCTTGGGACAAATATAGACTTTGCCCCTTTCAAAGGTTACGATGTAACCCTTATCCTCCAAAGTAGAAATCGAGATTAAATTCTTCGTCATGCCAGGGACATACAACACATCCTCCACCAACAAGGGTTTAACAGACTCCCTCTGAAACTTGACGGTGCCAATACTAGGTGCATGGTACTTGGCATTGTCTCTGAGCTCAATAGAGAAATCTAGCTTCTTCTCCTCCAACTTGGTGAAGCATTCTCTGACTCTCGTCGTGTGGCAAGAAGCCCCAATGTCAATATACCATATACTGCTGGCAATTGAACTTGAGAGACAGGTAATGAGTGAAAACTCATTCTCAAATCATGATGCAAACTCGTCCACCTCTGTTGTGACATCAACTTGCTTCTTCTACTTGTCCTTATTTTGCTTATTCAGACATTGACTGGCATAGTGACCCATCTAATGGCAGCAAAAACATTTTATCTTGCTTAGATCTTTCTTCTTCCCACTCTTGGAAGAACCTTCTGTTTTCCCTTTATTGGACTTTTTCTTGCCCTTGCTTGCAAGAGAAAGATTTTCTTCGTCTTGACCCTTCTTTGTCTGATCTCCTTGATGAGCACCTTCACAAATCTCCTCTTGAACGAAATCATCCCAAAGCCTCCCCCAATTAGGTAGCCGATCTCTACCGATAACATACTTGACAAACACTTTCCAGTGCTTCGAAAAACTGTTCACGGCTATATGCACCAACTCATCTTCATTAATCATCTCTTCAACAACAGCCAGCTCATCCCTAACATGTGTTAACTTGGACAAGTAAGAGGTCACGCTTTCACCTTTAGACATCTTGGTGTTATGCAATTTATCCTTCAGCATCATCTTACGACTCTGATAGTTGCTCTAATAAAGTTTTGTGAGCGTATCCCACATCTCCTTAGCGGTGTCTTTCCCCGATAGATGAGGAATTAGATGATCTCTTACCCCGTCCAGGATAATCCTCTAAGCCTTGGCCTCCTTGACTTCATGCAAATCTAGGGCAACATGATCATTTGTTGGTGGTGTCACCTTTGTACTAGCATAGATCAACAACCTGTTCTCCTTAAGAACGAATGTAATCTGAACCTTCCACTATAAGAAGTTGGACACACCGTCAAGCCTATCCTCATATCAAACACTAGTTACCATAGCCACAAAAGAAACTGGAGATGAAAAAACTATTTTTTTTTGAAATTTGCGTCACAAATCTTGGCTTCGTATTCAGAGTTTAGAGCTCTAATACCATGTTAATTTCTTTTAACCCAACAACAAATTAATTGCACAATAAATTCACATAATAGAACCTCTATTTGATTTATAACAATCAATACTCTAGGCTAATTAACAACTAATAACAGCGGAAGCAAAAATAACAAGAAGCCAATCACAAATAGACAATAACACATATATACCTAGGAAACCCCAATATGGGGAAAAACCTGCAAATGTTGTATCTTCTATTTAGCCTCAACAACAAACTTTCTTCACAGAATACAATACTTGTTACTACAACAATCTTACATATATAGCCCTTTTGATTTTCATCAACATGCAAGAGAAAAGAAACTTTCCTTACATAACTTGGCCTTTCTTACACATAAAATCACTCTTAGTGTTATCTCCACCTCACAACTCCAGAAACATTCTATTAATAAAAAAAGAAATCATGCTATTGCTAAATATCCAACTCGAGTTGCCTTTAAGCAACTTCCACCGTCCACATGGGCCCACCTTCCGTGCTATAGAAAATCAACAACAATCACATTGAAATAGCTAAGCCACTCTCATATCTCTTCAAATTTACTTTCTTAGCACCAATTAATTTCATATCTAATTAACTTACTAATATGTTTATCATTTGATTATATCTAAATTATAAAGAATATATAATCCTTAATGTTTTAGGGTACACGATTTATTTCTCAACACCTATGCATAATATGATTGTCTAGAAATCAACCTTACCATAAATTCAAATGTTCGGCTCAAGATAATGACATCTTAGATGAATAGATTTAAATAAAATTATTGTGAAGCATAGAACCATTCCCTTATTTATTATGCTTAATTTGAGTGTGTGAGAGTTACTTCACAAAAAATATAATGACTTTATAGTTTCCTACACAAAGACTATCTATATATTTAATTAAAAGGTAAAACAATACAAGAAATAGTAACTATACCAAAGGAGCCAACTGTAGTAAAATTAAGAATTGATTGAATGTGTTTAGATATTTCAAAATGATGTGTTCACATTGAACTTTTGATGTTGATTTTTTAATATGCTAGATGATCAAAATCAAGAATTGAATAATAGATGAGATATTTAGTACATGTAATGAAACTTTGTGACTTATTGTTCTAATGTAAAATGGGTCATGACAAAGGGCTCAATCATGGATTATATTGTGTTACATGGTTCTATCTTGATGTTGTTGCTTGGTCCATTTTTAGTGTGATCTCTTATGATGCGATTGTGCCTTCTGAACCTATCAGTTAACTTTCCTTTTTATTGAGAAGTTTAGTGGGAGCTACGATAGGATAAAAATGAGATAGTTTAACTTTCTCAATAATAATCAAACCCCTTTGGAGCTATTGTAGAAGATTTATAAACACATCAAGTGACAATGCAATGCCTAAGGATGAAGAAGTGATGTTCTCAAAGTGCTATATGATCAAATGCTCTAAAGTGCTCTTCTGATTTTCAAATGATTATTTGATGTTATTCCAGGACTATATGATGCATTGCTAATGACCAAAGTTTGTGTATAAAGACATGACCCTTATTGCTCAACTTGAAGTATTTATTGAAGGAGTTAACATATGACATGACAATGCAAACAGGATAGGGCCACATGACATGTCTATGACCAAGAGCAAGCCCCATGGCACAATACAATCCATAGGACCATAATTTTTATATAACATATTTTCTTTCGATTGACTATCATTCCATCATTAGATCAAGATTTTGCTTTCTTTGTCATGACACTTTAACAAGTAAAAGAGAAAAAGTTGACAACCACATCAAAATAACTAAGCACCTCTTATTTCTGTTCAAATCTATTTTAGTAGCTCTTATTGATTTTATATCTAATTAATTGACTCACATGTTTATTATTTAATTAGACGTAAATCATAGAAAACATATATTACATATCCTTAATGTTTTAGGTTAAATGATTTATTCCTTGGCATAATAAGATTGTCTAGAAACCAACCTTATCGTAAATTCCAATGCTTACCTTAGGATGACATCTTAGGTGAATGGGTTTCTAAAAAGTTATTGTATAGGATAGAACCATTCCTTTATTTAATATTCTTAATGAGTGTGAGTATCTTACTTTATAAGAAAATAAGGACTATGTGTTTTCCTACACTATGATGTACCAAATATAGAATTAAAATGTAAAGAAATATACAAGAAATGAAAACTATATCAAAGGAGTTGGATCTAGTAAATTTGAGAAATGATGAAATGTTTTGAGCTTTATCAAATGATCTGCCCAAAGTGATCTTTTGATGTTGATTTATTGATATGTAACCACTGATCCAAATCTAGAATCAACTAATAGATTAGATATTTAGTATTCTAATATAGAATAGGTTGTGACAAATGGTCCAATCTCAAACTATATCATGTTACACATCTCTATCTTGATATTGTTTGGTCTATGTTTAGTGCAATATCTTCTGATGTGCTTGTTCCTTATATACTTATCACTAAGATTTTTTTTTTGAGAAGTATAGTAGGATCTACAAGATAGGATAAAAATAAGATATTTTAACTTCCTTGATGATAATCAAACCCCTTATGAGTTGGTGCACAAAATTTGTAAACATGTCAAAAAATAATGTAATGATTAAGGATGAAGATGTAATATTCTCAAAGTGCTATATAATTAAATGATTGGAATAAGAGTGATAGGTTTGTCTCATTGAAGTCCATTTGGGATTGGTATTGTGGTTATACATACCTGGTGAGGCACCTGTATTGAGGTTTTTGTAGTTGTTGGTCATTTCTGGACTGTTCTTTGTATGCTGGCTGTATATATTTGTTTGCTGCTATAACTTGTCTATGTTGGTTTGTATTTCCAGCTGTGTGTTATATTTTTACAGTTGGTTTGCTTATAATATACAGTTGTATTGTGATGACTTTTTATGGACTGTTTTCTATTTGTAATCTGTATTTCCTCAATAAAAAAAGAATGATAGGTTGTAAGCAATAATATTGATAGGATTTAATTTTTCGAAAGATAGAAATGCTAATTAACAGTCAGATCAAAATCATATAAATCCAACATAATATTCTAAATACATGAAGTTATATGAAATTATAAGGAAACAAAACAACAAAACCTAGTCCAAATAGATAAATACGAACAATCCACAACTTAGGGAATGTTGATCTCTTAGATGGAATCTAGACCTTCATGCTTGGCCGGGGTTGAAAGCCAAAAATTTCGGTATAGGTATTAAATCTGACAGGTTGAGGAAGCCTGATCCGGCTCCAGTGACTTTCGCGTAAACTGTAGACAAATATCTTGGTATTACTAATCCCACCTGTGAGGCACAGAAAATTGCCAACACCGACAGAGCGGCACTCTAAAACGGGATCCAACCCAGCTGTAGAACCTGCCTTTATAAATTTACGGCACATATCAGCAGGCATTCTTGTTATCTCCTTCCAATTCCAAATTGAGCCCTCGTCCTCCCGAATCAATTCCCACACAATCACGTAACTGTTCACTATGTATGGGTCTGGGTTGAACTCTAAATATTTTACCACAAACAGTATTGACGATCCACATAGAACCAGTTCATAGGTCCATGTGTTTATCATATCCCCCATGATGAATAGATTCCTCTCTGGAAATGGCACTAAATGGGCCTGCTCAGCTTCCATGTTGTAAACCATAAAAATAAAATTGTCTAAATCACAGACAACAAGATCCTTGGCACAACAAATCTTTAAAATATTACCAACTAGGGGCACTCTCAACTCAACTTCAATCTGCCATGACATTTCAAAATAATGGTAAATTCGTATGCAACTAGGGGGGTTTTCGTCTCTGGGTAACCCCACAAATTTGTAGGACCTTCCGTCGTCTATGATTGCCGCTACACTTAAATCCTCTGCTCTGATTGCAGGAATTTCTCTGTACATGCTTGTAAGTGGATTACATATTATATACATTTTCTGAGGCTCTGTGATTTCGATTAGCAGCAGCCCTACACCTGATATGCCACAAGATTTCAAATTGCCTTCTAAGAAATTTTCAGTTGTTGGGCTTGGCAAGAAAGAAAGGGAAATAGTCTTCCATGACTGCGTGAGAAAACAGTAGGCCATGGCATGCGTTTCACTCCAGAGGAGAATCCACGGATCTCTCTCTGGGATTAAAGACAGAAATCTGTTAGAAGATAAGAGCGTATTCCATTCTTTACACACAATGCGAAATCGAGCACTGAACTCCACTAATTGGGTCGAAAAGATACTCTCAAGTATGTGATCTGGGCAATCAGACCAAACTGATTCTTCATCACTCCGCTCAGTGCCTATAATACATTTTCCTGCTATCTTCACCGTATTCAACACTGATTCAGATCTTTGTATGCCTCCATCTTTATTCTCAATAACGCCCATAAACTCGCTGTCCATTATAATTTCTGTAGACAGTATATTAGGTCCTTGTGATGGAGGGCGTACAATGGAGAATCGATTGGATGTACACGCACAAATGAATCTCCTCCTATACTCGCTTATATTGCCCTAAGTATGTATGTTAGTGAATATATATATATATATAAAAGAATCGAAGTTATCATTTTCTTTTAGTGAATATATGTCTATTATATGTCTATGCAAAAGAGTGGGATATCATTTTCAAGGTGCCTATACTCTAGAAAACAAACACTAGAAAACAAACATCACACTGTTCCAACCAATTAATTGCTATAACCGTTTAAATTAAAAATATATCTAGATGTAAAAGAGTGAAAAATATTATTTTCAAGGTGCCCCTGGAAAACAAACACCATACTGTTCCAACCAACTAATTGCTATAATAGTTTAAACTAAAAATATATCTATGTAAAAGAGTCAAAGATATCATTTTCAAGATGCTCCTGGAAAACAAACACCATACTATTCCAACTAATTAATTCCTATAACCATTTAAATATATCTATGTAGAAGAGTCAAAGGTATCATTTTCAAGATGACTATACCTTCCAAAACAAACACCATAATGCTCCAACCAAGTAATTCCTATCCCGGTTTAAACTAAAAATATATGGAATGTGAAAGAGTCAAGAATATCATTTTCAAGGTGCCTATACCCTTAAAAAAACACCATACTACTCCAATCAACAAATTCCTATGAGCATTTAAATATATCTATGTAGAAGAGTCAAAAATATCATTTTCAAGGAAAACAAACACCATTATGCTCCAATAAACTAATTCCTATGAGCGTTTAAATATATTTATGTAAAAGAGTCAAAATTATCATTTTCAAGGTGCCTATACCCTAGAAAACAAACACCATGCTGCTTCAACCAACTAACTGTTTAAATCTATCTATGTGAAGAGTAAAAAACATCACTTTTAAGGTGCCTCTACCCTAAAAACAAACACAATACTGCTCCAACCAACTAATTATTATGACTTTTAAACTAAAAATAATTTAAAAACAAAGTTTGGCACCCTAATTGAATATAACTATCAATTATTTTGTCTTTTACCTACAAAATTGGTTAATTCTTTTGAAATAAAATATTATAGACCATTTTTTATTACCACTCTCCTTGTAAATGTCACTCTTTGAGACAACCCATCGTCTTAGGGACTGGTTAATTCTCAATTATTTTGTCTTTTACCTACAAAATTGGTTAATTCATTTAAAATAAAATATTATAGACCATTTTTTATTACCACTCACCTTGTAAATGTGGCTCTTTGGGACAACCCATGCTCTTAGGGACTACCCACTTTAATTGGCTTTTCCAATTAAGTGTAAAATAGAATATTTCATTTTTCTTCCTAATGTTATGCCATCTTCTCCAATTCAGTTAAATCTCAATTATTTTGTCTTTTACCTACAAAATTGGTTAATTCTTTTAAAATAAAAATTATAGACCATTTTTTATTACCACTCACCTTATAAATGTCTCTCTTTGGGACAACCCATCCTGCTAGAGAACTTTAATCGGCTTCTCCAATTAAGTGTAAAATAAAATATTTCATTTTTCTTTCTTTCTTGAGATTTTAGAATGTTACTTCTTTTTCCTAGTTTTTCACAAAGGTAATGGTATTATTCATATATTGATCCTAAAAATAAAAATAAAAATCCTTAAACTTGCAAACCATTTAAAGGTTAAATAATTAATATTTAATAATAAACATCATATTAATAAATATTATAGCTATTTTATTTATTTAATTAATTAAGAGTTATTATTAGAGGGGTGGAGTGTAATGGTGTGAGCATGTTCAAAAAAACTATTTAAGAGCTGACATATAAAAATAATAAAAATACAAAACAAATAAAAGATATGACACATTCAAATTTAATATGTAGACATAATTATTTCATTTAACTATAGTAAATAAACTAATTTTAATGAAATAAATAGCTATACACAATAGTCAATAGTCAATAGAAATTTATTTTATAGGTGGTTTCAACACGGATATGCTAGGCAAAGTCTTCAAGTTCAGTTCTCAGGTGGAGGAAGAATCCATCCGCATAATCACTGGCTGGCACAACCTTGATGAGGTACCGTGTATGCTTTATTACTCTCAGGTTACATCATGTTTTCTATCAAATTTAATGGACCTCGTACAAGATGTAGATTTGGTCAAAAGGTTAGAGCTTTTACCTATATTCAGGACTATCTGATTGCAGAGGAAAGCTATGCCAATGCAATTTCAAACTACGATCTGTTTAATTGTTGCCATGCCAAGGTGGGTGGCTTGTTCAAATTATCTGAAATTAAAATCATCCCTGCTGTCCATTGTGTGTATTGTTCTATGAAGCATGGTGTTTTCAATTCCTGCCCTGTCACTGTTCATAATGCTCTCCATTCGCATCAACAAGAGATAGGAGAGGATGTCGCCAATCATGTTTAAGAAGTCTTCGATGCAATCATGCTTCTTCTGCAACCTCAAAACCCACCACCGAATGATGGAGATAATTTTGATGAAGACCTTGCTGAGAATGAAGCTGGTGGTCGTCAAGACATCGACATAAATGAACAACTAGTACAGTGAGCAACTAATGCTTAGTGGGTTCTAGTTCCCTTGGTCTTATAGTCAAAGTTTTTTTACTATATCGATCATATTATGGTTCTGGTCTGGTGTAATGTTTATATAAGGGGATTGAAAAGCCCCTAGTTTTTGTTGTTCGTTCATATTTTGGTGAGTTTTTGGTATTTGATCTGTAATGGTTTCATCATGGGATTTAGCATCCCTTGTTTTGCTAGGTTTATCTTATAAGATTTGGTAATTCAATAGCTCTGATTTTGTAACTTTTTGTCAGCTCTATTTAGCTGTGAGTTGTTTTATATATATATATATATATATATATATATATATATATATATATATATATATATATATGCTGTGAGTTGTTTTATATATATATATATATATATATGGAAATGTTTAGAAGATTACAAATAAATTCACAGAGTTGACAATAAGTTACAAAATCAGGGCTATTGAATCACCAAATCTTATCAGATAAACCTAGCAAAACAAGGGATGCTAAATCCCATGATGAAACCATTACAGATCAAATACCAAAAACCGATCATATTATGGTTTTGGTCTGGTGTAATGTTTATATAAGGGGATTGAAAAGCCTCTAGTTTTTTGTTGTCCATTCATATTTTGGTTAGTTTTTAGTATTTGATTTGTAATGGTTTCATCATGGGATTTAGCATCCCTTGTTTTGCTAGGTTTATCCGATAAGATTTGGTGATTCAATAGCCCTGATTTTGTAACTTTTTGTCAACTCTATTTAGCTATGAGTTGTTATTTGTAATCTTCTAAACATTTCCTTATATATATATGCACCTTTTGTTTTAAAAAACTCTCCAAATCACCACACCTGGCATTGATCTCAACCCCATCTTTCAATACATCAACCATCAAAACCATGCCTTAGGATATATCGTTTCCGCAATAGGCACGATCCAATCACATCTACCTAAACTCTTGGCAAGAGACTTAATGGTTGTTGGTCTATTTATCAGTTGATGTTATAATTTTTCAAATACACCCTCTACACTCATTCAACAAGATTGCCTAGATCTTCTATGTCTTGGTATGTCACTGGATGGCATAGAATGATATACAAGTTATATTTTGTTGTATGTTGTGTTTGTTAGATGTTCTTATCACTGTAGCTAGTATTCATACCTTGTAAGTGGTCGGACAAGCTTCTGGCATTTCATACCCCTCTTGCATCTAAGAATTACACCTTCTATGCATTAGGTATTGAATGCTCTAAGTTCTATCTGCCACCTAGACAATGTTGTACTATGTTAGGCATGTGTAAGCACACCCTCTTGTTTGCGTTTCTAGTTCATGCAAAGGATGTATATACATCATCACCCCGGTCTTTTATACCTTGGTGAAAATATCCTCTTTGCTATAATAAAACTTAGGATTGCTCTAAAACATATCAACACAATATGGTCTATCCTCAACCAATCTATCCAATACCCAAAACCAACATATCATCCTCTATTGAAGAACCATTCGCAACCAACCAAAAATCATGTGATTCTTAAATGACTTTGCAAGGATTAAGTAAACCTAGCCACCTCCCACCCCCACCCACCCACCTAGTTCATGTTGCCTTCCAATATCCCCCATCCAAACAAATCATCTCTCCCATTAGACAAGCTTGTTCATATTTCTTTCCAACCCCTTCCCCCCACATATCCACCTAAACATCTTCAAAATCCCCCTCCCACCCAAACCAAGATCATGCAGTTCTTATAGAACTAATGTGACATTTTCCACCACATCACCACCAAAAAAGCAACCATCTCACCAACCAATCCACACCTACCACATCCTTGTGAACATAATATAGGAATTGTTTTCCAAGGGTTGGTAGAAAAATCTCTCTTACAACCCACCTAGAATGACCTATGGCTTTCTTCTGGATTCTATCCACCCCAATTCCCCCCATAAACCCAATCCCATGGGAAATCCTTGCCCCTCACCAAACCATGTGGTTCACATAGAAGTGATGTGGCATTTTACACCACTAACACCCAGTCATGCCCATCCAACCAACAAACCATAAACCTAACCTTGGTTTTGCATTAATGAAGACAAAGACCCAACCATTTCCCCCATCCTAACAAACCCATCCCATAACCTAACCAAGGGTTGGCAGAAACATCTCTCTGATTCCAACCCGCCTAAAACTTGCATCGCCCTTTCCTAGTAAGCAACCAAAAAAGTGGATTTATATTACATGCACGTCAAGTGACTGAGAAAAGTACCGCATCCTAGACATCTACAAACCTAGCCTAAAATCACCCACTGAGACCAAATCCAACTCCCCATCTCTCCCTAGAGTGAGCTTTTCAAACTACCTTTATATTACATGTGTGTCATGGGGCCCCTAGAGTTATATGTATCATGACTAGGATCCTCCACTCCTACTGCATACTGCATACACTACGCCATCATCATTAACTACATCATAATAATCATTAAATTCATCAAATAAAATCATAAGCATATCATTAGCATCATCACATCTCATCAATAAATATAATCCATACCACATAAGCATCATAATCCATCAAATCATATATCACATCATTATAAACCATATCATAGCATCATCCATACCCATGCATAAACCAAATCAAAATCCATTAGACATCTATGCATAACATAATAAACATCATCATAATACATCTATAAAAAACATAATCCATACCATATCACAATCACCATAATCACAATCATTATATATTTATATCAATATCCATATCCATATATAATCCACATCAAAATCCATCATACATCATAAGTCTAAACCACATCACTAAAACGATAAATACACACAACAACATAATGCATCCATAACATAGTACATAATCCATAAAACCATCCATAACATCTACATCAAGCACAATCCATAATCATCCATAATCACAAATGCATCCATAACATAATCAATAAAATATTATAGGCCGAATAATCATCCCATATATAAATCCATGTAGACCTCATATCCATCAATGGTCATGATACAAAAATGTGCCCAAAAGGCTAAATCCATCAAATGTCTAAGCTAATAGGCATATACAATATCACGACACTGATTTCCCCTAATGAGAAGGAGTGGGAGAATGAGGTGGTGATGATTATGGTGTTGTGGAAGGCCCTGCCCTTGTAGCCGCTACAATCACAACTACTGGAGGAGGATGCCTAGCTTCCCTTGTAGTCCCAAGCACCACAACTAGTGGAGGCATCACTGAAGATGGATGTCTAACCAGTCCTGTCACTGATGGTGTCAGGTCCTCACTGATATGCTAGCCCCTATGCAGGTTGGAACTGGCTATATTTGGCCTCCCTTTGATCTGCTGGCATAGCTGCATGATATAGACAATGATAATACTCTACCTGCCCTATCACCTTAGTCAGCTCTACCTGGATCCAAGGGTAATCAACCCACATCTGAGCCACCCCACTCCCATCCACAATCCCCTGCAAATAGGTAACTTGCTACAGTAGCTCAGATAATTGTGCCTCAGCTTGCTGCCACATAACCTCGGCACCCTGCCATATCACTTTCTCTCCATCCCGCTCTAATGTCACCTACGTCAGCTCAGCCCCATCTGCTTTGCTTCCCCATCAACTAACCCCTACAATTGTTACACCTTTGAAAGAGCATTATCTTACTCCGCTTGTAGGGTGTTCTGCTCTATTTTCACTTATACCAGCTCAGCCCCACCTCCTTGGCCATCCACCAACCCCTGCAGTCACTGCAAGGTTATGAAAGAGTGCTATCTCACTCCGCTCGTAGGGTGTCCCACTCTACCTGGAGTTGCCTGACCTCATCCCTAAGGCTCTCCACTTGAGTCCTTATAATGTCCACATCCTCTTCATCTCCTGCTACCACCTCCATCTTCTGGTACACTCGACACCCAGAACTAGAACCAGAAGGACTTGCACCTAAAGCTCCTATATTGGCAACCCCCACTACAACTGCTGCTATAAGCTGAATAGCCCCTACATCCCCCACCCCCACCACCACCATTGCCTTTGTATCCATCTCCATCCCTATCACCATCATCATCATATACATGAGTTTCAATAATATACGCCTCCTCATCATCATATGCTCCCAATTCATCCACTGGAATAGTCAACTGTGCTGGCCTAGCCTACGCCCACCAAGTATCATATGCTGGTGTAGTCCCAACATCCACAATTGTCAAATGCCAACCCCAGTCCTCCACCACCAGTCGCTCAAAATTTGTAATCACCATGGTTGAGTCTAACTCTGACGGCCATCGTGGACAATCCCGCCACACCCGAACAAAAATATTGATACATGTGGCTCATCCTACTGCAACCCAAACTATCATAGCACTTGATCAAGGAGGTATTGATCCTAAATGTGAGTTGTCCTCCCTATAAGATATCACTATTGCTGAGCAAAAGAAATATGGAGATCATCATCTAACCAATCCTCACATCCTATGGAAGGCCACCATATCGTTGTCATCACCTCATCCATAACCTGCCTCCAAAATCTCATACTCCCCAACTACTAATGCTGGAGAGTAGAAGTATATGCAACAACATAGGGTTAAAACTAGGGATGAACATGCTGACATACTAGCCTAGTAACTATAATATGCTTCCAAGCCCACATGTGGAGAAGTGTCACCTTGCAACCAAGGCTAGTCCCACTCTGATAAACTACCATGTGCATATCATGATATAAATCAGCCAATAAACATGTCTCCCATGCGTATACTGTAATACGAGCCACCATCTGCTCCACACAATCTCCCCATCCCACAGGAAATCCATGCGAGTACTGATCTAGCATTAACACTCCCTCAATCAGCCCGCAGATGTACAACTTGAAGTCACGAAGACATCTGCTGAGGGATGCCAACCAAAGCATCTCCCATCCATCACGATCCATGTCCACTTGTGTTAGGGCAAACACACGCCGAAGTGCCACCAATGCCCCATATGATCGTAGATCATCTTCTCACCATGAATAGGGATCTATAAGATCCTCCATACATCCTCTAGGGTGATGGTAATCTCACCCATCAGTAGAAGGAAGGAGCAACTCTCACCGTGCCATCACTCTACCAAGGTCATCATCGTGGCTCGATGCGCCCTTAGTTGGGGCATCTCTGAAGTAAGCCACAACCTAATCACTCACAGGCAGTTCTGCTCCACCTGTGTTAGTCTCTCCCTACACACCATCACTGATGGTCACTGCTCTTGTGATTGCAATGCCAAAAATCAACCTATATCTAAGAAAACACAAAAAATCAATCTTTTCCCAAAAAATTGCAAGGATGTGCTATTCCCCCAACCTTTAGCATTAATCTAGATAGAGGCACTAATAGACTAACCTCTAGCACTAATCCAGATGGAGGTGCTAATAGACTGACCTTATGTGCTAATCCAGACGGATGCGCTAAAGAACATAACTTTGGCACTAACTGAGATGAAAATGCTACTCTAGGAACCCCTATCGCTATTTCACTTTGAAGGCCTGAAACATCTATGGATTGGTGCTAATCGACTTGAAAGGGGTAATCCATTAACCCTATGCAGTAATCGAGATGAAAGCACTAGTACCCATTTGCATGCACCAATTGAGATGCAAGCATTAATCCTCATAAACTTGGCACTAATCGAGACAATAGTGCTAAATCATCAACTGTGGGTGCTAAAATTAACCCCCTCCTCATTCAACCTTGATGTGCTAACCTAGATGCAAGTGCTAAATCATCGACCGTAAGTGTTGTGTTGTTGCGTGCATGCACTAAACCACCTAACCTACCCCTTTTTAACCTCATCAATGCCCTAAAACTTAAGAAAGTACAAAGAAGGGTTAGTTGACATATCCATGTGTTAGCTGTAGGTGTTCTTTGATAATCATGGACTCGCTTGGATTGGTGTTCCTCACATGGAATGCATTGTCCTGCCATCGCTCTATCTCTTCTCTATCCAACTCAACAAGCTCAAGGGTACAAATGTGGCATGTTGGGCCCACTTTTGCATATCTATAGCCACCACATATGCTCTAATCCACCATTTCTTCTCCCCAAGCCACAAATCTCACTTGTTTTCACTTGTTTTTTCTTCTATTTAACCCATTTCCCATCCTGGACCTCTTTTTCACCATCATCTCCTCTTTTTCGAGAATTCACCCAAAAAAAAATATTTTTCACCCAATCTCTTGAGGGGCATCCCTCATCCATTTCCATTCCTCCCATCAGCTAAGGAAAAATATTTTTTTTGATCTGATGTCATTCCCACTTAGTCACAATGCCACATCAAAGAGGGGCAAAATGTAGACACCTGAAAATGCCTTCACCCCGCAAGCCACTTTCCCGTATCCTTGCACCACTAATTCTCCTTTCCACAAAATTAATTAAATAAAAATCAATTTCTTTAATTAATTTATCCTAAGCCATTTACCCCTAACCACTCATCCCAATTATTCATTTGTAATAAATTAATTAAATTAATTTATTACTATACCTTAAACATTGTTCACAATTAATTAAATAAATATCCTAATATTTATTTAAATTAATTCCCCTCATCCCTAACCTAGATTAATCAAATAAAAACATACTTATTTGTTTAATATCCCTAGCCTATGACCTAAACCTAGCCTAATTAAATAAATAACATTTATTTAATTAGCTATCATATTCCACCTAGCCCCTAGACTCAAATTAATTAAGTAAACCCTTGCTTAATTTATTCAAACCGCTAATTAATCCTTCCACTAATTTCCAACAACCATATTAATTAAGTTAATCACTTAATTAATTAGCCTAAACCTTCATTAGCCCATTTCCCCACACCCTTTGAATAAAAAATATTTTTTTATTCAAAGGGAGTCACATGTGTCTCCACCTCACCTTTCCTCTTTCATACAAGAGCATTTTTTAATAAAAATGCTCACACATGTCTTTGCCAAAAGCATGTTGGTGTCACATGTCATCCCACTCACCCATAAAACTCAATTTTTATTACACCCTCTCCCATATGAATGAATTTTTACTCATTCATATGTCTTAATCCTCATTAATGCAAAGTCTTCCCAAGGTGAATTTAAAATTCAAAAATAATAAGAACCCTCCATTTTTGTTGATCAAATCTCCACCTTTGATTTCATCATTTCAACTCCACCCTTAGATCTCAACTTTCAATCTCCACCGTTGATCTAAAATCCTCCCAAAAAGTCTATAAATAGAAGCCTCCTCCAAGCATTTTTCATCTCAAGTCATTTGCATTCTTACCATGCCAAAATCCATAACCAATCTTTAGCTCAATTCCCTTGCCAAATCCATCTCACCTTATTGTGTTGATTAGCAAGAGCAATCCACATCTATTTCATTGCTGGGTAAAGCTAGGAGTCAAGTTGGGTGAAGCTAGGAGTTAAGTTGGGTGCATCATCTCCTCAACCTTATCAAGGAGAAGGGATAACTTGAAGATTGAAGGTATAAACTCTTTGTTTTTGCTTTCCTTTATGTTTTATCATCTTTTTACTCTCCTACATTTATAGTTCCTATTGTAAAAGGCCTGACCATGATGAACACAAGTGTTTAAAGAAACAAATAGATCAAATTTCACATCTTATTGAAAAGTACAATATCAAGGTTCTTGACTTTGTAAAACAGGGTTCATTAGATTGGTCTTCAAAGGACACAGAGAAGAGTAAGAGGAAAGGAAAGGTCAAGTCCATATTTGTTGTTTCTTCACAACCTGACACCTTGATCATTGAGTTGGGTGCTTTGCACCACATGGCTTCGTCACAGGATGGTTTTGCCTCTTTAGAGCCATGTTCTATGCTTGCCATACTAATGGGTGACAATATTCCTATTGAAGTGCATGGGAGAGGGTCTTTTGATTTGGGAAAAGGAACATTTCAAGATGTTCTCTGCATTCCATCTTTGTCAACTAATCTCTTATCTATTTATCAGATCACTCACACAAGCTCTGGCAAGTGGGTTGAGTTCACACCAGACAAAGTGGTAATCAGTGAGTTGCACAATGGGTCTATAGTTTCTATGGGAAAAGAAGATCATCATTCTAGACTGTATCATTTTTCTCACTTTTTTCCTAACTCTCCTTCGACAAATCTACTCACTCATTTAGATGAGGTGAGTCATTTGTGGCATCAGTCATTTGGCCACTTGATTACCACTACTTGCAGTAGCTCATTCAATAGGACATGGTTTTAGGGTTGCCTTCTATTTGATTTTATGATGGAGTTTTCCAAGGGTACATTCTTGGTAAGTATCCTAAGGAGAGATATGACAAAGGTAAAGCTTGGAGGGCCAGATAGCTTCTAGAGTTGGTACATAGTGATTTGGTAGGACCATTTCCACATCCTTAGTAGAAGGATTGTGGCTATATGGCAGGAAGGGTTTCAATTGAAAGATGTATTTGTATGGTTACTATTGATGTATCATTAGCAATTGACACTAATTGAGCTGTGGGATATTGGGTTTCCTGGACCTAAACCAGGTTTTACTATAAAAAAATATTTAATCTAAATATTCAATTTTATATTATAATAATATACTAAAAAAAAGTGTTCTCTCCTCTCTTCTCCTCTATCTCTCTTTATCTATTTTCCTCTTTCTCTCATTCTCTATTTTCCCTATCTTTTTTTTGACACCTCTCTATCTCAATTTGTAGAAAATTAGTTGAGTTATTAGATTTCTAATTGGTTAATTTAAATAGTATTATATTTTAAAATATATATCCTATATATTATAATATATTTATATTTAGTAATTTATATTGTATAGAATATAATAAGAAATATAACTATAATATAAATTTCTATAAAATAAATATATTATTAAATAACAAATATATATTAAACATTAATATATTATAATATATAGGTGAATTACGGTGAAGGGGACCGCTCCCATTTTAATATATTATATTTATATTTAATAATTTATATTATATAAAATATAATTATGATATAGATTATATATATATATATATACAAACATTAAATATTATATTAAATATAGATTTAATAATTTAAATTACATAAAATGTATATAATCCATGTAGCTCTCATCAATAGTTTCTATCTCCATTAATATCAAAGAGAAAAGTGCTTTAGATTTATAGAACTACCATCCTACTTACTTGCCTCTCCACATAAGCACCGAAGTTTTTAACATATATTTTCCATATGTAGGGGAGAGGACCTAGTAGTTGTGCACCCTAACTTCATACCTCTCAATGTGACAATTTCAAATTGCTCTGAAATTTCTACAGCAACTTACTTGGCAAGGCCCCTACTTATAACTAAGGTTTTAGGTCTACATAATCAAATATGATGCCACATCAACATGCTTTTTGTTGAGGTGTCCAAAATGATCCCCCAAAAAAGTTAGACTGATAGTTGTGCATTAAGCCATGTTTTGTTTGTGTGCCTATGTGGCATCACATGGTTTGTTACTTTTTAGATCTAAAGAATGTGTTTAATTAAATTATAGGTACTTATGGTCAACAGTAACAACTTTGACTTGTCACAACTACTAGCACTATTGTAAGCCATAAAAGTACACAATTTAGACTTGTAGTTTATGTTATTTTTATAGATAATGTAAATATTGTGTCATAATCTTTTATTTGACTTATTTGGAATTTTAATCTACAATTGTTTTTTAACACATTAGTTAATTATTGATCTAGAGTTTTCTTTGGACTAACTATTTTTTGGGGATTTTAATTTGAGATTATGTTGCATGACACAATTTGATCTTTAGACAAAACCATATGACATGACCTAGTTTAAACTCTATAGTTCTTGCTCCTAAGATAACTTTTCAAGAAAGTGACAATTACCCCATGAGCCTAGACACCAAATACCTTAATTGGAGAAACTAAAGACTTGTGTTTGGAGGCATCTCCTTGTTCATTGATCTAGAATCAACCATTAAGATGAAATTGAAATATCATTTGATTCCAAGAGTATACAAAGATAAAATATGCATAAAATAATTACATTACTACATACATTATCTATTTGCATCATCATCATTTGTATGGTGTGTCTTTGAATGTGTCCATTTTCTTAGGGGTTTTACTTATTTTAGAGACAAGAAAAGGTCATCAGCCTTTTGTTTCCAAGCAAGCGCCACCATGCTTCTTAGCATGGAAAGATTTTAATAAACATGTTTCAGAGCATAAATGAATAGATCTCCTATACCAACTACAACAAAAGATTGGGAAATACAAACTAGATAGGGCTACATAGCTTGTGTATGACCAAGACTAGATCACATTGCATAATACAAACCATAGGGTAATGAGGTTTTGTGTAATTTATTTTCTTTTTCTAAATTCACTACTGTTGATGACGAAGTCTGCAGCTAAACATTGCACCCTTGCATGCAAACCTGCACCAACATGGGAAACCTCAAAAACATGGGGCATGGATTGCAAGATGACCTTCAGGGTTTTGAAGCCGACTCTTCATAGGATTTTCAATTATCTTGTTTCAAATTTTTAGAGAAAAGAGAAGAAGGAAAACTTGAAAATGAAATCTAACTAATATGGTGATGTGTCAATCACAAACTTTCCAACTTGCAAAGGATTTATTGTGCATAGGATTCAAATTTAGAAGACAAATAAACACAAATACAATGATGAGAAGTGATCGGGTAAATGCAAGAAGTTGTGTCCACTTAAGGTGGAAGTTTCAGAGTTAGAAAAAAATTTGAAATCGGGGAACCAAAAATGGGATCCCGTTTATATAAAACGGGATCCCGTTTATAGAAAATGCGATCCCATTTTGCCTCGGGATCCCGAGCCTAGAACCAAAAACGCGATCCCATTTTTTCCCGGGATCCCGAACCTAGAAGCCAGAAATGGGATCCCGTTTCAAAACACGGGATCCCGTTATAAACGGGATCGCGTTATATATAACGGGATCCCGTTTTATAAAACGGGATCCCATTTTTAAAAAGTATTAAATTTTTTAAAAAACGGCAGAGACCCCATTTTCAACAGCGACAGGGGACAGGCGAAAATGGGATCCCGAGTTCAGAGACCATCCAGCCACCAAGTAAGTGGATTTTTCCACTTCTACAAATTACCCATGAATTGTTTTAAGTTTCCTTTGTTTGTTTTGATGTAAAATACAATCAAAATTTAAATTTTGAATTGTTATTTAGGGTTTAGGGTTTATGAAATCAGTAGTCAATTTTTGATAGTTTAGATGTAAAATACAATTGAAATTTTGAAACACTGTATCAAATAAAAGGTTAGAATTTGAACAAACTGTCAAAATTATGTTTAAAATTGAGAATTGAATAGATATATTTAGACATTTTAGCTGTAAAATACAATTAAAATTTTGAAAATACTGTATCATATGAAATGAGAGATTTTGAACAAACTGTCAAAATTTGAGTTCATTTTGAGTGTTGAATAGCTGTATTTAAACATTTTAGCTGTAAAATACAATTAAAATTTTGAAAATACTGTATCATATGAAAGGAGAGATTTTGAACAAACTGTCAAAATTTGAGTTCAATTTAAGTGTTGAATAGCTATATTTAAACATTTTAGCTGGAAAATGCAATTGAAATTTTGAAACAATTGTATCATATGAAAGGAGAGATTTTGAACAAACTGTCAAAAATTATATAGCATTGGGATGATATATATATTTGGTTTTTATAAAATTTACTTATAACAATGTATGTCATTGTATTTTAAAGGCATTATTGAATAGCTAACTATCATGTAAAAAAATTACAACAAACCATAATAAAACCAATTTATCACATCCAAAATGATGAAGCCATCATGAAACTTATGAAGTGTCAAGACCACATCCCCATTGTAATCATAAGAAAGACTTTTCCACCATACTTAACACCTACATATATACTTATTTTGGAGAGAAAGAAAGAACCCTTTAGTCCTGAGGCACCCTAGTCTAGGCAGAATAGCAACAATCTATATAAGAAGAAACTTGTGATCGATTAAAATGATACAATAAAAATGGACACTTCCCAAGAGCTCCTCAATTTGACAAACTTCACCTTTCATTATATACCACTTAGATACAAGACATGACTCCCCTCTCCTTGTTGAGGACATGCTATAAACATCAACCTATGAATAGAAGCTTGGACCCTAAACTCTCTAAGATAGTAGCTCCACTGGACCTTGACATCAAAGAAGGCATATATAACCATGTCACCATGTTAAATATTACATTGATTTCTTCATGTGGTCTTATGGTGATCTATGCCTTGAGACTCCATCTTTAAAGTCATGCATCATCTTGTGGTTCACCTCAATGCCAAACCTATTCAATAAAAGCTACACAAAATGCACCCCCAAGTAGCCCTCGCGGTCATAGAAGAATTGTATAAACTCTTGGATGTCCAGGGTTCATTCAGACTATTACTTATCCTAAATGGGTAGATTTAATGTGGTCTTAGTTAACAAGAAAACTAAGGGAATTCATGTTTGCACTAACTTTTGAGACATCAAAAAAGGATCTACCCCAACTTAGATAACTTTTCTCTACCAAACATTGATATGGTCATGGATCTTGTGCATAGCCATATATATATAATTTTATCATTAATCTGGATATAATATGGACCAAGTTGAAACATTTGATTTAGACATGGAGACACCTAGATTATGGAGCTTGGTCTATGTAAGAAAACACGTCCTATAGACTCAACACAAACTTATCCCTCAACCCTCTAAATTGTGACTTACATCATTTGATTACCCTGGAAAACACTATAGACAACTCTAAATATATTTGGCAAAATATATTTTCTCCTAACAGAAACTTGTATATGTAGAAGTATCTACTACTACATTAGATTTGATATACTTCTTAAAAGGAAAGAGTTGGGACTTAGAACAACTAAATAGAAAACAATAACTAGTTTTGCATTTTCTAGGAAATAGGAAACAAAATTGAGCTAGAACCATCTTGACTAATTTATCTATTTCTAGCTAGATTAAACCCTAATTCTATATGCAATTCCAACTCTAACCCTAACACTAATTCTAACCCTAATCCTAACCCTAATTCTATATGCAATTCAAACCCTAACCCTTATTATAACCCTAATCATAACCCTAACCCTAACTCTACTTGTAATTGTAATTGTAATTGTAACTCTAACTCTAGCCCTAACCCCAACCCTAAGGAGCTACTTGTAATTGTAATTGTAACCCTAACTCTAGCCGTAACCCAAACCATAATTGTAGCTCTAATACTTACCCTAATTTAGCAACCCTTGAATTCTAATTCTAACCCTAACCTCAATTCTAACCCTAAGCCTGATCCTAATTGAAACCCTAACCCTAACTTTAATTAATCACAAGTCATGCTACATGGATTTCTTCTACATATTTTGTATGCATGTGTTATTCCCTTATTGCATGTGAGTTCACCAATTATTTGGAAGTCTCTTAACTAGGAGGCGGGCTTGTATTCAATCCCTATAAATTTTGTGTTTATAGGTGTTATGTTTAAAGCTATATATGGAGACTTGTAATAGGAGGTCTTGAATTTGGTACCAATGATTGTGAGTTCCTTGTCTAGAATATGATGAACCTTTTGAACAAGAGAACCTTGTAGGTCTCCATGATGCATATGTTGAAATTTAAACTTGAACATTATCGTCATGTGAATGCTTTTAGCCATCCTACAACCTCCTATCACCCTTCATCCTCTTATAGGGATATGCCACACAACCTCTCCAAGTTGACCATGCCAAACCCAAAGTCACAATCGTAAGAGGTAAAGAATCTTTTGGCCCCATTCAAGTCCACTCCCTAATAGGAGTGATACAATGCTAATAGGGTTGTGAAGGTAATTAAGTTCTTGATTAGCATGTTGGGTGTATCTAAGCATAATGATGATATAATTAGTCCTGATTTCATTAATCTTAAGATCATTGAGCTAGAGTACTTAATATATATGGTATAGTTTTGTTCAATCAATAGTGGTAGGGAAAATTAATATACTACAATGACATCAAACATAAACCAATAGGTGTCTTAAGATATATTAGTGGTAGGGAAAATTATAGTGGCCCTAACCCTAGAGTAATAAGTTGAAGTAGTGTTAGAATTACTAATAAACTAAAAAACTTTATCCTAGGTTGGTGGGACAAATTACACAAGCCTTACAAAGCCTCTACCACTTCCTTGACATTTTTAACATTGTTTGAATTTGATAGGAGGGATTTATGTCACCTCCTCCTCATCTTAATTCTCATAGTGGATAGAATCATCCAATTTAGCATCAAGACATGAAGGTTTATCTTCATTAAATCTTAGAAATATCCTCTAATACTTACCCTAATTTAGCAACCCTTGAATTCTAATTCTAACCCTAACCTCAATTCTAACCCTAAGCCTGGTCCTAATTGAAACCCTAACCGTAACTTTAATTAATCACGAGTCATGCTACAGGGATTTCTTCTACATATTTTGTATGCATGCCCTATAAATTTTGTGTTTATAGGTGTTATGTTTAAAGCTATATATGGAGACTTGTAATAGGAGGTCTTGAATTTGGTACCAATGATTGTGAGTTCCTTGTCTAGAATATGATGAACCTTTTGAACAAGAGAACCTTGTAGGTCTCCATGATGCATATGTTGAAATTTAAACTTGAACATTATCGTCATGTGAATGCTTTTAGCCATCCTACAACCTCCTATCACCCTTCTGTTGGATCTAGGGCATACAACTGAGAGGGGGGGGTGAATCAGTTGTATAAAACTTCTTCTTCTTTCAAACACTTGATTCTTTGTTGTTTAGTTAGCAGCATATCAAATAATCATCCATGAAAGCATAATACATAAACACAAGAGCAGATAAGCATCAACACATTGAACACCAAGATTTTGACGTGGAAAACCCGGTTAAGGGAAAAACCATGGGGTGATTAACCCAAGAATTATTCTCTGTTAGAAGAATAAAGAAAAAATGAATGGCACATGCCAATGAGGGCTCATTGCCCGAGCACACTGCTCACAAAGAGGCCCACTGCCTACAAGGAGACACACTGTCTACAAAGTGATAAAAATCACAGTCTTGAACTGGAGAATGACATCTTTACCATGTCCGGATCAGTTCCAATTAAGCTCAAAAACCTCTGTTCTGTCTTTCGCACCTTTCTTCGCTATGCCACTCTCATCCACTCATCACACTTTGAAATGAACTCACAAACCGTTATTTATACAAGGCATCGACTTAGGAACAAACATCTAAGTCGGAAAACAACCATGAGAGTATCCGCAAGATGAATAACACATCCGGTCGGCCACCACAAGAACATTCGCAGGATGAACAGCTCATCCGGTCGGCTAAACAGAGCAAGAACTTCTTCTGGAAGAATAACTTCAATTCCGGGCTCTACTATCAATGCGGATCAGCAACACATCCTCAACACGATCCAGAAAACTTCACAAGCCTGCCTGAAAGACCGGATACATCCGCACGTCCTATACTTGCTGGAATCTTTTGTCTTCCTCATCTGGAACTTCAAGAACACAGTCTGTCGCCACTGTAGAAGGTGCTTCCGGACCTTCAAATCATACATTATCAATGCGGACCAACAACACAACCTCAACATGATCCAAGAACCTTCAAAAGCCTGTCTGAATGACTAGGTACGTCCGCATTTCCTTTACTTACTAAAATCTCTTATCCTTCTTATCTGGAACTTCAAGAACACAGTCTGTCGCCACTGTCATAATGCAAGAGGTACTTCCGGACCTCCAAATCATACACAACTCGAGATGGCACATCACAAGGACATCCCAAACACTCTTTCCAATCCGCAGATTAGAATTGTACAATTCCGGACCTCACCGGACCTTTCTGTGATCCTCTGTCACCTCTAAGCACTTACCGGAACCGATTCCACACAGACAGCCATAACTTCTACATGTCTTTATGCGGACCTCTGAAAACTTGACTGAAGCATCTCAAGACTCATATCTGCAAACCCTTTAATCCGCATCCTCCGGTTCTCAACCTATCCAATATATTTGCCTTCTTCTTATCACTGTTCTTCACTGTTCCTGACTGAGGCTAATTTTCTCAATATCCTCAACACACAGCTCATCCAATCCTTCTTGTCAATGTAATATGATTATGTTGACATCAATGACAACACTGGTTCACCTCATACTTGCAACAATCTCCCCCTTTGTCATTGATGGCAACATATGATGTGAAAAACCATCAAGACAAGGACTTCTCCTTTCTGTCACAGCTCCCCCTATCAACAACAACTTTTCACATGTCTTCTCTTCCTTTATTTCTCCCCCTTTGATCATTAACCACTTGTTTTTCACATGTCTTCTCTCCCCCTTTGACATCAATGGCAAAGGGCTCATACTTGCAATTCTAGTACATCAGAATCATACCAGCTGCTCCCCCTTAGTAGCAGCTCCCCATCATCAATCCGGATCACAAGATATGACTGTGATATCCACCGGACTGATGCACATCAGTGCATCTTAGTTCATCACCGAAGGGGCCATGACCCCTAACTTCTCCCGGAGATATTCAAAAGAGTCCTTGGGAAGAGGTTTTGTAAAGATATCTGCAATCTGATCCTTGGAGGGAACTCCAATCTGACTTCTTCCTTGTTTACTTGTTCTCTCAAAAAGTGAAATTTTATAGATATGTGCTTAGTCTTAGAATGCAATACCAGATTCTTGGAGATATTAATTGCACTTGAATTATCACAGAAAATTGTGATAGGCTCCTCATATTCAACTTTGATGTCTCTTAGCATCTGCTTCATCCATAAGATTTGAGTGCAACTACCTGCTGCTGCAATGTATTCTGCTTCAGTTGTAGACAGAGATATTGCATCTTGTTTCTTGCTTAGCCAAGAAACCAATCTTTTCCCCAAAAAGAATGCTCCACCACTAGTGCTCTTCCCGTCATCCACATCTCCTGCCCAATCTGCATCTGTGTAAGCATGAAGAGAGAAGTCCGGATCTCTAGGGTACCATAGACCATACTCCACTGTTCCTTTCAAGTACCTAAAAATTCTTTTGATTGCCATAACATGAGATTCTCTAGGATCAGCCTGGAATCTTGCCACAAGACCAACAGCCTGCATTATATCTGGTCTAGTTTGAGTGAGGTACAACAATCCACCAATCATTGATCTATACTTTGTCTGATCTGCCTTTGGAGAGTCATCATCTTTGCTTAACTTACATCCGGTTGCCATAGGAGTGTTCATAGGCTTTGAGTCTTCCATACCAAATTTCTTTAACAATTCTTTCACATATTTGGTCTGAGAAATGAAGATCCCTTCTTTTGTTTGAGTAATTTGCAGACCCAAGAAGAAATTCATTTCACCAAGCATAGACATTTCAAACTCACTTTTCATCTGATTTGCAAAAGTTTTGCACATACTATCTCTTCCTCCAAAAATGATATCATCCACAAATACTTCAACAATTAAAATATTTTCATGATCAATTTTGAAATATAAGTTACTGTCAGCAGTACCTTTGTTGAATCCAATCTACACAAGGTGCTTATCCAACCTTTCATACCATGCTCTTGGGGCTTGCTTCAATCCATACAAGGCTTTCTTCAACTTGCAGACCATATCATCATTATCAGACAATTGAAAACCATCCGGTTGTTCAATGTAGACTTCTTCTTCCAGATCACCATTTAGGAAGGCAGACTTGACATCCATCTGATATACCTTGAAGTCTTTGAAGGCAGCAAATGCAAGAAGTAATCTGACTGCTTCAATTCTTGCCACCGGGGCAAAAGTCTCTTCAAAGTCAATTCCTTCTATTTGAGAGTAGCCTTTGCAGACCAATCTAGCTTTGTTTCTGATTACTTCACCGGCTTCATTTAGTTTGTTCCGGAAGACCCACTTGGTTCCAATTACATTCCTGTCTCTAGGTCTGGGAACAAGATCCCAAGTATGATTTTTCTCAATTTGCATCAATTCATCTTCCATTGCTTTGGTCCAGTTTTCATCATTGCAGGCTTCATTTATTGTTTTAGGTTCAATCTTTGAAATCAGACAACATTCATTCTGATTTTGAGCAACATTCCTTCTAGTTTGTACACCTTTGCTTCTGTCACCTATGATTTGATCTTCAGAGTGGTTCAGTTTTACATACCTTGGAATTTTGGGAGTATCCTGCACTGCTGCTTCTTGATCAGGCTCATTCAGACCTATCTCTTCTTCCTGATTTACCGGATCAGGCTGACTCTGTCTCACCGGAGAGGATTGAGGTCCTTGAATACTGTCTTGGTCATCTTCATCAAACTCATAAAATCTTGAAGGCTTCTCAATTCCTTCATCAACCTTTACATTGGTGCTTTCTATCATTTTCCTCAATCTCTTATTGTAACACCGGTATGCTTTGCTTTGAGTGGAGTAACCCAAGAAAATTCCTTCATCACTTCTAGCATCAAACTTTCCTAGATCTTCATCTCTTTTAATATAACACTTGCTACAAAATACTCTGAAATATTTCACAGTAGGAGTGATGCCAAACCAGAGTTCATAGGGGGTCTTACCGGTGTTGTTTCTGATTTGAACTCGATTGAGAGTGTAGACTGCAGTGCTGATAGCTTCCTTCCAAAACATTTGAGGAACATTTGCTTCCAACATCATTGTCCTGGCAGCTTCCTGGATGGTCCGGTTCTTTCTCTCAACTACTCCATTCTGCTGTGGAGTCTTAGGAGCAGACAACTGTCTCCTTATACCCTGCTTCTCACAAAAGTCAATGAACTCACCAGATGTAAATTCACCACCTCTATCAGACCTTAGACACTTTAGTTTCAATCCGGTTTGATTCTCTACCATAGCTTTGAAGATTTTGAACTTCTCAAATGCTTCTGATTTTTCTTTTAGAAAGGTAACCCACATCATCCTGGAATGATCATCAATTAACAACATGAAATATCTATCACCTTGCAGACTCTTGATTCTTGTCGGACCACAGAGATCAGTATGTACTAATTCCAACAATCCGGTAGAAGACTGATCTTTGCTTTTGAAAGAGACTCTGCTTTGTTTACCTAGCTGGCATTCTTTGCACAAACTATTTGTAGGTTTCATCAATTTTGGAAGATCTCTTACAGCCTGAGTATTGCTTATCTTGATGATGTTATCAAAATTTACATGACACATTCTTCTATGCCATAACCAACTCTGATCAATTTGAGCAAACAAACAACTTTTGTTTGAACCAACCAGATGAAAGATATTACCTTTTGTCTGAGCACCGGATGCAATTTTAGTTCCGGAGCTTGTAAAGATTCTGCATTTTCCATTCTTGAACCGGAGATCATAACCCTTGTCCACTAACTGACCAACACTGAGAAGATTGTGCTTTAATCCTTCAACATATAGTACGTTACCTATTTTGCTTCTTCCATCAAAGGAGATAGTTCCCCTGCCTCTGATTCTGCCAGCTGAATTGTCACCAAACTTTACCATTCCTCCTTCATACCTTTCCAAATTCAGGAACTTATTCTTGTCACCAGTCATATGGTGAGAGCATCCACTGTCAATAACCCAATCATCCTTTTCTTCCACTTGAGCAGCCAAGGCTTTTTCAACAACTTTGTGATTGACAGATTCAGAGAGTATTGAATCTTCTTCCTTGATGGCTATAAACACCCACTCATTTCTAGATTTGCTTCCTAGTTCTGATTCATCATCTGTTACTCCTTCATTGTCATCTTCTTCATGAACATAATAGCAATTCTTTTGAAACCTTTGTCTGTGAGTATTAGATCTTGTAGATCTCTCCGGACATCTTGAAGCAAAATGACCAATCTTATTGCAGTTGAAACACTTAAAGGGTAGTTTTCCTTCATACTTACCGGATCCTCTTGGCAGTCTCTTTGCAATAAGGGCTTCAAGTTGAGCTGTTTCTGCTTCTTCTTCTTCCATGTCTCTTCTTGCTTGATCATACCATGACATTTTCCTTGATGAGTTTTCACCCGGATCAAATCTCTGTTTGCCTTTTACATAGGCACTGGCTTTGAAAGCAGATTCAGTCTTGGGAGGATCATCTCCAAACTCGGTCATTTCAAATGCAGCTAGTTTGCCAGCCAGTTGTTCTCTTGTGACAGTTGTGTGGGCTCTGAATTCATCAATGGCAGCAACCTTGATTTTGTAGGCAGCAGGAAGGGATCTTAAGATTTTGCAGACAATCTCATTTTCATCTAAAGTTCCACCAGCATTTCTGATTCCACATACCAGCTCATTCACTCTTGGCATAAAGGTGGTGATGTTTTCATCATCTCTCATTTTCAATCTTTCAAATTTCCCTTTCAGACTTTGCAATCTTGCACTTTTGACAAACTCATCTCCTTCATACAGAAGTTCCAATTTAGTCAGGATCTCATATGTAGTTGGTAGGTTAATAACATTCGAGAGATCTGAGTCATTCAATGCACTTAGAAGAGCTTCCTTGGTCCGCAGATTGTTTTTAGCTTCTGTGATTTCATTCAGAGTTGTCGGACCACCTTGTGGAGGTACATATGGTTTTGAAACCATAGCCAAGTATGCTTTTCCCATACATTCCAGGTGACATTTCATGCGACCTTTCCAGAGAGTGAAGTTGGTTCCATCGAGCTTCGGACTATCCTTCTTGTATGACGACATCCTGGATCACCTCAAGCGGTTAAGCTCCTATCAGAGGAACCTGGCTCTGATACCAATTGTTGGATCTAGGGCATACAACTGAGAGGGGGGGGGGTGAATCAGTTGTATAAAACTTCTTCTTCTTTCAAACACTTGATTCTTTGTTGTTTAGTTAGCAGCATATCAAATAATCATCCATGAAAGCATAATACATAAACACAAGAGCAGATAAGCATCAACACATTGAACACCAAGATTTTGACGTGGAAAACCCAGTTAAGGGAAAAACCACGGGGTGATTAACCCAAGAATTATTCTCTGTTAGAAGAATAAAGAAAAAATGAATGGCACATGCCAATGAGGGCTCACTGCCCGAGCACACTGCTCACAAAGAGGCCCACTGCCTACAAGGAGACACACTGTCTACAAAGTGATAAAAATCACAGTCTTGAACTGGAGAATGACATCTTTACCATGTCCGGATCAGTTCCAATTAAGCTCAAAAACCTCTGTTCTGTCTTTCGCACCTTTCTTCGCTATGCCACTCTCATCCACTCATCACACTTTGAAATGAACTCACAAACCATTATTTATACAAGGCATCGACTTAGGAACAAACATCTAAGTCGGCAAACAACCACGAGAGTATCCGCAAGATGAATAACACATCCGGTCGGCCACCACAAGAACATTCGCAGGATGAACAGCTCATCCGGTCGGCTAAATAGAGCAAGAACTTCTTCCGGAAGAATAACTTCAATTCCGGGCTCTACTATCAATGCGGATCAGCAACACATCCTCAACACGATCCAGAAAACTTCACAAGCCTGCCTGAAAGACCGGATACATCCGCACGTCCTATACTTGCTGGAATCTTTTGTCTTCCTCATCCGGAACTTCAAGAACACAGTCTGTCGCCACTGTAGAAGGTGCTTCCGGACCTTCAAATCATACATTATCAATGCGGACCAACAACACAACCTCAACATGATCCAAGAACCTTCAGAAGTCTGTCTGAATGACTAGGTACGTCTGCATTTCCTTTACTTACTGAAATCTCTTATCCTTCTTATCTGGAACTTCAAGAACATAGTCTGTCGCCACTGTCATAATGCAAGAGGTACTTCCGGACCTCCAAATCATACACAACTCGAGATGGCACATCACAAGGACATCCCAAACACTCTTTCCAATCCGCAGATTAGAATTGTACAATTCCGGACCTCACCGGACCTTTCTGTGATCCTCTGTCACCTCTAAGCACTTACCGGAACCGATTCCACACAGACAGCCATAACTTCTACATGTCTTTATGCGGACCTCTGAAAACTTGACTGAAGCATCTCAAGACTCATATCTGCAAACCCTTTAATCCGCATCCTCCGGTTCTCAACCTATCCAATATATTTGCCTTCTTCTTATCATTGTTCTTCACTGTTCCTGACTGAGGCTAATTTTCTCAATATCCTCAACACACAGCTCATCCAATCCTTCATGTCAATGTAATATGATTATGTTGACATCAATGACAACACTGGTTCACCTCATACTTGCAACACCTTCATCCTCTTATAGGGATATGCCGTGACACAACCTCTCCAAGTTGACCATGCCAAACCCAAAGTCACAATCGTAAGGGGTAAAGAATCTTTTGGCCCCATTCAAGTCCACTCCCTAATAGGAGTGATACAATGCTAATAGGGTTGTGAAGGTAATTAAGTTCTTGATTAGCATGTTGGGTGTATCTAAGCATAATGATGATATAGTTAGTCCTGATTTCATTAATCTTAAGATCATTGAGCTAGAGTACTTAATATATATGGTATAGTTTTGTTCAATCAATAGTGGTAGGGGAAATTAATATACTACAATGACATCAAACATATAAACCAATAGGTGTCTTAAGATATATTAGTGGTAGGGAAAATTATAGTGGCCCTAACCCTAGAGTAATAATTTTCAAAGTAGTGTTAGAATTACTAATAAATTAAAAAACTTTATCCTAGGGTGGTGGGACAAATTACACAAGCCTTATCCTAGGGTGGCCCCATTGATATGTTTGAAGGAGATAGATTTAAACAAGTACTCACCAAGTTTCTAGCTTCCAATATATAATAGTTTCCAATAACCACAAGCTTCATCTATGCTTTTTCATATGATCAATGTTGATCTTGGAATCTCTTTCCACACTAAGGGATATCTTGTTTAGTTTCCAAGTCATCTTGAGGCCCTGGATATCATGGCCCTAGAATCTACCATATTATTTTTCTTGACACCAAAATCATAAGCTTTAAGATAGGTAGAGGTTTTCCCTTATCATCTCTTAATAAACATACTCCTCCTACTAGGATTACCCTTGGCTACCCATCAAAATTTCAAGCTTAATCCATCCCAATGTAGGTGTGGACCAAAGGGTGTGAATATCAACATGGGTATCTCCTTGTTTTAACCTTATTCAAAGCAACCTTGGCCAATTATGAGTCTAATCAGTGCCTCTTCTAGCATGATCATATATTCCTCTTTACCCCAACAATCACCAAGTTCCTAAATGCACCATATTTCTTTAAAATAACTTCCAAAATTTGGGATGCATATTCACATTTAAGAAATACATGATGATTGTATAGAGAAGTTTCCTTACTTAAATGCACATTGAAATTTTGAAATATATATTGCCCATTGTATCAATCATTATTGAATGGTAGTCTTAATAGCTCTCTTACATTTTGAAATTTGTACATGCATGTATACATTATTTGTATGTTTTTAATTTAAATTTATTTCAAGTGTAATTTCTTGAAACATATATATATATATATATATATATATTCTTGATTTAATTTTAAATTTGTACTGAAGTTTGTATGTTTATATGTATATATATGCAGGTTCATATCTAGATTTTTATATATACATCATGAATCTAGATGATATTCACTTTGATGTTGAGGACTTCCTTAATGCACAAGATGATCCAGCCGCACCCCCACCCCCACCCCCAGTGCCAAATGCCCCACCTCTAGATGCCCCACCTGTAGATGACCCACCTCCACCTCCACCTCCACCCCCACCTGGAACTGACCAGGCTCGCTTGCGAGCCATAATAAATGAAAATGTGGATTCGATACAAGAAAAACTGAATTCCATTCGCAGTGAACAATTCATGCCACCTCACGTAGTACGTTTTGCATCTTTGATGCAAAACATTGTAGATTCTGTGAGGTCTATTGACTCAGATTTTGATGGATTCTGGAAATGGAGAGAGGAGAGGCGCCAATTTTATGCTGATGGCCTCTCCTATAAGACTATTTTGGATCTTAAAATCACAAAAGCTCATTTAGCACAATATTTTAGACATCCCATTACAAATGAACCTATTCCTGCAAATAAGAAAATAATATCAATCAGGTGGTGTAGGCATGAAGGAATGTCTGCCAATTTTTGGTATAGATGGTGGATGGTGTTTGATTATCCACCTCATGCTAATTGTGAGGTTCCTTTATATTTTTTGAGAAAATTATATGTAGAGTTTGTTATGAATAAAAAACCCAACTACTTTGATTTTAGATCATTCCAGGGTGTTGGTGGTGGCATGCCACAATAGAGGTTGGGGGCACGGGTTGATCCCCAACGACCGGTGCCTGTTCAACCTCTTATTGGCCCTCCTGTTGCTACCATTCCTTCGCCCTTTGAGCATTGTGCAGTGGTATCCACACTAGGCACATTGAGTTCACTCTCAGGTAGCCTACATGAGCAGACTTCTATGATGGTAGCTCGAGTTAGAGAGCATGGAGGAGTTGATGATGGAAGTGGTCCTAGTGCCACTCCACATGCGTTGATGCCTCATACATGTACGAGTTGCAATCAGTTGTGTTATGTACCTGATCAGGCAGTTGCACCCACTTCAGCTACACATGCATCATCTGATAATGTGGGCACTGAATCATTTGTTGATTATCTATTTGCTGAGGATCATCCCATTGATCATTCGACACAGGTATATATAGGTTATGTACACATGTTGAATTTAAAACAATTTTTTAACCACATGTTTTTAAAACAGGTATATATAGGCTTGATGTGATTTTAGTACTTATAGATACCAAATGTTAGGAGTTTCAAGCCACAAATACTAATTCCACATAACCTTAATGAGAGAAACTATGCTAAATAGTATGCAGAATCTATAATACAAAAGAAGAATAAAGCATAATTACAAGATAACACAATATGCACCTTGCGAAAACCCTTTTAGAAAAAACCTGGCCTCCAAAGGACCACAAACCCAATGTATTATCTCAAGAATGGGATTACAGAGATAATACATTCGTAGAGTTCTCCATGTAGAACTTCAACAAAATTAAACAACTTCTTGCATTTGTAGTGTCCACTTAAGGTGGAAGTTGTATGCTAACTTTTTGAATGTCTTAAGGGGTCCTAATTTACGATGTCTTAAGGGGACGTCTTAAGTTCTCAAAATTTGGTGAAGTCGCCCAAGGCAACCAAATTGAACAATATAATAAATCAAATTTAAAGTAAATTCTAAGTAGAAAAACATGGACATTTAACAAATAAAATACATAAAATAATAATTTTGATAAATTTAATACTGTAGAGTATAAAATTGTGTACATACACATGTATACAAATTTCTGTACAAAATATGTAATAATGTAATTGTGTATGTACATATATGCCAACTCAAAATAATGTAAATACAAAATGTCGTTATATGCCATCTCAAGAAAATCCAAAACTTGAGGAGAATGTAGCCGGTCTTCATGCCACCTGATATAAAGATAATACAAGCAATTTATCAATATATGAGAATCAAAACATGTATTTTAATTTATATAAAACTATCTAGATATACACAATTTGTACCTGTATTTACAAGTGCCTCTCAAGTTTTTGTTTCAAAGTATTTGATGAATTTGTGATGATGGCCTGAGGATATAAAAGGATAAATTAAATCAATTTCAACTAATAACGCACAAGAAATATCAAAACATGTATTTAATACATATTTAAAACAACAATATAAATCTATTTAACTATATTTACCTGTATTTACTTATTCCATTGTACCATCTCCATCCTCTCTTTTTTCCAACGCATCGATGATTGTCTCATGGTCTTCCATAGAAATGTTCCATAGCTCTTTATTTGTAGGTTTTCCACGATACCTCTCCAGTTTTATATTTGTTGCCAACACCAAATGTGAGTAGTGTATAATCTTCTTATGTGTTTCATAATCTTCGAATGTAGGTAAACCATTCTTCCTTATTAGGTATTTCCGTAGCCAAGTGCCAACAACCACCACCGAACCTATTGGATAATGATAGGCATCATCAAAGTAATACTTAAATTTTGCTTAAGGGGATCAAAGAAGTTCTTAAAATATGCTTAAGGGGATCAAAGACTTGTTATCAAAATTTGCTTAAGGGGATGTCTTAAGGGGATCACCAAACCTGTTGGATAAGGAAAGCCATCATCATCTTCTCGAGGTGCTGTTAACTTATGTTTAGTCTCCACACAACGAGCCAACCAATATTCAGTTTCTTCTTCATTATTCTTTGGTGCAACAACAGCATACACATGTCCTGCAAAACAAATTTTGATTCAATAACTTGCACATGTCCATAAAATTTGACTAATCAACATACATGCATTTATATGTACACATAAATAAATAAAAGCACTACAAATTAGTAATCAAAGTGAAATAAAATGAAATGATTTGAATTAAATTACCTTCTTGTACAAGGTCTGAAACACAGTCATAATCATCTGATACAAACAGTTGATCATTGTCTTCAATTGTTGTTTCACTTTGATTGTGTGCTTGTGCAAGTGTCAATGGTCTTTGTTTCCACTCTTCAATCCATTCTGTATTCTCACATGCTTCCCAATCTCCTGAAATACAAAACTGACAAAAACATGCAAGCTCCCTTGTCCAGATAGTCCATGTACTTGCATTCGAACTCCTAAATGAATGCCATTTAGTAGATCCACTGATTGTCTGGCAATCAAGTCTAGGTAGAATATTTTCTTCTTCAACCAACCAAAAGAATCGACGAACTGTAGAGTACTCGCTTGATCCAGGTGTACATAATCTTGTATTGCACCAATCTACAATCCCACGTGCATCTTTAAATTTTATTGCATCCTCAAATTTTAATTGTTGTCTAGCAAGAATTCTTTTAACACACGCACCAGCTCCATCATGTTCTCCTTTACCATGTCCAGCTTCAAAAAAATTCCACATATGTTGGACATTATTCTCCTTGTGAACCCTACATAACCAATAGAACATTCGAGCATTCTTGAACTGCCCCGTACAATTATCTGACCATATAAGATGTTCAGTCATCTGGATTCCTCTTTCTCTTAAATTTGTATAAAATATATTGAAACAATATTGAACAAACTCTGACGAGTGTAACCGGTTGTCACTCAAATAGAAATGATACTCCCTCAAAACTTTTCTATCATTCTCTATGCTATCATCTACATGTCTATAAACAATATGAACAAACATAGCAACCTGCACTGAATTGTAATATTGTGATTGAATTTCCTCTTGCGGAGCTAAAATATAGTTTTCCGCAAAATCAACCACTGATAGTATAGTACCAACTGGAAATGTGTTTCTACATTCACGAAATTGTCCATCAAGCCATCGAGCTTGTTGAGAGTGCTTGACATATTTTGGTACAATTTTACTTTTAAATTCTGATATGAATGCATGCACACTAACCTTTTCTGTAATTAAATCACAATGCTTTCCAAATTTTCCATCTTTTAAAGAATATTCAACATTCTTAAATCTTTTAACATCCACTAATTGTTGTCCAAAATCATTTTCAACACTTTCATGCATACAAACTCTTAACAAAGAAAGATTGCCACAACTAGTGCATTGTCCAGAAATACATGAACTTAAATAAAAACCTTTTTCATTAGATCTTTCACAGAACAAACTTGATATAAACTCTTTTATTGCTTCAGTTGGCATATTAATATCACATTCCTGTATAATCATGTTACGATGTAAAGTACAACGTATATATTGAAACACATCATAATAATAACGAAATTGAACATGCGTTTTACAACAACAAGATATTCGTTCCTTATTAATCTTTACATACCATGGTTTGCATTTTTCAAAAGATCTTTGACTTATTTTAATATTACCAGGTAACACTAATTCATCACAAAATTTTCTATAAAATTCAGTTTGTGTTGTATCTAATAGGTGTTTTGGATGAGGATCGCGAACTTTGGACCCCACTCTTAATTTTAAAACATCTCTAGCATTAGATGATACCCTAGTATTATCATGCCAATATTTTTCGATCAAAGATCTGATTTCAACATTTAGTTTCATGTCAGATCTCGGGAGTTGACCACTAAAACTCCAACATTGGTTAATTGGATCATTTTCTATACTTTCTCTTCTTTTTGCCGCTCTTACCAATGTTTTAGGATGTATTTTTAGAATTCCACTAATATTGCTTACCATTCTTCTATTCAAAGTTGTTTTATTCACTATAGCAGTTGTTATAGCTCGTCTTGCTGCATTTTTATCTTTGGATCGACTATTACTTCCAATAGACTCAATGGCACTAGCAATAGTAGACATAGCATGTTTTAATGATTGATCTTTTCTTCTTGGTTTAACAAAAATGCCTAACATTTTCATTACTTTTCTCATTTTCCACATTCTCATTAATTGCATCATTAGTTGACATTGAAATGATAGTTTTTTACGATAAAAAAATTCCTTGTATAATCTATTGGCATGTGTTCTTATTTGTCTCCAAGAAATTTTACCAGGAAGATTATCCAAAACATCTCTTTCAATTTTGAAAAAATATTTCTCATTTTCAACATCACTTCCTAGATTTTCATTTTCATTTTCAACTTCAAAACTATTTTCATTTTCAACAACAAAACGGTTTTCATTTTCATTTTCATTTTCAACAAAAGGATTTTCATTTTCATTTTCAACAACAAAACGGTTTTCATTTTCATTTTCAACAAAAGGATTTTCGTTTTCATTTTCAACAACAAAACAATTTTCATTTTCATTTTCAACAAAAGGATTTTCGTTTTCATTTTCAACAACAAAACGGTTTTCATTTTCATTTTCAACAACAAAACGGTTTTCATTTTCATTTTCAACAACAAATGAGTTTTTATTTTCATTTTCAACAAAAGGATTTTCATTTTCATTTTCAACTACAATTTGTTTCAAATTTTGATCTCTACGAATATTATCAATCTCAACATTGTTATATCCAGCTTGTTTTAAATCTCCTATCAACACTATTTCCATTTCATTCAAAAGTGGATTTGAAGAAGTACCTGGATTTGTGCCCATTGAAACATTCTCCATAGCATTAATAGAGGGATTTGAAGACATACCAAGAGTAGTTTGCATAATCGTATTAGTTTCCACATTCACCTCTTGCAAACTTGCATCATCTATATCCATGTTCTCCTCAATATTTTTATTTTCAATAGTTGTGGAATTGGATGCTTCAGCATTGTTCATTGATTGAATCTCTACTCTTCTATCTCTTTGTCTTTTTGCGTCCTTCACTCTCTTTGCTTCAATTTCTTCAGGAGTTAATAGCTTCCTATCTTTCCTCTTATTACGACTTTGTGATCCCATGATTAAAAAATTTATGAAGCATGTACAAATGAATGTCAAAAACTTGAATGTGTTTCAAGTCCTTCAAACAAGTACCAATTCAACAAAATTTCACTCAAATAACGTCTCCATGATGTTTTCTATCAAAATACCAACAATACTTCAAGTTGATGGACCTGCAAAAGAAAGAAATATGCCAAAGAATGCTGCAAGTGTTGCTGTCGGCCGTACTGTAGGGCAAGTTGCAGAAATGACAGTCATAGTATAGTCTTCTTAAAAAAACGGGCAAATATAAAACGGGATCCCGTTATATAAAACGGGATCCCGTTTTATTCAGCGCCGATGGATGAAGAAATGGGATCCCGTTTTATAAACGGGATCGCGTTTTATAAACGGTATCCCGTTATTCAAAATTTGAATTTCAGGGTTGGGTTTTGCTTTGTAACCCGCTTCAGAAAATGCTTTGGGGACCGGACCTTGACCTCTGGACCTAGTTTGACCTACAACTTGAAGGCCCTGTTAATGTCACAACAAAATAGTGACTTTGGGCATATATTTAAAGGTCTATTTTACAGAATAGTTTGACGAAATTAAAACCCATTATAGAGGAGACAATGTAGATTCTAAATATGTAATTTTTTTTACAATTAAATTAATTTTTCTATTTTTTAATCAATTTCTGATGAAATATGTTCATAACCTTGAATTATCAGGGTTTTTTAATATTTTAATAACTTTTTATTGAAATATTTTTTTGTAAAAAAATTTGTATGAAAACGTACTTTAGACAATTCTTTTCAATTTAAAAAAAAAAAATTCAAAAAATGTTAAGTTTAGGTCATCTTATGCGTGACGTACACGATGATTTTTTAAAAGACAAAAAATGACCAATAAGAAATTAATAACAAAAAAATTATTCAATAAAAAATTACAAATAAATATGGAAAACGTGCTTCAGTGAGTTACAAAGCTTTTCCCAAAAGGATTTTGAAAAATATGATTATTTAGGTCAAAATATGGATGACGTACACGTACATGGTATAGTAAAAAAAAAGTGACTTTTAAACAGTGGTTTTTAGAAACGCCTATTCAAAATCAATTTCTATCATCTGGGTATTGAAAAAAAATTACATATTTGGAAACTAGACTCTGAGTACTACATTTCATATTTAGTGACTTTTTCCAAGATTCCACCGTTAAGTGCTTCAAAGTTTTAGGTCAAATGTGACAAATTCTGAAAATCAGGGAAAACACTTCCACTTTTTGGCCAAAAAGTGGACACAACTTCTTGCACACACCCGATCATGACATAATCATTTTAGTTGCATTAGGTTTGATAATCTCAAATTTACAAATGAAGGCCATAGATCTAAGATAAGAAAACAAGAAACATTCTAATAGAATATATGGCATAGGATGATCATTTTCCCTTCATGGGTGAATTAAAACAAAGATAGAAAGGATTTGAAGCACAGTGCATCATATTCACTTAATTCTGAGATAATTTGACATAAAAGTCTACAAGAAAATCTTCCTGTTGTTGATGAATCTACTCTTATGTCCATGTGATTATCTCTTTCTGTTTCTAAAATCTCATGATAATAATGGAAAAAGAATCCCTCAAATCTGCCTCCTATAACTACTGCATGTTATCTTTTGTCCAGTTGACTCTATGTTTGTTACCTTTGATTTCTCTTTTGCATCCAAGATATCCTTTATTGCTGCATGTTTTTACCACTAAATTTTTTCTTGCTGTAGCTTTCTCTCTCTTGTGAAAAATAAAATCTTTTCTCTTTTATTCTACTGTCATGTAGTTGCATGTTCTTTCACTAGTTTCTTTTAAATGAGACTTTTAATTTATCTCCCGTGAGTTTATGAATGCATGTGATTCTTATAAATAAAGCTTTAACTTTATTTCTTATTAGGCCCCACCTTTTAATAACTCACCTTATCTTTTAAAGATTTCAAAAGAAGATTTAAATAAATATTTTAAACCTCACATGAGTTTTCTAATGGTAGGCCCTCCTTTGCCATGTGGCGCATTAGCGCTCATTGGGAAACAATGATTTTTGACTACTTCTCTAGAGTGCACCCTTTGTTGATTTTTCTATCAATATGATGGCTATGATGGAGTTGGATGTTGTATTTGTGTTTCATTTTGGAGGCTTTGCATGGTATCTTAGTGTTGTACCATCATTTGACCTGTTTGTATAATGCTTGTATATTATTCTTTTGCCTGCGCACAACTCAAAAACTTGCATTATGATTTGTAGTTTCGCTTCAACTTAATAGCTTATGTGCCATACTTATGAAAGCCCATGCTTTTCCTTCTTATGGTTGTGCCTAAGATTTCAATAGGCCACATCATGTTTCTTATGGCTCATGCCTCTTTTAAATGACTCATTTTCTTATCAATAGATTGCACTATGAGTTTCCTCAATAGGCAGCGCGTTTGTGTTAGAAATAAAGTGTTTTAAAAAAAGATTAAAACAAATTAAAAAAAAAAAAGTGTCTCAACCTTGCATGGAAATAAAAAATAAAGTAAGCCAAGAATAGAAGATTTTGTGATAGGTGAAAAGCGGTTATTTTGAGAAGTATCTTTTACATGGAGATAAAGATAAGATTGCTATGAGATTTTATTAGATATTTTCTAAAAATAACTACTTTATCTCTAGAAGGTTCTCATATGCAATATAATATATATTGGTACTTTGAGATAGTCATTTTGAGAGAGGTGAGTTAGTTTGCAAGTCTGTATGCTGTAGGAATGCTACTGAAATTCCTCTAGTTTGAGTTGAGGTGAGGACTCCTGTAAGAACTTGCATTGCAAGTGTGTTATAATCTAGTTCAAGATTTGATAATACATTGTGTAGGTTTTGGAGTGTGGGGTTTTTCTCCCGAAAGGGTTTTCCAATGTATATCACTGTGTTATGGTTTTATTGTTATCTGTTTATGCTATTTCATGTGTTTCTTGATATCTCTGTAATATTGTATTTGTAATTTACATAACCCTCCTCTCAAGGTTAGCGTAGGAAGCATTTACGCACACCTTTGCTTCCTTACAAGTGGTATTAGAACCTGGCCAGTTTTGGTTCTATTTGTTGGGTACAGGGTTTTTTGGAGCTAATCAAGTTTGAGTGGGAGCTTGTACAGAGTATTTCATATTCTATATTGTAGGATAATAGAGATGGGGAGCACATCTGGAAGAGTTGAGGTAGAGAAGTTTTGTGGCACAAAGTTTGAAATGTGGAAGCTAAAGATGGAAGATCTGTTGATTGATCGAGATCTATGCGATGCAGTGGATGAAAATGTCCAAAGGCCTACGGATCCAACTTTGGCTACAACATATGATGTAATGGATAGAAAACCTAAAGGTCTCATAAGACTATGCCTTGCAGACTCAATTCTGATAAATGTTCATGAAGAATCCACTTCAAAGAAGCTATGGAAGAAGCTAGGTGAAATATATCAGGCTAAATCTCTAGTAAATAAGATTTTCTTGAGGAAGAAGTTGTATTCCTTGAGAATGGAAAAAGTGGACATATTTCTGAGCATTTGGAAACTTTTAATATGATGGTGACTCAGTTGACCTCAGTTGGGGTTAAGATGGAAGAAGAAGAAAGGTGCCAATATTTGTTGTGTTCGCTGCCAGACTCATGAGACATCCCAGTCATGGCCATTGGGAGCACTTTAGTCACTTTGAAGATGGAGGATGTTGTTGGTTCTCTACTCTTCGAAGAGATGAGAAGGAAGGCCTCTCTGAGTGCCAAAGAGGCTTTGAGTGTTCGAGGAAGACCAAAAGAACGAGGCAAAGATGAGAAGCAGTGTGGCCATTCCAAGTCCAAAAATAAGGGGAGATCAAAATATCTTGGTACGTCCAAGGTAATATGCTGGAACTGTGGAAAATCTAGACACTTCCGAAAGGAATGTAAAGAAGAAAAGAAAAAGAAGAAAAAGAAGAAAGATTTTGATTCTGAATTTGAAAATGAAGATGGAGACGCCTTTATTGCAGCCTTGGCCACTCGTGCAAGTGATAATGCATGGTTGATAGACTCAGGTGCATCTTTCCACATGACTCCTAACAGAAACTCGTTTAGTAAGTATGAAAACTATGATGATGGTAAGGTGTATTTGGGTGATAATTCTTTCCTTGACATTGTTGGCCGTGGTAGTATTCATGTGAAATTTTCTAATGGTAGAGTTAGATGATTTGATGGTGTCTTGCATATCCTAGGAATAGCAAGAAATTTATTATCTGTTAGCAAGATAATAGATGCGAGTGTGCATGTACAGTTTTCTGAAGTAGGGGTGAAAATGGTGAGAGGTACTATGGTGATAGCAAGAGGAAGTAGATTGGGTACATTGTACCAACTCGATGCATGCACAGTTGAGTGTAATAGCACTTCTGATAAAAGTAAGCTAGAAACTATTTTGCTGAAAAAAGAGATGGTTTCCTCTTCTACAGATGGTCATGGCTTATGGGTACCCAAGGGTACTCTATCTACTGAATCAAAGTTGCTTGTAGAGAAGACCATGTTATGGCACCAAAGGCTTGGCCACATTGGAGAGAAGGGTTTGAAAGCCTTGAAAAATAAGAACCTGGTTGAGGGGTTAAATGATTGCAATCTGGAATTTGATTTTTGTGAACATTGTATTTATGGCAAACAGAACCGCATTTAGTTTTACTCATCTTGTCATAAGTCTTCATGTATCTTGGATCTAATTCATTCAGATGTATTTAGTCCTGTTGATGTTGCTTCTATTGGTAAATCAATTTATTATGTTACTTTCATTGATGATTTCAGTAGGAGAACATGGGTATATTTTTTAAAGAGTAAATCTAAAGTTTTTAGTTGTTTTAAGGAGTTCAAGGCTTTGGTAGAAACTCAAACTAGAAATAAAATTAAATGTTTAAGGACTGACAATGGCAGTGAGTACTATTCTATAGATTTTGACAAATTTTCTACAGATTGTGGGATTAAAAGACAAAAGACAACTCTATATTCTCCACAGCAGAATGGAGTTGTAGAAAGAATGAACCAGAACGTTGATGGAGAAGGCTAGGAGCATGTTGAGTGGAGCTAGTCTAGAACAAAAGTTTTGGGCTGAAGCTGTTTCCACTACTTGTTATTTGATCAATAGATCTCCTACATCAGTGCTTGTTGATAAAACGCCAATGGAGGCGTGGTCGGGGAAAAAGCCTTCACTTAGGTCCATCTGAGAGTTTTTGGTTGTGAGGCATATGCACATGTGCCTAAGGAGAAGAGAACAAAGTTGGATTCTAAGGCTGTGAAATGTATCTTCAGCAGTTACAGTTATGGTGTGAAAGGATACAAGCTTTGGGACCCTGTTGCACAAAAGGTAATTTATTCTAGAAGTGTTATTTTTAGAGAGACTAAATCTTCTCCTATTACTTTTTAGCTAGAACAACATAACGAAATTGAATAGAAAAAGGATGTGATTCAACTTCCTTCTACACCTGAGAAAGTTGAATCAAGACCCCAAGATAGACAAGAAGTTGGGAAGAGCTCATCAAGCTCTGAATATTCAGAAGAGGAAGAAGAGGAAGTGGAAGAACCTCCACCTCAGCTTGTTCGAAGGTCTACAAGGCATAAGAAACCACCTAAAAGGTATGGGTATTCACCAGATGATTGGAAGTGTATATTTACTTTGAGTACTAACATTGATGAACCAAGATCTATGCAAGAGGCTTTGGGTATGAATGATCTGCAGAGTCCTGAAAAATAGCCATGGATGAAGAGATGCCGGCCCTTGAAAGAAATGATACATGGGACTTAGTACTATTGCCTAAAGGACGGAAACCTGTTGGATGTAAATGGGTGTTTAAGAAAAAGATTGGTTCAGATAGAAATGTTGAAAAGTATAAGGCATAGTTGGTTGTGAAGGGATACTCTCAGGTTGAGGGTATTGATTACGGTGAGAACTTTTCCCCTGTTGCTAAAATGACATCCATTCAATTTTTATTATCTATTGCAGTAGCTTATGACCTAGAGGTGGAACAAATGGATGTGAAAACTGCTTTCCTTCATGGTGATTTGGAGGAAGAAATCTATATGACACAACCAGAGCACTACGTGGTGAAAGGTAAAAGCAAGTTGGTTTGTAAGTTAAAAAAATCTTTGTATGGCCTTAAACAAAGTCCTAGGATGTGGTACCAAAAGTTTGATACATATGTGTTGAGTTTGGGATTTGTGTAGTCTAAATTTAATCACTGTGTATATTTTAAATCTGATGGTGATCGTTTCCTGGTAATTGGTTTATATGTTGATGACATGTTGTTTATTGGGAAAGGCAAAGGTTTGATTATAGAATTAAAATCTCAGCTCTCTGCGAAATTTGAAATGAAAGATCTTGGTGTAGCAAAACACATACTTGGGATGGAGATCATAAGAGATCATGTGAACAGAAAGCTATGGCTTGGCCAGAGTAAGTATGTTTGTTTAGTATTGTAAAGGTTTAACATGCAGGATTGTAAACTACTTTGTGTTCCTATTACATTGGGAACAAAGCTCTCTATTTTAAAATGTCCTACATCCCCATCAAAGATGGAAGACATAAGCAGAGTGCCTTACCAAAGTGCAGTTGGAAGCTTAATGTATGCTATCATCTGTACATGACCAGACATTGCCCAAGTAGTGGGAGTTCTTTCTCATTTTATGTCTAATCCTGCAAGAGTGCATTGGGATGCAATTAAGAGGGTCTTTAGATATTTGCAGGGTACAACAGAGTACTCTATATGTTTTCATGGTATAGGAGATCAAAATTCCTTGAGTATTCAAGGTTTTGTGGATTCAGATTGGGCTGGTGATGTCGATAGCAGAAGGTCCACTAGTGCATATGTATTTACTCTTAATGGTGGTACAATCAGTTGGATGAGCAAGTGATAGGATGTTGTCACTTTGTCCACTACAGAGGCAGAGTATATGGCAACTACTTATGCATGTAAAGAAGCCATTTGGCTGAAGCATTTGCATTCGATATTGGGTTGAAACTGTTATCACCTAAATATGCACCATGACTAATTTGCAGAAATTAGTCTATTTGATGAAACATGGGAAGACCTCTAAAGCTATGGGTCACTTTGTAAGAAGAGGTCAACCTCTGGAGAAGGCTGGCTTCCTAACTTTATATCACCTAAAAACTTTACTATCCTATGGATGTGACAAGGAAAAGGGTAAGAAAGATATGTTCTACAACTAAAATTTAACTCTAAGGGTGATACACCTAGCTGAAAGGAACATGAAACACAAGTACATGCACTTGCTGTACTGACAGGGAAAATACTTGCACAACCTGCTACTGTATACTTTTGCATCAATATTTCGCAGATAGGTCCCAGTGTTGAAATTTTTTAGAAGGAAAGATAACTTCACATTCAAAAATATTTCACACTTTTAGACACAATCTGCAACAAGCATTGGTATAATTTCTGCATAAAGGCTATAAAATCTGAGACAAAGCTACAAGAAAATAAGAATTACCTCACAGATAACTCGATCAATTAGTTGGCAAGCACGATAATGCAAAGGAACAAATAGGTAGAAACCCAAATCAATGATACTCAAGGCACTTACTGTATTTCATATTAAGCAAAAAGATAAAATTGAGTTACAAATTTGCCAAAATGATGAGCAAGGATCCCAAATATCACAAGTCTCTCCCATTGCATAATCAAAGCTGAGTACAATAGAGTCACAAAAGTGACTATAACCACCACTATCCAAGTGGTTCCACAATAGAAGGAATGTCAAACTGATTTGGGTTGGATGCACCCAAAAAGCCTAAAATCTAGGACCTATATCCTCTCCAAAAGTGTCCATAATGCAAGAAAAGTCCATTAGGACTTAGTCAAACATGAAGAGTCATGAAAACAAGTCCAAAAAGACTCTAAGAGCAATAAAACACTCCTATATACCCTCCAACAACCAGCTCAACTACTAATTGTTATCAGACTTAGTCAATCCTTCACTCCACCAAGGAAAAATAAGAAGCTAGACTCTAGGCAAATGTCTGCCACATCCTTTACACCTCAACTAAATTCTCCTTTACATCAAAAGAAACAATAACTCTCAAATAATTTATAAGATCATCATTATGAGGCTATTGATTTACAATAAATAATGTATGCAAAGAAAAATCAATACAAGAATGAAAACAACACTGAAGTGCTTTCCCTAGTATAAAGAATACAAAGACTTAACGCCAAAAGTATTAAGATGTATGGCCACCTCATGGCATGTTACTAGGTATCATGTGTTATTAAGTCTTCACCATGGGTTTATTAAGAAGTATGTAAAAGAAATACAATATGCAAAATAAAAGGCTCAATAGGCCCTTAGGGTTTTGAAACCCTATACACAAAAACAACTTTTGAGTCTCATTTTGCATTTTTTCATTTTTGAAAACTTGCTCTACATGTTATGGCCATCGACATGAGGGTTTGGTAGCTAAGCCTCCTGTAGGTGATTTCGAGGCATTTTCATTGTATCATTCACCATTTTCTGCTCAAATGCTAAAGGTAAGTTTATCTAGCTCATTCTACTGAAACAAAAATGGGAATCTCATGTCTTCTGTAGCTTTATCTCACCGAATATGATGAATCTCTTAGTATTCCTTCATGTCTAAGGTAAATAACTTCATTTTATGCACAAAAGGCTGTATTTCAAAGCATAAGCTTTCTAAGCTAGGGTTTCTTTGTTCTTTAGCAAGATGCTTTAGCAGGGTCTCAACTCTATCTGTATCATTGGCTGGTTGTCTCTTTTGTATTTTGAAAGAAAAAAACCAGGTCTTCTTTATGCTAGGGTTTAGATAAAAACCCTCACTGTGTTTTGAAAGACTGAAGCTTCTTCCTCCTTATACTGTCAAGATCTAAAACTGATATGTTGAAAATCTATCTTCATTCTATAGACATACTATTGCATGGGGTTCTCTGCACCTTTGGTGGTCTTGACACTTTTCTGTAGCTGCACTGTCTTCTTCTAAGCATTCTGACAGTGATTTCCATATACTATTCATGGCATATCCTCATGATTTATGTATTCTATCTTCCTTTAGATGTATCATGACTCTTCACTCCTTACACAAATCACTGTGTTTTACCCTATTTGGTAGACACAAATTTGACACAAATCTTAACAAGACAATTCTCCTTTGTTCTCTAACTCACATCTCTGAAAGGATTTGGTAGACTCTTTGATGAAGGTACAGGCCTATATTCATAGTAACAAACCTTTATATGCATGTTTGTGGTCTCAAGAACTTCAACTCTTACCTAATACCTGTTACCTTGCATTAAAACAATAATGCAGACCTCATTGTTCCTCTTTTAGGACTGATGACTGTTATCACTGGGAATTGCACCCATATGCAAGGCTGGTAAAGCTCTGCAATTCCATGTAACATGGGATTAATTTTAGGTTGTGGGTGCCCTATAATGAAATTAGACCTCCAGATTGTGGGCTAGTTCCCCTCAAATGTTCTATTGAGATGTATGTTTTCTGTTTTGGAAAAAGGAAGAAAGAAACTATATGAAATAAAAGTTGTAAAATTCGGTGATGCACCTAAGTTAGATAATAATATGCAATTTGGCTCACAATATAACTCAGAAATTTTACTTTCACACAATCCAATCTTGTCATAAATATCACAAAAGTGATTCTAAGGGAGGTTTGAAAATAGGCTTTCTATGAAGGAAAAGGTTTTTCACAACACAAAAGGACTACTTCCGAATAACACAACCTAAGACATGTGATGGTTATATGCTTAATGCTGCAAACAAGGAAGTGAGACAATAATTTTAAAGGTTTAATGATTAAACACAACAAAATTTCATCAAAATCACTTCAATAATTAGCACTAAATGGAAAGGTAACTTCTTTGATCTCAAAGAAACAAAGGAAAAGTCTGTAAAAGAAGACAAAAATAAAACCTGTACTTTAAGGAACCCCCCTGCAAAAAAACCTATAAAGTCCTGGTGAATCCTAGCTAAGTACCATAATTTTCTTGGCAAATCTTTCCTTTTTTTTGAAAAAAATATTAATTTTCTTGGCGAATCTATGCACATTATTAGAAATTTTTAAAAAATCTTGGTGAATCATAGTGAATGATAGACAAAAAAAATAATTACAATGGCGAATCCTTCCTTTAAAATTTTACATAGTGGGTTGGCGCAGTCCCCCCATATATTCTTTTATTTTTTATAATTCTAAAGCAGGGGCTCGGGGGCGGCAGCCACCGATGGGGTCAAGGGGGCAGAGCCCCCTCGCGGGGTCCAGGGGTAGCGGCCCCGACGCACTCCTGTCATGATATAGGCGGGGTCGAGGGATAGGGCCCCTCGACGCCAAGCACAAATCCATTATTGAGAACCCATTGAAACGCATAAAAATTAAATATTTTTTAAAATCCCAAAAATAAATCCATGAATCGAATCCCACATCCTAAAAGCAATTCTGGGCTCATTTAAGCATGTGCCTTTTTAAAGGCATGTTGAGCCCAGAATTGCTTTTGGTCAGTGGGATTAGGATCTAATCCCAAGGACCAAAAGCAATTCTGGGCTCAACATGCCTTTAAAAAGGCACATGTTTAAATGACCCACAGAATTGTATTACAACCGTTAGATTAAAATGAAAATCAATGGCTATAAATAAAATACAGACCATTATTCCATAATATAAGAAAGAATTTAATACAGTAATGGCAAAATTGATCCTCATACATGGTGAACAGTTTAATTCTATTGGTGAATATGTAGGCGAATTAAAACATGCATCCAAAATTTTAGGCAAATCACTGTTAGAACTACATAGAATATTGTGGTGAAAACAATAATTATAAATTCCTCATAAATAAATTGGTGGCGAATTGAAATACATTTGACCAAAAATTTGAAAAATCTAGGCGAATTGGCCCCCCGCCAGTTGCAATGTATTTGCCAAATTGTAATTTGAAAATATAAACTATTCGCCAATTGGCGAAAATTTGCCACTAAAAAAATTTGTGCCGATCTCTCAATAAAACTGTAAAAATATGAGCTACAAGAATTCTCCAATCTGTTTGAATTAGAATGAGAATCAAGAACTAGCAAAAACAAACTTTTGATTTACAATATATAGGTTTGCTCCCTCAAAGAGGCATGCAAAAAATGAACTTGCAGATAACTGCCTCTAAAAATAATCTCTCCCGAACAACCTCCAAAATCCTCAAAATTAGGGTCTAAAACTACCACAAATTGAGCAAAAATAGCTCCAATTTGGGCCTCTCCATATGCTTGACCAAAAAGTTGACCAAGAACCCTAAAAATACTCCTAAAATCATGCAAAAAACCTCCTAGGTGGCCTCGTTAACTCAACTAATCAATTTGCATGATTTTACATGAGCAAAATTGATTGTGAGTAAATAATAAAGTAATAAAATAATTACTTTATTATTGGTTACAGCTTGTTCTAATTTTAACTTTACAATTTGTGAAAAATAATAAACTAATTTGTAAAATATTACTTTATTATTTATTTACAATTAATTTGTTTGTAAAATCATGCATGATGAGAAAAAATATCACTCCTTATCTCTCCAAAATATAGTTGCCTAATTTGCATGATTTGAGCATAAATAGGACTTAAAAGAAAATAAAAAATCCCCTTATACCTCCATGTGGGAAAAATGCCTAGTTTGTGTGATACATATTCATTAAGGCAAAATTTTACCCTTATTACTCCACATGCACTAAGGAGAAAAATTAATCCTCTCTCTGTAAGAAAAATCCATAAGTCATCCTATGCATTTATAGTATCTCCATGCACAGAACAATATACATTAATATCCTTATGACTCCCTTTGATGCCTTAGTGCATACATTCATCTTTATATCTTGAGGTCATCTTATATCTCCATGTGCAATTTCAATATCAAGAAAACCTTATAACTCCATGACTCCATGCATCAAACATTACACCATTACATATCCTCACCTTGTCTGCGACCTTGTAAACTTACTCTGTCTTCATGCATATCATGTCTTAAAACAATACCCCTTTGACCTTATCGGCCACCATGCATAATAAGGAAGGATCTTTGACCTTTGAAAGTTTGCAAAAAATGACAAGGAACCTTTGAGCATGAGTTTCATATGAGGCAGCTTCAACCATGTCATTTTGTCGACCACAAAAGAATTAGATGAATCATAAGGCATGAAGCCTTGCCTTCTCATAATGCTGACCCTTATGACCACTGGCCACCATTTGGAGTGTAATACATACTATCTATCAGTCATCTCTTATGATGATTACTAGGTAATACATCATTGAAGTTGTTGACCCTGCTGGAAGATAAGGTAATTATTGGTTATTTTGAGAAGTCAAAACACAATAAGGAAAAGAACCTTCAACAAAAAGGGTGAGAAACCCTAATCATTTGATTATTTTGACTTGCTCTTCTATGCTGTCCGCTGCTGAAACTTCTTACGTCACTGCCGACTAGGGTTGGGTTTTTTGGCTTTTCTCCTTTGTTCTTGGTCAATTTTCAGCATCCTCTCAGCATTTTGATGTAGAACAAGAAGGTAAGACCTTTTGGTGTGATGATAACGAAGCTTCTTTTTATGATTTTCTTCACCATAGCTATTATTTCATGGCTTTTGTTCTTCTTCTCTGCAAAACTTTCCTTCGTTCCTCACATTGATCCTTTGTTGCTCTTATTTTGATCCTCCTTTGGTGACTATCTCTACTTGAGAATCTTCAAAAGAATATAGGCCGCGGCCTGAGCACTCCTTAATACAACAAAATATGATGTAAACCATCCATTTGAAACAACCAATGGCATTTGTATTACTGTATTCTTTGTTATATTTGATAAGGGCTTCTAAGATACCATATGAGTCTTTAATGTTATGAAGAAATGACCCCTTTGTCCGCGACCTGAGTTATCACTTTCTGTGTACATTCCTTCTTCATATGGCAACGACTTCTATGCTTGGTATATTGTATATATGTTCTTACCATGCATTTTACTTTTGTGTTGCCTTTGTTTTTGCAACTGTAACATTACATCTGAGAAGTTTTTATAAAAAGAAGGCCATGGCCTGTGTATCTTTTTGAGTATTTTCATAGCATTTCTCTTGATATCATTGCATTCTTAGACTGCTGGGCAATTCCATATAAGGGTTTCAAGGAATATCTGAAGTGGGTATTTGATATTTTTGAAGAAATAAACGCTACTGGCTACGACTGTATTACATGCTGCTTCCTGTATATTCTTTTCCTTTCTGTAGATGCAGAATTTCTCATATTCTCTATCTTCTTCCCCTCTTAAGTTAAAACCATATTTCCCATTTGTATTTTGAGAAATAATTTGATTGAATTCATCCATGATTTCTGGATATTCCTCAAGAATGTAAACTGCCAGATGTTGCAATAGTTGATGTACATGTTTCTTGATTTGATGAACTTGTTTGGTAATAAAAAGATGAGTGTTCTGCATTCCCTACTTGAGGTGGGATGGCTGGTATTGTGTGATAATCTAGGGTGCTATCAAAATAACATTTTAGGTTTATGCTTTCTATTGGGGAATGCACTGGAGAGTCTTCCAACAAAAGGGTTTCTAATGTATCAGCCCATTCCCTATCAAAATCTATGTTCTATGAGAGACCTACTACACTTGCCTCTTCATAATCATTGAAAAGTTCTCTTTCTAACTCTTGTAGCTTTTGTCTGATGTATTGTAAGTTTTCACTATTATGACACTGCCCAGTTTTCTCAACTAAACTGTTTGCTAGCCTAATATTGTTTCTAGGCTTTCCTCGAAGCCAATAAACAATAAAAAACAAATGGTATGCCTACAAAGAAAATATTTTAACTCCAAATTCTACACATGACCCTCATACTTAGCTTGTCTTGGTGTAGAAGTGAATAACTACAGCCAATCCAAGAATTGCCAATGGGTAGAATCTTAATAATATATTTAGAGCCTGATCATAATGTGGTTACTTAGCTAGAATGTACTTTGGCTTTTGATGGAATTGTTGAAGCATCTATTTCTTCAACATAATACTTTTCCATCATCTCTCTTGTAGTGTTATTGATTCATACTGGGACAGTCATAAAGAGCTACTTCTCTTTGGCTTGCTCTACAAAAATGACCTTTCTTTATCTGACAGTTACATTTAAATAGCAATTGTACATTTCATTCACAACAAAAAGTGGTAAATATTTGCTTTCTAAATGTTGTTCTTTGACCTAGCTGACTGCCTCTTATTGCTCATGTTGACTACTCCGTCTTAATTGTTCTATATCCTATGACTGTGTTCTCCATAATCTTGATATCTCATGGTTTACTGATCTCTATCTTGGACTTTTGTTTTCGACTGAAAATGAATCCTTAATGCAGATTGTTAGTAACTGCTCTAGATGCAATGGTAGCATGGACTCCTTCCTTTGTACACAAGACCATATTGTAATTGTTTCATTGCTTCGTGAAGTTCAATCATTCTTAATATATCATTGTAGATGAATCAAAACAGTGCCTCATGTTCCACTCCTTTACTATTCATTGATTTGTCCATATGCAATGTGACTTTAACTTGATGAAAGCCAGAGGCTATATGCATCTACTGCTTCATTATCTGACTGCACCTCTGTATGTCTCAACTGTACCTCTTTGTATCTTACATGTGTGACACTATGATGATGATATCTTCTTTCAACCTGCATCTTCCTTTGCTATTCCAAATAGCTTCATATATGATGTGGCATAAATGCTTGCTACCTTGCTCATTTCATTTTACTTGTATGTGCTATACCTTATGTTGGTTGTGTATACATTTCAATGGAGATAACAAAAGGGGTTTGAGAAGTATCACCTATAACTTGTATATGTTTTTGTTCTTTCTCCATTTTCCTCTATGTACATTATCTCTTGTGAAGACTGGAAACCTCATACAATCATACTTAGCTGCTCCATGTTGGATTTGCTATTCCTCTCATGCACTTGACTGCATTTCATAAGGGCAGCTTTATGGGATGTACCTTGGTATAGTTGTTCCTTGCTCCTTTGACTCATATTAGCATTTACTACTTCTAATGATTACTTAATGAGTTCAAAAGAAATTTTACATCTCATTTACAACAAAAGATGGTAGAATACCTATTATTAAATGCTTGGTTGTACCCCTTGATATAACTGTATCCTGGCATCTAGACTTGACATTCATCATGCATCTTGTACACTGTGCTTTTCATTTCTGTTCCAACTTCTTGTACTTTTGCATACCTCCTATCTTTCATGTTGGCGGCACTATATGATGTGTTTCAACTGTACTTGATCTTTATGGACACATGACTATTCCTCTATGCATGATGAATGTCTGTTTCAACTATGATCGTCCTATGCATTTGTTGATGGTTGTTCTGTATGTGATCATAATTGTACTAATTTGGTTGCTTTAATGCATAAGGCACAAAATAAACTTGTTGCACCTCTGTTATAGCATGATATGTTCTTCATCAATATTCCATATGACTTGGTCATTGATTTTGGCTGAAAGAACATGCTTCTTAGTCAGAAACTATCACTATAACAGTGCCTAAGCATGTTGGGCTCAACCCTCGTGGGAGCTACATTTCCTCCACATGCTATGTAGAGAATTTGAAAATGAATGTTTATCTATATCTACACATGGAACACACATGTTAGCATAAAAAGTATACCTGATAGCATTGACAGATCTTCTACATGGTTTCTTCATGATTTGTGTCATATATTTGATCTGATATCTCATATGAATACATGATATGATAAGTAAATGTATCTGTTTGATAAAAGCGTGTGATAACTTTAAACATCCGGAGCACTAACAGGGTTGTCCCCAAATTTTTGCAAGTTCAACTGATGATGGAGCTGAAAGTAAAGATTGAAGACTTGAAGACTGAAGAGTTAAAGGCCGGCATCAACAAACAACCTTCTTGCTCAGGCAATGATGGATGTTTCATTTTATGATGTGTTCATTTCTTTTCTTTTATCAAACAGATATATAGCTTGCATGTTTGTAATTGCTTAGTCTAGTTACTCCCACGGCTTGTGTGGGACACATTTGAACACTTCTTTTAAGCATGATTAGTTAATTTCTATTATGCATATGATGTATATGTATTTCCTTTTCAATCAATGCATGAGATAATGTAACAGATACTTGAATGTATGTTCAAAACATGACATGAAATAATAGTTCAATACAAATATCTTTCTTTCTTTTATTCAATCACTAATTAACTGGATAATCAATTTAACTTATAACTCCTGAAAGATAACATGATGCAAAACAACTATATTTCTTGAGTATTTGATTTCCTAACAATCTTATTCTCTTGTCATGATAACTCATCAGTCTTGATTAGACTGATGGGTTATCCTGTCAACTGAATCTCTTTCTCTGCTTTGTCAAGGCATCAACTATTCAATGAATGCATAACCTTGAATTTTTCTTTTATTCCTTCTGAACAATTATACTTAGGCACAACTAATTTTAAGTGTGAACAAAAAATTAGTAACAATGACTTCTTAAATTTGTATATGATCCTAATCCATTATGTTCTCCCTTATTTGGGAAACACAAAGCTTGGAGTCTCCCATCATTAACTGCTACTCGGGCTCATAGACTATTTCCTCTTCTTTGTATTACTTCATCTATCTTTTACTATCTTGCACTACTTTATGTCATGGCTATCAAAGGCTTCCAAAAGCAACATTGCCACTCTTTGTTTGAAAGCATGTGACAGTATATTCATATCTTTTTTCTTTTCTGATGACTGCTCTTATAACTATGAAACAATTGACAGTGCCTTCTATGGGTTTCTTTTGGAACTATTTGATGCTCCTCCCAATGTTGACTGTTCCTTGATGACTATGACTTGTTCCTTTAGCCATTCTCACTGAACTCTTCTCATACTGTGTGACCTTTCATCATAATTCAAAACTGTTCCTAGTCTCTTTTTCTATGATAGACTGCTTATTATCTTAAAGCTCCCACCCAATCTTTGATGTTTCAATATTATTATCTTGATGAAAATAAGATGTCCAAACTCTGATATTATGGTTGTGAACCCTTTTCTGCTGCCACTATGCTATGTATGACTGTGACTGTCCCCTTGCTATTGGCATGTATGTTGCCTCAGTACCACACAAAGCTTGAATGATGCAATAGTTTTCTTAAATGGGCTGACCTATAACACTGTCTCTGTTAGCTTGATGTATCTCCTTCATGCTTAGATAGTGATCTCTATCCTTCAATGGTAATGCACTTGTTGTTAGCACTGCAAGTCCTTTTGTCACACTGTTAGTACACTGTCCTTGCTCATGATATTCATGCATCATACTGCCTTGACTATTATTATGGCAAGCTATAGCTGTTATCTACCTCTTTGTTGTTCTTCAATGACTGATATATAACAATCTTCTCAAATATTATGCTTGTACAGGACTAGAAGATGGTGGTCAAGATACACTTAGTGATTGTCAACTATGACTGGCATACCATTTTGTTTGCTATATTAGCATTCATTATTTACTTGTGATCTCTATAGCACCATCACATATTCATAACTGTAGCTTTTACTTGAAAAGCATTATTAGTGTAGCATTTACTCTTTATGGCTTGAGATCATTATGACTGTATCATTGAGACTTATAATGTTGAACCTTCTTGTCATGACACTTATTCATGGAAGTCACTATATGAGATTATTTGATAGTGCTTTGTCATTTGCTATCCCCTGAGGACTGTTACATGCATGATTGTCCCTTTCTCCACACAGTCTATACTCTTTATGACATGAAACATATGAAATGCCTTTGTAACTCTTATGAGCTACGCTCCACCCTTGTGGGAGCCACATTTTACCCCACTCATAATATAAACTGATGAATCACTTAGAAACACAATTTCACCTGTATCTGCACATGAAACAAACTTGTCAAAAAATAAATGCATACTTTGGATGTGTTTGATAACTTGCTTGTTTTCTAGGACATTCCAAGTATACATTTCTTATTTAATGCACATTGAGACCAATATATGCATGCATAGGCTGAATGTGTATACAATGTTGGTAATCAGCCATTGCTTAGAGCATTGCTCTAATACCGTTGCTTAATCTATCGTAGGAATCAGGAGCTAGAAGAAAACCAGTGACTCAGAGTTACATCAACCAACAACATCCTCAGTCAACATAGCGAACTAGTCATTTGGGAAATGACTGGTTACCTTTCCTTCTATGCACATTCATTTCTTCTCCTTACTTATTCATGTATATGTTTTTCTCAATTTGTATTTGAATAGGCAATAGTTAATCTCACGGCTTGTGTGAGACAATGAACATTCTTACATTCAATAAAGATTACTTGAAAGATTTGTGTAAATGTTTTCTCTATTACATGCACTTGTATAAATGCAATGATCTATTACCATAACCTTGTAATCTTTTTTTGATTTTTCTGTTTATACAATTGAATGTAATGAAGGAAAGAAAATAAAAATGTACCTCATTTCTTTAATTTAAAATCAACAAATTCCACCTGATTGAGCTATAGTGAAAATTTGGTAACAGAAACTTGGTGTAGTTATAGTTTATTGTGACAGTCAAAGTGCAATCTACCTTCCGAAGAACCTGACTTTTCATGCCAGGACCAAACACATTGATGTTCAATATCACTTTGTGAGAGATATGGTCGAGGATGGTAGGGTGAAGCTGGAAAAGGTAGAGATTGTAGAGAATGTTACAGATGCATTAACAAAGCCTGTGAGCACAATGAAGTTTAGATGGTGTTCTGAATTAACAGGCCTTTCGGCCCCAAGCAATTAACTACCTATTTTCTATTGGCTTATGCAAGGTGTTCGACAAGTGGGAGAATGTTAGAAATAAAGCATTTTAAAAAAAGATTAAAACAAATTAAAAAAAAGAAAAGAAAGTGTCTCAACCTTGCATGGAAATAAAAAATAAAGCAAGCCAAGAATAGAAGATTTTGTGATAGGTGAAAAGCGGTTATTTTGAGAAGTATCTTTTATATGGAGATAAAGATAAGATTGCTATGAGATTTTATTAGATATTTTCTAAAAAGAACTGTTTTATTTCTAGAAGGTTCTCATATGCAATGTAATACATATTGGTACTTTGAGATAGTCATTTTGAAAGAGGTGAGAGTTAGTTTGCAAGTCTGTATGCTGCTGGAAATGCTGCCAAAATTCCTCTAGTTTGAGTTGAGGCGAAGACTCCTGTAAGAACTTGCGTTGCAAGTGTGTTGTAATTTGGTTCAAGATTTGATAATACATTGTGCAAGTTTTGGAGTGTGGGGTTTTTCTCCTGAAAGGGTTTTCCCACGTATATCACTATGTTATGGTTTTATTGTTATTCTATTTATGCTATTTCATGTGTTTCTTGATATCTCTGTAATATTGTATTTGTAATTTGCATAACCCTCCTCTCAAGGTTAGCGTAGGAAGTGTTTACGCACACTTTTGCTTCATTATTGCACCACACTTTATGGCATGTGCCTTGATTTAGTTGCACCTATGTTATTTGACCATGCCTTTATTTATGGGAGACTCTTGCATTGTATGGATGCGCCATGTTGTCATGTTACGCCTTTTCTTTTGGTTATTGATTCCTCTACTAGTCTGTGGCTATTTTTACATAGGTTGTGCATCTTTTACTTAGGCGGTGCCTTCAATTATATAGGTTGTGCACTATTTTATTATGATGCTTTGTGGTTGCACCTTATACATATGAATGCTTACGCTTTACATATTAATGCATCATTCCTTTGATTTCAATAGGTTGCATTTTGTATATGAATGGCTGCACTTTGTATTTGGTTCTGCCTTTCTTCAATAGGTTGCACCTTCTCTTCTTTATATGCTATGCCTTTATCTTTAGTGCCTGTGCCTTGCTTTAGGCCATGCCATGATATCATTTTCCCAGGCTTGCGCATCACTTTAATAAGCTACACTATACTTCATATGATGCTTGCACTATGTTTCAATGCATAGAAAGTTGGCATTGAGGATTAGATATTGATATGCCATGTTTTGATGGCTTACACAATAGATAAAAGAGCTTGCACTCTTACACCAATAACTGCATTAGATTTTATTCATGGTGAGTCAATTAATGAAGGCACCTCATGATATAGGAGACTCATGCTTCATACCTAGCCGCACCTCTGTATCCTTGTTCTTCAATGGTAAAAATCTATGTAATAAAAAGTTTAAAATGGTGTGAAAAAATGCACAACAACGACCATTCCGGATTGAGATTTTGCATCTATCACAACATATCAACAAATCAAAGCACAAAAATCAACAATCACATTGAAATAGATAAGCCACTTTCATATCTCTTCAAATTTACTTTCTTAGCACCAATTAATTTCATATCTAATTAACTTACTAATATGTTTATCATTTGATTATATCTAAATTATAGAGAATATATAATCCTTAATGTTTTAGGGTACATGATTTATTTCTCAAATCCTATGCATAATACGATTGTCTAGAAATCAACCTTACCGTAAATTCAAATGTTTGGCTCAAGATAATGGCATCTTAGATGAATAGATTTAAATAAAATTATTGTGAAGCATAGAACCATTCCTTTATTTATTATGCTTAATTTGAGTGTGTGAGAGTTATTTCATAAAAAATATAATGACTTTGTAGTTTCCTACACAAAGACAATCTATATATTTAATTAAAAGGTAAAACAATACAAGAAATAGTAACTACACCAAAGGAGCTAACTGTAGTAAAACTAAGAATTGATCGAATATGTTTAGATTTTTCAAAATGATGTGTTCACAATGAACTTTTGATGTTGATTTTTTAATATGCTAGATGATCAAAATCAAGAATTGAATAATAAATGAGATATTTAGTACATGTAATGAAACTTTGTGACTTATTGTTCTAATGTAAAATGGGTCATGATAAAGGGCTCAATCATGGATTATATTGTGTTACATGGTTCTATCTTGATGTTGTTGCTTGGTCCATTTTTAGTGTGATCTCTTATGATGTGATTGTGCCTTCTGAACCTATCAGTTAACTTTCCTTTTATTGAGAAGCTTAGTGGGAGCTACGATAGGATGAAAATGAGATAGTTTAACTTCCTCAATAATAATCAAACCCCTTTGGAGCTATTGTAGAAGATTTATAAACACATCAAGTGATAATGCAATGCCTAAGGATGAAGAAGAGATGCTTTCAAAGTGCTATATGATCAAATGCTTTAAAGTGCTCTTGTTATTTCCAAATGATTATTTGATGTTATTCCAAGACTATATGATGCATTTCTAATGACCAAAGTTTGTGTATAAAGACATGACCCTTATTGACTTGAAGTATTTATTGAATGAGTTAACATATGACATGACAATGCAAATAGGATAGGGCCACATGGCATGTCTATGACCAAGAGCAAGCCACATGGCACAATACAATCCATAGGACCATAAATTTTATATAACATATTTTCTTTCGATTGACTATCATTCCATCATTAGATCAAGATTTTGCTTTCTTTGTCACAACACTTCAACAAGTAAAAGAGAAAAAGTTGACAACCACATCAAAATAACTAAGCACCTCTTATTCATGTTTAAATCTATTTTAGTATCTCTTATTGATTTTATATCTAATTAATTGACTCACATGTTTATTATTTAATTAGATGTAAATCATAGCAAACATATATTACATATACTTAATGTTTTAGGTTAAATGATTTATTCCTTAGCATAATAAGATTGTCTAGAAACCAACCTTATCATAAATTCCAAAGCTTACCTTAATATGACAACATCTTAGGTGAATGATTTTTTAAAAGTTATTGTATAGGATAGAACCATTCCTTTATTTATTATTCTTAATGAGTGTGAGTATGTTACTTTATAAGAAAATAAGGACTATGTGTTTTCCTACACTATGATGATCCAAATATAGAATTAAAATGTAAAGAAATATACAAGAAATGAAAACTATATCAAAGGAGTTAGATCTAGTAAATTTGAGAAATGATGAAATGTTTTGAGCTTTATCAAATGATCTACCCAAATTGATCTTTTGATGTTGATTTATTGATATGTAACCACTAATTCAAATCTAGAATCAACTAATAGATGAGATCTTTAGTATTCTAATATAGAATAGGTTGTGACAAAGGGTCCAATCTCAACTATATCATGTTACATAGCTCTATCTTGATATTGCTTGGTCTATTATTAGTGCAATATTTTCTGATGTGCTTGTTCCTTATATACTTATCACTAAGATTTTTTGTTGAGAAGCATAGTAGGATCTACAAGATAGGATAGAAATAAGATATTTTAACTTGATGATAATCAAACCACTTATGAGTTGGTATACAAAATTTGTAAATATGTCAAGAAATAATGTAATGATTAAGGATGAAGATGTAATATTCTCAAAGTGCTAAATAATCAAATGATTGAAATAAGAGTGATAGATTTGTAAGAAATAATATTGATAGGATTTGATTTTTCTAAAGATAGAAATACTAATTAACATTTAGAAAATCATATAAATTCAACATAATATTCTAAATACATGAAGTTATTAGGAAACAAAACAACAAAACCTAGTCCAAATAGATAAATACGAACAATCCACAACTTATGGAATGTTGATCTCTTAGATGGAATCTGGACCTTCATGCTTGGCCGGGGTTGAAAGCCAAAATTTTTGCTATAGTATTAAATCTGATAGGCTGAGGAAGCCTGATCCAGCTCCAGTGACTTTCACGTAAACTGTAGACAAATACCTTGGTATTACTAATCCCACCTGTGAGTCACAGAAAATTGCCAACACCGACAGAGCGACACTCTAAAATGGGATCCAAACCAGCTGTAGAGCCTGCCTTTATATATTTATAGCACATATTAGCAGCCATTCTTGTTATCTCCTTCCAATTCCAAATTGAGCCCTCATCCTCCTGAATCAATTCCCACACAATCACGTAACTGTTTACTATGTATGGGTCTAGGTTGAACTCTAAATATTTTACCACAGACAGTATTGACGATCCACATAGAACCAGTTCATAGGTCCATGTGTTTATCATATCCCCGAGTATGAATAGATTCGTCTATGGAAATGGCACTAAATGGGCCCGCTCAGCTTCCATGTTGTAAACCATAAAAATAAAATTGTCTAAATCACAAACAACAAGATCCTTGGCACAACAAATCTTTAAAATATTACCAACTAGGGGCACTCTCAACTCAACTTCAATCTGCCATGACATTTCAAAACAATGGTAAATTTGTATGCAACTAGGGGGGTTTTCGTCTCTTGGTAGCCCCACAAATTTGTAGGACCCTTCGTCGTCCATGATTGCTGCTACACTTAAATCCTCTACTATGATTGCAGGAATTTCTCTGTATGTAATGTCCCCATTTTTGGATTTTCTTGTAGTTCAATCAGAGCTAACTTTTTGGGTTGGTGACAGCATAATCAGAGGAGTATTTTGATGTCACCAGGGTGTTCGGGTGATCTAGTGGAGCTGGTTGACACTTTTCGGAGAGATTTTGGACAACTTTTCCATACTTACTATTTATAGTAAGTGCTTGCATGTTGTTGATCTTTCTAGGTTTTTCTGGGTTTGTTCTCTTTGGTGCTTGGCGTACACTGCTATTTTTAGTAAGTATTAGTTTGGCGTTGTTTCGGTGACTTGGTAGTCAGTTGTTGGCTCTTCCTGGCATTGCATTGAGCTCAGAGTTATCAGATAGTTTGTGGGTCCAGTTGGCACCCTCTATATGGGCTCAGTCGCTTATGGTTGTTACTTACTATTTTAGCAAGTTTGGGTTCAGGGTTAGATCAGGATTTTGAGAGCAGGTTTAGATTCGTCTTGTCAAGACCTTTCCAATGAGCTATAGATCATTGGTTTCTGACATCATCTTGGCCTCCATTTTAAAGTTTGTAAATTAAACATTATTATTTAAAATTGGACCTTGGTGCCTAGGCACGACAACTTAATGTTGTTTTAAAAGAGGGGACTTTAAGGGTGATGTTGAGAAAAGAATTAAAGAGAATTATAATATTTTAAAATATATTTTCCCTCTCATGTTTTATCCCATATGCAAGAGGATTTTAAAGACTCCTAGTTGAAAAAGTATAAAAGGAGGAAAAGGCTCCTCATTTGATATGCTTGGATTATCATTTTCTTCTCTCTTTGAGATTTCCCCTGCTAGGGTTTTGGAGCTTGGCTCTAAGGTTTGAGGATTCGAACCAAAGGCTCTTGGAGACGAAAACCTCCATGAGTAGCAGCATTCTATAGGTGTGCAATACCACCCAAAGGTGCTTCGAGGTGAATACATTCAGTATTCACATGTGTGCCGGAATGGAGTTTGTATAATGAGATTTGGAGCTTCATCTTTCATATCATTTGCAGATTTTTTAAAATTTATTTATGCAGATTTGATCGATTGATTTCATGGCTGTTAAACCATATTTATGGAGGGTTTGGAGCTGATTAATATTGCATTGGCTGGTCATACACATAGTAGCTTGGCCATACATCTTCTATGACTGTTTGGTGAATGCATTGTGGTTATTTGGACTCTTTGGTGGGAATAACCCTGTGGCAGCAGCATATCGACCTGATCTGGTATATTTTCTATGTGTTTTTCTTTGCATTGTGGCTGGTGCAACTCACTTGGTGGCCATACCACTTGCCTAGAGAGATGAGAGACTTGAGGGAGGCTATTCTTCTATGTTAGCAGCAACAATACCACTCCTTATTGAGGCATTTGGGGCCTTAGCAGTCCCTACTTGCATAGTATATCATTTCCTTGCTTTTATTGATGATTTTGGAGTGATTCTGGCATACCCAGTTGCTAGTCCAGCAATAGCATAAATATCAAAGTGCAAAACTTGACATGGGTATGTAATGATAATTAATATTTGGTGATTTGATGATCTAAGACATTGTTTGTTTATGCAAATTCATTGTACTTTTTCTAGGTTTTCCATATATGCTCTATATTGTATGCTCCGGCAACACATCTGTAGGAAAACTGAAAACCCCTTCTGCATTCTTCTATCTAGTTCTGAAAGATCAAATAAATTAATAAAAATCACACATAAAAGATCTTTAAAAAATATAAATAGGTACGACACATTACATTGTACATGCTTGTAAGTGGATTACATATATACATTTTCTGAGGCTCTATGATTTTGATTAGCAGTAGCCCTGCACCTGATATGCTACAAGATTTTGAATTGCCTTGTGAGAGATTTTCAATTCTTGGTCTTGGCAAGAAAGAAAGGGAAATAGTCTTCCATGACTCGTGAGAAAATAGTAGGCCATGGCATGCGTTTCACTGTAGAGGAGAATCCATGGATCTCTTTATGGAATTAGAGACAAAAACCTGCTAGAAGATAAGAGTGTATTCCATTCTTTACACACAATACGAAATCAAGCACTGAACTCTACTGATTGGGTCAAAAAGATACTCTCAAGTATATGATCTGGGCATTCAAACCAAACTGATTCTTCATCACTCTACTCATTGCCTATAATACATTTTCCCTCCACCTTCACTGCATTCAACATTAATTCAGATCTTTGTGTACCTCCATCTTTATTCTCAATAAAGCCCATACACTCGCTGTCCATTATAATTTCTGTAGACAGTATATTAGATCCTTGTGATGGAGGGCATACAATGGAGAATCGGTTGGATGTACACGCACAAATGAATTTCCTCTACTCGCTTATATCACCCTAAATAAATGTATGTAGTGAATATATGCATGTAAAAGAGTCAAAAATATCTTTTTCTTCTAGGGAATATATATATATATATATATATATATATATATATATATATATATATATATATATATACACAAAAGAGTGGGATATCATTTTCAAGGTGTCTATACTCTTGAAAACAAACATCATATTGTTCCAGTCAATTAATTGCTATAACGGTTTAACTTAAAAAAATATCTATGTAAAAGAGTCAAAGATATCATTTTCAAGGTGCACATACCGTGGAAAACAAACACCATAGTACTCCAACTAATTAATTCCTATAACCGTTTAAATATATCTATATAAAAGAGCCAAAGATATCATTTTCAAGGTCACTATACCTTTGAAAACAAACACCATACTGCTCCAACCAAGTAATTCCTATGACCATTTAAACTAAAAATATATGGAATGTAAAAGAGTTCAAGATATCATTTTCAAGGTGCCTATACCCTAAAAAAAACACCATATTACTCCAATCAACAAATTCTAATAAGCATTTAAATATATTTATGTAGAAGAGTCAAAAATATCATTTTCAAGGGAAACAAATACCATAATGCTCCAATAAACTAATTCCTATGAGCTTTTAAATATATTTATGTAAAAAGAGTCAAAATTATCATTTTCAAGGTGCCTTTACCCTAGAAAACAAACACCATGCTACTCCAACCAACTAATTCTTGACTGTTTAAATCTATCTATGTAAAAGAGTCAAAAACATCACTTTTAAGGTGCCTCTACCCTAAAAATCTTATGACCGTTTAACTGACAATAATTAATAAATAAAGTTTGGCACCCTAATTGAATATAACTATCAATTATTTTGTCTTTTACCTACAAAATTGGTTAATTCTTTTGAAATAAAATATTATAGACCATTTTTTATAACCACACACCTTGTAAATGTCACTCTTTGGGACAATCCATCTTCTTAGGGACTGGTTAATTCTCAATTATTTTGTCTTTTACCTATAAAATTGATTAATTCTTTTAAAATAAAATGTTATAGACCATTTTTTATTACCATTCACCTTGTAAATGTCACTTTTTTTGGACAACCCATCCTCCTAGGAACTACCCACTTTAATTGGCTTCTCCAATTTAGTGTAAAATAAAATATTTTATTTTTTTCTTCCTAATGTTATATGTTATGCCAGCTTCTCCAATTAAATGCAAAATAAAATATTTTAGATCATTAGCTTCTTTTTCCCACAATTTTTTACAAGGGTAATGGTATTATTCATATCTTGATCCTATAAATATAAATAAAAATTGTTAATTTAAACTTACAAACCATTTAAAGGTAAAATAACTAATATTTAATAATAAACATTTAATATCAATAAATATTATAGTTATTTTATTTATTTAATTAATTAAGAGTTATTATTAGAGGGGTGGAGTGTAATGGTGTGAGCACGTTCACAAAAACTATTTGAGAGATGACATATAAAAATAATAAAAATACCAAACAAATAAAAGGTATGGCACATAAAAATTTAATATGTAGACATGATTATTTCATTTAACTATAGTGGTAAACTAATTTTTATGAAATAAATAGCTATACACAATAGTCAATAAAATAATTACGTTGAGAGGCAAAGCCTAGAGGCATACAACCACAACACGATTGCAAGTTTTTTTTTGCCGATTTAAATTGACGGTTTGTTAGCTATCATAAAATGGTAAATGGATTAATTTTAAATGGATTTTTATGGGAATAGTGAGTCATTAGGGTTTGACACGATCTCTTGGGTAGTTATTTGGGTTGGACGTGAATATGGGAAAGCTGCATTACAGTATGAGAAAATCATCTCTAGGTGGAAGGTTCGAATCCCAACCATGTCAACAGCAACGTCAATATGTGCCACAACAGTAACAAACACCCCCATATTTCACAAGGTAGGGAGTTTCTAGGGAAAAAGCACAATAGTCTTATTATCACCATCTCCAAGGTATTTTGTTTCTCTCCATTCCCAATTGATTTGGGAAGCTCCTTTCCATATGCTAGGTTTTATAATAAGCCATTTATAATTGGGTTTCCTAAGCCAGAATGATCAGAGCAATAGATTTAAGCTATAACGCTCCATTTATAATTGGGTTTTATGTTTGTTCAAGAATGAAAAAGATTATTCCATTTTTCTCATATATTGGATTCTCTAGGGGGAAAATTGCCTTCTGTAAAGGAATGTGGAAGGGGGATAACAAGAAGTTTTCATTTTTGAAAATTTGCATATTCTTAGCATAAATTCTTTCTTTAATCATTGTAGGTGTCTGGGATACACAAGCCTCTAAGAAGGAATAGAGAATTATGGTTCTTTTTCAGGGCCTAATGTTGCATTAGATGACAAAAAAATATTTCTTGATTTTTCATTATATCTCAAAGGAACAACTTCTACTCTAAAAGCCCATGGATCATTTGTCCTTGAAAATGTCTTGCCTAAAACTAAAAGCTCATAACAGGCCAGCATAAGGAGGTCTGTATAAGTGCAAGCTATGGTAGAGAATATGTTGCCATGGCTTGCTAGGAGTCCTAAGACTAATCCTTTTGCATTTGGTGATGGTTGTTGAAACTTTGAGTAATCAGACTTTTCCAAAGGCATTTACAGGAGGTGTATCCCAACCATGAAACTCTGGGTGTAACTGCAACTCAACTGTATATCAATGCAGAAAGAAAAAAATAGTGCAAGCTTTGTAAATTTAATTTTTGTGGATCTGACCCACATCATTTACCTGAATCAGTTTCCTTTTAACTTGGCCTTAATTTAATGTTTATTGTAAATATATGAGGTAATGAGTAACTTTGTAAGATTTATACCTGTGTTGGGTAAAATGATGTAATTTCATTGTCAAAATTATATTCTGAATCATTGATGTTGTTAACTACATTGACATTGAACAAGGTATGACCATGAAGTCTCTTGCTGGGGCCCATGATTCTATTTGTTTATGATCTTTTATACTAAGATTACACATTTTGTTGTAAACTAATGACTTGCAGCATGCTATTGAAAGTACTATTATTGTTAAGACAATTGAAATTTAGGTAGATATATATTTAAGGTCATTCTATGAGTATAGTATTAAACTCCCTTCTTGATGCATAAGTGATGTTCAACTCAATCTCAAATTTCAATGTAGGGAATGGTTATATGCCTGGTATTCACCAGAAATAAATCCATATTTGGGCCTCTTTGAAAGTGGTGGCCAAGTTTGATTTAGATGGGGTTGCATGCACACCATAGTCTAAGCATAATTAGGTACACATGGTCCCATATGCACAAGCATTTTGTCTTCTTTTTCAGATGGAAAACAGATTTTGGAATGAGAACTCAAGGTAGTGGTAAACATCCTTTAAGGTGAGGTATGGTCTCATATTATTCAATTCAATTCTGGAATGCAGAGTGCTCACAAAAGTGAGAAGTATCCATTTCAGTTGATTATGATCTCATTCTGCAATTTAATCCTCTAAAATGTGTAGTGTTCAAGGTAGTGAGAAACATCCATTCAGGTCTATCATCTCATATTCTCCATTTTAAATCTTCTAAAAAAAGGAGTGTCCATGGCAGTGTAGAAACATTTGTGAAGGTTTACATTTTTTTATTTTGTCAATTCACTGCATTGCTATGATTTATATTCACCACAAGCAAGCGATTTAATATTAGGAACAAATGTTCTCAAATATGCACCTCACTACAAAAGGCATTTTGTTAACAAGGGCATACATGGACAAGCCAAAACATTTGCCAAATTAAGATTCAAATTGATGCAACATATCTGTTGTATTTCTAAATTTAACAAGATAAAAACATGAAGATAAAGGATATCTAAATTACAGTCAACCATTCAATACTTACTTGACAAATATGATAAAAATAAATGATTGAATTTCATTTCCATTTATATATAGAATAGAACTATTTCATTTTTAAAATTGGATTAACAATCTTGGCAGAAGCTTGCAAAATAATGGTTTCTTGTCATGTATTTTTTACCCTATTTTTGAGGCTTTCTACTTTGGGGTAGTTGATAATCAAGATTGCTTAGGATTACATCCAAATTTACCTTGAAGACATACTCTGCTTTGTCTATTAACTACGCCACACCCAGTGAGTAAGGGTAAGTTTTATTCGATTTTAAAAAATTTGATATAATTTTGAAGCAATTTGGAAATTCCAGTCTAAACTACATATGGATTAGGTCTACAAGAAAAATAGCCATTTGTTTGGCAAAATCAAACTTCATAGTTCTTCCATTAATAGATTCTTGTGTCATATAGGCATGACCTACAAAAATAGTCCTAGAATTATGACATGCATGTTTCTAAGTTCAGTATCAGAACTTCTATAACTCACATAATTACTTTATTATTTTAATTTCATTATTGCTATCTAGGTCTAGGATTCTTCATTTTTGTATATAGGTAGGTTATTGACAGGGTTGGCAGTAGGAATCATATCATTCATTGTAAGTTCATTGATTTACCACTACCCTTTACAATAAATTCAAGTTTTCTATTATTAATTGCTTTTTCCCTCCTTGGTCTCTTTCTTGGGCAGTGATAATGACAATAAACTTTTTCTTAGAGTGGAGTAAAATAGGTAACTCTATGACCAAATCATCAAATCCAGTTTGGGAACCTAAAGTGAATTTCTTTTTTAATGTTTCTGGGATCATTGTTACAAGATCACAAACTAAAATTGAGGTATGTTCCTTGCAGGAACATTCACGCTGTATGCCCTGTTCTTTGTAGTACTGTTTGTGCCTGAAACTAAAGGAAAAACTTTGGAGGAAATTGAGGCATCACATAGATAAGTTTGGGTAGTCACAAATCATCAATAGTACTCTTGGATGATACATTGCTTTATAAGCATAGGGTTCCTGTCGCAGATGTGATTTGTGTATGGAATAAAATTTGTTCACCATGAAATTGAAAGATGATACACCATACATTGGGAATTATATTTTGTCCTAAAAAATTTGGGTTGGCAAGTCCTCAATACACCAAATTAGATGATATCTATACAACTACCCATATTAGGGAATCCATGGCCTATTTTGATAAAGAAACCTTGACACAAGAATCATATAATGAACTTCTTGAGCATTTGAATAGTATTATGCATTTGGTATTGAATAGTGATATATTGTTCTTTAAGCTCTTCAGTTAGCTGAAAAATATTGATCATATGATCTATAATAATTGTACTCCAAATTTTCTTTGTGTGAAATTGAATTGAATTTTGTTATTGGTAGTCTTTGGTGCAGTTGAATCATGGACTTTGACAAGGATAAAATATAAATTTTGGTATTGACAAGCAATTCTCCTTCAAATTTGACTACTGAAATAAATTTGAAACTATTCAATGTGATTTCCCAATGTTATGGGAAAAACCATGACTTACCAATCAAGCCTACCTTGAAGGTGTAATTTGACTTATAGAGAAACAATATTTACCAACATAAAATAAAATAGATTACATTAAGAATAGTTCACACTTGATATTTGTATCATTTCATTTTTTTATTTTTTATTTGACAAAAATCAGATTCAAATATATTAAAAAAGTTACAAATGTAGGTGGCAGTAGAGTGAGCTGAATCCGTGTAGAGCCAAACAAAATATTATTGTTTTTGTTAGATCTATTAATTTAATTTAATATATTCTCAACAAAATAGATAGTTAATTATTATTATTTTATTTATTTTAAATGAACTTTGAGTACATAATCAATTTTTTAGTGAAATAGAATACAAGGTTAATAATAAATAACTCTCCATTGTTTTGTAGATCATCATGATAATTGATAATAAAATTATTATTTCAAATAAATTAAACACCTTATATTTATTTAGAATTAGTTAGGATTATGTGCACAAGCAAAACATGATAATGTAAATGAACTTGGATTGTGAGGAAATATATCTACCCACATATGTATATCACTCTGAGGATAGCCATGAGTTTGAATAGGTTGAGGATGTTAGAGAGAGGGAACAAAAAACTGGAGATATAGAGACAAGGTATAGAGGCAAAGAGATAAAAAGAGAGGAAGAGAGAGACATAGACAAAGAGGAGAAGAGAGAGACAAATACAAATACAAAGAAAGGAAGACAGAGAAAGACAAAGACACAAAGAGAGAGGGAGAGAGGGAGAAAGCATGAGAGATATAGATAGTACAAAAGATAGAGATATAGATAGGAGAGAGAGAGAGACAAAGAGAGATAATTAGAACATTTATATATAACCAAAAAAACATATGGTTAACATTAGGCTTACAATTACAATTAGGGTTAGGGTCAGGGATAGAATTAGGGTTAGGGACAAAATTAGAGTTATAGTTACACTTAGGGTAATGGTTATAATTAGAGTTATAGTTAGGGTTAAAATTAGGATTAAAATAAATATTAGAATTATGGTTAGGGTTATAACTAGTGTTACAGTTATGTTTATAATTTGCGTTACGGTTAAGGTTAGTATTAGGGTTAGAATATGAATTAAGGATAGAGTTAGGGTTAGTATTATGGTAAGAATTAGATTTGAAAGTTAGTATTAGGGTTACGATAAGAATTAGGGATAGAGCTAGGCTTAGTATTAGGGTAAGAAGATTTGAAATTAGATTTCTGGTTACGAATAGAATTTAGCTTAAAATTTAAATTAAGGCTAGGGTTAAAATTTAAAATAGGGTTAGAATATTTTATTAGGTTAACAATAAATATAAATAAAAAATTATTACAAAATAAAATAATATAAAAAAATTATAATAATTAAAAATAAATATCAAATATTTTTAAAAAATAATGCAAAATTGTGAAGTATGATTGATATCAACATAATTTTCTATATATAAAATAGGAGAATAGATAGAGACGCCTTTTAATCAATTTCTCTAATAAAAAGTGTAATATAGGCGCTTATTTTATATATATTATTCCACATAGGTAGAATAGGGCCTCAGAATATAGCTATACTAGTAGATAATACTAAGGAAAACAACTACTAAAATAATGAATGGTGGTTTTTTCAAAATTAAAATAGCTCTTCAAACAATATAATAAAATAAAATAATTCTTTTAATTAAATTAAAATTTATACATTTCTTATATAGATGTATTTAAAATATTAATCTTACTTTAGAATGATTTTATTTAATATACACATCAATTTAAATTTTTAGTTAAGAATTATTAATCTTATTATGAAGAGATATTTTATTTTTCAATAGAAATGAAACCATGCCCAAATTTTCAAAAAGTTAAACAAAAAAACTATTCTTTTAATTTTATTTCACGAGTTATTTTAACATTGATTAGATATATTATTTAATGTGTTTACAAAATAAAACATTCAAACATGTCAAACAAAAACTAAAACAATCAAAACCTAACCATGCTACCTTTTCTTCTTCCCTCTCCTAAAATTTCCCCTACTTCTGAGTATATTTTAGCACAAGAGGATGAAATCATTGACACATTCCTTAACATTACTCTACCTTCTCTTCATTTGGATGATCTCTCTTCTAGAGATGAGGCATTAGTGGATGTTGAGCATACTTCTATCACATCTTCCATAGTCCATGATGATTCCATGACTCATCCTATAGATCTACCTCCTTTAGTTGCATGTTCAAGTACCTTGGATATCACTAAGGATGTGAAGACCTCTTTTCTTCCTCCTTTGGTTGCATGTCCAAGTACATTGGATATCACTAAGGATGTGAAGACCTCTTTTCTTCCTCCTTTAGTTACATGTTCAAGTCCCTTGGATATCATGAAGGATGTGGAGACCTCTTCTCTTCCTCCTTTGGTTGCATGTTCAAGTCCCTTGGATATCATGAAGGACATGAAGACCTCTTCTCTTCCTCCTTTGGTTACATGTTCAAGTCCCTTGGATATCACGAAGGATGTGAAGACCTCTTCTCTTCCTCCTTTGGCTGCATGTTCAAGTCCCTTGGATATCATGAAGGATGTGAATACCTCTTGTCTTCCTCCTTTGGTTGCATGTTCAAGTTCCTTGGGTATCACAAAGGATGTGAAGACCTCTCCTCTTCCTCCTTTGGTTGCATGTTCAAGAGCATTGGATATCACTCACAATACAATCATAAATGCTTCTTTCAACATCACTTTACCTACTCTTTATTCCGATATTCTCTATTGTACTAGTTATTGACAGGGTAATCCCACAATAATGAGTCCCACTTTTTGGCCAAGATGGACATTGATATCAACAATTTAAACTAAATCTTCACTTTCTGAGATCTATAGCAACTAAACTGTTAAGAATTTGAAGATGATACAAACTAGTGATTTGTGGTGATTTGTGTGTAGATTCTAAATATATTTTTTAAATTTTTTTTAAAATAAATCATTAATATTTCAACGTCTCTTTTAATAACTAGTTTTTAGTAGTAAACAACATTTTCAGAAAGTAATGTTTATGTCGTCTACATAACTTTTTTTCTAGAAAGGATAAAATTTTAATTTTTAAAATAAAGTTTTTTAACATCAATATCTAGTGCATGGATTTTTTTTTCATAATTTTTTGTTACATATTTTTTTAATTAATTTTTGAAGTCAAGGTAACTATAATTTGGACATAGGTGTATGTCGTCAAGCATAACTTGTGTATATATCAAAATTCAATTTTTTTGGTGAAACAAGAACATCAATACCTAGTGCAAAGGTATTTTTTGGATTTTTTTTCAATGTTTTACTATTTTTCCACCTATGTATAATGAAGAACTTGATGTTCAGTGAAAAACTGATGTTCAGTAAAAATTGAAAAATTGAATACATAATAAAATGAGAAGATATCAAAATTATACTTGTTGGAAAGCTTGTTTTGAGGATTACGATCTTGCAAATTATATTTTTAAGTTAATTACATTTGAAGGTTCAACCTAAGGATTGAAACTAGATTTTTTGAGGAAATTTTGAAGCAAACATAGATAGTGTCAAGCTAAGGACCTTCATTCGAAGGTATCTTCGATCAAAGATATTACCTTCATTCGTAGGTACCTACATTTGAAGGTACCTTTGAGAATAACTAGAAAAAAATTAATATTTAAGTACCTTTGAATGAAGGTCATTGAATAAAAAAATATCTATATAATTTTAGTAGCTGACCTTCAAACAAAGGCCAATTTTAGCTGACATTTCACAAAAAACATGTCTATTCGAATTACATTAATATATACAAGGTCATATTTTGTGATTTTAATATAAAAAATAAAGAAAAAATTGCTAGGTCTATTTGAAAGGTTATATTTTTTTGCAAGTGCTTTACAAATTTGGAACGTGGAATTGGCAAAGAAATTATCAAGATCATATTTTGCAAATCCTTGAAGAAGATGGGAAATAAAAGGACAAGGCCAAATAAGGCTGCACGATATCATTCAGTAGAAAGAGAACAAAAATTGCATGAAGAAAGGATGCAACTTGATATTACGCTCAAAGAGAAGGTATGTATATTTTATATAAATTATGGATTTTTTTCAATTAAATCATCTTCTAGATAAGATTAGGATCAATAAGATCAAATTGTTTTCAATTGAAGTAATTTTTTCAAATCAAGTATGTTTTAAATATATTCATTTATTTAAATGTTGTCGATCCCATTACCATTCCTAAGTCCTCTACTAAAACCATTATGTTCCCTAAGTCTACTTAACTAAACCTAAACCCTATTTACCCTAGAAACCCTAAATCCTAAACCCTAAATATTATTGAGCTAAATATATGATTAGATGTTTTGGCTAAATTCTCTTCCACTAAATTAATTAATCAAATTCCTTTCTACTATATTTTTGTACCTTACTTGCCAAGTGAATCTATGATAAACCCTAGGTCCTATCTAGGACCCTGCCCCAATGGAGACATGTGTAATTTGACTATCCTCGAAACATCCTTAGTCCTAAAGCCTAAGTCTTAAACCCTAAACCCTTACTCCTAAGTTCCTTAAATATTATAATTTGAGTTAAATCTACACACACAAATTAGGAATTTAGAATGTATTGTATACAACATAAATAAATAATAATTAAGTATTAAAGACTTTGTAATGTTCAAAATAAATTATAGTTACAAATTAAAGACTTGTGAGAGTTTCTTATATGTAATGCCCCATCATGCAACCCTAGAGTGCTAGACTAAAAGTGCAAAATTACAGAAATATATATATATTTTTTGAAAGTAAGAATTTACATTAATAGTAACCAAAGATATTATAATACACAACATAAGGAAAGATCACATCCAACTCCTCTAGGGAAACATAACTGCATCAGTGAGGATAAAGTTAAAACCACACAAGTGATATACATAATACTACTGCTACATATAAGATCAACTTTTACATTAGCAAGATAGTTAATTTACAAAGTTACAAAACAAGATTACAAGACCGATTGTGTCGGTTTACAAAAGAGTTCATAAGAAAGTATACAACATCCCTAAAGGTGGAAAGCAAATATGAAACTGGAACACCTCTGCACAAGTCTTGAACTGAATCTCCAAGAAGGCCAATGGATAGCTCTGCCACCCAACCATGTGGGAACCCTGAGGTCCACCCCTCTGAGCTAGGAGATAATGACGAGGATTCCACTAAGCCAAGAAGCAACATCCAAAAATAAAAGAATGACAACTGATATGACACAACCGACCATATCAACAAAACTACACAAGACAAGACATCACTCAAGAGGCACAACCAATAAGAAACAACTAAACTATGTAAGGAGAGTGTCATCGCATGGTCCTAGCATGGGTTACCTAGGCTATCTATCACCAGAAGCCAGCCCCCATCTATGGTTACCCTGGCAGCCTCTCTCTAGGCACCAACCCCATAGGGTGATACATGCGGAGCTGACAGGTCCTCCTATGGAGACAAGGAGGTCAGCCTTGCCAACCAAGCCTTCTCATCCCATCCTTAGCCTATGAGAGCACTCAAGGCATGGGTGAGGTATCTTACTTATCTTGTTAAGTGTTTTAATACCCCAACCCTCTGGATTAAGTTATTAATTTTCCACATGCTTACAACTTCCATGGGGTTACCCAGGTGGCCTCTCACTAGGCACCGGCCCCACCATGAAAGCCACTCCCTTAGCATTCTCTAATCAATCATACATACCACAACATATATGTATAAAAGTCACAAATCAGTTTTGACCCATAACTTACGCCATTCACTAGGCCACAACAAAAATTCCTTATAATCTCTTCAAAATTAAAGAAATACCATCTAGAAACCAAGTAATATATCCAAGAGGCCATTCCCCATTCATTACAAGATAAGAAGATCCAGTGAACCCATTACATTGACATGCCATAATTTGAACCAAAACCAAGAACTACACCTTTGGAGTTAGGTACATGACAAATGATAAGGTGACCATTATCCAACAAGAACAATGCTTTCGTGTCTTATTGCTAAGTACACATGACACCCCTCAAGATTCCCACTTCACAAATAACCAACTCATAGGCCAAACTCCACCCCAAAGTAACATAATGATCCAATACAAGCATATAGATATGACCAGAAGGATAATCGAGCATAAGATATACCAGGTACTCCTAATTCAATCATGAAAACAACTATGAGATTTAACTTCTTTTTCAAGATAATTCTAGTTTACAAATTTTCCTATCTAATACTTTCATGACTACGATTCTCTAATAAGACATCTATAAGTAATTATTAGCATAAACTTGCATCGACATTAAACCAACTGCAAATCTAGTCAAACAAATGTAAATATATAATATATTCATCTAATAAAAGAACAAACCAAAGCATATCCACTAAACTAGAATTACTAACTAAGATTCTCTAATTACACTTTCTACTTTGAACAACTACGAACATATAACCATTTTGCCTACCACATCCATACTACACCACCAACTACAATATTCAATAAAGAGACAACTTTAATAATCTAAAATATCTCACTCACTACAAATACAATTACAATTTCAAAACAAAACACTATACATAATTACATACAAGCATAAAATATCATTTAACATCTAACCATTACAAATTTCCAATGAAAAACACTATAAGCTTAAATAAATATTTTCCTAACATCTTACCATTTCCTAATTTCTATCAATCACAACTATAAGGAACTACATTTCTCTATTTCAATTTTCTAATAAATACCAATTGCTAAAACCACAACTATATTTACACCCAATTCCCATAAGTAAAACATAATACAAAATCAAATCAACAAAATAAACCTACCTAATCTTATAAGCCAAAGTTCCCAACTAACATCTTACCCAAAAAAATCCTTTCAATTCAAAACACATAAAAACATACTAATAATTTCCTCTAAGCAAGGATTACCCTCAAGCCCCTTACCAATCTATACTTTCTAGAACAACTAAAGCATAATATACGTTTTTACTTGCATAAGTTTCTTTCGATAAACAAAACTATTAATAATCTTGATCAACGAATAGTGAAGATCATTCCAAGATAAAACTACAAGACTCAAAACTTACTAAAATACGATGACCTATTTCCCTTATTATAACATATTGATACGAAGAGACAAAAGGGACTACCAGGAGGATTAGATATCGTACAAGGATCCAATTCAATTTAGGGCATTGAGCACTATGGAAACAATTAAACCTTCAAGTTCCACTAAACTTAAATTGCTCATAAAGAATTTGTGAGAATTATTCTAAGGCAAAGTTTTTCTATTCCAAAACAAAGGATTTTAACACTAATTACTATATATTCCAACTAACAATATTATTTGAATCTATCCTTTATCTGAGAATTTACCAATTACAACATAGATTCCATGCTATTTATATCTCTCTTAAGATAGAATTAAAAATCTTATGGTAACAAAGTTACAATATTTAATTTCTAATATAAAACCCACTAATCTAAAATCATAGCATTCCTCTATCGTGACTTAGTGACTAACACAATTTCCAATCATTGGTAAATACCTAACCAATAGTTTCTCTAGAAAGAAGATGACTAGATGTGTGCTTTCAAACAATTGAACTACTAAACATCTATTACAACGACCCCTCCTGCAGTGTCAAACAAATAAGCAACTTTCTAAAACAAACTTCAAACTTCCAAAAGGCGATAAGATAGATAGTTTCTAAACTGAACTTCCAAACCAGAAGCTCATTCCTAGCAAATTTGATTAGGAAGAAGATTGCACTGCTTGAATTTATGTAGAGGAAGGAATCTCATTTCGATCTGAGGGAATTCCATTCAGAAAAAAGGGATAAACATCTAGCAAAATGATGCAACACACCAGGATAACGTGCCAAGTAGTCGGCCTGTCTCAAGAGGCAACGAAAGGGCACTGGAGTGGTCGAGAGCCAAAATCATTCACAGAGCCAGAGAGGCCACGACATTAGTTAGGAGGTTCTACGGAACCCTTCACATGGTATCTCATACATTTTCTTAATAGGAATTTATCAAATGTTGCCCAGACTCAAAGGTTGCTTCCCATGAGGGTTCATTGGAACAAAGGAGATGTAAAAGAATAGACAATGAAGAAGAAAGGTAGCAGTGAACTAGGCAGAGATGACAAAATGAATCAATGCAATAGTTAAAAAGACACCAGCATCGTATGGCCTGCGTATGGCGACACCATGCTAGGAAAGATAAAAAGGAAGTTTTGTTTAGTTGATTCTTTTGTTGAACGACCCCCCTTTAGAAGTCTCAGAGGCTTTTATCTCGCAGGAATATGTTGATATATGGGAATAGAGGAGAGCCGCAAGGTTAAAGGAAAATAAAATTGAGTTTTTTTCTCAATCTAAAACAACATAAAACATATCGTGACTTCCAATGCTTAGGAACACATTTTTTTATGATATACCAAGTGGTTAGATCACGTTCTAAAGAACAAATCTAGAGCTTCAATTCTTGGCACAAGAAAAGATCAAAGGAACAAGGTTGGATAAGGCCTTACTACGGCACTGAGAGTAGCTAAGGAAAGGCAATGAAGCAAGAACTAAAGGAAAGATACATATGGGTTATTTCCTTTTTGATCTAGGTCACTTTGCAAGATTTTACAATGAATAAACTCCAAGATTCCAAGAAGGTTTTAACCAAAGAGTAAACCAACAGAAGAGTAAATTTGGAAGTAGCAACAGAGGTAAAACATTGACGGCATCAAGGTGCAATTCTCTAGATGAAGTCAGGGCAACTACATTCAAATGCATAGCACATAGAATGATCATACTACAATAAAGTTTAAATTCTAATCTACAGAAATACAACTTGCACACATAGAGAGTCAACATAAACATACCCAAATTTTAGTCCTCTACAGATCTTCTCTCTTCCTGTAACCATTCCTCTATTTTTCCCACATTTTTGCCTCTTTCTCCCCAATCTCCCCCCCGTGCTCTTTTCCAAACCCCCCCCCCCCCCCCCCCAACTCTAAAAATGATTCAACTCATAAAATGAATGCAGACATGCATCCGTTACCCAACAACCCACTCCTCCGAGAAATTCCAAAATTTGCTATAACAAGAGATACCAAATCTTTTAATTTCCAAAATGACAACTCAAGGCATTTATTTCACATATCAAAATTATTCTATACAAAATATATACTAATTACTCATAACTCCAATTTTAGACATAAATGCTCTTGGACAGCAGATAATTAATTCTAGTCTATTTTAAAATCCAACCAAGGTATCAATCCAAGTTCTAAGCCAAACAAATATTATCCAATAGTCATAATAGGAGCATTATTAGTTAATAATAAATCATTAAAGTATTTTCCAACCACACACAAGAGCATAATTAACACAACTCGACTACACACCTCAACACGAGATTACCAACATACAAGGCAAGGACCAAGTGTCACAACACGACTTGAGACCACAACAGAAGACAAAGACTAACCTAGTGGTATAGACCTCACATTATCTCCCATCACTGATACCCATTGGTGCAAGAGCCTGCTCAAACCTGCTATATCAGGTGGAGTCGAGGCTCGATACCTGTAGCCTGCATCTGAACAATTGGTTGTATACGATCAAATACATCTATGTCTACACATGGAGAGTCAGAGAATCACGGCGTAGTAGGGTACTCAAAGCGAGCAATGTTACACCCTCCTTGCTCTTGAACAAGATTATAACCACAACATTTGAAACTAGATATCGACGAATCTAATAAAATATGCAAAAATTAATCCATTACTAATCATGTCCAACATATCATAACTAAAGTAATACTAATGTCATCATAACTCATAACACATGTCTACATATATCCATCGAACATAGTCCATCAAGGTCAAAGTGAACATAAACCATAATACTAATCCAAATGTCTTAGAACTGTAAAAATACAATGAAAGACTATCAACTGTTTTAGAACTGTTAGAGAGAAATATGAAACTAACATTTATCACAAGCCCAAAAGCAAGGGGCATTACATTATATATCGTAGACTCCTAAACCCTATACCTTAAACCTTAAATATTATTGAGTTTTAAATCTACATGTTCTTTTACTTACACATGCTTAAATATTTTATATTATATTTATCTATTTCTACATATCCTTAAATATCAATTGGGTTGATGGATTTTTCATTATCTAAGTGAATGGATTGGTGCGATATCTCATTTCCCTTTGGTACAATACATCATTATTTATCTATGACAACATGTTATATTTTTACCATGTTCATTTATTCTCCACTCACATGTTTAATCACTTACATAATTTGTGCAAAACCACTTAGAGGGGACATATATATAATATATTAAACTAATATTTTATATGTACATATGATTATTGTATCCCTATAGGAATTTTGCACGACATTCACCATGGTTCTAAGATTGATTATTTATGAATTCATAGGACATAGTTAACATTATTCATGTGACATGTAATATTATCTCCTCCTCTACTACTATTATATATTGATCTATAATATTGGAGACCTACACATTTAAATCTTTATTATATTGAATCTCTTTTTAGGTTAAATGATCTTGTAATTGAATATGTACCTATAAGTTTACTTGAACTACATATAAATTATAATTTGACAAATTAGCAAGTAGTTTTTAATGAGCTTATTTAAGATTTTGATTAGATGATACTCCTAGAATTTTTTGATTGTAACATAAATAGGACATGAAAAGTTAACTTTAAATGGAACTTGTACACATGACCATCTATATGGACATATCATTCTAGACGTTATTTCTATTTACATGTTCATTTTCTCTTCTTATACAAATACTTTGACATGCATGCACTTGATCGATAGTTTAATTGTAATTCAAAGTTGTAGAAAATTGTAAAGATGAATACTACATTCCTAACACTTTCTCAATCTAAACTCATAATCGCCTTGATGCGTTATCCATAGTTTAATAATCTAACTTTTATATATTCTAAAATCTTCTATTTTATATGATATGTGTAGGGGCTCAACATATGGAAACCAGAGTAGAGGTCCATCCTAATTTAGTTATTGGAGCAACGGAGGCTAAAGCACACATAGTTAATGTTAGGGAGGAGACACAAGAACAAATAATTGATGTTAGGGAGAAGGCCCATACACACTTTGATGTTGGATAGCCGGGGTCAAGACTACTTCCTTCTACCGATATTCATATTATGAATCTAATTAAAGAGGTGAAGAGAAAAGTTCTTACAAAATTATAGATCATTTGCTTGAAATGGATATAGAGAAACTAAAATTTTATGTTGAACAACCTAGTCAAACTACTAAGAGGGCATTGACAAGAACTTCTTTGAGGAAATAATTGAGGCTTATTTCAAAAATCATGATACACTTGGTCAAGCCCAACCATTATCAACATTGCTTCTTCATGATAACCTAAAAGAGCCATTACAATTGATGGATGTAGATTTCACAAAAAAGAGGAAAATACGCCTAGAAAAATATATTGTTGAAAATGTTAAAAAAGGTTTGGGTTCCATTGGAAAACAATCTTGATCAACTGATAAGAGCATTTCAAGAAGAGTGATGTTGACATCTATTGTAAGTCCACAAATGTCAAGAAAACATCAAATCTCTTCACTTTCAAGTGAAATTGGCTTAAGTAGAACGACACTAACAAGATACATGTGAAAAGGAGAAAGGTTTTGGATGATACTACTGCATAAGGCAATTGGGCATTGATGTGTAGGGCTCCTCATTCTAACAAGATTGAAGATGGTGTTAGGAACTTGATCTCAGGTTTTTGGCATGATCATATTTGTCCCTCATCAAATAAAAGAGGTGTTCTAAACCACAGGATCGGGCCAGACAATTTTGATCTGCATACAAAACATTAGTTAGACATAACACAACATGAGATGTATAATGTGATGTTTTGTGATGCAAATCCTCATATAAATATTAGACAAATAATGTTTCAAATGTTAAGGCCACATTATGTGAAGGACAACAAGGTATTTGAAACTTGTTTTTGTCATTATCATATTGAATTTGATCTTTACTATCAGGCGTTTCAAACTATTAGAGAAGAAAGTGACGGTTCTCAAAATGCACCTCCTAATGGTTAAGTCAATTCACAACATCCATCTTATATGATAAATCTGATGATGATGTAGATGGTCTAATGAAATATATAAAAGGAATTTGTGAAACATGTGGAAATCTAGCTAAAATTTCTTTGAGAAATGAAGATACTAACATGACGAAGATGGTAAATTGCACTTGAGTTAAAAGTACATAAATTTTGAAACAAAAATTGGGAGAGAATCCACAAGGTTAGATTATGTAGAAGATGAGGTACCTATTGGAACATTTATGGAAAATTTTTGTAAATTGATACAACCATACATACATCATGCATTTTATGATAAGTGGCAAGCAAAACAATTTCAGTCGTTAAGAGTAACTTTCCCACTTGGAATAGTTTTATCAGTAGTTGACTTTGCAAAAAATTACTCTTTTACCCATCAAAAAGAGATTCAAACACAATATTACTATTCAGAGCAGGTCACTATTATGGTGCATGCATGTTATTGACATGCACAATTGGATTTGGATATTGTTGATAGTACATATGAAAAATGAGTCATTAAGAAAGAATATCACTTTTATATTAGTGATGATAAAGAGCATGACACACTTTTTGTCCAACATTTCTTTAAGAAGTTTTTTGAAGATTTGGAAAGAAGAGGTGTGAAGATTGAAAAACATTTGTATGGTTTGATGGGTGTGCATCACAATTCAAATCATCAAGGCCATTTTATGCACTATGTAGATATCATCGACACGATAATATACTACATGTTTAGAGTTTCTTTGAGAGTGGGCATGGAAAGGGTGAACATGATGGAATAGGAGTTTCCATCAAATGCGCTCTAAGAAAACATCAAATGAATTATGAGGGAGATCATAGAAATGATGCACATGATGTTGTTGAATGGTGTAAGAAACACTTTACATGTGATGTCAGCACATCTTTAGGGAGGAACCCATGTCCAAATAGAGTGTTTTGGGAGATATTAGGTATGTAATTTATTGTTTGAAAAAAGTTTCACTTGTTTTTAAAAATTTAAGTTTAAGAACTCGATATTTATTTTATTTTGAATTATATATAATTTGTAGGTTTGGATAGAAGAACAATGCATCGATGCAAGAGGGTAGAGAAAATAAGATCTTTACATTGTGTCATGAGTACAAATAGGCGCCCATGGACATTGTACACTAGGGATTACTCTTGTTTTTGTTATGAATGCATTTTGGGAAATTGTGTGAATTACAACAACCAACGATGTGGATATGTCAGTGAATGGAATTCAGTGTCACTAGTTGTTACTGACACATACGATCAAGATGAAGATGAAAGATTTGAAGACATTCCTTTGATTTCAATTGATTATGACTATATTTCAGGATTGATTAAAAAAGGTATGTGTGCATATATATATTCTTGTAAGTTTGTAAATTTAGATTGATTTATAAATTATAATATTTGTTAATTTAGACAAACTTTTATTGTAATTTATTTATTAATTTTTTTCTACAATTAAAGAATGGTTCTAGTTTTTTTAAATTGAACATTGTATATATGTGTAGAAGAGATGTTTTCACGGTCATAGAAGAGGATGAAAACATAGAAGGTGTTAGTTATTATTTATTACATTGAACAGAGGAGAGGATGAAGTTAACAAAACCAAAAACAAGTGATGGAATGTTGCTTCCCACATGTCTAGTTGTAGTGCAAGGGACATATCTCAAACAAGTCAAAATTGTTCAAAATGGGATTCATTTTATTGATTACCATCTTGAAAACATGGTGTATCAATATAGCCACCTAGTAATTGCTTCTGGCCTATCTCTTCATCAAGTTCCACGTGCATGTGGACGTCATAAGTGGAGACTAAATAGAGATGATCATTAGAGAATACTAGAAGTTATTGAATAGCGATTGAACCAATGGATGTGGTACATGAATGAGTGAGGTGTTCGAGAATGAACATTTTTCTTAGTTCAAGCAATTCTATTATCTTTGTCATAACCAAAAGTATTTTCAAAGTTAATTTACATTTAAGCAACTAAGAACAATAAGTGCACACACCTTAGAGATCTATAACATTTCGCTGTGATATCTGATTTTTCTTGTTTCATTGAATTGTACACATAGATGATCTATATATTTACCTAAGCTGCTCTACATACAAATGATTATGATAAATTATTACGTGTATTTCTCATCACATGATGATAATATGAGCCTTAGTTTTCATAAAGTTAAACTACATGTGTCATGATTATGATGGTCTTATGGACACCTCTTTAGATGTGTAAAATCATATTCTATTTCTATTTAAATTATATTAGATGATGTTATATGTTATAAATTAATTAGTGATTTTATATTAGAATGATCAAATGGTAGAGCAAGTTACAATTTGGTTGGATGCATACAAATGATAAGTGATAAATTATATTACACCTTTCTCATTATGTACATGATAATAATACATGAACCTTAGTGAATAATTTTTTATGTGATGATTATGATGGTTTTATGGATGCTGAGCTTTACATGTAAACTTTATCATATTCTATTTCTACTTAAATTATATTAAATATGATTTTATGTTATTGATTCTAGTTCTATTTTATATTATAATCAAGTGGCAGAGCTTTACAACATGATTGGATGCACCTTGTAAATTCTTTATATATTTAAATTTAATGAGTTTAGTGTATGTTGTTATGTCTCTCATATTCATATCTCTCTTCTAAACCATAATTCACAACATGGAACTTATAAGATCTTGTGGGACATACATACATTAAATATTAGCAAGAGGCCAAGACATTACATTACCATCATTTACTCAATTAATTTACCTCATTTGTGAAGTTGCACTAAGTGAGGATCATATTCTACTAAGTTATGCCCCCAAAAAAATCAACTCAATGATAATGAAGCAAGATCAATGATGGTGTAGGAAAGGATGCAATATGCTTGTGATGATGTATTCGCTTATAATGCATTTATAGAATGATTAATGATTCTACTATTATGATATGCCAATAGATTAGGGCATGTGACATCTAAGCATAATTCTAAATATAATGTAATGAATGTCCTAAATTATAACACCATACAATTTGAAAATCAACATAATATGGATAGGGGAACTCACAATGACTAATGAAAAGATCATCAATGTTTAAACATTTAAAATTTAAAATTAAAATTTTGAGTTTAATAATTATAACTACAGAAATGATTTATCACATTCACAAAGAACTCAAACTAAGATCTATCACTTTGGTACATTTTTTTATGTATGCTAGGTCTTTTTATTGACATATTATCATGAAAAATTCTTAGAGAAATCCAAATTGGTTCTAAATTACTCCACATAAATAGTAACATATTTGAAATTGATTCTATTGACCATTATAAGGAACTTACAAATTGAATGAAAATATACACATGTACATGTAGATCTATTTAACCAAATCACACACACACACACATGATTAATTCAAAATTTCAATAATTTTTCTATTTTTTTATGTGTCTTCATAAAACTCATTGAGGTAACTAATGTTATTTTGTTTGATCTTAAGGAAAATGTACCACTCTTGAGTTAAGATGATGCCTAAATAGTGACCAATTTCATGACATGGATATTTCAACTCAATCTTACCTAATGTCATTGTGTTTAAGATATAATAATGCATTTAGTAAGACTCCAAACTTAAGATAAATAGATTCATAGAAAATAGTTTTTCTTTAATTTCATGTACACATAGGACTATGTGCCTTAAGAAATATCACTTGTTTCATCATGGAAATCAATTATTAACACATCTTTCTTCTCCATCACAAATATATCACAAGTAATCATGTGTTCATGTACATGGATATATCAACATATAATACAAGTATTGTTATGCATAATATTTTATAAATATAATAATAGTTCAATAGGATGCATGTGCTCCTTCTTACATAAGGAAAGTAACCATCATTATTAAGTGTTAATCAATAGTGTTTCCATATCTATGTTTAGATAACCCAAACATATCAATAGTGTATTACCTACAATCATAGAAGCACATCAATTCATCTAATCACCATAAGCTACATGGTAAACTAAATTAAATATATAATAGTTTATATGCATCATGAAAATTGAGATTGTAAAATAAACCACCTATACCACTTGCAATTTTATCATGTGTTACATTATGTCAAAGCTACTAAAAGTGGGAGAGAATATCATGAGGCCATTTTTTTTTCTAACCATAGAACTTACACAACTCTCCCATGTGCCACCAATACTAGGCAAGACCTTACCCTTCACATATGGGTTATCCAAGAGAGTCATGTGAGAAATATGAAGGCAAATAATGTAATTGTACATGACACAATTAACCATGTGGAAAGATTCCATAACACAACTAACATTAATCCATGACCATGTGTCTAAGATACTATAGATAGGAACACTTCCAACTCATTTTCATGACACTCTAACCCTATAACCCATGAAACAACAATCTATAATCCTAGAGATGACATAGTAACCACAAAGAGCATTGATAGTTGTCTTATTGATGAAAATCACCCAACTACATAAATCCTAATTAGGGATACCTAGTATTAATTGAACATAGTTAAGGATAAGGGGGAAGGATGCATAGGGTGTGTCTAGTCTATGATCTTTCCAATATAATTATCTCATTTATCTACAAAGAACTCATGCACTTGAGTTGAAGTATACAACTTATCCTAATTATATATGATCAATGTTAGTTTCATCGATCAAATCTTTATTTTATTCTATAGTGCTTGGCATTGATCGGTAGAATGACTTAGTATCCTATGATGCATGCAATATGTAAGTGAATAAAGTGTTGTATGAGCATGTTTATGATATTTTTTGTATTTGAGAGGGCATAGGATGATCATCTAAGATTTCAATAGGAATTGGAATGCTTGTTTAAGAGGATCTCTAAATGATGTGAAGGTCATTTATTTATGTTGGTGTTGTGATATAAGAGTTTGGTTGCATGGTTCAAGTCCACAATTTTTATTGTTGATTTTATTGGCTCACACATTGGAAGGTTACCACCATGATTAAGCTTTAGGCCAAGTGAAGGAAGAAGGGTTCCTATAGTTGAGGAGATTAAGTACTATTAACTTTTTTTTACTACAATAACTACCATTGATATCTATTCAATAGTGCCCTTCAAATACTATGACATGCCTTAATATAAGTAAATCATATAAAAATAAAATATACATATCATCATAATCCTATATAAATTTTGACGGTATGTCCAAAATCTCTTCTTTCATGTATGATAGTTATCTATTCAATAGTACCCTTCAAATACTATGACATGCCTTAATGTAATAAATCATATAAAAATCAAATATATATCATCATAATCCTATATAAATTTTGACAGTATAGTCCAAAATCTCTTCTTTCAGATGAAACAATCTTTTTAAAATTTTGATTGCATTCTACAACAAAAATGCTAAAATACAACTAATGAGGGTTTACCCTAAATTGGGGTTTTTAGGGTTTGCAGATAGATTGTGCTTACCTCAAAGATCTTGGTCGTACCTTCACTAAAATGGGCTTGAACATGCACCTTCTCTCCAATGTCGGCCATGGGCTCTGCTAGCTAACAAGTGCCTATCTTTTATCTTTGTCCTGGGAATGTTTGAACACTTTTCTAAAATTAACTGACAAATGGAGTTGTTGGTTCATATAGCTATTAAAAAAACATTAAAATAATACCTTCAAGCCAAGATTTCCTTCACTCGAAGGTATTATTTTAATTTTTTTAATTACTGAGAACCTTTGATCAAAGATGATCTTTGTTCGAAGATATTTCTTCAATCGAAGGTTTTTGTGCAGTGACCTTCATTTGAAGAAATATCTTTGAATGAAGGTTTTTGAAGATATTTGTGCCACTCCCTCCCAATTTTTTGATGTCCCAAGTTTGGGACTGAGTATTGTGATATTACCCTCTTCTTGTTTTGGTGTGTTTTGGGTTTCAGTTAGCATCTCTCTATGTTATAAACACTCTCATATGGTTAAAATTGCAATTTTAGAGTTTCCATCGAATCGTCATGTTGAGGCTCTGCAAAGTAGTTTTACATAAACATTTATTTCTAGAGTTCCATTTTAGTATATCTTTGGGAGACAAATTTAATATCTGATACAAGGACGAAGATGAGAGAAATGAATTTTAATACATTTTATAGATAGCATCTATTTTAGAATAAGATTCTATGTTATCTCAGTTGTCTTCAAAGTGCCTAAAATAGTAGAAAATCAAAGGAGATTCTTTTAAATTTCAACCCTTCAATACATCTTGAATAAAGGAGGAATGCAAGTGGGGTAAACTATTTTCAATGCCCAAATTGGGGATAAAAGACATATTTAATAGCAGCTAATGAAGCACCATTTCCAGTGTTTACATCATTCATAAGACATAAATATTAAAGGCTATATAAAAGTGCCTTAAGAGACTTTTCAAAGAAGTTTGAATAATTTAAAAATATTAACATAAGGGAAACCTCAATGCCTCTTTAGAGGCTTCTCTATAATGGCATTTGAAGTGCCATTTTGAAACAAAATATTTACTTCTATTTGGCTGGTCTTGGTGTGAATAAAAATTGGGGAAGATGGAAAGCCAAGCATAGCTGATCCGCGAAGTGTTTAAAAGAGAATGTGATTGCCGATTTGAAATAGATTTCTCAGGTAGAGTTTGAGGAGGGATCTCAGCCCATGTGAGGGGCTTGGAGAGAGTTGTGAGAGGATAGAGGAAAGAACGGAGTTTCTAAAATTTGAGAGGCCATTGAGAGGCCAAACATTGTAATTAATTTGTTGCATATGTATAGTTTGATTGTGAAGTGAAATTGAATAAAATTGAGTAGTTTTGTTGCAATCTTTGTGTCAGTGATATTTGAGTTTGTGGGCAGCTAATTGTTTGTTGTGTGAGTATGTGTTTTGGAAGCAAGATGAGTCCTCTTGCATTAGCGGAGGACCCAATAGTTGTGCACCCTAATTTTGAGCCTCTCAAAATCATATGTGACAATTTCAAATTGCTTTAAAATTTTTACAACTTACTTGGCAAGATCCTTACTTAGTTACAGGTCCACATCATCAAATATGATGCCACATCAACATGCTTTTTGTTGACACGAAAAGAACAGTTAGATCGATATATGCATTAAGTCTTGTTTGTTTGTGCGTCAATGTGGCATCACATGATTTGTTGCTTTTAGATCTGAAGAATACATTTAATTCAATTATAAGTACTTATGGTCAATGGTAACAACTTTGAAGACACAACTACTAGTACTATTGTAAGCCATAAAAGTGCATAGTTTACACTTGTGGTTTATGTTATTTTATATAGATAATGTAAATATTATGTCATAATCTTCTATTTGGCTTATTTGGTATTTTAATCCATGGTTGTTTTTCAACACATTAGTTAATTATTTATAGAGTTTCCTTTGCTTTGGACTAACTATTTTTTGGGGGTTTTAAATTTGAGATTGTTGCATGGCACAATTTGATACTTAGACAAAACCATACAACATGACCTAGTTTACCTAGTTTAAACTCTACAATTCTTGTTCCTAAGCTAACTTTTCAAGAAAGTGATAATTACCCCACGAGGCTAGACACCAAATACCTTAAGTGGAGAAACGAACTTTTCAAGAAAGTGATAATCACCCCATGAGCCTAGACACCAAATATAGGTTTGAGTGGAGAAACTAAGGACTTGTATTTGTAGGCATCTCCTAGTTCATTGCTAGAATCAATTGTTAACATGACATTGAAGTATCATTTGATTCCAAGAGTATACAAAGATAAAATATGCATTAAATAATTGCATTACTACATACATTATGTATTATCATCATCATCATCATTTGTATGGCGTGTCTTTGAATGTGTCCATTTTGGTAGGGGTTTGACTTATTTTAGAGACAAGATAGAAACATAGTAGGATCTACAATATAGGATAAAAATAAGATATTTTAACTTCCTTCAGGATAATCAAACCCCTTATGAGTTGGTGTACAAAATTTGTAAACACATCAAGAAATAATGTAATGATTAACCTGATGAAGATGTAATGTTCTCTAAGTGCTATATGATCAAATGATTAGAAAAAGAGTGATAGGTTTGTAAGAAATAACATTGGTTAAGTTTGATTTTTCTAAAAATAGAAATGCTAGTTAACATATAGAAAATCATATAAATCTAACATATATTCTAATACATATAGTTATTAGGAAACAAAACAATAGAACCTGATCCAAGTGAATAAATACAAACAATCCATAACTTTCTTTTTAATTGAAACAAAACAATAAAATTACAAAGAGTAGCACAGGACTAAAGGAAAGAATAGAGGAAACAACAGCCAGTAACAAAGATAACCAATCCTGAACTGAAGACCAAAACCAAGTAATGCTGTATTCAGCATAACCAATTTCAGTGAGGGCATGAAAATTTCAGCTTAGGAGACATTAGAATATTTACCTTCACCAGACTAGAAATCAAAACTTGCCTCTAACATAAAAAAATGCTTAGAAATAGAGCAGCGAACAAATGCAGAAAAAACCCAGACAACTGTAAGTCTGCTATGACAGCAGGAATAGCATACAGCATACAGCAGGAACCAGCCAAAGGAAAGCTGCATATATACATAGGAAAACCCTGTACATAGTCGGCAATGCAGACTAAGAGAACAAATAAGAACTCCACGTTCATCTAAGTACTTGAAAATTGCAAATGTTGGCAGCTTTAAACTTTATCAAGGGCAGAGATGTGGCCTTAAGCAGAAACGCTAGGCTAAGAAAGCCTCGAGAAGAATAGTGCTGCCAAAAATGAATCTGGCTTGCCATAAATCTTCCACACAAATCTTTGACTCATATCATCATAGATTTTGCCATCTTTCTCAGTATTAATCTTCTCATGGACAGAGAGTGTTACTTGAGCGAGCCAAGACTGATACCACACAACTTATAGAATGTAAACATTTTCTCCATCTCTTAGATGGAATCTACACCTTCATGCTTGGCTTGGGTTGAAAGCCAAATATTTTGTTATACCTATTAAATCTGAGAGGCTGAGGAAGCTTGATCCGTCTCCAGCAACTTTCGCTTAAGCTGTAGACAAAAACCTTGGTATTACTATGCCCACCTGTGAGGTACAAAAACTTCCCAGCACCAACAGAGTGCCACTCTGAAAGAAAGCCCGCCTTTATAAATTTACGGCACATATCAGCAGGCATTCTTGTCATCTCCTTCCATTTCCAATTCCAAATTGAGCCCTCCTCCTCCGGAAACAATTCCCACACAATCACATGACTGTTCTCTATGTATGGGTTTGGGTCGAACTGTAGATATTTTACCACAAACAGTATTGACGATCCACATAGAACCAGTTCATGCATCCATGTGTTTATCATATTCCCTACAATTAATAGATTCGTCTCTGGAAATGACACTAATTGAGCCCGCTTAGCTTCCATGTCGTAAACCGCAAATCCAAAATTGTCTGAGATACAGACAACAAGATCCTTGAAACAACAAATGTTTAAAACATTAAAATCATCGGGCAGACCCAACTCAGCTTCAATCTGCCATGACATTTCAAAACCATGGTAAATTTCTATGCAATTTTCGTCTCTACATCGCCCCACAATTTTATAGGACCCTCCGTTGTCCATGATTGCCTCTACATATATATTATCTGATATGATTGTGGGAATTTCTCTGTATGTGCTTGTAAGTGGATTAAAGATCATATACATTTTCCGAGGATATGTGATTTGCATTAGCAGCAGCCCTGCACCTGATATTCTACAAATTTTCGAATGGCCTTGTGAGAGATTTTCAGTTGTTGGGCTTGGCAAGAAACAAAAGGAAATAGTCTTCCATGATTGCGTTAGAAAACAGTAGGCCATGGCATGCGTTTCACTGCAGAGGAGAATCCATGGATCTCTCTCTGGAATTAGAGACAGAAATCTGGTAGAAGATAAGAGCGTATTCCATTCTTTACACACAATGCGAAATCGAGAACTGAACTCCACTAATTGGGTCGAAAACACACTCTCAAGTATATGATCTGGGCATTCACCCCAAACTGAATCTTCATTACTCCTCTCATTGCCTGTAAAACATTTTCCCTCCACCTTTACTGTATTCAACACTAATTCAGATCTTTGTATACCTGCATCTTTATTCTCAATAACGCCCATACATTCGCTGTCCTTTATAATTCCTGTAGACAGTATATTAGATCCTTCTGATGGAGAGCCTACAACGGAGATACGGTTGGATGCACACGCACACATGAATCTCCTCGTCGGCAATATGTATGTTAGGGAATATATATAGTTAGAGATATCATTTTCTTTTAGTCAATATATATCTATGTAATAGTGAATATATTATGTAAAAGAGTGGGGGTATCATTTTCAAGGTGCCTATACTCTCCAAAACAAATATTATACTGTTCCAACCAACTAATTAATATAACTATTTAAAGTAAAAATATATTTATATAAAAAAATCAAAGATATCATTTTCAAGGTGTGCATACCCTCCAAAACAAACACCATATTGTTCCAACCAAGTAATTCTTATGACGTTTTAAATTGAAAAATATCTAATGAAAATATATCATTTTCAAGGTGCCTATACCCTAAAAAACACCATAATGCACCAATCAACAAATTCGTATGAGCATTTAAATACATTTATGTAGAAGAGTCAAAAATATCATTTTCGAGTACTGGTCCAATCAACTAATTCCTATGAATATATTTATGTAGAAGAATCAAAACAATCATTTTCAAGGACTGCTCCAATCAACTAATTCCTATGGGCATTTAAATATATTTATGTAAAAGTGTCAAAAGTATCATTTTTCAATGTGTCTATACCCTTTAAAACAAAGGCCATGCAGCGCCAACCAACTAATTGGTATGATTGTTTAAATCTATCTATTCAAAAGAGTCAAAATCATCACTTTTAAGGTGCCTCTACCCTAAAAACAAACACCATAATGCTCCAACTAGCTAATTCCTATGACTGTTTAAACTAAAAATAATTAAAAAAACAAAGTTTGTCACCCTAATTAAACATAGCTATCAATTATTTTGTCTTTTACCTACAAAATTGTTTAATTCTTTTGAAAGAAAATATTGTAGACCATTTTTTATTACCACTCACCTTCTAAATGTCTACTCTTTGGGACAACCCATCCTCTTAGGGACTATCCGCTTTAATCGGCTTTAGATGGAGGTATTTAAGATATCTATGCTAGTTATAATTTTTTAAAGGAATTAATTCCCATAGTAAAAGTGTAAAACAAAGGTCATTAAACTAAATATTAATTTTCTTTGTGGCTTTTAAAGATTGAAGAACCTAACCCTAGTTCTGGTTAAACAAAAGTAAATAATTTACCCTACCATTAATTTTCTTTGTGGTTTTCAAAGATTTGTTTATGCAAGAAAAATATTAAATAAATTATAATTTATAGGTTCTCTAATTTAAGCTACACTTTAACTATAATTTTATTTTATTTAATGAACATACTATAAATAGAATAAGAGTAAATAATACCCAATGTCTAATATAACTTTCTATAAATAAATAATAGCAACAACATTACATCATTTCATAAATTTATTTTGCAAGAATTTTTTTTTTTTTAAAAATGGCTACATAGTGTCCTTATCAATTAAACTTCTCCTTCTTATGAATTAAACTTCTCCCAATTCAATTTGCTCTCTTTTTATTTGATTTGATTTTTCTTAAATTTATGTTTGAGTACTATTTATATTTATACATATTATTTTATTAGTTTTATTTTTATGTTCATTGATTTAATAAAACTATGTTGGCTATATATTTATAATTATTTAAAAAAATATATGTCTAGCTATTTAAAAAAACAATGTGGGCTATATTTTATTTTTATGTACACGGTCACAGTCATCCCCTTAATGCCACTGGAAAACTCCTCTCGATGTAAGTATTTTTATCTGTAGGCTCTTTAAAAGTTTTTGTTAACACACTCAAGCCATTACACTCCACCCATTGCTAATGCCTAATATAACTTTCTATAAATAAATAATAGCAACACCATTACATCATTTCATAAATTTATTTTGCAAGAAAAAAAAATTAAAAAATATGGCCACATAGTGCTCTTACCAATTAAACTTCTCCTCCTTATGAATTAAACTTCTTCTCCCAATTCAATTTGCTCTCTTTTTATTTGATTTGATTTTTCTTAAATTTATGTTTTAGTACTATTTATATTTATACATATTATTTTATTAGCTTTATTTTTATGTTCATTGATTTAATAAAACTATGTTGGCTATATATTTATAATTATTTAAAAAACTATATGTCTAGCTATTTTAAAAAACAATGTGGGCTCTATTTTATTTTTATGTACACGGTCACACAGTCATCCCCTTAATTATTTTTATATGTAGGCTCTTTAATAGTTTTTGTTAACACACTCACACCATTACACTCCACCCCTTGCTGCCACTATACAAAAATAATAAAAATACAAAATAAATAAAATGTATGATACATAAAAATTTAATACATAGGCATGGTTATTTCATTTAACTTTAGTGAATAAACAAATTTTAATGAAATGAATAGCTCTACACAATACTCAATAAAATAATAGATAATACTAAAGAAAACAATTACTCAAATAATGAATGGTGGTTTTTTGAAAAGAAAAATAGCTCTTCAAACAATGTAATAAAATAAAATAATGCTTAAATTAAAATTAAAATTTATACATTTCTTATATAGATGTATTTAAGATATTTATACTAATATTAATTATTATTAATATTATGTTAATTATATATATATATAGGGTAAGTGCTACCATCTACGGGGGTAGCTCCCTTCATTAAAATAGTAAAAACTAAACTGATTACATATTAGGCAGAAGTGCCATGCTTAGTGATATAAGTGTCCATACCCTCAAATATAACAACTAGTCAAGAGATTACAGTTTGTTCAAGCAACCCTGGGTTGGCCTCAACAAAGCAGAGGAAATTAGTGATATCATTTTTCTACTCCACCCCTTTCTTATAGATGGCCCAAGCCTAGATCTTATCTCCTGTCTGCTCAAATGCTGAAGTGGTTCCTTACACTGCGCATGATAGATATTCTACCTGGAGCTCACCGGCTAGTCTCAACTCGGAGCTTAAAATCCAATTCTGCATTAAGCTGTACCTAATGTGACTTCTCTTGTTCAATAATCTCACCCAACCTAGGATCTAGATTGGATGGGCCATAACTATTAATGAGCTCTTTTTGACTGGCACCGAGATTAGCTAAGCTATTCACTAATCAGTTAGCTTCTCTATAAACATGAGTAATTGAAAAGTAATCTAACTTTTCCAAAGCTGCCAAGATCTTTTCTAGCCAACCCTTTAATTTCCAATTGATCGCATTCCTCGATTTAATAGCATTAATACAAACCTAAGAATTTCCTTCTATCTCCACCTTTTTAACTTTTAATTTTTCACATAGCTCAAGCCCTCTATATAATGATTCGAATTCCGCTTCATTGTTGGTTGCTAGTCCAAAGTGACAAGAGATGGCACCTACACAATCTCCCTCTTCATTTTTGACAATTGCCCCGCCACCTGCTATGCCAGGATTTCCTTTGGCACAACCATCAAAATTTAGCTTGCATCGACCTTCCCTTGGTTTGGACTATTTACAAGTGGATCTGCACTCTTTATTCTTGACAAAAGAGGATACTGGATTCTTTAATTCAGACCATTTTTTCTTTAATCTCTCATCCCATTGGGTGAAGGACTTATTTTTAGTGACATGTATTTTGGCATTGAGCAGTTCACAGATACCATGCTGAATCTTCTAAATAACTTTGTCTATGCTTAATTTCTAATCTCAAAAGATTCTCTGATTCTGTTCTTTCCAAATTTGCCAATATACCATTGACGGAGTGACAAGCCATACATCTCCCCAAGTGGCTTTGGAGCCCAGGTTGGGCCAACTGGTCAAGAACTTTCTCAAATCATTGTGTCTAGTAGTGGGCCATTCTATTGCATCAAGCAACCAGTCCCAACAAATTGTCACTTCTCTACAGTTCAAGAGAAGATGGTCAATCGATTCTTCTTCAACTTCACACATTGGGTATCTTCTTGGGCCTTCAATGCCAAATGGTCCTAAGCTTGTCCCCGGTAAGATTTCTTTTATGGATGGCAGTCCATAAAAAGGTACCTACTTTAGGGAGAATCTTTTTGTTCCAACAGAGCTTCCTTAGCTAGTCTGACTTTCAATCTTGGCTATCTGAATTTGGTAACCCAACTTAATGGTACATTTTCCTACCTTTGATCTGCTCCAAACTATCTCATCCAACTGATGAGAGAGGGAGACCCTTCTTTGAGAGAGAATGTTAGTAATACTCACCTTATCAACATCTGGAATAATGGAAGAGATGATTGCTTTCTATTTGAATATCAATCCTACTTCACCTAGGATACTTTCCACATAACATGTTTGTCCAATGCCCATTTATTCTTCAACCTTGCTGATCCAGTCAGTAAAACCAAGCAATTTGTCTAGAGATTCTTCACTATTCCAAGAATCTCGCTAGAATCGAGCCTGAGTACCATCTCTGATTCTCCATGTTAAGTGATCTATTATAACACTTCGGGCTTCATAGATGAAATTCCAATTTGCTGAGCTGCCCTATGAAGTTACAAAAGTGAGGATCTGACTTGGATCATTGTTATCTAAATATTTCTTTTGTAGGATTTTACACCAAAGCTTTTCCGGATTCATGTACGTTCTCCAAGCCATTTTGGCACCAAGAACAAGGTTCTGAGGGAGCATTTTCCTGATTCCAGCATGACCATACTCTTTAGAAAGACAAACGGTATCCCATCCAATTAGCAGGATCTTTTTGTCCTCTTTGGATCCTTCCTAGATGGATTTTTTTAGTTGACTTTCGAAATCTTCTATGAGCTTACTTGTCATTCTTAAGCATGACATGACATATGTTGGGACAGCTGAAAGGACAAATTTGATCATTAGGATTCTTCCAGCCAGTGAAAGCCATTTGTTCTTCCATGCTTCTGTCTTCTTGTTGTAGTTGTTCACATCCTAAAGATTGGATCTATAAGTGCCTAAAAATAGCAGGACCCCTAGATAATTTGATTAAAGATTTCCTATGGTGAAGCCTAGAATTTTTGTAATTCTTCTTTGCACCACCTTTTTAGTATTGAAGAAAAATATCTCTGATTTCTCCAGATTAAAGGTTTGCCCTGAATTACTTGTATATCTATCCAATGCCACCTTTATAACTTTGGCTTCCTCTGTAGATGCAACTCCAAATAGCGAGGTGTCATCCGCAAACTGGCTATGGGTGATTGTATCCAGACCCTCGACTACTGATATTCCCTTCCATAACCTGTTTTCCTTTAGTTGCTTAAAATATCTTCTCATCGATTCCGCCATAATGACAAATAGAAATGGTAATAATGGATGACCTTGGCGAAGCCCATTTGTGGCTTCAAAGAATCCTCACAAAGACCCGTTTACTATCACTGAATACCTGGGTGTAGAAATACAAGTCATTATGATTTCTACCCATTCGTTAGCAAAGCTGAATCTTCTCAAAACTTTTGATAGAAACTTCCAGCTGACCCGATCATATTATTTAGAAACATCCAACTTTATCACCATAACTCTTTCTCTTTTGGCGATCAAGGAATGGATCACTTCTAAAGTGACAATAATGCATTCGATGATTTCCCTACCTGGCACAAAGCCATTCTATTCCTCAGATATATTTTTCTCCAGTACTGATTTAAGCCTATTAGCAAGCACTTTCAAAATGATCTTATAAATTACATTGCATAAAGCTGTGGGTTTAAAATTTGAAAAGGAAGTGCATATTAGTTCTTTGCCATCAGTGAGATCATTGTATTGTTTATGTCTCTGACAAAGAACTTCTTTTTCCTAAAATCTTCAGCCACTTACCAAATATCTCAACCCATGAACTCCCAGCATTGCTGATAGAATTTTGTTGTGAAGCCATCTGGTCCAGGGGCTTTGTCTAGTCCAAGTTGATGAGTGGTTGTTTTGATCTCTTCCATGGTGAATGGTTCCAAGAGCTTCTTATTATCCATCTCATCCAGCACCAAAGATATATCCAAGAACCCTGGGTCGATGGTCTCCTTGATTTGACCACCACCTAGAAGATTTTCAAAATATTTAACCTCCTCATTCTCAATAGAATCTCTATCATTAGCAATTGAACCATCGCTTTTCCTTATAGTAGATATCCTGTGAACCACTCTCTAGACTGAAGCATGGAAGAAGTTAGAATTGTTATCGCCCTCTTTCAACCAAACATCTCTGGCTTTATCTCTCGAATAAATTTCTTCCCTAGCAAGAACCTCTGACAATTTAGATTTGAGACATTTTTCCTTCTCAAAATCTTTAGTGAACATTACTCTTTCTATCACCTTTTTGTTAAGAGTTTCTAGTTCCTTTTCTAATTTTGCTTTCTCTTCGAAGATGTTCTTGAAGCAAGTTTTGTTCTAGTACCTCAACTTGCATTTTAGAAGGTTTAGCCTTCTCATGAACTGAAAGTTCATTGTTCCTTTTTCGACCGTACTCTCCTTCCACCAATCTTCGATGAAGCCTAAGAGCTAAGAGTCCCTCCACCACATGCTCTCAAACTTGAAGTAGGTTTTTAATGGTCTTTCACTAAGACTGACCACCAATTGAACTAGAAAGTGGTCTGAGGCTGTCAGGGCAAGAATAGAGGTACTGCACATGTACATGTCTGACATCTAGTTTGGACCAATGAAGAAATGATCCAACCTCTCAACGATATTGGTGAAGCCTTCTCTTTGGTTAGTCCAAGTAAAGCTCCCATTTTTGGGAATACAATCCATCACCCCAATCTTGTTGATAAATTCCTTGAAGTATAATATGTTCTTGTTTACTGTCTTCAATCCACCACTTTTCTCTTTGATGTCCAAGATTGCATTGAAATCTCCACCCATAATTAGATTGCTAAAATCTATTTGTTCATTGAGACTAGTTATATCTTTCCAAACAACTGCTTTTTCCTCAGACTTTGTAGGCCCATAGACTTTGAGGAGAGGAAATTTTATACCTGACAGTAGGCAAGTGACTTCGCACAACATCTAATTTTGTTTTGACTCAACACTTCTAATAGCTGTCTTATTAGATTTCCACAAAATGTCCAAACCCCCAGAGGCACCGATGGAATCCTAAAAACTTCTAGACCATGACCTACAGTACTTAACAAATTTTAAATCTTCCTCCTTACTTAATTTGGATTTCTGTACAATGACAATTTTTCTATCCATTTTTTCCAAGTGATGCTTGATAGTGTCATTTGTTAGGGGCCTTTAGGCCCCTGACATTCCATGTGATGATCTTCATTGGCCTCCTAGGGAGGGTTTGGCTCCCTTGGATTTAATAAAGAATTCCTTGATGTTCTTCAACCCCAATTCATTGGCATCTCTCTCCGTTCTTTGTTTATTTGTTTTCCTTGCCCTTTCTTTCTATGGTTTCATGAGAAAGTTAAGGGTCGATTGGCTTATGTTTTTTATGCCAATTTCTCCTGACTCATCTTCTTCTGAGGATTCACCTTTTGACGCATTGTCTTTTGAAAATACATCTTGGGCTGGTTTGTCATGAGGGTGAGCATCTATCTTTTGTGGAGTTGTCAATGTTGGGGCTTGCTTAGGAGTAATTTGTCTTATGTTCAATTATCGAGCCAGCGAAGTCAAGGAAGGAAAGATTCTTGTGCTTTCTTCATTTCCTTTAGGCTGAGCCTCATTTGCAACATGTAGGGTTTTTGCTCCCACATCAAAGGCTTGAGAAGAGCCTTCCCCTCTTACTTCTAGGGTTTTCTTTGTGGATTGCCCTTTTGTAGTTTGCTTCTTCTTAACCCATTTCTTAACCACCCTTGGCTTGTGATGACACAATGCTTCCACATGATTCCTTCTTCCACATCTCAAAAAATACTACTTATCCTCCTCAACCTCTATATTTTGTTGCCAATACTTCCCATTTGCAAATAAAAAAATCTACTTTGGCATCTCTCTGATTTCTGCAATCTTTAATCTAGCATATAAATAGGAGTCATCGTTGATTATCTCCTCATCTAATTCCAATAGTGTACCTAGGGATCTCCTGATTTTCACCATGCCTTCGTCGCACCAGTATACGATAGGCAAATTATAAAGCCTAATCTAGATTGGGTGGTTGTAGGGGTTCATCGCCATTGGATTGAAGTTTGGCTACCATTTCTCTACATAGAGTGGGGATCCTTCCATCGACCAAGTATCTCCTTGCAAAACATTTTCTCTTTCCTCTAGGGATTCGAAGAGCACAATAAAAAAGCCTTGAGGTAGAAATTTGATTATCTTCTGAGCAGGCCAAGATTTTAAGATCCATGCCCTAACTTGTTCTCTTGGAAATCTTCCACCAATGAATCTGCAAATGATCACAAGATCTCCCATCATCTCTAGATTTGTCTTGATTTCCTCTGAGAGATTACTTGCTGCCCAAACTACAAAGCCATCTTCTATGCTTGAGTTGATATTTCCTTTCTGTCCTAGTTCTACTTCCTCATTAGGTTTTTCCCCCAAAAGTTTGCTCTGCTTTTCTTCGCATTTGTTTTTCTCCATTTAAATATCCAATGCATTTATGGTCAAAGTTTTTTTTAAATTAAAAAATCAACAAGATTAAGTCTTTGATTCAACCCCAATTAATGTCTATACATTCTTCATGGGCTCTATCCTATTATGTTCATTATATTTAATATACATAATATAATATTATTATATTATCCTAATGGCTCAGCACTAAAATTCCTCCAAGCGGTATCTCGCATTTGGAGAGTGATAAAGCAAGGAAAGAAGAGTAGAGCATGCAAAGAAGAATGGTGAAAGAAATGAAAGGAAGGATGGGATGGCTCTGTCATAGAAGAATTGGAGAAGTGACAAAGGCAATTGGGATTACAATAGAAGGGAGACAAATAAATTTGAAGATGGAAAGGGATTTCACTAGGAAGGTAGTTAGAGGATCTGGAAACCCAAAAATTGTCACCATAGGGGTAAATGTGATACCAGTAAGTCCTAAATCTCCAAATAAGTGCATTTCCTTTGCATTAAGTAGCATTGAATTGATTAACTTGATGGCTTCCTTGAGTTCTCAAGTCTTTTTTTATAAAATGGGTGGAGAATTGGCCTGCTAGTACAAAAATTAGTTCACCCAATGGTGCCTAAAGCATTAGGATAAAGATCTCAAGATCAAATCCTTGCCTAGAGGTTTCTTCATTGTAGAATGCTCTTCGATGGAGAAGAAGGAAATTATAAATCAGGGACCCCATGTTAGAATCTGAAAAGATTATTAAACTAGAAAACTAGTGCAAATGAATAGATATCTAAACTATGAATGCAAATGATAGGAAATCAAAATAGCAACATAGAGTTAACCTGCATAAGAGTAATGCAAATGCTAGAAGCAAAATAGGATTAAGAGGATGCAAAAGCAAAAGATACAAAATACAAGCCAAGTAGCATGATTATATAGACCAGGGAGAGGGAGGATGTGGCAACACTGACCAATGAGGAGCAACCATCTATCAGACTAAAGATAGCAAAGTATCTTCCCAAGATAGCTAATGGATGCTCACATGTAGGAAGGCGACACCTCACAACCACTCACCTAATAATACATGCTTTATTAACCTAAGCAAGATTAATAGAAGTGTAGGAAAAATCTAGGAATAAAGGGAAAAATAAATAACGCACTAGGAAATAAAAACCTACACTAACACCCCCCATAAGTGAAGCTTAGGTGGATGTAGAAATGGGTCCCGACAAATCAAGCCTGATGAGGTACCCATGTACATAAAATTCCCCCCAAAAAGAAGAATCCCCCCAAAAGAGAGAAAATCCCCCCAAATAGAGAGAAGAGAACCCCCAAAGTAAAGAGTGTGAAAGAGACTATGAAATGCCCCCACAATGAAGTGGCTCTGGTGTCGAAGGAGGATGCCCATATATGAATACTGAAGATGATCCATTTGTGACAAATGACATTTCTCCCCTTAGGAAGAAACAACTCCAATGGTGAATGCCGAAGTAACTCCCACTCTAAAAAGTAAGGTGAGAAAGGAAGCCTCATGATGTATCCTGTCTCAGAACTTTGCTCAAGTGTCATCATGTTGATGTTGAAATAAGTCACAATCAAATCAAGAGGTACAGGATCCAAAGACAAGGAAGATGGGATAATAGTGATGAAATGATTGTCATCAAAGAGGAGTTGAATGTCCTCAAGAGTGTCATCCAGATCCAAAATGTGAGACTCTACAAACAAACAAGAGATGTCTGGTAGAAATTGGTCCCAATGAAGTGAATCTAGAAGATGTATTTGATCTTGCTACAGAGAATCACTAGAAGCCCTCAAAGAGGCATCTCTAGAATCTAATGAAGCAATAGGTGTTGTATCTGAAGATGGGGTATCAATGTATGTCACACAAGATGGGGTAAAAGAAGTCTCAGTATCATCCACAAGAGCCTGGTCATCCAAGGAAACATCACTATTAGATGAAGATCCAAACTCTCCATACAATTGTTGGATGATGGTCCAAGCATTAAAAGGGCACTCAGTGTGCTCTATGTGATGTAAAATATTCTTAGAAATAGTAATACATATTAGTCCATAGACCATGTCATTATTGTTAAACCATGCATTCTTTTGTTCATAGTCACTTGGCTTAGGAAAAAGTTGAAGGAGATGGGGCAATAGATCCTACTCAAGGCAATGATTCTTTATCCCTTGTTTCCAAGACAAATACTTCTCTGAGGTTAACTTAACAAAAGAAGGATGGAAATAATTGAAATCCATGATGAACCCCCAAAATGGTTACAAGAACCCCATAAAAAATGTAACTCAAAGAGAGTGTATAAGACAACCCCCCTTTTCACTCAATCAAAGTACTCGCCAAGAAAATTTGATTTGGCACTTTTTATTTAGTGCGATTACAACTGCCACTAAGTGGTCTTGATTTCAATGCATTACAAAACCCTCACAAATTAAGTGTATGTTGAAAGTACAATATTGAGACTTAGACAAGAAAAGATAATAGAACTATTGCAATCTAGAAAAATCATGCACTTTCAAAAAAAGAATTGCCTCGATACGAGGTCGTATGTGAAAGTTATGATCCTCTGAAGTTCCAAAATTGAGAACTGTATAATGTCACGGGTGAGAATCTGTAATTTCTAGAAATTTTCTGCATCAAAATCAAAAAAATGTCTACACTAGTGCATAGAACATGAAAAATAAACCAAAATAAAAAAAAAATCTCAGGAAATGAAGTCAGTATGAGCAAGAACGGAGTATTTTAAAATTTCCTTCAAATCTGCAATTGCCAATAGAGAGGGGTAATGCTGTAGCTTTTTAAGTTTGATTCTACAAAATATATAGACTGTATACAAAAAATGAAAGATACCCAGATGGTTTTTCTGTGTTGCGAATAAAACCCAGAAGGCATTTTTCTTCTTGATGTACATAAGATGTAGTTCTAATGTAAATAGAATGCTTTTAGCAACAAAAAATGACCCCGACAACCAAAAAATGGTATGCAAAGGCTGAATTAGTTACCTAAGACAAGAAAAGGCATTCTAGAACCTACAATATTGATTGAAAACACCAAATATGCAAGTTGGTTGTCAGATTTGAGCTTGAAACCCCGGTTCTGCAACTGTCTTATGATCTCTGATTTCGATAAAGCAAAAGCCAAATATGACTTTCCTAAGCCTCCTGGACATGTTGGAATAACTAGAAATGCTGCAATCACCTAGATTTCATAAAACACATGTGCAAACCCTAGAGATTAAAATATATCTGTCAAACTTTTCTGATTCTCTAGATCATCTGAAGATGCAAGAGAAGTACATACCAAGTTTTTTTAGAAAACTACAATAAGCTTAATTAGCCCCCTCGAATCTCTGAAATAAAGAAACTAAAATCTACTCTTGCACATAGCAAGGCTCTGATACCATGTTAGAATCTAAAAAAATTATTAACTTAGAAAACTAGTGCAAACAAATAGATATCTAAACTATGAATGCAAATGATATGAAATCAAAATAGCAACACATAGTTAGTCTCCAAGAGAATAATGCAAATGCTAGAAGCAAAATAGCAATAAGAGGATGCAAAAGTAAAAGATACAAAATACAAGCCAGGTAGCATGCTTATATAGACCAGGGAGAGGGAGGAGGTGGCAACACCGACCAATGAGGAACAACCATCTATTGGACTAAAGATAGAAAATATCTTCCCAAGATAGCTAATGGATGCTCACATGTAGGAAGGTGACACCTCAAAACCACTCACCTAATAAGACATGCTTTATTAACCTAAGCGAGATTATAGAAGTGTAGGAAAAACCTAGGAATAAAGAGAAAAATAAATAACCCACTAGGAAATAAAAACCTACACTAACACCCAACCTTATGGAGGGTGTTGGAATTTACATAAAGGATTGGGAACCAAACTTCAATCCAATCAAGCATAACATTTTGATCACCCCAATGTGGATTAGGTTTTACAATTTACCAATGGAGTATTGGGATCATGGGATTTTAAAGCAAATTGGGGAAAAATTGGGATCCTTTATCAAATTCAATGATAAAATCATGGGGGGGGGGGATTTGGGATGTATGCCAAGGGGTAGATGAAACTAAGATCCAGGAAGGGGCTAACCCTTTTAGAGGAGCAATGAGGCTATATCCTGGAATGTTAGGGGCATGAATGCCCCTAACAAGAGACACATGCTCAAGCATCAATTTGATTTGAGCAAACCTAATGTGATTTGGGATGTATGGAAGAATTTGTCTAAATTTAAATTAAAACAAAGGCGGGCACATAGAGGCAAAAGGTTGTGTATACACCTAAAAATGGCTTGAGTCCAATTAAATAAATATTTTAATATTTATTTTATTCTCATTCTCCTATTAATAGATAAATATCTTAATTTATTTTTCTAGTTCACGTTCATCATATATTCTTCCAAAAATAAAATAAAAATCAAGTTATTTAATTAAATCATCCAAATTCCTCTAAATCATCCTTAATTGAATAATTCCAAATTATTTAATTAATCATCATTCTAAAGTCTTAATTCTATAAATCCACATAATCACTTCCACATCACTTTACACCTCATCATGTTGCACAAATAATTGAATATTTTTAATATTTAATTAGGCAATTATACTCACCCACATGTCTTATTTACCCTCTAACCATTCCTATTCTTAAGAACTTGGTTCCTCCATGTCATCTTAGTCAAAGGAGACTTAGAGACACATGTCTCATTAGTTCCTAGATTCCTTCCAACCTCCCTACAAAGAAGGACTCCTTTGACCCTTATTCTTTGGTCCTTGAGAGCATTGTGACAATTGGCCTCTTGCTCACACCTTTCTCTCCACCTTGTCATCGTAGGAGGAACATCTCCCCCTTTAATGTCCCTCATCCCAACTAATCAAATCTCCACCACACCTCAGATGACTCATTCTCAATCGTTGAGTTTGTGACACTTGGATCTTGCTCTCCTTAAGCCTATAAAAGGAACCTCTCATTCCTCCATTTGATCATCTCAAGCTTTAGCAAACTTATACTGCCAAAATCATTCTATTGTGCCTTTGGCTCATACTTTCATTTGTCATTGCATACATTAGCATCATAACCTCATCTAGCTACACATCAATATCACTATTAATGGCTTCATATCATAATCTCCATCAATCATCTTAGCTTTGCATTGTAGGATTGCTCACATTGCATAATCATCCACAAAGCTATTGTCTCTTTGTCATCTTAAATCAACAAGGAGGCCTACTTCTGAGAGCTCAATCATAACCTACAAAGATCATTCAAGAGATAGGCAACAATGGAAGACACGATGTAAATCATTTAGCAAGGTATAATCTTTGGTTTATTGCATTTATCTTATTTTCATTGGAGTATTGAATATTTAAGTAGATTCTACTATAATTTAGATTTTCAATCACATTTTGGCACCCACCGTGGCGCCACTACCCCATTTTTAACTTCCATTTTGAATTTTTGATGTGCTTGCAGTCGTAACAGGTCATTTCTACACATTTGATTTCTAGTTTTGCACATCTGTGAAGAAAATTTGCAATGTTGCGCATATGACTGTTCTTTATGCACATATAACTTATTCTGTTGCGCATTTACTATTCCTGTGCATTTAAACCACCCTGCTATGCTTATAACATTTCTTGCCACACATTTGTATTCCTACGCATATAGTCCATATTTCTACGCATCCAGTGTATTTTTCAGTGCATATGAGATCTGTCAATTTTTTGGGTGTCTTTTGATAAATTTTTATGCTAACTTTATGTTGCAGGTATTACCAATAATCAATGGAGGCTATTAACAAAATGTTCTTGCAAGTTTAAGAGCTAGTTTAGACATTTTTAGTTACATCTTGCATACAAATCTTCATCTAGTTTCTAATTAGGAGGAGTAATCATAATCATCTTGCATACAAATCTTCACTTAGTTTCTAATTAGGAGTAAACTTACATCTTTGCATACAAATTTCACATAGTCCCAAACTAGGAGGTTGAAATTGAATAAATCTTTCATTGAAATCTTGCATTTACAAATCCACACCTTCCATAAGTAGGGGAAAGTAACTTGATCAAATCTCCAACATAATCATCACATAGTTTTGATTGGGAGGTTAAAATCAACTATCATTTTATGCTATCATGTCATTTTGTGTTTGGTAGATTAAATCACATTTATCTTAACTCTATCTAGAAGGTCAATGAACCAATGTCTACGGTGTTTGTAAAATGGTGATAGGCATATGCTCTCCCCAATATTGGGTGACCAAAATGCCAGAGCCATCATTTCATTTGTTTAACCTTAGAAAAGGCCTGCCCTTGGATTACGTTTCATCCACGTGGGACGACCTTGAACGGTAACAAGCTAAAGCCAAGCTAATTCGAGCCACTATAAATAAAAGTGTTTATGATGAAAGTCATAAACAATAGGTGTTGCTATGTTATACCGATGAATGTTTCCCTTAGTACCCTTGTAGTGCGTTGAAACCTATAGAGCTTAACCTCTACATATTGGGAAGCCTCCTAAACATAGCGAATCGCTGCATGTATAACCACCTGAATGAACTCCCTTACTAAGAACCAATTGTTTTTAGAAGCCAAAATCCTTCTATTTGTTGGCGCACAAGGTCAGACCTCTGAAGCCGCCCAACATTTTCACTAATCATGTGTAGAGATAGAAAATTCAACTCTTTGGAGGAATTGGAATTTGGTATGCTGGAGAAATGAGTGTCGAGCAAGGGGGAGCCAGTGCTACCATGTTCTAACTGTCGACCTTGATTTAAGTGGCTAGAGAAATCCAAGTTGGGATTCAATAAATATTGTCCTTGCCAACGATAGAAATTGTACTTGTTTGTAAAATGTTTATCAAAAATTTGTATAACACCATGAGATCTTCTTGTCTACTGTGTTTTCTTGCAATAAACTAAAATAAAATCATTAGCAAAAACACTTAGGTTGTTTAGAAAAACATGCTTAGAAGAAAACAACATTGATCAAACATTGCTAAAAAATAGAACTACACATTTGAAACCTATTGCAGCATATTTGATAGTTCTTTCTGTGCATTTAAACCTTTTTTCTGTGCATTTGAGCATTCTTTCTGCGCATACATAAACCAACACATTTAAACAATAGAACCATGCATACAGAGCTGCGCAATTAATCCATAGAGTTGCGCATTTGACCTCTATTTCTATGCATTTAAACCTGCGTATTCAAAACAGAGAGCATTTCCTAAAATTTTGAGAGAAAAACAAAACCAATTTTAGGTACCCACATCTGCCTAGATTCAATTTGTGAAATCAGTTAAACTGTAAAAACTCATTCCATGCCTGTTTCCAAACATTTCACTTACCATATCATACTTTAGCCATCCAAAAATCAAGCAAAACCAAGATTTCTATTAAGGTATTATTGAGATCCTCTAAATCAAACAACCTAGTTAGTCTCCTATCAAGATCAATCATCCTCTACCTCGAAACTATACTAGAGCATCTTGATAAAGGTCTAGTCTACATCAATAGCAGTTACGAATTATCCATATTTGACTTCCTTTATATCTACACTTTGATAGCTATACCATCATAGCTCAAGACCATTTTGTTTGACCAAATATATCAGGAGAAAACCTTAGAAAATATTATCATAAAGCTTCCAAATCAAATCAACTATACATTCACTTGCATTCACAAGTATTTCATCCAACTTCACCCATATCCAAAAAAAATCTTATGGTTCAAACTAGATCCCAAACCAACAAAAACAAAGAAATGGATACCTCAAACCATAGTCTTCACTCCTCTTCTTCTAGTGATGAAGAGGAAGAAATCCCACATGAAGAACTTGTTAGTGCTATGCAAGATCCTAAATTCCAAAGAATGATGGATAAGGTCATAACTATGGACCCCCAAAAATACTTCCTTATGCTAGCACAACAATGAGCTAAATTACCCATTGATTTTGATATCTCACAATTGAGAACAAATGACACTAATGCTCCCAAACATGACAAGGCTAAAGATATGTCAAACTTATTGGACACACTAATGCTACAAATTCAAGCCTTGCAACAACAATTTGTGGACCTTAAAATAGGAATATCCATAATTCACTACTCACTAGAGGATATCTCACCATATCCTTTTGAAAATTTTTTGGTCATGATACCTTTTCCCTCGAAATTTGAGGTCCCAAAATTTGATAAATATAGAGGAAAAGGTGACCCACGTGGCCACATAAGGGAATTTAGCATTGCATGCTTAGAAGTCGCCCACAATGAAACATACCTTATGTGATTATTTCTACGCAGCTTAGGAGGACAAGCAATGGAATGGTTCTCTCGCCTACCTCCTGGCATCCAAACTTTTAATGAGCTAGTGGATAAGTTTGTGACCCATTTCTCCTACAAAATTGAACATGAAATTTCAATTTTGGATCTTTGTAACAACAAAGAAAAGGGTGGAGAATCCTTCACCTCTTTCTTACAAAGATGGAGACAACTTGCTAGGAAGTGTCCATACCATATTCTGGAGAAACAAATGATTGAGATGTTTGTCCACAACTTAAACACTGACTTGAGCTATCAAATACAAATATGATGTCCTACTTCCTTTAGTAAGGTCATTGAAATGGGATTACTCATTGAGAAAGCCTTGGTAGAAAAGGAACAAATCAAGGTTCTAGACAAAGAACAAAAACATTGTAAATGATGGAGTTGTTGATGCTAAACATGTACCAAAACAACCAATCTTTAATATATCAAATCCATAAAATAACACACCATCAAACGAACCTCAAAACAATGATCCAAGACCCACAAATTTTCCTCCTCGTCAAAGGTTTACACCAATAGGGAAATCAATTAAATCTGCCCTAAGGAAGTTAATATCAAACAACCTCATAATGCTTCCTACAGTGTCATATTATGAACCTAAATAAATAAACCTTCTTGGTGGAAAGATTTAGACTTTTGCGAATTTCATAGAAGCAAAGGTCATAAAACTAATGATTGCCAATGACTAAAGAATACCATCCAAGACTTCATTGATCAAAAAGTAATATCAATTGATGGGCATACTTCCAATGATGAGCACATGACATTCAAAAATCCTCTCCCTAACTATGAGAAGAGAGGATCCCTTAATCAAAACAATAATGGTACAAATAAAGAAAATTATACGAATGTGTCATATGAGCACTGTTAACCATATTTCAGAAAGTGACTCACACATAAACGTGATCACTATAAACAATAAGCCTGATTGTAATGTAACCACTCGTCATGGAAATATTACTCTCCAAGGGGCTCCATCCAAACCATCCTCCATGTCTAACCAATATAACATCCTTGACCAACTCCATACAACACCTGCACATATATCCATTTTGGAGCTTTTGCGTCTATCTCCATCTCACAAATCCATCCTAGAAAAAGCTCTCTTGGAAACTACCGTGCCAACTAATCTATCCCAAGAGCAATTTTAGGCCATGGTGGGTGATCTAACTACACCCCATTTCTTATCTTTCATAGAAAAAGATGATATGTCTATCACCCAACCATACAATGCATCCCTCCATATCGAGGCCCTCATCCATAAACATAGAATAAAATAGGTCCTAATAGATGGAGGGACATGTTTAAATATTTGCACATTAAAACTAATCCTTGAATTGGGGTTTTCAGAGAATGTCGCTGATCTTAAGAAGAAAATTACAATCAAGGCATACGATGAAGAAGAAAGAACATCAAAAGGTACTGTGGTCTTGTTGATACAGATTGGGCTAGTGGAGAAAGATGTAGTTTGCCAAGTTCTAGACATGGAACTAGCATACAATATTCTTCTTGGTCGACCTTGGATACATGCAATGAAGGTCGTTCCATCTACCTACCATCAGTGTATCAAGTTTCCTCATAATGGCCAAGAAATCACTATCCAACGTGATCTGATCCATTCTAATATTGTAATTCCATTCAATCCAAGCCCAAAGTTATAATCCCCACCAACCGTGCAGCTTCCTCCTCTTCAACCCATGTTGACCCAACCTCACTACCTTCTACATCCAAGACATCCAAACTCAAAGTCAAGCTCAAAGACTTGCATGTAAGAGAGTATACCATAGAGAAAACCTTATGTCTAACACATCTACTCATATCTCCCAAGTCCTATGGAAAACCATCCATGAACAAACACAAGTCGTTGGAGACTCCTAAAGGTTCTTTTGTCAAATAGGGAAACCTATCAAATGAAATTGATGAGAAGGATATTCTATAATGGCTATATAAAGATGAAGATAGTGAATCCAAACCACAAGACCATCAACCCCAATTGCAAACCAAACAATATGGTCAAGGGTTCTCTATCTTACAAAGAATGGGATATGATGGTCATAGTCCCATATGATTAAGAAAAGAAGGTATCATTGAACTTATCCAACCTTCTTCTTTAATAGCCCAAGACACTACAAGGCTAGGGTACAAAGGCAAAGAAAAGATCAAAGGTCAAGAAAAGCACAAAGGAAAAGGAAGGGAAACAACTACTACTAACTTAGTAGAGCAGATTCATTGATTACAAGAGGGGAGTGAGATAGACTCAAATGAATATGAATGGGATAGTCTTTCTAAACTATCTTGTGACGACAAAGGTGTTGATGTGGTTCAATAATAAAGCTCTATCCTTACAACTCATGAGGGACAAAGCTCTAGGTCTAGATCTCTAGAGTTTGATCTGCAAAATACTGAAAGTGAGTTTTGTGAGGAAGGTATAATGTCACACTTGATAAATCAACTTGAGGAGAGTACCATCATAGACTTTGTAAATACTTCCACTAACCTAGCCAACTGCTCCATCGTAATCATCACTAGCCTCAAATCGGACCAACCCGATGACAAATTACCATTAGTGCATCCCAAACTTATAGATTGGGATTTACAAGAACCCCCTGAGCTAGATACTTTCCAAAATGGCGATGCTATCATAGATTATCTAGAACTAAGGGACCATTTACCAGCAGGGGATCACAAATCTGGCTTCACTATAGAGCTCAATAACAAGGCTTATTTTGGAGAGAGTGCCAAGCCTTTCAGTCATAAAAATGTAAAAATAAAAGATAGATCTAATGGTGAAAATTGCTTTGTGGTAGTGTTAGATCGTGCAAAAAGTAAAAAAATAATAAAAGACGAATCTAATGGTGAAAACCTCTCTGAGGTGCCAAAGGATGAAAGGATTGACACTCTCCCCAATCTTACACATCAGGAGAGGTCCTCAATTTTGATAGAACTAGTAGAACCTATCATCATTGGCACAGAAGACAATCCAAGAATAATCCATATGGCAGAATCTTTATCTGAACATGAAAAGCCAGAATTCATCAACTTCTTCAAGAAGAGATAGATTAACTTTGCTTGGTTCTATACAGATATGCCTGGACTTGATCTAGATCTCATAATGCATCATTCATCACTAGCTTTGGGAGCTAAACTAGTCAAACAAAAACTAAGGAAGATGCATCCACATAGAAGAATTGAAGAAGCTGCTAGATGTTGGGTTTATTAGACCAATTGACATCTAGAATGAATTTCAAATATTGTTCCTATCTCAAAACTAGATGGAAGGATTGTTTACCGCAATATGGTGTGTTTCACAGAATATGAAGTAAACAGAATTAAGTAGTATAGTGCATAACACAGAGCATGAAATTATAATAGCATTGCATAGAATAAAGCATTGTTTCCATTCATTGAATATATCAATATTACACTACAATGTTACAATGCTGTGGGGTCACCCCGACTACAGAGTATTAAGCCAATATATAACTTGGCCAAGGTTGGTTGAGATACCAACCGTTGGCAACGACTCTATAACTATCCAACCGTCGGGGTTAATTCCCGATAACACTCCTAACATAACAACACTAATTAATTTATGATTATTTACTTGGCCGACTATGGTCGACTACAATTATGACCAACTACATCATCCCCCCCACAAAATTAGTCATCTTCCAGATGACAGAAAACCATCAAGTGACATTAAGTAAGCTTTTGCCGACAACAATGCTGAAGTAAGAGCTGTGTAAAAGTAGAACCAACACATTTGGAACACCTGCCAGTAGACCAACCAACCAAGGGACCCAATCTGATAGCACATTGAATGCTGCGAATGTTGCACCCCAGTGCTCACTGGATCAAGACAGTACTAATTTGATGGGGGTTTGGGGGCAACGCCCCTAATGAGGTCGAGGGGCAGCGCCCCTCGCGGGGGTTTGGGGGCAGCGCCCCTCGTGGGGTCCTGGGGCAGCGCCCCTGGTGTGCTCCCTGTCGCAATACAGGGCGGGGTCGAGGGGCAGCACCCCCGCCGCCAAGCCCAAAATAACACCTTCAAAACCATTTAGACCTTCATTGCACACATCATTTAACTAACAAAATCAAACACTCATCTGCAATCTTCTTGCCCTTGTCCATTATCTAATTTTTCTGACAATTCCGATGCTGAGTATTTGAGTGCCAAAGTGCTGATACCAAGCTGATGCTTTATTTTCCCCCAATGGTTGACGTCGAGAATGCCAAGTACAGATGAAAATGCCAAGTCCAAACTGACAATTATGGCTAAGTACGGCCCCTCTTTAAATGCTAAGTACGGCCAAGTATGGCCTTCTTATATATTTTTCCTACTAGCCGTACGTTTTGCTGTTGGCCGTATGGCTCAGCTGTACTACGTATGGCGTGGCCGTACGTCGTACGACTTGAAAATTTTTTAAATTTTTTTTTATTTTTTTCCTGGCCGTACGGCCTGGTCGTATGTCGTATGGTCTGCCTTAATTTTTTTTTGAACATTTTTTCCAATTTTTTCAAATTTTTCTGACATTTTATTTTTTTATCTTTTCCATGTCAAACTGACTCTGATTTGTCTATTTTTCTCTGACGGGTTCCACGTTCGATCTACAACTCTGATTGGAATTATTGTCTTAAAAAAAATTAAACTATCTAACTTTTGAACATTATTTTTTCTCTGTTGATTGTCACCGATTGCCAAAATATTGCAAGTTGATGGAAATACTCTATAGTCTTTATTCTTTCTGTATGGTCTCTTTCTGGCCGGAGTTTTCAATGTCGTGTTCCCGTCGTTAGTTTCATCACCCCATTTCACCTTGTTTGCTAACGGCTCCTCATACCTGATCACCTTGTCTGGTTCAAATTTATGTGCAAGTGTATTATTTATTTTCACTTCACCCTCTGTATATTCTTTCTGTGCCTCTCCTGGTCGACTTGTCTGTTCTGGTCGACTTGTCTCTGCCACTATTTGCTCTGTTACTTTTAGCTGATTATTGCCTTCCTCCCCTTTGTCACTCATTACTAGTTCCTTCTTACCAAGTGGTCGAGTGTTTGTCAATCCATCAAGTGCTTCATTCATGAACAATGTTTCACTCGTCGGCCTAGAGTTGCCCAAACTTTCACTCGTTGGCCTAGAGTTGCCGAGTGTTTCACACTTCAACTAAGTTTTGCTAGGACTTGCATTGCCATGACTTGCATTGCTAGAACTTGCACTACTAGGATTTGCATTATTCATTGGAGAGCTCTCACCGACTTCCTTTATTGAAATCATATTACATTCCAGTTGAAAGAACTCGTAATCTTCCATCTACCAGTGGAATAACCCGCTGAATGAATTTGTCTCATCTTCTAAGCATTCTTGTAATTTTAGCACCCCTTCATCACCGGGCTCCATCGGCCCTTTCCCACTTTCTGTCGAGTCCCCTCCATCCAAGTCAGAATCGGAGGCCAACTCTTCACTGACAGTTTGCGTCCTCAAGTCAATGACAAACTTCTTATGCCTATTTTCTATGGATAGAGTATTTTTCTTCCAGTTGTGGTTGGCCTTGGTGGCTATTAGCCATCCTTGGCCGAGTAATGCATCGTATGATGCATTCTGTGCTGTTATGACTACAAAATTTAACAAAAATTGCTGAGTACCGATTCTTACTTTTTGAGCCATTAGCACTCCCAGCCCCTTGATCCCATGCTGGTCAGCTCCCACTAACTGGAAGTTTTATGGCCATAGAGTAGGCTTCCCAAGGCTTTTCCAGGTTTCTTCCGGTAATACGTTTACTCCAGATCCCCCGTCGACTATTGTATTTGTCAAATTTCTCCCAAGTATTTCCATATGCACTACGGTCGGTTTCTTCCCAGTGTCAACCGCTAGCAACCTCGGGTCAAGTACTTGTTCTCCCATTGGCAGTGGTTCCACTATAACATCTTCTGTTGTGTGGGCTTCATCTGCATGCGAGTTACCTTCCATTACCTTGGATAGTGCTACTTTTAACTGAGGTAAGCTCTGGAGGAGGTCCACCAATTTGATTGGTACGGTAGTTTGCAATACTTGACTTGCTATGTTCTTATCTAATTCCGATCGTAGGGTTGTAGTTACCTTCTTGTCTGAGTTCCTCCATTCAATTTTCATGGCAGCTTCTACTTCCTTTTGTGCCTCACGGAGTCTTTCTTTTTTCATATGGAGATCTGGATAAGTGGCCTTTTTCCACTGTGCTCAGGTGATAGCAAGGATTTCTTCATTATTTTCCTTGAGATTGATAAGCTTTACCCCTTTCTGCTTCAGACAGTCTTTTTCTTCATGGTCACCAGGCCCACACCACTTGCACAATGCATTTATTGTGTTCTAATTGTTGTTCGGGCATTCTCTTGCAAAGTGTCCCCACTCGTTGCACTGCCAGCACTGTATCATAGGTCACCCTTTGTTGTCGTACTGCAATCTGTTTCTCAGACTTCTATTGCTTTGGTAACCTCCAGGGGATGCATGGCTATTGTACTAGGGCTTTGGTGGTGTGTTCGGCAGTGTTGACGGTTCTTCGTGAGTGAAGAGTACTTGCGTACCCCTTACTTTCAGATTGTATGGGCATTCCTTGATGGAATGTCCCATCACTTGGCAGATATCACAAAACAATTTTTTCAGACAATTTGCCTTTGTATGACCTTCCCCCTTGCAATTTGTACACCACAGTTCTCTAGCTTCCCTCATACTCTCCTTGTCGGCCTTTAGTTCTTTCATCATTCTCATCATGTCCTTCCTGAGTGCTTGCATGGTCTTGGACTCACTGTCGCTATTGTCATCCATACTATCCTCATCATCCGTCTTCCTTTTCCCTCGGAAAGATATTTTATTTTCACTCTCTCTATCCATCGCTCAATTGTACACTTCATCGTATGATGATGGAGGCACGAATTTTATTTTCTTTCTCAGTGATGGATGCAACCCTTTGATGAACCATCGCTTCTTCAGCCCGTCGGCCAGTTGAGTCTCTAGTTTTTCTAACAATTCTTTCAGTCTCTGGTTGTAGGTTCGCACGTTCTCGTGCTTCCCTTGCTTCGTACTATAGATCTCCACTACAATTTCACTTTCATCCCTCAAAAGTTTAAATTCGTCTTGGAATGCCTTCTTAAGTAATCTCCATGATGCCCTATGTGCTTGGGCCAACTCTGTGTACCAGTTGATGGCACTATCTCTCAGTGTCACTGGAAATGCTTTCAGCTAGTAGTCCACATCATCTTGCCCATTGGCTATCCAAATAGTCTCGCACGTCTTATAGTGTCGTACTGGATCTTCTGACCTACCCCCCGTAAATTTTGGCAGCTTCTGCCTCTCAGTTGGTGGAGTCACCATCCTTCCCTGATGCCCTCCTTGTGCGTTGGACTTGACTGGGCTGGTTCTCTCGCAACGTCCCGGTGTGTCACTTGCACTCTTAGCCACGTTTGAGTCTTCCCCACGTCCTCTGTCAGCGTCCTCTACACCTTGAGTCTCCTCGGGTTCGTTCTGATACTCCCTTTGCCCTGGGGTCTTAGGCTCAGATCTTCCAACTCTCGGCCCTTCGTCGTCTGATATGGATAACTCTTTGATGTAGCATATGCTGTTTTCAATTTCTTCTATCAATTCATTTTCATTCCCTTTTTCTTTATTTGTTAGCGGTGTCTTGAAAATTCCTTCGTTGGCATGATGATGTTCATTGACAATTTGTCTCAGTGTTTTCCTTCGTTCTTCTTGTTCCTTTAATCTCAATGATCTTCATGTTCTTTCCTCTAGTGTTTCATGCCCACTTGGTACTTGATTCTTATCCTTATTGAGTTGTATGGGCATTAATTGCTACTCGGGTAAGGAGATGGTCGACCTCTTGGTTGACGTGCATTTGATCCTAGATGACCAACTGCAAACTACAGAGGTCTTCCGTCAGAGTGTCTTGATCCTCGTCTGTTTGTACTGGCTCTTCGGTCGGCTGCCCCATCACGATGCCATCTTCATTGTGTTTTTTTTTGACCCTGGTTACACCTGACAATTTGCTTGTTTCTGACGATGCCACTTGTCTGATGGTTTTCAACGACTCAACTTGTCATCGATAGCCAACTTGTCACCCGATGGCATCGGACGACTCAACTTGTCATCGAATTGTCACCCGATAGCATCAGACGACTCAACTTGTCATTGACTTGTCACCCTCGACCCATTTTCAAACTGGCAACGGCGCCAAATGTTTACCGCAATATGGTGTGTTTCACAGAATATGAAGTAAATAAAATTAAGTAGTATAGTGCATAACATAGAGCATGAAATTATAACAGCATTGCATAAAATAAAGCATTGTTCCCATTCATTGAGTATATCAGTATTACACTACAATGTTACAATGTTGTGGGGTCGCCTCGACTACAAAGTATTAAGCCAATATATAACTTGGCCAAGGTTGGTTGAGATACCAACTGTTGGCAACAACTCTATAACTATCCAACTGTCAGGGTTAATTCCTGATAACACTCCTAACATAACAACACTAATTAATTTATGATTATTTACTTGGCCGACTACGGTTGACTACAATTATGACCGACTACAAGGATCAGAATTTGTAATGATTTTAGAGATTTGAATAAAGCTTGTCCAAAGGATGACTTTGCTCTGTCCAACATTGACATCATTGTATATCTAACAGCAGGGCACACTATGTTATCACTAATGGACGGATTTTACCGCCTATAATCAAATCAAAATAACACCAAAAGATCAACACAAGACTGCATTCACATGTCCATGGGGTACCTATTGTTGGTGCGTCATGCCATTTGGACTGAAAAATGCAGGGGCAACATATCAAATATCCATGACTACAATCTTTCATGACATGATGCACACCATCATAGAAGATTATGTAGATGATATTCCAGCCAAGTCACTCACAAGAGGACACCTATAGGTCTTAGACAAAATCTTTTAGAGATTAGAGCAATTCAACGTACGCTTAAATCCAAAGAAGTGTGTTTTTAGAGTGACATCCGGTAAACTTCTAGGATATATAGTGTCAGCTAATGGAATTGAAGTGGACCTGGCCAAAGTAAAAGCAATCATGGACATGCCACCACCTAATAATCTCAGTGAGCTAAGGTCATTATAGGGCAAGCTGTAATCCATTAGGCAGTTTATCTCTTAACTAGCCTACAAATGTCATCCATTCACACATCTCCTGCATAAGAACATTCCTTTCAAATGGGATGACACATGTGAACAAGCCTTTCAGCACCTCAAAGAGTATCTAATGAATCCACTAATCTTAATGATGTCAATCTAGGGCAAACCACTTCTACTTTATATTTCAGCTACACCAACTGCTCTAGGAGCTCTACTGGCACAACAAAACTATGAAGGAAAAGAGCAAGCTTTTTACTACATCAGCCAAACACTGGTAGGCTATGAGCTACAATACACACCCATAGAATGAGCATGTCTTGCAATAGTTTTTGCATCACAGAAGCTAAGGCATTATATGCTCACTCATTCCATCAAATTGGTAGTTAAGATAGATCCATTGAAGTACTTACTCAGCAAGGCTACTCTAATAGGTAGGTTATCAAAGTGGGTGATGATACTGAGCAAGTTTGACATTGAGTATGTAGATAGACGATCCATAAAAGATCAGGTGATTACAGATTAGTTGGCAGATGCACCATTGACAAATGAGAATCTATTAAGCTTCTAGTTTCCAGATGAATCCATCTTTAACATCACAACCCAAGCATGGAAACTCTATTTTGATGGATCATACACTCAGCATGCGTCCGAAGCAGGTATCTTGTTGGTCACACCTCATGGAGACACAATTCCAAAGTCATATAGACTACTCTTTCCATGTACTAACAATGTGGCAAAATACGAAGCACTTGTCATTGGCATCAAAATGGTAGTAGAATGGAAAGTTAGTGAACTTCATGTGTATGGAGATTCACAACTTGTCATCAACCAGGTGAATGATGACTATCAAACCAAGGATGAGAAGTTAATATCGTACAAGCGTATGGTAGATGACTTCAAAGAATACTTTGTGGTCATTTATTTTGAGTAGATACCCAGACTGGAGAACAAAGAAATAGATTCCATGGAAACCATTACATCTCTCCTTGATATACCTAAAAACCAATCATGCTACGAGTTCTTGGTGGAGCCAATGTCCCATCCTACCTATGACATCCCCGAAACTAGCATCATATGCCACATAGTAGGATCTGATTCTCCCCTATACAAAAAAGTATATACATATTTGAAAGAGAACACCCTACCACCTGATCTATCTAATAACCAAAAAAGAACCTTCATCCGCCAAGCATCCTAGTATACCATAATTACCAACACCATTTATCGATGAGGTCTAGATGGTACTCTCCTTAGGTGTCTCGATAGTGAGGAATATCAAACTGCCCTAAATGAAGTTCATGAAGCTATATGCAGAACCCACTCTAGTGGCCCTACTTTAGCTAAGAAACTCATACGTATGGGATACTATTGGCCAACTATGGAAGGGGACTCTTATCATTTTGTTAAAAGGTACAAGAAATGCCAAATTCATGGGAACTTAATACATGAACTGGCATAGGAGTTGCAATCTTTAATGAATCCTTTGCCTTTCTGTTAATGGGGACTCGACTTAGTGGGCAAGATACACCCCCCATCATCCAATGGCCATAAATTCATAATCACCGCCACTGAGTACTTTACATAGTGGATCAAAGTCGTATCCCTAGCAAATGTCACAGGCAAACAAATCACCTCATTCATCCTGAATTACATCATTTGCCACTATGGCATTCACCTATCCATTATCACTGATAATGAAAGACCATTTAAGAACCAGGATGTCAAAGAGATTTATGACAAATTCCATATTCAACACTGCTTTTCCACCCCATATTACCCCCAAGGAAGTAGTCAGGCAGAGGCATCTAATAAAACCATCTTGAAAATCTTGAAAAAGACTATCAATGATGTTGGCTGTGATTGGCATATCCAACTGAATCCCGCTCTGTGGGCCTACCATACAAGTATCTGCACACCCATAGGTGCAACACCATATTCCCTAGTTTATGGCTCTGAAGCCATCTTGCCTATTGAAGTTGAGTTACCATATTTGTCAGTATCGCTAAAAGGACTAATATCAATGAACAATATCGGGTTTCCAGACTTTAGGAGTTAGAGCTGCTAGAGGAAAGAAGACAACATGCCTTTAACCATCTAAAATCCTATCAACAAAGGATGTCACAAAGTTACAACCATAGAGTCAAACCCTGAGTCTTTCAAGTCGGTGACCTAGTCCTCAAGGAAAATCCTAGAAATTAGTAGGACAGGGAGAAGAAAGGCAAATTTGAACCCAACTAGCTTGGCCCCTATGTAATCATTTCTGCCCATGGATTAGGAGCCTATAAATTAGCAACATCAGAAGGTGAACTGTTCGATGATCCCATCAATAGTAAGCATCTTCACAAGTTCTATACCTAAACCCTAATGCAAGGGACTTAAAAAAAAATTGTGTAAATAAAAGCAAGTGGTGAAAACCTATAAACAAGTGCTATTTGTGATAAACCGCTTCCTCCATCTTTTCTTACCGCATCCATCAAATCACATAAGGATACCTATCATGGCTTGTTGTTTGCTCTTTCTTGTCTCCTTGTCACATTAGGTTGTCCATCCAATCCTTCATCCATCTTGCCATCTATCATAATCCCATCATTGGTACCATTAGTCAAACTACGTCACCTCTGAGCTATCACATAGGCAAGGCCATCATTAATGAGCCCCCGAGGCTTCCCATCCCCTAGGTCTTAGGTTCACATAGTTTGTATCCTTGAACTACATTGCCTCTGCATCATCACGTAGGTAAGGTCATCATCGATGAGCCCCCGAGGCACTAGGTCAGTTCCTTAGGGTTTGACCAATCGAGTCTACCATCAGTTCATCCACATGTTCATCCATAATAAATCAATCCTTTACTTGATTGGGGGCAAAATCCTTGACCTAGTTGGGAATTGGATTCTTGAATGTCACAATCTCAAAGGATAACAAAAACTAGATTGTGATACTATCTCTAGACAACATGCAGCATTACAAACAAACCTTTTCAAAAAAACACTTGATACACCACAATTAACCTATATCAAACAACAATGATCCTAAACTATTCAGATGATTATATCAGTTTTCATGGCAAGAAAACATATCAATGGCAAGAAGATTTGATGCTTGTTATAAGTTTAAAGTCTTAGGTCATGATTTCATTATCATGTTTCTTACGCTACTCGAGGATTCTAAAAACTAGAGGAGCTATGATGGGGGCATGCTTATTTTCATTTGTTTGTTGTTTGTGGATTAACCTTTAGTAATGTGATGACTTTGTCTAACAACATGATCAACAAAAGATCATTGAGGACATTATGGGTCGAAGAATGAATGAGTGCAATCCTTGTTTGTTGATACATGCAAGTAATACTTGGGTCATCTAGGGTCAATTTTGACTAGATGCTTGTATTAACTTGCTAAATCAAAATCCATGTAAGAGATACTCAGGTCATCATGGTTTAATTATACCTAGATGCTTGTATTTCCTTACAACATTTTAAGAGCTCAAAGATGAAAAAGTACTTCAAATACTTGCATACAAGATGACAAAGCCTCATTTGTGCATTTTAGGTTTGCATTTCATTTCATTTATAAGCATTCCTTAATACCATTTATCCAAGTGTCATAACATCCAAATTGTTTCTTTTAGTTATCCATATTATCCATTTATCCCAATTATTCTTCTAAGTTGTTCATCATATCCAAATCTTTTGCCTAATTCTTCTAAGTGTTCATTAATTTATGATTGAGTATACTTGGCATAACAAAAACAAATCATTATCATTTTACATATTCTAAGTGTATCCATCATTAGCTCATATCATTTAGTTCATTAGTTGCATTAAACATTTAACTCATGATTTTTAGCAACAATTCCATATAGTGATATCATAATACATAGTATAAACATATCCATCATAAGTTCATTATCATTTAATCACATTAGTTGTATTAAGCGTTTAGATCATGATAGTGATGTTATTTATCCACATAGGTCTCATGCATAACATTTGTCATCAAAAACTTAGAAAAACATAGATATCATTTTAATAGCAGTAGCATATTAGATCATCATACATAAAAAACTTAAACATCGAGTATTGCATGTAAAACTCATCAACGTATGCATTAGGCCATCATAAACTATAAGCATATAGGATTATTGCACATAACATTATGCATAGACATAAGACATCATCTAAAATAATAGAAGCATCATATCATAAGTCTCATGTCCATCATAGCTTCAACATGTTAGAGTCATCAAATCATAAACATCAATCAAATAAGATCGCATCCATCATATAAAAAACATCCATCCATCTAAAAACAAATGCATGTAGTCCATCAAACTCATATAGATCATAATCAAATAATAATAATGTCCAAGTATACAATGATGTCATAAATGTCTATCTCTAGCTGTCAAAAATTATCTATACAAAATGATATAAAGTGATACATGTCTCCACAATGCCTAAGTGGTACTGCCACCAGATGGTGCTAGCTACTGAGACTGAGGCTAAGGCTGAAGCTAAGGCTGTGAACCTATAGGACCTGTAGGATGAGGAGGAGGTGGCCCCATAACTTCTCCACTCTTTATCAGTGTGTGCCTAGATTTGCTACGTGAGCTTGGGTGAAAGCTAGCCATCCTCTACTCTAGGGGCACTACCTACTCATACAAGGATCTCCAATAGAAGATCTTCTATCTAGCTTGAACCACGTCTATCACAATATGCCCATGAGGACTCTGAGCTACTGTCTATTGCACCTATTGTAGTAGGGCTCTACCCTAGTTTATCTCTAAATTGCAGTGTCACGCTCTAAGATAGTAGTCTAGACATCCCCCTGCAGCTGTGTAATATGTTGATGCATCTATCCAACCTCCCCTATAGCTGAGCCACCTAGGCTCGTAAGGTAAGCACCTATCCATCATCCTATCTCTGTACCTGAACATGGGCCTACACATTAGCCTATGAATGTGGCTGACCCTGAGACTGTACCTATATCTGGGGCACCCTCTATCTCACCCACCTCTATCCACCATCATCCCTACTACTATCCCCATCATCTCTGTCATCACCTCCACCTTCACCACCTCCACCACCATCATCTCCTCCTCCTCGACCACCTTGGCCACCCCTCCCGCCTCGCCGGTACCTCCTCCTCTAATGAGGAGCATCATCATCCTCCTCATCTACATCCTCCAATCTCAGAGTCCACTCTCTAGGTCCAGAGTATCTCAAAATAGGATGGGCGGTGAAGTGCGCCACATAGTCCGTTGTCATTTCTGCATCCACAATGTGTCTCCATAGATCCCACACCTAATATGGAATCTATACAAACTTAGTCCTTGTAGTCTCATAGGAGGCCACTAGACCCCACCGTGCACTCTCCTTGTGTGTCTGAGTAAATATGGCAGTCCCCTGGACTTTACCAAACTGTTAGAGCACACGAGAAACGATGTGATGCTCTAAGATATAGGGATTCCTCCCTATCAACCATCAAGTCTAAAAGCAATATGGAAACTCTGCTACAACCTCCTCCCATACCTCACACTCTAGGTATGGCATCTAGTCCACTACGTCTACATTATCCAATGTATGACGCTAGTACTCTAGCTTCCCTAGCTTGGGCTGGGAAAGAGTCTCCTGAAACATGTATGAATAAGGTCTATCATCTCCTCACTCCAATACCTATTGGTCGTGTGACCGCTATGTGTAGCCATGCCCAAATCTGTAATAGTGAAACTCTGGCAGATAGACTAGCCGCTCCATCATACACAAACTGATGTAGATCATGGTATAGACGTGCAAGTATGTAGGGACCCCAAGTGAAGCATGTCCCCTTTTGTATCATCTTCTTTAGTGTCTGCCCCCATCCAATCTAAAATTCATGGGATATCCTGTTAGGACAAACTACTCCTCCAATCAAACCAGCTAGTATGGCTAGCAGGGGCTCATAGTAATCTACCATATCATCCTAGCTGATCTTTGTCCCCTCAAGTTCTGCATTGTCAAAAACTCTCCTATACTTTATTAATCCAACTCCTGTGTGCCTCATACTCCACTAGCTCACCTTGAATCGAAATACATAGTATTCAATGCACATCCTCTAGTGTCACCAACATCTACCCTGTCAGCAAGTGAAAAGTGTAAGTCTCACTATGGTATCTCTCCCCAACTACAGTCAAAAGTCCTAGATTCACCCATATCTGGGGCATAAAGTAGACAAACCATAATCTAACTGACCCAAGGACCAAGTGATAAGTATCAGTTAAGTAGGGTTGAAGAAGCTGTGTAACTAGAAATCTCTCCCGTGACATCAATACATGATCTAGCTCCTCCTGCAATCAATAACAACACGCATTAGCAAAACAAATAAGCCAAGCTACATATCTATCCAATCTGTCATACCAATTACCTAGCTATCTTATCATCAAAACCTATCCTATCATCTTTTTCAGAGATTCTATCAATCTCCAAGATGACCTATCAGTTGGCCAACATCGATCAACATGCTGACTTAACCAAATTAGCTAAGTAATTAATCAATTTTATCATATGCATAGCTCTGATTATCAAAAGAGTAACTTTAGACCATATGCACTGAATCCCTAACCATTTGCACTATTTTAGTCATATGCATGGAATTAGGAGTAAAAAATGTAGATCTATTTCATATGCATAGCATCGCAATGCATGCGCCTAATCCCTAATCATTTGCGCATTTTCAAACTACATGCGCGGTATCATATTGAATGCATTGGATTGTTGTTTAATTGTACGCTTTTAAATAAAAGTGTAGAAACCCTAATTACATGCACAGAAACATCTATCAAATGCAAACAAATTACGGATGTGTAGATTCCTAGCTCATATGCATGGAATCGCATCATATGCACAACTTAAACTATCATTTGCATAGAAACATTAAAGTGAAGCATTTAAAACCTAGACCTTTGACCCTAGTTTCTGACTATCATAAATGCACTTTGACTGAAATTGAAAGCGTACGTACTGAGGGTCCATAGTCTGATGGTTGCCCAATTCACCATATCCTCTAGAATCTGGGGCTCTCTATCAGAATCTGATCCATCTTCGCCTACTGCTTTGTTTTGCTAAACACTAGGGCTCCTATAATCTCTCCTCAAATGACAAGTGTGCAAATGAGTAGAGAGGTGACCCCACTTTCCCATTTATAGCCAAGTGAACGTAATTGGAGGTGTTTGACCTAGTACAGTACATGCCATGTTCTTCATCCATTTCTCATTCTCCAAATTTTCCAAATCTTTCACATGTCAATCACATCTTCAATTCTTCCTTATCGTGAGATCACTTGTTATTTCTTCCAAAATCCATCCCAACCAATCTCCCGAGGGGGCATCCTACCATCATTAAACATGTACCAGGGGAAAACTAGGGCATGTATCATAACCAAAATTTTTTAATTCTTTGAAACAATGTGATAAAACACATTGTCTCAAAGAGGGGCAAAATGTATACACCTAAAAATGGCTTGAGTTGAATTAAATAAATATTTTAATATTTATTTTATTCTCATTCTCCTATCAATAAATAAATATCTTAATTTATTTATCTAGTTCACGTTCATCATATACTCTTCCAAAAATTAAATAAAAATCAAGTTATTTAATTAAATCATCCAAATTCCTCTAAATCATCCTTAATTGAATAATTCCAATTTATTTAATTAATCATCATTCTAAAGCCTTAATTCTATAAATCCACATAATCACTTCCACCTCACTTTACACATCATCATGTTGCACACATAATTGAATATTTTTTATATTTAATTAGGCAATTTTCCTCACCCACATGCCCTATTTATCCTCTAACCATTCCTATTCTTATGAACTTGGTTCCTCCATGTCATCTTAGTCAAAGGAGACTTAGAGACACATGTCTCATTAGTTCCTAGATTCCTTCCAACCTCCCTACAAAGAAGGACTCCTTCTTTGACCCTTGTTCTTTGGTCCTTGAGAGCATTGTGACAAGTGGCCTCTTGCTCACACCTTTCACTCAACCTTGTCATCGTAGGAGGAACATCTCCCCTTTTATCTCCCTCATCCCAACTAATCAAATCTCCATCGTACACCTCATATGACTCATTCTCCACCATTGAGATTGTGACACTTGGATCTTGGTCTCCTTAAGCCTGTAAAAGGAACCTCTCATTCCTCCATTTGATCATCTCAAGCTTTAGCAAACTTATGCTACCAAAATCATTCTAGCGTGCCTTTGGCTCATACTTTCATTTGTCATTGCATGTACATTAGCATCATAACCTCATCTAGCTGCAAATCAATATCACTATCAATGGCTTCATATCATAATATCCATCATTCATCTTAGCTTTGCATTGTAGGATTGCTCACATTGCATAATCATCCACAAAGCTATTCTCTCTTTGTCATCTTAAAACAACAAGGAGGCCTACTTCTGAGAGCTCAATCATAATCTACAAAGATCATTAAAGAGATAGGCAACAATGGAAGACACAAGGTAAATCGTTTACCAAGGTATAATCTTTGGTTTATTGCATTTATCTTATTTTCATTGGAGTATTGAATATTTAAGTAAATTCTATTGTAGTTCAGATTTTCAACACAGGTTGAAATTGAAAAAACTACACCCGTGTGCAAGGAATGCAGACTACAAGGTCATCTGGTTGAAGAATGTAAAAAAAATAAAGTAGAGGATGTTGAGGAGGAGACAGGTCATCAGGGTGATGAGGGGTGTGAGGAAAAGGATGGGTTGGAAGGCCCACCAGATACAGCTAAGGAGACGGATCTACCTAAAGGGGCAAAGGATTCCTCCCACAAACTGGATAATGAGGTTGATAATTCGGCTACAATAAGAGAGAATGATGAAGGACATGAGCAATGGGTTTGGGAAGATTGAAAAGAAAACCCTATTTTAGAGGTTTTTTGTTCAAAAGGTGAAGATATCACAACATCAGGAGGATAGTGCTCATGCTGAAAATTAGATAAATGAAGATAATCATCAACAAGAGTTAATAAAAAAATGATGAAATTCCCATCCGAGCAACCTTGGGACATAAGGAGCATGTTTCATAGGCTTTGTTTGAGTAGCAAGATGGAAGATCCATGTTAGAGATTGGGTTGGATCTTTTTGGATGTAATAAGGATTTGGATAACACGAAAGATTTAAGAACCATCACATCATCAATGAAGGAACAATTATCCGAGGAGGAGAGCTATACAATGGATGAGAAGATTGGAGAATTAAAAGAAAGGACTATCTCCCAATCAAGATCAAAAATCATGAAGCCAAAGTTGGGAGAAAAATTTATAAAAGACAGAAAAACCAATAAAGTCAAGTAGGAGTTGGTAGGGAATGCCAAGGGGTAGATGAAACTAAGATCTAGAAAGGGGCTAACCCTTTTCAAGGAGCAATGAGGCTATATCCTGGAACGTTAGGGGCATGAATGCCCCTAACAAAAGATACATTCTCAAGTGTCAAATTGATTTGAGCAAACCTGATGTGATTTTATTACAAGAAACTAAGCTATGAAAAGAGGTAGAAATAATTCTTATGAAAAGATGGAAGTAATGGTATGGTCTTTTTGTCCCTGCTAGAGGGGCATTGGGTGGTTTGGGCTTAGTTTTTTTGGATTAAATATAGCTCATTCTATTTATCCAAAAAGAGAGGTCTCAGTACAAAGTATGTGGCTAAGGGAGCCACAAATTACATATTAGATTTACCAAGAGTAAGCAATGTTTTCTTAATACATACATTCTAAATATTATAGTCTAACTAGTTATCATAAATGAAAAAAGATCTGATATATCAATTCTCATTAGACGCCTACTACCCTGATGCTTGTACTCTTTCTATTCTTCATATTGAGCATTATTTGCATTAAGAGGATTGTCTAACTCTGCCTCAAGTTGGTCACCCAAAATGGAAGGCTCTGACCACTGTTAATCACTACTTTGTTCAAATACCCCATTAGTTGACCTGTCATCCCTGTGCATCTTCCTAGGAGCACTGTTCCAACCAACCAAGTGAGATCTATTGTCACTAAGACTAGGAATCAAAACCTCTGAAGGTGCCAATAGGTGGGGAGGCTCTTAGTTGGTCACTATCCACATTGAAGTTCTGAAAGGTAAACTCTAGGTCTCTTTGTGCTTCACTCCTCATTTTCTCTAACTTGTGGTGGCTGATGTACTTGTTTTGAAAACCAACATATTCTATATTAAATTTTTTATGGACCCTCCTTAGATCATGAGGCCAAAACTCTACATATTTAATGTTTTCCTTGTGTATGACCTCAGAACCTTCATCAATGATCTTCATGAATCTCTTTATTGGTAGTTCCATAGTAAAAACTACCTGTATGAAAACATCAGTAAGCATGAGTCTCAAATCAGACCCAATAAGGCTTCTCTTTCTGTCTTGAAAATGGTCTTCATTTCTTCTTTTCCACAGAACCCATAGAATCTTAGTTGTTAGACAAAGGCAAAAAATATTAGATTTGGATGCCAAACTAAAAATAGAGCCACACAATATTTCTAGCCAATACTTTTTGCTCATGGAAGACCAGCCCTTTAAATTACCCATAAACATATTCTAGACTTTAACAGCAAAAGGACATTCAAAGAAAATGTGCTCACAAGATTCAAACACATTACAAATGTGACCAACAAAACAATTTATGCCAATTGGTAACTTTTTCAACATCAAGAGCCATCTAAAGCATCCTTTTTTGGGTTCCAACAACTTTGACCAAAATATTTTAAAAGAAGAGGCTAAACATTTAAGACTAACATTCAGATTCCATGCCTTAACACTATGCTCATAGACCTCTAGGGAGTCAATAAGGATTTTGTATATTTTCCTAGATTCACATTTTAACAATATTGTTCCATCTTTCCATGCCAACTTTCCCAGCCAACCCTCCTCACTTAGTGCCAGCATGAGCTGAACAGGGTTGTTTAACAAAGTAGTAGATAATACTGAGTATGTCCTCCTTTGAGTATCTTCCATACCAAATTCTGCTCTTGAAACTTCCCATGTTTTAATGCCAACATCTGTAAATAAGTATCCAAAGGTAGATAGGCCAAGTCTATGTCATTTAAGGCTTGAACAACCTTGGATCAAGGCAAGAGGCCTCCCCATACGAAAAATGTTCCACCACAGGGACCTATTCCCCCCTTTTGGGCTTAGTTTGGAATTGGCCTATAGTATGAATGTGAAGGAAGTACAATCTAATGAGGTGTGGTAGATTTATTAACTCAAGTCACTAGTGGATAGCAATAGTTTCTTTCTGATAATTGTATATGGGTCGATAAGAGCATACTAGAAAATGATAGTGTGGGAACAACTTTATGCAGTTATCCAAATGCTAAAAGTGGAAAGTATCATCCTAGGGGGTGTCTTTAATGCCACAGTGGATCCTATGGAGAAGAGGGGAGGTATTCCAAGGCGTACATAGGTACAATTAGATTTTTAGGAATTTATCAATTCAAATCATTTACAAGATATCATTGCAAAAAATGGGTTATTCACATGGACAAATAGGAGGCAAAGTTTTAAAAATATAATAGAAAGACTGGATCGATTCCTTGTGGGGGACTGGTCTAAGTCATCAGTGTTATTTGAGACCTCCATCCTTCCTTCGTCAGGGTCTGATCACTATCCAATTCAACTTAGCATAGATCCTAATACATGTACCTATAGGAAATTCATTTAACTTTGATAAAATATGGTTGAGAGATCTAGAAATAGAAGCAAGGATCAAAACTTGTTGGATGCGTGCTCTAATTTGTAGAGGATCAATATTATTCAAATTATATAAAAATTGAGTTTCATTAAGATCCAACTAAAGGAATAGAAAAAATCCCATTTTAAAAATATCTTTGAGGAAAAACTAAGAATAGAAGCAGAGATGACTGGACTTAATGAAATCATATTAGAAAAAGGTATGGATCAAGATAGATTTGTAAAAGAGGAGCTAAAGTAGAAGTGTGACAAGATTTTGTCCAAAGAGGAAATTTTTGGGAGATAAAAACCAAGGAATGTTGGCTTAAAATAGGAGATAGGAACATGGAATTCTTCCACAAAACCAAAAAAATGTAAAGGAGCCTAAATATAATATCCTCAATTAAGGATAATATTGGGACTTTGGTTAGCAATATTGAGCAAATTGGTGAGGTGGCAGTAAACTATTTCAAGGAGATTTTGAACAAGGAGGACCCAACAGATGATCAGATGAAGGGTGTGGTCTTAAGAAGAATTCCTAGCATTATTAATCAAGAGCACAATACATTTCTAACTAGATATTTCTTGAAGGAGGAAATTAAGAGGGCAAAATTACAACTCACCCTTGACAAAGATCTAAGACCAAATGGTTTTCCTATGTTTTTCTTCCAGAAGTTCTAGAACACAATCAGAGTTGATTTGGTTCTAATTATAGAAGACAAGAAGGAATACAATAATTCTCAAATATTTGAACACTTTTGTATCTTTGATCCCCAAGAAAAGTGTGGTGGACTCCATGGATGACTTTTGACCAATTTATTATGCAACACATTATACACGATTATATCTAAGGCAATGACAAATAGGTTGAAGGAGTTTCTAGTTCACATCATCTCTGAGGAATGAAGTGGATTTACACCAAGAAGAGCCATCTCAGATGGGATCATCATCGCTCATAAATCTATCCATCCAGTGAAAATAAGTAAAGAAGAAATAATGATCATCAAGTTGGATATAAGAAAAGCCTATGATCATGTGAATAGGGAATTCTTGTTGGTGATATTGGAGAAGTTTGGCTTCATTCTAGAGTGGATCTAATGGATTTGAAGTTGTATTTCATTTCCAAGATTCTCCATCTTAGTGAATAATAGTCCCAAAGGTTTTTACGAATCTTCAAATAGACTAAGACAAGGTGACCCCCTTTCACCTTTTTTGTTCATAATCATGGCTAAGGCGTTGGGGAGATTCATACAGGAGGAAGCTAGACAAGGAAGATGGAAAGGCATTAAGGTTGCCCCTAATGTTGAGAATGTCACTCATCAACAATTTGTTGATGACACCCTTATCTTTGGGGTGGCAAGTTTGAGGGAAATAGGGTGATGAAAGAAACCTTGGACAAATACTATCAAGCTTCAGGACATAATATTAATTGGAATAAATTGGAAATCTTTTTCTTCAATTATGAACCTAGAAAACAAAAGGAGATTGCTACCAGACTTGAACTCAAAATAAAACAACTACCAAGAAAGTACTTGGGGAACCCTTTATTTAATGGAGCAAGTAAAGCTAGTCTTTGGGAGCACCTTATCTCCAACTGTAACTCTAAAATAGCCATGTGGAAGGGAAAGTAGTTATCCTTGGATGGGAGGATAACTATGCTTAAATCAATCATCTGTACCATTCCTATCTTTTTATGACTTGTCTGAAGATTCCTAAGAAAATAGGGGACAAATTGAATCAGATAGTGAGGAATATCTTCTACAATGGCACTGAAGAAAGAAAAAAGTTCTAATTGATTGCATGGGATTAAATATGTTGTCCCAAATAGGTAGGAGGGGTTGGGCTCTACAAATGGTCAATGTTCAAAAAGGCTCTTGGGGAGAAATTGGTGTGGAACCTATATGCTAATTTCCATCTCAAGTGGGCCATAATTTTGCATGAAAAATACTTGGTTCTTTAGATCCCATTCAAATCCTAACCTCAGAAAACTTGTCAGTTGGTTCTACCATCAGGAACCTCATTGTCAATTGTAGAGATCTCATTACCAAACACATTTCATGGGAGGTAAGGGATGGGCAGAAAGCTCTCTTTTGGGATGACTCATGGAATGGTCTTCCTGTTAGCATTGTTTTCATTAATGTCAAAGAAAGAATGAGTTGTGTCAGAAAATTGTTGAGATTGTTAACATTATTGTCATTGATGTCAAGGGATGGTGTCTCTATCTCTGTGTATCTCTGTGAAAGTATTTGATGTCAAAGGTTTGCCATTGATGTGATAAGGAGATTAGTTGTCTTAGAGGTTATTTCAGGTTGTTTGTCCAAATTGAAGACTTGGTCTTGTTAAAGACCCAAATGGGTATTCACAGTTTCATTTTTGTGAAGTTTGGGCAAAAATTAGCTAAGTTAAAGCCCATCAGATATTTTTGCAATTCAAGAACTAGCAAGTTCGTTGGTTTCATTTTTTGTCGATTCACTGACAACAGAGAAAGGGGAAGTGTCTTTGATGAAGACTTGGAAGATAGAAAATTTAAGACTTGGAAAAAGGTTAGTTCATGAGTCATGAAGTTTACCAGTTCACTGATTTGGTGATTCACCGACAAAGACATGAAAAAGATAGTTTGAAGGCTCGACCAAGGTTTAGTTTATAAGTTTCAAAATTTTATAATTCACCAACAAAGAAGAGGGAGGCATGGAACAAGAATGTTTGAAGTGCAAGGCTTTTGTTGTTGGGAAAGTTGGTGTGTTATGAACTTGTTCGCAAGTTAGTATTTTCACTGATTTAGCGACTAGGTGACAAAGAGATGAAATGATGGTTCGTGAAAGTGGATTCTTGCCAACAAAGCATTCAAGGAGATGGTTCAAAAGAGGGAGAATTTGCCGATAGAATGGACAAAGGGTAAAGTTTATAAACATGAGTTTTTTGCCGATAAAGAAGATAAAGGCCAAAGTTCGTAAAAAGGGAACTTTGCTGACAAGAGCGAAAAAGGAATAAAAGGCAAAGGTTCGTAAAAGAGACATTCTTCCGATAAATGCAATATAAGTCAAGTTTGTGAAAATGAATATTTTCTGATAGAGGCAACAATGGCCAAGTTCATGAAGAACATATTTCTTTGATAGACTGCTCTAAAGCTCGGGTCTATATGGTTGGGACAATAATTCAAATCCATAACCTATCAGTTGTTGGGCAACTATTTAAACTAATTGATGTAGTTATGCAACTACTCTATCAATTTCTAGTTTTCTAAAATAGTTTCAATTTTGTAAGAAGTTGTGGTTGTGCAACTACTTCTCATGGAAATCTAAAAAAAATAGACTCTTGCATAAGTAGGTGTTGATGCGTAAATGATGTAGGGTGTATGCTAAAGAGAAATTAGACAGTGTTAATAAGAATAGAGTGTACAGAGAGCATTCTATGATAGGTGAAAAGTCAGGTTTAGAAGATTAGACATAGTCATGAAACCCTAACCCTACCATCATCAAGGAATCTAATCTAAATGAAATCAAAGCATAATGCAATCCAAGCATAACATCACCTAGACCGTGCGATTCATTGTTTAAGAGATGTGGACTGCTTCTTCAACAATGAACAATTGCAAAGCTAAAAGCTGCCATGATAGATGATAAAAGCTCAATTGGATGCTCAGATGCTCAAGATGCTCAAGATGATAATGTAGGTGCTATATGATTGCTGGATCCTCTCATATGGAATGAGAGGGTGTTTATATAGGGCTCAGCCAAGATCAATCGACGGTGGAGATTCAGAGGCTGTGTGAATGGCTAGGATTGAAAGATACTAAATTTAGGTTCCATTAGTTGTGCATGTGAAGGATATGAATGAAAGTTGTCTTACAACACATGATTGACTGGACAAGTGTTCGAATGTGATAAAAGATGAGTGTTTAATTCAAATAAAATATTTGAATTAGTTGGGATATGAGTTGGATATTTAATTAATAGGATAAATGAATAAAATGGGATAAGATATGATGTGGAAATTAATTAAATAAATAAAATTTATTTAATTAATTGGGATGAGGATAGGATATGATTGGGATATGATGTGGAATTGATTAAATAAATAAAATTTATTTAATTAATTGGCTAAGTAGGATGAGAATGGGATTTTAATTAAATAAATAAAATTTATTTAATTAATTGGCTTAATGATTTAACAAGGTGTTGCTAGACATGGACAAAGTTGGGACAAATTTGGGTGTCTACATTTTGCCCCTCTTTGATACAATGTTCGATAGAGCATTGTGTCAAAGAAGATACGATATGCATTCGATAAACAAGTTATGCCCCAGTGTAACTGGCAGGTGATGCCCCCTCGAGAGGTAAGCCAGGCTAACCAGGAAGGGCTGGGTTGGCTCTCGATAGAAGAAAAAGGCGAAAAAGAAGGCAGACACGAAGAAAACGGGGGTTGGATGGAAGAAAATAGGCTATGGCATAGAAGAATTAGGGTTTGAGAAGGGCTATAAGTAGGTTCTACAATGGCAAATAGGCTCATTTGTGCTCATTTGTGCTCATAAACTAGAGAAATCCAGAGCTCCTAAGAGTGAGAGTTTGCAGAGCTATCAGGATGGTTATTCCATGCAGGGATCATCATGCGGAGCGAGTGAGGACACATGGGCGACCAGAGGGAGCAGGCGCACTGGTATGTGTCAAAACTTTTCCCAAAAGCGTGTAATTAATAGCCTAAAAGCGTAATTAATGCACACACGTCACCAAAAGCGACTACGTTAGGAAATAGCAGTTTAAGGTCACTTATGTAAGAATAGAGAGCGCTTACAGTAGTAGAGCTCGCGTATGGGCGTGGGGTAGTCGCTTATGTAAAAACGGGTCGCATCCTATTGGCGGGAAAATATCGGCTAAAATGCGCACATGAATCAAAAACACTCACTTATGAGCAAATAGCCGTCGCATAGAGCAGTTTGGCTCGCATATGAATAGGAATGGCTCGCAAAAAGTGAAAAGCGCGTGAATAGGGCTAGAAGGGTCGCGAATGAATAATAGCTCTTTATGGTATAAAAATAGGCGCATTTAGGAAGTAGCTCACGTTTAGGCAAAACAGACTTGCATATAGTATATAACGCATATATGAAGCAAGAATAAGCGCATGCGGTAGTTTAGCTCGCTTTTAGGGAAACAGTAAGCGCATAAGGTGAAATAGCTTGCATATAGACAAAATAGATGTGCATGTGGTAAAGCTAGTCGCTAATAAGCAGAAAAAGAGCGCATGTGGTAAAGTGGATCGCATATGGTAGGTGTAAGGTAGAATAGCAAATAGATAAGTAGATTTTGATATGGATGACTAATGGAATGGACTGACAAGGATAAATGGATGATGCAGGATGTACTACCACCATTGCTATCACGAGAGCCAGATCTGAGAGATTTACGATTGGTGAGGCAGTTGGATGTAGAGGAGCTACTGGTATTAGAGATCCTGGGCTTGGAGCATGTATCCCGATTAGAGCCAGTGCAGGCACATCGGGGGTTGATGACAGTGATGGATGAGCGAGCACAGTTCATTCTTGTTACCGATAGGAGAGGTGACCATCACTTTAGAGGATGTGTTCCAGATTTTGAGGATTTCGATAGATGGGGAGCGTGTGGATTATGATCCGGATATGGGCCCAGCAGCATTCAGGAGATTATTTGGGACACCAAACATCGGAGCAGAGGGTTCAGAGATCCCGATGGTGAGGATGGAGGAGCTCTGTGACAGGTTATAGCGGGTAGTAGTGGCTATCATTAGATGGCTAGTGGGTGATAGGAGAGCTAGAGGTTTTCCAGTAGGATGGGGGACAGTGATGGAGGGCATGTTTTCATATGGCACGAGATATGCATGGGTAGAGTGTGTGTTGGGACAGCTCTATCATTATCTGCATGATTGCGCTTATATGTTTGGAGCGAGTATGTCGGCAGGAGTGACAGTGTTACATGTATGGGCGTATGAGCACATTCCAGTTATGAGACCAGAGGGATGGGTGGCTAGAGTAGCAAGAGAGCCATTTGCGCGGATGTATAGAGGGGCTTTGACATATTGACAGTGCCGAGGTGTGGTATACTAGCGGAGGAGATTAGATGAGGTGGATAGATTTGTATGGAGGCCATGGCTAGGATGTGAGCACTGGGATGAGGAGGATGTAGAGCTTGTCTATGCTAGATAGGTGAGATACATTTTTGGACGTGGATTGTATATTATAGAGTGCTATTTGCTAGAGAGAACTTTGAGACAGTTCAGGGAGGCACAGGCAGTACCAGTAGGTGATGCCATTTTTGGGAGGATGAGACAGGAGGTGTTTGATTAGGGTCCAGAGGTTGTGGTTGAGATAGCTTTGGTAGAGAGAGATGGATTACAGCCAGTAGTATGGCAGTGGGGATAGGGTCCTGCAGATCCAGGCACATTACCAGAGTATGATGTACACTGGGTGATAGCTAGGCCGACTCGGTTGACACGGGATGGGGAGATTGGAGAGATTGGGATGGAGAGACCAGTTCGGAGGAGATGACGATGGGCTCCACTAGCACAGGTTGTTGTGCCAGCCACACCAGGGATACAGATGCCAGAGCAGGTGCCAGGTCAGCCTGCTATATTAGCACAACCTCAAGCACAGATTGTAGCAAGTGATGATGTTGGTATTCAGTAGCTGCGAAGACGGATTAGAGAGGAGAGGAGATGGAGGCAGTGAGCACAAATGAGGCTAAGGAGGGTGGAGAGAGATAGGCATCAGGCCGTGATTAGTCTGTGGCATGCGAGATCACAGGCATAGACATATCAGGCTCAGCTATAGTTGAGAGCACAGGGGGGAGATGGACAAGATGACGGTGCTCTAGCTAGAGTGACTGGAGAGAGAGATGTGGCTAGACAGCATGAGCAGATGATGAGACTAGAGTGAGACACTATGATACAGTAGGTACAGGCTATGAGAGCAGAGAGGGATGGTCTACGAGCTGAGAGAGATCAGGCAGTGCAGCAGCTGCAAGGGATGACCAGTGAGCTAGACAGAGCAGTGGTTGCATTAGGGACTGATGGAGCTACGATGTACTTGGCTACACAGTTGACAGATGTACAAGCAGAGCTTCAGAGAGTGCAGGGTGAGGCTGAGTATTACAGAGGCTTGTACTATGGAGCGGTGCCGGCAGAGCAGAGGCAGCCTAGTTTCAGGAGCAGGTCTGGGGCTTCAGGTTCACGGAGGACAGGTGGATCTCGATCAGTAGCCTCAGTGGTGGGGCCATTGAGAGATAGAGGACTAGGTATAGGACCTAGTGGTGGTGGTGGTCAGGGCGAGGGGGTTGCCAGTAGTCACTAGGGCTACCTTGTTTACATTGTATTATGATGAGGCCTAGAGCCGATTTTGTATATTCAGTCTTTTAGGGCTCAGCTTGTATTGTAGACACTTGTATTTTGACACACATGTATATATATATATGGCAGTTTTGGCGATCGATATGATGTTGCAATGGTTATTATGTTGATATTATGATGGCTACGCATGTTGTGTGTATATTGTTATGGATTATATATGGATGTTTATGCAAATGTTAATGGATGGAAAATGTGTGTTGATGTGAATATGTAAATGGTAATGATATGGATAGACTTATGTATATAGATAGATGGTAATGAAAGGATATATGATGGACTGATGTATATCTAACACACTTGTTTTGCAGGAGCGGGAATATGGACAAAAGATGATGGAAATGATTGATCTTGGCTGAGTATGATGGAATGAATAGATAGAATGAATAGATAGGATGATGATGGGCAGCTTTCAAGTAATTGCTTAGAATGAAAAGAAATGCAGTCCTTATGTTTGATATAGCATATGGATGTTATGCACCAAGGTATAAGAGACCAAGGTGTCGAGATATCCAATGCGCAACTAGCTTGTTACAATCTTGTCTGAATACATGAGGTCAAGATGTTGAGCCAACATGCACAAGATATGAATAACAACTAGTGTTGGACTTTGACACTACAAGCAATGGTTTGAGCTTATCTCCACTACACATAATGATAGCTTGCTGGTTATATGTATGGAGTTAGTCTTAACATATAATAGTCTCAAATGCATAAGAGACTATTTAGCTTCTCAGATGCTAGAGATATTGATATGTAAGATGCTAATCCCAACACGTACAAGATACCAATACACATAGGAAGAGAATAAGATCATCCCGCAAATGCAAGAAAAAATGATAACACACACAAGCAAGCAAGCAAGCATGCACAAATGATTCAAAAACAAACAAGGTATTGCCCCTGTCAAGCTGTAATCCAATGATTAATTGCTGATTGTTTTGTTGATGATAGTTGAGAGTGTTGTCATTATGGGGAAAGCTATATCCCTAGATCAACACAAGGTTGTTTGCTGAGTTGGTTCACTGATTGGCTGATTGATTTGTCTTACAACAAGGCTAGGATCAAGACCATTGATTGTGATTGGATAACTTGGCTTGATTGATTAACTTGATTGGTGTGGATTAAGGATGGGCTTGCATTTGGATCTTTATTTGGAATGGTTGGAAGAGGATGAAATGCTGATTAGATTGATTTGATGAAGGATGGATGATTTGTGGTGGATTGAGTTTCTTTTGATTTGCTGAAGTGATTGGATTTGTTTTGATGGCTAGCTTGATGTGCTTTGGTTGATTTGCTTTGGTGTTGATGCTGATGATTGATAGGATTTGTTTTGATGGTTGGATTGATATGCTTTGGTTGTAATGTTTGCTATTACTGGGTTGATTGTTTTGATGATGATGATAGTGATGGTGTGATGATTAGAGTATCCACTCAATCTAAGCAGGAGCAAGTGTTCTCAGTGTGCTAAAAGGATGTAAAACAAACAAGGTATTGCCCTTGTCAAGTCATAAACCAATGATTGATTATTTCATTGATAATGATAGATAGTGTTGTCATTGCGGGGAAAGCTATATCCCTAGATCAACACAAGGATGTGGGAACGCTATATCCTATTGATGATGATTGATTGGGCTCATGACAAGATTATGATCAAAAACTTGTTGATTTGATTGGATAATGTTCCTTGATTGATTGGCTTGCTTGATATGGATTAGTGTGACTTGGATTTAAGATCATTGCTTAGATTGATTTGATTGATATGATTGGAAGAAGTGATTGATTGAAATGGATGAATGAATGTTATTGATAGGAAGAATTGATGATGATGATGAGTTTGATGTTGATTGAATGTTGATGGAGTGGATTGTTTTGGATTGATGATGATGGGTTTTATTGCTTGGATTTTTTGTTGGATATTTGATTTTTTTGGATTTTTAAATATTTTGATTTTTTTTTGTGTTTTTGAAATATTTTGATTTTTTTTTGTTTTGAATGTCAATGGATTTACAATTTGGGTAGCCTTTGTGCTAGATACCAATGACAAGGGAGAAAACCAAGTCTAGGTGCAAGGATGGATGAAAGGATGGAGGAAAGGATGGGCTCATAGTGAATGTGACAGCAAGATCATGAGAGTTGGATGGGATGGAAGAGAGGATAGGCCATATAAGGGATGGATGCTTGCCTCATGATAAACGGATAGGTAGGCTATAGTGGAAAGCTCCTGATAAATAGATGGGGATAAGCTATAAGATAGAAAGCTCGTGATAAGGATATGCCATAGTGGATGGATCATAAGGGAGCTAGGATGTGATCTTCAAAGGCTATGTTGCATAGGAGGAACTTGCCCCATTCTAAGTGGTAATGCTTAGGATTTTTACATGAAAAAGTTCATGACCAAGGGATGACATGATGGATTGGTTTGAATGGGAGGGATAAATGGTCAATGGATAGGACTTGGTTTGGAAAGAAGGTATGTCAAGAAATATCCAAACATGTTTCAACATTTTTCCCCTATGTCTTCATCAAGATCAAAAGGTGGAGGATGGATAAATGGGTTCAGTGGGATAGGCATGTTTATGTAATGGCTAAGGATGGTATGATGGTGTGGTAATGGTATGATGGGATAGGATGGAAAATGATATAATGGGATGGATAGTTTGAAAATGGATAGGTTGGATGAGACAATGTGCCCCTAAGTGTAAGTGACATAGAAGATCAACCTACACATGATGCCTATTTGCCAAGTTTTCATCATGGTACTTATCCAAGGTGCCTGTTTACCAAGTTTTCACCATTGGACGAAGGGCTTTCTCTTTACTTTTTTGATTTTTTTTTTGTTTCTTCTTTTTGCTTTTAGATGGGTTGACAATTACACATGGTGCCTATTTGCCAGGTTTTCACCATGGTAATAGATAGGAGGGACTCAAGTGTTTAGTGTTATGAAGGTTGATAGTGTCCCTTTAGAGATTGATGATGTCTTCGCATGGACCATGTCAAGTGTGCTCATAGATGTTGATAAGGGATTGCATGGATGGGAGATGGATAAGGTAGATAATGGATTATAATGTGGAATTATGAAAGGTTCATGCAAGGATAGATGGATGGGGATAGTGGATTTATATAAGCTTATGGATGAAAATGGATGAAAATGGATGAAAGGCTTATGCAAAAGCATGGACCATAGGGTTAGCATGGGGGAGATATGTAGGATAATGGATGGAAGATGGGGAGATGTAGTTATGTGGAGGTGTTGTGGAGTGGAAGGGAATCATGGCCAACGGTTGCACACACCGTGATAAACATTGAAGCTTTTGATGAGATAGTGGTGTAGGAAGCAATGGGGTTGTTTTCTTAGGATATGGTTGATGAAGTGATTTAGGAACCCACATAGATTAAGTATTTTTAGTGCTTTTGCTTTTCTTGTGGGATTTTTGAAGGGAATGGAAGTTTTGGATGGAAGTAGGCTTTTGGATGGAGATAGGTGATTGGGATTCTTGAGATGTGAATGAGGAGGATGTCTCATTTGCTTTGCTAGCTTTTTGCTTAGGAACCCAAACCATTTTGCTTTTGGGCTTTGCATTTGGAGGTAAAGGTTTAGATGGCTGCTTAGATGAACTTTGTTTTGAGTTTGATTCTTTATGTCCTAAGGTATAAAGACCTTTAGGATATTTGGTAGGATTTTTAGCTTTATAGGTAGAGGCATCAAAAAATTTTCTTTTGAATCCCATGGGGTGGGTGGAGGGGATGGAATGATTGGAAGCTTTATGCTTAAATGATGTGTACTTTTGTTGGCCATGATTAGGGATGTAAGGATACTTATGAATGATATGTATGTTAGGTGTTGGAAGCAATGGTGGCAAGGTGGATGGAGGGATATTTGGAGTTGGTAAAAGTGGAGGCAAAGTGGATGGTAGAAGGTGTACGGTCACATGCTTTGGACATTTGTAGGTTGATGGAGGTGAAATGACAACATATGTTTTGGGTAGATGATGGGGTTTACGATGGAAAGTGGTAGGTTTAGGATGCATGAAGGGATTACCAACATATTGGCCTTGTTTACCTTGGGGTGTGTATCCAAGGCCATATGAGCATGGAGGGATTTTAACATGGTTTGGCTCCACAATACCTTGTTCATAAAGACCTAGGCCTTTACCTTTGTAGTTCATGTTTTGGAGGATGCGATTGACTATGGGACTAGATGTGTTTTGGGAACTAGACTTGAGTTCTTTATTGGATGGAGAAGATGAAATGGAGGACAATGGTTGTTGTTGTCCTAAGAAAGAACATTCATGGACAAAGGTGGTAAGACCACTAGGACATGATAGTGGATTTGAAGTGGAATCAATGGTGGATGTGGAGGGAGGATCATTAGCATTGTGTTCACTAAGATCCAAGTTATTTGTTTGATCTTCTATGCTTATGTGTTCTTGAGAGGCACATGTCTCATTATGACAAGTGGATGTTTGCTCATTATGGATAGGGCTAGATGGAGGATGACTAGGAGCAATTTGGATATCTTGCTTAGGGATGGTTATAAGATTATGGATACGATCAAGGTTCTTTTGAATAGGTTCTTCATCATAGATATCATCTTGATCATGAGATAGATAAAGTTTTGCCAAATGGATCATCATGGTTTTCATGATCTTAGCTAGAACCTTGATCATAACTATGAGCAAAAATAGGATTAAGTGGGCTATAAAAGGGATAAATTTGCTCATGAATGAGATCATGGTGATGGCTAATAGCTTGAGGGCAACCCATAAGTAGGTCATGGATAGGTGGAACTTAGAGGTGCTTTGATCTTGATTAAGATTAAGGTTCAATATTTCCACATGTTTAAGATTATGCTCTTGACATACCTCTTGACTTTGGATGGAAGTGGAAGGTTCTTGAGTGGACTTGATAGGCTCTTGATAGTTATCAACATGAAGGCATGATGGCTCTTAACTTAGGCTTGTGGTTGGAGACTCTTGAATAGACTTGTTGGCTTGTAGGTCACATGATGGGCTTAAAGGGCTCGGTATGTTAATGGAAGGATCTTGAAGAGGCTCAAGGATATGTGAACCACATGATGAGATTATAGGATTGGACATGACCTTTGGAAGTTCATTGGTAGGCTCATGAATTGGTATTTGACATGGGGGTAGTTTATTCCTATCTAGTAGCCAATGGATCACATCCTTTGCAAGTGTATGGGTGGATGGGAAATATAATGGATGGATGATAATGGTAGATGGTGTTGGATTAGGATTAGGACGAGGATTAGGTTGAGAGCTAATTGGATTGGATGGATTAGGATTTGGACTAGATGGGGATGATGTGGCACGATTTCCCATTATAGGTGGGTACACCTTGTAAACAATTGAGAGAAATATTGGGCATTGATTTGTATTATGGCCTTTGGTCCTATGGTATGCACAATAATCATGTTCATCATATGGACTTTCTTCACATGGTTTGACTTTAGGAAGTTCAATGAGTTTTGCTTCAAGCATCCTTTGTAAAACTCTCTCAGACGCATCCTTTGGTGAACGATTAGAATGACATGGTGAGGAAGGTAATGAAGGGCTTGGTGATTTGGAGGGTTGATGGACCAATGGACTAGGAATAGGATCACATGGTGGTGTTGGGATAGGACTTGTTGGTTCATGTGATGGCATGTGATTGGATGGTGGTGGCCACTCTAGATTGGTATCTCCCTTATCAAAGGTTATTAGATCTTGCATAGGATAACTTGGGATCATTTGGTTTATGTACAAGGGACCACTTGGACTTGGATGTGCTTCTTGTTGGAAAGGTGGATTTAGATCTATCAGTGGTGCTTGGTGGTCTTGTTGAAAAGGTGTATTTGGACTTACTTGATTTATGTACAAAAGGCCATTTGGACTTGCATGTTGTTCTTGTGATATCACTTGATGACTTTGTGGATGGGCTTGGTAGTGCATTGGAATGGTGGTATGAGGGATTGGATAAGTTTGAGGTGGATGTTCATAGGTTGATGTGGTATTGACTTGGTGGATAGGTGGATTAAGTTGATATGAAGTGGATGGATATGACATGTGGCTATGAGGTGGATTAGGTTGGTATGGAGTAGCTAAGGTTTGTTGTACTTGTCGAGCTTGACTAGTGGCTAAAAGGTGTTGGACTTGGGCTATGAAGTGTTGTAGTTGAGGTGATTGGCTTGCGTGGGGTTAAGCTCTTTGGAGGAAGAATTGTAATATTTCAATGGCATCTTGGTTGAGGGGTTGTAATCCTTGATAAATATTTTGAAGGAATCTTTGGAATTTGATTTCTAGGTCCTCCAATGTAGACATGTTGTCACCAAGTGTTTGTCTTAAGTCCTTTTAGCAAGTGCTTGTTTAGGGATTTGGATGATGATGTGGCTTGTTTGGATGATGTGTTTAGATTGATTTGTTTATGTGTTTGGTGTTTATAGCTTGATTTGGCAATGTTCAAACAAATGATTATGCATATACACACATGAATCACTCACGCAAGACACATAACCAAGTTGTTAGTTTGAAAGAATGTGATGATGGTTAAGCAAGCACGCGAAGACAATTCAACAAGTCCTAGTTAAGGAAAGGCCACTATCACAAGGAGGTTCTAGTGAAAATTCAAGGGACCGGCACCCCACGAGCATCCAGCAAGCCACTTAAGACTTTAACTAACCCTACTAGGAGTTTTAATATACATAAAGGTACACCTCCTTTCGAGTTAGAACTGTATGGTGAGCGCTAATACCGGTTAGACTTGGCTTTCACCTTATCCTCTGATTTTTATAGCAGACCGGATGAAAGTACCGCTTGAGGTCATTCCCTTGGGGTGGATACCAAGGCAGTCCTCTCTAAGGCTAAACAAAAGCAACACAAGTAAATGTTTTTGATCTCCAAGTTCGTGTTGGGACGCGAGGAGAGAGCATACACATTTACTTGGTCACACTCACATGGGGTTCATTAACCTTAGAAATTCAATGTGTGGAAGACAATGCAAGCACTTGTTTGTTTTAAAGCCCAAATCCAAATGTGATGAAAGACAATGGTTCGTTTTAGCCCAATTTCAATGGTATGATTGCAAACAAGTTGTTTGTTTTATACCCAAAGTCCAAATGTGTGATCAATCAAGATTAAGAGATGAAAGATTAGAATGAGTGCACCTGATACAATCACTTTCCAATTTGCTGTAGATGTTGATGCCAATGCTACTCCAGCTCCTTGGATGCCCCTACAAGTCACCAAATTCCAAAAAGAAACAAGTAAACTTGCAAAGAAGATGATTACATGAAAAAGATGAAATCTGAAAATTCTAATGAAAATTATTTGATACAGAAAAATAGATTGCATAAATAGAAAGCTCAGGAGATTCTAAGCAATTTGAAAAAAAGTTTCGCTGAAAAATGATCAAAATTGCTCAAGTTATGCTCAAATGAAGTTTGCAATGAACCTGAACTTTGACTGATAAAAAAAGCCTAAAAAATAGTACAGTCACCTGATAAAAGTGGTATAGTTGTGAAGATTGTCCTCCCAGCTTTCCAATGAGTCCTCATTTGTGCAATTTGGCCTTCATATGTGAAAGTTATGCTAGAAACACCAAGATGCACAATGACAGCAACCAAAAGCAAATTACAGTTGCCAGATGTGACAAACTGTTTATCATAAGCGATGGTTGTTTTACCAAGGCAAGCACCATATGTGACGCACTATTGATCATAAGCGACCTCGATATGCTTGCAGGCAATTCATTATATCATAGATGCGAATTTGATAATAGCTTATGCGGATTGTTTCTGCTCATATGCGATGCACAAAATCCTAGATGTGATCTCTTTAGGCTTATAAGCGATCTGTTCCTGCAAAATGACAGTTGAAAACAAAGCCCTGTTCTGCACAGGCGATCACTGTCAGTTTATACGTGATGCGCATTAGTTTGAAAGTGGTAGTTTTAAGTTCGTAAGTGATGCAAATAACTTTAAAAGTGACCACTGTCCATTCATAAGTGACTCATATCTGATACGCAAGCACTGTTAGTTTATAAGCGACCCGAATTAAGACAGAAGCGATCACTGTTAGGTCAGAAGCGACTAACATAGTTTTAAACCCCACAACTAACAACTAAAACACAGAGGTGAGTTCTATTAGGGCAAAAGCGATGCAAATCTTGCCAAAGGCAACGACTGTCGGTATGAAGGCGATCCAAAGAGCAATAAAAGTGGCCAATTCCAGCGTAAAAGCGACACAGAGATATAGAAAGCAGAAGATTTTTGCTCAGAAGTGATTGGAATTTACTGTAAGCACCTGCAAAATCTGATCTTCAAAGAAACAACTCCAGAAAATGAAGTTAATTAAGGACGTGAGTCCCACCGGGCATGCCAAAATGTGATAGGTGAAAAGTCAGGTTTAGAAGATCAGACATAGTCATGAAACCCTAACCCTACCATCATCAAGGAATCTAATCTAAATGAAATCAAAGCATAATGCAATCCAAGCATAACATCACCTAGACCGTGCGATTCCTTGTTTAAGAGATGTGGACTGCTTCTTCAACAATGAACAATTGCAAAGCTGAAAGTTGCCATGATAGATGATAAAAGCTTAATTGGATGCTCAGATGTTCAAGATGCTCAAGATGATAATGTAGGTGCTATATGATTGTTGGATCCTCTCATATGGAATGAGAGGGTGTTTATATAGGGCTCAGCTAAGATCAATTGACAGTGGAGATTCAGAGGCTATGTGAATGGCTAGGATTGAAAGATACTAAATTTATGTTCCATTAGTTGTGCATGTGAAGGATATGAATGAAAGTTGTCTTACAACACATGATTGACTGGACAAGTGTTCGAATGTGATAAAAGATGAGTGTTTAATTCAAATAAAATATTTGAATTAGTTGGGATATGAGTTGAATATTTAATTAATAGGATAAATGAATAAAATGGGATAAGATATGATGTGGAAATTAATTAAATAAATAAAATTTATTTAATTAATTGGGATGAGGATAGGATATGATTGGGATATGATGTGGAATTAATTAAATAAATAAAATTTATTTAATTAATTGGCTAAGTAGGATGAGAATGGGATTTTAATTAAATAAATAAATTTATTTAATTAATTGGCTTAATGATTTAACAAGGTGTTGCTAGACATGGACAAAGTTGGGACAAATTTGTGTGTCTACACATTCAAGGCATGCAATGAGAGGGTAGGAGTTTTTGTTAAAGTAAGTAGAGAATGATAAGAGCATAGAGAGAGGATAAGACTATGTTAATGAAAACATAGAGTGCAAGAGTGCAGGTGAGACTGTATAAGAATTGAAATGGTGCATTTCAAGTTAGTGAAGAACCAGCATCTGTATATCAGAATTTGTAAGGATTTAGAGGTTGTTGCCTCTTTGGGGTTGGTGCCTCATTGTATTGGGTTAGTGCTCAATTAGGTGTACAGTGTACCTGAAGGTTGGAGCCTCAAAACATTGTCTTGGGTGTCAATATACCTATAAGTTGGTGCTTACAAAACACCTATAAAATCTATTATTGTGAAGTTGGATTTGAGTGGTAGACTCAAGCAACATTCTCACCATGGTTTTTCCCTTTTAGGACTTTCCACATATATTTAGTGTTTCCTTGTGTGTATGAAGTTTATGTGTTCCTTTAAATCTTGACTATTGATTTAATTTTAAATTTTTTAACATACATTAATTCACCCCCTCTCAGTGTATTAGTGTTATTTCAACAATTAGTATCAGAGCCAAGTTCCTTGAAGAAAGTTTAAGCACTTAAGGAAGATATGGTCTCAAGAATACTATGGAAGGACAAGAGGGTTCTTCTTCAAATAAAGCACCATTATTTGATGGATCCAATTATGCTTTTTGGAGCATCAAAATGGAGGCTTATTTAACCTCTCTTGGATTTGATGTATGGCAATCTGTTAAATATGGCTACAAACCACCAACAACTACTCCCACTACAAATGATAAGAAAGATTGTGAAAATAATACCAAAGCAAAGAATGCTTAATTGTGTGGTCTAACTGTTGCAAGGTGTGACCCTTGGTCTCCTTGTTCAGCGTTGCACTGCGGTGGTTTGCAACAAGGGCTTAACTACCTCCCATGCTTGTTAAGTCAAGTGGTTGTATCGGGCATAATAGGTCAATCTTTTGGTGCAACAGTAGCTAACAATTGGTATCAGAGCCAAGTTCCTCTAAGAGAAGCTTAATCGCTTGAGGAGATCTAGGATGTCATCCTACGAGAAGGATAGTTTAAAGTTTGATGGAACCAATTTTAATCTTTAGAAAAGTTGCATGAAATGTCACTTGCAATGTATGGGAATGGTGTACTAGAACATGGCTTCAACAAAGTATACTCCTCCACATGGTGGTCTGAAAGCCCCGAATGAAATCACAGATGCTGAAAACAATCTACGAACTATTGAAGCTCTTCTAAGTGCATTATCTGATTTAGAGCTTTCAAATGTTGTTGACCTACCAACTGCTTTTGAGATTTGGGAAAATCTGGAACTTCTACATGAAGGAGACAAGTATGTTAAATGTGCAAGGCTTCAAAGTCTGAAAGGGAAATTTGAAAACCTGAAGATGAGAGAAGATGAAAATATCTCTACTTGTATGCCAAGAGTAAATGAGCTTGTTTGTGGAATTAGAAATGCTGGTGGAGTCTTGGATGAAAATAAGATTGTTGGCAAAATTCTTAGATCTCTTCCTGCTTCTTATAAAATCAAGGTTGTTGCCATTAAAGAATTCAGAGCCCATACAACTATCACAAGAGATCAATTGGCTGGTAAATTGGCTGCATTTGAAATGACCGAGTTTGGAGATGCCCCTCCCAAGACTAAATCTGCATTCAAAGCCAGTGCCTCTGTAAAAGGAAAACAAAGGTTTGATCTGGGAGAAAAATCTTCAAGGAAACTATCATGGTATGAAAAAGTAAGAAAAGACCTGGAAGAAGAAGAAGCAAAAACTGCTCAACTTGAAGCTCTTATTGCAAAAAGGCTGCCAATAGGATCTAGTAAGTATGAAGGAAAGTTGCCTTTTAAGTGTTTTAACTGCAATAAGATTGGTCATTTTGCCTCAAGATGTCCAGAAAGATTTTCAAGGCCAAATCCTAACAGATCAAAGTTTCAAAAGAATTGTTACTATGTTCATGAGGAAGATGATAATGAAGGAGTAACAGATGATGAATCAGAGACAGGAAATAAATCTAGAAGTGATTGGGTGTTTATTTCCATCAAGGAAGAAGATCTAATACCCTCTGAATCTATCAATCATAAAGTTGTAGAAAGAGCTCTGGCTGCCCAAGTTGAAGAAAAGGATGATTGGGTTATTGACAATGGATGCTCTCATCATATGACAGGTGATAAAAATAAGTTCATAGATTTGGAAAGGTATGAAGGAGGAGTGGTAAAGTTTGGTGATAATTCTGCTGGTAGAATCAGAGGTAGAGGAACTATTTCTTTTGATGGAAGGAATAAAACTGGTAATGTACTATATGTTGAAGGTTTGAAGCACAATCTTCTCAGTGTTGGACAATTGGTGGGCAAAGGCTATGATCTCTGATTCAAAAATGGAAAATGCAAGATCTTTGAAAGTTCTAGAGTAGAGATTGCATCTGGTACTCAAATAAAAGGTAATATCTTTCATTTGGTTGGTACTGGTAAAAGTTGCTTATTTGTTCAAGTTGATCAGATTTGGTTATGGCATAGGAGGATGTGTCATGTGAATTTTGATAATATCATCATGATAAGCAATACTCAGGCTGTAAGAGATCTTCCAAAATTGGTGAAACCTACTAATAGCTTGTGCAAAGAATGTTAGTTGGGTAAGCTGAGCAGAGTCACATTCAAGAGTAAGGAATTGTCTTCTACTGGATTATTGGACCTAGTTCATACTGATCTTTGTGGTCCAGCAAGAATCAGGAGTGTGCAAGGTGATAGATACTTCATGTTACTAATTGATGACTATTCCCAGATGATGTGGGTAACCTTTCTGAAAGAGAAATCAGAAGCTCTTGAGAAATTCAAAATATTCAAGGCTGTGGCAAAGAATGAAACTGGATTAAAATTGAAATGTCTGAGGTCTGATAGAGGTGGAGAATTCACATCCGGTGACTTTATAGAGTTCTATGAGAAACATGGAATAAAGAGACAATTGTCTGCTCCTAGGACTCCACAGTAGAATGGAGTAGTGGAAAGAAAGAACTAGACCATCTAGGAAGCATCTAGGACCATGATGATGGAAGTAAATGTTCCTTAGATCTATTGGAGAGAAGCTGTCAGCACTGCAGTCTATACTCTCAATCGAGTTCAAATTAGAAGAAATACCGGTAAGACTCCTTATGAACTTTGGTTTGGCATCACTCCTACTGTGAGGTATTTTAGAGTCTTTGGTAGCAAGTGTTACATTAAAAGAGATGAAGATCTAGGAAAATTTGATGCTAGAAGTGATCAAGGAATATTCTTGGGTTACTCTACTCAAAGCAAAGCATACTGGTGTTATAACAAGAGACTGAGAAAGATGATAGAAAGTACAAATGTGAAGGTTGATGAAGGAATTGAAAAACCCTCAAGGTTTTATGAATATGATGAAGATGATCAGAATGGTGTTCTAATTCAAGGAGCCCAAGCCTCTTTTGAAAGTCGGATACAAACTGATCTGGTAAATCAGGAAGAAGAGATGAGTTTTAATGAGCCTGATCAAGAATCATAAGTGCAAGAAATTCCCAAAGTTCCCAGGTATGTAAGACTGAACCATTCTGAAGATTAGATCATAGGTGATAAAAGAAAAGGTGTTCAAACAAGAAGGAGGATTTCTCAAGATTCAGATGAGTATTGTTTGATTTCAAAGATTGAACCTAAGACAATGAATGAAGCTAGCAATGATGAAAACTGGACTAAAGCTATGAAGGAAGAGCTAATGCAAATTGAGAAAAATCACACTTGGGATCTTGTTCCCAGACCTAGAAACAAGAATGTGATTGGAACCAAATGGGTCTTCCAGAACAAACTGAATGAAGTTGGTGAAGTAATTAGGAATAAAGCTAGATTGGTCTATAAGGGTTACTCTCAAATAGGAGTTGATTTCGAAGAAACTTTTGCTCCGGTGGCAAGAATTGAAGCAGTCAGATTATTTCTTGCTTTTTCTGCCTTCTAGGACTTCAAAGTATATCAGATGGATGTCAAGTCTGCCTTCCTGAATGGTGACTTGAAAGAAGAAGTGTACATTGAGCAACCAGATGGATTTCAATTATCTGATCATGGTGATATGGTCTGCAAGTTGAAGAAAGGACTGTATGGACTGAAGCAAGCCCCAAGAGCTTGGTATGAGAGATTGGATAAGCATCTTTTGAAGATTGGTTTCAACAAAGGTACTGCTGACAGTAATTTGTATTTCAAAATTGATCATGAAAATGTCTTGATTGTTGAAGTGTTTGTTGATGATATCATTTTTGGAGGAAGAGTTAGTATGTGTAAAACTTTTGCAAATCAAATGAAAAGTGAGTTTGAGATGTCCATGCTTGGTGAAATGCATTTCTTCTTGGGTCTACAAATCACTCAAACAAATAAAGGAATCTTCATTTCTTAGACCAAATATGTGAAAAAATTGTTGAAGAAATTTGGGATGGAAGACTCAAAACCAATGAATACTCCCACGGCAACTAGATGCAAATTGGGCAAAGATGATGACTCTCCTAAGGTTGATCAAAAAAAGTACAGGTCAATGATTGGAGGATTGTTGTATCTCACTCACACTAGACCTAACATTATGAATGTTGTTGGTCTTGTTGCTAGATTCCAAGCTGAACCTAGAGAATCTCATGTCATGGCAATAAAGAGGATTTTTAGATATCTAAAAGGGATAGTTGAGTATGGTTTGTGGTATCCCAGAGATCATGATTTCTCTCTTCATGCATATATAGATGCAGATTGGGCAGGAGATGTGGATGATTGGAAGAGTACCAGTGGTGGAGCATTCTTTTTGGGGAAGAGATTGGTTTCTTGGCTAAGCAAGAAACAAGAGGCAATATCTCTGTCCACTGCAGAAGCAGAATATATTGCAGTAATAGGTAGTTGCACTCAAGTTTTGTGGATGAAGCAAATGTTAAGAGACATAAGAGTGGAGTATGAGGAGCCTATCACAATCTTCTGTGATAATTCAATTGCAATAAATATATCTAAGAATCTGGTGTTGCATTCAAAGACTAAACATATATCCACCAACTTTCACTTTTTGAGAGAGGAAGTAAACAAGAATGAAGTCAGATTGGAGTTTGTGCCTTCCAAGGATCAGATTGCAGACATCTTTACTAAACCTCTACTTAAGGACTCTTTTGAGTATCTCAAGGAGAAGTTAGGGGTTATTACCCCTCTAGTGATGAACTAAGGTGCACTAATGTGCATCACTTTGGTGGATATCACAGTCATATCTTGTGGTCTAGATTGATGATGGGGAGCTGCTACTAAGGGGGAGTGGCTGGTATGAGTCTGAAGTGGTGGAATTACAAGTACGTGCCCTTTGGCATTAATGTCAAAGGGGGAGAGAAGACATGTGAAAAACAAGTGGTTGTTGATCAAAGGGGGAGCAAGAATGGAAGAGAAGACATGAAAATGGTTGTTACTGATAGGGGGAGTTGTGATAGTAAGGAGAAGTTATTGTCTTGATGGTCAAAACAGTTTTTCACATCATATGTTGCCATCAATGACAAAGGGGGAGATTGTTGCAAGTATGGGCCTAACTGGTGTTGTCATTGATGTCAACATACTCCTATTGCATTAATGATAAGGATTGGATGAGCTATGTGCTGAGGATATTGAGAAAATTAGTCTCAATCAGGAACAGTGAAGAACAGTGAAGACAGTAAGGTAAAAGTCTAAGATAGGATGAGGATCAGAGGATGCGGTTTAAAGGATTTTTAGATATGTGTCTTAAGGTGGTCCAGTAGAGATTTCAGAGGTCCACATGAAGATCTGAAGAAGTTATGGCTACTCAAGTAAAACTGGTTTTGGTAGGTGTTCAGAGGTGACAGAGTGATACAGATAGGTCCAGTGAGATCCAGAAATGCATTTTCCTATTCTGTAGATTTGAGGGAGTGTTGAGGAAGTCTTTTTGAAGTGTCAACTTGATTGGTTCATGGTTTTAATGTCTGCAAGCATCTATTCCTTTATGACAGCGATGACAGACTGTGTTCTTGAGGTTTCAGATGAAGGAGAGAAGGATTTCAGTAAGCAGATGAAGTGTGGATGTTCTTGGTAATTCAGGCAATCTTGTGGAGGTCTTTAGATCATGTCCAGTTCATGTTGGTGGTCTGCATTGGAGTTGGAGTTCACAATTAAATAATAACTTCTAGATGATGGTGTTCTTCCTGAGACTAGCCGACCAGATGAGTTACACATCCTGCGGATGATTCTTGTAGATGTTTTCTGACTTAGATTATCATTCCTAAGTCGATGTTGTGTATAAAGAAGGGATTGTAAAGTCATTTCAAAATGTGTCTTGTGGAGATGAGAGTGTGGTAGCAAGGAGAAGAGTGAAAGGAAGAGCAGAAGTATTGGGCTTAAATGGAACTGATTCAAGCATGGTGAAGATGCTATTTTCCAGTTCAAGTAGGTGATACTTATTATTTTGTAGATAGTGTGTCTCTTGTAGGTAGTGAGCCTCTTGTGAGAAGTGTGCTTGGGCAGTGAGTCCTAATTGGCATGTGCCATTTTGTTCTTTCTATTCTTCTAACAAAGAATATAATTTTGGGTTAATCACCCTGTGGTTTTTCCCTTAACCGGGTTTTCCACATCAAAATATTGGTGTCTCATGTGTTAATGTGTTTCTGCTCTTGATTTATTGCATTGTGTTTCCATGATTGATTTATTATTATGCTGTTGAATTACAAAGTGGAGTTAAGTGTTTAAAGAGAAGAAACTGATTCACCCCCCCTCTCAGTTGTCTACCCTAGATCTAACAATTGGTATCAGAGCTAAGGTCATAGGTTCAAACCCTATGCTTGCGCTGGGGGGGATCATTGCAAGGTGTGACCCTTGGTCTCCTTGTTCAGCGTTGCGCTACGGTGGTTTGTGACAAGGGCTTAACCGCCTCCCGTGCTTGTTAAGTCAAGTGGTTGTATCAGGCATTAATAGGTCGATCTTTTGGTTCAACAACAACTAACACTAACTAATATAGAATTTGTAGAAGTCATGCATTGTAAATCTACCCAAGACATATGGGATAAGCTACACAAAATCTATGAGGGTGATGATAAAGTGAAGCAAGCAAAATTACAAACTCATAGAGGTAATTTTTAGTCTTTGAAGATGAACGATGATGAGAATATTGCATCCCACATGCTTAGGGTAGATGAGGTAGTGAATGCAATCAGAGGTCTTGGAGAAGACATAGAAGATAAGGTAGTTGTAAAGAAGGTTCTGAGGTCTCTCCCATAGAGGTATGACTCTAAAGTCTCTGCAATTGAGGAAGCAAAAGATCTGGATAAATTTTCTATGGATGAATTATTTGGGTCACTCATAGCACATGAGATGAGAAGTGACAGTACATGCTCAATAAAGAAAGAAGCAACATTCAAGACTTTCAAAGTTAAGCAGATTGAAGAAGATTTAGAACAAAGTACTAGTTTAAATAAAGAAGAAGCAAATTTTGTCAGAAAATTGAAGAAGGGCTTTGGAAAATACAAAGGTAAGCTATCTTTCAAATGTTTTAATTGTGGAAAAATTGGTCACTTTGCCTCTAAATGTCCCTTATGTGAAAATAAAAAGGAAGATAGTTCTAGGAGTCAAGAAATTTCCAAATATTAAAAAAAGAAACTTTATTAATAAGAAAAAGAGTCTATATGTAGACAAACAAATTAGTTCTTTAGATGATTGTTCTTCTGGAAGTGAAGATTGTGAAACTGCATTTATGGTTGTTGAAATCAAAGAAGATGAAAATACGAGCCTATAGAAGATTTTTGTGCAAACTCTAATGAGGAAGAAGAGGGTGAAGTTGACTTGGAAGGTGAATTAATTTCTTCTCTAGATTATCTAAAGTATGAAAGAGAACAAAATAAAAAATACAAGTTAAGGATTGAAGAATCTGATAAACTTGTTGTTGATCTGAAACTGTAGTTAGCAGTCTAAATGAATAGAAGAGGTAACTAGTTTGGATTTGAAGAACAAACTAGAAGAGTGTCAAAAATTAGAGGCTGAAGTTGTCTCACTAAGGAAGGAATTAGAAAAGGTGAATGAATAGTTAAACAAAAGCCTCAAGTTTGAAAAGAGCTCAGAAATTCTTGATCAAATAATTGGTTGTCAAAGATCCTTCTCCAACATGGTTGGGTTAGGATATGTTGAAAACAAGAGTTTCAAGGATGTTGTCTTTGAGAAGAATGCAGAAGATAAGACTGTCAAGAATGTTGTTCCATTTAAAAAGGTAGTTGGAGAATAGGCTGAGTCAAGCTCTACTAAGCCAAAAAAGGGTGTTGCTTCTAGGAAGCTTGAAGGGTTCAAGAAGAATAAGAAGATTGAAGATTTTAAAAAGGAGGATGATGAATTCATCAAAGTTCATAGTCCAACAAGGAGATCCAAAGATCAAATTGTAAGACAAACCAGGTTGAATTATGCTTTTTACAGTTAGTATTTTTCATGTAATCATTCTGGACATAAAGCAACAAACTACATAATTAGACCTAGGAGAATGGGTAGGCCTGATTTTGTAAGTAAAAATTCTTTTTCCCCTTTAGTTGATATGAATTATATTTTCTATAATTGTAACAACTATAGGCATATTGCCAAGTTTTGTAGAAGTGTGTTTATACAACCTTCTAGATAGGAGACAAGGAGATTTACTACTCCAAGGCAAGACAGACCTGCACATGCTTCTGTAAGAAAATAGAAAAGACCTACACAATCCTTTGCAAGTCAAGAGAAAGAATCTACACTCCTTGCTTAGGTTAAAGAATATGCTATTTACCTTCTGAGGAAAAGAAGAAGAGTTAAAAAATGGATTGGATAGAAAAGACGAATGAACAGTCCATGTTAGTCTAAACAACTTTTCATGCCAAAGGACAAGACAATCATGTTGGCAACATAGTCAAGAGACACTGCTAATTGGGCAATGTTGTCATTGATGGCAACAAGGCAAATAGAACATGATGGAGCTAAGGATGATTGGGAACTCAACTTGGAACAACCTGCATACAAGGTTCTAGTCTGGACACAAAAGACTAAGGTAGAATGGTTAAGTACTGACAACACAGAGTTAGTAGCAAAGACTTAAGTGATATTCCTCTATAGTTGATGGTCAAGGTATGCTGTTCAAGTATGTTATTTAGGATTGTTTGGAGGTACTATGTTCAAGATTACAAGTCCTGATGGCTTCTAGAAGTTAAGTAGTGATTGGTCTAAGTTCGGGTGAACAGAACTAAGACAGGAGCAGTGCAAGTGTCTGAGAAAAAGGGTCTGCATTTCTCCGCAGTTGCATAATTTGTCTTACAGTTCTAGAGGTATGATCTATGATGAGTGAAGAGCCTCTGATATGGATTTGAGAAAGTCTTGTGGTCCACTATGGAAGACATTGTCTGACAGTTGAAATGAACTAGTAAACAGTCTGCGAATAAGGCTAACATAATAGTATGATGTGTGTGCGGTAAATTTTTGGGGTTTGAAACTTAATCCTAAGTGGTAAAATAGTTGATGCTAACATGTGTGATCATGTTTCAAATATTATTTGGGTCTGCCATAGATTTTGGGAAATAAATTTGGTCGACAGAGCACATAATGCATGACTACATGGTACACTTTTTTAGGCCGACCTAATATGAATATTTTGTTTGTTACAGATATATATATGGGATTGATTTCAGTATTTAGTGTGTGTGATGTGGATATGAATGTGTGTAGAATGTGAATAGAAGAGTAGGCGACAAAAAATAGAAGAAGAGAGATCTTATCTAATGTAAAAGTAGAGCAGTGAAATAGAGAAGTCAAGATAAAAGTTTTGAGATAGTATTTTGAGCACACATTGAAGCTGCATTCATGTATGTGTAGATGGAATCTAAATAGATCATTTTGGTAGTGAGTCATCTCCTTCTTTTTCTCTTTCTTTTCTCTTGACAGTGAGCCTTTGTGCAATGAGCACTTCTTCATAGGGCAGTGAGCCCTAAGGTAGTGAGCCTTCTTGTAATTCAGTATTGTGCTATCATAATATATTGTGAGCTAACACTCACCATGATTTTTCCCTTTTTGGATTTTCCACGTAAAAATCCTGGTGTCTATGTGTTATGTCTTTATGGTTGTTGTTCTTATGCTTGTTATGCTTTCATGTTATTAATTTTGGAAATTAGATCAATAAACAAGTTAAGAAGTGGTTTTGTGGAATACTGATTCACCCCCCACCCCTCTCAGTATTCCTTATATTCAACAATTGGTATTAGAGAAAGGTTCCTTGGAAGAAGCCTAACATTTTGAGGAAGATCTAGGAAAGTTTACTCATGGTAGCCAGAAGATTTGGAAATCTCTCAAACAATGCTGAACTAGAAGCTCTTATTGATCTTGAAAATTTTGAAGTAGAAATTAGGGATCTGAAGGATAACATTCAAGAAGCTAATGAATACATTCTAAAGCTGAAGAAACAAGTTAAGAAATTCAAAGAAAAATATAGAGATGTTAGTGAACAATTGATACCAGTAAATGAGACCCTAGATGATTTGAAAGTGGAAGTTGTAGAAAGAGCTAAATCAAAAGAAGATCTAAATTTGATGGTAAAAATCTAGAAAGAAGAATGTGTCAAACTGGAAAAAGAAGTTGTGAGCCTAAAAACAAACTTGGTAAAAGCCAAGAGCTATGAAGAAAAGTTCAAGATAAGCTCTGTAAAACTTGATGAGATGATTGCTAGTCAAAAGAGTTCAGATGACAAGCAAGTCTTAGGATTTGAGAAAGGAAAAAGTTTAAAATTAGGTCAAGAAAACTTTCAGATGAAGTAAAACAAAGGGAACAAATTTAGGAATCAAGGAAGAAGACCCAGAAGACCCCCGGTAAGACAGTCAAATGCTCAAAGGTATCCATCTTTCAATGGCCATTATTTTTATTGCAATAAGTTTGCTCATAAAGCTACTTAATGTAGGAGTAGAATAAATTAGAATGTTCCATCATTCTTTGGTCAATGTTTCAATTGTAAGAAAATTGGTCATAGATCATATGAATGTAGAAGTATGGTAAGAAATGGGTCTGACAATGCAAGAAATACTCAATCATTCAATGGAAAGTGTTTTGCTTGCAATAGATTTGGACACATGGCTAATTAATGCAAATCAAGGATGAATTCATTTAGAAGGAATCAAGGACAAGGAAGTATTGTGTGCTATAATTGCAACAAGTTTGGACATGTTGTGAGATTTTGCAGAAGCAAGAATGTGAAAAGAAACTACTATGCTGAAGAAAGGAAAACATAGTAGAGGAATGATAAGGGAAAATAAAAAGTTGATCCGATTGAAACTAAGAATGAAATGGGCAAGATTTGGATTAAGAAAGATGTGATTAAAGTCAGGGATGGATCCACACCAGCATCTAGTGCAGATACTTCCTCCAGGAAGTAAATATGTGTGCTCTGGCTTAGGGGGAGCTGCAATGAAAACATTAATCCCCTAGCCAGATTATCTGTGATGGAATCTAGCATGAGGATATATTGAAAAGACGCATATGACAGATCTTTTGAAAGAAATTCTGGAAGAAAAGGTTCAAGTGTGAAACATTATGGAGCAATCATAATAGACTACATTTTGCAGAAATGTGTTTGACAACTGTTTAATAGGAGCATTTATGGCAATGAAGCAAAAATTAAAAAGGGGCTCATTCAATGGAAAATTCATTTTGCATTCATAATGTCAAAGTGTCTAAGGCAAATTGAAGTGAAATTCCAAGTGACTCAGTGATTTCCAAAGCAAATTAAGACAAGACCAAAGAAAACCCTAATTCAGTGAAAAGAGGTATTTTTTAAGATTTGAAACCCTACTGTGAATTTATTTAAAAATGGCAACACCACATGTGATTGATATAACCAAAAGAGCAAGGAAAAAATTTAAAAAGCATCCATACAAATCAACAAAGGTTGATCCAAATGGTGCATTTTCAAAGATTCCATTTGGTGTGATGCATGCTGAAGATGTTAGGGTTTACATTTATGTTGCCTTAGAAGAGCATGGTGACAACAGATTTTCAGACGTGTATCAGAATCATCAAAGTGGTGATCAATTTGAGCTGAAAGAAGAATACAAAGTTCTAGAGGAGAAGAAATTCATTCAATATAAAGACTTTCCTACATTTGTGAAAAATGAGTGGGTTCGATATGTCTTGAGCAGAATCCATGATGAATTCATGTGGTTGGGGCAGCCCATCAAGATCACCAAGGATGCAATTAGGGCCGTGATTGAATTAAATTCCACCAGTTTAGTTCCTTTATTAAAGGCCTGGTAAAGAATTATACTGTAATGGAAGCCATTAGAGCTAAGTTTGACAAAAGGGCACTAACAATCAATGACATTGAAGACCATACAGTAAGATTTGTGTTCATGGTTATTGGGTACAAAGTTTATTTGTCAAACTGGGAAAATTCAATCTCTAGTACTGTAATCTACACAGCATTTGAGATGGTTAAAGAAGATGCGGAGTATGATCTTTGTGAATTGCTTTGTCAACAACTAATGGAAACTTTAAGGAAGACCAAAGAGTAAAAATATTCATTCAAATATGGTACGTTGATTATCTATTTGTTCTTCTACTTCATGCAAGAATTGCCAGGTATGAAGAATCTATTCTGGACAAGTGATAAACCTATTGTAGTTCAAATCAAAAATCACTTAACTAGTACTGGAAGTCATGATGCTCAAATTATAGCCCTATGGGGCTATTTCAATAACTTCCAAAAAGTAATGCAGTCTAGAGAAAGGGTCCCTAGATCAGTTGTTGAAAAGTATAAGGACACTATCTACTTTATTGTGATAAAAGACTAATGTTTAATGGAGGCTATTGAGCCTAGAACAGTATGGGTTATGCCAATGGGCTATGAAGTAGATGGAAGAATATTGGAAAATTATGCCCAACATATGCTAAGAAAACCTAGAGATCCTAATGAAGAAAGATTTGGTACTTACGAAGAATTGTCTGTAAAAGTGCATGTTGAACTGAGGCAGCTTGAAACATAGAAAAAATGAGGAAATTGGTGGAAGAATATGCCTAGAGCATAGGGGTCACAAAAGAAGAAATTACTAAAAAAGGGCAAAAATAGTTGAAAAACTAAAGGAAAGTGAACCAGTTAAGGCTCCAGAAGAGCCAAAGAGGCAACTTGAGAACCTAACAGTAACAAGGAGAACTAGAGGTTCTACTTCTATAGGAATTGCATCTATGATGTTCAGTCCTACAACCTCTGCAAGTATGGAAACCCATGCAACGAGCCACAAAAGATAGAAAACCAAAGGTCAGAGAATGTATGTTAGTATAGGAGCTGATGAGGAAGAGATTGAGTCAGATGAAGAAGTGAGAAAATGAAAATTGAAGTCACCAAATCCTCTGAGAGCAGCAAGAAGAAACCTTCTAATAAGAGAAAAGCTGAGAAAAGTCCAGGACAAGATGAGTCTGAGACAAGTGAACCCACTACAAATATTGAGGATATCCTAAAAGCTATAATTGTTGATGAAAATTTAAATCCCATAGCCCAACTATATGATGAGTATAATGATCCGGATAAAAGAATTATTGAGACTGTTGTTGTTAGATACTTGGACATCTATAACAAAGCACTTATTGAGATTATTATTGATCTCCTAGACATCTTGGGCATTATAATGACTGCAAGAAAGGAAGCTGCTATGGCTAAGGATGTGGAGCTTAGAGAATATACATTGATAAAGTTATGGCCAGAGATCTCATTGGAAGACAAAGCAAAAATCTCCAAAGTGTTACAAAAGGAATTTAGAACAAAGAAAAGGATGAATACTCTCATGTCAGATGACATTGAGAAAGTAGACAAGGATACAAAGGAAATCACCTTGCAAGTGTTGAAGGATCATCAACTCCCAACAATTTATGACAATGATGAAACAAATGTTGGAGATGATACATCTGTTCTGGAAGGGAATATGGACCAAGGGTTAGATGACAAAGTGACTAAAGAGAAGGAAGCCCTTGCCATAGTTATTGAGATTGAGAAGATAGACAAGATCGATGATCAAGAAGAGAAACAAGACAAGGGAATCCCTCCACCAGAACAAAAGGGTAGTGCAAATGAAGCTATAGATCTAGATGATCCAGAGCTAAACTGAGAAGAAGAAGTCTCTGGTATAGCAAGAGACACTGCAGAGTCGATTAAAGAATTTTTAGAGAAAGAGAAATAGGTCCTAGATGAACTTGAATTTTTGCAAGGACCAATAAATCTGGACTTAATGTCCCATGTACAAAAATTCAAACTGGTATCAATTGTGCAGGCAAAGGCATAGGAAATTTTTTTGAAGTTTTGCATACAAGATAGTGAACTGATTGGTGAGGCATCCAACATTTTGGAGAAGCTGATGCCATCATATTAGGACACCTCTTTTTCTTCTATAAGTCAACTAAAAGGACTCATAAATTTTGTAAGTGAGCATTTTGAATCTTTTGAGAAATCTGTTGAGACAAAAGTGAGACAAGAATTTGATGAGAAAAGGTTAAATGAGTTGAAGACTATGATAGTGAATTACAAAGCTCTACTAGACAATAAAATGAAAGGCATACAGAGTTATTTCAAAGAAGCAAGTGACCTATATAAATTTTGTCTATCTTGGCTGGTAGCCGCAAAAGAGCTAGAAGAAAAGATAAAGGATCTAAAATAGTAGCTAATAAATATTTTTAAATCATTCGATACAGTAGCTAAGTCGGTGAGCAGCAAAGAAATACAAGTAATTAATATTCATAATGAGTTAAGTGATATTGTAAATAAGAAGGATTAGATGAAAAATAAAATGTGTCAATTGAGAGGACTAATTAGTCCTAAGTTAGATTCAATGATCAGTATTGCAATGGAAGCACATGCAGCTTCACAAATTGACACAAATTCTAATGTGCAAAAGGTAGAAGAATTAGTCTTTTTAATAAATGGTCACATCCAAATTTTGGAAAGAGCCAAGAAATGATGGGATGAAGAGATTACACAATTAAAGATTGTGTATAAGGATATCCTCTCACCTACAACTAATTAAGTTGAAGATTGTATGTACATATTGTATACACCTAAAAATGACATGACTCTACTTAAATAAATATTTTAAATATTTATTTCATCTTCATAGTCCTCTATCAATAAATAAATAAATTTATTTATTTATTTGATTCACTTCATCCCATTTAATTAAATAAATTTTATTTATTTAATTAATTTCGTCTACATTAACTTTATTCTTCTAAAATAATTAAATAGTTTTAATTATTTAATTAAATCATCGATTCTTCTAAATTTAAATAAAATGCAAATTTATTTAAATTAAATCTCCACAAAATAAAATATATTTGAATATTTTATTTATTCTTCCAAAATCATGTGCAAGTAAATTAAATAAATTTATTTATTTAATTTGCTTTCTTATCTTCCAAATCTTCTAAAAATAAATTAAATAAATTTATTTATTTAATTTGCTTTCTTATCTTCCAAATCTTCTAAAAATAAATTAAATAAATTTATTTATTTAATTTGCTTTCTTATCTTTCAAATCTTCTAAAAATAAATTAAATAAAGTTATTTATTTAATTTGCTTTCTTATCTTCTAAATCTTCTAAAAATGAATTAAATAAATTTATTTATTTAATTTGCTTTCTTTTCCTCTCAATTATCTACAAAATAATTAAATAAAATCTTTTTATTTAATTATGCATTCTTATCTTCACAAAAATCATTCTTATTTTCCAAAAAATATTTTCCTTTTGTCACACAAAAGCAAAAATAGTTTTAAAACATCTATAAAGCAAACTTTCTCTCAAATTAGAAAAATAAATTCTAATTTAATAAAATCAAAACTCATCCTCATCAGGAGAGGAGTTAACTCAACAAAGTTTGATGTAGAGTGGCACAAGGGAAGCAACACACAAGAGTTTCCTCTATTGTCCTTTGCCCACTCACCCACTTCAAACAGGCTTCAACCAAGCAGCCAAAGGCACATTCAAGGGTGTATGAAGGATTTGGTATCCTATTGATGGATCCACCTTCTAGGCTTCTCCAACACCTTAGGACAGATAAAAAAACACCTTCTATGCAGTTGGTTTGATCTCCAACTTCCCAAAACTCTTCAACCTATACCTTGACTAGTAAGGCTGCTAGCCCTCCAAACTAGGTTTTCTCAACAAAACTTGACAAAATCCCATATGACCAGACAAGAAAATGATGGTTTTAGATACACTCTACGGAACCCTATCAAACTCCCAAGTCTCTTGTTCCAACTCTACTCCAACAATCCAGAACACTCATTTGGTCTTCTAGGCCTAATTGATCAATTTAGGCTAGGTTACAAAGCAAGTGCTCAAAATTGGGTGCATAGGTCAGGGGCAGGAATTTGGAATGCTTCTACCATGTCCCTACAACACAAATCCATCATTTATTTTCTCACCCTAACAGGATTCTATCATCTACAACCTCAAATAGCATGAAATTGGCCAAATACAATGAAATACTTGACCTAGGGCATCACCTTAAAAATAGAAGACTGCATTTCCTGACAAAAATATTTTGGAATCTTATAGTACATATCCCTAGCCTACATTTCACCAGTTTTTGTGAATTTTCACTAGTGGGAATGCATTCTAGGGCCGGATTTCTATGGCTGCCCTAGAAAACAGGGTTTCTGGACCTGTTTTGAAAGAAAAATCAATAACTTTTGTTCCTGACCACTTCAGGACCTCAAACTAGTTGCATATGAACCCTGACTCCAAGCACTTTCATAAAAAGTACATTTACACCCCTAAAAAATCTGTACAGTCTGTACACGGCAAGAAAAATAGCAAAAAATAGTCAGTTTTCTTAATTTTTTTGCCCAAGTTCCGTACAAAAACTTTTTTTTTTTCCATATTGGTTCAAGATGTCCTCCATATTAACCTATCCAAGTTAGTTTACAACTTCTCCAAATAGTTTTAATAACCAAAATGAAGTTGCAACCGGTCAATGTGTCATTGACACCATTGACAACACTTGACACTATAGAGTTTTTTCATTTTCCAAAGGATGGCGATTTGTTTTTCTTGTCCAATGGAATCAAAACATCCTCCATACTCCCAAAACATGCTAAAACACACAAACAATAAAAAAAAACTCAAAAATCAATCCTTAGACCTTCTAGGCCTAAGTGGCATAACAAGGATCCAAGTGGACTAAGCATGATTGAGGTTTATATGGTCACCTCAATCATCTTGACCACACAAAAAGGACCATATACTCATGGCTAAAGCCTTATTACAATCAAAACCACAACTTTCAAAAAAAATGCAAACAAAGTGACTTTAGGAACCAAGGTGCTCCTAGGTGCCCTGCACCAAGTTGCTTTTCGAATGACACATGTCTTTCTTCCATTTGTTGCACGTTCCTCAACAATCCTCTTCTGTTGATCTTTCCTTTTATTCTCAACCATTGATCTTCTTCTACACATCTCTATAAATACAACTCTCTTATTCTTCATTTAGGAATCCATCGTTTGAGCAAACTTATGTTGTAGGAATCTAAACGTGCCTTTAAAACCCCCACATCCATTTGAGCACTTCATAGTATCCTCCATTTCTGTATTTGAAGCTCATCTTCAAATACACAAGTATCACAGCCATTCACTCTTTGTCATCTTCAAACAAGCAAGCAAGCAAAAGCTTCTGAGGGCTTTTATTATCAAGATCAAAGAAGGATAGGTGAACTACAGAAAGCCAAAGGTAAAAGGTGAAGGTATCATTTGTTATTTGTTTATTCCTTTTATCTTTATTATTCTGTAGATGTTTGGGTTTTCTAATCTATTTTGATTAACTCATTTTCCCTTAAACATTTTGGCGCCCACCGTGGGGCCCTTACCCCTCTACTAATCAAAAAAATCTGAGTTTTCTTGAAGACAGGGCCGTACAGGTGATGAACAAGTTTCTGACAGAGCTAGTCTTGCGCATACAACCTCTGAAATGACACATTTACTATTTTTGTGCTTGTGCTTTGTATTTTTGTGTATTTGATCTCTATATTTGCGCTTCCGTTCAAAAAGTCGCACACTCCCTATTTCTGCGCATTCAGGCTGCAGTGTTGCGCATCTGTCTTCTAATTTCTGTTTTGGGTTTTCTGACTCTTGCATGCTGGAACTAATGTTTGTTTTGCAGGAGTAGTGGCTGGATTAGGTCATCTAGATATTTTTCTTATTTCATATAGCCTAACTAGGGGTGAAGTAATCAAATGCATTTCATGACAAATTACACATAGTCCCTAACTAGGAAGGAAGTAATTAGACCAAACTGCTATCTTGCATTGTGGATTTATTTTCTAGTTTAATCACTGCTATCTTCTACAAAAGGGAAATGAACAATGCTATGATTAATCACTTTCAAAGTTAACAAACAGGAAATGAACAATGCTATGATTAATCACTTTTCAAGTTAACAATCATGTGAGTGCATAAATTAGCTTAGCCCATTTAGTTTTTCTATTTTAACAAGGTTGGATTAATCACTGTACTCTGTGCTTGCGAATGACAATAGGCTTATGCTCTCCCCTTAACTGGGTGATCAAAGTGCCAGACTTGTCATTCTTTTTGTCAAACCTTTAGGGGGGCCTACCCTTGGATGCACGCTTTTCCAAGTGGGACCGACCCTGAGTGGTAACAGGCTAAAGCCAAGCCCTACCAAGCCACTTAAAATAAATTGTGCTTGGGGTGAAAACCTCAAGCAACGAGTGCTATTGTGTTACACCGATGGCCAACCTCCCCCAAAACCCTCGTAAGCATAACCCTTTGAGGCTGGGAGACTCCATAACGGAGAGTAGTGCCGCCGCATGTGTAACCACTCAAATGGTTGCCCTAACTAAGAACCAATTGTGTAGCAAGCCAAAAACCCCTATTCGTTGATGCAAAGGGCAGAGCCCTTGAAGCGGCCTCGATTCAAGTGACTCTTAGTAGAGGTAGTAGGGACAATCCTAAGGTTCAGTGGGGGTACGAGCCTAAGGAAACCTGGATCTGGTATGCGTGAGAATTGAGTGTCGTGGAGGGGAGCCGGTGCTACCAGATCCTGGAGCTACACGCTTTGAGTGGCACAGCTAGAGGATTCAATGAATATTGTCCCATCCAGCCTAGGTTGTAATTGTTTTGAGTCATAATAGTCCAAAAACACAAAAAAAAAAGATAAAAATCATGGAAAACTTCTATGTGTTTGCTGTGTTTTTGCCATAATTGAACATCAACATCATCAGAAACACCAAGTTTTTCAAACCAAAAACACTGAAAAATCTTGAAAATGATCCAAAAATTTCCAAAATTCAGAGAAAAACAAGAAAGTAGCCAGAATTGTGCATCTGTACGTACTCTTTGCACATTTGAATCTACTTGTTACACATCTGCAAAGTATTGCGCATCTGAACTCTGTGTTTGCACATACAAACTTCACCAGTATTGCACATTCATATCGACTTGTTGCGCATTTGCCTTCTATTGTTGCACATTTGAACCAGAGAGCAAAAAACCATATCTTCCAAAGAGCAAAATTTGTCAATACTTTTCAAAAACCAGTTCAAACCTATTCTAGTTTTCAAAAATCTGGTTAAAGACCTTGCAAAATCAAACCATTTCTCTCTTATCCGCACCATAGCTGCTTGTTCATCAGAAAATCTCACCACTTTCTTCCAAGTTTCCAACAAAGTTATAGCCAAATTATTCTTGATCAAAATCAAATCTTAAGCAAAAACCTAGTGAGGCTCCCATATCAAGGGTTACTTATCCTTTCGAAACTCCACCAGGAGGTTGTGCAAACGCTAGTCAACATCAAGTAACAGATTCCTAACATCCTAGCTTTTTGACTATCGCTTTTGTATATCCCACTTTGTTTGATACCACCTATATCTAAGAAGAACCTTGCTAAAACCTTGTTCCATCCTAGCACCTTGTTCAAAATCTTCCAATCTCACCTCATCCCACCTCTTTACTACCTTGCATGGTCTTGACAAGATTACAAAAACAAAAGCAGTTAGAAATGGCAGAGAAAAGTATTTTTGACGGTCACAAAAATAATGAAGAACCTTCCATAGATGAGATCCTCCACACATAGCATGACCCAAAATTTCTACGCCTATTAGAAGGGGTGCTTGCCCAAGACCCATCAAAGTACATTTTACATCTAGCAAGTCTAGGAGCCAAATTCCCTAAAGATTATGACATGGAGGCTCTCAAAGAAACTAACAAAGAGAGAATCCCTGAAGGAAGTAGACATGATGAAGTACCCATAGATAAGAGCAAAACAACTATTAACTCCTTGGATGCCCTAAGCCTAATGAACCAAAAAGTCGAAGCTCTCCAACAACAAATGTCAGACATGAAAACGAGAACATCAATTAAAAACTACACCCTATAGGATATTTCACCATATCCTTTTGATAGGTCCTTAATCATGATTCCCTTCCCCTCAAGATTTGAGGTGCCTAAATTTGATAAATATCGAGGGAAGGGTGATCCAAGAGATCATATCAGAGAGTTCAATGCTGCTTGTCTAGAGGTCGCACATAACAACACTTACCTTATGCGACTATTTCCATGGAGCTTGGGAGGACAAGCCATGGATTGGTTCTCTAGACTACCACCTGGTATTAAAACATTCAATGAACTTGTCAACCAATTTGTCACCCACTTCTCATACAATATTAAGCACGACATCTCAATATTGGATCTCTGTAACACCAAACAGAAAGGAGGAGAATGTTTCATTGCCTTCTTACAGAGATGGAGACAACTGGCAAGCAAGTGCCCACACCAAATACCAAAGAAATAGATGCTAGAAATGTTTGTACACAATCTGCAAATGGACCTAAGTTACCAAATCCAAATTCAATGTCCTACATCTTTTTTTAAGGTCATTGAGATGGGCCTCATCATAGAAAGAGCCCTAATCGCAAAAGGTCAAATCAAGCTCTATAAAGACTCTCCCAATACCAACACCAGCAATGACAAACCTAGATTCTGGATGAAAAATAAGAATGTTGTGAACGACGGGGTAGTCGATGCCAAAAATGTGGCACCTAAGCAACCAATTTTCAATCTATCAACACCTCAAAATAACCCCCCACAAGACAAACCACGAAATACCGAATCTAGGTTTAGCAACTTCCGACCTCAGAGAATGTTCACACCTTTGGATGAGTCACTAGAAACTTCCCTACGGAAGCTAATCACCGACAATCTCATAATGCTTCCCTCAGCACAAGAGTACGAACCAAAAGTCAAACCCCGTTGGTGGAACGTCAATGATTTTGCGAATACCATCGAAATAGGGGGCACAAGACAAATGATTGTATTGCACTCAAGCATATAATCCAAGACTTAATAGAGAAAAACAAAATATCTATCAACAGACAATCTCACGGACATACCTCCAACAGCGATCATCAGGCATTCAAGGATCCTCTTCCTAACTACGAGTAGGGAGGACCTTCCAACAAAAATAATAGTGGCTCTAACAACGCAAACTACACAAATGTCAGCTTCGACTATTTTGTTAGCCGTATCTCAAAAGGTGATTCACACATCAATGTGATCACTATCAACAAGGATCCAGATTGCAACGTTACTACCCGTAGTAACAAGGTCACCCTTAGAGGAGCTTCCGCTCCCCCGTCTAGTAAATACAATATCATGGATCAACTCCACAAAACACCTGCACACATCTCCATGTTGGAACTTCTGCGTATGTCCCCTTCTCATAGGTCTATACTTGACAAAGCCTTAGCAGAAGCCTCTATTCCCATGAACCTAGCTGAAGAACAATTCCAAACTATGGTCGGTCACATCACCTCACCGCACTCCCTATCATTCACTGAGAATGATGATATGTCTATCACTCAACCCCATAACGCCTCCCTTCATATTGAAGCTTTCATACACAAGCACAAGATCCAAAGAGTCCTAATAGATGGAGGGGCTAGTTTGAATATCTACACACTGAAGTTAATCCTTACATTGGGGTTTTCAGAGAAGGCTATAGATCTGAAAAGAAAAATCACCATAAAAGCCTATGATGAGGAAGAAAGGACATCCAAAGGAATTGTTACACTACCAATCAGAGTTGGCCCTGTAGTGAAAGATGTAGCTTGTCAAGTCCTTGACATGGAACTAGCTTACAACATTCTCCTTGGGCGACCATGGATACACGCCTTGAAGGCAGTACCTTCTACGTACCATCAATGTATCAAGTACCCACATGAAGGACAAGAGATCACCATCCAAGGTGATCCTAACCCCTATCAATATTGCAACTCAATTCAGCCCAAACTAGAAGTTGTGATCCCCAACAATCATGCTTCTGCATCCTCATCATCTCATATTGATTCAGCTACACTCGCTTCCTCTTCCGGAGGACCCCAACCTAAACTCCAACTCAAAGATAAAGGCTTGGGTGAATACATGGTACTTCAGTCCCTCTGTTTGGCACAACTGCCTCTATCTCCTAGATCCTATGGGAGGCCTATCTTAAAAACACCCGCAGCAGAGAAGCCTACCAAAGGACTGTTTATGAAATGGGGAAACCTAGAAGACGAAAGTGACGAAAAAGATATCCTACAGTGGCTATACAAAGATGAAGCTAGTTCCTCAAAGCAACATGACCATCCCACTATACCAACAAAATAGTATGGTCAAGGCTTTCAAATGCTACAGAGAATGGGGTATGAAGGACACGGTCCACTTGGTTCAAGAAAGGATGGCATCACTGAACCCATCCAGCCTCATACCTTAATAGCTTGAGACACTACAGGGCTAGGCTACACTGGAGCACCAAGAAACAACAAAAATAAGGACAAATAACCAGAAGCATCCACTAACAATCTGGTTGAACAAATTCAGAGAATGCAACTGGGGAGTGAAACAGATTCTAATGAATACGAGTGGGATAGCCTCTCTAAGCTGTCTTATGATGAAAAGGATATTGACGTTGTCCACAAGTATGACCCAACCCCTGCAAATGAGAGACAAGGTCCAAGAGATAGACCACTAGAGTCCATTCCGCATAATGACAATAATGACAATTGCGAGGAAAGAGTGATACCTCCCTCGACAGATCCCCTACTAGTGAGTACCATCGCAGACTTTGTCCGTTCCCTCAACAATTCTGTCCTTACCATCAACATCGTTGAGCCAAACCAACCCAATGATTCCTTACCTTTGGTACACCCTAAACTTATAGACTAGGACCTAGAAGGCACCACCCCTGAGCTTGATACCTTTGAAAATGATGATGCCATCATAGATTTTCTTAAGCTTAGGGATCATCTACCTGCAGGAGACCACAGAGCTGGCTACGCTATTGAACTGAATGAGAAGGCTTATTTTGGAGAGAGAGCCAAGCCTTTCAGTCATAAAAACATCAAAATAAAAGAACGATCTAACAGTGAAAACTGCTCCGCGGTAGTGTTAGATCATCAAAACAGTAAAAATAAAGATGTATCCAATGGTGAAAACCTCTCTGAGGTGCCGAAGGATGGAAGGCTTGACCCTCTCCCCAATCTCACACACCAGGAGAGATCATCGATCTTGATAGAATCGGCAGAGGCAATCAATGTCAACACAGGTGATAATCCCAGAATGGTCCACATGGCAAAGGCTCTAACAGAACATGAAAAACTAGCATTTATAGATTTCTTCAAAAAATATAGATCAACTTCGCATGGACATACGCTGACATGCCAGGACTAGATCCAAATCTTATCATGCATCATTTATCTCTAGCTCCAGGGGCTAAACCGGTCAAACAAAAGCTCAGAAAAATGCACCCGCATGTGGCCCTCATGGTAAAGGAGGAACTAAAAAAGCTGTTAGATGTTGGATTTATCATGCCCATTGACTATCCTGAATGGGTTTCAAATATAGTACCGGTGGCTAAACCAGATGGTAGAGTCAAAATTTGCAATGATTTCAGAGACTTGAACAAAGCTTGTCCCAAGGATGACTTTCCCCTGCCCAACATAGACATGATTGTCGAACTTATGGTAGGACACACTATGCTATCACTCATGGACGATTTCTCAGGCTACAACCAGATTAAGATTGCACCAGAAGACTAGCACAAAACTGCATTTACATGTCCTTGGGGCACCTACTATTGGTGCGTCATGTCATTTTGTCTAAAAAATGCTGGGGCAACATATCAAAGAGCCATGACAACAATCTTCCACGATATGATGCATACTATAATGGAAGACTACGTCGATGACATTCTAGCAAAGTCTCTCACAAGAGAAGGGCATCTAGCAGTACTAGACAAGATCTTTAACAGACTAGAACAATTCAATGTGCGACTTAACCCAAAGAAGTGTGTATTCGGGGTTACATCAGGCAAATTACTAGGATATATAGTATCTGCAAATGGTATCGAAGTGGATCCTGCTAAGGTGAAAACAATCATGGAAATGCCACCTCCCAAAATCCTGACTCAATTGAGATCCCTACAAGGCAAACTGTAGTCTATTAGATGGTTCATTTCCCAACTGGCAGACAAGTGCCACCCAATCTCTCATCTGCTACACAAAAATGTACCCTTCAAATGGAACGAGTCATGTGAACAGGCATTTCAGCAACTAAAAGAATATCTTATGAAACCACCGGTATTGATGCCACCTATTCAAGGCAAGCCTCTATTACTGTACATCTCAGCTACACCAACAGCTCTAGGAGCTTTACTTGCACAGCAGAACTATGATGGAAAAGAACAGGCTATCTACTACATCAATCAAACACTCATCGGATATGAACTACAATATACACCTATTGAAAGAGCATGCCTAGCTATCGTCTTCGCCTCACAAAAGTGGAGACATTACATGCTATCACACTCAGTCAAGCTAGTGGCAAAGATTGACCCACTGAAATATCTACTTAACAAGGCTACCTTAATAGGTAGATTATCAAAATGGGTCATGCTTCTCAGTGAGTTCGATATCGAATATGTGGATAGAAAAGCAATAAAAGGACAACTGCTTGCAGATCAACTAGCCGATGCACCTTTAATGGATAACAACCCCCTAAGCTTTGAATTTCCATATGAATCTATCTTCCATGTCAACATAGTAAATTGGAAAATGTATTTCGATGGCTCATACACATAGCATAGATCGGGGGCAGGTATCTTATTGATAACACCTAATGGTGACACTATTCCAAAGTCATATAGGTTAATGTTCCCTTGCACTAACAACATAGCAGAATATGAAGCTCTGGTTATCAGTATCAAACTGGCAGTTGAGTGGAACATCAAGGAACTCCAAGTCTATGGTGACTCACAACTGGTTATCAATCAAGTGAATGACGACTACCAAACAAAGGATGAGAAACTGATTCCTTACAAAAGAATGGTAGATGACTTCAAGGAATATTTTGTCAAAATATCTTTCAAACAGATACCAAGGATCAAGAATAAAGCTGTCGACGCAATGGCCACAATTGCATCTCTCCTCGACATACCAGGAAATCAAACATGGTATGAGTTCTTAGTAGAGCCAGTCTCTTGTCCTACTTATGACACCCCAGATTCCCATATCATATGCCACATCGTAGGAGCCGATTCCCCACTCTATGGAAAAATATTTGCCAATCTAAAAGAGAACACCCTCCCACTCAACCTCTCCAGCAACCAGAAAAGAGCCTTCACCCGACAGGCATCCTGGTATGCCATTATCGCAAACTCCCTATATCACCGAGGTCTCGATGGTACCCTCCTTAGGTGTCTAGATAGAGAGGAATATCAAACTGCTCTAAGCGAAATTCACGATGGTATATGCGGAACTCACTCTAGCAGTCCTACTCTAGCCAAGAAACTCATACGCACAGGGTACTACTGGCCAACGATGGAACAAGATTCCTATCATTTTGTGAAGAAATGCAAGAAATGTCAAATCCACAGGAATCTGATACACGCACCAGTGTAGGAGCTACAGCCATTAACAACTCCTTGGCCTTTCTGTCAGTGGGGACTCGACTTAGTGGGCAAGATCCACCCTCCTTCCTCAAGCGGCCATAAATTCATTATCACTGCCATAGAGTACTTCACAAAGTGGATTGAAGTTGTGCCCCTAGCCAACATCACAGGCAAGCAGATTGCCTCTTTCATCCTAAACTATATCATTTGTCATTATGGTGTCCCTTCGTCCATCATCACTAATAATGGATGACCCTTCAAAAACCAAGATGTCAGGGAACTATGCGACAAATTCCATATCCAACACCACTTTTCAACCCCATACTACCCTCAAGGTAACGGTCAAGCGGAGGCATCGAATAAAACCATTCTAAAAATCCTAAAAAAGACTGTCAATGATGCTGGCCGTGACTGGCATGTCCAACTGAATCTCGCACTGTGGGCCTACCGCACAAGCATCTGCACACCTACAGGTGCAACACCATACTCCCTAGTTTATGGATCTGAAGCAATCTTACCCATTGAATTCAAGATCCCATCCCTGAGAGTTTCACTAAAAGGTCTCATAACTGACGAAGAGTACAGAGTAACCAGACTCCAAGAACTAGAGCTGCTCAAAGAATGAAGGCAATAAGCCTTTAACCACCTGAAAGCATATCAACAATGCATGTCCAGAAGTTACAATGACAAGGTGAAGCCCCATGTCTTCCAAGTTGGTGATCTAGTCCTAAGAGAAAATCTAAGAAATCAACAAGATTGTGAAAAGAAAGGAAAATTTGAACCAAACTGGTTAGGTCCCTATGTTGTCATTGCAGCTTACGGATCAGGGGCATATCAACTAGCCACATCTGAAGGTGAACTGTTTGATGATCCTATCAATAGCATGCACCTTCCCAAGTTCTACACCTGAAAACCCCAATGTAAGGGAGTCCTGAAAAAAATCAAAAAATTGAAAAAGTGATAAAAAACAGAACAAAAAAAAATTAAAAAAAATTGGAAAAGTAACAAAAAAATTGTCCTATGGTGAAAACTTGGCAAACAGGCACCTGGGATAGGTACCATGATGAAAACCTAGCAAACAAGCGTCATGTGTACTCTTAGCTTCCGTGCAAATAAAAGCAAGTGGTGAAAAACTAGTAAACAGGCGCTATTCTGTGACAACCCACTCCCTCCATCCGTTTCGACTTCATATCTCTTGTATCTATCCCATAGTTCATCTTGAACCAGTCCTTTGAACCATTGTTGAACTACATTGCCTCTAAGCTATCACGTAGGCAAGGCCATTCTTAATGCGCCCCTGAGGCTCCACCGTCCCATCCACCCAATGTCTCGTCCTTCTATCTGTCTAGGTCCTTACCATGTCTACATCTCCACCATCACCTAGGTCTTAGGTCCATCAGGGTTTACCCTGAACTATGTTGTCTCTGCGTCGTCACGTAGGCAAGGCCATTTAGCAATGAGCCCTTGGGACACTAGGTCAATCCCTTAGGGTCCGTCTCTCCATATCTGTTGTCGTCTCATAATAAGCCAATCCTTGTCTAAACTGGGGGCAACTCCTCGACCTAGTTATGGATTTGGATTCTTGAATGCCACTGTCCTAAAGAGGATACCAATAAAGGATTGTGATACCCTCACTAGACAAAACAAGCACAAACAAAGCCCGCTTCCAAACAAAATTCTTGACACAAAACCTCAACCTGTCCTAAACAAAGCATAGCCCCATACCGAAAAACTCAAAACAATTCTATCTCAATTATGGCAGATGACACATCTAATACAAAGAAGTTTTGTTAACAGGTTAACTTACAGAGTCTTGACTTTTTGTCATTATGTCTTCCTATGCTACTCAAGGATGCCAAAAGCTAGAGATGCTATGATGGGGACATAATTTTTCTTTGTCTGTTGCTTGTGGATTAAACTTTCGTAATGTGACAACTTCTGTCTAACGACGTGATCAGCAAAAGATCATTGAGGACTCCGAAGTCTAAACATGAAAAGGGGCAATCCTTGTCTGTTGAAATGCAAGAGATACTCAGGTCATCTAGATTCAAGTTTGACTAGATGCTTGTATTAACTTGCTAAATCAAAATCCATGTAAGTGATACTCAGGTCATCTCAGTTTAATTATACCTAGATGCTTGTATTTTCTTACAACATAATAAAGCCCAATGATGAAATAAGCGCTTCAAAATACTTGCTATATCAAGATGATGAATATCCATATCCATATCCATACCGTATCCAATTGCATTTCATATCCATATCTGCATCCATATCCATATCCATATCCCATGCAATAAAATTCTATGCAGCATATCAATGTTTACAAAGAAAAGCTTGTGATTTCTTCTGTTGAGTCATTCTTCTAACAAATCAAATTTCTATTTGTCTTCATATCTCTCATCAACAGTTCTAGCTGTCAACCTGAGTAGCGATCCAAATGCAAGTTTATCCTTAATCCATACCAATTGAGTCAAGTCAATTTTGTTAAATGATCAAATCACAATCATTGGTCTTGATCCTAATCTTGTCGTAAACCATATCAATTAGTCATAACTATCCTTCGTGTTGGTCTAGGGATATATTGTTCCCCGCCATGACAACACTATCGTATATCGTTATCATATCAAATGTCTTAGACAAGATGTTGCATTGTCGAAACCAGACCTGGAGTCTTATACAACATGTTTCATTCCTGAAACCAGACATCATTGATCTATATCTTTGGTTTACCGCTTGACGAGGGCATTACCTTGCCTGTTCTTATATCATTTGTGCATTCTTGTTTGCTTGCTTGTGTGTCATCATTTTATCTTGCATCACATATCATTCACCATCTTTCTTCTGCATCCAACCATTTCTTCTCCTATTTCTCCTCTTCTTCATCATGAGATTGTCCGTCTCACGCTTTTCTACGGTCTCCCCATCCAATCTCCCGAGGGGGCATCCTGTCGTTAAACTTGTACTAGGGGCAAACTGGGGCAGGTATCATTTTTAGACAATCTTATTCTTTGAAACAACGTGATAAAACACATTGCATCAAAGAGGGGCAAAATGTATACACCTAAAAATGACATGACTCTACTTAAATAAATATTTTAAATATTTATTTCATCTTCATAGTCCTCTATCAATAAATAAATAAATTTATTTATTTATTTGATTCACTTCCTCCCATTTAATTAAATAAATTTCATTTATTTAATTAATTTCATCTACATTAACTTTATTCTTCTAAAATAATTAAATAATTTTAATTATTTAATTAAATCATCCATTCTTCTAAATTTAAATAAAATGCAAATTTATTTAAATTAAATCTCCACAAAATAAAATATATTTGAATATTTTATTTATTCTTCCAAAATCATGTGCAAGTAAATTAACTAAATTTATTTATTTAATTTGCTTTCTTATCGTCCAAATCTTCTAAAAATAAATTAAATAAATTTATTTATTTAATTTGCTTACTTATCTTCCAAATCTTCTAAAAATAAATTAAATAAATTTATTTATTTAATTTGCTTTCTTATCTTCCAAATCTTCTAAAAATAAATTAAATAAATTTATTTATTTAATTTGCTTTATTATCTTCCAAATCTTCTAAAAATAAATTAAATAAATTTATTTATTTAATTTGCTTTCTTATCTTCTAAATCTTATAAAAATAAATTAAATAAAGTTATTTATTTAATTTGCTTTCTTATCTTCTAAATCTTCTAAAAATGAATTAAATAAATTTATTTATTTAATTTGCTTTCTTTTCCTCTCAATTATCTACAAAATAATTAAATAAAATCTTTTTATTTAATTATGCATTCTTATCTTCACAAAAATCATTCTTATCTTCCAAAAAATACTTGCTTCTTGTCACACAAAAGCAAAAATAGTTTTAAAACATCTATAAAGCAAACTTTCTCTCAAATTAGAAAAATAAATTCTAATTTAATAAAATCAAAACTCATCCTCATCAAGAGAGGAGTTAACTCAACAAAGCTGTTTTTTGAATGACACATGTCTTTCTTCCATTTCTTGCACATTCCTCAACAATCCTCTTTCGTTGATCTTTCCTTTTATTCTCAACTATTGATCTTCTTCTACACCTCTATAAATACAACTCTCTTATTCTTCATATAGGAATCCATCGTTTGAGCAAACTTATGCTGCAGGAATCTAAGCGCGCCTTTGGCACCCCCACATCCATTTGAGCACTTCATAGTATCCTCCATTTCTGTATTTGAAGCTCATCTTCAAATACACAAGTATCACAACCATTCACTCTTTGTCATCTTCAAACAAGCAAGCAAGCAAAAGCTTCTGAGGGCTTTTATTATCAAGATCAAAGAAGGATAGGCAAACTATAGAAAGCCAAAGGTAAAAGGTGAAGGTATCATTTGTTATTTGTTTATTCCTTTTATCTTTATTATTCTGTAGATGTTTGGGTTTTCTAATCTATTTTGATTAACTCATTTTCCCTTAAACACATATATATATGTGGTAGAGTATGACAAATTTGTAGTTTTGATGTAATTTTGACTTTGTTCATACACCTTTGCCAATGATGTCAAAGGGGGAGAAGAAGACCAATGAAAAATGGGCAAACACCTGAGGGGGAGTGAAAGAACTATAGACACCCAAAATTGACCCATTTCATTATTTATGCATCAAACTCATAACATCACCTAATCATACATGACCTTGTAAAACATCTTGTAATATTTATCCTAGGTCATTGCATTATCCCACTTACAATATCCCACTTGATCACCTTCCCAATTAATTAAATAAACCTCTTTATTTAATTAATTCCTCTTCACATGTCCCACAAACAATTTAAATTAAATATTAAATCAAATCCCTCATTATGACATGTGTCACATGACTACAATTCTTCTCATGCACACATAATTTAAATAATTTTATTATTTAAATTATGAGATTCCCACTCACATCCTATTTTTAGCCCCACTTATTTGTGTGTCATAGGCATCTTTTCCTCCAAAATAAATAAAAGAATCCCACTTATTTCCTCGCATCCTATTTTTAGCCTCATGTCATAATCTACTTAATGTGCGTGATAGACACTTAAATCAACTTTTAATTCTAGCCATACACATCACCTATTTGACTTTTAATCTTGGCCATCAAATCAAATCAGCCCCATCCTATAAATCTAGCCTCACACATCCATCTTCTTCCAGTATCCTCACTTTGCCAAAATTCTTCCAATCCTCTCATCTATCTATCTATTTTCCTCTATCATCTTCATCTTATCGTTATGCTATTGAATTGAGCAACCAACATACATTTCAATCAAACCTTCAAAATCTTGCATTCGCATGCGAGGTGGAGAAGAGCAATGGAGGTCAATCAAGAACAACATGGAGATTTTCATTTGCATTTGTATTTATTACTTTTATTTTCATTTTGTCTTGTTCTATATTATGCATTGTTAGGGTTTTTATCATTGTTTATACGTTTACCCTAATTTGCAATTTTTGCCCTAACTACATTCTGGCATGCCCAGTGGGACTTAATTCGCTTGATCATTTTTGTAGTTTTTGGTATAAACATTTGTGCTTTCTAACCCTTGTTTTGTCAAGTTTGTCAAGTTTTTTAAGTTGACTATTACAGATGACTTCTTGGGCAAAAATTGATTGTACCATCGCGTTTGGGAGGCTAATTGCATGAAAATCAACTATAAACTTGTTGGGGTTTTGTGATTGTAAAAATTTTAGAAATTTTTTGTACTTTGCATATCCATACCATACGGATTTGTACAATACGAATCCACTGTGTAGTCTACTAAAGCTCTTGGTTGCATCTCTGTTGGTTATGAATCACTTGATTTTATCTTGCAGGAATTTGTGATATCTTAGGGGTTTTATGTCTCATATGTAATAGGGTTAAATTTTTGGTCAAAAGCCTCCGTCATTGGGTCGCCACCCTTTCATGGCTTTGTCACCATATAAAAAAAAAGTGCAGTCATCCTCCCCCTGCAGTCCTTACTAGTCAATTCTCTCTTTGAAGCTGGTCACAGTTTAAAATTCTTCTGTGGTTGTTTTAAAAAACCCTCAGCCTATTGTTCTCGCGTTCGATCTCCACAAAGAAACTTCAATATGGTCAACATTTTGCCAAATATCTATGCTCAAATCCTTAATATACCCTAAACGTAATTTTCCAACTGTCAACTTACCCTCTACAACATCCCGTAAACTCCACCTAAACCCGTTGATCACCACTTCAGGAATCTTCCTATCACTACAAACACTTTGGTCAACACCCTGAAAATCTCCTCTCATTTCTATCATCACAAATGAACTCCTTAACAAATCCTTGTTTGCCATAGAAGCTTGTCACCACTTCAAAACTGCTATCCATCCACTTTAGAAACTCCAGTCACCACCTTTCAAAATCTTGTAGCCATCCTCTATGCAAACTTCCTAGTCGCTAGTGATATAGTCAGCTTTTGCTTTGTTTCTGTTTCATTTTTAAAAATCATGCATGTTGCAGTTGTAGTCTTCATTCCTCGTCCATAGTGTGACCCCTAATTCTCCTATGATCTCCATAGTCTTCATACCCTTGTCAAAGCCCTAACTACATCTCACGGTCTCCATCCAGTTGATGCCTCCTAAACCTTTAGACTTTGGTCACAATCTTTAGGGTTGTTTGCAGACTTAAGACACGATTATTGTTTTCACAAACTTAACTCTCTATATTAATAGGTTGTTGGTGTGTTTATTGATGCCACCTCTCAAATTTCTTGATCAAACACTTCATAGTCTCTGTCATCATATTGTCAATTCCTCTCGTGAGCTAACCCCCTTTTCAAACTCCTTTGACCTCAACCATTATCCCCTTTGACCGTATATCATCCACCATGTGGTCACCTTAGGGTTTAAAATTTGACATAGATGCTTTATTTGCAATAGTTGGTTATCAAAAGTTTTCAATAGTTTAAGCACCTTTGATTAAGGGCAAGTCCTTAGATCCTTAGGATAATCTTTAAGTCTTTAGGGTATCTTTTAGGTTTTTTTTTAAAATTCTCAGCATATTGAGTTCTTAATCTTCTCTCTGGATTGCTAGAGTCAAAAGAATGTGTATCAACAAGAATCTTGCAAACTATCAAAGTCACACCTTCAGTCAACAAAAGTCAACCTTTGCTCAACTAGTCACCCTAGTTCTTCAAACATGCCAAAGGAGGCTGATTTTTTCTTTTTATCATAACTTTCACATACAAAGACAAAATCAGACAAACGAGGGCTTGTTGGAAAGAGGATTCAAAGAAATTTGTATATATGCAGAAATTATCAAGTGAAAGTGCCATTTTGATGCCTTTTTTCATAGTCAAAGTCAAAGTTCATTGCAAACTTTAAACAAGCATAACTTTTGTGTTTTTGAACCTTTTTCAATGAATTTTTTTAAAAGTGGATGAAATTTCCTAAATTTTCTATTTATGCACTCCATTCAGCTATATCAAATCATTTTAATCAGATTTTATCAGATTTTTCATTTTCCGCATATCTCTTTTATGTGCAAGTTTACTTGTTTCTTTTTCAATTTTGTGGCTTGTAGGTGAATCAAAGGAACTGGAGAAACATTTGGATTAGTCACAACAGCAAGTGGAAAGCAAAAATAACTAGGTGCACTCATTTCATCTTTTCATTCCTAATCATTGTTTGCAAACACATTTGGATTTTGGGTATAAAACAAACATTGTTTGCTATCACATCATTAAAATTGGGCTAAAATAAACAATTGTCTTCCTATACACTTGGATTTGGATCTAAAATGAACCACTGCTTTCATTTGTCTTCTTATCACACATTTCATTTCTAAAGGTTAATGAACAACTATGATTTGTCAAACCTTATCTAGGAGGCATGCTAGGGGATTTCATCACCCCTAGTGATGACCTCAACTAGGTGTTCTAGTGAGATATATCAAAGGGGGGAGAGTGAGATTTACCTCAATCTAGCTACATAGGCATTGGGACAGCCTTGGGGCCCCAGGTGATTTTGAACACAAGGTGAAGTGGTATTCGCTTACGCTTATGCCACATCCCTTCAATAGGCTAGTGTTCACAGATTTGGGCCCCTCATACCTTGTGTATATTGGGGACATCCTTAGTTAACCCTTGTGTAGCCTAGTTTAAGACCTATCAGCCATATCCTACCTGATTAATCATTAGGGCGTGTTGTTTTGTTTACAAGTGTTTACTTAATTATAACATAAAATCTTGAAAGGAAAATTGATCGTTGTGTTTGGTGTGTGTGTTCATACATTTGCATGTAAAATTTTGTTTTTGATATTGTCCAAGTTAAACTACCAATAAACATTTGCCACATCATTCAATCTTTCCAAGACAAATCATCCTAGTCATTCAAGCAATCATCATTTCCAATCATTCTAAATCTTCATCATAACCCTAATCAAACCTTTGCTAAGAATTACACCATGTCCACACTTGAGGACCTAGCACAAAAACTCATTCACTTACTTCAACAAACTCAAACAAGCCAATCATTTCTAGATCAACAAACCCTCCAAGACATCCAAGAGATAATCCAAAAACTACAAACAAGCCAATCCCCTCAAATGTCATACCTCATAGGACAAATCCAACACATCTTTCCCACTTGTAAAATCCAACAAGCACATCATCAACTAATGCTAAACCAATCCTATGTGTCACCTATCCCATAATGTCAACCTTATGCATCCACATGTCACATCAATTCATCATCAACCTATCATACCTCTTCTAATTTCAACCCTTATCCACATCAATCTATACCTCAACAATCATTAGGTTATTTTATCCCTCATCCAACACAACATCAACATCTTCAACAACAACATCAACTTATTCAACATTTGCAACAACATCAACCTATCCAACATTTCCAACACCAACCTACTCAACAACTACAACAACAAATCATCCAACAACAACTAATCACATCACAATAGCATCCAAACCTCCAATCCATTCTATCTCAATCCTATGTGTCATCTTCACCATCATGCCAACCTAACCCATCTACCTATAATGCTAATACCCTATCAACCTATCCAATTCCTCCTTCCAACATACCACCTCACCATCAAACCCCTTCACAAGGCCAAAGGGTGTTCTCACAAGAGGTAAATGCAAGCCTAAATAGCCCCTTGTACATAAGTCAAACACCATTAAGTCCACTTTTGGAGCAAGACCTAATATCCTTTGATGAAAGTGATACCTATGTGTCACCTAATTCTACTCCAAGTGGTCCCTTGTATATAAGTCAAGTGTCCTTAAGTCAATCATAGGAGCAAGATTTGATATCCTTTGACAAGGGAGATACCAATCTAGGTTAAGCACCCTATGAGCATCCTCCATCACCATCCATTCCAATGCCAATCCATGAGTCTACTAGTCCTATCTCGACACCTCCATGTAATCCTAATTCTAATCCAAATCCTAATTCATCCAACCCTAACATTCCTCCATCCAATCCTAGTCCCAATCCAAACCCTAATGTGTCTAATCCATCTAATCCATCTAACCCCAATCCACCAAGTCCTCATCCTAAACCTACCCCACCATCTACCCTTATCATCCATCCACTATATTGCCCATTCACACATAGCCTAATGAAGGATGTGATCCATTAGCTATTATCTAGGAGCGACTTATCCCCAAGTCAAACACTTATCTTATCATCTAGAAACGATCCCCCCATTAACATGTCTAGTCTTCTAAGCTTATCATGTGATCCACAAGCCATCAAACTTATTCAACAACATCCTATCATGAGCCCAACTCAAAGTCCATCATACTCTATTATGGATGAATATCAAGAACCCATTAAACTCATCGAAGAGCCTCATACCTCCTTTCAAGAAACTCAAAAGTTATATCAAGATTATGATTCTAAGCATGTGGAAACATCAACCTCTTGTCTAAGTCAAGATCAAATCCTTTCCATGCTACCCTTCCATAACATTTACCTTTTCCATGATCAAGATGATATCCATAATGATGAAGAAACTATCCATGAGAACCTTGATCTTATACATAATCCTATACCTATCCATGAGAAAGATATCCAAATAGCTCCTATCCATCCTCCATCTAGCCCTATCCATGATGAGCAAACATCCATTTGTTATAATGAGACATGTGCCTCTAAAGAACACATAAGGATAGAAGATCAAATCAATACCTTGGATCTTAGAGAACAAAATTCTAACCAAGATCCTAATAGTCCTTCTGCATACACCATCCACCCCATTTTAAAGCCATCATGTCCTATTAGTCTATCCATGCTAATTCATGAATGTTCCTCCCTAGGAACACAACAGCGATTGTCTACCATCCCACCCTCATCATCAAATAAGGAACTCATGTCTTGTGTTCCACCTACACATAGTCTCATTGTCCATCGCATGCTCCAAAACATGAACTACCAAGGTAAAGGCTTGGGCCTTCTTGAACAAGGAATTTTGGAGCCAATCCATGTCAAGGTCCCCTCAAGCTCATTTGGCCTTGGATATACACCCCAAGGGAAACAATCTAAAGATGTTGGTACTTCCTCCATACATCCTAAGTCCACCACCTTCCACCATAAGTCCCATAATATACCTAAAACATATGTTGCCATTCCACCTCCATCCTCTTACAAATGTCAAAAGCATGTGACCATACACCTCCCACCATCCAATTTTCCTCCGCTTCTTCCAACTCCTAATATCCCTCCATCAAATCTACCTCCACTACTTCAAACACCTTATCCACCTATCCATAAATCCTTTAAAAATCCTAATCATGACCAACAAATGCACACATTGTCTAAACATGAAGCTTCCACTCATTCCACCATGTCCATGGGATTCAAAAATAAAAATTTGGATGCCTCTACACATAAAGAAAAAAATCCTAAGGGTCCTCATGCCTTAGGACACAAAAGCCAAGAATCAAAGAAAAATCATCTCAAAAGATGCATACACCTACACACCTCAAAGAAAAAATGAAAAAGGTGTGAGTCCCCAAGCAAAAAGTAATTACCTCAAAAGAGGCACAAAAGCTACATATATACAAACCCATACCTCCACAAGCAAAGTCAAAAACTAAAATGGTGTGGGCCTCTAAGAAAAAATCCATCAAGTCAAATGAGGAATCCACTTCTCAAAAATCCCAATCATCCACTTCCATCCAAAAATACCATTCCATCCAAAAGCCTCAAATTCCTCCATCCCACAAGCAAAATAAAAGTCATAAAAATACTAAGTCTATGTGGGTACCTAAAGCACTTCATCACCCATGTCCTAAGAAAACATCTCCATTGCTTCCTACACCACCTTTCCATTAAAAGCATCAATGTTTATCTCGGTGTGTGCAACTGTTGGTCATAGTTCCATTCCAATCCACAACATTCCCACATACCTCCATCTCCCCATCCTTCAACTACTATCCTACATATCTTCCCCATCCTATTCCTATGGTCCATGATTTTGCATAAACCTTTCATCCATTCTTTTGCCTAAGTCCTATATAATCCATGTCATAATCCATTATCTTCCCTATATAATCCACATCAAAAAAAGTAAAGAGAAATCCATTCACCAAATGGTGAAAACCTGGTAAACAGGTGCCCTGGATAAGTACCATGATGAAAACCTAGCAAACAAGCATCATGTGTTGGTTGATCTTCTATGTCACTTACACTTGGGGGCACCTTGTCTCATCCACACTATCTATCCTATCATATCACTTCTTCTCATTTTCCACCATATCCTATCTTATCATCCTTAGCCATTACCCACATACCTATCCTATTGAGGCTATTCATCCTCCCTTCCTCTCTTGATCTTGATGAAGATATAGGGGTAAAAACAAAAAAGGTTGAAACATGTTTTGGAAATCTCTTGATATACCTCATCCCATCCAACCCATCCTATCATTACCTTCTTTCTATTTCCCATTTTTTCCATCCCATCTAAACAATCCTATCATCCTATTGTGCTAAGCATTATCATGAAAAATCATAAGTATTGTACCTAGAATTGGGCATGTTATTCCTATGTGACATAGCCTTTTGAGATCACATCCTTTCTCTTATGCATACATCCATCCACTATAGCCTATCCTTTTATCTATCCATCTATGACGAGCCTTCCATCCCATTTGCTACCTCTCATCCTTTCATCCACCTATACTTGGTTTGCCCTTGTCATTTGTATCTAGCACAAAGGCTACCCAAATTGTCATCCATTGACATCTCAAAACATTTCACAACAGCCCTGAAAAAATCCAAAAAAATCAAAACATCCAGAAAATCCAAAAAAATCAAAACATTCCAAAAATCCAAAAAAATGAAAACATTCCAAAAATCCCAAAAAATCAAAACATTCCTAAAAATCTAAAAAAATCAAAACATTTCAAAAATCCAAAAAAATCTAAACATTCCAAAAATACAAAAAAATCAAAACATTCCAAAAATCCAAAAAATCAAAACATTCCCAAAAATCTAAAAAAATCAAAACATCTGGAAAATTCCAAAAAAAAAATCAAAACATATTCCAAAAATCCAAAAAAATCAAAACATCTAGAAAATTCCAAAAAAAATCAAAACATATTCCAAAAATCCAAAAAAAATCAAAACATTCTAAAAATCCAAAAAAACAAAACATATTCAAAAAATCCAAAAAAATCAAAACATTCCAAAATCCAAAAAAATCAAAACATTCCAAAAATCCAAAAAAAAAATCAAATATTCCCAAAAATACAAAAAAATCAAATATCGAACAAAAAATCCAAGCAATAAGATCAAACCACATCATCAAACAATACATCACATCAAGTCCAATCAAAACAAATCCAATCAAATCATCAAATCAAATCAAGCCAATCTATCAATCAATCAAAATCACATCAATCTAATCCATATCATCCCATTAATAACATCATATATCATCAAACATCCCATCAATCCCAATCAATCCATAATGTGATCAATCCATCCACCTTCATCATGACCATCAATAAAACACAATCAGAACTACATCTCATCTTTATCATTAAATGCCTTGATCCCATGGATATAGGGTATTTAGGCAATATGGGATACGAAGGAAGTACCCAAATTCAGGCATAGGCGATAGCCCATTTCCATCTTCCATCCTTCTTCCAATCTTCACCAATAATCTCCAATCTTCACCAATAATCTTTATCCATTTCATTTCTTCTATCATCTATGTCTCACATCATCAATAAACACCTAAAATCCAATCAATCGTCAGTTCATTCCAATCAAATCACTTCATCAAATCAAATAATTTCTTCATCCAATCCAATCATCACAATTGATCAAATCAATCCAATCATCGAATAAATCAAATCAATCCAAGAAATAAATCCAAATGCAATCAATCCTTTATCCATACCAACCAAGTTAATCAATCTTGCCAAATTATCCAATTGCATCAATGGTCTTGATCCTAGCCTTATTGTAAACCCAATCAATTAATCAATCAATCAATTAAACAATCATCCTTGTGTTGATCTAGGGATATATCGTTCCTCGCAATGACAATACTATCATCATCATCATCAATCAATCAATTAATTAATGGTTTACAGCTTAACAGGGGCAATACCTTGTTTTCTTTTGTATCATTTGTGCATGCTTGCTTGCTTGTGTGTGTTATCATTTTTATGTTGCATTTTCATCAAATCCACATCTTCCTAGCTAATATTCATATCTTGTACCTAGACAAGGTTGTATTATGCTGGGGCACGAGACACATTGTCACCTTGGTCTTTATACCTTGGTGCATAATATCTAGTGCTATATCAAACATATGATTGCTCACTTTATTGCAACATAACGTGTCCTTCTCTTTCATCCTCTTCCTATCTTGAATCATTCATCTTATCCCTCATTTATCGTTTCATTCATTTCGAGAGCATACCCATGTTTGTCCAACCTACCTATCGTCTCGAGGGGGCATCCTCATCCTATCTTTCCATCATCATCCTATCTTTTCATTCCTTATCCCATTTCTTCATTCATCCTATCTTTCCATCATCATCTTTTTTCCTCCATCCATACCTTAGCTTCTTTGAAATGATGTTACTCAACACAAATCTTATCATCTCGAACATCATCTCAAAGAGGGGTAAAATGTAGACACTCAAAATTGACCCATTTCATTATTTATGCATCAAACTCATAACATCACCTAAGATCTGACCTTGTAAAACATCTTGTAATATTTATCCTAGGTCATTGCATTATCCCATTTATCCCACTTACATTATCCCACTTGATCACCATCCTAATTAATTAAATAAACCTCTTTATGTAATTAATTCCTCTTCACATGTCCCACAAACAATTTAAATTAAATATTAAATCAAATCCCTCATTATGACATGTGTCACATGACTACAATTCTTCTCATGCACACAATTTAAATAATTTTATTATTTTTAAATTATGAGATTCCCAGTCACATCCTATTTTTATCCCCACTTATTTGTGTGTCATGGGCACCTTTTCCTCCAAAATAAATAAAAGAATCCCACTTATTTCATCTCATCCTATTTTTAACCTCATACCATAACCCACTTAATGTGCATCATAGGCACTAAAATCAACTTGTAATCCTAGCTATACACATCACCCATTTGAATTTTATTCTTGGCCATCGAATTAAATCAGCCCCATCCTAGAAATCTAGCCTCACATAGGCCATTTGAGATCCATCTTCTTCCAATATCCTCACTTTGCCAAAATTCTTCCAATCCTCTCATCTATCTATCTATTTTCCTCTATCATCTTCATCTTATCGTTATGCTATTGAATTGAGCAACCAACATACATTTGAATCAAACCTTCAAAATCTTGCATTCACATGCGAGGTGGAGAAGAGCAATGGAGGTCAATCAAGAACAACATGGAGATTTTGGTTTGCATTTGTATTTATTACTTTGATTTTCATGTTGTCTTGTTCTCTATTGTGCATTGTTAGGGTTTTTATCATTGTTTATACATTTACCCTAATTTGCAATTTTTACCCTAATGACAAGAACAAAGTGTATATAGAAAGGGGGAGTAGATACACATTTTTCACTAAGTTTTGCCATCAATGCCAAAGGGGGAGATTGTTGGAAACATAGTCAAGAGACACTGCTAATTGGGTAATGTTGTCATTGATGGCAACAAGGAAAATAGAGCATGATGGAGCTAAGGATGATTGGGAACTCAACTTGGAATAGCCTGCATACAAGGTTCTGGTCCGGACACAAAAGACTAAGGCAGAATGGCTAAGTACTGACAACACAGAGTTAGTCGTAGAGACTCAAGTGGTATTCCTTTGCAGTTGATGGTCAAGGTATGCAATTAAGGTATGTTATCCAAGATTTTTTGGAGGTACTATGTTCAAGATTACAAGTCCTAATGACTTTTGGAAGTTAAGTAGTGATTGGTCTAAGTTTGGGTGAATAGAGCTAAGACAGGAGCAGTGCATAGTGTCTAAGAAAAAGGGTCAGCATTTCTCTGCAGTTGCATAATTTGTCTTGTGGTTCTGGAGGTATGATCTATGATGAGTGAAGAGCCTCTGATATGGATTTGAGTAGGTCTTGTGGTCCGCAGTGGACGATGTTGTCTGACAGTTGGACTGAACTAGTAAATAGTTGTGAATAAGGCCGACATAATAGTATGATGTGTGTGCGGTAAAGTTTTGGTGTTTGAAACTTAATCCTAAGTGGTAAAATAGTTGAGGCCAACATGTGCAATGGTGTTTCAAATATTGTTTGGGTCTGTCATAGATTTTGGGAAATAAATTTGGCTAACAAAGCACATAATGCATGACTACACAGTACACTTTATTAGGCCAACCTAATATGAAGATTTTGTTTGTTGCAGATATATACATGGGATTGATTTTGATATTTGGTGTGTGTGATATGGATATGAATGTGTGTAGAATGTGAACAAAAGAGGGGGTGACAAAAAGCAGAAGAAGAGAGATCATGTCTAATGTAAAAGCAGAGTAGTGAAACAGAGAAGTCAAGATAAAAGTTTTGAAATAGTATTTTGAGCATACATTGAAGCTGCATTCATGCATGTGTAGATGCAATCTAAGAAGTTCATTTTTGTAGTGAGCCATCTCCTTCTTTCTCTCTTTCTTTTCTCTTGGCAGTGAGCCTTTGTGCAGTGAGAAATTCTTCATAGGACAGTGAGCCCTAAGGTAGTGAACCTTTTTGTAATTTGGTATTGTGCTATCATAATATATTGTGAGCTAACACTCACCGTGGTTTTTCTCTTTTTGGGTTTTCCACGTAAAATCTTGATGTCTATTTGTTATGTCTTTATGGTTGTTGTTCTTATGCATGTTATTCTTTCATGTTATTAATTTTGGAATTTGGATCAATAAACAAGTTAAGAAGTGGTTTTGTGAAATACTAATTCATAACCCCCTCAATATTCCTTATATTCAACAAATCCTTGGATGATAGACAGTGGATGCTCTAGCCATATCATTGGAGATAAGAGCAAGTTCACCATTCTGGAGAAATAGAATGGTGGTTTTGTCAAGTTCGGTGATAACACTGTTGCTAAGATAGTTGGGAAAGGCACATTATGCATAGATGGTAAAACTAATGCTCAAGATGTGTTATATGTAGAGGGATTACAACATAATTCGCTCAGTGTTAGCCAAATGTGTGACAAGGGGTATAACTTGTTATTTCATGCTAGTGGATGTGAGATAAGAAAAGCTAGCTCTGGTAGACTTGTTGGTGAGGCAAATAGAACAAACAATAACCTATACCATCTGAAGGAGGTGAAGAGTGGAAGATGTTTGTTAGGGCAAACTAATGAAAGTTAGTTATGGCACAAAAGGATGGGCCACATCAACTTTGACCATCTAGTCAAGGTCAATAAGAAGAATGTACTAAGACATATACCCAGTATTAGTAAACTTGAAAGTACCTTCTATAAAGAATGTCAAGAAGGGAAGAAAACAAGGGTCAGTTTCAAGACTAAGGAATATTCAACTTCAAAACCACTTGAGTTGATACATAAAAACTTGTGTGGACCAACTAGAACCAAGAGTCTCAATGGAGAAAGGTATTTTATGTTGCTGATAGATGATTATTCAAGAATGACATGGGTAACGTTTCTTAAAGATAAATCTTAAGCTTTAGAAAGATTTAAAATCTTTAGGGCTATGGATGGGAATGAGATTAGGTCAAGGATAAAATGATTAAGATCTAACAAAGGTGGAGAATTCACTTCTAATGAATTTGATCAGTATTGTGAAAAGTATGGGATTAAAAGACATTTTTTTGTAGCTAGGACACCTCAACAAAATGGAGTTGTTGAGAGAAAGAACAAAATTGTCTAGAAAATAGCTAGAACTATGTTAAATGAGGCCAAATTTCCTAATAGATACTAGAAGGAAGCAGTTTATACTATTGTTTACATTTTTAATAGAGATCAGTTAAGAGTAAATCATGATAACACTCCATATGAATTATGGAAAAGTAGACCTACATTTGTGAAGTATTTTGGAATATTTGGAAGTAGATGTTTCATAAAAAGGGATGACAATACCTTGAATAAATTTGAGACAAGGTCTGATGAGGGAATATTTCTTGGTTATTCAACTACAAGCAAAGCCTACAAGTGCTACAATAAAAGGTTGCAAAAGATAGTTGAAAGTGTGAATGTTAGAGTGGATGAAGACTTCTCTCAGTCATCACATAGAAATGACATGTATTCAAAAGTTCCTATTTATGGAGAAGAAAAAGAAGTTGCAAAAGAAAAGTCACAAGAGGAGAGTGATGTTGATGAAGAAAAACAACCAAAATCTACTCCACAAGATCCACCCAAGTATGTCAAATGAGGTCATCCTGAGAGTCAAATTCTTGGAAACAAAACTAATGGTGTCATGAAAAGGAGAAAGCTAAAGCTAGCACAACAAGAATAGGTAAACTATTCTTTGTTGTCTAAAACCCAAATCTTATGAAGAAGCTAGTAAGGATGAAAGTTGGATTGAGGCCATGAAAGAAGAAATTAGTCAAATAGAGAAATATCAAACTTGGGAACTTGTTCCAAGGCCTGCTAATAAGAATGTCATAGGCACAAAATGGGTGTTTACAAATAAACTGAATAAAGATGGGTATATAACTAGAAAAAAAGGTAGATTAGTCTACAAGGGCTATGCTCAGGTTGAGGGTATAGATTTTGATGAGACATTTGCACCTGTGGCTAGGCTTGAAGCCATTAGAATGTTTCCTGTATATTCAATTTATTAACACTTTAAGGTGTACCAAATGGATGTAAAATTTACATTTCTCAATGGCTATTTGGATGAGTAAGTTTATATAGAGCAACCTAAAGGATTGAAGGTTCAACTGAAAACAAAAATTATGTCTGCAGATTGAAAAAGGCTATGTATGGTCTAAAATAGGCTCCTCGGGCTTGGTACTCTAGGCTAGACAAATATCTTCAAAAGCAAGGCTATAAGAAAGTGATAAAATGTGTAAAGAGTTCGCTAACACTATACAGAAAGAGTTTGAGATGTCAATTCTAGGGAAATTAGCATTTTTTCTTGGTTTACAGGTCAATCAATTAGATACAGGAATTTTCATTTCTCAAACCAAGTATGTGAAGGAAATTCTGAAGAAATTCAAGATGGAAGATTGCAAGCCAGTTAGTACACCTATGGTCACTAGATATAGGCTCACCAAAGATTATGAATCTACTTTAGCAGTTCAAACTTTGTATAGATCTATGATTGGAAGTCTCTTATATCTCACAACAAGGCTTGATATCATGCAAGTTGTTTGCATGGTAGCTAGATTTCAAGCTGCTCCTAAGGAGACACATATCAAAGCGGTGAAGAGGATATTTCGATACTTGAAGAATATATTAGATTATGGTCTATGGTATATTGTTGGTGATGACTTTACATTGACTACATATACAGATGTAGATTGGGATGGTTTTGTGGATGATAGAAAGAGCATTAGCGGTGGTCCATTCTTTCTAGGAAATAGATTGGTAGCTTGGTTAAGTAAGAAACAAGAGTTAGTCTCTTTGTCAACAACTGAAGCTAAAAATATAGCCGTCATATATTGTTGTACTCGGGTCTTATGGATGAAGCAAACACTGCAAGTTATTAAGGTAGATTTTGATGGGCTATTCAACATTCTTTGTGATAATACTATTACAACAAACATCTCAAAGAATCCAGTTATGCATTCAAGGACCAAGCACATACCCATTAAGTACCATTTTCTTAGGGAGAAAGTTGTTGAACATGAAGTCAAGTTGGAATATATTGCTATAAAAGAATAGTTGGTAGATATATTTACAAAACCCCTTTCAAACAAGGCATTTGAACAACTCAGGCATAAGTTAGGAGTTGTTCCTTCTTCTATCTCTAATTAAATACAAGAAGTATTCATCTAGGGGAAGTATATCATAGTATTGTTTTTATCCCTGGTACCATAATTTCGCTATAGGATGATTGTGCTTAGGAGGAGCAAGTAAACATTGTCATCACATATAAGGCATTTTTTTGTGAATCCCTTTGTAGTTGATGTCAAAGGGGGAGAATATTGCAACAAAGTGCTAATGTAGCAAGAGGGAGAATGCAGCAAGGGGGAGAATGGTTAGGTGGTGCCATGGCCAGTTGTCATGGCCAATTCATTCATATTCAATTCAGATTTAGGTGTTGCCATCAACGATTAAGGAGGAGATTGTTAGCATTTTTGTCATTGATGTCAAAGAAAGGATGAGATGTGTCAGAAAATTGTTGAGATTATTGGCATTATTGGCATTGATGTTAAGGGATGATATCTCTGTGAAAGTATTTGATGTCAAAGGTTTTCCATTGATGTGATAAGGAGATTAGTTGGATTGGAGGCCATTTTAGGTTGCTTGTCCAAATTGAAGACTTTACATTGTTAAAGACCCAAATGGGTATTCACAGTTTCATTGTTGTGAAGTTTGGGCAAAAATTGGCTAAGTTATAGCCCATCGAAGATTTCTACACTTCGAGAACTAGCAAGTTTGTCGGTTTCATTTTTCATCAATTCATCGACAACAAAGAATGGTGAAGTATCTTTGATGAAGACTTGGAAGATAGAAAATTTAAGTCTTGGAAAAAGGTTAGTTTGTGAGTTACAAAGTTTGTTGATTCACCGATTTGGCGATTCGTCGACAAAGGCATGAAAAAGATAGTTTGAAGGCTCGGCCAAAGCTTAGTTTATAAGTTTCAAAATTTCTCAATTCATTTATAGAGAAGAGGGAGGCATGGAAATTTTTTTTTGAAGTGCAAGGTTTTTGTTTTTGGGAAAGTTGGTGTCTTACAAACTTGTTCGCAATTAGTCTTTTTGCCGATCCACCAACTAGGTGATAAAGGGAGATGAAATGATGGTTTGTGAAAGTGGATTCTTGCCGATAAAGCATTCAAGGAGATGGTTTGAAAAAGAGAGAATTTGACGATAGAATGGACAAGGGTAAAGTTTGTAAAAATGAGTTTTTATTGATAAAGAAGACAAAGGCCAAAGTTCGTAAAAAGGAAACTTTGTTGACAAGAGTGAAAAAGGCATAAAAGGCAAAGGTTTGTAAAAGAGACATTTTGTTGATAAAGGCAATATAAGTCAAGTTGTGAAAATGACTTTTTGCCGATAGAGGCGACAGAGGCCAAGTTCTTGAAGAAATTATTTTGCTGATAGACTGCTTTGAAGCTCGGGTCTGTATGGTTGGGATGAAAATTTAGATCCATAATCGATCAGTTGTTGGGCAACTATTTAAATGGATTGATGTAGAACTTTACATAACTACTCTATCAATTTTTAGTTTTCTAAAATAGTTTTAGTTTTGTACCAAGTTGTGGTTGCATAACTACTTCTCATAGAAATATAACTACTTCTCATAGAAATATAAAAACAAACGCTTGCAGAAGTAGGTGTTGATGCATGAATATTGTAGGGTGTATGGTAGAGAGAAATTAGACTGTGTTAATAAGAACATAATGTACAGAGAGTATTCAAGGTGTACAGTGAGAGGGTAGGAATTTTTGTTAAATTGAGTTGATAATGTAGAGAGCATAAAGAGAGGAGAAGATTGTGTTAATGAAAACATAGAGTACAAGAGTGCAAGTGAGATTGTATAATAATTGAAAGGGTGCATTTTAGGTTAGTGAAGAACTAGTGTCTGCATATCAAAATTTGTAAGGATTCAGGGGTTGGTGCCTCATTGTATTGGGTTGGTGCTCAGTTAGGTGTATAGTGTACCTAAAGATTGAAGCCTCAAAACATTGTCTTGGGTGTCAGTGTAGTTGTAAGTTAGTGCTTAAAAAACATCTATAAAATATTTTATTGTGAGGTTGGATTTGAGTAGTAGACTCAAGCAACATTCTCACCGTGGTTTTCCCTTTAGGGTTCTCCATGTATATCTGGTGTTTCCTTGTGTGTATGAGGTTTAGGTGTGCCTTTAATTCTTGACTACTGATTTCATTTTAAAGTTTTTAGCATGCACTAATTCACCCCCTCTCTCAATGTATTAGTGTTCTTTCAACACTTCTTGCATTAAAGGAGATGTTGGACATTTAGGAGGCTAGAGAGTTTCTTTATAGGAGATGGGGAAATAAGGTAAGATATTATGTTTATATTTTAGAACAAAGTAGTATTAGGGAATGAAAGTGAAATTACTTTAAGAATTTGGATTTTATGAAAGAGAAAAAGATGAGATTGGAACATGCCTTGGAAAGAAAAAATATATGTTTGTCAGATGGGGAGGATTCATCTTTTTGGTTTGGGTTGAAGTTAGAGAGGTATAGTGTAAAGATTGGATACATAGTTGAGGAGGAAGCCATAATAAAGGTCAACTAGACTACCGATTTATTCTATTAGATATCTTTGTTTGGGCATCTCTTCAAAATAGAATCCTCACATGTGATAGGCTAAGAAATTATGGTTTTTTAGTCCCTTTTAGATGTTTGTATGAGAAAGAGGAAAAATTAGTAGACCACATACTAAGGAATTGCAGTTTCATAGATCACTGTTGGAAGAAATTGATGAAGAAATGAATTGGAAGAGTGCACTACCATATGACCTACAACTTATGGCCAGTATTACATAGAAAGGCACTCTTTTCCTATCTGTGGATAATTATCCTGTCTATTCTAACTTGGGAACTTTGGAAAGAAATAAATAAACATATTTTTGAATACAAGGCAATGAAAGAAAAAATCCTATGGAATAAAATTGAACAAGCTATTGTTGAAGTTTCTAACAATGTAGTAAAGAATTAGAAATTAAAAGATAAAATCCTTCACCTATTGGGATAGAGAAACAAGAAACAGATGGTCAGGTCTAGACATGCCTTGTTAATGGGGCTTCTCAAGATCATCTAAATTTGAATAAAAGGACAGAGGCTAGATGGACTCCTCTAGAATAAGGGTGGATGAAAATGAAATTTGATGGTGCTTCAAAGGGTAACCTAGGATTGTTGAGTGTAGGGTGTGTTTTGAGAGATCATAATGGAAGATTTATTAGAGTGACATCAAAAAGATTGGGAACCCAAACAAACAACAAGGTTGAACTACATACATTCAATATGGGACTCCAATCACGTCTCTCACTAGGATTCAATATAATTCATATAAAATGAGATTCCATGCTAATGATTAATGCCATTTGTAGTATACAAACACTAAATTGGAAGTTAAACAATATGCTTATAAGAGGTTTGGAACTTCTTGATAAGTTCATTGATTTCAAGGTGAACAATGTATATAGGGGGGCTAATAAGATAGTTGATATAATCACCAACACAAATTTTGACATGAAGATGAGTTATTGGTGAGTTCCTCATTGAGATACTAGTAGAAACTAATAGTAGAGATGGAGGATCTTATACAACAAGAGTATAAGGAAAGAAGAGATAGCACCAATTTCCAAGGTCATGTGGCTCATTAAGTCATCAAGATTTCTAAGTATGAGGTATTCCCCCCTTTTTTATCAACAACTTCCTAGTAGAGATCATTAAGATATGTGAAGGGCATTTAAATATTTGATGAACCATTATGTGATGGATATGGAGTAACAATCATAGGATACTTTCCCTAGGAATTACATCACCTTGTCATAATTTCAAATTATGCAAGGGAATGGTCGATGGCAGAATTCAGTATAGTGGCTCGTGTAGATTACCTAGAGTAGTCTTGCAGACCATTGATGCATTATCATGAATGCTATGAACAAAGAGGATAAATGTTACTTTTTGGGTTGGATGAACTCACAATGCAAAATGGATATGATGGTTTGTTTGTAAGGGAGGAAAAGGAAGATGGTGTTTATTGGTGACATCTCTGAGAAGAGACTGAAGAATGTATTTAAGATCAAATCACCCATTGGACTTCATGCAATCGGTATGGTACTTAGTTTTTCCTTAATGAATTTGAAACAGAAGCATAGGGTGAATTCATAAATGCATCAATGAATATTACACTAATGTTAGATTTGGGTGAATCCAAAGATTTTGTTCATGAAATGGCCAAAACACTTATTAGACCAAAATGGAGGGGAGGTTTGTATGAGATTATTAACATGGTATTCCCTAGTTTGGGCTTCCATTCCTCATAGGGGATTTGGCCTTCTATATTACCAGCATATAACGGACCATGGATCCCTTTTTTTATACTTTTTGTGGGTGTATGTGAGGAGAATAAAAGAAATGAGGCTAAATGGGGGTTAGGATTTATGAAAATAGTTGCTGGGATTACCAATGCAGAAGGGGTGGATTGGGATAATGAGGTTGAGATGGAAAGATTTATGGAAGAGACCATGGAAGATGTTGCTGGAAACTAAAGGTTACAATTAGTAGACAGATATGTATATAGCTTACAGCATGTAGTAGTCAATTTATGACATAATTAAATAAGTTGTTATATGTAAAAAGACTTAGTAATATATGATAGGCCCTCAATATTAGTAGCCTTTTTCAGCCAATTTTGCTTGATTCATTTTATGGGGTATGGCTCCCTAATGCCAAATTCAATGATAAAAAATATTATGTCCATTATTAAATATTATGTGATGCCACTATAAATAAACATAAACAATTATAAACATGAACACAAAATTATGTTTTATTTCATATTTTTTTAGAATTTTATTTTATTTATTTTTATTTTGTATTAAACATATAATAGTTTACAAATAGCCATAAAGTTGCATGCATAGTCCAAAAAATAATAAAAATATACAATCACTATTATTAAGCAGCTACCATAACAAGGTCTATAAAAAATAAAGTATTGTTGTAGGGAGGATAAGAACCGTAAACATGAAGTTGAATGCATCTCCCATCATATAAATAATTTTAAATAAAGGAGGGTGAGCATAATAGTGCCAAAATGAGGTGTATATATGTATTTAACTAGAAATAAAGGAGGATGAGCATAGCAGTTCTAAAATAGAGGTAGAGAGAACACATCTAAGGGTGATTTTGTTTCAAACTAACCAATAGTCATCTATTCAACTTCTTGTCCAATAAAGTAAACAACATGATTGACAATAATTTAGATAGTTTAAGGTACTAAAAATGTGCATATATTTGATCTTTCCTTGCGTGGAAGATGTTAAATAGTTTCCCAACCTCTTCCATGATCTGATTTAGCTTGGTGGCCATGATTTTGTGTTAGCCTACAATGGTCAAATTTTGGGATTACAAATTATCCACTTGATGAGCCAACTTTTGATGTACCTAGAACTAACCCTTCAACACTATAGGGAGACTCAAAATTCAAAGAGATTAAGTTAGGGTAGAAGTATTTATTTTGAACTTTGTGAGGAGAGAAAGAGGTAGAGAATCCTTCTATACAATAGAATTTTAATATAACTTTCACTAAAATTTTGTAGTGCCTCTCAACATCCACTTTACTACATACTTTAAAATCTAGGAGAGTGGACTTCAAAGATCAATTATTAGTGAAAATAGAGTAGAGAAAGAATATGAAAGCACTATTTTGGTTATCAAATTAGCATTCCACTAATCCTAGAGGATAGACACTATTGGTTTCTTTTCAAGTTTCAACATAGTATTATAAATTATCCCTAAGAGGTATATTAAATCTCATGAGTAAGTCTCTCCATGATAAGGATCATTAAAGGAGTGGGCCAATGAAAAAGGGGTGGATAATCCTCTTCTACACTTTAAGCTTTTCTAGACTCCGAGGGATCACCCTATGAGCATACTTTGGAAATAGAAGGAAACACAATTTGGATATCTTAGTGTAATTGTAGATATAATGTTCATGATGACATGGCAAGGATTTCTAGGAGTAAACACATTCACACGAATTCCTTGTACCTATAAGTTTAGACATGAACAACATAAATTATTTATATATTTATAATCTAAATATTTTCATGTTTTAATAGATATATGGGTTGTAGGACCAGGAATTGATAGGTGCATGCTTATGGTATTACATAGTTAGTAATATATTGTAAGAAATGCTATCCTAACAATGACAAGTTTACTAGTTTAATTCTTTGTATCACTACCTTACAATTATATAAACCAGTTGATAAAGTATTTCCTCATTTAGATATAATCATTCTTAGTTATATTTAACTAACATTGTAGATCCTATTACTAATTTAGAAATATTTACCATATCCCTTGAATACATTCTAACTAAAGATAATACGATTCATACAGAAAATGTGTGTTCAAGAGTTACAACTATTAAGAAAAATAATGCAACTAATGAAGACAAATATACTTAACAAGCATTCACTCATAGAAAGAAAACAAATGTAATCATCAATGTGCATGATATTCACAACATAGAGCCTTTCTGCTTATTTCTCAAAATATTTGCCCATGTTAATCACAAGGTATTTTTCCTTTTTTTTGAACCTCTTTACAAATGAAAATACAACCCATTTTATATGATGAGAATAAGAGATCATCATAATAATTGTTGATTCATGCATTGAATTAGTGTGAAGGTCAAACACTTCAAATTTGGATTGAACTGGTCCTTCAATGGACATCACTACCCCCTTTTATCCACAAACATCTTAAAAGATGCCTTAATTTGTGGGAGCTTACTGCACTACTGAAGGATAAAACATTCAGTGTGAACTAAAATAAATCCCATGAAATCTATGGCCTTCATCATCCACAATTGGAGTCACACCCTTGAGATGACCCATGTTGTTTGGGTAGAAAAATTGTAGACACCTGAAAATGACCATGCACTTACCTTCATTTTTGACACACTCCTAACATTACTACACATCTTAACATGTCTCCTAAATTAATTAAATATTTTTTATTATTTGATTAATTTATCCTTAGTTAATCTTTTCTCCATTTATTCACTTTTCAAATAAAATAAATAATTTTTATTTTATTTATTTTATTCTTCCATTTTTTAACAATTTTTTCTTTCTACATTAATTAAATAATCCCAATATTTAATTAATTTACCCATATTCCTCCATCATCCAATTTAAATAAATTAAATATTTATTTAAATTAGCCCTCACTACATAATTTGAATAATTTTATTATTTAAATTATTTCATCCCTTATCCCTATCCTCACACATGTCTCTCTCATAATTTAAATAATTTTATTATTTAAATTATTTGTCACACTACCCCATTTTCAACCACTTGACACTTTCAATAAATGAGTGTCTCCCAAATTAAATAACCTTTCAATCCTATCCATCCACATCACATTATACATCTTTTAATCTTAGCCATCCATTCATCATTCAACCCTCTATAAATGAGCCTCTCACATCATTATCAAAACACATCTTCATATGCAAGTACACAATGTCACTTTTATCATCCTTATTGCCTTCATTATAGCCTTTTCATACCTTGATTATGTTGGTTTTTGTAGGCAACCCACATTGCATAATTTATCTATAGAACAAAGCTAGTAGAACTAGGGTGCATTCTACTTTGTTCTATTTAAGTGAGAGGACATGGTTTGAAGTGAAGGTTTTGAGTTGTTTTCATTATCTTCATTGTATTCCTTGGATCAATTTTATACATACATATTTGGCATGGCTGGTGGGACCCACATCCCTTTGATCATCTTTTTTCTGAGGAAATTCCATTTTTTTTTTGCAAGTACAGATACACACCTTTAACTGAGGACACGTGTCGGTGGTTCCATTCAGTGTGCCTACATTTGTAGGCAGTGTGCTTTTGTTTCCTATTTTAGTTTCAACATTTTAATTTTTCTCTAACTTTAGTTTTTGATCCATATTAGTCGTGATTTTTGGGTTTTTTGGTCATATTTTTGTTTCTGTAAATTACTAACCCTCAAATCTGACTAGTGAATTAGTTGACATCTATTTTGCAACATTTTTATTAGGTTTATTTGTAGGTTTTAAGACACTTTCTCCAGATCCACACCTTTAGCTTCAAACCCATGCTTTTGTTTTGTGTTTTAGTTTGCAATTAGGGTGTCATCATATCTGACAATCAGGACCTCTGGATCACTCTTTGTCAATTTGTTTTTGGTTTTTGTCAGACCTGATGTGCTATTTTTAATAGGTTTTATATGTACAGAGTTGAACCCATGCTTTTAGTCTATAAATTTGCACTTCTGACTTCTTGTGGCCTATAGATCTGTGCCTATGTTGACCTAGATCCATGCATTTATTTAGTTTTTCTGCACCTTTGGCCTTTGTTGATGCACCTTTGGTTACTATTAGAGCACCTTCACATAAAAGGTAAAAATAGGTGTAATCGTTCAATTTTCAATTTTTTTTCATCTCAGTTTTTATACTTTCGATTGTTTTTCCATGCTTTTGGCTGATTTTCATTTTTGAGCTAATAATTTGTCTTGTTTTGAGACTAACTCTTTTGTGCATCTTGTTTTTCACTTGTCAAAGATAATATTTCAAAACTACTAACAAGTTTTATTGCAACTTTAATTGTCAAAGATCTTGTTTTTCCACTAATTTAGGCACTAAAGTAGATTAGTTGGTAAATGAACTCTTGTTTGCCATTTCTTTGAAGTCCTATGTTGGTGTATGCTCTCTCCTTGCACTTCATGTGATCTTGGAGATCAAAAACCACACATTCCTTCTCTTTATATCCCAAGATTTGCTTATTGTGTGTATGCTCTCTTGTTGTGCTTTGTCTGATCTTGGAGATCAAAAACACCAAGTAAGATCTTTCCCTTAGGAGTCCTACCCTTAGAGACACACCCATTCTAAGGGGGCAACCTCAACCACATGTTCTGGTGGGGTATACTAAAGGAGGGGAAGTGGGAGTGGAAGCTCAATCTAGTCACATAGTCATTGGGATAGCCTTGGGGCCTTAGGTAATGTGGACACAAGGTGAAGTCACTTGTCACATCCCTTGAATAGACTAGTGTTCATAGACTTGGGCCTCATTATACCTTGTGTATTTAGAGGACTCCCCTAGACACTTGTAAAGCCTAGTTAAGACCTTCAACCATCATATCCTTGGTGCATCGCTGCAGCATGGGAGAAAAGTTCATGCTATTACCACCATTATTTGAGATGGGATAAAAACTATGGGAAAGACCTTTGTCTCCAAGGTAAGGGGTGTAAGGTAGTACATGAACTTGAATTCCCTATCCATCCAAGAAATGATAGATGGTATCAAAGGGATGGAAGTCACCATTATCTAATAGTGGAGATTGAAGTCACATGAGTTATTCCATAGTATATGACACTCCTACTTGAATAATTCTAGGTTTGTTCATGTGTTTGGTGTGTTTTCTTGTGCAAAAATAATATAAGCCATTATTTTCCTCGAAGAAATTTGCACCAATTTCCTTGATAAGTCACAAGTCAGCCAATGTGTTTTTATGATTGTATTTCTTGCCAAAATTCTGCAAACTAGTCATAAACACAGTGAATAAGAATAGTTCAATGCCCACAAATATAGTTCCATGCTTTTGGCTTCTATTTCCATGTTTATATCATCTTTCACTGCACTTTTGGTCATTTTTAGCATGCCTTTAGCTGATGACTCAGGGCCTGTGCTAGAATTCAATTTGTCATTCAAAAACCAAAAATATTTGCCTTTAGATAAGGCTGTAGGGTGAATTAGTGACTTGAAACAAGGTTATTTTCCAATTCACCTTGTTAATTTAACCACTTCATCATTTCATAGGGCTTTATGCCTCTTTGGTAATCCATTTATACCATTAGCCATTGCCTTGATTTTAGACTTGTGAGTACCTTGATACCTTTTGGTCAATCATTTAGCTTTTGGGGTCTGAGTTTTGTCAACCTTTATCACTCATCCATGAACATATCTATCTATCCATTTGTTAGTCAAAATCCACTGGTTCATCCACTCATTAGTTCTTCAATCAATATACCCTTTCTCTACATCATTTATCAATACACACCCATCATTAATTCAGTCATTTGTCAACTAAGATACCTATCAATCAATCAAATCCTTTTATCACTCAATCAAATCCAATAGTCAAATTCATCAATCAAATCCAAATTTTTCTTTGACCTATCCTAGATCTTTTCATCATTTTATCTTTGAAATACTTTTTGACTTAGGAGCTTTAACTACTCTTGAGTTGGTGAGTCTTGTCCTATCTTTTACTTGGGATCAACTTGTCTACCCCAAGTAGAAATCTTATCATATTTTCTCTTCTTTCGTAGGAATTTGTCAACCCTAAGTAGTGAGGAGAATCCCATCCAACATCCATAACAAAATATCTAGGTGTTTCTTGAACTATTTTGGTACCATCGTCCTATCTTTGGTGTTGACCTTATTATCTTAGTTATCACCTTAATCATATCATATCCTAAATCCATATCAACACTTTATCCAAGGTGTCATCCTTGTCATATCATATCAATATCATCATTATCTTGGTTGTCATTTTATCCATATATTAACCATCACTTTGTCTTTATCATTACTTTTTATCATATCACCATATCCTTGACATATCTTATGGTCTAAATTCTTGACAAAATAAGGGCTTATTCACAACATTACCTTCATCTTTTCATTCCAAGGTCATCCATTCATGCCCACTAGGTCACAAACTAAGAGAACTATGGAATCACATCAAGAATCCTTACAAGAGTCTCATCAAGTCCAACAAGAGCCTCACCCTCAAATCCATCAAGGAAGTCATCAAGAGGTACACCAACCTCATCCACAACCACATCAAGACCCTTCACAACAATCCCATCAAGAGTCCACTTCTTATGGTAAAGGGGCTATTATCCCATCTAATATTACTCCCAAATTTTCTCCTAAGTATGGGATCCTAATAATTCATTTATACTCGATCCTTATAAGGATCTTCTCAAACCATCATCAAATCCCATCTATACACAAGATTTTGAGAATCCCATTCAAGAGCCCCATAGTTTTAGTAGTTCCACCCATGAGTCTCTAAATTATAATGGAATGGCAATGGTAGCACACAAATTTATGGAGGAACCTCCTAATCATAGCTTACTAAATCACATCATTGCCACCAATCCTCAAAATTACTTTGAAATGCTACTTCCTCTAGGAGTCAAGTTACCTCATGATTTTGATGTGTCCATCTTAATTCCACAAGATCATCCTCTTTTAGCAGCCATATCAAATATTAACATCAACATGTCTCCTAATCCACCCGCTTCTTTGATTGGTGTCTCACAACCCACTTCAAGTTTGACCCCTCCACAAAAAACAACTAGTACCATACCTCCACCAAGTGGTCAAAAGATTCCTGCATCATCTATTCTTAAAGCCTCATGTCCCCTTCGTATTAATACATCCACTTCTCCAAGAACGACATCTATACCTATGTCCAATCCAAATTTCAATGTCATCATTCCACCTACAAGTGGCATAGTTATCCCTCCACTTACCACTCAAATGTCAAATCCTATCTATACATCTTCTAATACGCCACGAGTCCATACTCGAGATAATGTTTATATGCCCCAAGGTTCACAAGTCCAAACTTAATCTTCATCATCTCATATTCAAAATCTAAATACCACCGACCCCCAACAAATAATGCAACAACTACAAGCTCTTTTGCAACAACCATGATTCCAAACACAATAACACATACAAATACAACCATAAACTCAAACCCCAAAACATCACCAACAATCTTTGATTAATCCATCCTTCACATTACCCAATGAGACAACCAACATGCAAACACTTATGAGACAAATGTTTGATGACATGCAAAAAGAGAATAAAAAGTACACTTTTGAAGAAGTTTTCCCATATCCATTTGAAAAATCTCTAGTTCTGACTCATTTTCCTCCAAATTTTGAAGTACCCAATTTCGATAAGTATAAGGGAAAGAGTGATCCTAGAGACCATCTAAGAGAATTCTTTTTAGCTTGTGTGGACATAGCCTATGATGACACTTATTTGATGAGACTTTTCCCTCATAGGTTGGGAGGTCCAATCACTGAAGGGTTTGCTCATCTTCCACAAGGCATTAAAAATTTCAAATATGATGCAAGAGCATTCAGGTCCACAGGTGATCCTCATCAACCAAAAACATTTTGTTTTGTTTTCTTGTTGTTTTGCTGCAGGAGTTGCTTCTGGAGTCGATGGTCAATTTCCAAAGAATTTCCTAAAGAAGTTAGCCAAGTGATGGGTTAACCTTGAAGAAGACCCAAATAGGTATTTGGATCTCAAGTTTGGTGAAGATCTGATAAAAAATGGTGAAGTTATGCTCCAGCGGAACTTTTGATGTCTACTGCACTTGGTGCTAAAATCTAGTGACAGTGGATATCTGCGTTGACGCTCAATAGGAGAGTCTGCGCTAAAATTTGAAGGTACCATACCTGCACTAAAAACTAGTTCTACTACACAAGTTCACGAGACATCAAAATCTATGCAATTTGGTAGGACTAAAAATCATCACTTTGTGCTAAAATACTTTCCTTCTGACTTTGTACTAAAATCCATTCATATTGCATACATCTGGTACACCCTAATTTCCCTGCTATCTGGTTGAACTTGAAATGCCCGTTGATTCTGGTGATGTTAGAAAAGTCTACCAAAAGTTTTTTATGGCCTAGCATTGAATTGAGGTCTTACTGCATATGTCCGATTGGAGGCCAAATCCATGCTTTGTCTGGTTGACGCCAAATTCACCGCTTTTCTTGTTGCGCTGGATTTCCCCACCTCCGGTTGGACCTGAAATCCCTGTTGACCACCCAGAACACATTAAAAGTGAATTTTGATCACCTGTACGACCGTTCCAAGGGCAAATTAGGACTTGACATGTAGTATGTGCATTCAATGAGGTCGGTGGTCACCTCAAAGGTCTATAAATACTTGATTTTTGTACTTTGAATGACAATTTTTTTAGAGATGAGATTTATTGAAAACTCCTTAGTATGTTTTGGAGCTACTGTGGAAATATTTTCTAAGTTTTCATGGAGAAGAGCTAGGGTTAGCTTGGTCTGGGTATTAGATTGATTATAAGGCTTCAGACAGGGCTTGTTACTCCTATTGTAATTCATTTGGCATATTAATAAAGAATCTATTATTTCTTGTTAGATTTTTTTGTGGATTATTATTTGTTGCTTGTTTTAGCTCCCTGATAAGGCCACTGAACCTTGACCTGCATCAAATGGTATCAAATCTAGGTTATTCTTGAGTCTGCAGGAAGATCACCGAATGTGAGGTAGCTTGTGGTAAGATCTATGGTGGTTGTGTGTGTGATTTTGAGATGCATAAGTAGAGTGCCAAATGTGAGGCAACTTGTGTCAGGATCTATGGAAAAGATTGCAGTTGTTTTGAAGCTCTAGAGGGTGTTGCAGGCATGTGGAGTCCTGTAGTTGTGGAGAGATGAGAAGAAAATAACTTCACAGAAGAAGAGGTTGAAAGTATTTCAAGATTCCCCTGAGAAGGATGAACCCTTGAAGAGTAGATCAGATGTTGGAGGAATTTTGAAATGAAATGAGAAATGGGCTAAGGAAAATAGTTACAGGTATGAGAAGAAACCCAAAACTTGAGGATGCACAGACTGAATATGAGGAAGTTGTAGATGAAGAACCTAAAAGAGAAAATGAAGAACCAGCGGATGAAGGAGAGGAAAGATTTCTAAGAGCATAGCATAAGTCAGTAGAGGCCGTAAAATGGATGTTGCTAACTTTTCAGGCACATTGAATCCTAAAGATCTGATCGATTAGATTGGAGAGTTGGAAGACTATTTTGAATTAGAGAATATTAGAGACCCACAGAGGGTAGGGTTAGCATAAATAAAGCTTAAGGGACATGCTGGATTATGGTGGAAAGAGTTGTAGAAAGAAAGAGTAGAAAATGGTGAATTGATGATAACACGATGGAGATAGATGGTTGGTAGATTAAAGGCAAAGTTTATTCAAGGGGATTATGAGTTGGATCTATTCAAAAAGCTTCAAAATCTTAAACAGAAGGATATGAGTGTGAAGGAGTGTATAGAGGAATTTTACAAAATGGTGATTAGATCAGGACATATGAAATGGATGGAGAGAAGGTGGCTAGGTACATAAATGGACTCAGATTCAATATCCAGGATGAGCTAAGTATGTTGAAGATTTCTACTGATGAAGAGGCTTACCAGCATGCTCTGAAAGTAGATGAAAAGGTAAATCGAAGGCAACAAAGTAATCCCAGAGGAAGGGGAAGGATTGCAATAGGAAAAGGATAGCGGAATAGTCATAAAGGGAAGGAAACTTTTAAAGAAGAAACAAGCTCGAAGTGGAATAAAAAATCAAATCAAAGAACACAAGGAAAGGAGTATCCAACAAGAGGATGGGGTAGCAACAATAGAGATTTTTTGGGCAAGTGCTTCTAGTGTGAGGAAGTTGGACATAGAGCTTATGAGTGTTCACAAATACACCAAGAGACTAGTAAGAGAAGTACAACAAGAAATTACATGGTGCAAGAAGACAAGGAAACCATATCATCAACTGGGAATGGGGAAGAACCAGAGCATGGAGAATCTCTTATGTTTAGAAAAGTATTGGTGAGTCCAAGCAAAGAGGATAATGGGCCATCTTAGAGAAGGAGTCTCTTTCATACCATATGCAAATCTAGAGGTAAGTGTTGTAAGGTCATTGTAGACAGTGGTAGTACAGATAATTTGGTTTATGAAGAGATGGTAGAAAAACTAGGATTGAAGGGGATTAAGCATCCTAATCCTTATAAAGTATATTGGCTGCAAGAAAATCATGAGTTAGAGGTGAGAGAGCAATGCTTGGTGAATTTTCATATTGGTTCATATAAGGATGAAGTCCTTTGTGACATTATGTCCATGAGTGCATGTCATGTTTTGCTAGGAAGGCCTTGGCAATTTGATAGAAGGGTTGTCTATGATGGTAGAGAGAATTTGTATACCATTATGAAAGATGGGAAGAGGTACACTTTGACTTCATTAAAGCAGAAAGAGAAGGAGGTGAAGGACAATAGTCCTATGATTTGTTATAGGTCAGAAAACCAAGAGGTAAAGGTTGCACCGGAGGTTGGAATTAGTTCAAAGAAGGTTCTTGAGAAAAGAGATACAAAGGAGGTAAAGAAGAATAGCAGTACTCCTAAGAGGGAACAAAAAAAACCATTGGTTGCAGACATGGTTAAGTCTCATGAAAAATGTAAATCCAACTTATAGGAGAAGGTGAGTAGTAAACTTTTATAGTGTGAAGGTAGAAAACAATGAAAAGGAAAAGAGGAGATGAGACAAGAGGGAATTGCAGAGGTGCAGAAGAAGAAAGGATGTGAAGACAAAGAGAGCATATGGATTAAGAACAAGCATGGGATCACTGTCCCAAGCACTTTCAAATGTTCATGAGTTTTCAACTCATGGAACATTTCACTTGCCTGGTATGTCTGATGCAAGAGCATTTGGGTCCACAAGTGATCCTCATCAACCAAAAAAAATTTGTTTTGTTTTCTTGTTGTTTTGCCTTTTGTGTTTACTATAGGAGTTGCTTCTGGTGTCGATGATCAATTTTTAGAGAATTTCCTAAAGAATTTGGCCAAGTGATGGGTTGATCTTGAAGAAGACCCAATTGTGTATTTGGATCTCAAGTTTGGTGAAGATTTGATAAAAAATGGTGAAGTTATGCTCTAGTAAAACTTTTGATATCTACTACACCTAGCACTAAAATCCAGTGACACTGGATATCCATGCTAACACTCGACAGACAAGTCTGCTCTAAAAACTAAAGGTACCAGACCTGTACTAAAAATTGGTTCTACTACACAAGTTCACTAGATGCCAAAACCCGTGCAATTTGGTAGGATTGAAAAATCACCGCTTTCCACTAAAATGCTTGCCTTCTAACATTGCACTAAAATCCATTCCTACTGCATACATCTGTTACACCCCAATTTCCCCGCTATCCGGTTGAACTTGAAATGGCCACTAATTTTGATGACGTCAACAAAGCCTTCCAAAAGTGTTTTATGGCCTAACATTGCATTGATGTCTTACTACATATGGTTGTTGGAGGCAAATCTATGCTTTGTCTGATTGAGGCCAAATTCATCGCTTTTCTTGTTGTGTTGGATTTTCCTATGTTTGGTTGGACCTGAAATCCCTGTTAACCATACAAAATGCATTAAAAGACAATTTAGATCACCTGTACAGCCATTCCAAGGACAAATCATGACTTGACATGTGGCATGTGCATTTAATGAGGTCGATGGCTACCTTAGGGGTCTATAAATACTTGATTTTCATACTTTGAATGGCACATTTTCTAGAGGGGGGATTTCTCAAAGACTCCTTAGTATGTTTTGAAGCTGTTGTGGAAAGATTTTCTAAGTTTTCTTGGGGAAGAGCTAGGGTTAGCTTGGTCTGGGTATCATATTGATTATAAGGCTTTGGTTAGGGCCTATTGCTCTTGTTGTAATTCATTTGGCATATCAATAAATAATCTGTTGTTTCTTGTTAGATTTCTATCGTGGATTGTTATTTGTTGCTTATTTTAGCCACCTAATAAGGCCCCTAAACCTTGACCTACATCAAAAGAGCTTACTGACAAACTCATAAACCACTTTTCATTCAACATTGAACATGATATGTCCATGGACAACCTTTACAACACTAAACAAAGAAATGGAGAATCAATTGTTAGTTTCAAACAATGTTGGATAAATCTCGATAGTAAGGTCCCTCATGTTATTTTTGAGAAACAACTTGTCAATCTCTTCATGCAAAATTTAAACCAAGATATGAAATTCCACTTAAAAATGCAACATGTCAATAGCTTCAAAGAAATTATGGATAAATGTGTAACTATAGAGAAATCCCTCATAGCAAAAGGACTTGTCAAAATCGTCAAAGACAATAAGGACTCTAATAACAATCAACCCAATGGCAAATCATGATTTTGGTCCAAGAATAAGAAGATTGTCAACAATGGTGTAACTGACCCTAGACTAGTGCAAAATGTGAAAAATCATCCATTGGCACTTCAAACACCTTCACCGCTAAAGCTAATGACTAGTCCTCCCATAAATAAGCCTTATCTAGGATTAAGGCCTAGATGGAAATTCTCAAATTTAGGAGAACCCATAGAGGTTGTTTTTAGAAAGATTTTAAACCATGGCATCCTTAAATTTCCTGAGATTAAACCTCATGATCCAAGTGCCATCAAACCCTAATGGTTTAATAACAATGAATTTTATGACTATCATAGAATCAAAAGACACAAAAACAATAATTGCATTAGACTTAAGAAGTATATCCAAGATCTTATAGATCAAGGGGAAGTGACTATAGATGAACCTACTCCAAAGTCATTTAATGAGAAACTAAGAGCCTATCAAGATCTATTCCCATCCCATGGTCAAGGTAGTTATTCTTCCAAAAATAATAATCATGCTAATATGGTCAATTTCACCCCTTCATATGATTCCGTCATGGTTTGCATTGAAGCTTACTCCTCACAAGTAGCTACCATCACCATAAGACCTCATTATCCTAATTGTGTTGTTACTACTTGTCGTAGTCATATCACTATTCAAGGAGCCCCATCCTCATCCATGGAATTCTTGTCCATAGCACTTCCTAAGTAATATTTTTGACCACCTAAGAAAGACCTCCACAAAATATCAATCTTAGAGCTTCTACAAATTTCTCCCATGCATAAAGAGATATTGGATAAAGACCTACTAGAATCTTGTCCCCAATGACCTTAATATAGAATAATTTCAAGACATGGTCAGACATATTAGATCCACTCACTGTTTGGTCTTCACTGAAAAGGACATGCTCACCAATGATTTATCTCATAATGAACCCCTTCACCTAGAAATTATAATCCATAAATATACAGTCAAAAGGGTTGTAATAGATGGTGGATTGGGGTTAAAACTTGTGTACTTTAAGGTTGGTTAAATAATTGGGATACTCCACTGCAATTATTGACAAGCAACATTCTATCACAATTAAGGCTTATGATGAAGTTGAAAGAAGGTTTGGAGGTATTATTAAGTTGTCTGTGGAATTAGGTTTGACCCTCATGGAAATCACTTGTCAAGTCTTAGACCTTGATCTCCCATATAATATCCTTTTAGGATGCCCACAGATCCATGTCATGAAGGTTGTTCCTTCCACCTACCAACAATGCATCAAATTCCCATATAATGACCAAGAAGTTACCATTTACGCTGACCCACATCCCTTAGAATATTGTCATTTATTGGAAGGACTGTATCACAAAGCCCAATATTGTCCAACCAATGATATTGCCAAACCATCCCCCTCATATATTGATCCATCCACTTTAGTCTCTTCATCCAAATCATCCACCACTCATCCCGAGATCAAGGCTATGATTAAAGATAATGGATTAGGAGAGTATATCCTACAAGGGGCCTTTTGTGTGGGACAAATCCCACTTTCTCCTAAGAAATGTGGATGGACTTTTCCTAAGGGACCTAGTTAAAATATCACAATCAACTATAAGCTACTTAATTTTTCTGATGGGGAGTACTAGATAAAGAGATTATTGATGATGATATTTCCAAATGGCTCTATCAAGAAAAAGATGAACAAGACAATCTCCCTCTTGATAAATATCCTATAGATTTTCACATGGCACAAAATATGGTTTACCAAGGAAAAGGAGGACTTGGATTACAAGGACAAGGAACTGTTGAGCCCATCAAAGCTACTCATAGACCTAAACACTTGGGACTAGGGTTTGGAACACAAAAGCCAACATCTCCAGATCTTGAATTTATCTTAGATGAGGTTGCTAAAGCATTTCCCATTGTTGAGAGTACTAACGAGGATACCTACGATGATTCCCTTGGATATATTGCCGAGTTATATGATTCATCCATCTTTACACTCACCATGTCTATCTCTTCATCACCATCACATAATCTCCACCACATCTATCTTGAACTCATTAATTGGGACCAACAAGGGCCTTCTATTATTGATGTCTTTCAAAATGATTAGGCTATTGTTGAATTCTTGGGGTTAAGATCAGAAATAGCAATTAGAGATCACAAGGTTGGATACATTATAGAACTTTTAAATATTAATGCTTATTTTGGAGAGATAATCAAATTCCTTAGTTGCAAAAGTGAAAATATAAAAATCATGTCCCCTAGTGAAAACCAATTGTGGTACTTTCGGACAACAAAAAAGTAAGAATAAAGGACATATCCAATGGTGACAACCTCTTTGAGGAACCTAAGTATGAGGAATTTGACCTCCCTAAAATTAAGGCATATCAAGAAAGATCTTCTATCCTTTTTGAAGAAACACAAGAGATGAATTTGGGAATAGTGGAAGCTCCAAAGATCACATTTGTAGCCAAATCTTTGTTAGAATCTGAATTACAAAATTTCACCACTTTCTTGAAAGAATGATCACAATTTTTTGCATGGTCGTATGTAGATATGCCTAGACTAGATCCCTCTTTGATAGTATATCTTGGAGAAAAACCAATCAAACAAAAGTTGAGAAAAATGAATCCTAAAATTACTCTTGTGGTCAAAGTAGAATTGGAAAAATTGTTTGTTGTTGGATTTATCAAACCTCTAGATTATCCAAAATGGGTGTCCAACATTGTTCCAGTTTTTATGGTTACTAGGGTCATTCATGTTTGTATAGATTTTTGAGACTTGAACAAAGTGTGTCCTAAAGATGATTTTCCACTACCAAATATTGATATCATAGTTGACCTTACAACAGGATATGAAATGTTGTCTCTAATGGATGGTTTTTCTTGGTAGAATCAAATTAAAATTACTGAAGAAGATCAACATAAGATTGTATTTATATATGCTTGGGATGTTTATTGCTGGAAAGTAATGCATTTTGGTTTTAAAAATGTGGGAACAACCTATCAAAGAGCAATAACTATGATCTTTCATGATATGCTTCATAAAACAATGGAAGACTATGTAGATGATATTTTGAGTAAATAAAGAACAAGAGAAGATCATTTGTGTACTTAGAGGACTATAAGGTTCACCTTAATCTAAAAATTATGTCTTTGGTGTTCATCTAGTAGACTCTTAGGATACATTATCTCTCGAAGAGGAATTGAAGTGGATCCTGCCAAGGTCAAAGCCATAGTTGACACCTCCATAGAATTTAAAACAATTGTGTAGTCTTCAAGGAGAATTACAATCTATCCAGAGATTCATAGCACAACTTGCAAATAAATGTCAACCCTTTACACATCTATTGAGAAAAAATGTAGAATTTCAATGGGACGAGAAATGTCAAGAAGCATTTGATAAATTGAAAAGGTATCTTGCAACACCACCAATTTTGGTCCCTTCCATACAAGGAAAACCACTCCTTTTATACATATCAGCTACATTTGCAATATTAGGGGCTTTATTAGCACAAAATGATGACACTGGGAAGGAAAGAGCTATATACTACATTATTTGTACTCTAGTGGGTTATGAGATAAATTATACACCTATTGAGAAAGCATGTCTTGTCATTGTCTTTGCTTCATAGAAACTTCACCATTATATGCTCAGCCATCAAACTCAGCTCATCTTCAAAGTTGATCCACTAAAGTTATCTTCTTTCTAAAGCTACATTGACAGGACACATGGCAAATTGGATCATGATTTTGAGTGAATTTGACATTGAATATGTTGATAGAAAAGCTATAAAAGGAAAATTTATTGCTAACCAATTAGCAGATGCATCCATTGAAGCTAATAGACCACTTATTTTAGAATTTCTTGATGAGTTAATCTTTAACATAGACTCCCCTACAAATTGGAAATTGTACTTTGATGGATCTTTTACACATCATGGTTCAGGAGTAGGGATCTGTTTTGTCACACCAGAAGGAGATCTTATACCAAAAGCTTATATTATCTTGTTTCCTTATACAAATACTATTGCAAATAATGAAGAACTTATCAAAGGGCTAAGAATGGCTATTCAATGGAATATCAAAGTACTTGAAGTCTATGGAGATTCTCAACTTATTATCTGCCTAGTCAATGATGAATATCAAACAAAATATGACAAGCTACTTCCCTATAAGAAGTTGGTTGTCACATTCAAGAAATCCTTCTCATGGATTGAATTTGAGAAAATTCCTAAACTCAATAATAAAACTGTTGATGCCATGACAACTATGGGTTCATTGATTGATGTTCCATCTAATAGCCCATATTCAAATTTTTTGGTCGAGTAATTGTATATTCTTGCATTTGATGTGCCTGAGATAGAACTTGTATGTGAACTTGTTGGTCTTGATACACCTTGGTACAATGAGATCTATACCTATCTCCATGATCATATCCTACCACCCCATCTTTCACCTTCTTACTGTCAAACTTTCATTTGCTAGTCATCCCGTTATACCATTTTTGGTGATACACTTTATCAAAGGACATTTGATGGGATTCTCCTTAGATCTCTTAATGCAGAAGATTATCAAGCTACCTTATGTGAGGTACATGAGGGTATATGTGGTGCAAACTCTAGTGGTCCTATCTTGGTCAAAAAGTTGTTAAGGATTGGGTACTATTGGCCAACTATGGAGCATGGCATACAAGGTTTTGTTAAGAAATGTCTTCCTTGTCAACAACATAGTGATTTGATTCATGCACCAACATAGGAACTACAAATAATCACTATACCTTGGCCCTTTTCACAATGGGGGCTCGATCTCCTTGGTAAAATCCACCCTCTTTCTACCAATGGTCATTCATTCATTATCATTTCCACCGAGTATTTCACAAAGTGGGTTGAAGCTATTCCCCTTACCTATATAACTGGTAAGCAAATCTCCAAGTTTATCCTCCATTATATCATTTGTCAGTATGGTATACCTCAGGCTACTATTATTGACAATGGTAAACCATTTAAAAACTAAGAAGTCTGCCACCTGTGCCATCAATTCTATATCCATCACCATTTTTCCACTCCATACTATCCCCAAAGTAATGGTCAAGTTGAGGCTTCGAACAAAACTATTCTTAAGATATTGAAAAAATATTGAATAAAGCTAGTCGGGATTGGCATTTAGAACTCAATCCTGCTTTATGGGTATATTGTACTAGTATCCATGCACCTATTGGAGCCACACCATATTCCCTTGTCTTTGGATCCAAAACTATCATACCAATCAAGGTCAAGCGCCCCTCCTTAAGGGTATCATTACAACATTTCATTGATGAAGAACACTATAGAGTTTCTCACTTGCAAGAATTGGAAACACTAGATGAGAGGCATCTCAAATCTCTAGATCACCTTACAACTTATCAACATTGCCTTCATCATAGTTACTATAAGAGACTCAAAATCCACACATTTGAAACTAGAGATCTTGTGCTTAAAGAAAACCAAAAGAACCTTCAAGATTGTGATAGAAAAGGAAAATTTGAGCCTAATTGGTTGGGCTCTTTCATCATTACTAGCCGTTATGATTTTGGTTCATATCAGCTATATGCACTTGAAGACCATCCCTTGGATGAACCTATCAACCTCATTCACCTCAAAAGGTTCTATGCGTAACTCATGGGGTATCCCAATTATTCAAAAAAAATCCAAAATATACAAAGAACAAAAAAAAGAAAAAAAGAAATCAAAATAGTAAAGAGAAATAATTTATCCAATGGCAAAAACCACCTTGGTGGCGCCTTGGATAAGTGCCATGGTGAAAACTTGTTTTAGGTGCCATGTGTAGTAGTCTTGTATCCACCATCTATTAGCCATTCAGTTTGCACTTTTGTTCACCTTTTCACCATCATCCATCTACCATCTTGTTTTCCTACCATGGTTTGAACAAATTCATTTAGGGTCACTTTCCTTGTCACCTTGGATAATTCCCATCCATTTTCATTAATAAAACCTTATCTCTTGGGGGCACATTACCAACACCTAGTTACGGTTTGGGTTATTCTCCTAGTTTCCATATAACCTTTGGAGAGGAAAGTTCCTTAGTTTCATGCATGATTCATATGCTTAAACTTTTTTTAAAAAGCACAAAAAATCAAAAAGTTTCAAAAAAACATAAAACATCAAATATCCCACAAAAATATAAAAAAATCACAACATATCCAAAATTACAAAAAATCAAATATTCCAAGAAAAATCCAAGCAATAAATTTGGTCACATACTTTCATTTCATAATAAACTCTTTGTCATTGTCATAATAAATCTTACGTCCACTCCACAATACAAAAACTTAGTATTTAAGCAAGATAACAACACTCCTATAATACACAGTACCTTATACAAAATCACAAGCATTGGACTATATGTTGAAATAATATCCAACCACCTTGTCCAGTGCCATATCATTCAAATAGAAAACAAGTCATCACCAAGCCTCATATATCATTCACACCATCAGGCATTTATCTAAATATCACTTTAACTCTTGGGCAAGAAATACAATGGTTGTGTGACTTATGTTGTCATTTGATCTTTTGTTTTTAGTTTTTCATATCTATCTCTTTCCTATGCTTTATTAAAGCCACCTAGATCCATTCATATCTTGGTGCATTATGACTAACAGGGAATGGGGCATAGCCTTTGGTGTGTTCAATGTTGGATGTTCTTATCACGGGTGTGTGCAAGAAGTTGAGTCCACCTTTTGGCCAAAAAGTGGAAGTGTTTTCTCTGATTTTCAAAATTTTTCACATTTGACCTTAAAATTTGAAGCACTTAGAAATGGAATCTTGAAAAAAGTCACTAATCATAAAATGTGGTACTCGAAGTCTAGTTTCCAAATATGTAATTTATTTGAATACCCAGATGGTACAAATTGATTTTCAATAGGCCTTTCTAAAAGCCACTGTTTAAAGTCACTTTTTTTTACTATACCATGTACGTGTACGTCATCCATATTTTGACCTAAATAATCATATTTTAAAAATCCTTTTGGGAAAAGATTTGTAACTCATTGATGCACATTTTCCATATTTTTGTATTTTTTTATTGAATTTTTTTTTGTTAATTTTTTATTGGCCATATTTGGTGTTTTAAAAAGTTGTCGTGTATGTCATGCATAAGATGACCTTAACTTATCATTTTTTAAATTTTTTTTCAAATTGAAAAGAATTGTCTGAAGTACATTTTTGTATAATTTTTTTTTCAAAAAATTATTTTAATAAAAAGTTATTAAAATACTAAAAAACCCTGATAATTCAAGTTTATGGACCTGTTTCATTAAAAATTAATTGAAAAATAGAAAAAAAATAAGCCAATTGTAAAAAAATACATATTTGGAATCTACACTATCTCATCTATAATGGGTTTTAATTTCATCAAAAAATTCTACAAAAAAGGTCTTTAGACATATGCCCAAAGTCACTATTTTGTTGTGACATTGACAAGACCTTCAACCTACAGGTCAAACTAGGTCCAAAGCCTAGGTTCAGGTCCCCAAACGTTTTCTCGAACCGGTTAACAAAGAAAAAATTGGTCCCAAAATTCAAATTTTAAGAAACGGGATCCCGTTTTATTTTTCCTATTAAATCCCTTTATGAAATGAGATCCCATTTCTAGAAAATGGGATCCCACTTTTGGCTTGAAATCCCAAAGCAAAATGGGATCTCGTTTCATAAAAAGTAGGATCCCGTTTCACTTTTCCCGATTTCGGGTTTTTGTCTAAATCTGAAACTTCCACCTTAAGTGGACACAACTTTGTGCATTTACCCTTACTACATTTAATATTCATATCTTGTGTATGATGGAATCACTTTTTGCATAACATTATGCTTTGCATCTATGGTCATCTCATACTTTTTTCTCATTGGGACTTCATGCTCTAAGATTTATTCCTTATGCATTTAGACAAGGTTGTATTAAGCTATGTGTAAGGATACTCCTTTGTTTGCAGTGTCAAGTCCATGCAAAGGATACCTAAGTCATCTTGGTTCTCATACCCTGAAGCATACTATCCTATTGCTATATCAAACTAGGACGACTTTACATTTTTAACAACATAATAATATCCCATTTACCTTTCATCTTCGTCACCCAACCATTTTGATATCCTATCCTTCCTAAACATCATAATGCCTATATTCATCCTAACATTTCACACTTACAATCCATTCTAACTATGCCTTTCTACATATTCAAACATATACATTTCATCATGGTCATTTATTATCATCATTATAATATTATTATGATCCTTTTATCATTACTATCATTATGCCATTAGTATTATGTCATTTTAATCATTTTCATCATTTTAGCATTTACATCACATTTACCATGAGTCTACATACATCCTACATAACTTGACTCAATCACAGGTCCATCATAATCATCTAATAAATATACATCAATCTATGTCAAATCACATCATCTATACCTACATATATCATCATCAATATATCCTATCTATTATAATCCATCTACATCATGCATCAATCTATATACCACCATTAGTCATAACATCTCATGCAAAGATAATATCATTAATCCATAAACCCTACATCATCATAGATACATAAAACCATCATAATATCAAAAATAAAACCATAAATTAATCATATACACCATCAAAACATTAATCTCATTTGAAATATATAATATAAAATGGCCATAATACAATGTCTATGTATCCAAAATACATATAAGCCCACAGGCATCCAAAATACATCTCATCTCATAATCACAATGAACTCCCACCAATTGTGTGTGCCAAAGGTGAAGGATGTGGTCTTGATGCTAAAGATGGAGGAGGGTGTGGTCTCTGTGTCCCTACAATCTGCCCTGATGATCCTGTCGGTGGTCATCCATGTGCCCTTGTAACCCTAGGAAGAGGACGCCCCATCACTGAAGGCCTTGATCTAGTGGATCTCACAATCCCAAATCTGCTCCACATGCTAAACTAGGTGCCCTCTGATCTATCAGAATCACACTATGATAAAGAGTATGATAGTACTCTACCCTCTGAGATGCCAATGTAAAGTCTCCCTGGATCCTCATCATATATGTCCACATCTGACCCATCCCACTGCTTGCTATGATGTCCTGTATTGTATCATGCTCCTCCTGGAGACATGAAGCAGTAGCCTCAACATCTGTCCTTAGGGATATAGTTGCATCCCTCTCCACCCTAAGATAATCATGCTCTACCATCACTTGCTGCAATAACCCATCCCCATCTCCATACCTAATAGGTACCTGTACATGTTCCTACAATGCATGTGCCTATCTCTATAATGTTTGAATTTGGATAAGGGCACTATCTCTCTCTACTGTAACTCTGGCTACCACACCCTGTAGGTGCTCTACCTCCATCTGTAGACTATCTTTGGATGCCCTCAATATCTTCACATCCTCATCATCTTCTGGGACAACTACCTATGCTACAACTATCACCTGACCTCTGTCATCTTCATCCCCCCAGTATCTCCTACCTATCCACCATCCACCCTTTGTCTAACCCGTCTCTATACTAGAGGCTTTGCCACTTGCCCTACCTACATCCTTAGAATAGTGAGTCTCACTAGCCTGTGAGAAACCCACCATGCATCATACTTTGGGCTAGTCCCTGCATCCTCCATATCTCCCCCAAGTGCCACCCATAGTACCAACTGAAATCCATGAAAATTTGCTAATGGTAACTACGTATCCAAGGCTAGTCCCCATATCGCTATGTTCTGTCTAACTCTTGGGAAGACTGGCTCATGTATGGGAGCCATCTACCTCTTCCCAAACTAACTCAACACCATGTCTGGCATATATCTATCCACAATGTATGTTGTCCTACCCAATATGTACCTATCTTGTCATACATATGCTAGCTTCTCGGCATCATAATCCTATCTCTCACAATCTCTCCACGACTGCCAGATCGTTGTGTTGAGCTCATCCCAAACCCTCCTCCAATAATCCATATCTCCCACATGCATATAATGTAGGATCCATGCATACGTCCAATAATAGGGGTGGTCTGGACTCCTTGCCCTATCACATAGTGGCCTTAGCACCGCTATTTACTCCCATGCCCATATGTGTAATAATGTCACTCCACATCCCAAATAGTGACTCCTGTTGTACACACAACTATACAAATCCCTATATAAGTGTACTAATACACACAGATGCCACACAAATACCTCTCCATCTATTATCCACTCCAAAACATCCCCCATCCTATAGCACAATGTTGTGCTCTCCTCCCAGGTGCTAGCATGTATAGAATCAAAGCTACTATAAAAAGTGGCAGTGGGGCCTCTGTCTCTACCTGCATTAGGTCTAATTGTGTCCCCTCTATAGGTAGGTTGTCATCAACAAACACTCTCTCTAGTGTCGTTGCTCTTCTCTATAAGTCGTATCACACTAGTGATCCATGAATCGGGATCCTCAAGATCTACCACACATCCTCTAGAGTCACTATCATCTCCCTAGTAGGGAGGAGGAATACACTCCTCTCACCATGTCATCTCTCGATCAGTGCTTTCATCATCATTGTATGTGCTCTAATCTTTGGCATCCTCACTATAGGAAGCATCCCAATCACCACTAGAAAGTCTCACTCCTTTGAAAATTGAGGAAATAGCCTCATAATCCATGGTCCCCTCACCCAAAACTGAATAGCCAGTGGTCGCTCTTGCATCCATCCACACTCATCTAGTCAATTTTCTTCATCAATCAAAAACCACAGAAACTTGACACCTTTTCATTTCTTGCATAGGTGTGCCCCTTTTCTACCCAGGCACACTTTTTGACAAAAGCACACCATTTTTCACCTTAGGTGCACCTTTTTTATGAAAGCGCACTTTTTAATAAAAGTGCCTTATTTTCTCATGCCAGTACTCTGTTAGAGCACATGGGTGCGCATCCATTTCCATGAGTGCAAATTTACCATAAGTGCATTGCTTTTTCATGTGGGCATGCCATTAAACCCCACAGACACACTTTTACAAAGCCATGCCCATGCTTTTTTTCCCTTTCCCCTAGCATTTATGACCCCTACCCACCCCCTAACCTACCCAAAAGACCCTAGTTTTAGACACTCACTGATCTACCAGCTCTTGTCGATCGCTCGTAGCTCCTGACATGCTCCCCACAGTGTCTATGTCAAGGAATTGCCACTCTGTCTGCCATCGCTATATCTTTTTCTTCTCTCTTAGACTTTGTTATGTTTATGTGTACAAATGAGAAGAAATGGGCCCCCTACCACTATTTATAGGTCCCCAAGCCCTAATTTTCATCCCTATCCTAGATTATTTATCCCTAGCTTCCTTGTTTTACCCCTATCCATTTGTTTTCCTTTCTATTCATATTTTACCATCCTCATTGACCATTTGCACTTCATCACCTTTCCTTCAAGAATATTTTCCAAAAAATTTTTTTGAATAAATTCTCCAGGGGGCATCCATTATCCATTATTCCTTTTCCCATCACTAACTAGGGCATCTTTTTATTTTCTTTGACACAACGCCACCTTATGAGATGTTGTATCAAAGAGGGACAAAATGTAGACACCTGAAAATGACCGTGTACTTACCTTCATTTTTGACACACTCCTAACATCACTACACATCCTAACACGTCTCCTAAATTAATTAAATATTTTTAATTATTTGATTAATTTATCCTTAATTAACATTTTCTCCATTTATTTACTTTTCTAATAATAAAATAACTAAATTTTATTTTATTTATTTTGTTCTTCCATTTTATTAACAAATTCTTCTTTATAAATTAATTAAATAATCCCAATATTTAATTAATTTACCCATATTCCTCCATCATCCAATTTAAATAAATTAAGTATTTTTTTAAATAAGCCCTCCCCACATAATTTAAATAATTTTATTATTTAAATTATTTCATATATTATCTCTATCCTCACACATGTCTCTTTTGTTGGCAATATGTGTTGTCATTGATGTCAACACTTAGAGTAAGGTCAGCACTCAATTTATGATGATGATATACTAGTGAGATATAGTGGTGATGGTGATGTTAAGGTTATTGATGTTAAGTGATGCTCCTGATGTTCATTAATAGGTTGTTGATGCTCATGGTTGGATGTCATGCTCTGATCAATGTTAAGTCAATGTGTTTTGAGCATGCTTATGGTCAGCAAAGATGATTTCATGATGAAATCTTAAGAATGGAATTAAAAGTTCATGGTTGGATGTCATATCCTGCCTAGTGACTATACAGAAGATATTTTAAGATGGGAATTAGAAGTTCATGGTTGGATGTCATGCTCTTAGTCAGTAGAGACAATATTCATTGAGTATGTTTGTTGACAACAAAGAAGACATATTAATATGGGAATTTGATGCACTATGATAAATAATGATACATTAAAAGATTTTCTAAGGATGAGAAGATGTTGCTGAAGGCCTATGGGATGTTTCTTGATCCTTCCTATTGTTCCCAAGGATGCATGTGTTGTTACATGAAGGTTTTGGCCTTCGAAAGTTGGTGAAAGTTTCTACCACAAAGAGGTGTCTAAAAGGTTGTCTAGTACAATGGTCCGCATTTCTCCACATATGAAGATATGGTCATACAGTTCAGAAGTTAAGTTTAGTGTGATGTAAAGGTGCTAAATCCAAAGTTTCAGATCATTTGTCCCTTCGTAGTGAAAGTTATGAGAGACATAGTTATGATCTATACTTTGGCTGAATTAAGTGATGATGAAGACTATTTGAACTGCTCTGCAATCATCCACATTTTAAAGTGAGGTCTTGTTGTTCAAAAGGTAAGTTCAGTGTCTAGTGGAGGTACTATTTCCAAAAGATCAAGTCTCAATACCCTTCACAATGAAAGTTACAAGTGATTGGGTTTTGGCCTGTACTCTAGCAGTATAATGTGATGATGAAAGCTGATTGAAATACTTCGCATTCCTCTGCAAGTGAAGATTTTATTATTTTGTCTTAAGGATTTATTCAAGGATGTGTGTTGCATGCATCCTTGCAGTTTTAGGTGTTTTGGTTCTTCACAAGGTTAGTTTCTCAATAGCAGTGTGTTACAATGTGTTCTGAATGGATGTTTGATTCCAGTGTACATGTTTTAAGGTATGCAACACAATGTCTTTGTTGTACAGAGTTAGAGGTGTATTTTAAGGTGTTGTATGAGTCATGAATACTCATATACAAGAAATTCATGAAGATCTTTCTTGTTTCCAGTACCGTACAAGATTTTCAAGTGGTAGTGACTGTTATACTTCAAGTTTCATGTATTCCTGCTTAAGGCCGTCCTATTTCAAAGGAGCAAAATGTGCGGATATGATTCCTTGAAGAATGATGATATGAAGGTTTCTTAGGACTACACTAAGCATGTATTAGGATCCACAAGGCATGTGTTCTTTCTTGGAGTAGTGTGTTGTTCATGGTAGGGCTTTCCCTATGCATGTTTCATGTGTTGTGATCTGGCCGATTTGTAAAATGTAATATTCTTATTGTAATGGATAACTTGTAATAAAATCAATGTAATGACATGTATATATTGTAAACCTATTTGGTATAGGTGAAGTATGATTGTGAGAAATGAAAAAGTAAATGTGTTGAAGAGTAGAATATGAATATCATATGCATTGTGATGTCTGACTGAAGAAGAAAGAGAAGAAGTGTTAGAAGCTATCTTGATTCATCTTGAAGATATTTTTGTGATAGGAGGGAAGTGAAGAGTGTGCCTAATTGATCCAATATTTAGAAGAAACATAATTGTAATCATCAAAGGTATGAATTTCAATGTTAGTTTTTAGGTAGTAAAAGGACTGTCATACTGTAATTTTTTTCTGAGTTTGTTCTCAGTGCAGAGAGTAGTTGCTTCCTTGGGAGTGACCCTAAAAAAAAGTTTGTAGGGAGTAGTAGCTTCCTTGGGAGTGACACTAAAATAAAATCTGTAGGGAGTAGTAGCTTCTTTGGGAGTGTCCCTAAAATAAATCTTCAAGGAGTAGTAGCTTCTTTCGGTTGTAGCCCTAAAATAAAGTCTGCAGGGAGTAGTTGCTTCCTTGGGTTGTAGCCCTAAAACAAAATTGTATTTTGAGCTTCATATATTGTGAGTTAATCCTCACTATGGTTTTTCCCTTCTTGGGTTTTCCACATATATCTGGTGTTATGTATAGAGGTGCATTGTGTTAATATTTCATGCTTATGTTGATATTGTAATGCTTAAGTGTTAATCTTCTCTTGAGGATTTGAAGTTTGATAAAATACTGATTCACCCCCCTCTTAGTATCCTAGTGTGTTCAACAATTGGTATCAAATCCAAGTCCTTCTGAAGGAAGCTTAACCACTTGAGGAAGATCCGGGATGGCACATAATGGATCCAACAAGATACCTAGGTTTGATGGAACAAACTATGTTTTTTGGAAGCTAAGGATGTAAGCCTATATCAATTCTCTAGGGTGTGGAGTTTGGGACTCTATCAAAACTAGTTACATTTCTCTTGCTACTACTCCTATAGATCCAAATGAAGTTAAGGTGCATGACAAAAATGCCAAGGCAAAGTTTGCCATCATGAGTGGGTTAGTTGATTCAAAACTTTCAAAGGTAATGAGTTGTGGTTCTACTAAAGAAGTTTGGGATAAACTTGAAACCATTTATGAAGGAGATAAGAAAGTAAAGCAAGCAAATATACAAATCTTCAAGAGCCAATTTGAAACCCTAAAGATGATAGAGGCTAAAGACATTGCTAGATATATGCTTTAGGTGAGTGGAGTGGTTAATGGCATCATAGATTTTGGTGGTAAAGTAGAAGAGGATGAGATTGTGAAAAAGGTTATGAGATCTCTCCCTGAATCTTATAGCCATAATGTATCTTCTATTGAGGAGCATGTAGACTTGGATACTTACACTATAGACAAATTGTTTGGTAACCTTACCACTTTTGAGATGAGAAAGTTTGGCAATGATGCTCCAAAGAAATAAGTTACTTTCAAAGCAAGCAAGAAGACAAAAGATGAAGCAACTGATCAAGATGATGATCTTAATGAAGTAGAAGTAAACTTTGTAAGAACCCTAAAGAAAGGTACAGGCAAATACAGAGGTAAGTTACCTTTCAAATGTTTCAATTGTGGAAAGATTGGTCATTTTGATTCTAAATGTCCTTTTAAAGAATCAAGGGGTGGTAACAAGAAAGGCAAGTTCAAAAGAAGCTTGTATTCCATAGAGAGCAGTTGTTCTTTAGAAGATGAGGATCATGATGATTCAAATAATGAAACACTTTTCATGGCCTTGAATGTTGGTTACAAAAAGGATGATGTTAAAGAGTGTGAAAAGAATGATGCCTTACAAGCTGACCAAAATAATGATAGATCAATGGTTGTATGGACTACCTTTCATGCAAGAGAAGAAGCCAAATCTTGGGTTGTTAATAGTGGTTGTTCCAATCATATTATTGGTGATAAGGAGAAGTTTATTAGCCTTGAGAAGTGGAATGGTTGAGCTTCCAAGTTTGGTGCTGATGAGTCAACACAAATTTTTGGAAAGTGTGCTATAACTATTGATGGAAAGAACAAGACTAAGGATGTCCTCTATGTCAAAGGGCTAAAGAACAATCTTCTCAATGTCAGTCAGATGTGTAGCAAAGGTTACAATCTTATCGTTCATGCTAATGGTTGTGAAATCGGGAGAGCAGGGTCCAGAAAACTAGTTACATAAGGTATCAAGTCATATGGTGATATCTATCATCTGAAGGAGGTAAATGGAAGAAAATGCTTATTGGATCAATCTAGTGAGTGTTGGTTGTGGCACACAAGGATGGGACACAACAATTTTGATAATATGGTAAGCATCAGCTCTACTCATGCAGTGAAAGACATGCCAAAGATAACCAAGCTTGGAAACACATTATGCAAGGGATGTCAAATGGGAAAGAAGACAAAGAAAAATTTCAAGAGCAAGGAGTACTTTTCTTCAATGCCATTGGAGTTGATTCACACTAACCCATGTGGCCCTACAAGAGTAAAGAGTCAACAAGGTGAAAGGTATTTCATGCTACTTATTGATGACTATTCTAGAATGACTTGGGTTACTTTCTTAAGAGAAAAATTAGATGCCCTTGATAAGTTTAAAAATTTTAAAGATATGAAATTGAGAATGAAATGGATACTAAGATCAAATATTTAAGGTCTAATAGAGGAGGTGAGTTTACTTCAAATGAATTTGAAAAGTTTTGTGAAGATCATGGTATTAGAGGACATCTGTCAGCTCCTAGGACCCCTCAGCAAAATGGGGTAGTGGAAAGGAAGAATAGGACTATGCAAGAGATGACTAGGGCAATGTTGAAAGATGCAGATCTGCCTAACTTGTAATGGAAGGAAGCAATTCACACATCTGTCTATCTGACCAACAAAGTATAACTAAGGGTCAATAGCACTAAGACTCCTTATTAACTATGGTATGGAAGACCTCTCACTATTAGATACTTTAGGATTTTTGGCAGAAAATGTTATATCAGAAGATATGAAGAAGACCTGAGAAAGTTTGATTCAAGAAGTGATGAAGGGATCTTTCTTGGTTACTCAACTAGAAGCAAGGCCTATAGATGCTACAACAACAGATTGGGAAAGATGATTGAAAGCATAAAGGTCAAAGTACATGAAGACTTATATCAGATCTCACATGATTCAAAGGACTCTGGATCTGATATCTTTCCATGCATTGAAGATGTAGAAGAAGAAGAGAAAGAAGAAAAGGAATAGGAACCAAAATAGATACCTAAGACTCTAGCAAAATATGTTTAGAGAAACCATTCAGCAAATTAGATCATTGGAGATAAGAATGAAGGTGTGCAGACTAGTAGAAGGTTTGCAAAGGCATATGAGCAAGTAAACTTATGTTTATTATCAAAGGTAGAACCCAAAACCTTTGCTAATGATAGCAAAGATGATAAATGGATAAAGGTAATGGAAGAAGAATTGAATCAGATAGAGAAGAATCAGACATGGGATTTGGTTCTCAGACCAGCCAATAGGAATGTCAGAGGAACAAAGTGGGTGTTCTAGAACAAGCTAAATGAAGAAGGTGAAGTTGTGAGGAAAAAAGAAATATTGGTATGTAAAGGATATTCACAAGTTGAAGGCATTGACTTTGAGGAAACCTATGCTCTAGTAGCTAGGATGGAAGCAATTGTTGGGAATTAAGGTGTCTCACCATTGGTAATTCCTTGTATTATTTCATTGTATTTATTTATTTATTGCCTATTATTGTATTTAGGATCCAAATCCTTATTGTCATCTTGTGGGAGTTGGCACGGTGATGTGTCATCCTACGTGGAGGGTGACCACATGTAAATTTTTCCTCACACAAGGAGATAGGCATCCCAATTAGTGGTAGGAATATTTTTCCATGTGTTAGCATCTTGGATAGTGTGTAAGGGAATATTGACCAAAATGATTATGACAAATTCCTATGACAAATCTATGATGTGTAAGAGTCGTAAATGGAAGATTCTATGACAGGTGAAGACATGTGTCACAAGGCATCTTTGGGCACCCCAAGGAGGGTTATGACAAGTTGTAAGAGAATATTCTATTTTTACCATGTGTATGACATATTCTCTTACAACTGTAAGATATGACAGTTATGATAGATTCTATGACAGTTGTAAGAGTCATAAGAGTATCTGTCATTGCCCAACTTGGGAATAGGTGACCTCTTTGGGATGGGGTGATATGACAAGTGTCATGATCATCCTACAGTGTTGGACAAGTGTCCCCAGATGTGGATTTTGGGCCATGAGGCCATGTTGAATGCCCATCTCAAGATAGAGTCATTTTTGCCTTGTATCTTCTATATAAACAAGTGCTTTTGAGAGAAGAATTATTATGTGATTGATAGGTACTGTTATGATGCCTATTTGTCTCTAGATATGAGTGTCAAAGAATCCTAAGAGATTACATTGCAAGTGTATTGTAAACCATTACAGTTTTGATAATACATTGTGCAGGTTTTGGAGTGGGGTTTTTCACATGATAAGGGTTTTCCCCACATTATATCTTGTCTCTCTCTTCTTTTGTCTTACATTCTTGTGTTGTGTATTGATACAATATCTTCATTGTTGTGTTAAACATTATGTAATTGTAAAGGTTAAAAAGAATTTGCACTCATCTCTCTTCATTAGATTAGTGTAGGAAGTGATTTTTGTGCACCTAGCTTCCTTTCAGTTGGTATCAGAGCTTGATCACCTTTGGTCCTAGTTGTTGGGTAGGGGTTTTTTGAGCTAATTTTAGGTTGAGTGAGAGCTTTGTGTAAAGTATTCTATAATCTTGTTGCAGGAAGGAGATGACAAGCACATCTATAAGATTAGAGGTGGAGAAATTTAATGGGACAAATTTTGAGTTATGGAAACTTAAGATGGAAGACATGCTTGTTGATTGCGACCTATGGGAAACTCTTTCTAGTGTAAAACCAACCACAATGGCACAAGCTGATTGGGATATCAAAGATTAGAAGGCTAAGGGTCTCATGAGACTTAATCTAGCTGAGTATGTCATGTTAAATGTCTATGAGAAGGCCACAAAAGACCTTTGGAAGAAGCTAGGTGATGTTTATCAGGCTAAATCCTTGGTGAACAAGCTTTTTCTGAGAAAGAAGTTGTATTCTCTGAGGATGGAGGATCAGTTACAGATCACCTAAATGCTTTCAACATGTTAGTTGCATAATTGACATCCATTGGTGTGAAGATGGAGGAGGAGGATCGTTGTATGACCTTGCTTTGTTCTTTGCCAGAATCGTGGGATCATCTTGTTATGGCTATTGGGAGTACCACATCCACTTTCAAAATGGATGAAGTTGTTGATAACTGAGAGGGGTGGTGAATCAGTTATCTTCATTATTTCAGCTTTCTAAACTTTCTTAACAATTAATGCAGTATTAATTCAAATAAGCAAACATAACCATGAAATGGAAATACACATGACACAATATTTTTGATGTGGAAACCCTATTAAGGGAGAAAACCTCGGGGTGATTAACCCAAGATTGTATTCTCTGTTAGAAGAATATAAATACAAAATGGCACTTGCCAATTAGGGCTCAATGCCCAAGCACACTGCTCACAAGAGGATCACTGCCTACAATAGTTTATACAAGAAAACTAGATACTTGAACTGATGAGAAGCATCCACATATGCTAAGGTTTAGTTTTGATTAAGCTCAATATACTGATCTGCTGCACTTCATTCTTACTATCTTAGGTGTTGTTGTCATGTTACATTGTGGACCTGTCTTATTGTCTTCACACTGCTCTTCTGCTTTTCTTCACACTTTGCTATCACACCACACACCTCTTCACATCCAAATCCATCTGGTATATATATCTGCACAAAGGATTTCATCCTCTTTCTAGTCAGCATCTGGAATAGTCAATATTTTCCCAAACTCTTAGACTGTCAGCTAAATCCTTGCTTGCCAAGTGATGCAAATCAAGGAGATACTTATAGAAGTCATCTAACATGTCGGCTAATCATGGATGATACCTTAAGAACCTTGATCATCATCAATATCTCATCCGGAATAATTCTGATGCTTTTTTAGTCAATTCTTCCTCTGTCTATTCTGCCAGACCAGACCTCAATACTTAGATGCTTCTATCTCTTCACTCTTTCATCGCTAGAGGCTCAATCCCTGGAGTCTATCAGTTAAGGTATTCCTCTTGACTTTCCCAAGTCTACACTTTGCAAAGATACTTCCTCTAAGAGATCCAGACCTGACTATTGGACCTTGCTGCATGCTTTGTTCTTGCTTATTGGACCCAAGTATCCTTCAATTTGACTTCTGGTAAAGATACACTATGTCCTGCGGATGTGTGGAATGGTCTTTGTTGCCATCAATGACAACACCAATGAAGCCACATAGTGTCTCTTTCCAACAATCTCCCCCTTTGGCATTGATGGCAACACTTAGTGAAAAATGACTAAGTGTTATACAACACTCCCCCTTGGTTGATGCTCTATTCTATTGTACACTATACCGGAGCTCCCCCTTAGCTGGAGTCCTCATTTTTCACTACTGCTCACTCCCCCTTTGACATCAATGGAAAAGGGTGGGATCCGTACACCAAAATTTTCAAAACTCAATCTATACTTAGTCGTATAAGTATATTATCTGGTTATACTTTACATATACTTTAGTATATTTGCAAAAGTGTTCTTTAATTGTACAACTTATGTTGCTCAACTCTGCTTCATCTTGTCCAAAATTAAGATGTGACCACTCAACAGGAATGCAAAAGCTTCTGCCCTCTTCAAATCTATCGGATCACTGGTCTGGTCTGTGGTTTGAGCATCATTTAGGGCCTCATGCATGGCCTCTAACTTAGGGATAATTATTCTTCTAAGTTCATTCAACCTACTTATTCTATTTTTCTTCTCCATCTCAAGCTTCTTCATTTCATTTATGACTGCAATAGTCTGACACTCTTGATTTACTATGGAGGAGGATAGAGGATCAAAACTTTGAGATAAACTTAATAGTTTATCCTCTTGCTCTTTTACCTTCTTCTCAATGTCCTTGGTCACTTTAGGCTAGGATAAACAAAATTTGTAAATATCACCGCCATCTTTGAGAGCATTTTATAAGCTCTTTAACCCAATATTCATAACTCTCCTATCATTGGTTATTAACCTTTGTACTTCTGATAATCTTTTTACCAAAAACTCTTTCCAGACCTTATCTTCTGCTAACTTCTCTAATGAATCAAAATGTGTGATAACACTATTTACTAGAGATTTGAGATTACCGGATGAGGAGGCTGAGGGATCCTTCTGAAAAGATGGCATGATCTTTTCCAGTACACCGGATGCAATGTCTATGATCTTGCAATCCTCCATGTGAGACTTTAGGAGTTTTTCTTTTTCTTTTGCCGAAGTAAAGGATGCTAGCTTTATGGTTTGAACCGGGGAGAGGGAGTCAAAATTGAGTGGTCCTTGAAGAAGTTCTAGTTCATCAAATTCCATCTCTCCTTGGTTAAGAATTCTTCTACTACTTTTGTTGTGTGTCTTGCCATTGACAGGGTTTTGTCCCCTTCTGCAACCTTACCACTATCATCTGTGGCCTTTTCTGTTGGAGTTTTCTCTTCTTCTGTAGCCTTACTACTGACATCTTTTTTTTACTTCTCCTCTACTTCTTGACTGATTACTCTTTCTTCTCCTTTAGATCCAGAATTTACAGGGGAAACCGGATGAGAGATATTTGCTTCTTTTTCTTCACCTGTCTCCTTTGCCTCTTCTGACATTTTCTTAGTGAATTCTTCTTTGTTATCTATTCTTGAGGGATCATCACCTAAATCCTCTACAATAGGAATATTGAATATTTTATAGGCATTCCAAAGGATTTCCTCTATTTGTTTTGCCACCTTATCAGTTTCTCCAAGCATGAGCTGATTCATTCTAGCCTTACTCCAGAACTCATCCTTGCAATCTTTGAAGATCATATCCAATTTTTTTGGAGTAATTGAGGGATAGAGCTGGATAGCTATCTGATCTCTAATCTCTAAGTCCTTAGCCTTGACATTTTCTTTTCTTATATCAAGTTCCTTCTCTAAACTTTTAGGAATTAGAGAAATTATTTCAATAAATGCTTTATTATATATGTTCAAGTATTTGACTGTGGCTTCCTCCAAGATCTTTTTATCTGCATCATTATATGCATCATAAAATTATGTTATTGGTTGTAGGTTCCCATCCACAGTAACTGCTTTAACCACATCATCTAATGACAAAGTGGGCTTTTCAACAAACTCTTGTCTCTGCCTCCTTGGTTTCAGTGGATACTTTCTTCTTTTTCTTCATCTTCTTGATCTCTTCATCAGATTCAGTCTCTTCATCATCCTTCTGACTGATGTAAGACCTTGTTGCCTTTATCTTTGTTCTCTTTTCACTTTTACCCGATGATTTTGCTTCCGGTTTAGATGCCTTTGAGCTCTTAGAGGATCTAGTCTAGGAGGAAGCTTCTACTGGAGTACTTTCTTTTTCTACTTCTTTCTTTCCTTTTTCTGCCCTTTCCATCTTTTCTCTGCTAGCATCAAGTGCCTCTTTTGAAATCCCATAACTTTTGACAATGTTCTCAACTTCTTTTCTCACTTTTCTCTTCATTTCTGGTTGTCGTAGCTCCACATGGATTTTCACACTCAACTCTTCAAAGGTTCCAAACCTTTCTGCCTTAGGATCCTTTGGCTAACTTAGCATGTGTTGAACATGCAGCTCTACAATTTTCTCATCCACTTCATATCCCATAGGCATGATCCACACTATTCTTGGTTCCACTACCTCCATTAGGCACTAATCAGTTTCTACCATAAAGCATATTGTATCTTTATATTTTTCAACTAAAGATTGGGGGATTCTCTCTCTTGCTTGCACCATGCTCTAAAATTTTTTGAAATAGCCCCAAAGAGTTGTATTCTGTGCCTTGGCATCACCAAGCCCATGTATATAATCTCTAATTTGAATGGCTACTGGTCTATCATTCTACCATACCCAGGCACTGATCTGGGAAGCTCATTCATGTAATAAAAGAATAGACAGAGTATCAAACCACCGTATTTGAAAGAGTTCTTCTTATCCTTCTTTGTCTTCTACAGATTCTCCAAGAGTTGGTTCAGAAGGAGCTCACAGAGATCATAGTCTACATTCTTCCTCAACATTTCATAAGCTGTATATATAGCAGTTCCAGATACTGAATTCTCCCTGCTAGAGTGATATATCTTATACCCAATTATCATTGATGCAAACTTGATATCTAGATCTGTGATATCCTCAATAGTCATTGCTCTTTTATCAAACTTCGATCCAATAGCCTCACTGACAATTTGGTTTTTGACAGATTTGAGTGTAGGCATTCCATCAGTTGAGTGTAATCCAGTTACTGCCCTAATGGCATCCTTAGTGATCTTAAACAGCCTACTCAACCACACGAAGTTGTCATGCATTCTGCTCAAGACTTCTACTTGCAGAACCCCATGTGGAATGCTTGATAAGGCACCTAGGGGATCAACTTCTAGGGATTTATATGGATACTTCTTAAATTTAGGGCGTGGCCTATCAAAAATCTTCACCACATTCAAAGTACCCATCTTTCAAAGATTTGCAGAGAGATATTTAAGAACGGAAAATAGCCTTTGTGCTTCTAGGTTTTACGAAGTGAGCTGGATCGATTGCTGGATGAAATTAATTTCTACAGATGATCTTTGATGGGTTTGAGGAAATTTGTTGCAGAGCTCCTTTTCGCTTCTTCTTGAATGCAGAATGAACAAATGTTTAATAAGAAAAACCCTTATATTGCTCTGCAAACCCTAATACCAAGCTGCAATAAATGCTCAACTTAAGTCATTCTGATTTGCCTTGTTTTCCTTATTCGGATGACTTGATGAACCGAAACGATCTTGTTCTAAACATCTTGCAAATCTTCCATAACTTAACCATAGTTTATTTAGATGTTTCTCTGAGAATCCTTTAATCCGCAATTCTCCTTGTGCCAATTCTGGCACCAATTAACTGGCTGGGGGAAAATGTTTTTCCTTGTGTCTCCCCCTGAGCCAGAGCTCATTTTTTAATTTCTGGAAGGAATATCAGCACCAAATTCTGGTACAGATCCATCCTCTACATTTTATGTACTTCTCTTCACCCAAATTTTGTTCATCTCACTTTTAACTTCATCCGCATTTACTTTTCCTTTTCCTTTGTCTCGATTCTGATTATGATGCACCGGACCCCTTTTGTCCTGGTTCTTGCTTCTACAGAATTTGGCAATATGATCGGATCTATTGCAATTGTGGCAAACAACATTGCTTTGCATATTTGAATGAAATCCTCTTGATCTGCATTGATTAGCCATATGTCCCATTCTATTGCATGCAAAGCATCTACCATTGAATGAATTGTTCATTTGCATATTTCTACATTCTTGAGATTTGTGACCATACCTTTTGCAGTTGAAACACTATCCAGAGAAGGATATATTAGTCTAATTTATTCTCTTTCTACACTGATTAGCTTTATGACCAAAGTTATTGCAGTTGTGGCAGTATCCATTGAAGGATGGATATCTTTGAGCATTAGGTTGCCTTACCAGAGGTCTTCTAGGCCTGTTCCTTAGATTTTCTGATCCAAAATTCTTCTGATTGGATCTGGAGCTTTCACCTTTCTCATATCCCAAGCCACGCTTGTCATCTACCCTCTTTTGGCTTTCAAGAAAAACTTCAAGTTGAGCAGAACTTATCTTGAATTTCTCTTTGTATTCATTTGTTGTTTGAAGATCCTTTTTAAGAGTGTCAATTTGATCCTCAAGTTTTTCTTCATTATCTCTAGCATCTTCAATATCAGATTCTAGATGTCTGATTATTCTATCCATTTTGTGGCAGTCTTCTAACTTCTCCTTGAGGGATTGTCTTAGATCATCTTCAGTTTTTCTTTTCTTTTCTTTTCAATTTCTTGGGTGATTTTCATAACTCTTGATTCTATTTCATGTCTTACCATAATGACCTCTTTTGATAACTTTTCACATAACTTGGTTTTCTCCTTCAAATCTTCATTTATACCATTGTCTTCACTTTGACTTGCTAATTGCTAAAGTAGATCTTTTCTCTTTTTCATAGAGATACTCAATTTCCCTTTTAGTTCATTTATGAAATCATCAGCCTATTTGAGTCTTTCCTTCAATTCTCTAACTTCAGAGTTTGATTGCTCAAGATCATCTAGGGTAGACTAAAGTTGCTCCCTCATACAATACACATCCATTTTAGTTCCCAAATCTTCCTCAAGTTGTTAGGCTCCTTTGGGAGGAACTTAGCTCTGATATCAATTGTTGATAACTGAGAGGGGGATTGAATCAATTATCTTAATTATTTTAGCTTTCTGAACTTTCTTAACAATTAATGCAATATTAATTCAAATAAGAAAACATAACCATGAAATGGAAATACACATGACACAATATTTTTGACATGGAAACCTTGTTAAGGGAGAAAACCACGGGGTGATTAACCCAAGATTGTATTCTTTGTTAGAAGAATAGAAATACAAAATGGCATTTGCCAATTAGGGCTCACTGCTGACAAGAGACTCACTGCCTACAATAGTTTATATAAGAAAACTAGATACTTGAACTGATGAGAAGCATCCACATATGCTAATGTTCAGTTCTGATTAAGCTCAATATACTAATCTGCTACACTTCATTCTTACTCTCTTAGGTGCTGTTGTCCTGTTACATTCCATACCTGTCTTACTGTCTTCACACTACTCTTCTACTTTTCTTCGCACTTTTCTATCACACCACACACCTCTTCACATCCAAATCCATCTGGTATATATATCCACATAAAGGATTTCATCCTCTTTCTAGTCAGCATCCAGAATAGTCAATATTTTCCCAAACTCTTAGACTATCAGCTGAATCCTTGCTTGCCAAGTGATGCAAATCAAGGAGATACTTATAGAAGTCATCTAACATGTCAACCAATCATGGATGATACCTTAAGAACCTTGATCATCATCAATATCTCATCCAGAATAATTATGATGCTCTGTTAGTCAATTCTTCCTCTGTTTGTTCTACCAGACCGGATCTCAATACTTAGATGCTTATATCTCTTCACTCTTTCATTGTCGGAGGCTCAATCCCTAGAGTCTATGAGTTAAGGTTGTTGATAACTGAGAGGGGGGGTGATTCAGTTATCCTAATTATTTCTGCTTTCTAAACTTTCTTAATAATCAAAGCAACATTAATTCAAATAAGCAAACATAATTATGAAATGGAAATACACATGACACAATATTTTTGACGTGGAAACCCTATTAAGGGAAAAAACCACTGGGTGATTAACCCAAGATTGTATTCTCTGTTAGAAGAATGGAAATACAAAATGGCACTTGCCAATTAGGGCTCACTGCCTAAGCACACTGCTCACAAGAGGCACACTGCCTACAAGAGACTCACTGTCTACAAAAAGAGTGTTGTACAATACTTGAACTGATTGGGAGCATCTACATATGCTGGAGTTCAGTTCCGGTTAGGCTCAGTACACTGATCTGCTACACTTTATCTTTCCTCTTCTTTTATGCTGCTTTCCTTTCACATACCGGACCTTCTTTACGGCTTTCGCTCTGCTCTTCTGCTTTTATTCGCATATGACTAACAACCACACCACATCTCAAAACAAAATCCATCTTGTATATATATCCACAAAAGTGATTTCATCACCTTTCTAGTCGGCATCCGGAATAGTCAGTCTTTTCACAAACTCTGATCTGTCGGCTGAATCCTTGCACATCAAGTAATGCAGATCAAGCATATACTTGTAGAAGTCATCAATCATGTCAGCCAATCATAACTTATGCCTTAAGAATCTTTACCATCATTAGTAACACATCTAGAATAAAGTCTGATGTTCTGCCAGTCAGTTTTTCCTCTGTCCACACTGCCAGTTAGGAACCCGATACTCAAGTATTCATATCTTTTTCTTCATCTATCACCGGAGGCTAAATACTTGGAATCTATTACTCAAGGTAGTCCTCTTGACTTCCCCAAAATCTACACTTCACCAAGATACTTCCTTTGAGAGATCCAGACCTGTCTGTCGAACCTCACCACATGCTCTATTCTTGTTTACCGGACCACAACATTCTTCACTCTGACTTCCAGTATAGACACACCATGTCCTACGGATGTGTGGGATGAACTTTGTTGCCATCAATGACAACAATAATGAATCCATATAGTGTCTCTTGCCAACAATCTCCCCCTTTGGCATTGATGGCAACACTTAGTGAAAAATGGCTAAGTGTTTACACTATGCTCCCCCTTGGCTGATGCTCTATATTTATATACATATTTCAGAGCTCCTCCTTAGTTGGATTCCTCATTTTTCACTACTCCTCACTCCCCCTTTGACATCAATGGCAAAGGGTAGGGTCCGCATACTAAAATTCTCAAAATCTTGTCCGCATAAGTATATACATATGGAATACTTACATTTACTGAAGTATGTCTGCAAAAGTTGTTTTCAATTTAATGAATTCTGTAGCCCAACTTTGCTTCATTTTGTCTAAAATTGATATATGACCGCTCAACAGGAATGCAAACACATCTGCTCTTTTTAGATCTGTTGGATCATTGGTCTGGGCTGTGATTTGAGCTTCTTTTATGGCCTCATGCATGGCCTCTAACTTAGGGACAATTATCCCTCTGAGCTCACTCAACCTGCTTATTCTATTTTTCTTTTCCTTCTCCAGCTTCTTGATTTCATTCAAGACTGCAATAGTTTGACATTCTTGATTTATTATGGAGGATGAGAGAGGATCAAAATTCTTTGATAGATTTTTTTAGTTTGTCCTCCTATTCTTTTACTTTCTTCTCAATGTCCAATGTTGCTTTGGACCATGATAAACAAAATTTGTATATTTCTCCGCTATCTTTAAGAACATTTTCTAAGCTCTTTATCCCAATATTCATATTTCTCCTATCATTAATTATCAACCCTTGTACCTCTGATAATCTTTTTGCAAGAAATTCCTTCTGGACCTTATCTTCTGCTGACTTCTCTAGTGAATCAAAATGTGTGCTAACACTATTGACTAGAGTTTTGAGATTACCGGATGAGGAGGCTATGGGATCCTTCAGAAATGATGGCATAATCTTTTCTAGCACTCTGGAAGCAACTTCTATCAACTCACAGTCTTCCATGTGAGACTTTAGGAGTTTTTCTTTAGCCTTTGCATTAGCAAATGAAGCTATGTTCATTGTCTGTACTGGAGAAAGAGAGTCAAAATTAAATGGTCCTTGTAGAAGCTCCGGTTCATCAATCTCCATTGTTTCTTTGTTCAAGAACTCTTGAACAGTTTTTGCAGTGTCTCTTGCTCGAGACAGATGTTTCTTCTCTTCTGCATTCTTAGAGCTGTCTGTTGGAGCTTTCTCTCCTTCTACATTCTTACCACTAGTAGTTGTGGTCTTCTTTGTTGAGGTCTTCTCTCCTTCTGCAACCTTGGTATTGTCATCTTCTTTTTTCTTCACCTCTGCTTCTTTCTCCTGTATTCTTTCTTCTCCTTTAGATCTGGAGACTGTAGGGGAAACTGGAGGAGAGATATTTGTTTGTTCATGAGCCACTTCTTTTGGAGTAGAAGATTCCAAGTCCTTATCCTTTTCTGCACCGGTGTCCATGACTTGCTCAGTGGATTCTTTTTCAACACTTGTGGTCGAGGGGTCAGTACCCAAGTCCTCTATAATTGGAATGTTGAATTTCTTAAAAGCATTTCAAAGGATCTCTTCGGTCTCTTTTGCCACTTTGTCAGTTTCACCAAGCATGAGCTGATTCATCCTGGCTTTGCTCCGGAACTCATCCTTGCAATCTTTAAAGATCATGTTCATTTGTTGTGGAGTGATTGAAGGAAAGAGTTGAATGGTGACCTAGTCTCGGATCTTGAGATCTTTTGCTCGAGCATTGTTCTTCCTCATTTCAAGCCTCTTTTCTAAGCTTTTGGGAATTAGAGAGATGATTTCAATAAAAGCTTTATTGTAAGTGTTCAAAAACTTAACTGTGGCTTCCTCTAGAATCTTTTTATCTACTTCATTATATGCATCATAGAATTATGTTAAGGGTTGCAAGTTCCCATTCACAGTGACTGCTTTCACTACAACATCTAAGGATAGAGTAGGTTTTTCAATAAATTCCTCTGCCATTTCTTCCTTGTCTTGACCTGTGGAAGGTTCACCTGATCCTTTCTTCTTCTACTTCTTTATTTCCTTTATCCCCTCATCAGATTCAATCTCTTCTTCATCCTTTTGACTCGCATAAGACCTTGTGGCCTTAGTCTTGGTTCTTTTCTCTGTTTTACCAGATGATCTTGCTTCCGGTTTAGATGCCCTTGAGCTTTTGGTAGTGGCAGGTGCAAATCTCTTTGATGATCTAGTCCAGGTGGAGGTTTCTACTGGAGCACTTTCCTTGCTTTCCTTTTCTTTCTTCTCTTCCTTAGCGCTTTGTCTCTTTTCCCTGTTGGCATCAAGTGCCTCCTTTGAGATGCCAAATCCTTTGGCAACATCTTCAACTTCTTTTCTTACCTTCCTCTTGATCTCTGGTTGTCTAAGATCCACATGAATCTGTACACTTAGCTCTTCAAAGGTTCCAAAATTTTTTGCCTTTGGATCCTTTGGCTGGCTTAGCATGTGTTGAACATGCAGCTCCATAATGTTCTCATCAACTTCATATCCCATTGGCATGATCCATACTGTTCTTGGTTCCACTACCTCCATTAGGCATTAATCAGTCTGTACCATAAAGCATACTGTATCTTTGTATTTCTCAACAAGAGACTGGGGAATTATCTCTCTTGCTTGCATCATGTTCTAAAAATTCTAAACATATCCCCACAGGGCTATATTTCTTGCTTTGCCATCCCCAAGCCCATGCAAATAGTCTCTAATTTGGATGGCAACCAGTCTGTCATTCTGCCATACCCAGCCATTGGATCTGGGAAGCTCATTCATGTAATAAAAGAATAAGCATAGTATCAAGCCACCATACTTGAAGGAGTTCTTCTTATCCTTCTTAATATTTTGTAGATTTTCTAATAGTTGGCTTAGAAGAAGTTCACACAAATCATAGTCAGCATTTTTTTTAGCATTTGATAGGCTGTGTAAACTGTAATTCTTGGTACTAAATTTTCCCCACTAGAGTGATAAATCTTGTAACCAATTATCATGGAAGCAAATTTGACATCCAGTTCAGTGATGTCTTCAATTGTCATAGCTCTCTTGTCAAATTTTGATCTGGTTGCATCACTTACTATCTGATTCTTGACAGACTTGAGAACAGGTATTCCACCGGATGAGTGCAGACCAGTTACTGCCCTAATTGCATCTTTGGTGATCTTAAAGGGTTTATTCAACCATAGGAAATTGTCATGCACTCTACTCAACACATACCAAACCCATTCATCTTCTTCAAAATAGGGGAAATGAATGCACTATGCAAAATGCTTATCCCAGATGGCTTTATACTGAGGTTTAATCTCAAAAGAATCATCTATCAACTGTTTGTGATAGATATCTACTAACTTTGATTCCCCAAATTCTTCAATATTTGCATGTATGTAAACCCTAATGTCTTATGTATGCAATATGCCATGCAAAACACTGGAAAATGCTCCTAGGGGATCTGCTTCCAAAGATTTGTATGGATGTTTCTTGAATTTGGGGCGAGGCCTATCAGAGATTTTTACAATATTTGGAGTACCCATCATTCAAGGATTTAGAGAGAGATATTTGATAACGGAGAATACCTTTTGCGCCTTTCAGTTTCACGAAGTTGGCTAGATCAATTTCTAGATAAATTAACTTCTGCAAATGATCTCTGATGAACTTGAGGAATTTTGTTGCACAGCTTCACTTTTTATTTCTTCTTGAATGCAGAATGAACAAGTGATTAATGAGAAAACCCTTATATTGCTCCGCAAACCCTAATGTCAGGTTGCATAAAATGCTTGACCTAATTTATTCTGGTTTGCCTTATTCGGATGACTTGAAGAATTGGATCAATCCTAATCTTTAAACAACTTGCAGAATTTCCAAATCTTAACCATAGTTTGTTTGGATGTTTCTCTTATGAACCCTTCAATCTGCAACTCTTCTTGTGCCAGTTCCAGCACCAATTGATTGACTGGGGGAACAAGGTTTTCTTTGTGGCTCCCCCTGAGCCAGAGCTCACTTTTTAATTTCTAGAAGGAATATTAGCACCAGAGTCTGGTGTGGATCCATCCTGTACATTCTTTGTACTTTTCTTTACCCAAATCTTGTTCATCTTACTTTGAACTTCATCCACATTCACTTTTTGTTTTCCCTTATCTTGATTCTGATTATGATATACCAGACCTCTTTTGTCCTGATTCTTGCTTCTACAGAATCTTACAATATGACTGGATCTATTGCAAATTTGGCAAACAACATTTCTTTGCATATTTGATTGATATCCTCTTGATCTGCATTGATTAGCCATATGACCTATTCTATTGCATGCAAAGCATCTACCATTGAATGATTTGTTCATTTGCATATTTTTGCATTCATGAGATTTGTGACCATACCTTTTGCAGTTAAAACACTATCTGGAGAAGGATGAATTAGTCTGATTCATTCTCTTTCTGTACTAATTAGCTTTATGACCAAAGTTATTGCAGTTGTGGCAGTATCCATTGAAGGATGGATATCTTTGAGCATTAGGCTGTCTTACTGAAGGTCTTCTAGGCCTGTTCCTTAGATTTTCTAATCCAAAATTCTTCTGACCAGATCTGGAGCTTTCTCTTTTCTTATATCCCAAACCACACTTGTCATCTACCCTCTTTTAACTTCCAAGAAGAACTTCAAGTTGAGTAGAACTTATCTTGAATTTCTCTTTATATTCATTTGCTGTTTGAAGATCCCTTTTAAGAGAGACAATTTGATCCTCAAGTTTTTTTTCATTATCTTTAGCATCTTCAAGATCAGATTCAAGATGTCTGATAATTCTATCCATCTTGTGGCAATCTTCTAAATTCTCTTTGAGAGATTGTCTTAGATTATCTTTAGTTTTTCTTTTCTCTTCAACTTCTTGGGTAAACTTCATAACTCTTGATTCCATTCCATGTCTTACCATAATGATTTATTTTGATAGCTTTTCACATAACTTGGTTTTCTCCTTCAGCTCTTCATTTGCATCATTTGATTCACCTTGGCTTGCCAATTGCTGAAGCAGCTCCTTTCTCTTTTTCATAGAGAGACTTAATTTGTCTTAGTTCTCTCATGAAATCATCAGCCCGTTTGAGTCTTTCCTTTAATTCATTGACTTTAGAGTTTGACTGTTCAAGATCATCAAGGGCAGTCTTGAGTTGCTCACTTAAACCATATGCATCCATTTGAATTCCCAGATCTTCCTCAAACTGTTAGACTCTGTTAGGAGGAACTTGGCTCTGATACCAATTGTTGATAACTGAGAGGGGGGGTGAATCAATTATCTTAATTATTTCTGCTTTCTGAACTTTCTTAATAATTAATGCAGCATTAATTCAAGTAAGCAAACATAACTATGAAATGGAAATACACATGACACAATATTTTTGACGTGGAAACCTTGTTAAGGGAAAAAACCACGGGGTGATTAATCCAAGATTATATTCTTTGTTAGAAGAATGGAAATACAAAATGGCACTTGCCAATTAGGGCTCACTGCCTAAGCACACTGCTCACAAGAGGCACACTACCTACAAGAGACTCACTGTCTACAAAAAGAGTGTTGTGCAATACTTAAACTAATTGGGAGCATCTACATATGCTGGAGTTCAGTTCTGGTTAGGCTCAGTACACTGATCTGCTACACTTCATCTTTCCTCTTCTTTTATGCTACTTTCCTTTCACATACTGGACCTTCTTTACTGCTTTCACTTTGCTCTTCTGCTTTTATTCACATATAACTAATAACCACACCACATCTCACAACAAAATCCATCTTGTATATATATTCACAAAAGTGATTTCATCACCTTTCTAGTCGACATCCGGAATAGTCAATCTTTTCACAAACTCTGATCTGTCAGCTGAATCCTTGCACATCAAGTAATGCAGATCAAGCATATACTTGTAGAAGTCATCAATCATGTTAGCCAGTCATAACTTATGCCTTAAGAATCTTTACCATCATCAGTAACACATCTGGAATAAAGTCTGATGTTCTGCCAGTTAGTTCTTCCTCTGTCCACACTGCCAATTAGGAACCCGATACTCAAGTATTCATATCTTTTTCTTCATCTATCATTGGAGGCTAAATCCTTGGAATCTATTACTCAAGGTAGTCCTCTTGACTTCCCCAAAATTTGCACTTCACCAAGATACTTCCTCTGAGAGATCCAGACCTGTCTATCGGACCTCGCCACATGCTCTGTTCTTGTTTACCGGACCACAACATTCTTCACTCTAACTTTTGGTATAGACACACCATGTCCTGCGAATGTGTGGGATGAACTTTGTTGCCATCAATGACAACAATAATGAATCCATATAGTGTCTCTTGCCAACAAAGGTATTCCTCTTGACTTTCCCAAGTCCACACTTTGCAAAGATACTTCCTCTAAGAGATCTGGACCTGACTGTCAGACCTTGCTGCATGCTCTGTTCTTGCTTACCAAACCCAAGTATCCTTCAATCTAACTTCCAGTAAAGATACACTATGTCCTGCAGATGTGTGGAATGGTCTTTGTTGCCATCAATGACAACACCAATGAAGCCACACAGTGTCTCTTGCCAACAGAAGTGGTATCTTCATTATTATCTAAAGAGATGCAGAGAAAGTCTTCTAAAGTAGCTAAAGAGGCTTTTGTGGTTCATGGAAGACCTAAGGAGAAAGGGAAAAAGAAGGACAAGAAAGCTGAGAAGGGTAAATCCAAATCCTGTGGGAGATCCAAATCTCCTAGAAACTCCAAGGCTTTCTATTGGAACTATGGAAAATTTGGGCACTTCTGAAAGGAATGCAAAGAGGAAAAGAAAAAGAAGAAGAAGAATGTCCCAGATTCAGACTTAGACAAGTCACAAGATGATGGTGATGCCTTCATTGTAGCCCTAGTCACCCATGCATTTGATGATGTGTGGTTGATTGATTTTGGTTTATCATTCCACATGACCTCACATCAAAGCTGGTTCATAAAGTATGAAAAATTTGATGGTGGAAGAGTGTACCTAGGTAATAATTCTCATCTGAAGATTGTTGTTTGTGGAAGAGTCTCAATCAAATTCCTTGATGGATGAGTGTGACAGGAAGCTAGGTGTGCGGAAAATGCTTCCTACGCTAATCTAATGAGGAGAGGGCTATGCAAATTCAACTTTATCCTAACTATTACAGCAATGTTAAACCATTAACATGAGATGTTGCAGCAATACACATACACACAAAAAGTAGACAAAAGAGAGAGAGACAAGATATACATGGGGAAAACCCTTATAGGTGAAAAATCTCACACTCCAAAACATAGCTCAAATGTATTACAGTAAACAATAACAGATTGCAATACAGTTTCAGAGCCAATGCTCTTTCAGGAGTCTTCGAATGTCGAATCTAGAGATATTCCGGCAGCATAACAGTACTTGTACCAAAGTTGTCTATCTCCCATCCAAGCACCTGTTTATATAGAGTTTACAAGGCAAATATGCAACCTTCTAGAGATGGGCATCCATCTTGGACTCATGCCCCAAAACCCATGCCTAAGGACACTTGTCCAACATCCCATCCTAAAGTGGGCGCCTGGTCCCAAGATAGGTTACGACAGATGCTCTTACGCACCTTACAGCTGTCATAGAATCTATCATACACTAACTAAAAATATCATATTCCTCTTACATGTCATAACCTCCCTTAATTGCCCAAAGATGTCTTTCTCTCGTGCAAAGATACTCACTGACACTTGTCATTAATTAAAAAATCATTTGAGGTTTTAGGGGCATTGCCCCCGAGCCCCCATGAGGGTGCTGCCCCTGGACCCCGCAAGGGGCTATGCCCCTTGACCCTGTCTTGGGGGCACTACCCCCAAACCCTCGTTAATTATTCAAGGGGGAAACTACGGCTGCCAAAGTCACCAATATTTATCCTGCTGCATATACACAAGGTGCTAACTATGCTAACTCAACATGGGATAAATAAATACAACATTAGGAATTTGCAAAGGTTGAGACACTTTAAGTCTAAGGCTCTCTATTGGAACTGTGGAAAATTTGGGCACTTCTGAAAGGAATGAAAAGAGGAAAAGAAAAAGAAGAAGAAGAATGTCCCAGATTCATATTTAGACAAGTCACAAGATGATGGTGATGCCTTCATCGTAGCCCTAGCCACCCATGCATCTAATGATGTGTGGTTGATTGATTCTAGTTTATCATTCCACATGACCTCACATCGAAGCTGATTCATGAAGTATGAAAAAATTGATGGTGGAAGAGTGTACCTGGGTAACGATTCTCATCTGAATATTGTTGTTTGTGGAAGAGTCTCAATCAAATTCCTTGATGGATGAGTGAAGGGGATCACTGGGGTTATGCACATCCTAGGCTTGGCACGGAACCTACTTTCTATAAGTAAATTGAATGATGCAGGTGTGCAGGTTGTCTTTTCAAAGGATGGATGCAAGATGACTAGAGGATCTATAGTACTTGTGAACAGGACTCGGAGAGGTACTCTATTTCATCTGGAGGCATGCACTTCATAGTGCAATAGTTCTTTTGACTCAAAGAAAAGAGTTGCAGTCACTTCATCCCCACCATCTGAACAAGCAGTGAAGAAATCTATTGTAAAAAATTCTGATGGTAGTGCTCATGCTTTGGAAGTTAAACTTCTTGCTGAAAAGATAATGTTATGGCATAAAAGATTTTGCCACATTGGTGAGAAGAGTCTTCGAACCCTAAAAATAAAAACTTCGTTGAGGGCTTAAATGATTGAAATCTCGAGTTTGACTTTTGCGAACATTGTATATATGGAAAGCAAAACCGTGTTAAGTTTTACTCTAGTTCTCACAAGTCTTTTGGTGTATTGGACCTTATTCATTCTGATGTGTTTGGTCCTGTTAGTGTTCCTTCAATTTCCAAATCTATATATTTTCTATCTTTTATAGATGATTACAGTAGGACATGGATTTATTTTCTCAGAAGCAAGACTAAATTCTTTAGTTGGTTCAAAGAGTTTAAAGATTTTGTTGAGAATCAAACTAGTAAAAAGATTAAGTGTTTGAGAACTAACAATGGTGGTGAGTTTTGTTCAATAGAGTTTGATAACTTCTATAAAGAGTAAGGGATTGAAAAACATAAGACAACTCCATACACCCCATAGAAAAATGGAGTTGCAGACAGGATGAACAGGACACTGATGGAAAAGACTAGGAGTATGCTTAGTGGAGCAAGCCTCGGACAAAAGTTTTGGCTTGAAGCTGTAACCACTACTTGCTACCTGGTACATAGGTCTCCTACGTCAACTCTTGTTGGTAAGACACCTATGGAGGTGTGGTATGGTAATAAGCCTTCAGTTAGACATCTTCATGTTTTTGGTTGTGAGGCATATGCACATGTGCCTAGGAAGAAATAGTCTAAATTAGAGAACATGGTTGTTAAGTGTATTTTTATTGTGTATGGTGTCGATGTGAAAGGATACAAGCTTTGGGATCCTGTGGTTGAAAAAGTGTTGTATAGAAGAAGTGTTACCATTAGAGGGCTAACACCTTCTCCTGTTGTTCTACAGTCAAAAGAAACAAAAAAGAAAGAGGACGTGGTTCAGTTTCCTTCTACCCCTGAGATGATTGAACTGACAGACCCTGTGAGACCTAATGATGAGGAGAGCTCTAACAGATCTGAATGCTAAAAAGAAGAATAAAAACCTCAACCTTAGCCATTAAGGAGGTCTACACCAACAAAGAAGCAACTTATAGTTTTGGTTATTCATTTCTTGATTCTAGTTGTGCTTTTGCTTTGCTTACTAACACTGATGAGCCTAGAATTGTGAAAGAGGCTATGGGTATGAAAGATGCAGGTTCCTGGAAGGAGGCCATGGAAGATGTGATGGTTGTTGGAAAGAGACACTGTTAGTCATGATATATGTTGTCATTAATGGAAACTAAGATCATCCCAATCATCTGCATAACACAATTTGTGCATACCAGAAGTCAAATTCAGAATTTGTCTAAGTCTGGACCGTTAGGAACAGAGCAGCAATAGGGTCTGGTATTTTGGTCTGGATCTCTCTGGTGGGAAGTCATGATTAACTACAGATCTAGGGGAGTCATGTGCATTATCAAGATAGTCTAAATCCAAATTTTTGTCCTCCGATGATGAAGGATTCAAAAGATATTAGCCTTTGAGTACTGGGTTCCAGTTTGTCAGAGCAGACATAAGAACAAGCTGACCTTGAAGAAGATCTTGATTCCAGATGTATGGAAGTTGTTTGTTAGACAAATGATAATGATCAGTGACAGTGGCCAACATGAGTAATGATTTTCAAGAGCAAGTTTTAGTCCACACCTTAAGTTATGCATAGATCTATCCGACAGAGCAGAGCATTCATAAAAGTTTTAAGTGTTGTTGATCATATTGTGGATATATATAGCTGATGAAACTAGATGATTCATGGTGAGAAGTGTGTGTGAACAAGGCAAATGTGAGAAGAGAAAAAATCCAAAGTGTGAATAAAGGCAAAATAGTAAGAAGAGTAGAGCAAAGATGAAATGTGTAAGATCAGTTTTTGCACTTAATTGGAACTAAAATTCTTGCATAAGTAGATGCTATTAATCAGTTCAAATCTCTGTTATTCTCTTGTAATGTTTCCATAGGTAGTGAGCCTTCTACTTGAGCAGTGAGCTCTGGGAAATGAGCCCAAATGCATGTGCATTCCCATTTGTAAAAATACTTTTAACAGGGTATTAATATTTGTGGGTTAACCCCCACCATGGTTTTTCCCTTAACCGGGTTTCCACGTCAAAATCCTAGTGTCAAATGTGTTATTTATGTTTTCTGTTCACATGTTTTTGATAATATAAGGTAGCTAAACAAGGGGCCAAACCCTTACAAAAAGCAGAAAGGCCACAGAGGCAACCAACACAAAAAGTGCCTCAAACTAGATACATCAAATACTATTTTCCCAGCATAAGCAGTAGAACCAGCTGCTATAAACTAAGATAGTTAATACAGAGTAGCAGAGTATCATCTATATAAAAGCAAAAACTAAGGAGGTAGATTCTCTCCTTACTGAACCATAGATTTAATAATGTCATCCAATTTCGTAGCAAGATCATCATTGTCAGCTGTAACAATAACCCCTAGGTTCTGCAGCACAGAAATATTAAGGAAAATAGAATTCCTGAGCATAGTGGAAAGATTCTATTCTAGTTTCTCAATGCGAGCCCTCAGAACAGCAATTTCAGCTCCCAGGCCAGCATCAATGTCCGTTTCATCATCGGCTTCTTCCACAAACATCTCTCCCACTTTGCCAACATTTCAGTAGAATCAACAGCATCCTCAGCAGTAGCCCCCATCTCTTGAGTCCCCTGCTTACCATCGGCATCCTTAGAGATTTCATGAACATCCATATCCTTAGCCTCATCACCCTAGGTGGATTCATCAGAAGCGCTCTCAGAATAATCAATAAGTTTTACTTTTGGAGCAGGTTTACCAGCAATTTGCCCCGATCGCCTAACTCCTGAGGAGAAACCCTCCTTAATGGCCTTAGTAGACAAATGAGACTTGCTACCTTGTCCCATAGGAGTCCTACAAGGATTTTTTGGGGTCCCTACCATAGCCCCCCCAGTGCCCACTTCACCAGCATGTGTCTTCCTCTTTTTGCACTTCGTACTCACAGTAGAACCCAGACTACCAATGGGAATCTCCTCAGGAGTAGAAAAAGAAACTCCTTTTGTCTTAGTAGGAACAGGGGAAGGGCAAGGTACTTCAACACTAGGAGTATCATTAGGGTTAGAAGATAGTTCCCCACTATTGGTTTGAATGGCTTTAGATGGCTCAAGGGCAAGATGGAAGTTGTAAAGATAGAAGATAAGGCCCTGATGAAGGGGGATGGGTTTCTTATCAGGTTTCTTAGCCAATTTAGCTCTAACCCTAAGGACATAATGCTCAAGGGAAGAAAGCAGATAAAAAGGAAAGCTAATGTATGCATTGCATCTAAAATGATTCAGAAGGGGAAGATGATAGTTGTAGAACCTGGTGAAGCACCCCTCCAGGGTGAAATACTTCATGACGAGAAAACACACACCGTCCCAGGGTTCGGGCAGCTTGGCTCTGTCAAATCCCCCCTGATAGGGGACTGATTCTTCGCCATCTCCAAGAAAGAGCTTCTGACTGGAAAGGTCCACAATTTTAGTTTTCCTTTGCAATTTAATCCCCTAAGTAGACATACCAGTAGCCATAGCAATCACACTTTCTAAAATTTCAAAACTAATTCCTCCCATAGAAACACGCCGGTTCTGCCAAGACCTAGTGAACTGTTCAGATAAGTTTTCATCATACTCGTTGAGCCACTCCAAATAGGGGCTAATCCCACCCTCTTTGCAATAATGCCAGACCACCAAGTTGTCTTTGAACTCACAGCAAGAAATGGGTTCGGTTTGGATTCTATTGCCACCCATGTCGAAATTACAGAGCAGGTCACAAAAACCCCAAATCACCCTAGTCGTATTTATGGTAACAGTACTCCCTTGATCAAGGCTAATGATACTAGTGATAAAACAACACGCATTATCATAAATATGGGAAACCTTACAAAGATGACGCTTACTCATCCCATGCTTAATCATAATTACACGGCAAACACCATAATGATCAAGCAGCTCGCATGCCTTATCAAAGGGACAAAAAGAAGCATAAATGACAATTAAGAAGGTACAAAAAAACCTGTACTCCAAGAGGCACGTCAGCACCCTCCAAAAGAACTGACGAAGTGAGCTGTCTTTCCAATAAATTTGACTCATCCTTAACACGTCACTTCCTTTAGAATGAGTTTCTTAAGATTTAAAGGGATATAATCAATTTGGCGCTAGCAACGCCAATTTGAATACTCTAGCCAAGTTCAGCACAGGCATCTGCAACACCATTACCCTCATGGTAAATATGTGAGATATCTACATTGGGAATCTTCTACAAGAGAATCTAAATATCCATAATAATATCTTTCAACTTAATGCCAACAGCTGAAACATTGTTAACTGCATCAATAACCATTTTAGAGTACCCCTGAATATTCAAATTCCTGATACCAAGGGAGATAGCCAATTTAATCCCCCATAGAAGAGCAGTTGCTTTAGCATAGCTAGCATAGACAGCAACCATCCACCCTTTGTCATCTCTTATGATCCCACCCCCACTAGTTGTACCATCTGCCTTAGAAGCCCCATCAAAGTTAAGTTTCAGCCAGTTAGGATTCAGAGGACTCCATCTAGTATTAAGCCTTTGCAACAATTTAGAATTATTATGAACATGAATATGATTTAGGATCTTCCAATTAACCGTAATTTGTTCCTCTTCATGAGTCAGAGGTTTCTCCGCAATACGGATATGGGCATTGGTGACGCTTTCCATAAGAGCCTTAATAAAAGTGTGAAAAACCTAAGAGGCATCTCTGGTAGTATCCCTAAAAATCCTATGATTGCGCTCTTTCCACAAAGTCCAGATCAAACAAGGTAGAGTTTGATTCCATAACTCAACAAGCCAGGGATGAGAAAAGGGAGGATACCAGCTATTAATAACTTTTGTAATATCAGAATTACAGACCCACTGAATACCAAAATTTCTTAGGATTAAGTTCTAGATTTCCCGGGCAAAATCACAGTGGAGGAATAGATGAGAAACAGTTTCCTCCTTATCACAGCATAGACAACATCTATTGACCAAGGTAAAACCTCTCTTCTGTAAGTTGTCTTGGGTCAGAATTTTGTTATGAACAGAAGCCCACCAAAACATATTGATTTTCGATAGAAGTTTATGGTTCCAAATTTGTCTCCATATCTCTTTTCTATGAACCTCAGGAACCAATAAATGATAAGCAGACTTAACAGAGAAACGTCCATTCTTATCCAGCCACCAATACTACTCATCCTCACGAGGGAAGAGAGGGATTCTGACCCCCTGAATCAACTATTGAATAGCCTGAACTCTAGGAACGAGATCAGGGTGATGGGTGCAGCAATCCAATAAATTTTTCCAGCTCTTGTTGCCATTATTATTAATCATGTAATCATTGACTTTAGCTTCAAAAAACTAAGTAGCAATGCCTACAATTTCACCATAATCCCCCTGTATAATGAGAGCCTTATCTTTTATCCAAATATCAGTCCAGAACTTAATAGACATACCATTTCCCAATTTCCATCTGACCCCTTGCGTTAGAAGGCTTCTGGATTTCAACATTTTGTTCCATATAACAAATCCCTGAGGTAATACTTCATGTTGGAGAAAGTTGGACCAGTAAATGACGTGCAGATATTTAGCTTGCATGATTTCCCCCCAATCTTTATGTTGATGAATTAGGTTCCAATTGATTTTTGAGATCAGGGCTTTGTTCATAGTTCGTACGGATCTAATATTGAGACCCCCATGGGATTTAGGAAGACACACTTTTTCCCAGCTGACCAAGGACATTCTCTGTTTATCTTCTACTCTCGTCCATTAAAATTTTCTTTGAATCTGTTCTAGTTTGTCAGTAAAAGAAGTAGGAATTTTAAAAATAGACAAAAAATAAGTGGGTATACCTTGCAGGGAGGCCCAAAGAAGCTGTAATTGATTGATACTAAAATGTTTATATCATTAAATTGATTAAAAGGAAAAAGGACTGAAAATGTGTGACAACTGATTCATCCCCCCACTTAGTTGTCCGGACCTAAACCAACAATTGGTATCAGAGCAAGGTTCCTTAAAAGAAGCTTAACATCTTGAGGTAAGATCTTAGAAGAAGTTTTTCAATGGGTTCACTCAAGGATCAACTTCAGTTGGCTCAAAAAGATCTTGATCAATCAAAAGAAGAAATCTATAATTTGAAAAATGAAATCAGGGATCCTAATGACACCATTGAAATATTAAAATACAAATTAAAGAAATCTTTAGGAAGGAATAAGGAGCTACTTCTACAATTATCCAATGTTTTTGAAGAAAATAACATGAATGATGCCTTGTAAGAAAAAACAAAGGAGTGTGATAAGATGTCAAAAGAAGCTATTGTTCTAAAAGTTGAGATGAAATCTAGGGTAATAAGGTTTACCAAAGAAATTGAGCAAAGTAAGAAGACTGAAGAAGATTTAAATCAAACTCTGAAAGAAAGAACTAATGAATGTTACATAGTGGGCAGTATTGCTGGTCATCTAAAATCTAATCTATAGGAAAGCAAAGACAATGAAAGAGATCTTGAAAGACAAATTTTCATTCTCAGACATGATCTAGAAGTTGCAAATGAATATAAGGAGAAGTTCAAGATAAGTTCAGCCAAACTTGAAGCAATACTTGAGGGTCAGAAAAGAGCTGAAGATAAGCATGGTCTTGGATATGGAAAAGGTGAAAGCTCTGGATCTAGATAAAGAAACTTTCAAACAAGGAATGAGAGAAACAGACCTAGAAGACCTCCAATAAGATAGCCTAATGCTCAAAGCTATCCATCTTTCAATGGAAATTGTTTCAAATGCAATAAATTTGGTCACAAAGCCACTCAATGTAGAAGTAGAATAAATCAAAATAATCCATTCTTCTCTAGACAATGCTTCATTTGTAAGAAGTATGGTCATAAATCCAATGAATGTAGAGGTATGATAATGAATGATATAGGAAATAGAAAATCTTTCAATGGAAAATGTTTTGCATGCAATAGATTTGGACATAAGGCAAATCAGTGCAGATCAAGAGGAAATCAATCAAATGGGAAAAGAAATATTGTGCGCTTCCATTGTAACCGATCTGGTCATTTTGCAAGATTCTACAGAAGCAAGACCAATGAAGGAAGAGGTCCAGTAAACAAAAAAGTAGATGAGTAGAGACAAGACAAGGGCAAAAGAAAAATTGAAGAGAATGTGATCCAAAATGAAACAAGTGAGACATGGGTGAAGAAATCAACTATGAACCAAAGTGATGGGTCGACACCAGAATCTGGTATAGATAATTCTTCAGGCAATTAAATTAGGATCTCTAGTCCAGGGGGAGCTGCATCAAAAATCAAAAATCCCCCAGCCAGTAGTTGAGTGCTTGGTTCTGGCACAATAAGAAAAGGTACCTTGAATTGACTCAGAACATTTGGAAGGATTTCTGGAAGAAATGAAGTGATTATGAAAAATCAGGAGTGATACATGAGAGGCTGTTAAAAAATAGAGTGACCAAACGTGCTAGGGCACAACATTTATTACAAAGGAAAATTAGTTGATGCAAAGCTTAAAAGGGTCATTCATTCCTCATTTGAAACACTTTCCATCTAGAGAAAACAAGAAGAAAGAAGTGGACAAGACTAGAGCTGAGAATTCTCAAGATTTGGAAGCGAGCAAAAGATTCCCAAGCAAAAACCCTAATCTACGTAATGATGTATTTCTTGTTTCCTACAAAATCTTTTGAGTTCTCAATTTCTGTATATGGCTACTCCTCTAGTTATTGATATAATTGAAAGGACCTGACCAATATTTAAGATGCATCCACACAAATCAATTGAAGTTGAACTATTGGGTGCATTATCTGAGGTTCCACATGGTGTACTACATATTGAGGATATTAGGGCATACATCCACTGTAACATAGATGAATTTGGAGACCTAAAACTCTTGGATTTGCTTAACAATTACTTAACGGATGATAGCCACAAATTGAAACCAGAATACAAGGCCCTAGAAAGCAAACATTTTCTACAAGTCATTAGGTTTCTGACATTTGATGAAAATGAATGGGTTCAATATATTTTAATCTGAATACATGATGAGTTTATATGGTTATTGAAACCATTCAAGATCACAAAGGATGTCATCAAGATTGTAACTAGACTAAATTCAACTAGTGGATTGCCCTTGTTAAAAGCCGTGAAAAACTAGATAGTGACTGATGCTACCAGTGCCAAGTTTGATAGAAGGGCGATGACTATCAATGATATTATAGAATCAGATGTCAAATTCACCTCTATGGTGATTGGGTACAAAATTTACCACTCCAGCAAAGAAAACTCTGTCTCCAGAATTGCAATATATGCAGCATATTAAATGTTGAAAGAAAAGGTTGATTATGATCGTTGTGAAGTACTACGAAATCAATTGATTGAGAATTTGAACAAGATAAAGAAAGATAAGAAAAATTCCTTCAAATATAATTCCTTGATTATATGCTCGTTCTTCTATTTTATGAATAAAATATCAGGAATTCAAGGTGTGCATTGGACAACTAACAAACTAGTAGCATGGCAAATAAAAGACCACCTTCTCAGCCTTGGTGACTCCCAAGCCCAAAAGACTGCCATTTGGGGCTACTTCAAAAACTTCCAGAGTTTAATGCAAGCAAGGGAGAGAATCCCTAAAACAATTGTGGAGAAGTATGAAAATGGCATATGTTTCATGGTTGACACAGAAAAGTGCTTGATGGAAGCTGTAGAACCAAGGACAATTTGGATAATGCCTATGGGTTATGAGGTGGATGAAAGAGTTTTGGATATGTATGCTCAACATCTTTTAAACACACCTAAAGATACCTCTGTGGAAAGGTTTGGAACATACAAGGAACTAAGTCTAAAAATGCATGTGGAACTCAGACAACCTGAGACCAAAAGGAAAGTGCAGAGACAAGTCGAAAGGTATGGTGAGAGCATTGGCCTAACCAAGGAGGCAGTAAAGCAGAATAGAGAAAGATGAAGAAAAGAAATGAGAAAAATATAGAAGAAAAAGCAGAAAGTGAATCAACAGTCACTCCAAAAATCCCACCAAGCTCCTCAAGGAAGACGAGTTCTGCAAATTTTGTTGAGAAACTCAAGTCCACTTCCACTAAAAATTCTGAAGCCACTCCATCTGATGATGGAGGAAAAAGAAAGAAAACCAAGGCCACAAGAACCCACAAGAGCACAAAAGATGATGAAGAGATAGAGACAGATGAAGAAGTGAAAGAAATAAGATCCAAGAAAGTCTGAACTTTGAAGACTTCTGAAGATCAGCCTTCCGAAAGTGACAAGGATAGTAAAAAGTCAGTCACTGGTAAGGTCACTATGACTATTGATGAAATTGTAAGAACAATCACTGTTCATGGAAATTTAAAGCCTGTCAAAGTTTACTATGATAATTTTGATCAAGCAAATAAGAAAATCTTGGAAGATGCCATCATCACATATTTGAATAAATTCAATAGAGCTCTATTGGAAATTTTACAAGAACTCCCTAAAAGCTTAAGGAAAGTCCTAGAAATCATGAAAGAAGCAACTAAGGATAAAAACATGGAACTTAGAGAGTATGTTCTCTCCACTTTGTGCCTTGTGATGACTAGAAAAGAAGCAGACAAAATCCTTAGAGAAGTCAAAGATAAATTTAGAAGCAAAGTCTGGATGAACAAACTTATGCTTGGTGAAACTAAGGAAATTACAAAAGAAACAGAGGAAATTTTGAGAAAGGCCATAGACAAGAACGAGTATTTTATTATTTCAGAGAAATAAGTTGAAGAAGACAATTCTCTAGTTCTAGAATTGGAAGCTCAAGATGAAGAGATTAACTAGAGAATTGATGACCAAAGTGTTAACTTAGATCCTGTGGAGTTAATCTATGAAGAGACTAATGTTGGATTTGACTCATCAAATCAAAAAGTTAGAGAAGTTCAGGAAGAGGAATAGGTCAATCAAGAGGACATAGAAATGGTAGACAGAATAGTTGATGCAAGGGTAACCTCTCCACTTGATCACTCTAGAAAAGAAGAGAATATTGCTACCACACAGAACCCTCTGGATCAAGTAGCAAGTGGTAAACAAACAGAAAAGAGTCCCTTTGAAGAAAACACAGAGAAGAGTAAAACAGAGAAAGAGGAAGAAAAAGGAAAGAAGGACAAGGTAGAAGAAGATGGTGCAAATGTTGAAAAACCTAAAGTAGATACTAAGAATTCAAGAGAACAAAAGGATTATTCTGAAATGGTTGCAAGAGACACTACAGATCCAGTAAAAAGTCTTCTTGAAAAATAAATGATTGAACTTGATGATCCTGAGCTACTCCCAAGCCTAGCCAATCCAGATGCTCTCTCTCCAATTCAATTGATGAAAATAGCATCATTCACCCAAGTAAAGGCTAGAGAAAAGATGTTGAAGTCCCAAATGGAGGACAATGAGCTACTGGGGCTTGCAATTAGAATTTTGGAGAAATTAATGTCAACCTATTAGAAAAATCAAAATGATTCTCTAGACATCTAAAAAATCTTGTAAGTTCAGTAAACTCACACTTTTAGTCTTTTGAAAAGTCTACAGAGGCAAAAGTTCAGAAAGAATTTCTGAACAAGAAATTTAGTCAAGTCAAGAATTTGATAAGGAGTGATAGGTTGATACTAGGTATTAGCATAAAGAACATTCAGAAAGCCTTAAGCGATGGAGGAGATATATACAAGTTTTGCCTATCATGGTCTAAAGTCAACGAGGCTATTAAAAAGAAGATAAAGGAACAAGAACAGAAAATATCAATTCTATCTCAAAATTTTGATCCTCTAACTGTCTCTCCTATAAGTCAAGAATGCCAAGTTATTAGCTTGACAAATGAAATAAAGGGACTTGAAAAGAAAAAGTCAATACTATGAAAAGGATGTGTGAACTCCAGGGATTGATTGCCCCCAAGTTGGAATCTATGCATAATGTCTTATCCAAAGCCCAGAATGCACTTTAGACAGAAGATCCTCTAGATCTGGAAAAAGCATAAGCATATGCATTTTTGTTGAGTGGGCACATCTCTATTTTGGATGGAATGAAGAGTACTTGGGCCTCTAAACTTGCACAAATAAAAACCAACTTTGCAGATGTTCTCAAGTTCATGTAAATAAGACCTAATGATTATTTGTACATATGCGGCAGTATATATAGAATTTTTGGAGAGTTTTGGCTTGCGGACCCCACCCCTTGCCATTGATGTCAAAGGGGGAGTAAAGGTCAGTGAAAAATGAGGCATTCAGAAAAGGGGGAGCACTAGAATAATTGAAGTACATGAGTGTATAGACAAAGGGCGAGTTGCACCAGACACTTAGTCATTTTTCACTAAGTGTTGCCATCAATGCCAAAGGGGGAGATTGTTGGTAAGAGACACTGCTAGGAATGATATATGTTGTCATTGATGGCAACTAAGATCATTCTAATCATCTGTATAACACAATTTGTGCATACCGGAAGTTAGATTCAGAATTTGTCTAAGTTTGGATAGTTAGGAATAGAGTAGCAACAAAGTCTGGTATTCTGGTTCGGATCTCTCCGGTGGGAAGTTATGATTAGTTGTGGATCTAGGGGAGTCATGTGCATTTTCCAAATAGTCTAAATCTAGTTTTTTGTCCTTTGGTGATGAAGGATTCAAAATATAATAGCCTCCGAGTAATGGGTTCTAGTTTGTTAGAGTAGACAGAAGAAGAACATGCCGACCTTGAAGACAATCTTGATTCCGGATGTATGGAAGTTGTTTGTTGGACAAATGATAATGATCAGTGACAGTAGATGACATGAGTAATGATTTTCAAGAGCAAGTTTTAGTCTGCACCTTAAGTTATGCATAGATCTAGCTGATAGAGTAGAGCATTCATAAAAGTTCTAAGTGTTGTTGAAGTTGACTGGTAGAATGATTATTAATCATATTGTAGATATATATAGTTGATGAAACTGGATGATTCATGGTGAGATGTGTGTGTGAACAAGGTGAATGTGAGAAGAGAAAAATCCAAAGTGTGAATAAAGGAAGAACAGTAAGAAGAGCAGAGCAAAGATGAAATGTGTAAGATTAGTTTTTGCACTTAACTGGAACTAAAATTCTTGCACAAGTAGATGCTATTAATTAGGTCAAATCTCTATTATTCTCTTGTAATGTTTCCATAGGTAGTGAGCCTTCTACTTGAGCAGTGAGCTCTAGGTAATGAGCCTGAATGCATGTGCATTCCATTTGTAAAAATACTTTTAACAGGGTATTAATATTTGTGGGTTAACTCCCACCATGGTTTTTCCCTTAACTAGGTTTCCATGTCAAAATCTTGGTGTCAAATGTGTTATTTATGTTTTCTATTCACATGTTATTGATTGATACTGAAATGTTTATATCATTAAATTGATTAAAAGGAAAAAGGACTAAAAATGTGTGACAACTGATTCACCCCCCCTCTCAGTTGTCTAAACCTAAACCAACAATGGCTTCTTTGGAGAAGAATAAAACATGGGACTTGGTGCCTTTGCTTGAAGGATAGAAACCTGTTGGATGCAAATGGGTGTTCAAGAAGAAATTTGGTGCGGATGGTAGTGTTGAAAAGTACAAGGCCAGACTAGTTGCGAAGGGGTACTCACAAGTGGAGGGAATTGATTATGGTGAAATTTTCTCTCCCGTTGCAAAGATGACATCTATTCAGTTCATGTTGTCTCTTGCAGCAACTTATGACTTAGAGGTGGAACCGATGGATATGAAGACAAGTTTCCTCATAGTGATTTGGAAGAAGAGATTTACATGTCATAGCCAGAGCATTACATAGAGAAAGGTAAAGAAAAATTAGTTTGCAAGTTGAAAAAGTCTTTGTATGGTTTGAAGTAGTCTCCTAGGATGTGGCACTTGAAGTTTGATACCTTTGTGTTGTCAGTTGGATTTCTGAGATCAAAATTAGATCATTGTGTGTATTATAAATTTGACAATGATCGCATTCTCATTATTGCATTGTATGTCAATGATATGTTGTTGATTGGGAATGGTAAGAATATGATTTCTAGTTTGAGATGAAAAATCTAGGGGCAGCCAGGTACATTCTGGGAATGAAAATTAGAAGAGATAGAGCTAACAAAAAACTTTGGTTAAGCCAGAGTAAGTATGTGAAGACCATGTTGGATAGGTTCAGCATGGAAGATTGTAGACCATTGTGTGTTCCTGTTTCTTTGGGGACAAAGTTATCTGTTAATGATTGTCCAAAATGTCCTAGTGAGGTGGAGGACATGAGTAGAGTACCTTATGCTAGTGTTGTTGGCAGTTTGATGTATGCTATGATCTGCACAAGACCAGACATTGCCCAAGTAGTGGGAGTCCTTAGTCGATTTATGGCTAATCCTAGATGGGTACATTGGGATGTAGTTAAGAGAGTATTCAAATATTTAAAGGGTACTTCCGAGTATTCCATATGCTATCATGGTAATTCTACAAGACCTCTGCATTCATTTTGTATTTGTGGATTCATGGATTTTGATTGGGTGGGTGACATTGACAGTAGGAGATCCACCAGTGCCTATGTGTTTACTATGTTTGGTGGTGTAATTAGTTGCATGAGTAAGCGGCAACATGTGGTCGCTTTGTCCATGATAGAAGTTGAGTATATGGCAACTACTCATTCTTGCAAGGAAGCCATTTGAATTAAGAGATTATGTTCAGATATTGGTGTTGATGCATGACAAATTATGATTTGTTGTGATAGTCAGAGTGCGATTTGCCTAGCAAAGAATCTAACTTTCCATGCCAAAAAAAACATATTGATGTATAGTTTCACTTCGTACGAGACATGGTAGAGGATGGGAAGGTGAATTTGGAGAAGGTAGACACTTTGAAGAATGTTGTGGATGCATTGATGAAACCAGTGGTCACAGAGAAGTTCAGATGGTGTTCAGAGTCTATAGGCCTATCAGCCTATAGAAATTAAATCATGTTATTTCCATTGGCTCTTACAAGGTGTTCAACAAGTGGTAGAACATTGGGAATTAAGGTGTCTCACCCTTGGTAATTCCTTATATTATTTCATTGTATTTATTTATTTATTGCCTATTATTGTATTTAGGATGCAAATCCTTATTATCATCTTGTGGGAATTGGTACGGTGATGTGTCATCCTACGTGGAAGGTGAAAACATGTAAATTTGTCCTCACATGAGGAGACATGCATCCCACATAGTGGTAGGAATATTTTTCCATGTGTCAGTATCTTGGATAGTGTGTAAGGGAATATTGACTGAAATGATTATGACAAATTCCTATGACAAATCCATGACACGCAAGAGTTGTGAATGGAAGATTCTATGACAGGTGAAGACATGTGTCACAAGGCATCTTGGAAGAAGACATCTTTGGGTACCCCAAGGAGGGTTATGACAAGTTGTAAGAGAATATGCTATTTTTAGCCTGTGTATGACAGATTCTCTTGCAGCTATAAGATATGACAGTTATGATGGATTCTATGACAGTTGTAAGAGTTGTAAGAGTATATGTCATTGCCCAACTTGGGAATAGGTGACCTTTTGGGATGGGGTGATATGAAAAGTGTCATGAACATCATACAATGTTGGACAATTGTCCCTAGATGTGGATATTGGGCCATGAGGCCATGTTGAACGCCCATCTCAAGATAGAGTCATTTTTGCCTTGTATCTTATATATAAACAGGTGCTTTTAAGAGGAGAATTATTATGTGATTGACAGGTACTGTTATGCTACCGATTTGTCTCTAGATATGAGTGTCGAAGACTCCTAAGAGATTGCAATGCAAGTGTATTGTAAACCATTATAGTTTTGATAATATATTGTGCAGGTTTTGGAGTGGGGTTTTAAACCTGATAAGGGTTTTCCCCACATTATATCTTGTCTCTCTCTTCTTCTGTCTTACATTCTTATGTTGTGTATTTCTGCAATATCTCCATTGTTGTGTTAAACATTATGTAATTGTAAAGGTTAAAAAGAATTTGCACTCATCTCTCCTCATTAGATTAGTGTTGGAAGCGATTTCCACACACCTAGCTTCCTTTTAGCAATTAGGATGTTTCTTGCTCTTGCTGCTCATAAGAACTTCAAGGTCTACCAGATGGATGTCAAGTCAACATTTTTGAATGGTGATCTAGAGGAAGAAGTCTACATTGAGTAACCAGATGGTTTTAGATACCAGAAGATCCATACATGGTGTGCAGACTCAAGAAAGCACCTAGGGCTTGGTATGTTAGATTGGATAAGTACTTACTTCAACAAGGCTTCAAGAAAGGTACTACAGATAGCAATATTTATATCAAGAAAGAAGGAGACATGATATTGATAATTGCAGTATATGTTGATGATATTATCTTTGGTGGAGATGATAATATGTGTAAAAGGTTTGCAGAGGAGATGCAAAAAGAGTTTGAGATGTCTATGATTGGTGAAATGTCTTTCTTCCTTGGACTTCAAATTACTTAGGTAGATGATAGTATCTTTATTTCTCATGCTAAGTATGTTAGAGAAATGTTGAAGAAGTCTGGTATGGAGGATTCAAAACTAGTGAGTACCCCTATGGTCACTGAATGTCATTTGAGCAAGGATGATGAGTCTCCAGAGGTTGATCAAACTTCCTATAGATCTATGATTAGGGGATTGTTGTACTTGACTACTTCTAGGCCTGATATTATGCATGCAGTAGGTGTGGTTACCAGATATCAAGATAATCCTAAGCAAACACATGAGAAAGTAGTGAAAATAATATTTTGATACTTGAAGGGAACTCTAGATTATGGCTTATGGTATCCAAAAGGTAATGATTTTAATCCGAGTGCCTACACTGATGCTAATTGGGTTGGTTGTGTTGATGATAGAAGAAGTACAAGTGGTGGTGCTCTCTTTTTAGGAAGCATATTGGTTTCATGGAAAAGCAAGAAGCAAGATTCAGTATCCTTATCAATGACAAAGGGGGAGATTGTTGGTAATATCTGTTGTCATTTATGTCAACACTTAGAGTAAGGTAAACACTAAGTTTATGATGATGATATACCAGTGAGATACAATGGTGATGGTGGTGTTATGGTTGTTGATATCAAGTGATGCTCATGATGTTCATTAATATCTTGCTGATATTAATGGTTGGATGTCATGCTCTAATCAATGTCAAGTCAAGTTGTTTTGAGCATGCTTATGGTCAGCAAAGAAGATTTCATGATGAAATCTTAAGGGAATTAGAAGTTCATGGTTGATGCCATGTACTATCCAGTGACCATAAAGAAGATATTTAAGATGGGAACTAGAAGTTCATTGTTGGATTTCATGCTCTTAGTCAACAAAGACAGTATCCATTGAGTATGTTTATTGACAACAAAGAAGACATATTAATATGGGAATTTGAAGCACTAAGATAAATAATGATACATTAAGATTTGCTGAGGATGAGAAGATGTTGTTGAAGGCTTGTGAGATGTTGCATTATCCTTCATATTGTTCCCAAGGATGCATGTGTTGTTACATGAAGGTTTTGGCCTCTAGAAGTTGGTGAAGGTTTCTACCACAAAGAGGTGTCTGAAAGACTGTTTGGTAAAATGCTTCGCATTTCTCTGAATTTGAATATGTGGTCATGTGGTTTAGAAGTTAAGTTTAGTGTGATGTAAAGGTGCTAAATCCAAAGTTTCATATCATTTGTCCCTTTACAATGAAAGTTATGAGAGACAAAGTTTTAATCTGTACTTTGGTTGAATTAAGTGATGATGAAGACTATTTGGACTACTCCTCATTCCTCCACATTTTAAGATGAGGTCTTGCAGTTAAGAAGGTAAGTTTAGTGTCTAGTGGAGGTGCTATTTCAAAAATATCAAGTCTTAATACCCTCCACAATGAAAGTTACAAGTGATTGGGTTCTGGCCTGTGCTTTGGTAGTATAATGTGATGATAAAAGTTGATTGAAATACTTCGCATTCCTCCGCAAGTGAAGATTTGATTATGATGTCTTAAGAATTTGGTCAAGGATGTGTATTGTATGCATCCTTGTAGTTTGAGGTGTTTTGGTGCTTCGTAAGGTTAGTTTCTCAATAACAATGTGTTAAAATGTGTTCTGGATAGCTGTTTGATTCCAATGTACATGTTTTAAGGTATGTGGCACAATGTCTTTGTTGTGCAGAGTTAGAGGTGTATTTGAAGGTGTTGTATGAGTCATGAAGAATCATCTAAAAAAATTGCATGAAGATCTTTATTGTTTCCAGTACCGCACAAAGTTTTCAAGTGGTAGCGACCATTATACTTCAAGTTTCATGTCTTCTTTCTTAAGGCTATCTTATTTCAAAGGAGCAAAATGTGCAGATAAGATTCCTTGAAGAATGATGCTATGAAGGTTACTTAGGACTACACTAAGAATGTATTGGGATCTACCAGGCATGTGTTCTCTCTTGGAGTAGTGTGTTGTTCATGATAGGGCTTGCCCTATTCATGTTTCATGTGTTGTGATCCCTAGATGACTTGTAAAATGTAATATTCTTATTGTAATGGCTGAATTGTAATGAAATCAGTGTAATGACATCTATATATTGTAAACCTCATTGGTCTAGGTGAAGTATGATTGTGAGAAATGAAAAAGTAAATGTGTTGAAGAGTAGAATATGAATCTCATATGCATTGTGATGTCCAACTGAAGGAGAAAGAGCAAAAGTGTTAGAAGCTATATTGATTCATCTTGAAGAGATTTTTGTGATAGGAGGCAAGTGAAGAGTGTTTCTAATTGATCCAATCTTTAGAAGAAACAGAATTGTAGTCATCAAAGGTGTGAATTTCAATGTCAATTTTTAGGCAATAGAAGGACTGTCATATTGTAATCTTTTCTGAGTTTGTTCTCAGTGTAGGGAGTAGTTTCTTCCTTAGGAGTGACCCTAAAACAAAGTCTACAGGGAGTCATATCTTCCTTGGGAGTGACCCTAAAATAAAGTCTACAAGGAGTAGTAGCTTCTTTGGGAGTGTCCCTAAAACAAATCTTCAAGGAGTAGTAGCTTTTTTGGGTTGTATCCCTAAAACAAAGTTTGCAGGGATTAGTTGCTTCCTTGGGTTGAGACTCTAAAAAAAATTTGTATTTTGAGCTTCATATATTGTGAGTTAATCCTCACCATGGTTTTTCCCTTCTTGGGTTTTCCATGTATATTTTGTGTTATGTGTTGATGTCCATTGTGTTAATCTTTCATGCTTATGTTGATACTGTAATGCTTAAGTGTTAATCTTCTCTAGAGGATTTGAAGTTTGATAAGATATTGATTCACCCCCCTCTCAGTATCCTAGTGTGTTCAACATCTCTCATAATTTAAATAATTTAAATAATTTTAATATGTAAATTACTTGTCACACTACCCCATTTTCAACCACTTGACACTTTCAATAAATCATTGTCTCCCAAATTAAATAAACTTTCAATCATAGCCATCCACATCACATTATACATCTTTTAATCTTAGTCATCCATTCATCATTCAACCATCTATAAAATGAACCTCTCACATCATTATCAAAACACATATTTCATATTCAAGTATATGTTGTCTCTTTTGTCATTCTCATTGCCTTCATTATAGCATTTTCATACCTAGATTATGTTGGTTTTTGTAGGTAGCCCACAATGCATAATTTATCTATAGAACAAAGATAGTATAACTAGGGTGCATTCTACTCCGTTCTATCAAAGTGTGAAGACTTGGTTTGAGGTGAAGGTTTTGAGTTATTTGCATTATCTTCAGTGTATTCCTTGGATCAATTTTCTACATACAAAAATATATTTGAGAAGTTGTAGGAGTCAAATTTGTCATTAATGGCGATCTAGGAAGTTATTGGAGCATTATGGAGTGTTATAGACCTGAGTTTGGAAACTTTGCAAAACATGATACGGGAGAGAAGGATAGCAAGTGAAGTTGGCATCCTAGTAGAAAATCAGAATGGAACTAAAGGTGGGAAGTGGATGAAGGAAATCACCAAACCTACCACCAAAATTGTAATGCAAAGGGCCTATATGATATAATGAAAATTTTCCAATAAGATGAAAAGAGAAGGGAAGAAATACAGAAAATGAATTTAGGACCAAAGGTCAAATACTAATAAGATAACTATAGAAGGCTTTTGTAATTTTGTAGAAATGTAGAAGGGAATAGGAACCAAATGTGAAATCATCGACACTCATATAGCTAAAAGAAAAAATGTAGTAAGAATAAAAATTCTCACATAACCTGAAGAGAGATAAATATACAAACAAGTACTCAAAATTGACCATGCAAAAGTATAGACAAACATACCATCAAGATGACTCAAGATATACCCTAGGGAAACACTCAAGAGGAAACAAATCCCACCCTATAAAAGAATCCAGACTCAATTTATTATTCAGCAACGAAAACATTATTGTGAATAGAAAAATGTCAAACCAAAATAAATAGTAGAACCTTCAAGATTAAACCCTTATTTCACATCTAACTATCACCTTAGTTAAGGCATAGGAACAAACAAAGAATGATTGAAATAACATGAAATCTCACTCAAATCAACTTCTATTGTACCATGAGGGTAGTTTTTCTCAAATGTTGATAGATATGATTGCTCAAGCTAGTAGCATGATGTTGCAATGATGGTTGATGATAAAAAAGGCTCACATAAGGTTCTATTTATATATTTTTGGATTTGACAATCAATGGTCAAAACTGGTTGAGAATTCGTTGATGATTAATGGTGAGGATTGAGTTGGTTTGGTAGTTGAAAGATGAATGGTGGAGGGTAAAAAAGATTTTTGTTTCTTTTATTCACTTTCTAGGTGGTTAAGTAATAAAAGGGAGATTTGATAAATTAATATTTATTAAAACATGTGAAGTGGGAAGGGGATTACTAAAGTTATAAATAAGGATTTATAATTTATTTAGGAATTAAGAAAATAGGATTAGGACATAGGAAAAGTGAGCTAATTAATTAATAAATTATTTTTATTTATTTAATTAATAGTATAAAAATGTGGTAGGTGTGGCTAGGACAGTGGGTGATTTTTAGGTATCTACATTTTGTCCCTCTTGAGATGATGTTGCAATTGAGAGAAGCAATGTCATTTCAAAGAAAAATAAAATACAGATGTTTAGAATGAGGAAGGATTGTAAAATGATGGGATTTATAAAAAAGGGAGTATGTGATGATGCCCCCTCAAGAGGATAGGTGGGTTTGAAGGACATGGGTATGCTCTTGAAATGGATGAAAAGGAAAGAAGAGGATAGAGGATGGAATGCAAAGGATAGAGGAAAGGATAGTCATGCTAGTCAGTGTGAACAACCTTGTGTTTGATATAGCACTTGACGTTATGCACCATGATATAAAGATCATGATGACAATGTGCCAAATGCATAAAGGATTGAAGTCACAAGTAAGAATATGCCTATGGCACCATAATATGAAATACCATGATATCATTGTTGTAGGTATGATGCAAGCACTGACGAAGGTGCAAGATAGAATGATAACACACACAAGCAAAGCAATCAATCATGTGGAAAATGATACAAAGAAAAACATGATGTTGCCCCTAGGCAAGCTGAAAATCAACGATTGATTGAGTGATTGATTGATTGATGATGATGATGATGATAGAATTGTTGATGTGGGGATGATATATCTTGAGAGAAAAGTGAGGATAGTGTTGTTGATGTGGGAACAATATATCTTGTGAACAACATGAATATTGAGAACAATCCACCATGATGATGATGATGATGATGATTGAAATTGATGAAGATTTTGTAGGAAGGATGAGGAAAAAATAGATGGATAATGTAGTATTATTGGCTTGATTTATTGGCAAGATGTGTGGCATAGGATTTCTTAAGATGGATTAACTATTGTAGGATTAGGAGTGGGATGATTGTATTGGATTACTTGGGATAACAATATTGGATTTCACTGGATGACTGCACTAGATTGCATTGGATGGGATTGCACTAGATTACTTAGGGTGGGATTTTTATCTACATATGATAATTAGGGACAAGGGAACACCCATTCTAAATAGAAGCATGGGAGAAAGGTCAAGATTTAGGATGATGGGCTTAAGGAATTAGATGGATGGATTGAATTGGATGGATGAATTTATTACATGTAAGAGTCAGAAATAGAGATTCCTATAACAGGTGAAGACAAGTGTCATGAAGCATCTTTGCATGTGAGAAGGAAATCCTAGGTGCCCAAGTTTGACGATGACAAGTTGTAAGAGGAATATGCTATTATTAGTTAGTTATGACAGATTCTCTTATAGTTGTAAGTGTTGTCATATATGATAGATTCTATGACAGTTGTAATGTGTAAGAGAATCTATCATAGTCTATTCTTGGATGGAGCGCCCCAACTTGGGAGGTTCAAACTTACAAGCTACATGACAAATGTAAGAGGGTCAAGTTCATGTTGTACAAGTGTCCAAGGTGTTGGGAAATGGGCCATGAGGCCAAGTTGGATGCCCACCTCTAGAAGCTTCCCATCTTGGCCTTGTAACTCTATAAATATAGGTGCTTGGAGTAGTGTATGTATGGTTATTTGCAGGTATCGTTATGCTGCCAGAATTACTCCAGTATTTGACATTTGCGAACTCCTAAAAGAACTTGCATTGCAAATGTGTTGTAAGCATCCTTTGATTTGATAATACATTATGTAGGTTTTAGAGTGTGGAGTTTTTAACCTAAAAGGGTTTTCCCCACATATATCTTATGTTGTGAGCATTGTACTTATTTTTGATGTACTGTTACCTTTATGTTAATGTGCATCTCATATTCTGTAATTGTAAAAGATAAAAATTTGCATAACTTTCCCCATTAAATTAGTGTAGGAATATGTTTCTGTGTACCTTGCTTCCTTTCAATTGGTATTAGAGCCTGATCACCTTTGGTTCTAGTTGTTGGGTAGAGGGTATTTTGAGCTAATCTTCACTTGGGTGGGAGCTTGTGTAGACGATTTTGAAATATTTGTTGTAGGAAAGGGATGGTGAGCACATCTGGGAGGTTTGAGAAAGGGAAGTTTAATGGATGCAACTTTGAGTTGTGGAAACTCAAGATGGAGGACTTATTGGTGGATAGAGATCTATGGCTCGCAATATCTGGAACTATGCCATCGAGCATGAAACAAGAAGATTGGGATCTGATGGATCAGAATGCCAAGGGTTTGATAAGACTCTATTTGGCTGATTTAGTGTTCCTGAATATCTATGAAGAGAAGACTGCAAAAGACCTTTGGAAGAAACATGGTGATGTTTATCAGGCTAAATCCCTGGTGAACAAGTTATTCATGCAAAAGAAATTGGATTCTTTAAGGATGGAAGATGGAGGATCTATCACTGATCACTTGAATACATTAAATATGCTTATTTCCTAATTGACCACTATTGGTGTGAAGATGGAGGAGGAGGATCGATGTATGACATTACTATGTTTCTTACCAGATTCATGGGACCACCTTGTTATGGCCATTAGGAGTACCACTACCAACTTCAATATGGATGAAGTGGTTGCATCATTGTTGTTTGAAGAGATGTGGTGAAAATCTTCTGAGTCAACTGAGGAGGCTCTTGTGGTTCATGGTAGATCTAAAGAGAAAGGAAAGAAAAAGGATAAGAAGAAGGAATGAAAAGGAAGATCCAAATCTTGTGAGAGATCCAAGTCTCCTGAAAAGTCCAAGGCTCTATGTTATAACTGAAGAAAACATGGTCATTTCTGCAAGGAATGCAAGGAGGAGAAGAAGAAAAATAATAAGAACTATGATTCGGATTTAGACAAGTCCTCTCAGGATGAAGGATAAGCATTTGTCGCTACCTTGGCAACTCATGCATCTGAGGATCTATGGCTTATTTAATTTGGTGAATCTATCCACATGACCTCGCATCAAGGTTGGTTTACTGAGTATGAAGAATATGATGGTGGAAAGGTGTACTTGGGTGAAGATTCTCACTTGAAGATTGTTGGCCATAGAAGAGTCTTGATTCAATTCCCTAATGGATGAGTGAAGGGAATCAATGGTGTTTTGCATATCCTAGGTTTAGCATGGAACAATGTTATGGAACCATAGGCTTGGTCACATTAGTGAAAAGAGTTTGAAACTTCCAGATGAGAATACAATGTTATGGCACTAAAGGCTTGGTCACATTAGTGAAAAGGGTTTGAGGAACCTAAAAAATAAAAAACCTCATTAAAGGTATGAATGACTATAACCTTGAGTTTGATTTTTACAAACATTGCATTTATGGGAAACAAAAAAGTGTTAATTTTTATTCCAGTTCTCATAAATCTTTTGAGGTGTTGCACTTGATTCATTCAGATGTGTTTGTTCCTGTTAATATTCCTTCGATTTCAAAATTTGTTTACTTTGTTTCATTCATTGATGATTATAATAGAAGGACATGGGTGCATTTCCTTAGAAGCAAATAAGATGTCTTTAGTAGATTCAAAGAATTTAAATCTCTTGTAGAGAATCAAAAGGATAGAAAGATTAAGTGTTTGAGGATTGACAATGGTGGTGAGTTTTGCTCAACAGATGTTGATAAGTTCTGTAAAGACTATGGGATTGAGAGGTACAAGACAACTCTGTATACCCTGAAATAGAATGGAGTTGCAGAGAGGATGAACATAACATTAATGGAGAGGGATAGGAGTATGCTAAGTAGAGATAGCCTTGAATATAAGTTTAGGGATGAAGTTGTTACTGCTTGCTACCTGGTTAGCAGGTCTCCTACATCTATCCTTGTTGATAAGATAGCTATGGAGGTGTGGTCTAGTAAAACACCTTCATTGAGACACATTTGAGTAATAGGTTGTAAGGCATATGCTCATGTTCCTAAGGAGAAGAGGTCTAAGTTAGAGAACAAGGCTGTGAATTGTATCTTCATCGGTTATGGCATTGGTGTGAAAGGGTACAAGGTTTGGGATATAGTGGCTAAGAGAGTTCTATATAGAAAAAGTGTGATCATCAGAGAGATCAATCCTTCTTCTATTGTTCTAAAACTAGAGAAAGAAGAGAAGAAAGAAGATGTATTTTAGTTTCCTTCCACCCCTAAGAAGATTGAATTGAAAACATTTATTGGACCTAATGATGAGGAGAGCTCTAGCACCTCTAAAAGTTTAAAAGAAGATGAAGAACCTCAACCTCAAATTTTAAGGAGGTCCCCATGGATAAGGTGGAAACCTGATAGGTTTGGTTATTCATTGTGTGACTCCAATTGTATTTTTTCTTTGAATTCTAACACTGATGAGTAGAGCCATAATCGAGGCTATGGGTATGAGTGATGTAGATTCCTAGAAAGAGGCCATGGAAGAAGAGATGACTTCCTTGAAGAAAAATAATACTTAGGATCTGCTACCCTTGCTTGATTGACATATACCTATTATATGTAAATGGGTGTTCAAGAAGAAGTTTGGTTTAGATGTCAGTGTTGAGAAGTTTAAGGCAAGGTTGGTCGTGATGAGCTATTCCCAGGTTGAGGGAATAGATTATGGTGAGATTCTCTCTCCCGTTACAAAGATGACATCCATTAGATTTTTTCTATCACTTGTTGTAGTGTATGATCTTGAAGTTGATTAGATAGATGTGAAGACAACATTCCTTCATGGTGATTTGGAGGAGGAAATTTATGTCATAGCCTAAGCACTGCATTGAGAAAGGTAATGAGTATTTGGTTTGCAACTTAAAAAAGTCTCTGTATGGTTTGAAACAGTCTCATAGGATGTGGTACCAAAAATTTGATGCCTTTGTGTTGAGTTTGGGATTTCTGAGATTGAAATCAAATCATTGTGTTTATTACAAGGTTGACAATGATCACATTCTCAATATTGCATTGTATGTTGATGATATGTTGTTCATTGGGAATGGTAAGAATTTGATTTCTGATTTGAAGTCTCAACTTTTAGTATAGTTTGAAATGAAATAGTTAAGGTCAACTACATATATCTTCGGAATGGAAACCAGAAGAGATAGAGCTAACATAAAACTTTGGTTAGGATAGAGTAAGTACATGAACTCAGTACTGGAGAGATTCAGCATGGTAGCTTGTAGATTGTTGATTATTCCTCTTTTGTTGGGGATAAAGTTATCTATTGAGGATTGTCCAAAATCTCTTACTCAGGTGGAGGACATGATTTGAGTACCTTATGCAAGTACAGTTGGAAGCTTGATGTATGCTATGGTTTCTACAAGACCAGACATTGCCCAAGTAGTGGAAGTCCTTAGTCAGTTTATGTCTAATCCTGGATGAGTACATTGGGATGCATTGAAGAGAGTATTTAGATACTTGGGGGTACTTCTGAGTATTCATTATGTTATCATGGTTACCCTACAAGGGATTGAAATTATTTTGTATTAGAGTATTTGTGGATTCAGATTGGACGAGTGACATTGACAACAGGAGATCCACCAGTGCTTATGTGTTCATTATGTTTGGTGGTACTATTAGTTGGATGAGTAAGAAACAACATATGGTCACTTTATCCACTACTAAAGCAAAGTGCATGGAAGAAACTCATGCTTGTAAAGAATCCATTTGGCTTAAGAGATTGTGTTCTGATATAGGGTTTGATGTAGGGAAGATTACCATTTGTTGTGACAGTTAGAGTGCCATAGGTTTGGCGAAGAATCATACTTTCAAGTACAAACCATATTGATGTAAAGTACCATTTTGTTTGTGACATGGTAGAGGATGGGAAGGTGAATTTGGAGAAAGTTGACAATTTGACAAATTTTGTAGACTCCCTAACAAAACCTATGAGCATGGAGAAGTTCAGATGGTGTTCGGGGTCTATGTGCCTCTCGGCCCCTAGCAGTTAAATCCTATCATTCTATTGGCTATTGCAAGGTGTTTGACATGTGGGAGAATGTTGGGAATTAAGGTGTCTCAACCTTTACAAATTCCTAACATTTATTATTTAATTATGTATTTATTTAATTGCCTATGTTGTATTTAATTTTGGTCATCCGGTTTTGTCATTTAGTGTGAGGTGGCATGTTGATATGTCATCCCATTGGAAGATGACTTGGATGGTCAAGTAAACACCTAAGAATGTAGGTGTCACATTTGAGATGGCACTAATATGCCATGTGTCGACATCTTGTGGCTTGTGTAAGAGGTTATGACATATGATGGAATCTATGACATGTAAGAGCTGGAAATAGATATTCCTATGACAAGTGAAGACAAGTGTCATGAAGCATCTTTGCATGTGAGAAGGAAATCCTACGTGTCCAAGTTTGACTATGACAAGTTGTAAGAGGAATATGCTATTATTAGTCATTTATTATAGATTCTCTTATAGATGTAAGTCTTGTCATATATGAGAGATTCTATAATAGTTGTAAGAAGTGTAAGAGCATCTCTCATAGTCTATTCTTGGCTAGAGTGCCCCAGCTTGGGAAGGTCAAACTTACAAGTTATGATGGATGTAAGAGGGTCATGTTCATGTTGTACAATGTCAAAAGTGTTGGGAAATATATCATGAGGCCAAGTTGGATGCTCACATGTAGAAGCTTCCCATGTTGTCCTTGTAACTCTATAAATATAGGTGCTTGGAGTAGTGTATGTATGGTTCATTTGCAGGCACCATTATGCTGCCAGAATTACTCCAGTATTTGAAATTTGTGAACTCATGAAAGAACTTTCATTGAAAGTGTGTTGTAATCATCCTTTGATTTGATAATGCATTGTGTAGGTTTTGGAGTGTAAGGATTTTCACTTGAAAGAGTTTTCCCCATACATATCTTGTGTTGTGAGCATTGTACTTGTTTTTATGTATTGTTACCTTTTTGGTAATGTGCATATCATATGTTATAATTGTATAAGATAAAAATTTGCATAACTTTCCTCATTAGATCAGTCTAGGATGTTGTTTCCATGTACCTTGATTCCTTTCAGGGACAAAATGAGGTGGAGTGCAAACAAAAGGCTTGTTGGGGGTGGAGTTCCTCAAAATGTTGGAAGGTGTTGCAAATACCCATGGAACTGGCTGGACCTTTGTTGTTGATTTTGAGGAGTCTGGTTCGGGCTCATATGGTGAGGAGGAGACTATGGTGGTTGTGAGTGATTTGATGCAGAGTTGATGACACTGAGAGATGTAAACATATTGTTATGTCATAAATTGTGCTCCTAGATTTTGTAAACATAATTTCACTATGTTTAGCTCCTCCCTTTAGTGATCTCAAGCCTAGTTAATTTTTAGGTCTACCCTAAAGTCCTAATTGTTGGTTTAATTAAATATTTAATTACACTTTATTAAGTTGACTTAGGGCTAATTTTAGTCTTAGGTTATTCTTAAGTCATATTAGGGTTTTTTAACTTGCAAATATAAAAGCAAGTTCTCGCATGCAATTCTTTAATCCAATTCATTAATTACATCCAATATTGTGCAAATTCATTCTCTTTACCTTTTTCTCTTATAGAAGGTTAATCTTGGGCTTTACAAGGAGTATTTTTGGTAAATCAGGCATATCTTGAGCAAACAGAGTTAGATTTTTGAAAATAAATAGGCATCAAAAAGATGGTTCTGAGCAAAATCTAGTCATATAGGTATTTTTTTCAGATTTTTTTGCTGGTACAATTTATTGCCTTTTGAAGTCCGAATACCATTTTTGGCCTCCAAGCTCATATCTCTTTGCCACTAGCTCTAATTTTCATGATGCTTAGGGCATTGAAAATACCTATTGAGGAGCTCTACATAGCCATCCATGCACTTTTTTCAAATTCAGCCCCAGGTATTATTTATTTAGTTTGTTAGTTTTTATGGCTTCTATTTGATATTCTGAACATTTTGGCACCTAGAGAAGTTATGTTTGTCTTCTTGGGCTTCATTTATCAGCATTAATACATATTCAGATTGTTGATCTCTGATTTGATTTATTTGAGGAGATATCATGGGTTTTTCTATTCACCCTTCTATGGCAATATTGGGTAAGGATAATTATGAGTCTTGGCGAAAGGGCATCTTGACACATCTCAGGTGGCTTAATCTTTTGCCTTATATATATGGACTTATACCTAAACTAGATACACCTGGGAGGAAATTTGCATGGGAAAATTATATTGATCATATTGTAGGATTGATTGGTTCTAGTGTTGATTTTGACACTGTGTTCTATCTCACTTATCGAGTGCCCACATGCTCTTTGGACTAGCATTTGGGAGATTTATGGAGACCCATATATCTCTCCATTCTTAGATGATCTTGATATGGATTGCCACATATCCCTTGATGATGTAGATTACATACCTTTTGATGATGATATTATTGAGGAGCTTGCATATTTGACAAGTCTTTCTAGTTCAGATGACATATAGACTTCACTTGCTTCTTCTTCTCCTCTTATTGATATCACATCTTTATTACCTATTGCTCCATCAAATTCTTTACAGTAGGACATTATTAGTCTTCCAGAGATAGCTCATTGGGCAGAGATTTTTTTAGTGGCGAATCTTCGCTAATTGGCGAATAGTTCATATCCACGAATTGGGAAGTGGTGAATACATTCCCACTAGCGGGGGGCCATTCGCTCAATTTTTTTAGATTTTTGGTCCAATGTGTTTCAATTCGCCACCCTATTAATTTTTGAGTCACCTATAGTTAGTATGTTCGCCATGGTATTCTATATGGTTCTAACGGTGATTTGCTAGGAATTTTAGAGGCATGTTTTAATTCACCCACATATTCACCAATATTATTAAATGGTTGACACTCATGAGGACCCATTTTGCCAATATCATTAAATGGTTGGCATGCACAAGGACCAATTTCACCAGTATAATTAAATGGTTCACATGTATGAGGACCAATTTCGCCAATACCATTATAACTCCATGCTAATCCAAGGGCCTTATTTGGCTAGAAAATTACAACATATGTGTTTGATGGAGGTCCATTTTGCCTAACATTTACAAGTGTCTTATTAATAGTATGCATGATTCGCCAACTACTACCATTTGAAAGTCTCATGGTATTTGCCAAATATGCATTGATATAAATGCATTTGAAACTCTAATTAATCCTTTAGACATTGTGTTCATCTCTAAGCTCTCGAATCCTCAATTCATTTCAGATCATAGAGAAGTTACAGCTATACGCATTGATGAGTCACAGAAAAGGTAAGTGATCATTTCTTTACTTTGTAATAATATAAGATTCATGTTGATTATTTATGTCTTTGTTTGGTTTTTGTAATTTGTTATAGATGATATTGATTTGGTAGTAGTTAGGAATCTAGGACTAGGAAGATATCTTAATCTAGGACCCAGGGAATCAGGGATCTATATTCTATCATCTATGATTCCTTCTTGAAAAAAATGACATTTTTTCTATAGCTTTTAATTCGTAAGAGATGTCGAGCAAGAAGTTGTCTGAGGGTGGTGAAGGGAGGTCAAGGTCATTAAAATGGAGAAACATAAAGTCATACTTTGACAATGTTGGTGGTCCATCTGATGGAGCTACAACATCAGAACCTATACCATCTATTGACTTGGATGGCAATGCCACAAATGATATTCTAGGGAATGCCCAAGCTAGCAGGAATGATGACAATGCCATAGATGATGTTCCAAGGACATAGAATACCCAATGTACTAGGAATAATGAGAATGCCACAAATGATGTTCAAGGGAATACCTAAGGTAGCGGGAATGATGAAAATGCCACAAATGATATTGATGTTCCAGGGAATAGCCAAGGTAGCATAAATGATAATATGAATAAATCAAACTCAACAAGTGATAATGAAGTTATAGAAATCAACGAAGATGAAGATCCTACAAGTGCATGCAAGGGAAAAAAAGATAAATCAAAAAAGGGGCGTGAGTGGGAAATGTCAAGGAGTTTTCAAATTGATTGGGTGTCAAAATTCCCATTCATTGAACTGGTGGAGAATGTAAAAAATGATGAACCTCCCAGAGAATGCAAGTGTAAGATTTGCAGTTGGAAATATCTTAGGGACAAGAGGTTGCAGCTAAAAACTTGACACCATAGAAAAACATATTTGCAAAGTTTATGAAAAATAAATCATAGATGGACATGAAAAATTAGTGATAAGTGTTGTTATATGGAGCCTAATCAGACTTAGAGGTTAAATTTACCCCACTTTTATCGGTGTGGTTTCCTCCCAAATCATTAACGGGGTCAAGGAGCAGTGGGTAACTGACACAAGGCTTGATAAAAGTGGCTAAGGGTTAGGGTTTCTTATGATGTATTGTAACATTTTGCAGCGGTACTGAGTTGCAAGGATTGCTGGTTGTAATCGGTTTGATTTACTAGATAATAATATTAGACTGTCTCTTGGTGGATTTAGCCATAGTTTGGGTGAACCACATTAAAATTATCTCTTGTTGTTATTATTTTTGTGTATTTTTCATTCCTTTGTTTAATCTTTACTTTCATTTAATTGATATCTTATGTCGGCTAACTCTAACAAGTGGTATTAGAGTGGGTTGTGTTTGATTATCGTCTGCAGGAAGGTCTCATGGTTGAGTGGGAGCAATGGTGGATGAGGGTAACTTGAAGGTAGATAAACTCAATGGGAAAAACTATCAGTTATGGAAGACGCAGATGGAGGATTATCTCTATCAGAAGGATTTATAGAGGTCATTAGAAGGAGTATCCAAGAAACTAGAAGGAATGATGGATGAGGATTGGGAACTTCTAGATAGAAAGACACTGGGAACCATTCAATTATGCCTGGCACCATCTGTGGCATTCAATATAACAGAAGTGAAGACAACAAGTGAACTAATGAAAGATTTGGCTAAATTGTATGAAAAACCCTTAGCCTCAAATAATGTATTTCTCATGAAGTGTTTGTTTAATTTAAAAATGATTCAAGGTGGATCTGTGATAGATCATTTAAATGAGTTTAATATGATTACCAGTCAGTTAACTTCTGTAAAAGTAAAATTTGATGAAGAGGCGAGGGCTCTCTTGGTTTTATGTTCTTTACCAGAAAGCTGGAATAGCTTGGTAATGGTCGTAAGTAACTTTATCTCCAGTTCAAACAATTTGAAATTTAATGATGTTGTTGGTGTTATCCTTAGCGAGGAAATGCAATAGAAAAGCTCAGGAGGGTCCACATCAGGTAGTGTTTTGAATGTAGAAAGCAGGGGCAGATCAAAGGAGAGAGGAAAAGGTTCTGGAGGTCATGGAAAGTCACACGGAAAATCAATGGACAAGAGGTCCCAATCCAGAGGACAAAAAGATTGCTAGTACTGTGGGAAACCAGGTCATCTGAAGAAAGATTGCTAGTCTCAGAAGAATAAAGGAGACAAACAAGAAGGCAATAAGGAGGAAAATGTGGTAAGTAATAAATCTGAAGATGATACTTTGATTCTTTCCCTAGATAATGCTGATGATTCATGGGTTTTAGATTTAGGGGCCTCATTTCATGCTACGCCCCATAGAAGTTATTTTCTTGATTATGTCCAAGGGGATTTTGGGCTGGCTTATTTGGGAGATAATGAACCCTGTCAGATTGTTGGAAAGGGAAGAATCAAGATTAAGTTATAGAATGGGAATCATTGGCTACTACAAGAGATAAGGCATGTTCCAAGGCTGAGTAGGAATTTAATTTCAGTAGGGCATCTAGCTGATGAAGGTTGCATTGTTACATTTACTGATAAAAATTGGAAGGTTTCAAAAGGTGCCTTAATAGTAGCAAAAGGTGTGAAAGTAGGCACCTTATATCTTTGTATAGGTCAGACTGTTCCTTCTACTTTAGCTATTGCAAAGAAAAAATAAATAGGTTCAGGAACAATTGTTGCAGGTTCTGAGACAACACTGTGGCATAACAGACTTGGGCATATGAGTGAAAAAGGTATGAAGGTACTTCATTCTAAGAAAGTTTTACCAGGTCTGAAATGTATTAATATGGATTTCTATGAAAGTTGTGTGTATGGCAAACAAAAGAGAGTTAGTTTTCTCAAGGATGGAAAGCAAAAGAAAGATGAAAAATTGGAGCCTGTGCATACAGATGTATGGGGACCAACTCAGGTACCTTCTCTTGGTAGCTCTCGGTATTATGTTACATTCATAGATAATGCAACTAGGAAGGTTTGGATTTATTTCCTTAGGCAGAAATCTGATGTATTTGAAACATTTAAGAAATGGAGAAGCTTGGTTGAGAATGAGAGAAGTAAAAGATTAAAATGTCTCAGATCTAATAATGGTGGTGAGTATTGCAACAAACAATTTGAGTATTATTGTTCCTTTAATGGAATTCGTAGGCAGAAAATCGATCAAGGGACTCCATAGGAGAATGGAGTGGCTGAGCACATGAATAGGACAATAATGGAGCATGCAAGGACCATGAGATTGCATGATGGGCTGCCTTTAAACATGTGGCCAGAAGCTATCAACACTGCTATATATTTAATTAATAGAGGTCCTTCAGTTCCTTTGGCCTATGGTATTCTAGAGGAAGCATGGACAGATAATAAGGTGAGTTATTCTTTTCTCAAAACCTTCAGATGTGAAAAATTTGCACATGTAGATTCTAAAAATAGAACCAAGATGGATGGAAAATAAAAAAAAAGTACTTTCGTTGGATATAGCATTGATGAATTTGGTTAGAGGCTTTGGGATTTTGAAAATTAGAAAATTGTGAGCAGTAGGGATGTTATATTCAATGAGAAGGTGTCATACAAAGATCAATTGCAGTAACATGAGAAGAAAGAAAAGGATTATGTGGTGCTAGATGATAATCCAAATAGTGATGTTCCAGTGGTTCCTCATACTCCGCAACAGCAACAAGAAATACCACAAACTCTAGTGAATGTTAGACGGTCAACAAGGCTAAGTAGACCTCCTAAAAGGTTTACTCCCTCTTTGTATTCTATTTTGTTAATAGATATTGGTGAACTAGAAGGGTATGATGAAGCTATGCAGGTGGATACAAAGGTTCAGTGGGAGCTTGCAATGAGAGAAGAAATGGACTCCTTGCTGAAAAATCAGACTTGGGAATTATGTAAGTTACCTGCAGGTAAAAAGGCTTTCCAAACAAATGGGTTTATACGCTGAAAGAGGAAGATGGAGGTAGGAACATATTTAAAGCCAGGTTAGTTGTAAAAGGATTTGCACAGAAAAAGGGCATTGATTTTGATGAGATTTTTTCTCCGGTTGTTAAGATGACTTCTATTCGTACTGTTTTAAGTATTGTGGCTATTGAAGATTTGCATTTGGAACAACTAGATGTGAAAACTACTTTTCTCCATGGTGATTTCAAGGAGGAGATATATATGGAACAACCCTAAGGATTTGAGGTCAAAGATAAGGAGAAACTGGTGTGTAGATTGAAGAAGAGTTTGTATGGCTTGAAACAAGCACCTTGGCAATGATATTTGAAATTTGATAGTTTTATGGCTGAGAAAGGCTACAACCAGTGTAATTCTGACCATTGTGTTTATTTTAAGAGGTTGGATAATGACAGCTACATTATTTTATGTTTATATGTTGATGACATGCTTGTAGCGGGGTCTAACATGGATCAAATAAGAGAGTTAAAACAACAGTTAGCACAGTCATTTACTATGAAGGATTTGGGGGTAGCAAAACAAATCCTTGGTATGAAAATATGCAGAGATAGGAAGAACAAAAAATTGACTCTATCTTAGGCTAATTATGTTGAAAAGGTGTTGCAGAGATTCCATATGGAGAATGCAAAAGCTGTCAACACACCTTTGCCTAGTCATTTGAAATTAACTAAGGAGATGTGTCCTAAGACACGAGGAGGAAGAAAAAATGTCCAAGGTACCATATGCTTCATCTGTAGAAAGTTTAATGTACGCCATGGTATGCACGAGACCAGATATTGCACATACTGTAGGAGTCGTAAGCAGGTATATGAGTCATCCCATATTGAAGCATTGGAATGCGGTAAAATGGATTCTCAGATATTTGAGAGGTACATTCAAAAAACTATTATATTTTGGGGGCTCTAATACTAATTTAGTAGGTTATGTAGACTCAAATTTGGTAGGGGATATTGATACTAGGTGGAGTACTACAGGTTATGTCTTTACTGTAGGTGGGACAGCGATGAGTTGGATCTCACAGTTGCAAAATGTCGTTGCTTTATCCACCACAAAGGCAGAGTATGTAGCTTCAACAGAGGCAATCAAGGAGATGATATGGCTGCAATCTTTCATGGAAGAATTGGGCAAACAATAGGATAACAATTATTTGTTTACAGACAACCAGAGTGCCATACATCTTGCAAAAAATTTTGCCTTGCATTCAAAGACCAAACGCATATAGTTGAGGTATCACTTCATTCAGTCGGTGTTGGATGATGGATAGTTAAGGCTGGAAAAGATACATACAAATGAAAATCTAGTGGATATGTTTAAAAATGTGGTGACAAGGGAGAAGCTGAGCTCCTCTTCAGCTTCAATTGGTCTTCAAGACTGAAAACAACAAAAATAGAACAACAAAGTCTAAGGTGCTTATTTCCAGTGGGAGCTATAGGGTCAGCAGTGTTATGCTTAGTCTTCAAGTGGGAGATGATATGGTGTGGAGTTTGATTAGTCTCTAAGTGGGAGATTATTGTTATATGGAGCCTAATTGGACTCAGAGGTTAAATTTACCCCACTTTTATCAACGTGGTTTCCCCCCAAATCATTAACAGGGTTAAGGGGCAATGCCCCTTGCGAGGGTTTGGGGGCAGTGCCCCCAAGATGGGGTCAAGGGGCAGTGGCCCTTGTGGGGTCTAGGAGTAGCGCCCCTAGCGATCTCCCTATAGCGATATAGGGCAGGGTCAAGGGGCAGCGCCACCATGGGGGCTCAGGGGCAATGCCCCTGAAACCTTAAATGGTTTTTTATTATTTTATGAAGGCGTCAGGAGTTATTTTTCTATTGTCTGACATAAAAAAAATTGTAACCAACATAAGGCTTGATAAAAGTAGCTAAGGGTTAGGGTTTCTTATAATGTATTGTAACATTTTGCAGCAATATTGAGTTGTAAGGATTGCTGGTTGTAATCGGTTTGATTTACTAGATAATAATATTAGACTCTCTATTGGTGGATGTAGCCCGAGTTTGGGTGAACCACGTTAAAATTGTCTCTCGCTGTTATTATTTCTATGTATTTTTCATTCCTCTATTTAATCTTTACTTGCATTTAATTGATATCTTTTGCCAGATAACCCTAACAATAAAATGGAAAATGAAGGATGAATGTATTCATGTAAAGAATAACCTTGAATATGATGTACATATGCAAAGAAAGGTGAAGATTCATGTAGGTGGAGGTTCAATTGAATCTCGGTTTGGAAAGATGATGTGAGAAGCACAAATGGCAAAAACTATTTAGTTGGGTGTTGTTTTTCATATTTTGACTAGAGGGTGTCCTATGACAGACTACACTGAATATAATAGTTTATTATCTTTTATGGGCATTCCTAATTTTCCTAACACACATTGGTCAATAAACAGTGGATGGGAATGGGAAAGTTGTCTTGCTGATGTGGAAAAATATGATTTATAGGAAAAAATAAAAGAGTCAACTTTTATTGCATTATCTCTAAATGAAGTTACAGAAATAGATAATACTTCTTGGGTATGTATGCATGTGTATACTGTGGCAAATTATGTTCGCCAACCTCATCTACTCTTTGTTTATAAAATGAAGGAGAATGCAACATCACAAAATCTATTTGAGATAGTTAAGAAATCTTTGATTGAAATTGGAGGTATGGATGACTGCACAATTGCTAGAAAGTTGGTGTGTGTAGGAGCAGATGGAGCTTTAGTAATGCAAGTTTATAGGAACGGTTTATGTGTAAAGCTACAAACTTCTATTTCACCATACATGATTGGCATCCACTGCATGGCCCATAGAATGAATTTAGCATTTAAAATGGTGAGCAAGTTTCCTGTAGTATCAAAAGTTGAAGATCTAGTCCACGAGCTCTACTCAAATTTCTCCCGAAGTCCCAAATGGTTTTTGGAATTTCAACATTTTGCTAAGGGAGTAACTACAAGAAACAAGATTCTTAAGGATGTTGATACTAGATGGATCTCCTTGCATGAACCAGAAAAAAGAGTTTTTGTAAAATATCAATCCTTGATTGGTGTAATGTATAACCATCGCTTCTCAGTTAACAAGGCTCCTGACCTCTTACATAGGTTAAGTGACATAGAGACACTCCTCGTTTTAGTTGGTATTCTTCCCATGCTGGAGGAAATGAACATGCTTATGAAAAGAGCCCAAGAAAGAACTATGTATATTTTTTAATATACTAAACTGCATCAAATGATATGCATGACCCTGGATAATCTATATCTATCAGACAGGTCCTTCATAAGTCCAAAATTTAGCAGCTGGCACTTGATAACAAATGTGACTAATCCTGCTAATTTTTATAGTTTAATGATAGTGGGGAGTTATGTATCTCTATAAAGGGATTTGAGATACCAATGCACTGTTTTAACAAGGTCAAGCATACTATCAGAGAAGAGCTTGTTTCAAGGGAAGCTTTTGACAAGATTGTTATTTCTGTAAGTACTACTTTAAAGAATATTGTGAAATCTCTTTCCTTGGAGATTAGAGATTGATTCCCTCATGATGAACTACTTGAATCCATGTCTATAGTGTATCCTCAATATTGGGTCAATTGTGAGCCAAGTGATTATAAAAACAAGATAAAGATCTTAACAGATGATTTTTGTAGAAGTACAAAACTTGATGGACAACAAATAGAAGGAATTTTAAATCACACTAAGCTTATAGAGCAATCAGGTTGATTTGTAACTTTAATGATTGAACAATTTAAACTCATGGAGGCTCCCCACCAAGAGGGATCAATAACAAAGCTTTGGGAAACCTTAAGTCAAAGTGAAATATTGCATGATGCATTATCAAAATTTTTTAAACTTGTTGCTTTATGTCAAACCATGATATTGGGGTTGGTGGAGGATGAGAGAGTTTTCAGTGCATTGGGGTTCTTGAAATCAAAGATAAGAAATAAACTTGACAAGAATTTGGAAAATTTCTTGAGAATGTATACAACTAGACATGATATCTAGAGTTTCTTTTTGATAGGGCACTTGCAATCTGGAGGTCCTTATGTGAAAGAAGAGGGTTGTCTAACACTTCAAACAATAATAGCACAAATGACAGTGACACAATGAATAGTAAAACCACATGTAGTGGTAGTGGTGTTGATGAGACACTCTTAAGTGGAGATATGGAGATAGAAGAAAATGAAGACAATGATCAAGATGACACTGGATATCATGGTCAAAGGGAGGAGAATGAGGATGACGAGATGACTTTGTAATTTGAAGGGAATTAGCAGTTATTAGGTATTTATACTGTATTTCATGTTCCAGACTCCAAAATGTGGTTGATGACATTTTATTTGTCTATCAGTGATGTACATTCTTCATTTTTTATATAAAAAATTAATATTTTCATATTATTATTCTGTTATATTGACAAGTTTTACAAGCATTCAACTAAATGCAAAGTAATTTTTCTTCTCTATAACCACAATAGTGTTTCATTTGTTTTCTTTTATTGCATTGCATAGTAATAAACAACAGTAGCATATTAATATACATCATTAGCAAATTTTTAATGTGTATGTAGAAACTAGAGCTTTCTTGAAGTAGGCAATTAAATAGTATAGATAATTTGAACAGTGAACACATAAATGGATTCCAGTGTTATATAGATTTTCAAATGAAGGCCCGAAGGAATACATTGAAGTATTACATTTACAATGTACAATAACTTGCTCAAAACCAACTCTGCATAATGCTCTGTTGGAAACACATATTACTAAATCATTTTATCAGCTTTTGTAGAGTGCTCCACTCTTCATTTGATGGAAGTGTAGTTTTTCTTAACCCAATTTGAGCTAGTGGTAAGTGTGATAAAAGTTTATAATTCATATATTTACTTGACATCAATGTTTCACTAAAAGTTCCTTTCAAGGCTATCAGTGGTGAGATAGAATCCAAAAAGTTTACCTCATCAAGATTTTGAGGAAACTGGTCCTTACCCCACTTCATTTTATCCTCCATATTATTTTTGAAAGCATCTTTCCCAATGTATCGGCATGATGGGTCAAAAGCCCCTGGCAAACCAAGCTTTCTAAAGTATTCTTCCTTTGTTTGCATCCTCTTTGTCAATACTGCAGCTTGTTCTAGAAGATGCCATGCTTCTTCCAGTATCTCACATTTCTCAATGATAGATGAGACCTTTATTATGGAATCAATATGGTTTTGAATTCCTTTCAATTCCAATTCTTCACCAGTAGCATTGTAGATTGATTCCAAAATGTTGTTTGCATCTGACAATTTTGAAGTTGCCATGTATCCATTTTCAGCAATGTATTTTTGGAGTGTATCACTACATATTAGTAGATCACCAGTGAATTCCAACATTTTAGACATATCAACAATCCTCTTCATAATTTTCTCCCACACGTTATATTTTACATAAACAGTTGTGTTTCTATAAAATTCAGATACTTTCTTTTTGGAGGATTTTATTTCATTTTCTTCATTCTTCAGTTTTATTTGCAAATTTTCAGAGTTTTCTCTCTCTCTCTCTCTCTCCACATTTTCTTCCCACAGATGTCCTACTTTTTCTACTGCCTTCATTTTTTCTTTGGCTTGATTCAAGGATTGTTCTAATTTTTCTGAATTGGCTTTTTCAATATCATAATTTTTTTAGTTTCACTTAACATTTTCTATAGTTTATTCACTTCCTCCTCTGTCTATTTATTCACTTCACTTGTAGATGTAGAATTAGATTTTTTATCCTTTTCTCTAATTCTTTGGTCTTGTTCTCTACTGCTTTCCTCTTGGATTTTTCATTTGCTATGTCTCCCTATAACTTTTCTATATGAGTTTGCAACTTGTGACATAAATCACAAAGTCAAATGAAAATGAGCAATTTGAATGGAATTAACATCACTGGATATATTTTTCTTCTATTGTAACTCAATTACTAGAACCTGTGACTTGTCTATATTACAACTCTAATTTTTAGACAATATATTTAACAAAGTTACCAGGAAATTAAAAAAACAACCATACTTTTTTGTTCTCTCTCTTTCTTTAGCAATGATGTGTACACCACTTCGTTGTTCTTTTTTGATACATTAATTTTGTTAGAATTTTTCATTCTAGAAAAATCCACTTGGATGGTGTTCAACTCATAGTTAGAGCGTTGCATCTGGTCCTCTGGTTTATTTTGAACTTTGGGCACAATAATCATGTAATCCATTTTTTCTATTTCTGGATCAAATGTAGTCAATACCCTGGTTGTTGTAGGCTCTGAAGTTGCAGTAGTCTCTATCTCTAGCACTATTTTCTTGTGTGTTTTAGATATTTTGGCTTTCTTTTCAAACTTTGATTTGTAATCAGAATTTGTGACACTTGACATAACTTTGAATGGTGGCAGAGTAGTTGTAGTTTTAGCAGCATCTTTAATTAATTGATGAGCTGAGGATTAGCCATTCCTGTCCTAGTCACACTAACGATAGGAGGGGGGGTGCCTTTTGGAAACAATTGCTTTGATGTGGATGTGGAATCAAAACCTGTCATAATATTTTACTTCTTAGCAATCAAAAGGCCTTGTTCTCTAAGTTTTTCTATAGTATCATCTAATTTTAATGATGGCCTCTTGTGAGTTTATTGTTGCGGCTCTTGATGACTAGTACTACTACTATTACCTGTACCATCACCAGATTTTTCCACTAGTAGCACTAGAATGTCCACCATCTCCTGCAGCAAAAGAATGAGAAACATGTAGATCAGAAGACCCTTGTGGTACTGTTACTAATTGGATCTCACTCTGAGGATTTAAAGCTAGAATAAATCTAATCTCTTGATCTATATGTGTATGTCCTTTGGCTTGTTCATCACCTCCAATGTCGATTCGAAGATCATTAGATTTTATAGGGCATACATCTAGTACAATCCAAATGCCTTGTCCTGTGGGCCCCAAACCACCACCTTCATAACCTAATTTTTGGGCTATTGATGCCCCTATAGTATATGTTTCTCTTGTGGTCTCACATATATGAGGTTTGAATGCAAAGGTACTAAGATATGTGGGTTGTTCTTCATCCTCATCATTACTTTTAGCATTAGATGCTTCATCGATAGTGGGATGCTCTATATCCCACAATTTGTTGAACTCTTCATCTTATGAGTTTTCTTTGAATTCTACAGTAGCTTTTGGATCACTGAGATCCTTCCTCATAGACCAATTGGCACTAATTTTTGAGTGTGACCAGCCTTCATTTATACAAGCCTCTCTTAGAGTCTATGTAATTTTTGTAATACGTAGATTTTATAGCACCTTTTCTATAGAAATTATCATATCTCTTGTTTGCCGGTGCCACCTCTGCATCTCTCTATGTTTGTGGAATTGGATGCGATCCCATTATTTCTAATGATAATATTTCAAAAGAAATACCTCTTTGAGCAAAAGTTTCTTCCATGACTTTTCTGACCTCATCCCAAGAATTCTTGTTTCTCAACATTTCTAGCAGGGGTTTACTTTCATGTTGAATTCTACTTGGAGCATTTTTATTGGTCACAAGCCTTGTTTTAATCACATCACATGGGTCAAACTACCAATGAGAGTCAACATCAAATTTAAAAAGTTATAAAATTTCATGTGCCACAGTGAATGCTTTTCTCTCGAATGTGAACCCTCCACATGAAAAAGGTAAGGAAGGAAATATGCTCTTCTTTTGTTTACTAACAAAGTGTAGTAGATCTGTACTCTCCATTTGCCATATGTATTCCAATGTAAAAATCCTCTCTGTCACATGTATTGGAAGTTTGTGGGGCTTTACTCCTGAACCTTAAAATCTTAGGATAGTATATTCCTCCATGAAGTACCAGTCAGCCAATTGTATTTCTTTTCCTAGTTGAATCCAATTTCTACAAGACTCATTGGAGTATTTGTAATGGTTTTATATAATAGAGCCAAAAAGTAGTCCACAAAATGATTGTAGTTCTTTTGATTATGATACATCTTTATCTTATGGGTCTAATCTAGTAGTCCATTTTTATCTTGCTAATGCTAAATTTGAAGCTTGTTGTCCTGAAACATCCTAGCAAACTGCACTAGAAAAAAATAGCACCAGTAGGTTGTGAACCTAAATGTCTTTCTATTGGAACTGGGAGTGGGAGCTTCACTTTGACTTCATTTAATCATTAAAAACTAATATTGCATGGATCTTGCAATGTACTCAAGAAATCTGTATTTAGCAGATGGATTGCATTGATGGATATTGTATACCATTTCAAGAAGGCTTGCATCCACTTGACTATTATTATCCATCCAAGGCAAAACACTAGCATGGAAATAGTATCCTGAACCCATGGTTTAAAAATATCAATTTTATAAGGAGGCTTATGATTCTGATTGAGTAGGGTAGTATCCAATGTTAGAGATTTGATAAAAAAAAATTTAACATTTTCACTAACTTCTTCATAAGTACTAGCAAGTCTTTCTAGGGTTATGGTCATTGTTCCACAATCTTTAATGGTAAAACCCAACAAATTTCCAAACTATTCTCCATTAATGGGAAACATTACTTCTTGGCTATCTTTTATAACTATTGCTTTTCATTTTTCATCATAATTCTAGGCACAAACCATGCTAAATTTAGGACAAGGGAAAACATCAGGGAACATCAAGTGTCCCAATCCAACCACCCATGGTACAGTCAACCCGTTAATTGGTATTGGTTTTTTGGGGTCATTTTGCACTTGATGTACCTTATTCTCTAATGAATATCTAAGTGTTGAGATAAATGTTCTAAAGATTACAGGGTCATAAATATCATGGTATTCATTTGTAAAACCTGGGGTTTTAAGTAGTCTGGTGTAGTCTGTTTTATCTCTTTCTTTGGTTTTCCCAATTTTGGTTTGGTAGTGTTGGTAGACATGTTTGTAAACACTCAACTCTAATTTCTAAACCCTGGTCCCCAAGATTGAAAAAACTAAAGTTTTAAGGAGAATAGTAATAGAAATAGTAATAGGAATGAAGTATTTTTGTATTTCACTTACCTGGAAAAGATGAATACAAAGACTGGCACTGAGTGACTTCGTGGCATTGCAAAATCGATATTAAAAATTTTGGTGCATGGAAATCTCCTTGAGTCCTTGACCCTCTCACTTCCAAATAGTATCAATTAAAATTGCTAAATGCTAAGTGCCAACTGTGAAGTAAAGAAAGTGAAACATGTTACATTCTTATTAAATTTATAAATTTTATTTTATTCTTGAGGAAGTTAATTTTTTTAAAAGTTATTATATTATATTCTATTCTTCACTTTCAGTACAAGTTTGTAGTTGTAGTTGTACTACTACTGAGTACTCCCACTTCAAATGAATTAATAATTTAATACTTATACAGCACATACATTGAGCTGTGGAATTGAAAGCTATTGTATAATCTCAACCATTGATCTTTGTAAATCTAACGGCACTTGATTGATTCTAGAGGTTTGAGTTCCCAAGTCTAGCGCTCTAGTCTTTTATTCTAGAATTCAACTACAACTGTCCATCTGGCATCAAAACATTTATCGAACGGGTGAAAAATTCTAAGGGTTTATGCCTTGTGTTTCCCTCAACACTTTATCTCTTATTCCTTTGTTGACTGCCAGTAGAGGGTTACCGGTCACTTAAGTTACCACTTAATGTCTTTATACCCGTGAAATGACTGGCTCCTTTTCCTAGCTTCACTTGTTGTCACCCGTAAAAATTAAATCTTAAGTCTTAAGTTAGGAAGCCTTAATGAAGTGCATTTTGGAGGCTCGCAATGCACCTTTAGTGACATCACATAACCCCCGCGACACTGTGAAATGCTGCCACCTGTCCATTTGTCATGGGCTTATAGCCTCCTGCTAAAGATTCTTTATCAATGAACCAGCTGTTGTCAACTATCAATGGAAGATTCGATCTGCCAGAAATTTAAAATTTCACGGCTGCACAAGGCTCAATAGTGGTGGGCCATTTCCTCTTGTGATGCTACGAAATGGCACCATGTGTCCCTGTCTAGCTAAACCAGCACTGTCAATGACAAGACTACATATTTACATGGCCTTCTCCCATTCGACAAGGATTTTTCAAAGGTGATGACAGATTTTCAAATCTAGTCAACTAATCTCAGCCGTAGATTGCAAAAAGTAAGGAAATGATCGATAGCCTCAAGTCAAACTTGTAGAAATAGAAGATTTTCAAATGTTTGTGACATGAACAGAATAATGGCTATCACAACCACCATTAATACTGTAAACGGTAAAGAAATTTAGCATCATAAGGACATAATCAAGGGCATTTTGCATCATTTTTGTGACCACAGTTGCATTCCTAGCATAGAAAGCTTTGAAACAAGCAAGAAAAGGTGATCTCAAGCTTCTACAAGTATTAAAACTAGTAAGTAACCTCCATTTCCTACACTTGGTTTAGTCATTACTGTTAGTTTATTTGAAGTGCTAGGAGTAAGTAGTAATTTACAAAAGCCCTAGGTCAATTCTTATAGACAAAAATGAGCCAGACTAACCAACCTTCCTCCTTGAAACACAGTCTAGATGAGGATCTTATGATCTAGTGTCCTAGGTCAGTTAGGAAGTTGTGACAAGGCTAGGTCAATTAGGTAAAAATGATAAAATCTATGACTTATGTGTAAACTTTATAGATGCTAGATTGCATGTATCAGCATGGACCCTCTTTGAACACTGGCATCGTAGAATGTAATATAGAGCCCCTATTTGCCACACATGGAAGTTTGACCTAGCCAAATTGATTTGCCCTAATGTCTTTGTTAACCTGGACCTATTTAGATCAATTGCCGAGAGATATGACATGTAAACTAGGTCTGTCATGTCTGGTAATGGCTCTGTTATAATTAGATTCAAAAAAGCTTACATTTCTACTGTGTTTAATTTGAACCCCTCGGCCAACATACCCATAGACCTTAATGCCTTTAGAGAAAAATATAAGACTGTTAGGTATGTATATAGAACATTCAACCTACCCAAGCACAGACTGAGGGGCATAGATGGTAGTCTAGTAAAGATATCTGATAGGGAAGAGGAGCCTTTTGACTGCTCAATATTCATGCACTACTTTATCAAGACCTACCATAGTCTATGTCATGTATTGGGTAGGGATGCAACCGACAGGATGCATGTGTCCTTGATGATGATGGTTGTTTATATTCAAGACCTTGGGGCCAAACATCCTTATGATTATGCAAGCTACTTGGCAGAGAAAATGCGTAAACAGATGGTAGCCATAAAAGGAAAATTAGATATTGTAAGTCCCCATGTTAAATTCCCATGGTATTCTTTGATGTGCCACATGATCCTTTTCTCTTTGTCTGGCAAATGGCACAAGGATCTGAATGTGAAAACAACAGATGCTCAAGGAAACATGATGCCTATACAAATGTGGACCTGCATGCTAGACATGCACTATAAGGATGCAAGTTATGTTATTTTTGAAGAACACTTTGTAAGGAAAGTCCTTGGTTTCCTAGAACTTGAGGGGGAGAGAATACATGCAAATATGAAAGATTTTTTGAGGTGAGAGGAACCTCCTGCAACAATATAATGAAAAATGCATGAAATAATAGAAATATATAAATAGCAGAAACATAGAATGAATTTATTGATCGTAGGCCACTTATGGGGGTAGCCTCCTTTGAGAAAGCTCAATATAATAAATTTGTGGATGCCTTCATTGGCCTCAACATGTACTTATATACTAAGTCTAATTTAAACAACTATTACTTCCCATGAATGTGGGATAATACAATATACTCACGGGATGACTTACAAAGCATATGCATCAAAATGTAATATACTAACAAAGTAAAGAGAAGGGTTAAACATAGGTTTCTAACATCCCCTCCCTCTTAGAAAAGTTTTGTCCTCAAAGCTTAAGATGTGGAAATTGTTGCTAAGTCTAAAGGATTGGTTCCCATGTAGCATCCTTTGGTTGCATTTCGTGCCACTAAATTAATACCTCTGTGATGGATCAGAAGTGAAGATGACGAATGCACCTATCAAGGATTGCCTCTAGCTCCAAAATGATGGATCCTTCATTATCTAGTTCTGGTAAAATAGTTTGTGCTTTGATGTTGGTGCTAAGAACTTTTTTTAGACAAGAGACATGAAATACTGGATGAATGCGGGAAGAAGGAAGAAGCTCCAATTTATAAGCAACTAACTAAATCTTCTAAAGAACCTTATATGGCCCATAGAATTTTGGAGCTAACTTATAATGCCCTTTAAGTTTCAGGGATGATTGCTTGTATGGTTGTAGACAAAGAAAAAACCATATCACCTACTTGAAAAGTGCACTCAGAATGGTGTTGATCAGCTTGTTGTTTCATTCGATTTCTTGCCATGTGAAGATTTTCATGCGAGATGTGAAGAATCTAATCCTAGGTTCAGAGAACTATGTTGATTGCCTGAATTGGTGAACTAATGGGGGTGTATGGAAGAAGCACTGGAGGTGCCTGACCATAGACTGCTTCATATGGAGTCATTTTAGATGTAGTGTGAAAGGAGGTATTGTACCACCATTCAGTGAGAGGGAGCCACTTTGTCCACTGATGATGTTGTTCTAAGGTGAAGTAATGAAGATAAGTTTTCAAACATTTGTTGATAATTTTAGTCTAACCATTTGTTTGTGGGTGATACCTAGAACTCATCTTCAGTTTGGTGCCAGTGTGGCGAAATAGTTATGTCCAAAAATGATTGGTGAAAGTTGCATCACAATCTGAGACAATGGAAGAAGGGATGCCATGAAGATGGAAGATCTGGTCCATGAAAATTTGAGTGATTGAGGAGATGGTATAGGGATGGATGAGGGGAAAAAATGACTATATTTGGAGAGGCAATCAACCATAACCAAGATCACTATCTTCCCTCTAGATTCAGGGAGCCCCTCAATAAAATCCATAGAAATATTATCCAAATCCGTGTAGGGATCGGCAAGGGTTCGAGCAATCCAGGAAGGAGTGTCGTTTCAACCTTGTTGCATTGGTAGGTATCACATTCAACCACCATTTATTGAATTGCCCTTTTCATTCCCTTCCAAAAGAAGTTACACCTTGTCCACTCATATGTTTTGAGGAACCCAGAGTGCCCTATTGATGGAGAAGCATGGAGTTCATAGAAGATAGCCTGCTGAAGATCTGTGCTTTGGGGAAGAACCAGATGGCCCTTGTATTGTAGAGAAGCACCATCCCAAAAGTAATGTGGTATAACATAAGGGTTATTAGCCAACTTTTGAATGATTTGAGATAATGAAGAGTCATTGACATAGCCCTACTAGACAGATTCCAACCAATTTGGAATAGGCATAAAAATAGCTGAAAGGGAAGCTTGATCATCAAATGTGCGAGAAAGAGAATCTACCACAATATTCTCCTTACCTTTCTTGGGCTAAGGTGCAGGATCCTATAAAGAGAATTGAGATGATATTTGGTAAAGTAGAGGATCTGATTGCCAGTGCACCTGCGGGTGAAGAGAGGCCATCCTACTAATGTAGCAGCTCTAGGAGTGGAGGTGTAAGAAAGATAGAATTGCCTAACTCCCCTCCTCCAAAAAGAATGAAAATTATTGATCTTGAATCAAAGGCAAAGGTGGAGGAAAGGAGAGGCACTAGAGGAACAAGTTTATGAGCCTACTTATCAGATCAACTCACCAACAAGAGTTAGGCCATACACCTCACTAGACAATAGATTGACAAGGTCAATAATTGGCAATGAAGTCGACATAGAGGATGTAAGGGTATTGGCATGCAATAAATTTGTAGAGGATGATGAATTTGTTAATACCCCTAAGTTCAGGTCATTTGTTCTAAGGGCCAAGAGTGAAGAATTTTAGAAGAGGATTGAAGAAGCAAAATGTGGAGCTAACCCCTTAGAATATGAGGCAATTACTTAGAGATTCTTAAGTGAAGTTGACAAAGACATCAGTGGGGTGACCCCAGAGGAGGGTAGAACTCTTGTGGCCAAGAGCAACATCTTACTATTGCCACATTAGATTTTATCAGATGCAATTGCATTTGATACTATCACAAGGGATGACTCAGAGGTCATACAAGAGAAGGTCAGCAAAGCTCTAACAGGTGCTACATTTGATCCAAGGTTTGAAACTTTGGCAATTTTGGCATTGGCCCCGAGTGACAAGAAACCAAGGATTGGTTTGGAGGAGCTAACTGGAAATGTGATAATTAAGAGGGTGTCAACCACCCCTACTCCTTAGGCTGCCAGTTTGAATGTGCAAACTACACAATTTGTTGAGGCAGTAAAAAACAAACTGCAGAAGGAGCATAATGAATCGTTGGAGAAACATGCATAGGCCATGGCAGAATTGAACAAATATCAAGGATAATTATAACTAGAGCCTGGCCCATCACAAACTCCTCTTATTATTTAGACTGTAGAATCTCTCCCAGTTGACACAAAGCCTCTCTTATCTGAAATCAGAGAATTGAAAGAGGAGAACAAGAAATTGGAGAATGAGAAAAAGAATACAATGAAGGATATAGTCACCAATTTGATAAATAACATGGTGACTAAACTCTTGGCAAGGGTGGATGAGACTTGGAGATCATATTCATAATTAAGGATAGCCTATGAAAAGCATGAATTAGATAAAGAAAGGCTTTCAGTTGTCAAAGCAAGATGGTTGCCAAGGATTGGAGAGATAAGGGATCTCCATAGATGTTCAAGAGTTGATACACAGGCACCCCCTGAATTAAAATTGGTAATGGATATGTTGACACATTTTGAGGAGGTTGCCAATTTTTAGTTGAGGTTAGATAAATTTTTGGTAGAGAAGAAACAGGTGATAGAAAAGATGGACACAAGGTGGCTATCGAGTATTTTAGAAGGTGATGGGAAAGTAAAAGGCCTAGACAAGTGGAAAGAAGAAATAGAAGAAAATGCCAACCAATTAATTCCTACCTACTGTACTGAGGTTGATCCAACTATGAAAATTTTGAGCTTAACAATTGATAAACTACATATAGTTGAAATAAATTTTGAAATATTTTGTAAGGAAGCAAAGATTTTGTTGATGCTCGATACACTAGTCATAATGGGAAGATTGCAGAGATAATCTCATTCTAGTGGACATCTGAAAAAGACATATAATGACTAGACAAAGAAAGTATGGGCTTGCATAATTGAAAGGAATGACCAACCACCACCTACCCTGTATTGATGAGGCAGGTCTACTTCAAGAAGCTACACATTTTCCAAGCCTATCTACCTTTTCTCTTCTTCTCTCCATTGTAGTAAATGTTCTTAATGCAAAATGGGCGGTGCATTGTATCATGCAATTCTCTAAAATGAAATTGTAATTAATGATGAGTACACATTCTTGGTCTATGAAAGAACTATGTTACTCATTCTTTTGGTGGTTGAATATTTTAGAAATTTTGAAGAGTAAATAAAATATAGGTTTTGCTAGGTTGCTTCATTTCTTGTCATGTAAGTCTATGAATTGTGTGTTGAATATATTTTGCATAAGTTTTATCAGTTTCATGTTGATTATAAACATGATCGGCTAGAAAAACACCAACAAAAGGTAAGGTTTTTTTACAGCGTTTTCATAAACATGAAGAGGATTTAAAATAAACATGAAAACAAAAGAAGGAACACACCAAGATTAAAATATATTATCCTTGAAGATTAAATTCAATAGTTAACAAAATAAACCGTACAAATCAATAGCAATGTAGGGAGTAATCAATCATCCAAAAGTAATAACAAAAATATGATAGAAACACAATTCTACAACATCATATGTTAATTGAATAATAACTAATAGAATAAAATAAACACATCAATAATAATGTAGAAAGTAATTAATCATCAAAAAATAATTATAATAATAGGATAGAAACACATTTTTTGATCGGTAAACCGCACCATGTGAGGGAAATTATATTAATACATAAAGATTTACATTTAGTTCAAGCTTAGAGGGCTCTTCATAGATTAATACAAGAGCACTCATTGTGCCAAAAAACAAATATAGTGCCAAGAAAATTCCCAAAATTAGCCCTCTAATCTACTAGCCCAGGCTCCAAATACCAGTTCGAAAACTTGCCACCCTACCACCCTAGTCCCCAGTGCGGCAATTACCAAAAAAGTGGCTCCAAGACTAAGAGCCTAACCAATCCTACAGTCAATAGAATTCCCCCGCATGCATAGTGGTTGTGAAGTGATCAATCCATACTAGAATCTCCTCTCTGTCGATTCCAATTGTCCATCAAAGAAAGTCTCTCCCACGAGCTGCCCAAATCCTGTTCCTTCCCAGTTGCTACTCATTTATGTTTAACAGGAATGACTGCCTAGCTATGCCCTCCTCTTCCTACTGCAACTTCTCCAAGTCCCTCAGCCATGGGATCCTGACCCCCAATTCTGTAAAAAACCCCACATCTACGTCATCCACAAGAATATCTGGAGTGAATACCTCTCATAGAATTACCAACGTATCCACATTTGCCTCTCCCGATGAAACAAAGAAGCCAAAAAGGGTGAGGAAATGTTTGTATTTACCCTATATTTGTCCTCCGAGACTAGGAAGTCTTTACCCAGAACCATCTTCACTACCTCAATGAAGAGTTTGTTCTGTTGCTTACAAATGATCACCAGTCTATAATTTGTGATACGACCCAAAAAGGTGACCTGCCGCTTATTGCAGCAGAGCCTTATCAGAGTCTCCATCCTCTGTTTTGAACAAGCCAGATGAGTGCCATTTTGTTGGAGACCTCCAAGATTTAAAGGAAGTTCGTTAATGAACACATGCCTCAGGTGAAAGATGCATTTATTTGTTATCTAGATTTTTGTATCATCAATCTTTGGTTTGTGTTGTCCTTAATAATTACAATTCTTTATTCCTCGCACTGGCAGGGTTGTTAGAAGATCTCATGGGAGAGCCATTTAATGCATGGGAAAAGTACTGCTACTTCAATAATTATTGACAATATATAACTATTATTATATTAGATTGTATTATATAATATGATTAACATCATATCTTATTAATTTATATTATATATTGTATTAGTATTGATATTAATATAATATATGATAAAATAACCACCACCAAGGGGATAAAATAACAACTTAAGTTGGGGAAACTGGCTACATAGGTCAATGATCAATTAGAAGGATAAACCCTAAATGCCTTAGACACACCAGCTGTAGTGTTTTTACTTGCAGATTTTGCAGAGTGAATCATGATAACATAAAAACCATAAAATTTTGAATTGATATAACACATCCATTTATCTTTTCTCTATTTATACATCGCTATACATTGCCATTAAACTCATTTCTTTTTTCCATGTGATGAATGTTATTTAATTTTTTAATATTGAAAATTTGAACCATCTATGATCTATATACATTGCAATTTACCATTAATCTCATGTCAATTTCAAACCATAATTACTTCTATATTTTTTTTATTAAAATTTAACATCACCCTTTAAAAAAGATTAGGGAATTACATCATACATGAACATCTAAGTTTCTAACCAACATCTAATAGTAATATATGCAAAAAACACACACAGACTATTGAATCTAGAAGCTCTTCACGCAATACTGTCATGGACTATGGAAAAATTATGTGTACCATCTAACCAACCTCAAAGTTTCAAAAAAAACTCCTATCCTTTGACCTTCAAACCTTGCTTTGATTCTCCAAAATCTTTTTGGTTCCTCTTTTCGATGATGCTTAATGAATATTTCATTGTAGTCCATAATTATCCTATTAATATGTAATGGGTCCATTACAAATTCAATTATATCCTCATTCACAATGACAGTCAATGATTTACTATAGAACCTTGCTTTATATGTACAAGAAACCACTAGGTATGGGTAACAGTAAGGCCAGTAAAGGAGAATTAAATTTATTTTCTCGAGGTCACTGGCAATTGAGTTGCAATACCAATTCCATGCGTCAATTTGAATTTCTAGTTTCTCATACATGCATGCATGTGTGGGAGATTCAACCCACCATTCAAAATAGAATGTGTCATTTGCAAATGTTAAAAGTGTTGATTCTTTTAACACGATTTATTCCACTTGATGAATGCTCATATCTCTTCATTCTGAGACATACAAAGCAATAACATCCTGCATAGCCACACACAAAAAAAACATCCATCATTCTTATTACTATTCTACATCTGTGAATTGAGAACTCTATCACACAGTTAAATTCAAAATCATGAATGATCACAAAATAAGTACTTGGTAACTTACTTTCTTCACACAACTACTGTAATGAAAGCCATTGCTTTTAACTTTTATAGTTTATTGATTCTTCTACTATCTGAAACTTAATAATGCAATATAAGGTTGAAACAATAAATACTATTATATATACATGACATGTACTATCATGACAAATGGGTAATAAATAACAAGCAACTCCATTTAATTGACTCTGTCATACCTTGGAAATTCACATTGGCTAATCTATGTAGTATGTCACTTGCCATTAATGAACTCAATTGGCATTGGCTAATCTAGCCAGTTAAGTGGCACTTTCAATGAAATCAATAGTACGACTCTAACTAATGATAGAGAAAATTGTTCCACTTGTAGTCTTGTAAATTGTTCCACCATTTGGTGAACCATTGAACAAATGATGAATGGTTGTAGTTGAATTCCTGAAGGTAGATCTCCAATGGTACACATTACCATCAAAATCCTCCAGAAATTAGAATCAACTACAAGTCGTTAGATATTAAGAGATCAAAGGTTGAAATATATATATATATATATATATATATATATATATATATATATATAATATGTAATATATTTATATTGATTATTGTATAAAGGTCAAGGTGGCAGCAGAGCGCAAGCCCTCAACTATAGAAAATTAGAAATCTGGGTATGTCACTATGTCAGTACTTTGGCCTAAAATAGAACTTATGCCTCATTGACATGCGCGGCGGAAGTGACATCTGTCCTTTTGTAATAAATAAGGAATGTCTTAAACTCTTTTGTTTAATATAATATATTAAGATGGGTTATTGATATAGATTACAATTGTTGACAACATTTTAATTCTTTTGTCTTATTATCTATTATTTTTAGATAATAACAAAATTCTGGAACTTTTAAGTTTTATTATTTTATGGTTAGATCGATTGGTTGATTTTGAAAGTATTAAAATTTAGAATATATGTAAAAAATAAGTTTAATCAAAATCATTCCTTGAATCCTTCATAAAAGAGATTAACAATGTGTGTAATTAATGAATTAACAAATTAGAATTAGAATCATCTCTCATTTTATTAATCCAAAAAACTTAAACAACTATAATAGAAAGATGACAACACAAAGATGACAACCCTTTATAATAAAGGTTACATGGCAAAAGAAGAAGCCCTCAGCCCCTCGTTGGATAAATATTTCCAGCTGACAGAGAACTGAACACTGTATAATTTCCTTGTATTTTCCTTACAACACAATGAAGAAGAAACCTTCACTTGAGCCTTGGCTGCTGGACCAAGAAGAATATGTGAATGAAATTGGGAATAAAATTGGGGCTTTCATCCAAATTTAAGAAGAAAAGATAACATGGTGGAAGAAGAAGCCTTCTGCAGCATGGACTATCTAGAAGGAACATAGAAAAATCATCGTACTAAGCTAGCTGCCAGACACATGAACCAATGGATTGGGAGAGACCATTGTCCACAATCAATCACTAGGCTACTAGAAAGATGCATCAATGGATTGGGAGAGAATCCTAACCACAACCCATCAGATAGATGCAAGACCATCTAGCATACAATGTTGGTAGTGCATTTGTCTATTGAACCAAGGCACTTTCTAGGTGCAGTGAAAGAATAATGATACCAAAAAACACTATTCTCCTTCCTCTTTATTTCCCACATAGCTAGTTGTTATCTTACCAAATCCTCCTATGTCATACATGGAGTTCCCATGGCTCACTTTTTTTCATCTTACAAGAACTAGGTCCTTCAAGGTAAGGATAACAACCCAACTGTGTAACCACTCTAACCCTTTCATCTACCAAAAAGATTGCATTCTAATTGAATAATTCCCAAAATTAGCTAACAAGGAACAACCAAAAGTTGAAATTGATTGTTGAAAGCAACTTTCTCTATCCCTTTATAGCCATGACTAGTGGGAAATTGGGAATTCAAAAAATCATTACCTATCTATCTATCTATCTTACTAACCCTACAAATAAATCTCTAAATGCCAAAATGTCACTTTAGAATCATATCATGCTCTAAGAGTGTTTGGGCATCCAATTCAAGAAATCCTCCTATGGACTTGTCATCTTACACGTATGGACTTGACATCTTGCATCGAAAAGTAAAATTGGCTCCCTTTACAAAGCTTAAATTTTGCATCCACTTGATTGCCTTGGGTGACTGATGTGACCACCAAAACATCAGCCATCAAAACAAATTGTTCCACTTGTAACTTGTTCTTCCATTTGATGAATAAATGATGAACGATTGTAGTTCAACTTTGGAAGGTAGATCTCCAATGCTACACATTATCAATAAAATCCTTTGGAATCAACCACGAGACATTAGATATTATTAGATCAATGGTTGAGATATATATAAAAATAAAATACAAATATATTTATATTGATTATTGTATAAAGGTCAAGGTGGTGGCAAAGCGCAAGCCCTTAACTATGAACATGGGCCTACCTCTTAACTTTGTGATGTACATGAAAAATCACGATGCAATCATGATGAGCCACATGGCATATTCCACAGTCCACTTGTCTCTATTCTAGAGACTTTATGTAGAATTTTGGGTGTGTTAAAGTACTTTGGCCTAAATTAAAACTTGTGACGTCAATCTGCAATCATCTGATGATAAAAAACTATTAGAAATTTAGAATATTTTCCATTTATTTACATGCATGGTGGAAGTGACATCTGTACTTTCATAATATATAAGGAATGTCATGGGAAGCACAATTGCATGTTTTTCAAAAGGCAATTTATGTAGCTCATTTATGAATCATACAACAATACATGCCTTCGAAATCAATGCAATTTATGGAAACATTTTATTAGGTTTGCAACCCTCGCACCTACCTTATTCTGCATTTTCACTAGTGTACTTTGGAGGAACTCTGGACTACATCTTCTATAGGTGTTAAAAATGGGCATTCGCAACCAGGTTAGCTAATTGGTGCTCTTTCTTGCCAATTTCTTATAGTGATAAATATGAATTCTTTAAGTCAACTACGTAGGAAGAACAATTATTTTTTCATGAGTCTAGATTGTTTGTTTACCACAAATCTTTTGGAGATTTATTTGGTACCCTTAGCAATTACAATTTTTTTTGTTTACTGGTTTCTCAAACAAGTAAAGATGAAGCTTTTGTTTATTGAGAATAGTTTAGCTAAGGTGAAGGATACCAAGCTAAGATATATAGATTTGGACTCAAAGGATTTTTGGACTCGATTAGAGCAAAACCCCAAGTCACCTATAGACAAGAAAATCCTAACAGGCGGGTTAACTCCTACTGGGGGTTTCCCACCCATTGTGCCATGTCCAGACCTGGTTGTTGCATGTGCAAAGAACTATTATCCTGATATTAATTTCCAGTCATCCTTTGCTTTTGGAGAAGACCGAGAGGTGGCTTAAGGGGAAATTTTGAGAGCACATTGGTTCTTCTTCTATGCATAAAGAATCAGGAACAAGAGAGTAAGGAACCTCCCAGTCCTCCAGAATTTAGAAAACTTCAACTGGTGTGGAGAGAAGTCATCACAGAGTTGGTTCACAATCTGGTAGTGGTGGGGGTGGAGACCATCTTGAAGATAATAGGAAACTAAAAGGTGTATGTGAACAGGATGGTCAACCTGCATTTGCAAAATCATGAGAAAAAAAAGTTGGATGCTTTACAACAATTGCAGGTAGATCACATGACTTCTCCTATGTCTTCTTCACCTGGTAATGATTATTCCATTTTTTAATAGGTTGCTGATGATAGTACTTTTCGTTCCTTGTTTGAGATTCTAGCCTCCCCCATATCAAATGAAATTCCTAATCAGCCAGACAGAGTTGTCCTAGGTGCAAGTGAGTGCGGTACAATTTTATCTTCCCCTTCCTAGCTAAAGAAAGTTGTTGAGAAAAAGAGGATCAGGAGACATGCCCCAATGGCAGACATAAACATTGACATTGTAGGTAAATTGTTGCATCCTACGCCTTGTAGGAGTACAATTAACACTGAGAGGGGGCGGGGTGAATCAGTGTTAATATAATAATTCAATTTTCTCACCTTTTACAAATTGTCAATGAACTTTATTATGAACTGAGATCAAATATTAACTTCACATTCATCAAATTGTTAAACACTAATTATTAATGTAGAGAAACAATAAAAGAAGTTTAACTCAAATATATACCGAGTGGAAAACCCTCCAGGGGTAGAAAAACCACTCAAACTACCTCACTGGCTTAAATGAAAAACTTCAAGTTTACAAATGCCTCATTGACATATACAGAGGTCTCACTAACCACAAGCCTCACTGGCATAGGAATATCTCACTAACCACAAGCCTCACTAGCATAGGAAAGTCTTACTGACCACAAGACTCACTGGCATAGGAAGGTCTCACTGACCACAAGCCTCACTGGCATAGGAAGGTCTCACTGACCAATTCAATTGTCTTCATCAAAATAATGTGCAAGACATGATTGCTTCTCAATCTGATTTGCACCATTAATGACCTGCCATCTCTGAGCAAACTCAAACCAATCTGCATACAAGTCTCATTATCTCTATTCAATCAATTTACAATTCATTCACCCTGCATAACAATTCACCTTATCTCTGCATAACAATTCACCTGATTATCTCTGCATAACAATTCATCTGATATACCATCATTGTCTTCATGGTTCAATATGAAAATATGTTGCAACAAGGAGATTATCATTTCAGTATAATGGTCTTCACATCAACTCTCTTCAGCTTAATTTTCACTCTTCAATAAATATTTGATAACCTTGTCATTCTCTATATTTACCCCTACAAAACATGATTTCATACAAAAATCATCTGTATCTTTTCAAAGATGTCTTCAATTCACACACACTATCAATGTACCTGAAAAACCATTATATACAATTTGAAAACCCTTTCACATTCTCTGAAAACAAAGGTATCTTCTTCAATTCTCATCTTCCCTGAAAAATTCTCTTCTTCAATGATTTTCTTTATCCTTCCGCAAAATAATAATTACTTTCTCCTAAAAACAAAAAACTTATATTTAATGTTATCTTTCATATTCCCTTTCATCTTCTTTTCATCTTCCTGTAAAAATCAAACATATTAAATCCTATTCAAAAAATCTTCATATTCTCTTTTCATTTTTTTTCTCCCTTATTCCTTCAATATCTGTTCATAAATAAATTCTCCTACAAAAACTGATATCATCCTACCTAGAACACAAAACTCTCCACACTTGATTAGTTCATATCTCAACACAAAAACAAGAACAAATTTATCTTTAAAAACCATTATTGATAACTCACAAACCATATAAATTTATTTCTATTTAAAACACTCATGCCACATTTTCAATAAAATCATCTTAACAACTTTCTATCTTCAAATCTTTCTATCTTCATAGACACTTCAACTTCATTGTCAAAAGAAATAGAAATACGCAGGATTTTTAGCTTTTGTAGCATAGAGCACGTCAAATTTGAAGACATGGCCCGACCGTTGCTCTCCTTTTGCCTTTTTTAAATCTTATCCTCTCGATCTTAAAAACCTGCCACTTGTCTTTTAAACTTGGACCATTGGATATAGCCTTTTTAAAAACAACTTTTGTCCATTGTTTCTACTAGGGCATCAAGGCCAAAGTGACCGACTATAGCATGACTTAAGTTGCCTTCAACCAATCAACCTTAAGTTAGAACTTGCTACCACCGGTCACCACAGAAACATAACATAAAGAGAAAAATGGTTGACGGGAATCTAGGGTTAGTTGGAATATGTGTTAAGCACATTTTTGAAAGATTGTTAGGTGTTAAGCACATTACCATTTCCTCTAAAACATACCTACCAAGAATATGTCATTTCCACTAATGAATCATGACATTGTGAAGACCAACTGATCAAGACATAAAATCCATCACATATAACATAAACTCCAAGTTGGCACTCAAATGATCAACCATGCTTTACCAAACATTCTTTACCAAGCCAATACAACATCATACCAATAGACCTAATGAGGAAGATATAAATGAAGTTTACATGAGGTCCTAATGCTTCATATGATCATAACACAATCCCTAATGCATGAAGACACCAATCCCAACTCAGGACCAAGAAGCATGGAGAATATATGACCATCAACATGAGATAATCCATATGATCATGAATCTTCAAATTGACACCACAAATCTAACATACCATAACATGAGCATAACCCACCAAGGTAACATCTCTTTCATGAACCAAGTGCTAACATTTTGTCACCTTAATAGTTCACCATGAAGCATGTGGACTGATGAAGCATGACACACAACAAGAACATCATAAACCAAACATTACCTTAATCAACTGTGGTTCTTCAAAGCATAGCATAAAAGAACCAAACCAATACCAACTGAGATCTTTTTTGAGGTCTTCTTGAACAACATTGAACAACATCCTGATACTGATCTAAACAAGAAGACACTATCTCTGCATACACAATATCAACATGATCACTGACAATCTCTTTTGACATCAATGACAAACATGCCGTCAATCTCCCCCTTTGTCATTGATGGCAAAAACTCCATAAAGCATTCTTACTTTCTCCCCCTTTTTGACATCTGATGACAAAGAATAAAATTCTCCTCCTGTGTTGAAGTGAATTAACAAATCACTACTAATCTCTGACCTTTTTATCTTTCATACCAACCAAGAATTGAGATATCACTTACCCAAACCTTTGAAACCACTAGTCTCTGAAAAAATTAAGGCACTAAACATTTATGCAATTTGCTGTCCAAAAAAAACATATCCTGAAAGCTTTGTCCTTGTACATCTACATCTTGAACAACATTTCAACTTGAGAGCAATAAGACATCATGAAGTATAGGACCTAAAAGCAACATCATATGAGGCACACCAACCAAAGCATCAAATAATTGTTATAAGATGCCCATAGATTGCACTATATCACTTCTTAAGAATGAGGACCATCCTCCTGTATCTACACAAGACAATTTTTACAACACAATATCAAATCTGATATAAATACAAAACCACATCTAAAACAAACTGTACTACACAAGAACTGTTGCCTCTTGACTTTGTCATTCAAATCAGCTCATCAAATGTGAGACATCAACCAACTAATCTGCACCAACAAGTTCTTCTTGCAACAACAAGTGCATAGATTAGAGTTATGAGTTGAATTTTTCATTTTCAGCCTCCTCAGTCAACATATGCTAAAATCTGATAAGAGCTCCTTGAAAACATCTTAAGTTCATTGAATTGTAGCATCATAACAACTCAATCTCTGAAAGTATGATATGAATAAGCTAAAAAAAAATCACCAAACCACTCAACATCAACAAACTTTTTGTGCATTGATCCCTTGAACATCTTATCTACAATATGACCATCCACTGATCATTTGAATCATAGACATACACAGAAGAACACCATTATGAACTTGAAAAGCATCTTAGCAAACATAATTATAGATGAACAAAACAAAGCATCAAATGATTTCTTTTCTGAAACTTCTTGGGGATACTTGATAGGACATGAACAACTCCCCCTCACATTATGCAATGTGTTATACAATTGATGAAATAACTTGTGCAAGATGAACAAGTTTAGAATTTATCTTCTCTTTGCATTGTTTTTGCTTCTAGACTTTTATAGGCTCTTTCTTTTTCTCAATTTTCTTCTTCCAAACCTTTACAACCTTTTCCTTTTTCCATCCATTCAAACTAGGTGAAGCTATTCTTCTATACAATCTACAACTATAAGCTTTGTGACCAAGTGAATCACACTTGAAACACACAACATTAGCATTCCTTATTGAAGAAAGTTGATTTTTTCTGCAATTAATTGCTTTATGCCCAAAATGATTACAAGTATAACAATAACCATTAAATGAATAGTTATACCTGTACATGTATGCTTGTCTCATAGGAGCAATTCTTCTTCTTTGATTGTTCACTTTTCTTTCAAGAGTAGCAGGCTAATCAATTTTTCTTCTAGGAATCTCTCTAACATTAGAAGACTGACTCTTTTCATAACCAAGTCTAGTAGTGTCTCAATGTAGTTTTTGTTTACCCAACATTTCATATAACTTACTTGTGCTCTCTCCAAATTTCAAATTGTTTTCCAACTGCTTCTTAACATCCTCAAGATCTTTTCTTAACGAGACTATCTCTCCTTCAAGATTTTGACATTCAATTGTCTTAGCTTCCAACTCAAACTTTGTAACTTCAGCTATCCTCTTAACTTCTTCAACCTCAATATTTAATCTAACAATTAATTTGTCTGAATCATTAATATATGTCCTTAAACTCATAATCTAACATCTAGCCTCTTCAAGATCTGAAGATACACTTTCAAGGTCTGAAGGTGCTTTGTCTTTAGATTCTCTTTCTTGTTGCAGCTACAATTTTAATTTTTGATTCTCTTTCTTATATTTCTTGAGTTCAGTTAGAGCATATATGAGCTCTCCTTCCATATCAATCTCACAATCTTGTTCATCATATTCCTGATCATCACTTATGATATTAGCTTCTTTTGAAAGAGATTGAACCTCAACTCCTTCATTTGAAAGTCTTCTTTCATTTCTACTTTCTTCACACACCAGAGTATCCTCTTCTTTATCATCATCTTGATAAATTCTTTTCAATTTCCTCCACATATCCTAAGCTGTAACACACTGCACAACTTTACAAGAAACATCATTAGATAAACCAGATAAAATAACCTTCTTGGTTATATGATTGCATTCAAGAGCCTCTTTAATAGTTGTAGAATTAGAATATCCATTCTCAACAGGCATCCATACATCATATCCTAAAGAGGATAAATAGACTTGCATTCTCATACACCAAACTAAAAAAATTGAACCATTAAACATATGAACTCCAGAAAACTCTTTCACTGATTCAACTTGTGAAGCATATTTATCAACTGACTTTATATCAACATCTAGATTTGATACACATTGCACCTTTTTATCAGAATGAGACCTGACATTTCTCATGTTCTTATTTCTTTTGTACTTACCCATGGTACTCCACACCCAGGACCTAACCAAGTTGATTAAGCTTCTAAAGGGAACTTGCTCTGATACCAATTGCAGGAGTACAATTAACACTGAGAGGGGGGGTGAATCAGTGTTAATATAATAATTCAATTTTCTCACCTTTTACAAATTGTCATTGAAATTTATTATGAACTGAGATCAAATATTAACTTCATATTCATCAAATTTTTAAACACCAATTATTAATGCAGAGAAATAACACAAGAAGTTTAACTCAAAGATATACTAAGTGGAAAACCCTCTAGGGGTAGAAAAACCACTCAAACTGCCTCACTGGCTTAAATGAAAAACTTCAAGTTTACAAATGTCTCACTGACATATATAGAGGTCTCACTGACCGCAAGTCTCACTGGCATAGGAAGGTCTCACTAACCACAAGCCTCATTGGCATAGGAAGGTCTCACTAACCATATCAATTGTTCTCATCAAAATAATGTGCAAGACATGATTGCTTCTCAATCTGATTTGCACCATTCATGACATGTCATCTCTGAGCACACTCAAACCAATCTGCATACAAGTCTCATTATCTTTGTTCAATCAATTCATAATTCATTCACCCTGCATAACAATTCACCTTATATTTGCATAACAATTCACCTGATTATCTCTGCATAACAATTCACATGATATACCATCATTGTCTTCATGGTTCAATATGAAAATATGTTGCAACAAGGAGATTATCATTTCAATATAATGGTCTTCACATCAACTCTCTTCAGCTCAATTTTCACCCTTCAATAAACATTTGATAACCTTGTCATTCTCTGTATTTACCCCTACAAAACATGATTTCATACAAAAATCATTTGTATCTTTTCAAATATGTCTTCAATTCACACACACTGTCAATGTACCTGAAAATACATTATATACAATTTGTAAACCCTTTCACAATCTCTGAAAACAAAGTTATCTTCTTCAATTCTCATCTTCCCTAAAAAATTCTCTTCTTCAATGATTTTCTTTATCCTCCTCCAAATTAATAATTACTTTCTCCTAAAAAGAAAAACTTATATTCAATGTTATCTTTCATATTCCCTTTCATCTTCTTTTCATCTTCCTGTAAAAATCAAACATATTAAATCCCATTCAAAAAGTCTTCATATTCTCTTTTCATTTTTTTTTCTCCCATATTCCTTCAATATCTGTTCATAAATAAATTCTCCTACAAAAACTGATATCATCCTACTTGGAACACAAAATTCTCCACACTTGATTAGTTCATATCCCAACACAAAAACACAAACAGATTTATCTTCAAAAAGCATTATTGATAATTCACAAACCATATAAATTTATTTCTATTTAAAACACTCATACCACATGTTCAATAAAATCATCTTAACAACTTTTTATCTTCACATCTTTCTATCTTCATAGACACTTCAACTTTGTTGTCAAAAGAAATAGAAATAAGCATGATTTTTGGCTTTTGTAGCATAGAGCACATCAAATTTGAAGACATGGCCTGACCATTGCTCTCCTTTTGCCTTTTTTAAATCTTATCCACTCGATCTTAAAAACCTACCACTTGTCTTTTAAACTTGGATCGTTGGATATAGCCTTTTTAAAAACAACTTTTGTCCACCTTTTCTACTAGGGTGTCGGGGCCAAAGTGACTAACTACAACATGACTTAAGTTGCCTTCAACTGGTCAACCTTAAGTTAGAACCTGCTACCACCTGTCATTGCAGAAACATAACATAAAGAGCAAAATGGTTGATGGACAATCTAGGGTTTGTTGGAATATGTGTTAAGCACATTTTTGAAAGATTTTTAGGTGTTAAGCACATTGCCATTTCCTCTAAAACATACCTACCAAGAATATGTCATTTCCACTGATGAATCATGACATTGTGAAGGCCAACTGATCAAGACATAAAATCCATCACATATAACACAAACTCCAAATTGGTACTCAAATGATCAACCATGCATTACCAAACATTCTTTACCAATCCAATACAATATCATACCAATAGACCTGATGAGGAAGATATAAATGAAGTTTACATGAGGTCATGATGCTTCATATGATCATAACACAATCCTTAATGTATGAAGACACCAATCCTAACTCAGGACCAAGAAGCATGGAGAATACATGACCATCAACATGAGACAATCCATATGATCATGAAACTTCAAACTAACACCACAAATCTGACATACCATAACATGAGCATAACCCACCAAGGTAACATCTCTTTCATGAACTAAGTGCTAAAATTTTGTCACCTTAATAGTTCACCATGAAGCATGTGTATTGATGAAGCATGGCACACAACAAGAACATCATAAACCAAACATTACCTTAATCAACTTAGGTCCTTCAAATCAGAGCATAAAAGAACCAAACCAATACCAATTGAGATCTTCTTTGAGGTCTTCTTGAACAAAATTGAACAACATCCTAATACTGATCTAAACAAGAAGACAGTATCCCTACATACACAATATCAACATGATCATTGAGAATCCCTTTTGACATCAATCACAAACATGCCATCACACCTGAGCCTAAGAAGGCTAAGAGGATGCCTCAGATGGTAACATATTCTTCCTTAGGGCATAGAATTTTGGAGATTGCAAACCCCATTGGGGATAAAAATGAAAATGAAGTCACATAAGCAAATTTCAATATGACGAAGATTGACATGGCTCCTCCTATAGTGGAAGGTGATTTATATCATGCAAAATTCTCTCAACTCATGCTAGCAAAGAGAGTTAAAGCTCAGCAATAGGGGAATACAAAGTTGTAATCCTAGGTGAATTCTCTGACATCTTTCATTCAATCTATTTTGAATTGTACTTCTCAATCCTCTGATGTAACTCCTAGTGTTTCTATTGATGGAATGGATCCTATCATGTTGCAACAAATCATGAGATATCAAACTCTAGGTAATGCCATCAAGAAATGGGTAGATAAACTCATTGTTGATGGTTTTTTGTACATCGAGGAGGTCATGAAACTATATACCCTCATTTATGATAAAAGGAAAGGGTTAGTTGCAGATTTACAAAATATAAAGAGGGAAGATAGTAATCTGCTCACGGTGTCTATAGAGATAAAAGATATGATGGAAATTGATACAAATATTCTTGTAGCTGAATTTTTTTTAAATGTTCCAAATGAGAATGATTCTATGTCTTGGCTAGATGCACTAGAGTGGAAGAGGTCCATGCTAGGGGATTCTAGTGGACAAATAAGGAGAATTTTAAATCAATGTCACACTGATATGGTTGATCTTAAAAACAATTGTAGTACAATAGATGTAGAGATTTGAGATGAAAGCAGAGAAAACTTCAACTTGTTTGATGTCAAGAAGGTAAAGTAAAATTTTAAGAAGATGCTTACTAAAGTGCTTGTTGGTGCTAACGTAGTTAATGGTAAATCACTAGGGAAGCTTGGACATATAGCAATGTATCTCAGACCTTTCAAGCATGAAATTGATTATGTCTATAAGAGACTAACAGATGCAGATATAATGATAAGTAAGTGGAAACTTTAGGAAAACATTACCTATGGACCAAGTGACAATATTTTAAATCCCATCATTACATGGTACATGAGGTACAAGGTGAAACTGAGAGCATCAGCTCAAGTGGGCTCAACTGCTACTTAGGATGTAGACCAAACTGTTGCCATGTGATGGCATTTCTTATTTTTATGTTATTTATTAAAACATGATCTAGATACTCTTGTGGAAAAAGACTTATTATTATTTTATGTTTTAAATCAGTTGTCCCCAAGAAGCTGTTATTATTTCAAAAATAATTATTTTATGACAAGGCTATATATACTAAGCCTATCGATGCATTTAGGATCTTTTGGCAAACTTTTTGTTGTTGATAGGGCAATTTTGTGTTACTCTATATTTCAGTTATTTTCAATATATGAATTATTATTTTCAATTTTTGTTAATTTGAATTGTTCCTTCATTGACACTTGTCTCTATTCCAAAGACTTTATGGAGAAAGATGGGTGTGTCAGAACTGCAACCCAGAATAAAATTGATGTCGTTGATCTCTGATACTAACTATCCATCCATCTAAATGTAATTATTTTTTCAAGCTATAAATTCACCAAGTAAATTAGTCATTATAATTTGGCATTTGATATTTTTGCCAGCCACATGATGATTTTTTAAAAAAATTGTCAGCACATTCGCCAAATGATTTATTTTACATTTTTGAATATCTATATAATTTGTCACCTAATTTATTTTATTTTTTGGAATACAACTATAATTTGCCACCTAATTTATTTAGTTTTTTGATATACAACTATAATTCGCCAAGGAAATTTTTTTAAAAAAAAATCTATATACAATTCGCCAACAAAAAAACCATTGTCAACAAATTTGAAAAAATTCACCAATGAAATTATTATTTTTTAAAAAAATAGGCATAGATTTGCCAAAAATTTATGACCTTGGGCTAGGAATTGCCAGGATTTTATAGGTATTTTTAGGGGGGGTTCCTTAAATTTATACATATCATTGGGACATGTATCTACCAGATATATCATTGTTGTTTGTAGAGTCTCACATTGTAGATTTGGAGGACCACATTTAGGACATTTGTCTTCTCCTGGATGGCAGCTTCGATGGTGTTGCATCACCATTATCTTCTTCTGAGATTGTTCTTCATCCTCTTATTCAGTCATAGTTTTGTAGTGTATTGGACACATTTGAGCAGTTTTCAGGAGCATCATTGTTGTCTTTGGATCATGTGCAGAGTTTAGAGATATTTATCCTTCTTCCTGTATATTCCTATTTGGAATGAGAAGACATTATGCACACATCTACAGTTCTATTTCTTCCCATGGGGAGGAATGTTGTTCAACATTCATGGGTCTTCATCCTTATTCTATATTGAGCATCTTCTAGCACTACAAGAGTCATCTTGAGGAGTGGCTGCATGGTCTCTCTTCTCATGTTTATTTTAGGAGGGAGCATTTCCTCACATGGGGTTTCATCCTTCTCACTTCTGGGGGGGTCACCAGACCTTCTCTCTTCTTCCTCTCTTATGGGGGGCATTCATGATTATACTTTTGTAATGGATTCAGTTCTTGGGGGGTCTTAGTGTTAGTCCTTCTTCTATCACATGTTCATGTACTTGTTGTATTTTCTCCCACTAGGTTTTTCTCCTTTTCTCCACCTTAGAGAGATTCTTGTTGTTCATGGGTACCTAACATGGCCTTGTAGTTGGGACCCATTCTTGCATTAGTTGCATGTTTTCTCTTTTCTCCCTAAGTTTCACTTAAGGGGGTTGTTGGTGTAATTAAATATTTAATTACACTTTATTAAGTTGACTTAGGGCTAATTTTAGTCTTAGGTTATTCTTAAGTCATATTATGATTTTCTAACTTGCAAATATAAAAGCAAGTTCTCTCATGTAATTCTTTAATCCAATTCATTAATTGCATCCAATATTGTAAAAGTTCATTCTCTTTGCTTTTTTCTCTTGCAGAAGGTTAATCCTAGGTTTTGCAGGTGATCTTGGTGGCTTGAGTCAATCAGTGACTCTCACACTAATTAGGCCCTGTTTATGTGAAATGTCATAATTTTGGTTAAAGTTTCATCATAACCTAAAAACAACCTTGAGATTTAGAGTTAGAACTGCATTAAATGTGGGCTTGTTCCTAAATTAGCCCAAAGGGCCTAGGGGGGCTAGCACCCTGGTCCCTCCCATGTTTTTAGGGACGCAATTTAGGTCCACAAGTCAGCTTTAATGATGGTTAGACTGACCCTAAACTTAAATTTGATTTTTGTCACATGATGCCATCTCTTTAATTGAAATTAATCTTTATTTAAGCCTTATATAGAAGAAACTAATCTATTTCATTTGAAACTAGAGACAATATTTTATTTATGAAAAAGATCTCTATGCAAATATTATGGTCTCTTTCTCTCTATGCTCTTGAATTTATTATAGGTTTCTATTGATCAAGTGAAAGTGGATTTGCATCTTAGAAGGATTTATATGAAGACTAGGGAATGAGATCTTGAGTCTATTTCATTGTTCCTAGGTTGAAGCACTTTTCTTGATTGGGAGAAGGGTTGGAACCACCAACTTGAGATTGGCTTGAATACCCTACAAGGGTATGGTTGCATCGCCTTCTTATTCAACAAACCTTCGGTAAATCCTCATCCTTGAGGTGAAGTTGTATGTTTCCTTGAGTGAAGCATATCTTGATTATCCTATTCCTATTTGCTTGAGTCATTTAGGGATAGGGTTTGATATATTTATTAGATCTTGCATGTTACTGGTCACACTTAGGGTTTCTAAACACACACAACATCTTTTTCTAATCTTGGCTACCCATGAGGTAGGAACACCAAAATGGGAGCTTGACTAAGGCAATCTCCTATATAGCCACCACCTTGTTTCCCTTCTTTTTCTTGTGTAGGTTGAAGAAATAGGTTTTGGGAGATATCCTTCTAGGAAAAGATTGAGTTTATAGGTCTAGATCTGGCAAAGTGATCAAATTCTGTGAAAACCTAAAAAGGGTCTAGGGTACCCAACACTCAAGGTCCTTAGGCACTTTAATTCCAAGTTCTTGTTCTACTCTATCTTCTCATCTCTTCTATCCTATTAGTTGTGTTATTTATGTCTCTGACAGTCATTTGTAGCTCAATCTTTCTCTCTTAGGGTTTGATCTTGTACCCTAGTTTGCTTGGTTTGATTTGGTTGATTCTTCTCTAAATGACAAAGAGGTAAAACCCTTGTAGTTTGGCTCTCCTCTAATGGTATAATCCAAGCTTGATTTGTGTCTCAATGTTTTGTAGAAGAGGGTTTGACCTAGTTTAACCATAGTAGACTTGGTCTCTCTTTTCTATAAAACATTTTGGTGAACCCAACTCTTTTTACACTTTAGCATCCTTCTTCTTTCAGATCTGAGTTGTTTTTTTCCTTAGTTGTGATTTGGATTAGTTCATTATTCATTTTGCATATTTACATACCTTAATTTTGCATAGTTTCAAAACTAGGGTTTTGCAAAAACCTTGTTTTTTCCTAAAAAACCTAGCTAGTCTTGAACCTAGGGTTTCTAGATTGGTAAGTTGCTTTAGACCTTATTATATCCTTAGGTTGATAAAAGTGATCTTATTTTCTGTACCTTTTCATTCTTAATGTTTAGAGAATTCTTGCACTCTTGCATGTGAAATTGGGAAAACAAACATTTCATTGTAGACCTTAGAAAAAGCATATTTATTGCCTTGTTTACATATCATAAAGTTAAAATCACCATAGAATGACTCATATTTCTGATTTTTACATCAGATCTGATTATAATAACAGAAATTGGTCTTTTCATAATTATACATCTTTCATTTAAAATATCTTCATTGTTAAGATTTTACAAAAAGAAAAAATTGTTTTTTGAGAAAACCTAGTTAGTATTGAAATCTAGGGTTTCCATTCATTATCTTGTTTCAAATTTGTTGTTTTCATTTGCATTCAAAAATCTGATTTTACTTTTCCGTACTTCATAACATGTGTTTAGCACATCTCTTGCATCTTTACATGTGAGATTTGAAAAAGAAACATTTCATTTATATTTAGAAAAAAAAGCTATACTTGTCACATTGTTTGCATCTCATAAGATAATATTATTAGAGTCTAAATTAAATTTCTGATCTGATGATGTAGATATGATTACAATTGAGTTAGATAGATATTTCTTTGATTTACATCTTGTATTCATTCATATGCATTGATTAAAGCAAGCAAAAATCTAAATTTCTCAAAATTCTAGCTTGAAAATTGTACAATCTTGATTATGTTTAGATAGCCTTTGCATAACATAATTTAAGGTGTTTGTTGTTTATAGCTTAGCATATTTCAATTTGTTAGCATAGAAACATATACAAAACTCATTTTATTCCCTCTTCTTTACCTCATCGTTATAAGGTTTGAAAAGAGTAGGGTATGGAACTATGTCGAACTTCTTTCTTCAAGATTTTAATGCATTTGATGAGCCATTTAATAGTGATGATTTTGATATGTTAGATAAAGCCTTAGATGACTTCATCTCTACGAAATCATCCTCTGCAACTCCTAAACCATCTTTCTTTCAATGAATCATTAATATGATTTATGTTTTTGGTTCTCCAAAAGCACCTCTAAAACCCAAAATTGTTGTGCATCTTCATAATGATGCTCCTCAATCACAACTATCACAATAGGAAGTTCTTAGAAAACACCTCAACCTCCTAGCTACATCTTAAATTATGCAAAACAAATCATAGATAAATAGTCAACTTAATCAAAATATGTTGCAACAACTCATTCATCATGAGGTTGCTAACATGTACAACACTAGAAATAATAACCAAAATAACCAAATACAATTTGTTCCTACTTCTCTTTCTCCTTCTCAACCTATTCTTCCTCAAGTGCCTCATCTTCCTACTCATACTGGTAGGTATTATGATCTTCTTGAGCAACTACGTGCTACTCCAACAAAGATATCTTAATGGGAGTTAATACAAACATCTCCTGCATACCACAGAATGCTCTAAGAAGCTTTACAAAAGATGATTGTACCACCTACTATTAAGCCTAATGATGTAGTAACTTTGTTAGATTGTATACATATGACAAAATCAAATATCATTTTTCAACCATATGAATTACCTCCCATAGAAGTTCAAGACCACTATGAGCCTCTTATGACATTTGACATTATTAATAAAATGAGGGTTAAACATACTATGATTGATGGTGGATCAGGTCTTAATATTTGTGGCATAGACTTGTTACATAAAATCAATGTTGATACCTCTCTAATTAAACCATATAAACTCAACATTCATGGCTTTGATAATGTTGGTAGACAATCATTGGGTACTATTACCTTACCTATTAAGGCTGGTCCTGTGACATTGCCTACCCTTATACATGTCATGTCTAATTCTCTTACATACAATCTTCTTCTTGGTAGACCTTGGATTCATACCATGGGGGCAGTCCCATCTACCCTTCATTGATCAATTAAGTTTGTTTATAACAATTAGATCCAAATAATTAAAGTTGATCAAGATCCAAAAATTTGTTTACATATTGAAGCTAAGAATAAGTGATATTTTAAACCCTTTACTTTCATGTCTCCTACTTCTAAATTTAATTCTTCTCCCTCTCCTAATGAGGTTATTTTAGAAGAATCTTACTCATCTTCGAATACACTTCATGGCAATGATTGGGGTTCATTAGAATTTACACCTACCTTTGTAGGGGAGTATGAAGTCTCACCGTTAAAGCCAAAACAATCTAAGGTTGCTACTATTTATACTCGTAAGACACCTAAGATTTTTTTAAAAAGTAATGATGATGACACTTATTCTTATACTACAAACTATGAGACCTATGAGGCACCTCCTTCCTTTTTAGAAATGGCATCTATTTATGCTTGAGGGTTCCAAATCCTCTCTTAATGTGGATACAATGGTAATGGTTGTGATATAAAGGATCAAGGCATTAAAGTCCCTTTGGAGGCTAATCCACATTACTCTTCATTTGGAATTGGATACCGTCCTTTACAATCCACTGAAGATGCTCATCATCCTAATCTAAATGTAAACCCAATTTCATCATCTACACTTAACTGGGTATATCTAGAATTGATTGACACAAATTATGATCTAGCAATATTTCTTTGGATAGTTTTTCAATGGATGAATCTTTGGTTGAATTCCTAGGAGCTTATGATCATTTGCCTTGTTACCATCATGATTGTGGATTTCCTTAATATTTAAATGTGGAAGAATACTTTGGGAAAGACACTTGTTTATCTAATGGTACCTCAGCATCTCATGAATCACCTATGGAATCCCTTCATCCTCGTGATGTTCTAGACTGTAGTACTATCTTCAGTGGAAAGACTGTTGATGTCTTGGTGGATAAGGATAACCCTAGAAAATTTATCCCTATCAGAAATTGTCTAAATTCTGAAGAAAATAAATGACTTACTTCTCTTCTACATGAATAGCCTGACCTCTTTTCTTAGACATATTCTGATATGCCCGCCATTGAGCCTAAGGTGGTAACACATAATATAGTCATTCATCCTAATGCTAAACCTATAAAATAAAAGATTCACAAGATGAATCCTAAGGTTGCATTGTTAGTCAAAGTTGAGATAGAGAAGCTTCTACAAGTAGGATTTATTCACCCTATTGACTATTCACCTTGGATCTCGAATATTGTGGTTGTCGCTAAAATTGGCAACCGTATTCGAATTTGTAGTGTCTTTCAAGATTTAAATAAAGAATATTTAAAAGATGATTTTCCTCTTCCTAATATTGATATGATTGTTGATTCCACTGCAGGCCATGCATTACTTTCCTTTATGGATAGTTTCTCTAGTTATAATCAAATATTCATTAATCCCCAGGATCAATATAAAATAGCATTTATAATTCCTTGGGGAACATTTTGTTGGGTTTGTAGGAATCAAGGGCAACACTGAGAGGGGGGTGAATCAGTGTTGTGTGAATTTTCAAATCCTTTTTAAACTTTAACTTTCAGAGCTCAAAAAGAAAGATACCATTTGATTTGTAAAATACATATGCACATGACTATGAATACAGAAAGAGAATAAAAACTTCTTAAGTAAATCAAACAGACACAAGGAAGATCAATATGAATCATGACACAAGAAATGCACGAGTGGAAAACCCATCAGGGTAGAAAAACCACTCCAAAACTGCCTCACTGGCTTAAATGAAAAACCTCTTACAAATGTCTCACTGACATATACAAGGTCTCACTGACCACAAGCTTCACTAGCATAGAAGGGTCTCACTGACCACAAGCCACACTGGCATATTGTGCCTCACTGGCAAACCAAATTACCAACAAATGTAATAAGCAAATCAGAGGGATACTCTGTTTCCATTCAATACAAACATATGTCTGTCAAATACCCATTCTATTCAATTTGACATCCGGATACACTCAACAATCCTTTATTCTGATCTAATCAACACTGCATATCAAATCTGTATTCTAATCCATTCAACAATATTTCACAACACTGTATGTTTCATCTCTATCCTTCTTAATTCATCCATCAATGCACCTGGAAAAACAATTTTATACAGATTGAATGTTCTCCCTCCTACAAAGAAAAATCTTTTCATATTCCTTTCCTTTGCAAAAATTCATTGACCTTTCATATTTATTTCAATCTGAATATTTTGTCTTCAATGTCTTTTCATTTACTTATTCCCTGCAAACATCTCAAAAAATAATATCTGCATAAATCCATTTTCAAGAAGAAAATCTAATTTACAATGTCTTATACTTCTCTTTCAAAAATTGATCCTTTTCTTAAGAAAAACATTCTGTATCTCTTTATAAAACATATTTCTAAAAACTTGATCTGTTCTTTCAATGCCCTGTCTGACCGACTTCATCTTCCATCTATAAAACCATTCATATTCCCTGCAAGAAACAAATAAAAATAATCTTTTTCATCTTCTGTGCAAAAATGATCCTTCAAAATCTCTTTCATCTTTCCAAGCCCTTCACAACAAGACTCTTCATTTCCTGTGAGCTAAAAAATAACTTTTTATATTTCCTTGCATCTGAGCAACTTCATCTTCCATCTCTGCAAAAATAATTTTACTAATCTCCAATAAAATCATCCGAAAAAAAAAAAATCTCCTTCCAAGCTTTTACATACAAAATTGTTAAGCTTCTTCTTCTTCACAATCAAATCAAAGAATATCTCCTCATAAAGATTTTTCTCATTTAGAAAAAGCAATAAAAAACTCCTTAAAAAAAATTTCCAATTTTGTCACCAAATAAAAACTCATTTTAAAACTCATAAAAATGGTATGAATCAACCACTTAGGGTTTATGAAAAATTTCTAAATAAAACTTAAAAGCCATAAAAACTTGGGGATCGGGTTTCAATACTTTCTAAACACCTCACAAATTCTTAATAGAATTTTTCCTTAGTGTAACGGGCTCCACTTAACCTTTTTGGCAGTGAAAGTTTTAAATTCAAACAAAACTTTGAAAGCCCGCCCATTTTCCTCCATCGGTGATAATAAAGTTTTGAACTTTAAAAACAAGAACTTCTCTTTTGAATGCACCGCGGGCCCTAAGCATTTTCAATGTTTTTTTTTAAATTAAAAAAACTTTAAGGAAAAATGCGCTCCACATATCATGTAAAGACCGATGCTTTAAGGAAGGGCCGGTCACCATCATGTGATGGTAGCCCTCTAACAGGTCACTTTAAGTGACTCTTACCGCCTCAACAAGTCACCATGATGTTAAAAAAAAATAAGTGAGCTTTGGATGTGAGGTCATGAAGAGTATAGTATGAAGACCAACTTGTCAATCCAACCTATCAACAAAAACACCAAGAAGATCAAACCTGTGATGACCAAGAGTATAAAATTATTCTCTGCATCTGCAAGACTTTTGAACTGTGTTGTGTTCCCCATATTAACGTAACCGAACCAATTCAAGAATATTAGCTCTATCTTCAAATGAGTAGTGCACGCATTACTCTACCAAATGTTACTTTCAATCAACACACTGCAACTCCAGATGACATCACCTTGAAGAAACTTGCATGAAATCCAAGTGATATCTGCATCTGTAAACTCAGTGGTATGACAACTCATGTGATCACTTCTATCAATCCTTGATATAGAGTATGCCACACAAAATGAAATCAATCCTTATTGTAGAGAAAGTCAGACAACATGATGAAGGCTCCTGAGTTCAAATTACTAAGTCACTACCACTACAAGTCATCTGTAAAGAACACACAAGATGATGTAATCAATAACATATAAGATGATATAAACTCTACACAGGATGATCTGAACTCTTTTCTCCTCCTGATCCTTTAACAAGTATGTATCTCTACACTGCATAACCAAACATGATATGCACTTCATCAAGTATGAAATGAATCACAACTTCTAAGCAAACTCTGTCCAAACCTAGATGAGCACACATGAATGATGAACATTTGTCAACACTTGCCAACCCTAAATCACCTTGTGACTTCACTTACCAAAGAACATAAGAAAACACATTGAAGGCCAAACTTGATCAACCAAGCCCTGATGACATCAAACAAACTGAGGACACCTTTTTGACATCAATGACAACTTAACTCCATCAATCTCCCCCTTTGTCATTGATGGAAAAACCACCTGATGCAATTTTTCTTTCTCCCCCTTTTTGACATCTGATGACAAAGGCTATTATCTCCCCCTGAGAAAATAACTCCACTGAAAGATGTTATAGCATGATTATAACAATTGTAATCACATTGCATTAAGAGCACCTTGAAGACATAAACTCCTGTTATCTTGTTATCTTCAACCAAAAATAAGAACCACTTACCTTTCAAAGCACTGAATGCAATTTTGCTAAACTTATCCTAAACATCAACATTTCAAACTTGAGATCAAAAAGATACCATGAAACTTACATCTGATGACAATACCATTATGAAGATGAAGACTGACACACTCCTGATGACAAAACAAACAATTTTTCCCACATGACAAATCTCCAATGAATCTATATTTTTCCCTTGTGTTAAAGTTCACAAACAAATCACTGCTTCACTGCTCATAAATACCACTGTCAATCATTTACAAGAACAAACATCACTATTACATCATCTACACAAGGAAGCACTATCCATCTGCTATTGCTGATTTTAACTTCTTCTGATGAAATGCAGGATATCACCATCAATGTCATAGTTTGAAGAACTCTGAAACATATTAGTAAGGAAGATCATCAATGAAGCAAGTAAAACACTATCTCCAAATCACCTGAAAGCTTTAATACTTATGAAAAACATATGCCATAAAACATTACTCAAAAAGATAGTAAATATGACCATCAAAATATCGTCCTGCAACCAAACAATTCTGACACCTTTTCTAACATGACAAAGAATGAAGACCATCTGAACTATCCTCCTATTCTGCACAAGACACCACATCTGAAACATACTGTATTATACAAGAACTACTACCTCTTGACTTTGTCATTCAAACAAACTACATCTGCAACAACACTTAAAACAAAGATAATTGCTATGAATTAAACTTTCATTTTCAGCCACCTTAGCCAACACATGCTAGTTTTCTGATAAGAGCTTTTTGAGAGCATCTCAAGCTCTTTGCCCTGACAAGCATGATCACACAGAACTCTTTGTGCAGAGAGCTTCTGAAACACCTTTTCAGCATAATGAGCCAAAGAACTCCTGAAACACTATCACATACTAAACATCAACTTTGTTAGCAACAACATAATCAACTATTTCAAAGCATGGCAAGAGTGATAGACAGACAAGATCATCATATCAAATGATCTCCTTCCTGAAACTTGGGGTTAACTGATAGAACATTTGATACCTCCCCCTTACTTCATGCTATCCATTATTCAACTGATGATGTAACTTGTGCAGGATGCACAAGTTTAGATTCTGACTTCTTTTTACTTTCTTTTTGCTTCCAAATTTTCACAGGTGCTTTCTTTCTCCAAACCTTTTCTGTTTCTTTCCATTTCAAATCAGATGATGCAATTCCTTCAAACATTCTACAACTGTAATCTTTGTGACCAAGAGAGTTGCAATTGTAACAAACTATATTACAATTATAATCAGATGACTGATAGTACCTTTGAGAACTCATGTTAAACTTCCATGCAGAATCATTTCTTTTACAATTACTTTGTCTATGTCCAACATTATTGCACTTGTAACAAATAATGCCAGTATTCCTTCTGCAAACAATTGCTTTGTGACCAAATTGATTACAAGCATAACAATAACCATTAAAAGAATAATTATACCTGTACATGTATTCTTGTCTAATAGCAGATTTTCTAAAATTCCTTCTTTGATTGTGTACAAATTCATCTCTGGTTTTCTATTCAGCTTCACTCTTCCTTTTATCTTTTGTGGCAACAACATGATGACTTAAATCAATTTTCCTTTTAAGTGTTTGTCTAGCTTTTGAACATTCTCCTTCTTCAGTACTCTTTTCAAACACCAGATTCTTGTGCAACTTAGAGGAAGCCTTTTCTGACTCCTTTCTTAAAGAGACTATTTCTGATTCTAGTTTTAGATTCTTAATCCTTGTAACTTCAAGGTCAGATATTGAAACATCAGCAATCCTCTTAGCTTCTTCAATTTCTATCTTTAATCTATCAATTAGTTTGTCTGAATCATCAATATATGACTTTAAACTAATAATCTGACATCTGGCTTCTTCAAGATCTGTAGAAACAATTTCAAGTTCTAAAAATGCATTGACTTTTGATTCTCTTTCTTGTTGCAGCTGCAACATTAATTTTTGGTTCTCCTTCTTATACTTCTTGAGTTCAGTTAGAGCATATATGAGCTCTCCTTCTAGATCAATCTCACAGTCTTGTTCATCATAATCCTGATCATCATCATCTTCTGAATTTGATTGGGTCTCAACTTCTTCATATGATTGCCTTTCATTGCCACTTTCTTGACACACCAGAGTGTCCTCTTCTTTATCATTACCTTGGTAAATTCTTTTCAATCTCCTCCACATATCCTGAGTTGTAACACAATCCATAATTTTACAAGAAACATCATTAGATAGAGCAGATAAAATAGCCTTCTTTGCAATCTGATTACATTTGAGAGCTTCTTTGTTATTTGCAGAGTTAGAATATCCATTCTCAACAGACATTAAAACATCATATCCTAAAGAGGATAAATACACTTGCATTCTAATACACCAAACTAAAAAATCTGAACCATTAAACAGAGGAACTCCAAAAAACTCTTTCATTGATTCAACTTGTGAAGCATCTTTATCAACTGCTTGAACATTAACACCTAAGTTTGATATGGATGATGTCTTTTGACCAGAATGAATCTTAACATTTCTCATGTTCTTATTTCTCCTGCACTTACCCATTGAACTCCACACACAGGACCTACCCAAGCTGATTAAGTTGCAAGAGGGAAACTGGCTCTGATACCAATTGTAGGAATCAAGGGCAACACTGAGAGGGGGGGTGAATCAGTGTTGTGTGAATTTTCAAATCCTTTTTAAACTTTAACTTTCAGAGCTCAAAAAGAAAGATACCATTTGATTTGTAAAATACATATGCACATGACTGTGAATACAGAAAGAGAATAAAAACTTCTTAAGTAAATCAAACAGACACAAGGAAGATCAATATGAATCATGATACAAGATATGCACGAGTGGAAAACCCATCAGGGTAGAAAAACCACTCCAAAACTGCCTCACTGGCTTAAATGAAAAACCTCTTACAAATGTCTCACTAACATATACAAGGTCTCACTAACCACAAGCTTCACTAGCATAGAAAGGTCTCACTGACCACAAGCCACACTGGCATATTGTGCCTCACTGGCAAACCAAATTACCAACAAATGTAATAAGCAAATCAGAGGGATACTCTGTTTCCATTCAATACAAACATATGTCTGTCAAATACCCATTCTATTCAATTTGACATCCGGATACACTCAACAATCCTTTATTCTGATCTAATCAACACTGCATATCATATCTGTATTCTAATCCATTCAACAATATTTCACAACACTGTATGTTTCATCTCTATCCTTCTTAATTCATCCATCAATGCACCTGGAAAAACAATTTTATACAGATTGAATGTTCTCCCTCCTACAGAGAAAAATCTTTTCATATTCCTTTCCTCTGCAAAAATTCATTGACCTTTCATATTTATTTCAATCTGAATATTTTGTCTTCAATGTCTTTTCATTTACTTATTCCCTGCAAACATCTCAAAAAATAATATCTGCATAAATCCATTTTCAAGAAGAAAATCTAATTTACAATGTCTTATACTTCTCTTTCAAAAATTGATCCTTTTCTTAAGAAAAACATTTTGTATCTCTTTATAAAACATATTTCTAAAAACTTGATCTGTTCTTTCAATGCCCTGTCTGACCGACTTCATCTTCCATCTATAAAACCATTCATATTCCCTGCAAGAAACAAATAAAAATAATCTTTTTCATCTTCTATACAAAAATGATCCTTCAAAATCTCTTTCATCTTTCCAAGCCCTTCACAACAAGACTCTTCATTTCCTGTGAGCTAAAAAATAACTTTTTATATTTCCTTGCATCTGAGCAACTTTATCTTCCATCTCTGCAAAAATAATTTTACTAATCTCCAATAAAATCATCCGAAAAAAAAATAAATCTCCTTCCAAGCTTTTACATACAAAATTGTTAAGCTTCTTCTTCTTCACAATCAAATCAAAGAATATCTCCTCATAAAGATTTTTCTCATTTAGAAAAAGCAATAAAAAACTCCTTAAAAAAAATTTCCAATTTTGTCACCAAATAAAAACTCATTTTAAAACTCATAAAAATGGTATGAATCAACCACTTAGAGTTTATGAAAAATTTCTAAATAAAACTTAAAAGCCATAAAAACTTGGGGATCGGGTTTCAATACTTTCTAAACACCTCACAAATTCTTAATAGAATTTTTCCTTAGTGTAACAGGCTCCACTTAACCTTTTTGGCGGTGAAAGTTTTAAATTCAAACAAAACTTTGAAAGCCCGCCCATTTTCCTCCATCGGTGATAATAAAGTTTTGAACTTTAAAAACAAGAACTTCTCTTTTGAATGCACCGCGGGCCCTAAGCATTTTCAATGTTTTTTTTTTAAATTAAAAAAACTTTAAGGAAAAATGCACTCCACATATCATGTAAAGACCGATGCTTTAAGGAAGGGTCGGTCACCATCATGTGATGGTAGCCCTCTAACAGGTCACTTTAAGTGACTCTTACTGCCTCAACAAGTCACCATGATGTTAAAAAAAAATAACAAGTGAGCTTTGGATGTGAGGTCATGAAGAGTATAGTATGAAGACCAACTTGTCAATCCAACCTATCAACAAAAACACCAAGAAGATCAAACCTGTGATGACCAAGAGTATAAAATTATTCTCTGCATCTGCAAGACTTTTGAACTGTGTTGTGTTCCCCATATTAATGTAACCGAACCAATTCAAGAATATTAGCTCTATCTTCAAATGAGTAGTGCACGCATTACTCTACCAAATGTTACTTTCAATCAACACACTGCAACTCCTAATGACATCACCTTGAAGAAACTTGCATGAAATCCAAGTGATATCTGCATCTGTAAACTCAGTGGTATGACAACTCCTGTGATCACTTCTATCAATCCTTGATATAGAGTATGCCACACAAAATGAAATCAATCCTTATTGTAGAGAAAGTCAGACAACATGATGAAGGCTCCTGAGTTCAAATTACTAAGTCACTACCACTACAAGTCATCTGTAAAGAACACACAAGATGATGTAATCAATAACATATAAGATGATATAAACTCTACATAGGATGATGTGAACTCTTTGCTCCTCCTGATCCTTTAACAAGTATGTATCTCTACACTGCATAACCAAACATGATATGCACTTCATCAAGTATGAAATGAATCACAACTTCTAAGAAAACTCTGTCCAAACCTAGATGAGCACACATGAATGATGAACATTTGTCAACACTTGCCAACCCTAAATCACCTTGTGACTTCACTTACCAAAGAACATAAGAAAAAACATTGAAGGCCAAACTTGATCAACCAAGCCCTGATGACATCAAACAAACTGAGGACACCTTTTTGACATCAATGACAACTTAACTCAATCAGGGTTGTCATGTCATTTGGATTAAAGAACATTGGTGTGAGTTATCAATGTGTTATGACACTTATCTTTCATGATTTCATTCATAACATCTTAGAGGATCGATGACATTTTGGCCAAGTTCATTTTGTGTCAGGATCACGTCAAGATTCTCCATCAAATCTTTGAATGTATACAAAAATACAACGTGCACTTGAATCCTTGTAAATGTGTCTTGGGTGTTGATAGCAGTAAGCTATTGGGATTTATTATTTTTCATCAAGGTATTGAAGTGGACACAAAAAATATTGACACCATTGTCAATATACCACCACCTAAAAATATTTCACAACTTCATAGTTTACAAGGGAAGATACAGGTCATTCATCGACTTGTCTCACAACTCACGGATCAGACTCACCCTTTTATACAAATAATCAATAAATAATCTAACTTTAATTGGGATAAAGATTTCTAGAAACCTTTTGATGATCTCAAAAGATATTTAGCTAATCCCCCTATATTGCGACCTACCATCTCTAGCCAAACCTTTATTCTTTACACATTTACATCTTCTAATGCTCTTATAGCTTTGTTGGCACAACATGATGACGATGGAAAAGAGCATGTTGTATCTTATATAATTGGTGCTGCCACAATAATGGGTTACACTTTCTAGGACATCCTGATTTTTGTTGAAATCACATATTTTTAGAAAATATAATGATTTAAGCCTTGAAAGGTTCCATTTAAAGGATTTTAATTGAAGAGGTTTTGATCAAACCCCCTTAGAATCAAACTCCCTTGGATATAACCCTGCTAGTTTTAAACCATACCTATAATGGAGTCTCCTCTACACCTATCAAAATGCTAATAAAAAACAACTTTTGATTTACCTTTTGGGGGATCAAATGAATTCATTTAAAATTTATGTTTTGCATGTAGTCCTTATTATAAGCTTCCCAAAAAGTATAATTTTAAATATATTTAATTTGATTATTAGATTTTTTTTATTTCTTGTGAATGTAGGTTTTTCACCAAACATCAAGTTCTCTATTCTACACACATAGAAAATTAGTAAATTAGTGAAAAAAAATTCTAAAAAATATCTATGCCCTAGGTATTGATGTCCTTGTTTCAACAAAAAAGAAAAAAATGAATTTCGATACATAAAGAAAAAGTTATGTTTTACAGAATATGCCTATGTCTAAATTATAATTGGCTTAACTTCAAAACTTAATTAAAAAAAAATTCAACAAAACATTATGAAACCAAATGCATGCCTTATATATCGGTGTTACCAATCTAAATTCAAAAGAATTAGAATTTTATCCTTTGTAGAAAAAAAGTTATGTGCTATAGAATACACATCACTCTAAAAAAATGTTGTTTACTATTAAAAACTAGTTATCAAAGGAGACACAAAAAATTTTACAATTTAACTCCAATTTTTTTAAAAAAAATATATTTAGAATGTACAAACAAAATCTCACAAATCACTAGTTTGCATCATCTTCAAATTCCTAATGGTTTAGCAGCTATAGGCGTCAAAAAGTGAAGATTTAGTTCAAAATGTTGATTTCAATGTCAAGTTTGGCCAAAAAGTGTAACCCATTATATCAACTGAATTTTGCTCGATTATGAAATAAAATATTCTGTGATTGAAAGTAGTGCCTACCTCTCATTTTTGCTACACAAAAATTGAGACATTATCTCCTAAATGCAGAAATAAATGTAATAGTAAAATTCAATCCTTTAGAACATATATTTGCTAAAATGGATCTTTTAGGATATTTAGCAAAGTGGGTTATGTTGTTAATGGAGTTTGACCTTAATTTTGTATCCAAAAAGGCAATTAAGGGTCAAGCATTAATCGACCACTTAGTTGAGGCTCCTTCATCATTCTCTATTCCGAATCAAGAATCATTCCCCAATGATCAAATACTTTCTATGGTTGTTGATGATAAGTGGAAGCTATTCTTCGATGGTTCTAGATGTCAAATTGGCTCTGGTGCTGGTGTTATGCTAGTACCTCCTTTAGGTAAGCCTATTCCTCTATCTTATCATCTTAATTTTCTATGTACTAACAACATTATAGGGTACAAAACCCTTATTACTAGCTTGTGTGCCATAGTGTCTCTCAATAGTAAAAACATTAGCATATTTGGTGATTCTCAATTAATCATTTGGCAAGTCACTAGATCTTATCAAGCAAAGCAAGGTAAGTTATATCGGTATCATGACTTGGCCTTATCATTATTGAATAATTTATCATCTTATACAATTGACACAATTCAACGAAATGACAATCGACATGTAGATGCAATGGAAAGCATTACTTCCCTTATATTCCCTAACAATTCTTTAGGTGACTATCAATTTATCATTCATAACCTCAAATCATCTTCAATATCTGAAATATCTGATATTGTCTCTTCTAACTCTTCTCACGTAGAATTGCACCCTGCTTGGAGAGAGTCCAAGCATTCTAATGACACAATGGGAATGATCTCGAAGTGTGGGACCTTGCAAATTGAGATCAGACCTCTGGAGTAGGCCGGCTTCCTACCTCTAAGCCTAATGCTTAGAGGAAAATATCTAAACCTAGTGCTAATGCTTGTAGGGGAAAAGGGTTAGAAGGAAACTAAAATGAAAGGGGTGATACACCAGATTTAATGAGCAATGGTGATTCTGGAAGAGAGACACAACAATGATCTCAATCATGAAGGGAGTTCACACAGACTTATAGGGCTGATTGAGGCTTCGATATGAAGATCTAACCTATAGAGGAGCCATTTTACTCACAGAATAGATTTTAACTTCAAGTAAAACACAAAAATTGGGGCATAAGAGAGGCAAGAAATCATGCATATATTGATCATGAATGTCAAAAAACCATTACAATACAGAATATTTAGTAGCAGAAGTAGACACAATATAGCTAATCACATTCATTGGTGGATAAATAGGAAGACAACAGAGGCCAGATTTAGGCACAGTGAGTCACATTCCCATACCCTGCAATTACACTAAGAGGTCTAACTACAGAAAAAATAGCAACATAACAGCCCAAAATAAAACCATCCTCCTCTTAAAATGAGGATATATTGCATTTTATAGGTCAAGTTCTTGCATAGAAGGCATTGAAGTCACTCCACAAGATCCAAGGTCATCAATGCAGGAACAAGGGTGCATAGATAGGGGCATGGTGGAAGGATAGGAACCATGTCACTAGTAGGAGTGCAACTTGAGAAACCATTGCCCACACGTAAAAGAGGGCAAAACATGAAGTGAGGAGTACAAAAGTTGTTGCAGGCCACAAGGATATCTACCAGCGAGCTAGAGGAACCCATGTGCATTGAATAATTTGACGCCATTTGCCATGAATGCACCCACAAAGCTCACCAACTAAAGTTACTGTGAAAATATCAGCCTCTGCACATGCCAAAACAGTCATTGAGACATCCTACCAGCTGAGTATGCAAATCTAGATCATATTTTGAAAGTGAGAAAATTCCCCTCAAAATCTCGCCAGATGAAAGAGGAGGCAAAAATAAGCACTTTTGCCTTTTGAAGCATGTTGAAATTCGCCAGAATGAGGGAGACATCCACGGTCAAAGTTGAGGTCAACTGCACCCTGCACTTGTATGTCACTTTGCATATGCAATTGTAAATGCAGTTTACATTGCTAGGTTCACTTTATGCATTTATGCAATTTCTTTCCTTTTGCCTTGTGCATATTCAAATTGCTTTGCATCTCTTTGAATCTCCCTTTGGATATTCTTTTGTATGTGCAATTGTATATACAATGCAATGGCTAACATACACAAGTGGGCCTTTACCTTTTGCATCTATTCCCTTGCCATGTGTCATCACTCCATTGGTCACTGAGCTGAACCTGAGACCCATCACTGAACATTTGCATCATTATCGGCCATCGAAGAGACCTCAAACTGAGTCGCCGATAAGGCTTGTCTCGCTGAAAGTCCACTGTATGTGTCTTTGTACATCGCAATTGTATATAGGAGATACAATCGCATGTACATACAATGCGAAACTCAAAGGGTTATCAACCAGAATGGAACCTTAAAATAGGTCCAGCCTTGTATCTTTGCTTTTTTGTATATAATCATATACATGCACTTCAACATACAACTGTGGACCCCACCGTTGTGTTTTCCAAATTTAATTTTTCAGTCGGGTCCGCATTATATATCCATGTTGTATCTAACCTTTGTATATGCAATTGTATATGGGATTGTATATGAGATACAATCACATGTACATTAAATAGGAGGACCCCAACTTGAAATCTGCCACATTTGATTCCCCAGTCACGTCCGGATTACATGTATTTCCTTTTGCATCACCTTTTGTATATTGCATATACAATGCGAATATACAAACAAAACTATATACAATCATCTATACATACAATCATTTCATCTGACCTTTGCATGTGACTTTGTATATGACCTTGTATCTACCCTTTGTATCTGCAAATATACAATGCGAACATACATACAAAGATGCATACAATTGCATCTGCCTTTCTAAACCAAAATACATATTCTTTCGGGTCTGGGATTGTATCTCAAAATTGTATATGCCATTGTATATAAGATTGTATGTACAAAGATACAATCGCATATACACACAAAAAATAGACACACCCTTTGTATCTCCCCCTTGTATATTGCCTTGTATATGCGCTTGTATATTGAATTGCATATACAAAGATAACCTAATTCACATTTGTATCCCGCCTTGTATATTGCCTTTGCATCTTCCTTTGTATATACAATTGTATATGCGATACAATAGAGATATACAATGATACATGCAAAGGTACATACAAAAATGATTAAGTATAAAACTAAGAATTATCTGCAATGGAAGGCACTTGAAGACAAAAGATTTCTAGGTTTTTCTGGGTTTTTGGAAGGGATTCTCAGGGTGAGATTTTGGGAAATTTTGCAAGGCAGAGCATGGGTTTTTTGAAGAATTTAATCTTTTTCTCCTTCTATTCAGGCTTTCTCTTATCAGATCTCTTTAATAGGAGGGAAACATGAATATTTTGGGGCCAGGAAAAATATGACAACATTTTTGGCAACCTTTTGGGGATGTTTGCCTGCTAAACATTAGATCAGTGACCTTATACATCCATTGGGCATGGAGTCAAAAGAGACTGCAACAAGAACAGAGGAGCTAGAACACTGAGCAAGCTACCAAGCCAAAACAAAAAAACAAGCAAGCATGTATCTCCTAATGAGAATACAATAGAGTGCAAGGGCACTTATTGAAAGGAAACCTAAAACTGAAATAAAACCTACTCTAATCCTAAACTAACCAGTTAGAGGTGACCTTAAACAAAGCCATTAACCAATTCTTGAAAGTAACTGCCCTTCCTTAACAATTTACAATGTTTCTCATGCATGTGGGTAGTTAAAAAGAGGCGAGGGGGGATGGGCATATGACAAATTGATAAAACACCCCCCACAAAATAGAGATATACTCACCTATCCACCTGGACTGATTGCTGATGCTACTAACTTGTGAATAAATGGGCTGATCTGATGGGGAGTGCACATCGGATACCACAAATCAATGCCCTAATTTTCTGCAATCAATAAACTAACAGCTGAGCTACTGATTCAACTCCATCAACCAAGTCTCTCATCCTTCTCTAAAGCCCTGATGGCATTTGCCCTTGGTGAGGCTCGCAATCTTTAGTCGATTCACCAAAAACATCGTCACACAGTTTTCCTCCTATGAACCCTAGCACATGAAGATGCTAGGATGTCCTTATTGCGCGAAACACTCAGTCTAGAACATCTGCACTATCGAACAGGAAAACAAAATAAGAAATAGACATATATGGTACATTGAAGCCATTCCACTGATTTTGATAGAAATCTCACCAGTGGAATGCTTCATAGCGACATACGGCAACAACAGAAAATGCGAAATGAATGGAAATCTACAGTTACGCGATTTACAGTTGTAAAAATGAAAAACAAATGGATAGAATAGAAATGCTTTATTTCTCCTAAACATAATGCAATCACATTCAATCTGGGTACGATAATCATCATTCAGTTCATACTTCTGGGCATTTAACAACTCACCCTGAGTAGTACCACACTAGCTCCAAGTGTCTGGGAGACAACCGACCAAAACTACCCTACTGCCTTATTTTGGCATTATTGCTATTTTTAGCATTATGCGATTACAACTTGACAAATGTCTCCTAAGTCACTTGGGACTTTACAAAAATAGACCTAGATACACATTGAAAATGAAAAATGCATTAGTCAGAAAAGACCTTATTACAAATGAAAACATCATTATCAAGGTGCTCCTACACCATGATCCCACCCATTTTGATGCTCAACTTCATGCTTAGAGGTAAGCATGACAAGTGGTGACTCCTCTTGATGTGTCTCCAGCTAGGCAAGATGCCTAATTGGGCATCCCCTTGAAGTGACATGCAAATCATCATGGTTGATCTCATGTCTCTGTTCTGATTCTTTCTCTTCTTGCTAGTCTGAATACTCTAGCTCTTGTATCTCAATTAGAGATATGGTTGTCTCCACCTCATGAACAAGATGCTCATGATTTTCTAACTTAGGCTCAGAAAATGAGCCATGCACATGCTCAAAAGAGAAGACCTCCCCACCAAGAAGATGATATCCTTGCTGGATAATAAAGAACAAATTTGCAATTTGCTCTTGCCCATGTTCAGTCTCCTCATTATTTCCAATAAAGCATATCAGTATCATCAGCCTCAACATCATCTAGCATAGCGCAACATCCTTTCCCTTCTTTATGGTTTGGAACCTCACTGTCATGCTCAGCCTCAACCTGCAACAATTTGTCATTATTTTTAATGTTCTCTGGTTGCTGCATATCCACAACCAGCTGCTCATCCTCCTCATCTTCATCATAACCAGGTAGCTCATGAAGCAAGGAAGCATCATCCACCTCTAGAGTGACCTTATCAACCTTTTCCCTTATGCCTCCATCCTTTGACTGCAACTCTTCTGGATTTTGGTTAAGTTGCCTCTGCAGCTGAAGGTTCTCCCCATGCACTCTCTCTGTGAGTGTATGAAAAAACTACTCCTCATTAGCTTTATCTTCTCCCACCTCCTCTTTTGGCTCATCTTTCCAATTATCTTGGTAGACAACAGGTCCACCCTTGAGGATTGAAATAGCATTAGAGAAAGAGGCCTGAATATCTTCTTGAATTTCTTGAAGGGGAGAGGGTTCTAGACAAATTTGTTCTTGGGGAGTGATAATTTGAGTTTGCATAGGAACAGGGGCTTGTGGAGGGATATAGGCTTTGAAACCTGGAAACTTGTGGAGTCTAAGTTTCTCTTCTATAGGCTGAACCTATGCAGAAGAAAGGGACTGCTTGAATTTTGGGATTGTAAACACATGCTCTTTCAACTTAGCAATTTCATCATAATTGTCCATGCTAGGTCCATCTGATAAGTGGATTTGAAGGGGCTGCAAATAGGAGATAAGGGGTTGAATTTGTGCTAGAACAGGCTCCTGTGAAGGCTGAGGGCCTCTAAAACTTGGGATATTAAGACTAGGAAGCAGTTTTGGAGGCGTAGATGGATTATCCTGCCTAAAGCTTGGAATCTTAAAATTTGGGGCTTCTTCCACAGCAGGCTGAGCAGGTAATTGGCTAGTACCATACACCATCACTATCGTCTATGGATCGGGTGTGTATAGAGTATCCGATATGCATGATAAACCTCTTAAAGAACCTATTAACACTATGCATCTAAGTAGATATTATGCTTAAATAATTTTACTCTCATTTATATGCTTGAACTTTCCTTATAAAGAAAATGATTGTTAGATAGTAAATGAAGATTTCCTATTTTATTGTTTGCTTTAATCCTGACAAAATATAAAGTTGTCTTTATTCTTTAAAGTATCTTTCTTAGTTTAGAAATTTACTTAGTTGTTAGCATATAAAATGACAGTAGTGCACCATGTTCAATAATCATTGTTCTATCTAATTTAACAATGTTACCACGTTGTTTCATTAGATCACAACTGAATTATTCCAACATGTGTATACACCTTAGAAATATCTAAGTTAAGAATATATGTGTTTATTATGATATGTATCAATTAAATCATTGTTACATTTGTTAAACAATTACACATAGTTGTTTACACAAATCACATTCGCATTTATATTTGACATACATACAAACTAGATCATTGTTGCATTTACTTTACAAAAGTAGATCACAAATAGCATCTAGCATAAACAAAAATAAATCATCGATCAAAATCATATATATATATATATATCATAGAAGTTTTGAGTACATGATAACCATAATCCACCACTACATCAAAAGGTGATGCGTCATAATATAATACAATAAATCTTGTCAAAGTGTTGGACTATGACATCCAAATCCCTTGGGACCTGCTGGTGCTTGAGTAATAGATGGTTGTCTATGTGAGGCTACTGATTGTGAGTGACTCCTAGAGGCACTCTATGATTGTAGAATCCTAAGCTTGCATCTAAGATCTCCCACCTCCTACTTGAACTCTGTGTGTAGCCACTGGAGTTGATCTCTCTCAACTCACAACTAGTCCACCTCAACCTGTAGATAACTAAGAAGACCACGTTCACTCCCTAAGGTTGCTACTGCTCTATGTTGATGTAGTTGTATCTGGAGAGCATCTCATGTCTCCTTGCCACCCGCTGCCCTCTAGATCACCTGATATCTCTCAATCATGAGTTGATCTCTCTCTACATGTCCATCCTCATAAGTTGCTCTCAATCATGTGACAGGATCAAATATATCTGTGTTAACCCGCCTCGTGTGGTAGCCTATAACAAGCTTGCACTGACTATTGTGTCAACTTCATAGGTACTATCACTACTATGATTTGACTCACAAAGTCATGTCATGCACTAGAACCAACTACAGAACATAAAACATAGATCATATCAGTATCTCTATCAAAAATTTCATTATACATCTTAAACAAATAGAAGTATGTACAAAAATAAAACATAGTTCTCACCAGGATCACCCTCCTGCCAAGAAGGATCGATCGGGATAGCAATTGTGTTGACGTTTGTAGCCATCCTTACTGTTGGGGCACCGTAGTGGCACCACCACTCAATTCCCTGCACTCAAAGTGATGATGTACTCTACACAGTGGCCATACGCTACGAGGTTAGATCCTAAGTCTCTCTTTGAGGAGCACCTATACCCTCTGATCCCTAGTATTGTCTCCCTCTCATCACCGGTACTGGTGGATCCTCCTCCTCCCCCTCCTCCTCATTATCATCTCTTGCATGATCTCCACCATTATCTCCGTCCCACTCCTTTGACTCATCTCCTTGCTCCGCCTAGGACCTAGGATCACTAGTGGGATGGTTTGTAGGAAAGATAGGAGCTATCTAGACATGTTGTCTCCCACCAAGCTGTGTATACTGAGCTAACACCTACATTATTAGCTGTTAAGATAGGATCATAATCCTTTGTAGCATTATTTGGATCACTTAACACCATGTCTATGATAGTGAGTCATGCCTGATCACAAAGCTACCCCCTCAATGTGAGGACCGCATGTAGAATGGTCATGTGGTGGGAACTCCTTGCACTCACCTAAATTTCTTGATCACTCTATCATAATAAAATGAAACTATAATGTGATCTCTACGACCAACTAAAAATTGATCTCTCTACATCCTTTCTAGCTATCAAGTCTTTCCCATCCATGGTCTACAACCTTTGTATGGTCTGCACACAACGACCTCTAGCTATAGCCTGTCAAATACCACTCTCTAATATAACAAATCTCCCCATCTCCATGGTCTCCCCAGCTCATAGGCGTGCACTTATGGACTCATCCTAATAGGCTCTATTGGATAGCCTATAGGCCTCATGCATGTAATATGCTCAAATGCCCACACTTGTAGGAGCGTGCACATCATCAAGCTATGTGCTTCGCAATGCTCATAGAGACCCAAATCATGATATAAGTGAGATAACATACTCCATCCCCAAGAGTATATTGTCCTCTACTCCTCCATCACTATAATAGTATGGATAAGGCCCCCATGAAGGTGAGTGTTTCACCCATTTGGTGTAACAACTAGTGCGATGGTAGAAATCATGATGCGATGTAAGATTAGTGTAACCACTGTTCCTTGCTCTAGAAATTGAATGTCAATGTGTCCTCAATCATTTGACGACCCTATGCATTTAAGATAGTGCATCTGGCTCACTTGAATACAGTCCTTGGACCTCTACTCTATGACCCTAACTATCTCACCTTGTACGAGTAATCTAAGTATCATGTACACATCCCCTAGTGTAACTATCATCTCTAATGTTGGAAGATGAAAGGTGGAAGTATCTAAGTTCCATTGCTCCATGAGTGCCATGAACATCGTACAATGATATGTCATTGTAGGAATAATATACACCCACCATAATCCAACATCATGAAGATGTCCCATCTTTGCATCAAAAAGTGTGCCTAAACGACTATGCAACAATGTGTATAGGTGACTGCCATCATACTTGCAACCCTAGGAGATCCTGAAACATGATAAACAAAGTCTACATTAGAATTCAATACAAAAACTCACAAAATCAATCAAAAACATTCAAAATAGCCTTGATCCTAGACTAAGGTGCCTAGCCAGGTCTGGGGCGCTTAGGAAAGACCTAGGCACTCAGTAGGTCTGGGGTGCCCCAAGAGGATAATGGCATCCTAGGTTGATAGAAAAATGTCCCGTGGGCCCATTTTGACTCAAAAAATACACAAAAATAATAAAATAATTACATAAATGAAAAATGCAAGTTCGATAGAAGCTTACCTCATGCTCGACTAGTCCCTGAGCTAGTTGGCGTCATAGTGCATCCAGTCTTGGTGTTTCATATAGCCTTTGGCTTGGCATGACTACTATCCTACTTGCTCAAACTCCTCAAAGACTGAAAATGACAAATAATAGTAAAAAGTGAGAACTTCTTTCAATATTTCTAGTAAAAAGTCAAGAACTCCTAATTATTATTTTGGGTTAGAGACCATTTTTCTATATCTCTCTTCATTGAAACATTAATAAGTTAAGCTATAAAACTCATAATCGAGTGCCATTCATTGTGTTAGAATCCTAGTTCCGCTGTCTCAACAATCATATGTTTTGTATTTCAATGTTATTAATTGAAATGACCCTACCGAAGCATATTCATCAACCTTCCTCTAGAAAGTCAAAGTGGAAAGATTGCCACCTTGTTTCCACAACTTGAAGAAGTAAGTAGAAATAGGTGGGCATATATCTACCCAAAATTTTTGCATTGATTATGTCTCATAATCTTTCCCCTTTAGAGTTTTGGACTAACACTTACATCTGTTGGTTGTAGGTTTAGATTTCCTGACTCTATGGTTTTATAGGATCAAGGACTAGGGGATTCACCCTCTTGCTTGGTGATGATCTATGTCCTCTATAGTATCTTTTTTTTGGTATCCTTTTTACAATGTTTTACTCTCATATCCTTTATCTTGCATATGCATGTAGTGTCATATGATTGCTAAAGTGGGGGCTAAATTTTATGTCATAAATTGTGCTCTTTGATTGTGTCACTATGTTTAGCTCCTCCCTTCAATGATCCCAAGTGTAGTTAATTTTTAGGTCTACCCTAAAGTCCTAATTAGGCCCCATTTATGTGAAATGTCATAATTTTGGTTAAAGTTTTGTCATAACCAAAACATAAACTTGAGATTTGGAGTTAGTACCACATTAAATGCAGGCTTGTGCCTAAATGAACCCAAAGGGCCTAGGGCACCCAGCGCCCTTCGTGCTGTCACTATTAGGAGGGTCCATAAAAGTGAACTGTCCAGGCTGTGCAGCTAGAGTAAACACAATGGAAAAAACTCAAAGATATAAAGAAAATGTAGATTCAGTCTTTTAGTATATCATAGAATTCAAATACAAATTGGTTGGCAACATGCAGGCTTACAATTAGGGCTCGCAGGCCTGATTTCATAGTTACGGAATATGCACAAGATATATCTTTAAAGCTCCTTCACAAAGAATTCAAACTATCAAACTTGGAAATTATGCTAACTACTTTCCTAGGCATCTATTACATCAATTTATATCATCTCCAGAACATAATATTCCTCCACATCGGCCAAGGAAGATTACAAACTCCAATGAAGAGCTATAACATGTGTACATGGATAGGTCAGACCTAATTGAATAGAACTCCTCCACAATTGAATGGAATGGTGTGCAAATCTCAGGCTGGGTAGGCCATGAACCAAACACCATTTAATGATGTGTAATTTAGCTCTGCAAGTCATGTAATGCTCCATAAGCCTTCTCCTTTAGTTGATTATCTGAGACTGTGAGGATGCTCTATTCTGAGAAAATAGTCAATCTTTTGATAGCGATTACTTTCCTATAACTAATCCAAATGATTTCAGATTTTGATATGATGTGCATGAATGTGTTTAGATGCTAAGTCTAGCTCTGCAAGGTCTAAAATGTAGCTGCAGTAGAATGCAGACCAAAATACTAAAATTGTTATTGACTGAACTGAACTAGAAAATGAAAATAAAAAAACCAAAATGCAAATGCTTTTGGTTGATGCAAGATTGCTCTTGAACCAGGGGTGCTCCTGCATCAGACATCTGGGGTTACTAAAAATGTGAGTCCCTCACTTTGCTAGGGCTAGAGGAAAACCAAGACAGTCCACCTCAGCCTGATAAATTGATGATGAATCTTCTTCTAGTCTAGCTTTCCATTTCACAAGATATTCTTCGTATTGTCTTCCTCTAGTGCTACGTCCAACTCTGATGTCCAAGATGTCTTCAATCTACTCTGGTGCTTGTTGTGGTAACTACTTCAAGTCTTCTTCAATGCTATTACTAAACTCTAATTCATGATACTGATATAGGTCTGCAATGTTGAAAATAGGTGATATACTTGATGTCTCTGGTAGCTCCCTTCATATGCATTTCCTGAATCAAATTTTTTGAGTAGCTTACATGGTCCAAACTTCTTCATCTTCAACTTGTTATATGTCCTAACTAGAAATCTCTCTTTTCTCAAGTACACCATCACTTCATCTCCAACTGCAAATTCTTTGTGTCTCTTCTTCTCATCTACTTGCTCCTTATACTTACTATTCATCACCTCCAAATTCTCCTTCACTTGTTTATGCATTGTCTCCATGTGTCCTACAAATTCTTTTGGTTCTGCACTTCTCTTCCATGCTAATGTCTTTCAACTATGCAACTCCTCTAGGGTTAGTTCCTATCACAATCTCAAATGGTGTTCTTCTGGTACTCTTATTCACTGAATTATTATATGCAAACTCTTCTTGTAAAAGAATCAAATCCCAATTTCCTTCCCTCTCTCCAACCAAACATCTCAAAAGGTTTCTCAAAATCCTATTCACTACCTCTGTCTATCCATCTGTCTGTGGATAAAATGCTAAACTGAACTTCAAATCTATCTTCATCTTCTTCCAAACTGTCTTCCAAAAGTATCCAAGAAATCTTATATATCTATCTTAAATTATGCTCTTAGGTAATCCATGCTTGCAATCTCACAATCTCCTTGAAAAATAGGTCAGCTACATGCATTGCATCAGTTGTCTTCTTACAAGGTATGAAATGTGCCATCTTTGAAAATCTGTCAACTACTACAAATATTGAATCATGTCCTCTCTGTGTCTTCAGCAATCACATTATGAAATTCATGCTTATGTCTTCCCAAGGTCTCTTTGGTACTGTCAAAGGTTTATACAATTTGGTATTCTAACTACTTCCTTTTGTAACTTGACAAACTCTACAACTCTGCACAAATTTCCTAACATCCTTATGTATCTAAGGTCAAAAGTAGTTTTTACTCACCAAAGCCACTATCTTATCATGCCAAAATGTCCTACCAATCCACCACTATCCTTCCCTTTGATCAAATTGTCTCTCGTTGAACTCCTAGGTATGCATTGTTGGCAAGAGACACTATATGGATTCATGATTATTGTCATTGATGGCAACACAGTTCATCTCACACATCTGCAGGACATGGTGTGTCTCTACCGGAAGTCAAAATGAAGAATGTTGTGATCCGGTAAACAAGAACAGAGCATGTGGCAAGGTCTGACAAACAGGTCCGGATCTCTCAGAGGAAGTATCTTGGTGGAGTGCGTATTTGGGGAAGTCAAGAGGACTACCTTGAGTGGTATATTCCAAGGATTTAGCCTCCGGTGATAGATGAGGAAAAAGATATGGATAGTTGAGTACCGGATTCTTGAGTGACTGTGTGAACAGAGGAAGAACTGACCAACAGAACATCAGACTACTTTTCAGATGAATTACTGATTGTGGTAAAGGTTATGAAGGCATGAAACATGTTTGGCCAACATGATTAATGATTTTTACAAGCATATAATTGATCCACATTACTTAATGTGTAAGGATTCAGGCGACTGATCAGAATTAGTGAAAAGATTAACTATTCCAGGTGCCGACTAGAAAAGTGATGAAATTACTTGTGCAGATATATCTACACAATGGATTTAGTTGTGAGGGTGTTGTTGTGGTGGTTAGTTATGTGCGAATAAAAGTAGAAGTATAGATCAGAAGCAGTAAGGAAGGTCCGATATGTGAAAGGAAAGAAGCTTAAGGGAAAAGGAAAGATGAAGTGCAGCAGATCAGTATACTGAGCCTAACCGAAACTGGACTCCAGCATTTACAGATGCTACCAATTAGTTCAAGTATTGTATAACACTCTTTTGTAGACAGTGTGTCTCTTTGTAGGCAGTGTGCCTCCTTGTGAGTAGTGTGCTCGGGCAGTGAGCCCTAATTGGCAAGTGCCATTTTGTATTTCCTTATTCTTCTAACAGAGAATAATCTTTGGGTTAATCACCCCGTGGTTTTCTCCCTTAACAGGGTTTCCACGTCAAAAATATTGTGTCATGTGTATCTCTATTTTCATGGTTATGTTTGCTTGTTTGATTTAATACTACATTGATTAATAAGAAAGTTCAGAAAGAAGAAATAATTAGGATAACTGATTCACCCCCCCTCTCAGTTATCAATAATTGGTATCAGAGCTAAGTTCCTCCCAACAAGAGTCTAACAGCTCAAGGAAGATCTGGGAATCCAAATGGATGCATATGGTTTAAAAGAGCAACTGAAGACTGCCCTTGAGGATCTTGAACAGTCAAGCTCTGAGGTCAATGAATTAAAAGAAAGACTTAAACAGGCTGATGATTTCATGAGAGAACTGAAAGACAAATTAAGTCTCTCTATGAAAAAGAGAAAGGAACTGCTTCAACAATTGGCAAGACAAAGTGAAGCAAATAATGCAAATGAAGAGTTGACTGAGAAAACCAAATTGTGTGAAAAATTATCAAAAGAAGTCATTATGGTAAGACATGAAATGGAATCAGGAGTTATAAAGTTTACCCAAGAGATTGAAGAGAAAAGAAAAACTAAAGACAATCTAAGACAATCTCTCAAGGAGAAATCAAAAGATTGCCACCAGATGGATAGAATTATCAGACATCTTGAATTTGATCTTGAAGATGCTAAAGATAATGAAGAAAAACTTGAGGATCAAATTGTCTCTCTCAAAAGGGATCTTCAAATAGCAAATGAATATAAATAGAAATTCAAGATAAGTTCTGCTCAACTTGAAGTTCTTCTTAGAAGTCAAAAGAGGGCAAATGACAAGTGTGGTTAGGGATATGAGAAAGGAGAAAGCTTCGGATCTAGTCAGAAGATTTTTGAATCAGAAAATCCAAGGATCAGGCCTAGAAGACCTCCGGTAAGACAGCCCAATGCTCAAAGATATCCATCCTTCAATGGATACTGCCACAGCTGTAATCACTTTGGTCACAAAGCTAATCAGTGTAGAAAGAGAATGAATCAAACTAATTCATCCTTCTTCGGACAGTGTTTTAACTACAAAAGGTATGGTCACAAGTCTTATGAATGTAGAAATATGCAAATGAACAAATCATTCAATGGTAGATGCTTTGCATGCAATAGAATAGGTCATATGGCTAATCAATGCATAACAAAAGGATATCAGTCAAATATGCAAAGAAATGTTGTTTGCCAAATCTGTAATAGGTCTGGTCATAGTGCAAAAGTCTGTAGAAGCAAGAATCAGGACAAAAGAGGTCCAGTATATCATAATCAGAATCAAGATAAGAGTAAACAAAAGATGAATGTGGATGAAGTTAAAAGTGAGATGAGCAGATTTGGGTGAAGAAAAGTACTGAGAATGTAGAGGTTGGATCCACACCAGACTCTGGTGCTGATATTCCTTCCAGAAATTAAAAAATAAGCTCTGGCTCACGGGGAGACACAAAGAAAACCTTATTCCCCTAGCCAGTCAATTGGTGCCGGGACTGGCACAAGAAGAGTTGCGGATTGAAGGAGTCATAAGGGATATATTCAAACAAACTATGTGTGTATGAGGAAAAATCGATTAAATCAAACTAATAAAATCAAAGAACCCAATAACATAAAGAAAACGAATTTAAATAAAAGCCATGACAAATAATCAATGAAATAAAGACTTTTACTGAAATCTGTATTGTTTCCTTTAGATTGAATGTGGATTGCTCAATGAAGTTGCAAAACCATAGCTGCAACAAGCAAGTAGTGTGCTCAAGAGATCAATGTCAAAAGATTGTAAGAGTGCTCAATTGACACGTTTTGTATGCTCAAAGCTCTGTTAAGTATGCCTGAGAATACGATCGAAGAGAGGGAGGTAATGAAGGAGATGAGGGGGGTTTATATAGATTTCAAGGAAGATCGATCAATGGTCCAGATAAGTCAGAAGAATCAACGGAGAACAGTTGAGGAATGTGCAACGAATAAGAAGAAGACATGTGTCTTGCTTTCTTTTGCATGAGAGGAGTTATCAAGAATAGAAGAATAAGTTAACTGAAGAAATAAATCAATTAAAAGAATAAAGCAATCAGTTAAGTGATTTAAAACAAGAAGAAGGGATTTGCATGAGAATTATAAGATATTTTGCTTTATTAAATATAGAAAGCTTGAGTTATATTAGAGATAACTCAAATTTAGAAGAAAAAGCAATTTAAATAAATATTTGATTTATTTAAATTTAGAGGAGATATTTTGGAAGAAATAATTAAATAATTAGAATTATTTAATTTAGAAGATTTGAAAGCAAATTAAATAAATAAATTTATTTAATTGTTGGTGCATGATTTTGGAAGAACAGAAGATTATAAATAAAATATTTGATTTTATTTATTTTTAGAGGATTGAGATAATTTAAATAAATTTGCATGATTTATTTAAATTTAGAAGAACAATTGATTTAATTAAATAATGTAAATTATTTAATTGTAGATAAGATAGAATTGTGATGAATTAATTAAATAATTGGATTTATTTAATTAACGTAGACTTGAATTTTGAAAAAGGATGATGATTTGATTAAATAATTAAAATTATTTAATTTTGGAAGAATAACAGAGGAATTTAATTTAATTAATTAAATAAAGAGAATTTATTTAATTAAATGTTGAAAGTATGTGGTTTAGAAGAATTTGATGAAATTAATTAAATAATTAGATTATTTAATTAACGTTGAAATGCAGGTGATTAGACAGGTTATGAAAAGTAAGTGGTGCGGTGACTTGGTCATTTTAGGGTGTCTACATTTTGCCCCTCTTTGATGCAATGCAGTTTACAGCGTTGCTTCAAAGAAATTGATTGTTTGAAGATGTGATACAATTTTTGATGCCCCAGTGTAGCTAGTTGCCCCAGCATAGCTAGCGTAGGGTGCCCCCTCGAGAGGAAAGATAGGGAAGCGACAGAAGAACTGTGTTGATGCTCGACTAGAAGATTTGTTGGAGATAGGCGAGGTTGGGTAGAAGAAAGTGGAGATAGAAAAGAACATAAGAGAAAGACTGTTGATTGATCTTTGCTGGAAAACTATATAAGGCCATGGATGAATGGATGGTGTAAATGGATGAGCTTGTTGCAACGGTTTCACAGTTGTATATAAAGAGCAATCCTTATTTTTGATATAGCACATGGATAGTTCGCCACCAAGGTATAAAAGACCAAGGTGCAGTAATATCCGAGTGCGTGGACGTTGACTCTGCAAGCAAGCGGTTTGAACTTAGACCCCTTTAGACATAATATAACCTTGTTGGAACATGTGAATAAGCCATAGTCTTGAACATAAAATAAACTTCAATACATGTAAATGCAAGAAGAGTATTAAATATGTAAGATGCTAGGTTGTAACACACACAAGGTAAATAGAATGCTAAAAAAGATGCTAAAGATCATTCCTCAAACACGGCACATAAAAGCAAATGACTATGCCCCCAATCCGTACTGTATCGCAACATACCAAGATTATATATAAATCAAGGTAGCCTTGAATAGGTATTGGAAAAGGAACAAAAGATAAACCAAAAAACAAATTGACTGACTTACAAAGTAAACATACAACCAACATATTCTCTTGCCAAAGAGGTTGCTCAGGATAGATTGGATAGGAAAAATAATAGCCTTATCGTAGGAACTTTGTGTCCGTTAAAGGGGGCTATCTACCTAAAAAGATAATGTCTCACTGCAGGAAATGCCACATGTTGCAGGAGACGCGTGTGTTGGTCTCAACAATGGAACACTTCGCAGAAGACAAGCTTGCTGATCTAGGGCTTTGGTTAAGCGGAACTTAGCTGATGTTGGCAATCGGTATGCAGGATAGTAGAAGACTCTGGAAGGAAGCTGCTTTGCTTCAGGTTTGTTAAGAACTTTTGCTTTGAAAGGATGCGCTAGCTTGCTACTTGAGTTAGTCAAGTCGAGGTGAAATGGATTTTGACAAACGAAAGACTAGAAGGATGACAATGCTAATGGATTGGGGTGGGTGGAGAATGATGGATCATGTGTGCCTGAGTACTGGATACATCCTTCGTATTCCAGACTGCCTACATACCCTGTATCCACGGGATCAAGGCACACGACGATGAAAGATGAGAAATGATAAATATGTAGTTCTGGATAGAGTGATGAGATGGGTCAAGGTGGAAGGGATCTTATGTACCTGAGTGCTGGATACTTCCTTCATATTCCAGACTGCCTACATACCCATATCCATGGGATCAAGGTATCTTAAGATTGAGAAGAGATGATATGTAGTTCTGGGTGATGTGATGATGTGGGAAAAGTGTTGAGAAGATAATAGCCTTATCATAGGAACGATGTGTCCGTTAAAGGGTGTTACCTGTAGAAAGGAGAAAGAGATTGAAGTATGCGCTGCGAACCACGAACAAGGAACCAATCCTAGACCTAAGTTAAGGAAAGGGTTGCCCCCATTCTGGTAGAGGAAACTGTATGGGTGACTGCCGAAGAAGACACATAAAGCTTTGACCTAGGGCAAGACAGTGTTAACTGTAGACACAGATCAAGACATGGGGAGACGATGATGGACATTGACAAATTTCCAAGCTATACTAGATAGGGAGATGGAAATGTAAACAAGGTCAATGGTTTTATTATGGTTGGATGGAAGGCGTGCTTTGGGCACTGGAGATGGAGTGGACAAGACTCGATAGACGGTGAATGCTGACTCTACACATAGCGCCTGTTTGCCAGGTTTTCACTATGGTACTTATCCAAGGTGCCTGTTTGCCAGGTTTTTACCAGAGGATGGATTTTTTTTGGATTTTTTTATTTTTTTTATTTTTTTTATTTTTTATTTTTGGAATACTCTAAGGATCAGGCATAGAACTTCTTGAGATGGACACTGTTAAGTGGCTCATCCAGAGGAATGCCGTCAGGTGTAGCTAAAGTATAAGCTCCTAATCCATATACTGTTGTGACAATAAAGGGGCCTAACCAGTTAGGCTCAAACTTGCCCTTCTTTTCTCAATCTGCTTGATTTCTCTGATTCTCCTTAAGTACAAGATCACCAACTTGAAACCATCTGTCTTTGATCTTTTTGTTGTAATTATGCCTAAGGCGGTTTTGATAGACATGGAGATGATTAAGTGTAGCGAGGCGCCTCTCATCTAGTAGTTCAAGCTCAGCTAATCTGGAAGTGCGATACTCCTCTCCATCGATCAGGTCCTGCATGGATACTCTGAGGGATGGGATCTCGACCTCTATAGGTAGGATGGCTTCAGAGCCAAAAACCAAGGCATATGGTGTAGCACCAGTTGGTGTTCTGATACTAGTGCGGTAGGCCCATAGGGCGGGATTGAGTTGCAAGTGCCAATCATGACCAGCTTCATTGACTATTTTCTTGAGGATTTTGAGAATGGTTTTATTGGAAGCCTCAGCTTGGCTGTTACTCTGCGGATAGTAGGGAGTTGAAAAGTGATGTTGGATATTGTATTATGTGCACAAGGCACGGACATCTTGGTTCTTGAATGGTCTCCCATTATTAGTGACAATGGCTTGGGGAATACCATACCGACATATGAGGTAGTTTAGAATAAACTTGGCTATTTGCTTACCAGTGATATACGTCATAGGAATGGCCTCCACCCACTTTGTGAAATACTCAGTGGCGGTAATAATAAACTTGTGGCCATTGGAGGAGGAAGGGTGGATTTGTCCTACGAGATCGAGACCCCATTGAGAAAAAGGCCATGGAGTTGTCATAGGTTGTAACTCATGAGCTGGTGCGTGAATCAAATCTCCATGCTGCTGACATTGTAGACACTTCTTAGCAAACTGTGCAGCATCTTGCTCTATTGTAGGCCAGTAATAACCTGTTCTGAGTATCTTCTTAGCAAGATTAGGACCGGTAGAATGTGCGCCACAGACACCTTCATGTATGTCTTGTAAGGTAGCTTCGGCTTCTTCCGCGTTAAGACATCGTAAGAGGATACCATCGAGACTCCGGTGATATAGTGTATCACCCAGAATGATGTAACAAGAGGATCGACGAATAAAGGTTTTGCGTTGGGTGTATGATAGGTCAGGGGGAAAGGTTTTGTTCTTGAGGTATTCATAGATATCTTCGTACCATGGGGAATTGGGACCAACAAGTTTGCAGATGATTTCAGTAATGGGAACATCGACAGCTGGCATCAACAATTGCTCGATCAAGAATTCACATTTCTGTGTGTTAGCAGGCATGTCAATCAGTGACCCTACAGAAGCCATAGAATCTGTAACTTTGTTATGCTCTCTTGGAATTTGCTCAAATGTGATGCTAGAAAAGTGTGGTTTTTAGGCATCCACTAGTTGCTTGTAGGGGACCAACTTTTCATCCTTTGTTTGGTATTCATCTGTGACTTGGAGAATGACTAGCTGTGAGTCTCCATATACTTGTAATTCTGTGATGTCCCATTGAACTGTTGTATTGAGACCTATGAGGAGTGCTTCATACTCGACTATGTTGTTGGTGCAAGGGAATGCAAGCCGATATGATTTAGGAATGTAGTCATTCTGAGGTGTAACAAATAAGATGCCGGCTTCTGATCCATGATGTGTGTAAGAACCATCAAAATATAGCTTCCACATTATGGAGTTGGAAAGAGTGAAGAGATTTTCATCAGGAAAGTCAGCTACCATAGGATGTGTATCTTTCATAGGTGCTTCTACTATTTGATCCGTGAGGGCTTGTCCTTTGATGGATTTACGATCCATGTACTCAATATCGAACTCACTAAGGATCATGACCCATTTAGCTAGCCTGCCTGTGAGAGCTACTTTTGCTAGTAGATACTTCAAGGGATCAATCTTGGCTATTAGATTTATTTGTTGGTTCAACATGTAATGCCACAACTTTTGGGAGGTGAACACTACTGCTAAACAAGCCCTTTCCATTGGCGAATAATTGAGCTCATATCCCACCAAGGTTCTACTGATGTAATAAATTGCATGCTCCTTTCCTGTGTCATCATTCTATGCTAGCAGGGCCCCTAGGGCTGAGTTTGTAGTGGAGATATATAATATCAAAGGTTTGTCTGCGACTGGTGGAACCAATACAGGGGGTGTAGCTAGATACTCTTTAAGTTGATCAAATGCTACTTGACACTTATTGTCCCATCGGAATGAGACATCCTTGCGGAGTAAGTGTTGAAACGGTTGACATTTATCTGCTAGCTGTGATATGAAATGTCAAATGGACTGCAACCTTCCCTGAAGGCTCCTTAGTGCTTTAAGGTTCTTGGGTGGAGGCATATCCACTATAGCTTTTACTTTCGCTGGATCGACCTCAATACCTCTACAAGATACAATGTATCCCAACAGCTTCCCTGATGTTACACCGAATAAACACTTCTTTGGATTGAGTCTTACTTGGTATTTTTCAAGCCTGTCAAAGATCTATCCTAGAACCTGTATGTGATCTGCCCTAGAAGATTTAGCCAATATATCATCAACATAGTCTTCCATGATGTGATGAAACAGATCATGGAAGATCACTATCATTGCTCTCTGATAGGTTGCTCTTGCATTCTTCAGACCAAACGGCATGACACACCAACAATAATTGCCCCGAGGACAAGTAAAGGTTGTTTTATGTTGGTCTTCTTCAGCTATCCTTATCTGATTGTAGCCAGAGAATCCGTCCATGAGAGAAAGCATCTTGTGACCTGCTGTCGAGTCCACTATAATGTCAATGTTTGGTAGTGGAAAGTCATCTTTAGGACATGCCTTGTTGAGATCTCTGAAATCATTACACATGCAGATGCATCCATTGTGTTTAGACATAGGTACAATGTTTGAGACCCAATCTGAATAGTCGATTGGTCGTATGAACTTTACGTCTAATAGCTTTTGTATTTCCACCTTCACCAAGAGAGCTATCTGTGGGTGCATCTTTCTCAACTTTTGTTTGACTAGTTTCACTTTGGGATCAACTATGAGATAATGAACTACCATCTTAGGGTCTAGCCCTGGCATATCTACATAGGTCCATGCAAAGTTGATGGTTCGTTGCAAGAAGAAGTTATTAAGATTTCTGTGCTCTGTTTCAGATAATGATGTTGCTAGGAATGTGGTCTTTGGATTTTGTTCTGTGCCCAGGTTTATCTCTGTAGAATCTTCCACTAGGAGAGTTGATTTCTCTTGATACTTATATGGTAGGGGAAGGTCAAATCCTCCATCCTCAGGTGCCACAGTTGGGTTTTCACCTTTGGATACGTCCTTTGTTTTTACTATTTTGTGATCAGGAGGTGCCACAGTGTGGTTTTCACCTAGAGATCTTTCTTTATTTGCACTTTTGCGACTGGAGGATTTGGCATTCTCACCAAAATAAGCTATTGGCTCTAGTTCCATTACAAAACCTGCTTTATGATCGCCAAGAGGGATACCTTCCCGAAGTCCCATGAACTCAGCTAAAGCTTCGTCATTCTGAAATACATCTATAACGGGGGACCCTTGTTGGTCCCAATCGATAAGTTCAGGGTAGACAAGCGTTACATTCTGGGTGTTGGTGGTGGAAGTTAAGGATACGGAGGATAGTGTAAAAATGGAGGATTCTACGAATAGGTTGGTCATGTGGAGGGAAGAGTCATCGATGATATCCTCTGTAGACGTCGAATCAACGGGAAAAGTGTCAGCTACCTCGTCGAGGATACACTCGATGTCCAAGGCACGTGATACCTTCTTACCAAATCCTAATCCCTTCTTGTCTAGCTTCTTTGTTACCACAATGGGTTCCATAGTTCCTTGATTCTGTTTCCCAAGGCCACCTTTGCCTTTATAGCCCATGTTTTTTACTATTCTTAAGCCATTGCCATATTGCTTGACTGGTATTGTGACTGGTTCTTTCTCCTTATAGAGCCAAGAAGAAATGTCCTCAATAGTTTCCTCTTCCAATAACCGTCCATGTTGGAATTGGGTTAGGAATGTTGGGGGAGGAATAGCTATTTTTTTGGTTATTTTGGCAATGGGTGGTTTACCGTAAGATTTTGGAGATAAAGGCATCCGCCCTACACAACAAGATTCTGAGATATCGTAAGTGCCAAAGCCTATATCTTGGATGGAAGCTATGATTTTGGGGAGGGGTTTGGGTTCACTTGTAGAGGCTTGCGTCAGAGTTTCAGGATCAACATATGGGGATTCAAGGGCTTTTTCATTTTTAGGCACTTGGTTGCAATTCTTATAGCTTCCTTGCAAGACACGACAGAAATCAAAAGGATTAGGATCTCTTAGGATGGTGATCTCCGTACCATTGTATGGGAACTTTAGAGACTGATGGTACGTGGAGGGAACAGCTTTCATTGCATGGATCCATGGGTGGCCTAGGATAATGTTGTAAGGCAGCTCAATATCAAGGACTTGGCACCTAGTTTCAAGCATGACAGGGCCCAGTTGTATAGGCAAGTGAATAACACCTTCTGAACAACATTCTGCATCATCATACCCCTTGATTGTAATACTATGATTAGTGTTGATGTGATCCTCAGAGTATCCCAATTGCTTTAGTAACTTTAAAGAACAGATGTTGAGACCAGCACCACCATCTATGAGTATACGTTTGATTTTACGCTTATGGATGAGAACTTCAATATGCAAGGCATCATTGTGACATGGATCATAGGATGGGAGATCTTTCTCAGAGAAGACCACATTGTAGGGTGAAGCAATGTTACCTACTATAGCTTGGAAATCCGCAACCGCTATGTTGTTAAGAATGGAAGACTCTTGGAGGGCTTTTTCTAGCACCACTCTATGTGCAGGTGATGACCGTAGAAGGTCCAAAATAGAGATCTATGCTGGAGTTCTCCCTATATGTTCGACAAGATTATAATCAGATTGAACCGGAAGCCTAGGTGTAGGAGCACGAATGGTGACATGACCACGACGAGTAGTAACAACACAATCCGTAGATTTGCCTTTGATCGTGAGGGTAGACACTCGACTCTCTTCAAAACGACCGACAATGGAATCGAAGGATGTGGAAGCATGATTGATACCTTTACCTCTATTCTGAGGAGGAGGTGGACCATGATGAGGAAATGGTTCCTTGTACATATCTAAATCCTTGTTCGTGTGTTGCGCTGGTGATTCATCCTCAAAAGTGATTTGATTACCATCGATGAGGTTTTGGATTAGGTGCTTGAGCTTCATGCATGATGCGGTTCGATGCCCTTTGCTCCTATGGAACTCACAGTATTCATTGTCTCTGTAATGTGCAGTTTTGTAGACAGGTTCTCCATATGGGGGAGCATCAGGTAAGGTGATGAGCCCTTTTTGCAAAGCTTGCTGTAAGACTGATTTGATGGGCACTCCCAAGGAAGTGAATTGACATCGCGGAGGGTAATTTTGTTGGGGCCGCTCTTGTTGTCGTTGATGTTGGTTTTGATAAGGCTGCCTTTGTTGCTGCTGTTGTTGAGGTGGAGCTTGACTTGGTTTGGAGAGTTGCAATGGTGTTTGCAACGTTTGGACATGTTTAGTATCGACCACCCCATCGTTGACCACATTTTTGTTTTTGTTCCAATATTTGGGTTTATCGTTCGATTGTTGATGAGGAGCGATATCTTTCGTTTCCTTAAAGATTTTGACCACACCCTTAGCAATGAGGGCCTTCTCAATACTGATCCCCTTGTATGTGATTTCATCGAAGGTTGTAGCACTAAGAATTTGCAAATGGAAACCTAACTCTTGGTTGAGGTTCTGCACAAATATGCTAACAAGCTGTTTCTCTGGAATCTTGAAAGGGAATTTGCTAGCCATTTGTCTCCATCGTTGAAGGAAAGAAATGAAAGTTTCACCATTTTTCTATTTATTATTGCATAGATCAGTCATGGAAATCTCATGCTCTACATTATAAGAAAAGTGGGTGGTAAACTTCTCTGCTAGCTCATTGAAAGACTTGATACCCGTGGGTAAGTGTGAGAACCATTCTATTGCTTGACCTCCAAGACTGCGAGGAAAGAGACGCATAAGATAGAATTCCCTAAGATGGTCTTTTGGGTCACCTTTTCCTTTGTATTTATCGAACTTGGGAATAGTGCAATTTTGAGGAAAAGGGATCATTGGTAATGACCGATCAAAGGGATAAGGACACACTTCCTCTAAAGAGAAGGTCTTTTTGGTGTGGCCAAACGTAAGATCAGATAGCTGTTGTTGCACCTCTGCAATCTTTAGCTCCATAGTCATGGGAGGAGTTGGTAATATCTCCTGTTGTCCAAAAAGTGGTTGGTGTTGCCCATATGGAAGATTATAATGTAAGCCATGCACACTGGTGTTATAAGGGTCATAAGATTGGTTGGGATCATATGGGTTGTACGTTTGGTTCAGATTGGGTTGGAATTGGAGGTTTTGATTTGGCAAAGGTGGAGGTGGTGCTAGGTAAGACTGTTGGCTTTATGATGGTTGAAGAAAAGAATTGGGTGGAGGAAAGCTAAAGTGCATTTGATTAGGTTGCGATGGCGACACATAGCTTTGGGAAGCTTGATGTTGGAAATGTTGAGAGTGGCTAGGCAATGTGTGAAATAAGTTGAGCGAGGATGAACGTTGTGGAGGAGGGACATAGGTAGACGTGATTTGCGACTGTTGGGGTTGATTGAGGATGTGAGTAGAAGAATGCTGTGGTTGGGGTTGCTTAAGGACGAGAGTAGAAGAATGTTGTGGTTGGGGTTGCATGACTCTAATTGGTTGAGAGACATGAAGGTGTGATGATATAGGAGGTGGCATTTGTTGAGACCCTTGGTGCATGGCTACATAATTGTTCTCTGGATTGTAATTTGGTGGGAAACTTTCACGTGATGGGGTAACCAAGATTCCACTTGCGATTGGGGTGGACACTTTAGGAGGTGGTTGCACATTTGCTCGAGCTAAGGTGGCTTGCTTAGCTAACTCTGCTTGACGTTGGAGAGTTTCTTGTTGGTTTTTATAGATCTCCATAGGAGTCAAAAGCGGTGATATGGGTCTCTCCCCTATTGGATTTTGAAAAAGGGGATTCTTATACTGCGAGCCTTGTGTAGGCAAGGGCGTAGTCACTGTTGACATGGTTTGCACTGCTTGTATGGTATCTTGGGCATTGTTGTTCTCCTTGAGAGTGGATAAATCAAAATCTTGAGGTAACTTGGCACCTTGCTCTGCAAGCAAGCGAAAGAAATGATCTTGGTTCTCACTAAGGATTTTGTCAAAGGCTGCCACGACTCTAGGCTCTTGTATGATTTCATCAAGATCTTGCCCATCTACTTGAGAGGATTGACCTATTTCAAAGTGTCACTCTTCTTGAGATGGGACTAAATCTACAGTATAATCTTGAGGGACAAAATCTAGAGGCAAACTCGTGGTATATTGAGGTGTACTTATCAAAGGGATCCTATCCTCTTGAGGATTGCTTGGTTCATCAATGTGCGGCATGTTCAGAGAGCTGATTGGTTTTGCCGCGAGTGTACTAGGAGTAACCTTGGGAGTAATGTTGAGATGACCTGATTGTGGTGTGCGAGGAGGTGACTTGTGCTTCTTAGGGACAACTTGCTTGGACTTCATAGTTTGCTGGAGTCTAGTGGTTACCATGGAATACACTAGGACAAGACAGGTAATGTTGGGTTTCTGTGAGATGCTTAGAGAAATGGACAAACTCTGATGCACAAAGTACTGGACCAAAAGTGCTATACTATTTGACCAGAGGCGCAGGACTGTGCAACCAAAAGCGTGCTACTCTGATGCCAAAGGCGATGGACTGAGCTACCAGAAGCGAGTTATTGCTATGCCAAAGGCAAGCTACAGTGACCAAAAGTGAGCTACTATTATACCAAGGGCACTGAAGTAGAGTTTTGCCAGAGGTAGGTTACTGCTGTACCAAAGGTGATCTACTGTACTACCAAAGGTGAGCTGCTATAATACTAGGGGCGCTAGAGTAGTGTCTGATGTTTTTCAAAGGCAAAATTTTGATAGATTGTTTCTGTTTCTTATTGGATTTGTTTGGCAAGAGAAAACACAGCAAACAATGTTGCCACAAACAAGGGACTAACACAACAGATAGTGTATGTTCAAGGCTCCAAACAAGCCCAATGTTTCCACAGGTATAGGACAATTGCAATCAATAACAAGCACTTTTTATCCCTAGAGACAAGGTTTCATTGCAATAGATCAACTCACAGCTTAATACTCCGTCGATAAAAAATATCATTCCATAAAGGTGTCAGATATTTAGTATCTTTGCGAGAGACGATAGGTAGGGATATCTCACCCTCCCCTTGGAAAGCTCAAGTAGGTCACAAAAGCTTTATGTCCAAGGGAATACTATCTCTTCTCAAGGGAGCCAATGGTGAGCATCTTAAGGGTTTAAATTGATTTCCCTTGCACTGATGATTACTGCAATGTTCGGAGGTAGGTCGGGTAGTCTCTATCTAGAATGGTTCTTAGTGACTTTGAGGGACCAACACCTTACGAGCAATGCGACAAGCTACTAAAAGCTTTAACCAATCCTACTAAGAGTATGAAACACTTCGCTCAATGTTAAAATCATTTCCACAAAGAGCTAGTACACCTCTTTTCAGTTTGGCACCATAAGGTAAGGCTGACGTTGGTTAGGACTTGGCTTTCACCTTATCCCTCTTATATAGCGGTTCAAAGGAAAACTCCGCTTAGGGTCGTCCCTTTTGGATGAAGCGCAATCCAAAAGCAGGCCCTTCTAAAGGAAGTACAGAAAAGTAAGAGCAAGCACGTAAAACAAAGGTTCAATTGTCCCGTTATAAAAAAAAAATAAGGTGCAACTAAACTAGGCACACACACATTTGTAGTTGTAAATTGTCCCTTATGAAATGAAGTGTTTGGCATTCATGTCCATTGTCCCTTAGAAAATTGAGGTGTTTGTACATACATGTCCATTGTCCCTTAAGAAAAGCAGTATGTTCCTAAGACTTAGATTGCAAAGAAAAGATTTGTTCAATTATCCTTTTAAGCATGCACTGTGTTTCTAAGACTTAGTGAGATAAATCAAAAGTTCTTCAACGCTCATCCTGCATGAACATGTTAAAACACCTATTTGCTCTGTGTGAGTAATAAGAAGCTGCAACAAGTGAGTTAGTTCCACCAAAAATTCACAAGTTAGCAAAATTAAATCAACTTTGACCAAAAGCACTGTACTATCTTACCGCACGTGACTTACTATTTTCCAAGAGCGCTGTATCACAGACCAGAAGCGTTGCAGAATATTACCAGAAGCACTGACAAAATAACCAGAAGTGCTGTACTGTGTTTTCGAAGGCGCTATGATGAAGACCAGAAGCGTGATACTGTTATGCCAAAAGCGATGTCATGTATACCAAAAGTGCTACAGGATACTACCAGAAGCGCTGAAAAATAACCAGAAGCACTGTACTGTTATGCCAAATGCGCCGCATAGTCTTAGATCATGAAAAGATTAGCTTTTGTCAAAAGGACCAGATCAAAATGGGATTTCATGTTTAATCTACTGTTTTGAACAATAATATATGATAGATCTGAATAGTGAAATCTAGAAAACTCAGAAAGTGTAGCAATACAACAGATTAACGTGACTACCGAAGATACCTCTAAATAAATCAGCTTAGGATGTATCAAAAGCAGGTTTGCCAAACAAATACCATAGCTTGTCAGACAAATGAATAAGGTATGCAATGAGAAAACCCTGCAAAAACACAAGACGAAGTCAAAACCCTAATTTAGCCAAAAGTGCCGCACGATAATGCCAGACGCACCGTTCTGTTATGCCGAAAGCGCCGCTCTGTGCTTCCTGAAGTGCCGCAGTGCCCCCAAGGGTGCTTAACTATGCCTCCAAGAGCGCCCAAAGATACTGCCAGAAGCATTGTGCAGTGTCGTTTGCGCTGTGCCGTACTGTGACTTCAAAAAAACAATTTCTCAAAGAAACAAAGGGATTAGTGGGTCCCACCGGGCGTGCCAGAATGTGTATGAGGAAAAATTGATTAAATCAAACTAATAAAATCAAAGAACCCAATAACATAAAGAAAATGAATTTAAATAAAAGCCATGACAAATAATCAATGAAATAAAGACTTTTACTGAAATCTGTATTGTTTCCTTTGGATTGAATGTGGATTGCTCAGTGAAGTTGCGAAACCATAGCTGCAACAAGCAAGTAGTGTGCTCAAGAGATCAATGTCAAAAGATCGTAAGAGTGCTCAATCGACGCGTTTTGTATGCTCAAAGCTCTGTTAAGTATGCCTGAGAATACGATCGAAGAGAGGGAGGTAATGAAGGAGATGAGGGGGGTTTATATAGATTTCAAGGAAGATCGATCAATGGTCCAGATAATTCAGAAGAATCAACAGAGGAGAACAGTTGAGGAATGTGCAACGAATAAGAAGAAGACATGTGTCTTGCTTTCTTTTGCATGAGAGGAGTTATCAAGAATAGAAGAATAAGTTAACTGAAGAGATAAATCAATTAAAAGAATAAAGCAATCAGTTAAGTGATTTAAAACAAGAAGAAGGGATTTGCATGAGAATTATAAGATATTTTGCTTTATTAAATATAGAAAGCTTGAGTTATATTAGAGATAACTCAAATTTGGAAGAAAAGGCAATTTAAATAAATATTTGATTTATTTAAATTTAGAGGAGATATTTTGGAAGAAATAATTAAATAATTGGAATTATTTAATTTAGAAGATTTGAAAGCAAATTAAATAAATAAATTTATTTAATTGTTGGTGCATGATTTTGGAAGAACAGAAGATTATAAATAAAATATTTGATTTTATTTATTTTTAGAGGATTGAGATAATTTAAATAAATTTGCATGATTTATTTAAATTTAGAAGAACAATTGATTTAATTAAATAATGTAAATTATTTAATTGTAGATAAGATAGAATTGTGATGAATTAATTAAATAATTGGATTTATTTAATTAACGTAGGCTTGAATTTTGAAAAAGGATGATGATTTGATTAAATAATTAAAATTATTTAATTTTGGAAGAATAATAGAGGAATTTAATTTAATTAATTAAATAATTAGATTATTTAATTAACGTTGAAATACAAGTGATTAGACAGATTATGAAAAGCAAGTGGTGCGGCGACTTGGTCATTTTAGGGTGTCTACACTATGGTTAAGATTTGGAAGATCCGCAAGTTGTTTAAAGATTAGGGTTGATCCGGTTCTTCAAATCACCCGAATAAGGCAAACTAGAATAATGTAGGTCAAGCATTTATTACAATCTGATATTAGGGCTTGCGGAGCAATATAAGGGTTTTTCATTAATCACTTGTTCATTCTGCATTCAAGAAGAAATGAAAAACGGAGCTCTACAACGAAATTCCTCAAGTTCATTGAAGATCACTTGCAAAAGTCATTTCTTCCAAAGATCAATCAAACCAACTCCGTGAAACAGAAAGGCGCAAAAGGTATTTTCCATTTTCAAATATCTTACTGCAAATCTCTTGATAATGGGTACTCTGAATATTGTAAAGATTTTTGATAGACCTCACCCTACATTTAAGAAACATCCATACAAATCTTTGGAGGTAGACCCCCTAGGTGCATTTTCTAGTGTTCCACATGGTGTTTTGCACACCGAAGATATTAGGGTTTATATACACGCAAATGTTGAAGAGTTTGGGGAATTCAAACTAAGAGATATCTATCACAAACAACTGTTAGATGATTCATTTGAGCTCAAACCCCAATACAAGGGCCTCCGAAACAAACACTTTGCACAATACATACACTTCTCCTGTTTTACAGAGGATGAATGGGTTAGGTACATTCTAAGCAGAATACATGACAACTTCATGTGGTTGAATGGACCATTCAAGATCACTAAAGATACCATCAGGGTAGTTACCGGATTACACTCATCTGGTGGGATTCCTGTTCTCAAATCTGTAAAGAACCAAACTGTGAGTGAGGCTACCGGATCTAAGTTTGACAAAAGAGCAATGATAGTAGATGACATCACTGATCTAGATGTCAAGTTTGCCTCCATGATCATTGGATATAAGATATATCATTCTAGCAGAGAAAATTTAGTACCTGGAACTGCCATCTATACAGCTTATGAAATGTTAAGAAAGGATGCAGACTATGATCTTTGTCAGCTTCTCTTGAACCAACTCTTAGAAAATCTGTAGAAAATTAAGAAAGATAAAAAGAATTCATTCAAGTATGGTGGATTAATTTTATGCTTATTCTTCTACTTTATGAATGAGCTTCCTAGATCTAATGGCTGGGTATGGGAGAGTGATAGACCAGTAGCTATCCAAATCAGAGATTACTTGCATGGACTTGGTGATAACCAAGCACAAAATATAGCTCTGTGGGGATACTTTAAGAACTTTCAGAACATGATGCAAACAAGAGAAAGGATTCCCCAGTCCCTTGTTGAGAAATACAAAGACACGGTCTGCTTTATGGTAGAGACTGATCAGTGCCTAATGGAGGTAGTAGAACCAAGGATAGTCTGGATCATGCCCATGGGGTATGAAGTTGATGAACAAATTGTAGAGCTGCATGTTCAACACATGCTAAGTTAGCCTAAAGATCTAAAGGCAAAAAGGTTTGGAACCTTTGAGGAGCTGAGTGTTAAAATTCATGTGGAACTCAGAGAACTTGAGATGAAAAGGCAAAGGAATATGTTGAAAAACCCACTCTTCACATTGACGACATAATCAAATCAGTCACAATGGATAGAAATCTTCAGCCAATGGTTAAGTTTTATGATGATTATGGTGAAGTAGATCAGAAGATATTGCAAGATGCCACAGTCAGGTATCTAAATATTTACAACAAGCATTTATTGAAATTATATCTCTGATCCCTAAAAGCTTGGAGAAGGAACTAGAAACAAGAAAGAACACTACCCAAGCTAAAGACCTAGAAATCTGGGAACAAATAGCAATCCAGCTATATCCTTCAATCGACCCCAAGACAATGAATATGATATTCAAAGATTGTAAGGATGAGTTCAGAAGCAAAGCAAGGATGAATCAACTTATGCTTGGTGAAACTGACAAGGTAGCCAAGGACACAGAGGAGATCCTCCAGAAGGCCTTCAAAAGATTTAATCTTCCTATTATAGAGGACTTGGGTACTGATCCCTCAACTACAAATATTGCAGAAGAAACTCTTGAGAAAATGACAGAAGAGGTGGGCCCCGAACAGACAAACATTTCTCCTCCGTCTTCCCCTACAATCTCCGGATCTAAAGGAGAAGAAAAATCATAGGAGAAAGAAGTAGAGGTAAAAGAAAAAGAAGACGACAGTGCGAAGACCTCAACAGAAAAGACCACAACTGCTAGTGGTGAGAATGTAGGAGGAGAGAAAACTCCAAAAGACAACTCCAAGGTTGCAGAAGAGAAGAAACATCTGTCTCTAGCAAGAGACACTGCACAAACTATTCAAGAATTCTTAACAAAAGCCACTATAGAAATTGATGAACCAAACCTCCTAAAAGGACCATTAGATTTTGACTCTTTGTCACCGGTGCAAACAATGAAAATAGCCTCATTTGCAAATGAGAAAGTCAAAGAGAAACTACTGAAATCTCACATGGAAGACTGTGAGCTTATGGAGGTAGCATCCGGAGTGCTAGAAAAGATCATGCCATCTTTTCAAAAGGATCCCACAGCCTCCTCTTCCGATAATCTCAAAACCTTAGTCAGCAATGTTAGTACACATTTTGATTCTCTAGAAAAATCAGCTAAAGAAAAGGTCTGGAAGGAGTTTTTGGATAAAAGATTCTCTGAGGTATAGGGTCTAATTATCAATGATAGGAGAAACATGAATATTGGAATAAAGAGCCTAGAAAACGCTCTTAAAGATGGAGGAGAAATGTATAAATTTTGTGTATCATGGTCCAAAGTAACACTGGACATTGAGAAGAAAATAAAAGAATAGGAGGATAAACTATCAAACTTATCAAAGAATTTTGATCCTCTCTCTTCCTCTATAACAAATCAAGAATGTCAGACTATCACAATCTTGAGTGAAATCAAGAAGTTGGAGAAGGAAAGAAAAAATAGGATAAGCAGGTTGAGTGAGCTCAGGGGGTTAATTGTCCCCAAACTAGAGGCCATGCATGAGGCCATAAAAGAAGCCCAAATTACAGCCCAGACCAATGATCTAGTAGATCTAAAAAGGGCAGATGCATTTGCATTCCTGTTGAGTGGGCATATCTCAATTTTGGACAGGATGAAGCAAAGTTGGGCGACAGAAGTTGTACAGTTGAAGAACACTTTTGCAGACATACTTAAGTATATGTAAGTACAACTTGTATATATATACTTATGCAGCTAAGTATAGTTAATTTTTTGAAAATTTTGGTATGCGGACCCTACCCTTTGCCATTGATGTCAAAGGGGGAGTGAGGAGTAGTGAAAAATGAGGAATCCAACTAAGGGGGAGCTCTGAAAAATGTATATAAAGACAAAGCATCAGCCAAGGGGGAGCATAGTGTAAACACTTAGTCATTTTTCACTAAGTGTTGCCATCAATGCCAAAAGGGGGAGATTGTTGGCAAGAGACACTATATGGATTCATGATTATTGTCATTGATGGCAACAAAGTTCATCCCACACATCCACAGGACATGGTGTGTCTCTACTGGAAGTTAGAATGAAGAATGTTGTGATCCAGTAAACAAGAATAGAGCATGTGACAAGGTCCGACAGACAGGTCCGGATCTCTCAGAGGAAGTATCTTGGTGGAGTCCAGATTTGGGGAAGTCAAGAGGACTACCTTGAGTGGTATATTCCAAGGATTTAGCCTCTGGTGATAGATGAGGAAAAAGATATGGATAGTTGAGTACCAGATTCCTGAGTGACTATGTGAACAGAGGAAGAACTGACTGACAGAACATCAGACTACTTTCTAAATGAGTTACTAATTGTGGTAAAGGTTATGAAGGCATGAAACATGTTTGGCTGACATGATTAATGATTTTTACAAGCATATAATTGATCCACATTACTTAATGTGTAAGGATTCAACCGACTGATCAGAATTAGTGAAAAGATTGACTATTCTGGGTGCCGACTAGAAAAGTGATGAAATTACTTGTGCGGATATATATACACAATGGATTTAGTTGTGAGGGTGTTGTTGTTGTGGTTAGTTATGTGGGAATAAAAGTAGAAGTACAGAGCAGAAGCAGTAAGGAAGGTCCGGTATGTGAAAGGAAAGAAGCTTAAGGGAAAAGGAAAGATGAAGTGTAGCAGATTAGTATACTAAGCCTAACTAGAACTAGACTCCAACATTTGCAGATGCTACGAATCAGTTCAAGTATTGTATAACACTCTTTTGTAGACAATGTGTCTCTTTGTAGACAGTGTGCCTCCTTGTGAGCAGTGTGCTCAGGCAGTGAGCCCTAATTGGCAAGTGCCATTTTGTATTTCCTTATTCTTCTAACAAAGAATAATCTTTGGGTTAATCACCCCATGGTTTTCTCCCTTAACATGGTTTCCACATCAAAAATATTGTGTCATGTGTATCTCTATTTTCATGGTTATGTTTGCTTGTTTGATTTAATACTACATTGATTAATAAGAAAGTTCAGAAAGAAGAAATAATTAGGATAACTGATTCACCCCCCCTCTCAGTTATCAACAATAACCGATTTCCTCTAAACAACATCTCTTCATGGATGAAATAGTCCAACCATTTACTCCTATCTATCACAACAGGTTCCTTACATGCTTTCCAAGGTTCTGCAAAATCAAGATCTTCCTCATACATGTTCTTCAATTCTTCAAATCCTAACACTTCAACTCTCATCTCTATCAGCAAGTTCCTTCTACTCAAGGCATCTACAACTTTGTTTGATTTTCCATTCCTATGCATCAACACAAAAGTATAACTCTGCATGAACTCTACCCATCTCATATGTCTCTGATTCAACTTTCTTTGACTGTTCAAATATTGCAAAGCTTGATGATCTATATACAACACAAACTCTTTAGGCAACAAGTAATGTCTCCACTTCTTCAAGGCTTTAATTATGGCATAGAACTCTTGATCATAAACTGAATATCTTCTCCTTGCATCATTCAACTTCTCACTAAAATATGCTACAGGTCTACCTTCCTGACTTAACACTGCTCCTATTGCATTCCCACTTGCATCACAATCTACTTGAAATACTTTATTGAAATCTGGTAATGCTAACACAAGTTGCTCTTTGACTTTCTACTTCAAAAATTCAAAACTTTTGTCTGCTCTTGATGTCAACTTAAAGTCTTTTCTATCACCTCTCATTATCTTTGTCATAGGGTTACAAACTAAACTAAAATTTCTGATGAACTTCTGGTAGAAACTAGCTAATCCATGAAATGATCTAACTTCTCCAATGCTCTTCGGTGTGGGCCATTCAACAATTGCTCTTACCTTTTCAGGTCCATCTTCAATCCTTCTACAAAAATCACAAACCCCAAGTACACTAATTATTTCTTCACGAAACTACACTTCTTGATGTTTATCAACAATTTCTCTTCTTTCAATCTCTATAATACTTGTTTCAGGTGCCACAAATGTTCTTCTTTTGTCTTACTAAAAATTAAAATATCAGCCGAATATACAATAACAAACTTACCTAAGAATTTCTTCAAAACCTCATTCATCAATCTCATGAAAGTACTTGATGCATTTGTCAATCCAAAAGGCATCACTAACCACTCATACAATCCTTCATTTGTCTTGAAAGTAGTATTCTATTCATCTCCCTCTCTAATTCTGATATGATGGTATCCACTCTTCAGGTTTGTAAAATATTTTGCTCCACTCAAACAATCCATAATATCATCCATCCTAGGTAAAGGGAATCTATACTTAACTGTGATCTTGTTGATTGCTCTAGATTTTGTACACATCCTCCATTCTCTATCTTTCTTTAGTGCTAACACTACAAGTACTACACAAGGACTCAAACTTTCTCTGATCAAACCTTTCCTCAACAACTCTTGTACTATCTATGCAATTCTTCATTCTCTGTTGGTGTCATTCTATGTGCTACTTTGTTAGGCAAACTAGCTCCAGGTATAAGATCCATGTGATGACTAATACTCCAGATTGGTGGCAATCCTTCAGGTACATTATTTGATATGATGTCTAAACATACTTTTTCAACAACTCAGTTATCTCCTCCGGTTATGATTCTTTAGTCTTCAGGGTTTCAGGCTTCTTAGGAATCAAAGCATAACACATATTCTCATGTCTCAAACCATCCAGAAATTTTCTTCCATCTACCAAACAGATTCTAGCATTTCCACACACTTCACTCTTAGGTTCATCTTAAAAAGGAATCAAATTAATTCTCTTTCCATTTGATGCTATAGTATATGTATTCTTCCTTCCATCATGTATAGCTTTCCTATCATACTGCCATGGTCTAGCCAAAAAAATATGACAAACATCCATAGGCATAATATCACACAATGCATCATCATGATAAGATCCAATATGAAATTTCACCAAATGTTGTTCACTCACTAGTACCTTATGGTCATCTTGAATCCATGCTATCTGATAGGGCTTAGGGTGTTTCAACCTTTCCAACTTTAGCTTAGTCACCATCTCCTCTAAAACTAAATTATCTGAACTACCACTATCAATTACAACTTTACAACATTTACCTCCTGATTTACATCTGGTTCTGAACAAACTTTTCCTCTGTGGTGGTTCCTCATTTGTCTCTACTTAAAATAGTGCTTTCCTTATGACAAGTGATTCTCCTTTCTCAGGTTTACCAACTGAATAGGGGTCACATAGTTCAACAAACTCTTCTTCCCTATAAGTTTCTCTTCCACTATTCTTTGTTCTCTTGATTGTACTCCCTTGATTACATTCAAATACTTTATGTCCTTCACCTCCACATTTAAAATAGGTTCCTCTAAATGTTCTCCTATCAGGTCTTCTTCCTTATCTTCTATATCCTTCACTCTGGTATGGTCTAGAGTTTCCTATGTGGTAGAAAGTTCTGTCATCTCTCCAGTATACACTGTTATCTCTGTCTTCCTTCTTGAATGTGTTCTCTTGTTTGCTCTTCTTCGCATATGATCTCTCTCCTCTAGAAAATGTTCTACCTCTTTGAAATTTACCTCCTCTTCCTCTCTATCTTTGATCATGCCTCTTGTTCAACTTTTCTTCAACTTTCATGGTAAACTGATATGCTTATTCCAATGTTGTCATCCTCACCAAACTCAATTCTTCTTGAATGTTCAATCTCATTCCATTGATGTATCTAGCCACTTTCTCCTTGCTTGATTCACTATGTCCTGTCCTTATGATCATCTTATGAAATTCTTCAGTGTACTCCTTCACACATTTTGCCTTTTGTATTAGGTTTTACAATCTCTTCAACAGTTCCAACTCATAGTCAGTAGGTATAAATTGACTCTTCAATTTTGTCACCATTCATCCCACTTTGTAATTGTTTCCTTTCCTCTTTTGTTTATATCTAACTCAACTTCTTTCCACCATATAGCAACATGTCCTTTCAACTTTGTCTTTGCAAATTTCACCTTCTCTGGATCTTTAATTTCTTCATACTTAAAGTATTCTTCTAGGTCATTTATCCAATCAATCAACTCTTCAAGATTCAAATTGCCAGTATAGTTTGGTACATCAACTCTAGGTCTTTTCCCAATCTTTGAAATAGCTCTCAACATGTTGACTTGATTTGATTCTTCTTCTTCATCTCCTAGGGTTACTTCATTTTAATCAGTAGATTGAAATTTTTCATCATCATCACTTTCAACATTAGGTCGAGGTGTAAGTCCTCTTCTTCGATCTTCTTCAATAGCATCCAACTGAACTCGAATGGTTTTCATCATCTCCATCATCTCATCCATTCTTCCAACCATTGTACCAATAGCAGGGATTCTCCTCAGTAGCATCTCTTTCTCGGATCAAGTGTAACTGGCTCAAATTCAGCGATCAAGCTACAAGGTGACAACTACCTCACAATCGGTGATCGGTTGCAACACAAGTAACCTACCTCATATTTTACGATAGGTTTACAACAAGATCTTATAGAATTCCTTTTCCATCTTCACTCAATTCGCTCCCAAAGATTCAAACTTTCACTCTGACATCACTTAGTGCAGTCATAGGTTAGGAGGGTCCACAAAGTGAACTATCTAGGCCATGCAGCTAGAGTAAACACAATGGAAACAACTCAAAGATATAAATAAAATATAGATTCAATCTTTTAATATATCATAGAATTCAAATATAAATTGGCCAACAACATGTGGGCTTACAATTAGGGCTCACAGGCCTAATTTCACAGTTACAGAGTATGCACAAGATATATAGCTTTAAAGCTCCTTAGCAAAGAATTTGAACTATTGAACTTGGAAATTATGCTAACTACTTTTCTAGCCATCTATTACATCAATTTATATCATCTCCAGAACATAAGATTCATCTGCGTCAGCTAAGGAAGATTACAAACTCCAATGAAGAGTTATAACATGTGTACACGGATAGGTTAGACCTAATTGAATAGAACTCCTTCGCAATTGAATGGAATGGTGTGCGGATCTTAAGGAGGGTTGGCCATGAACCAAACAACATTGATTGATGTTTAATTTAGCTCCGTAAGTTGTGAAATGCTTTGCAAGCCTTCTCCTTTAGCTAATTATTTGATATTGTCAGGGTGCTCTCAATTGAGAAAACAGTTGATCTTCTGATAATGACAACTTTTCAATAACTGATCCAAATTATCTGATATTTTGATATGATGTGCATGAATGCATCTAGATGCTAAGTCTAGCTTCACAAGGTCTGAAATACAACTATGGTAGAATGTGGACCAAAATATTGAAACTGATATTGACTAAATTGACTAAACTGAACTTGAAAATAAAAAGAAACAAACTAAAATGCAAATGTTTTTGGTTGATGCAAGATTGCTCTTGAACAAGGGATGCTCCTGCATCAGCCCTAATCCCTCCTCTAATTTTAGGGAGGTAATTTAGGTCTACAAGTCAGCTTTAATGATGGTTAGACCAGCCCTAAACTTAAAATTTCTTTTTGTCATGTGATGTCAGATCTTTAATTCAAATTACTCTTTCTTTAAGACTTGTAAAAAAGGAAGCAATCTATTTCATTTGAAACTAGAGACAAGATTTGATTTATGTAAAATCTCTCTATTAAAATATTATTGTCTATTTCTCTCTATGCTCTTGAATTTATTGAGAGTTTCTATTGATCAAGTGGAAGTGGCTTTGCATCTTGGAAGGATTTATATGAAGGCTAGGGAATGAGATCTTGAGTGTATCTCATTGTTCCTAGGTTGAAGCACTTTTCATGATTAGGAGAAGGGTTGGAACCTCAAACTTGAGATTGGCTTGAGTACCCTTCAAGAGTATCGTTGCATCACCTTCTTATTAGCAAACCTTATGCAAATCCTCATGCTTGAGGTGAAGTTGTATGTTTCCTTGAGTGAAGCATATCTTGATCATCTTATTCCTATTTGCTTGATTCATTTAGGGCTAGGGTTTTGTTGGGTGAATATTTTGTCTTTAACTAACTAAAGGCAAAATGGTTATATCGACCACAGTGTAATAGGATAAATCTCTCCTCTCAACAAGGGGAGGTTCCCTATCAATTATCACAAACTTATTTAAACTAAATATTAACTTGAGGGTGAGACCATATCATCCATTTCTCTTTTTTCAGAAATGATGTTTACAAAATGAAAGAGCACTTTCTCAATACAAATTGAAATAACCAAGAAACCCACGAGAGCACAAAGTCTATCGTTGCTTCTTTTACTGATGTATCACTTAGAACCAAGTAGAATAAAGTGCAGCCCAAAGTCTTCACTGGATTCTATGACAAAATATATGATCACAAAAGATAATAGTAGTTCAAAGCCTTTCCAATATCTTTCACTTCAAAACATAAAATCACAAACTAAAGATAATTGTTGTAGCACAAAGTCTCCACAATCAACTTTAGAACATCTCCTAGATTATTCACACTCACACTACTATTTGATCAAATGGATAAGATAGTATTAGGAAAAGGACATAAGAACAATTTCCAATATTCCACAAGTTATTCCAACACAAAGATTGAATGATCACTTGCTTTCTTATTCACTAGATAAAATTTTGATTTACAATTTGAACACAAAGTCTCAAAATGCTCTTCAATTTGGCAGAGTTTCAATAACTAAAAGATAAAAATTACAATAGAGGCCTTCTTTATTTATAGGGAGGAGCTTGGAGCAAAAATAGGAAATTTACAACTACTTTGACTTATTCAACAAAAGAGTCCTAGTTGACTTGGGACTTCCTTTGTCTCACATGTAATTACATTTTGGAAAATTACATGTGGATATGTCTAAAACTGAAAATAAAGTACATATGAAAATACAAAACTAAACTAAGGCATTAGTTTCCTCCATCATTCTTCTTTAGAAAATCCTGGTACATGGCCTGTATGGCTGCCATCTCGCATGCATCTAGTTTAGCTGTGTTTTCTGAGATAGTGCGGGCCCAAAGGATTACATCTTTTATTGCCTTTATCACCTTTTCATGTTTGTCCAGATTGTCCTTCAAGTTCTCTAAAGTTGAATGTTGATCATATAGATTATCCATGGAAAATACTGAGGGCACCTCCTCTTTGAATTTCCTTTGAACCATCTTTTCAAAGGAACTTACCATCTCCTCTGCTGAGAGGAACTTATGGTCTTCACCTGTGAGGGTGCATGGAAGTTCTTCCAGCCTATGTAGAAGCGTGACATCACTATCTTCACTGGCTTCTCGAGCTTGACATAGATCTTTGAGTAAACCTTTTATTATGTGGATACGATGAACCAGAGTCTCCTTGGTTTTAAGATATGATTCCCTATTTGCAATGACCCTGATAGTGATCAAATTCTTTATCTTAATCTTTTTCATATCTATCCACTCCTCCAATCTCTCTTATTGATCTTGCAGCTCTTGTGAGAGTAAGTCAACTAGGTTGTTCAGCTCAGCTTTACCTTTATCCATCTTCTCTTTTCTTTCTACAGTGGTTTTTAGTAGAATTTGCCCTTGAGCTAACAAATGCTCCATAATATCTCCTACCACCCTTCCTCTGGCTTGTGCTTTTTCAACCTTTTGGATCAAGGGATCTTCTACAGTCACTGCCATGGGTTCTACAATTTCTGATGACTTTACTATCTTTTAAAGAACAACAGCAAGTTGTTCTACTTTGGCCTTATACTGTTCTTTCTCTTTTTTGAATTCATCATACTTTTCAAGCAAAGTGCTGGCAGTAGTTTGAAACTCTACTTTTATGCCCTCATGAGTTAGCTTGCCTAACTCAACCCTTGAAATGACATAATCATTCATGTCAAAATTATCAACAGTGTCATCTTCTGGTGGTTTAGCAATCTCTGCGTATCTAATTCCTTTCTCGTTGACAAGCCTAGAAACAGTCTTAGGCTTCTTCTCCAGAGTTTTTGCTTTTACAAGTAACAGCTTTTCAATGTCAATCTCATCAGGTGAAATAGCTTGCTTCTTCCTCGTTGGAGTATATGCAGACAACCATGGAGGAAGCACAGAAGTACTAACAACTGGAGATGAGTCTACTACTTGTTTTGCTAGATCCATATTTATACCTATTATAGTCATAATAGGACTGGGCTTGGTAAAAACCACACCTGTATCAACAACCTTTTCTGAAGCATCCAGAAGATTTTCTAAAATAGATTGTTCACCAATGTCAAAAGATGGATAAGATAAACTTGGGATGGAACTGAAAGAATAAAAAATGGTCCCAAAACTAGTTTTCATAGAAGCAGGGGTACTATCAGTAGAAAGAACAAAGATAGGTGAAAGAAGAACATTTGAAATCACTAGGAAACTACCAGAAACTGGAGTATGAGGAAGAGGTGTAGAAACTTGTGTTCTAGGAGGAAGATCTTTCTCAGGGGATTGAGGTGGTTTAGCAATTTGTTCCTCTTCTGCATCTTCGTCTTTACCTTGTCTAGTTTCATCTTCTTCATCAGATTTATCAGACACTTTTGTTTGTTGAGCATCCTTAGACTTCTAAATATTTTGTTCTTCAACCTCAACATCTTCAATCTCTATTTGATCAACATTAGTATCTTCAACACTTGATTCAGTGACATTGGAAGTTACTGCAACTTCCTTCTTCTTCCCTCCTTTGGACACAAACTTAATTTTTAGTTTATGTATCTTAGAAGAAGAATGGGTGTCACTCTTGTTTTTAGTTTTGTTCTCTACCTTCTTACCTATCTATTCATGTGCTTCAGTCTGTGACCCTGTGAGGAAATCTTTCAATTTAGTCCCTTTAATTTCCAACCACACAGTTTTGTTGGCCATGATTGGTTGAAATCTTTTCCTTATGAATGTTTCTTCTTTAACTGACCATTTCACCTCTGGGAGATATGAGGCTTCAACATTCTTAGTGTTATATTTGGGATCTAGAACATCCCCATCATCCTCCATTCTGTATGGAATATCAGCGAGGCCCAGCTCTTCAATCTGACTCATATGAAGTCTGCAGTAGTCTAGCTTCCTGATCTTGTTCGGTGTCCTAAGATCAGCCCAAATATCTTTGACCATTGGTACATGGAAGGTTGACTTCCTTTTGATCTTATCTTGAAGTCTTCTAAAGTCAAAATGGTTTATTTTCTTGTAAGTTCTCATAGTGACCAGTTGTAATTCAGAATCAACTATTTTTGCTTTGTTAGCTGATTGAACTGAATACCTTCCAATTTCAATGGGGAACTTTATCCCCAACTTCTTTAGCTCCATTTGTTTATTGTGCACTACAATCTACTATCTGCATAGCTCCATAAGAACAATACGGTCACTAGGATACCGTGGAAGAATATAAGGGTAACCAAGATAATATCCTACCCTAAGATATGTGAAAGTGGGGAATTAGGAACAAGCAACCGAAGAATTCACGACCTCACAAGCTTCATCTGAGGCCCTTTTCTGAACAAGTTCATTATCCCATAGGCACATGAATACTGAAAAGAAGGCATCATTGACCCTTCAAAAATGATGAATTGATCCCTTCAGAGTAATTTGAGGGTAATACTCATATACAGGGATCAATCTCCTGTCACCAACCTAAGTCAAACCTGGAAAGCTTCTCATGCTAGCAGCAACATATACAAGATACGAGGTCATATAGAATTTGAATTTTGTGTTGACCTTCACCAGTTGCTCATGCAATGCATTACTAATCTGCTCTCCCTAGAATATTTTGTGTACCTCGAAGAATCACCTTGATGTAAGTGTACATCCATTCTTGGAACTTGAAAGAAGAGGGGAGTCCTTTGATGCAACTCAAAAGAGTAATCAAATTGCAAACTTCCTCTACAAAGTCACTCCTAGGAAGATCCTTTGGCCATCTGGTCAAATTACTTCTAGGGATTTTCAACCATTTGTTGTTGATGTACCTTCTTGCAGCTTCCACATCTATGTCATAATCCTTTTGCCTCTGAGCAAAGTCAATCCGTCCAATGTTTACAATGGTTGGACACATGAAGATTTTGTCAAGGAATTCTGCATCTAATCTCATGATCACATTCCCTTGAGAATCTGTTACAACCCTAGTGTCCCTATTGTAATGGCTGGCTACCTGAAGAATGAACTTAGGATTGTGTGCAAAAAATTGAAATGATGCAACCAAATGAATATTATTGTCAATGATCTTTTGCATATGTCTAGAAGGATTAGCCTATTTTGTTCTTTCCACAAATTTTGCCATGTACACATGTCAAATTTCTGTATCTCTAATTTCATCAATATTCGATTGCACTGCCATCACCGGAAAGACACCTTGGTACTTGTACTTCATGATTTTGGCTTTGGACGGAGATGGCTCTGACATTAGCTCTGGAGAAAACTCTGAGATAAATATCTACCATGAACACTTGTTGAGAACTGCAAAAGGCCATGATCTCGCAGTTAGGGGAAAAATGGATAAACTGGGATAACCGCGATTCAATGATCATGGACAGGAAAGCATGTGTTGAAGGGCTTGAGTGAACACAAATTGAGGTAAAGGGCAAAAGTGGCTTAACAGGCCTTGAAAGGTGAATTTTCCTAGTGTTAGGAAAAATTTAGAAAAATGTGCATGAGTGGTCAAAATGACCACTCCTGCATGAGGAATTACTTGCATGTGTAAAGTTAAATGTTTTGACCCCTCTTGCATATGTTTAAGAAGAGTCATTCTTGTGTAAAGTCGGTGAAAATTACCGACATTACATGTGTTGTTTTTTTTCTTGGAAGAATGTTTTACATGTAGGGGCGGTCAAAATAATTGCCCTTACATCAGGGTAAAATTGCAACTGAGGCATGTGTAAGGTCGGCTGAAAGGACTGTTTTTACATGTATGCTGAGTTGATATGATGCATAGTCAGTGGTTTTAACCGTTACTACATCAATTTTATTTTTAACCTTCAGAATGTGTAAAGGCTGTGGTTTCTACCGCTTTTGCATGTTGGAAAGTGCATGGGTTAAGCTTCTTCGAATAAGGCCGGCAAATTTTGCTGCCCATACACATTATGTTGGAATTTCACTAAGATGCACAAATGGGAATGAGGTCACAAATGGAAATTTTCACCACTTCAACCTATTTCAAAGTTAATTGGTTTTGAAGTCTAGGTCTCCCCATTACAATTTATTACATAGGGATGGTGAAAAGTTTTGTTCTTACGTGATAAGAAGGTTTTGACGAGGCAAGGCTAAAACATAGGAATTTTATACATACAACATAGTTCAACCAACAAAAACTCTACACTTAGAAGAAAAACCAAACGATTCTTCAAATGTTTAAAACAAAAACAAACCTTAAAAGAGAAACATGAACGTAAGGGTGAAAAACTTACCTTTGACGAGAAATGTGAAACCCTAGGCGTTAAATCTAAAATTTTTTTGGCAAGGAGTCAACACATCAGCTAGGCTAAGTGAAAACAGGTGAGATGAAAGGATGAATAAAAATAAAATGGTTTTAAAACATATTTAAAAATTAAAACAAAACCTAAAAATGAAAATCAATCGCCACACGAGCTAACTGAAGTAGCATTTAATACATGCTCTGTTAGCAGAATTCACCGACTTCGCATATAGTAAATTAGACAGCATGTAATGATGGCAATTTTGGCCGCTTGAACATATCTCAAGACAACAAGGAATGCATGGGTGGCAATTTCCACCGCCCTTGCATGTTAAGAGAAAAAGGGTCATGCATGATCGGAGGTTCAGACCGCTATTGCATGTCAAAACAAAAACCTAGTAAGATATGAGAGAGCGGCAAAAATAGCTAACTATGCACATAAAAGAACCAAAATACATGTAAGAGTGGTTATTTGGGCTGCCATTGAATGTAGTAACAAAAACTTTACTAACACCCCAAAATGTCCAATAATTGATATTTTGTCGAGTTTATGATCACAATAAGCTTCACGATTTTTGAGAAATCATGGCGAAGGAAAGCCGCAAACTCTTCTAGGATGTCAGAGGACTTCGCTCAAGATCAAGAGTACTTGTCTTGTTTTGCAAACTTAGAGTGTAGGCTATGAAACAGACAAGTTTCGTAGGGGTCATCTACAAAAAATGAGCGTAGCTGATTTTGAGAACAACAGTTGGCTCTAACTGGGGAACTTCCATCGATCAAACTTTGAAACAATTGAAGGGAGGAGAATCTAGTCTCTAAGTGCCTTCATCCATGCCATTGGGCTATAGAGTCAAGCTACTAAAAAGAAAAAGACACAAAAGACTAAACAAAAACACAAAAATAAAGGCACAAAACTATACAAATGTACAAATGAACTTATCTAATACTTCATCTAATACTTCAAGGATTGAAGTGCTTCAGATGTTGCCCACTGTGAGGCAACAAGAATGGTGTTCCATCCAAATACTCCAGAAGGAAGCTATTTCCACCACAGAACTGATGAATGATAAACGAGCCTCTCCACAAGGAATCAAATTTTCCATGCATTCCTTTTGGTTCTCTCCTTTTGTCCCATAACAAGACTTGATCTCCAATTTGAAACTCACGAGTCCTTGCTTTCTTGTCAAAGAGTTTCTTTACCTGACTTTGATGCTCAGCAATACGATCTACCACCATTGTTCACTGCTCCTTAAGTTCAGTTAGGTACATGATCCTTTTATCAATAGAACTATCAAAAGTTCTCTCCTCCATTGCCTTTGCCAACTTCAGTGCCGGCAACTTCAAGGTAATTGGTATCTCTGCATTCAGACCATACAAAAGATGAAATGGTGACATACCTATTGCCCTTTTAGGGGTAATCCTATCTGCCCATAAAGCATCAAACAACGCTTTATGCCAAGTTCTCTGATTCTCTTCCACCAGTTTCCTGATAATAGTAAGCAGATTTTTGTTACTTGATTCCGCCTGACCATTTCCTTGTAGATAATAGTTTGAAGAGTGGGAAAGAATGATCCCATGCTCATAGAAAAAATTAGTAATCTCATTAGAGGAGAAACAAGTAGCATTATTTGCTACAATCTTGTTTCAGACCCCAAACTAGGAAATAATGTTTTCCTTGAGGAAATTGCATACCACTTCAGAAGTAGCATGCTTAACTGGGATGACTTCCACCCACTTGGTAAAATAATTTGTCATGGTGAGAACATAGTTGTGTCCCACACTTGATGGTGGGTTCAAAGCACCAATGAAGTCGATGCCCCATTGCTGAAAAGGTTCTTCAATCACCACTGGCTTAAGAGGTAATGCGGCCAACTTAGGTTTCCCCACAAACTGTTGACACAACTCACACCTACGCACCTAATTGTACGCATCCTAAAATAGTGTGGGCCAATAGTATCTATCCTGCAGAATCTTGTGAGCCGTCATAGGTGCATAAAAATGTCCTCCACAGGCCAAATTGTGGAAAGACTCTAGAAGTTTACTTTGTTGCGCTTTATCCAGGCAATGGATAAATACTCCATCAAGGTTTCTTTTGTACAAACCATTGTCCCATAGGACATAGTTAGCAACCTTCTACTTAATAGTTCTTTTCTCCTTATAAGACAGATGTGAAGGACACTCACCATAGGTAAGAAAATGAGCAATATTTGAATACCACTCATCAGTAGTAGTGACAAAAAGAACCGTTGGCATATCCTCAACTTCTTCTTCTTCATCCCCTGTATCAGCGATTAAATGACACAAACCTCTGCCATGCACAAGCTTGGTAGGTTTGATATCAAGATCAAACTCTTGGATCTTAGCAATCCAATTTCCTCTTTTGGTTCCAAACTCGTGTTGAGTCAAAATAGACTTTACTGTTGTATCAAGCACTAAAACAACAGTATGCGAATTCAGAATATAGAATCAGAAATGCTTTACCGCCTTAACAATGACATAAGCATGCTTCTACATATTTGAATATTTTAATTCATGAGCTTTAAGAGGACAACTCATAAATAATATGTTGGATTCCACACCTTCTTCATTCTACTGAACCAGAATGGCTGACAGTGTATGTTCAGAAACGTAGCTGTATACTATGAAATCCTTGGTATATTCAGGACAAACAAGAACTGGAGCATGAGCAATAGCCTTCTTGATATCCTCAAATGCTACTTTGCCTTCCGCACTCTAACAGAAAGTAGCCTTACCCTTCATCATATTAACGATGTGACAAGTTTTCTCTACAAATTTAGGAATGAACCTTCACAAAAAATTCACCTTTCCAAAGAAAGAATGAACTACAGTCTTACTAGTGGGAAACGTAAGATTTTGAATGGATTTGACTCTTTCTGAGTCAATTTTAGTGCCCTCTCAGGATACATTATGACTAAGAAGTTTACTATCTATAACCCCGAAAACTGACTTCTTAGGGTTGAGAGAAATACCATTTTGCTGACATCTTTCCAACACTTGTCGTAAATGGTATGCATGATCATGACGGTGTTTGGAGAAAATAGTCAAGTCATCAAGATACACCATAATGAACTTCTCCATCTCATCTCTGAAGGCAAGGTCCATTGCTCTTTGGAATGTGGCGCCAGCATTGATCAAACCAAAAAGTATCCTGCGATAAGCAAATGTACCCCAAGGTGTTGTGAAAGCAGTCTTTTATTGATCTACCTCATTGACCTCCACTTGATTATACCCTAAAAAACTGTCTAACATAGACAGCATTTTTGAACCAGTTACTGTTTGCAACACTTGGTCCATGATGGGTAGGGGTAGTTATCTTTTAGAGAAGACTGGTTGCGATTCTTGAAATCAACGTAGATACATATTTCTCCATTCTTTTTCCTTACAGGAACTATATTCATGATCCAGGTGGAGTGATGAATTGGAAAGATTATTCTTGCATTCAACATTTTTTGAATCTCAGAAAGGATAGTACCTGATATTTTGGGATTGTATTGCCTTTATTTCTGCTTGTGAGGCAATGACCCAATTTTGAGGGGGATTTCATGATGAATTTCCTTAGGCCTGAAGGACTTTAGATCATCATAGGAATACGCCAAAACATCAATGTAAAGGTGAAGGAGTGTAATGAATTTGAACTTCTCATCGGTAGTGCAACATTTCCCAATGTTGACCATTTTGGGATTTGCCTCAGAACTCAAATTTACTTGATCAAATTCCATAGAGGAACTTGAATCCAGTTGTTGTTGCTGCTTGATATATCTGTCATGCTTATCAAATAGATTTTCAAGGGAAACCAGACCTTTTAGAATCTTATTCCCTTTCAGTTGAAGAAACTCTTTGCCAGTTTGTGAATCTATTTCAAAAACGTATTCCCGTGGTGGAGATTCACTACCTTCAAAATAGAGCTCATCAAAGCTATCTGTCTTTTCCAAGAAAGTAATGATTTGGTTATCACCATTGAACACCTACCAATGGTCAGCATTATCAGGTACACTTGGTCAAAAGACCAGCTCAATCATGTACTTGTTTCCTTTGAAATATTTATGAGGAACCATGAGAGTGCGGAGACAGCTAATGAATCTACAAGATCATTAAACTCTCTAGGCACCACAGAAATGTTGAAAGCATCAAAACCTTCAATGCAATCCCATACGCGATTGCGATAATGTCTCAATCTTTCTTTTTTAGTCTGATACAGATTACTCACTTGACAAACCACTAATTCAACATCTCCTTGAGCATGAATATTTTTAACACCTCTAGCACTATCAACCTCTAATCCAAGAAACAATGACTCGTATTCGGCGGTGTTGTTGGTATTGTCGAATTGCAACTTGTATGAGAAAGGGAAGATATCACCTTGTGGAGATATCAAAACAATTCCAACTCCAGAACTGGTAGAGGAACAACTGCCATCAAATTCTAAAACCTAGACCTCATTAGAATTTAATTTTTTGGAATTTCTTTGACCAGAAGATTCTTCTTCATCAGTGAGGGAAGAATCTGGCATTACTATACCTTCACCTGAACTTTTATCTGAGTATTCTTTTGATTGTCCATCTAATTCTCCATCTAAAATATCTGAGCTCTCACCTAAGGTCCTCTCATCTAATGAAATAGAAATATCTTTAGTAGAGAGGAAATAGTTACCCATTCCCGAGGATTCAAACAAAATTTAGGCTTTGGGATTTATCGTTTGGGTAATAATGTATTTTGTCTCTTTCTCAGGAAGCAACTTTTGCATGATGCCTTTAATAGGTATCCTTGCTACAGATAGATCCATATTCAATTCTCCACCCACATCTTTACAAAAATTACGCCCGAGCAGAATGCCATAAGAAGTTGGCACATTAGCTACTAGGATTGTCATCTTAATCCTCTTGTCTAGAAAAGCTGCAAATGCAAATTGGGCATCTTTGATTTGACCCAATAATGGTACTTGCTTATTTTCCATGGAGAAACATCTCCCAAAGGTCTTAGTTAAGGTGAGGCCAAGGGCGTCTGCTACTTTGGCAGGCATAACATTATCAGATGCCCCAGAATCTATGATGCAGTTACTCAACTTATTACCATTTACCAATAGAGAAATATAGAAAGGTTCTATTTTTCTAGAGGCAACAAGGGGAGTAGTGACAAGATTATTTTGGGTAGATTTATTCTTTAAGGAATCATGGGCAACTTTTGGAAAATCTTCTCTTGTAGGGACAGTCTTGTTTTTTACGTATTTAGCTAACCTATCAAACTGTTCATGATTAGCTTGTAGATACTCAACTTCAGACATTTGGATCTTAGTCTTCCTAGCGTGATCTATTATATCAAATAACTAAAATGAACTAGAGGTAGAGGAAGGGAATCCATCATTCTAAGTTTTATTAGGGGTAGTACTAGTCTGAGGGATAGAAGTAGAAGATACAGGATTGTTAGATGTACTTACTTGCTTATTGCCTACTGGGTCCTTTAGTTGAAAAGGCAACGGAGTTCCCCGTTTAGCAATTGAGGTCACTGGTTGAGGTTCTTCTCTTGCTTTTCCTTTATCAACTTGTTGAGTTAACTGATTTTGGGACCTAGTAAAAATAGCATATGCTCCATCATACACTTCTCTTTCTTTTTCAGCTTCATCTTGGTAATTCAGAAAGCTAATGGTAGAGTCACCAGCTAATTCTTCTTCTCCTTCTGCAAAGAGATTAACATCATTCTCCTGGTCCAACTCAGGTTGGAAAGAATGATCATGTTCTGCTTCATAATAGCCAACTGTTGAGTTGACCGACGCTGCTTCAATGGCGAGTTTCCCCTGTGTGGGTGGAAGACAATTGTGTTGCCCTTGATTTTTAGTAGCATTGCCTTGATATGAACTATTGGGAAATGTCCTCCTTGGTATATCCCAATAACAAGGAGGGGCAGATATACCTTGGGACATTTGCCTTTTCAAAGCTAGCAATTCATTTGCTAAATTTTGCACCATAGGATCCGTGGTGCTTGTGGAAGAATTATCAACAGAAGAGGGACCTTTATTTCTATTAGAATCTCTTCTTATCTTACCAGCAAGGATAAGATCATCTTCCACTTCAGTAGCCAAAATTTGAGCTGTAGGAAGATTCGCAGGACCAGCCCATCTTAGCAGAAAACTCACTTCAGGAAGCTGAGTATTGATAAAAAAACTTAAGATTTTATGTTGTTGGTTGAGTGGTTGCAGGAATCCTGTTTCTTAGCTTATTGAACTTAGCGATGAAGTCTCACATGGGTTCATTTAGTTCTTTCTTCGTTTGTGTTAGCTATGCTAACAAGGCATGTACATCTTCTATAGGTTTGAACCTAGCCTCAAATTTGGTCTTGAGAGTATTCCAATTGGTTATAGTCTGAGCTTGAAGATGGTAAAAACAATCTGTAGCAGCACCTTGCAGTGTTTCCACAAAAATTCTTACTACTACATCTTCATGCTCAACACCTATTACACCACAGGCTATTCAAAAAGCTGTAATGTGTTCATTCGAGTGAACTTTTCCATCACCATAGAACTTAGGAAAATTCTTCCTCGAACTATGAGGTAGTTCATGTAAAGGTGGAGTTAAATTCAAAGGACCAAAAGTGTTACCCCAAGGGGCTTGACCTACCATGATGCACTGATTAAAGGGTGGGATAACAAACATCTGTGGAGTATGAACAGACAAAACTCTACTAATACTAGAACTAGAAGCTTCACCTGGTATTGGAGACCTGGCATTGGTAGGAGGAAAACTCCTAGTTCTCTAAAGTCGAGGTCATGGAGGCAAAAGACCAAAGTTATTTTGCTGCATCAACTCAAATACAGGATCAATAATGCCTTGAGCTCTCCTACTTTTTGTATACCGTAAATTTGCCAGAATGTAGTGTACTCAACAAAATTTTGAAACAAATGGAAAAGGACTGAAATGCTTCAACTCAGAGCGTGAGGCTTCAAGTTGCGTATTCCTTCCTCAGCAGAGTCACCAAAAACTGTTGGGTGAATATTTTGTCTTCAACTAACTGAAGGCAAAATGGTTATATTGACCACAGTGTAATGAGATAAATCTCTCCTCTCAGCAAGGGGAGGTTCCCTATCAATTATCACAAACTTATTTAAACTAAATATTAACTTAAGGGTGAGACCATATCATCCATTTCTCTTTTTTCATAAATGATATTTACAAAATGAAAGAGCACTTTCTCGATACAAATTGAAATAACCAAGAAACCCACAAGACCACAAAGTCTATCATTGCTTCTTTTACTGATTTATAACTTAGAACCAAGTAGAATAAGGTGCAATCCAAACTCTTCATCGGATACTACGACAAAATATATGATCAGAAAAGATAATAGTAGTTCAAAGCCTTTTCAATAACTTTTATTTCAAAACATAAAATCACAAACTAAAGATAATTGTTGTAGCACAAAGTCTCCACAATCAACTTTAGAACATCTCCCAGATTATTCACACTCACACTACTATTTGATCAAACAGATAAGATAGTATTAGGAAAAGGACATAAGAACAATTTCCAATATGCCACAACTTATTCCAACACAAAGATTGAATGATCACTTGCTTTCTTATTCACTTGATAAAATTTTGATTTACAATTTGAACACAAATTCTCAAAATGCTCTTCAATTTGGCAGAGTTTTGCTTCAATAAGTAAAAGATAAAAATTACAATAGAGGCCCTCTTTATTTATAGGAAGAAGCCTAGAGCAAAAATAGGAAATTTAAAACTACTTTGACTTATTCATCAAAAGACTCCTATTTGACTTGGGACTTCCTTTGTCTCACATATAATTACATTTTGGAAAATTACATGTGGATATGTCTAAAACTGAAAATAAAGTACATATGAAAATACAAAACTAAACTAAGGCATTAGTTTCCTTTGTCATTCTTCTTTAGAAAATCCTGGTACATGGCCTGTATGGCTGCCATCTCGCATGCATCTGGTTTAGCTATGTTTTCTAAGATAGTGCGGGCCCGAATGATTGCATCTTTTACTGCCTTTATTGCCTTTTCATGTTTGTCTAGATTGTCCTTCAAGTTCTCTAAAGTTGAATGTTGATCATATCGATTATCCATGGAAAGTACTGAGGGCACCTCCTCTTTGAATTTCCTTTGAACCATCTTTTCAAAGGAACTTACCATCTCCTCTGCTGAGAGGAACTTATGGTCTTCACCTGTGAGGATGCATGGAAGTTCTTCTAGCCTATGTAGAAGCGTGACATCACTATCTTCACTGGCTTCTCAAGCTTGACATAGATCTTCGAGTAAACCTTTTATTATGTGGATACTATGAACCAGAGTCTCCTTGGTTTTAAGATATGATTCCCTATTTGCAATGACCCCAATAGTGATCAAATTCTTTATCTTAATCTTTTTCATATCTATCCACTCCTCCAAGCTCTCTTCTTGATCTTGCAGCTCTTGTGAGAGTAAGTCAACCAGGTTGTCTAGCTCAGCTTTAGCTTTATCCATCTTCTCTTTTCTTTCTATAGTGGTTTTTAGTAGAATTTGCCCTTGAGCTAACAAACACTCCACAATATCTCCTACCACCCTTCCTCTGGCTTGTGCTTTTTCAACCTTCTGGATCAAGGGATCTTCTACAGTCACTGCCATGGGTTCTACAATTTTTGATGACTTTACTATCTTTTGAAGAACAACATCAAGTTGTTCTGCTTTGGCCTTATACTGTTCTTTCTCTTTTTTGACTTCATCATACTTTTCAAGCAAAGTGCTGGTAGTAGTTTGAAAATCTGCTTTTATGCCCTCATGAGTTAGCTTGCCTAACTCAACCCTTGAAATGATGTAATCATTCATGTCAAAATTATCAACAGTGGCATCTTCTAGTGGTTTAGCAATCTCTGCGTATCTGATTCCTTTCTCATTGACAAGCCTAGAAACAGTCTTAGGCTTCTTCTTCAGAGTTTTTGCTTTTATAGATAACATATTTTCAATATCAATCTCATTAGGTGAAATAGCTTGCTTCTTCCTCTTTGGAGTATATGCAGACAACCATGGAGGAAGCATAGAAGCATCAACAAACAGAGATGAGTCTACTACTTGTTTTGCCAGATCCATATTTATACCTGTTATAGTCACAATAGGACTGGTATTGGTAAAAACCACACTTGTATCAACAACATTTTCTAAAGCATCCAGAAGATTTTCTAAAACAGATTGTTCACCAATGTTAAAAGATGGAGAAGATAAACTTGGGATGGAACCGGAAGAATAAAAAATGGTCCCAAAACTGGTTTTCACAGAAGCAGGGGTACTATCAGAAGAAACAACAAAGATAGGTGAAAGAGGAACATTTCAAATGACTGGGAAACTACCATAAACCGGAGTATGAGGAAGAGGTGTAGAATTTGTGTTCCAGTGGGAAGATCTTTCTCAGGGGATTGAGGTGGATCACCAAGTTGTTCCTCTTCTGCATCTTCATCTTTACCTTGTTCAGTTTCATCTTCTTCATCAGATTTATCAGACACTTTTGTTTGTTGAGCATCCTTAGAATTTTGAATATTTTGTTCTTCAACCTCAACATCTTCAATCTACATTTGATCAACATTAGTATCTTCAACACTTGATTCAGTGACATTGGAAGTTTCTGCAACTTCCTTCTTCTTCCCTCCTTTGGACACAAACTTAATATTTGGTTTGCGTATCTTAGAAGAAGAAGGGGTGTCACTCTTGTTTTTGGTTTTGTTTTCTACCTTCTTACCTATCTGTTCCTGTGCTTCAGTCTCTGATCCTGTGAGGAGCTCTTTCAATTTAATCCCTTTACTTTTCAACCACACATTTATGTTGGCCAGGATTGGTTGAAATCTTTTCCTTATGGGTGTTTCTTCTTTAACTGACCATTTCACCTCTAGGAGAGATGAGGCTTCAACATTCTCAGTGCTATATTTGGGATCTAGAACATCCCCATCATCCTCCATTCCGTCTAGAATATCAACAAGGCCCAAATCTTCAATCTGACTTAGATGAAGTCTACAGTAGTCTACCTTCTTGATCTCATTCTATGTCCTAAGATCAGCCCAAATATCTTCAACCATTGGTACATGGAAGGTTGACTTCCTTTTGATCTTATCTTGAACTCTTCTAAAGTCAAAATGGTCTCTTTTCTTGTAAGTTCTCATAGTGACCAGCTGTAATTCAGAATCAACTATTTTTGCTTTGTTAGCTGATTGAACTGAATACCTTCCAATTTCAACATGGAACTTTATCCCTGACTTCTTCAGCTCCATCTGTTTATTGTACACTACAATCAAATGTCTGTATAGCTCCATAAGAACAATACGGTCACTAGGATACTGTGGAAGAATATAAGGGTAACCAGGATAATATCCTACCCTGAGATATGTGAAAGTGGGGAATTGTAGGAACAAGAAACCGAAAGAATTCATGACCTCCCAAGCTTCATCTGAGACCCTTTTTTGAACAAGTTCATTATCCCATAGGCACATGAATACTGAAAAGAAGGCATCATTGACCCTTCGAAAATGATGAATTGATCCCTTCAGAGTAATTTGAGGGTAATACTCATATACAGGAATCAATCTCCTATCACCAACCTTAGTCAAACCTGGAAAGCTTCTTATGCTAGCAGTAGTATATACAAGATATGAGGTCATATAGAATTTAAATGTTGTGTTGACCTTCACCAGTTGCTCATGTAATGCATTACTAATCTGCTCTCCCTAGAATATTCTCTGTGTACCTCAAAGAATCACCTTGATGTAAGTGTACATCCATTCTTGGAACTTGGAAGAAGAGGGGAGTCCTCTGATGCAACTCAAAAGAGTAATCAAATCACAAACTTTCTCTACAATTCACTCCTAGGAAGATCCTTTGGCCATCTGGTCAAATTACTTCTAGGGATTTTCAACCATTTATTGTTGATGTACCTTCTTGCAGCTTCCACATCTATGTCATAATCCTTTTGCCTCAGAGCAAAGTCAATCTGTCCAATATTTACAATGTGTGGACACTTGAAGATTTTGTCGAGGAATTCTACAACCAATCTCATGATCACACTCCCTTGAGAGTCTGTTACAACCTTAGTGTCCCTATTGTAATGGTTGGCTACCTAAAAAACGAACTCGGGATTGTGTGCAGAAACTAGAAATGATGCAACCAAATGAATATTATTGCTAATGATCTTTTGCATATGTCTAGAAGGATTCACCTGTTTTGTTCTTTCCACAAATTCTGCCATGTCCACATGTCCAATTTTCGTATCTCTGATTTCATCAATATTTGACTGCACTGCTGTCACTGGAAAGACACCTTGGTACTTGTACTTCATGATTTTGGCTTTGGATGAAGATGGCTCTGACATTAGCTCTGGAGAAAACTCTGAGATAAATATCTACCATGAACACTTGTTGAGAACTACAAAAGGCCATGACCTCGCAGTTAGTGGAAAAATAGATAAACTAGGATAACCACGATTCGATGATCATGGACAGGAAAGCATGCGTTGAAGGGCTTGAGTGTGCACAAATCAAGGTAAAGGGTGAAAGAGGGTTAACAGGCCTTGAAAGGTGAATTTTCCTAGTGTTAGGAAAAATTTAGAAAAATGTGCACGAGCGGTCAAAATGACCGCTCTTGTATGAGGAATTACTTGTACGTGTAAAGTCAAATGTTTTGACCACTCTTGCATATGTTTAAGAAGAGTCTCATTCTTGTGTAAAGTCGGTGAAAAATACCGACATTGCATGTGTTGTTTTTTTTCTTGGAAGAATGTTTTACATGTAGGGGCAGTCAAAATGATTGCCCTTACATCAGAGTAAAATTACAACTAAGGCATGTGCAAGGTCGGCTGAAAGGACAACTTTTACATGTATGTTGAGTTGATATGATGCATAGTCGGTGGTTTTAACCGCTACTACATCAATTTTCTTTTTAACCTTTAGAATGTGTAAAGGTGGTGGTTTCTACCACTTTTGCATGTTGGAAAGTGCATGGGTTAATTTTCTTCATGTAAGGGCAGAAAATTTTGCCACCCATACACATTGTGTTGGAATTTCACTAAGATGCACAAATGGGAACGAGGTCACAAATGGTAATTTTCACCGCTTCAACCTATTTCAAAGTTAATTAGTTTTGAAGTCTAGGTCTCCCCATTACAATTAATTACATAGCGATGGCAAAAATTTCCATTCTTACGTGATAAGAAGGTTTTGACGAGGCAAGGCTAAAACATAGGAATTTTATATATACAACATAGTTCATCCAACATAAACTCTACACTTAGAATAAAAACCAAATGATTCTTCAAACGTTTAAAACACAAACAAACCTTAAAAGAGAAACATGAATATGAGGGTGAAAACTTACCTTTGACGAGAAATGTGAAACCCTAGGCATTAAATCCACAATTTCCCGGCAAGGAGTCAACACATCAGCTGAGGTAAGTGAAAACAAGCGAGATGAAAGAATGAATGAAAATAAAACAGTTTTAAAACATATTTAAAAGTTAAAACAAAACCTAAAAAGGAAAATCAATTGCCACACGAGCTAACTAAAGTAGCATTTAATACATTCTCTGTTGAAAGAATTCACCGACTTCGCATGCAGTAAATCAGATAGCATGTAATGATGGCAATTTTGGCCGCTTGAACATATCTCAAGACAACAAGGAATGCATGGGCGACAATTTCCACCGCCCTTGCATGTTAAGAGAAAAAGGGTCATGCATGAGCAGAGGTTCAGACCGCTATTGCATGTCAAAACAAAAACCTAGTAAGATATGCAAGAGCGACAAAAATGTCGACTATGCACATAAAAGAACCAAAATACATGTAAGAGCGGTTATTTGGGCCACCATTGCATGTAGTAACAAAAACTTTTCTAACACCCTAAAATGTCCAATAATTGATATTTTGGGGAGTTTACGATCACACTAAGCTTCACAATTTTTAAGAAATCATGGCAAAGGAAAGTCACAAACTCTTCTAGGATGTCAGAGGACTTCACTTGAGATCAAGAGTACTTTTCTCATTTTCCGAACTTAGAGTGTAGGATACGAACAGACAAGTTTCGTAGGGGTCGTCTACAAAAAATGAGCGTAGCTGATTTTGAGAACAACAGGTTTGATATATATTGATTATATCTTGCATGTTACTTCTCACGCTTATGGTTTTTGAGCAAACACAACATCTTTTTCTAATCTTCGCTATCCGTGAGGTACGAATACTAAAATAGGGGCTTGACTAAGGCAAGCTCCTATATAGCCACTACCATTTTCCCTTCTTTTGCTTATGTAGGTTGAAGAAACATGTTTTGGGAGATATCTATTGATCATGATGTTAGTCATAAACAAACATGAAATAAAAGTTACACAACAACCTTTATTTATCTTGAAAGATATGATGAATTTAAAGAATTCATGATCCCAAGTCTTCGTTGATTAGTTCATAATCTACTGACATTACTCAATGGTTGATGTGTGTTGCTATTTTCCATTTCAAGGGGCCTTACGTTGATCAGCAGATTATGTTTCCTGCAAATGTGCTACATAGAGAGGTTACTCTACACAGTATATTACTTCAAATAATGTTTCTATACTTAAATCTTTGCATGATATTTATCGATTTAACATGCTTTAACTCTAAATATGCTATGTATTTCCAATTATCTATGAGATATCAGCATATTTCATGTTATTTGCTTATAATCTTCTATTATTTACAATTGTGATGATGAATTGTTATGAAATTGAAAGAAATTTAAAAGAATACTACAAATTTTGGTGAATCTTTAGCTATTGAACCACATACACACTAGATACAGTCACGAGGAGAAGAAATCAAACCATATTTTCACCAGGATATTCCACAGCTAGATACAGATGATCCCAACTTCAAAGGATTAGGAATGAAAACAACACATGCAGACTGATAAGCACTCCAAGGGACGCAGCTGATCAAAGCATGTATCAAGATCTCAAACACAGATTACTTAGGATTTATAATGATTTGTAATCAAATTGTCTTCTCTTTCATTAAGTATGCAAAACATGTATGTTTACAACAACTTTGAAATAAGTCCTGATATTTTAGTAATCAAAATTCAATTAAGCTTCCGAATGTCTAAAATATGGCATCCCTGCACCTTTTATAGAATATGGTGAGGGAGCAGTTACAAATGACCTACGGTTAGGATCTACCAATTAAGATCAATAGTAGATATTCCTTTTTGACTTAGTCAAATATCCTTCGTGGCACAAGTTGCCAGCTGGCAACTATCTGGGTAACTTATTATCTTCTAAGTACCTGACAAATATGTCTCTTTGGGGGTGCATCTTCCTTTCATTCTTTGGGTTCTTCTTCTTCTTCATCATGATCATCACTTTATGTATCGCTATCACCCTGATGAATATCATCCTGTATATGGACCTTTACTACCATCTTGATATTTTCGTAGGCTTGTACTATTTTGTCTACTTCTCTGCCATCTTGAGTCTTGGCTTTAGTGATAGCATGCTTGTGAGCCTGAAATTTATCTTTGAATGTATCCAGCTTAGCTCTCCTGCTGTTTAGTGTCTCATTATAATTTTCCACCCTGACATTGATCCTCATGATCTTATCCATCGCCTCTTCTGTCAGGTGGGTGAGAGGATCATTAGCTCCTAGTTGGAAATTATCATGCAGTACCTTATGGCAAAATCTGCATCTTGGTTTTCAATCTTCCCCTCTACTTTTCCTTCCAAAGCTTCCAATATCTCTGCCTCATCTGCCACCATGTTCTATAGCTTTATACTAATATCTCTTAGCTTGCCACTACACTTCTTCAGGATATCGCATTCGAACCTGATATCTCCATACCATACATCTACTAGCAGGGTAGTGTTGTTATTTAATACCTGATTATTTATTAGGACCTGAGGATCAATCCTTTTTATTTCACTTAGAGCATTTAAGGCTTTTTCTAGCTGGAATGACCTCCTTCCCACTTCATTCTGCATTTTATCCACTTTCCTCTTCAAAGTGCTAAAGGAATTCCACCTCTGCAAAGAGGTTCTCAATACTTCTTCAGCTCCTATAAGGGTTGTCAGCATCCACTTATCCATGATCATGGTCTGATGCTTCATGAGGTCCAGCTTATTAACCTCCTCCTGAGAGATGGTAGTCAATGGGACTACCTGATCAATTAGTGTATTACCAGGGTTAATCAACCCCTTTATATATGAATGCAGCTGAGCAATGTGCTCTTTATGTTGTTTATTTTCCTCCTTCTCTTTCTTTACCCTTTGGGTTAAAGAATCTATGATATCCTTCCCTTCTTGACCCTCTTGGTCTTCATTAGCAAAGCCCAAATCGACTGTGGTGATTTGGAATTCGTCCAGGGTGATCTTACCCTTATCCTTCTCTATAGTGGGAAGTGTTACTTGGGCAGTCCTTCTGCCTGTAGCAAGATCTCTTCTGATAGTCGAGGTCAACCTAGCTTTCCTCTTTGGTTTCATGATTGTCTCTACAAACAAGGTTGAAACATCAAATTCTTGAACTTCAAGGCCTTGTTTCGTACCTATCTCCTTCTCAAGCTACTGAGGTACTTTATCTCTAGATCCTCCTTGTGTTTTATCATCATCATGTTCACCTTGATCTCTGGTATCTGTCTCTTTTCTGAGTGGAGAAAGTGATTTCCTGATTTCTTCCTCATGATGTTCCTCATGAGGGGGATCTTGTTCTATTTCTTCCTCTTGAGGGGCTTCTTTTTTGGGGCGAGGATCTTGTGGTGTATCTACATGATGATCCTGAGCTTGATCCTACACTCCCTCCTTCTATGTCTCATCCACCTTGGTATTTTCCTCATCCTAAGGGGTATTGGTATCTGTGGATGTCTTTGTGTTTAATCCTGGTGCATCACCCTGATCTTGGGCTACATTTTGTTCTACACCTGATATACTGACCTATGGCGTCTTAAGGTCCTCATGACCTGATGTGTCTTTTTCTCCTATGGTATGTTGAGCCTGGACAACATCATCACCTGATGTGTCTTTATCACCTCCACCCTTTTGTTGAACTTCAACTATCTTAGGCTCATTAGGTATCTCCCGCTATTGTTGGCCTATATCTAGAGTATCACTCTCTACTTCTGTCTACTTGGCTTCTTCAACTTTTTCTATTACATCAGGTTCACCTACTTTATCTTTGGGACTCACATCCTCTCTATATGTCAAGTCTATCACTGCAGGGCTAGTTACCTGATCTACCAACTTGTCAAGCCTGATTTGTTGGGCTGCCCTTTCTGGGCTATTTTCTTTCTCTTCTTGCTCTGTTTGCTTCAACTCTTCTAATACCTCCATCTGTACTGATGGGGTCTGATGTGGGGTCATATGGGTACTAAAAGAAAGAGTTTCCATTTGCTGAGAAGCCACATTTTGCACCACCTCATCATCTAATAGGTCCACAATGTCTTCCAAGGAGAAAGAACCACCATGACCTGCTTTGAAAGTCTCTTTTGCTTGCTCCTCTGCCTTCTCAGTCTTAAACTGGATGATAGTGGGAATTGGCACATCATGTTGCATTTCCTTTCTAAACACTTCACTGCCAGCTCCCCTTAATACTATGGGATTGGTCCTGATCTCACCCCGTATATGTGTTCTCTGTTTCTTGGGTGATGACATCAGGGATGCTGCCCTCCTCTTTATGGTGACCATCATGGGATCATCACCTGTAGGCTCTTTATTTACTGGCTCCTCTTCAAGAGGGATATCCTCATCTACATTTTGTTGTGAAGCTTGGCCCTCATCCTGTATTTCTACAGTCTCTACAGCTTGCCTTAGGATTCTTTTTTGTCTTTGGTTTATCCATTAGAGGCGGTGCAGATGAGGCTGATGCCTATCTTGATGTGGATGCACCTACAGCTGGTATGGTAATTTTCTCAATTATCACCCCCTTAGGTTCATTATCAATCTTCTTTCCTCTAGGGGGTCCTTTCCTTTGTTTCTGAGTAGGTAGCCTTTCTCCATTAGATTTTCTTTTCTCACCAAGAAAGTCATCATATTCTTCATCAGGGATCTCCTGCCTTTTTCTCTTGTTATCCACTGTAATGGCTACACCCTTTTTCTTTAGTCTATTTACCTGTTCCTCTACCCAAGATTGGGTCAACTGTAGCACCCCACCTGTAAACCTATCCAAGGAAATGTCTTCAAGCTATGTTAGGTCAGGGGCTGAAAAGGTGTCATTGTACACCTTCTTATCTTCATATTCATTTGACATGGTCCTTCCATCATCTTTCTTTAATTGTGTAGGAACTGGGATGTAGTCAAATGTCCTTATCTAATTTAAGGTGAGCCTTTGATATTTTCTTCTTCTTACTTCTACCTCATCATCACAATCAGTCCAGAAATCTTCTAGGTGCTTCTGATGTATGGGCTTCCCCATTATCTTCTACATTCTACCATAGGGGTCATATGATCTAGCCAATGGAAATGGTTGTAGGTACATCAGGTTCAGACTCCCTATGACATCCTTTATGCTCTGTGAATCAGGGCACATGTACCAACCCATAGATACTGGAAATAGTAATGGAGATATCTTCTTTTGTGCTTTATATGCATCCAGTATGGTAGATATTTGTCTCAAAAACTCCATCAGGACTACCCCATCAGTAGGGTACCTGGGTAGCATAAAGGGTTGTTCTTCAAAACATTCTATTCTGATATATGAGAAGTGGCAAACTGGATGAACCAGGTGCCATGTTTGTATATAACTTCTTAAGCTTCCATGCTCAATCTCTTGGTTCTATCCTCTTCCATACTTCTAAACAGATGCATAGAAAATGCATCATTCACCAATTTGTAATCAAAGAGGTAGTTCCTTCTCTGTAATTGAGGATAATGAATCATTCACAATCTACACTACCGCCAATCTTTCCAACTGTAGTCAGTGCATCAAATATTCCTTTGTAGGCACATGAATAAACAACATATGAAGTCATGTGGAATGAGCATTCCAGACCTCCCAGGTTCCTCATCTGTTTATCTAATGCATCACTGATGACCTTGGCCCATAGTGGCTTGTTATCTGTATGGAGGACCATCTAGATGATTCCAAACATCCAATTCTTGAAATTCCCAGCATGAGGCTGGCTTGTCATCCTACTGAGCAGGGCAATCATGTACTGATATTCATCATCAAAATCAAATTTGTATAAGTACACTGGCAACTTGGCAAAGGCAGTGTAGGTGTTGTTCTTAGACCTCCACTGGTATATCCTCTTCCTTACATTCTTTTTATTATTTTCATACTCTGTCTCTAGTTTGTGCAAATCCACACTACCTTCTTTCCAACTGGGAGATTAAAAGTAGATGTGATACCCTTAACTGAAAAGTCTGCATAAACTCTTCCATGTTTCTCTACTCGCCTGGTCTGAGGGTTATAGTTCCTGGTGTACTCTACTACCAGTTCTGGGGTTTCCATGGCATATGGGAATCCAGCTACATGCCACATCCCTAAAACATATATTGCATCTAGTAAGGTATTATCTTTGTCATGATCTATTCTGGTAGACCATGCTACCAAATTTGTTTCTCCTTGGTGGGTGTCTCCAATGATGCCATACTTGAATTGTATCCCTTCAGGCTGAACATACATGGGCTTAAGAAATTCTGGCCCAGACCTATTCTTCCTAAGGTCGGCCATAGATTCCTACAATAAACATGACTGGTCTTACCATAATATTCCTATGCATTCATACAACACTTATGTATGCCTACGACATCATATACTTTCTCATTTAATATTCATTACTTCATCATGATATGTATACTTACATATTCAAACCAATGGAAAAGTCATGCTACCTGGACATGCAGAAAACAAAAATAGGAGGGTTTTTAATTACTTACCTGATAACACTTCTCTCCTGGATTAGGTTGATGATTATGAAAAAGGGTAGCAAATACTGATGATTACCTGTTCTGTTATGCTGCAAGCTGTAGTCTGTTCACAGGTAGCTCATATGAGGGTTTGACTCTCTGCTCTGTAAATTCTTGTTTTTTCACTAAGGTAAATGAGAATAACCTTGGAAACTTACCTTTAAACTCATCTGTAGGGCAGATTAGGGTAAAACTGGGTGAAATCAATTAAAACCATTGATCCTCTACTAAAAATCCATGGATGTTGCCAGGTGTTTGAACCTTATTCGCAGTCAGCGAGAATCCACCTACTGCATTTATGTACATTTAATGTTACAAAGCAAGAGGAGAGGGGTGATCTTTAGAAGATCAGGTGATATCGAAATATGACCCCCTCTTTGTAACATGACCTTCCGCCTTTGAGAGGCAAAACTGATGCTAATGAATAGGGTGATGTGGTCAAAGGTTGACCATGTGTATATCAGGTCATGAGTTTAAGATCAAGGGATGTTTAAAATGTGACCCCGCAAATAAAATGACCTCCCCCAGAAAGATTTGGATGACATCACTTTGTTGATGACTTCATTTGAACATCGTATTAAAATGACATCACCATCATGTTATTGAAAAGGGTGATTGTTAGATACATACCTCCGCGAGGTAAAAATAATGATGACGTCACCATCAGGGTGATTTCCTTTGTTCATTGGGCTTAGATGATGTCATCATCATATTGGCATTGGGGTGATATTTTGCGATAGGATGATATTTGTAAGATTGGGTGATATTGTAAATATGACCCCCACAAAATATATGAAGTTGTTTAACGGATAGATACAGTTATCACGTAAAATTGACATCTAGATTTTGCGAACCAAATGATTATTAGGTGATAAACCTATATTGGGGTGATCTTTCGCAAGGTGAGTGATGTTTGAAATATGACCCCCCCTCAGAATATCAGGTTTGACTAGAACTTTGACTTGTCATAACTTTCTCCCCTTAAGGAATTTTGGGGTGATCCAAAAAGCAAACCTACATGGAATTTTATACACTTTCCAACCATGATGCTAATGGTATGAAATACTAAATTTGACAAACTAACCTCATCATGGTGACCTATCCACCCTCTTATGCAGGGTTACCTGCCTGACTTACTTTTACTAGACTACTGAAAAGTAGAAAAACAACACAAGCCAAAGCAACAAAAAAGTTGGGTCCCTATTTTGTCAAGTCACAATGGGACGTATTGTGTAACCACACAACAATATCCTTTTGGTAAAAGATTGGGTTTGTAGGTATAGATCTAGCAAAGTGATCAATTTCTATGAAAACCTAAAAAGGGTCTAGGGCACCTGACATCCTTAGGCACTTTAATTCTAGGTTCCTGTTCTATTCTATTTTCTCATCTCTGCTATCATTTTAGTTTTGTTGTTTTTGTCTCTAATAGTCATATGTAGCTCAATCTTGCTCACTTAGGGTTTGATCTTATGCCCTAGTTTTCTTGGTTTGATTTGGTCGATTCTTCTCTATACAACAAAGAGGCAAAACCCCTATAGTTTGGCTCTCCCCAAGGGTAGAAGCCAAGCTCAGTTTATGTCTCAATGTTTTATAGAAGAGGGTTTGACCTAGTTTAACCATAGCAGACTTGGTCTCTCTTTTATATATAACACATATAAGGGAGAACTTTTTAAATAATTGTGTTTATAATATTTACAGATAATATAGTTGGTAGTTAAAAATTTAATTAATCTATATATATAGGAGTTTCCTTTCTTGATATGTAAAATACTTTTTGTAATATAGACTCCCTCCCGTATAGGAAATTTTAGTCTAAGGCCCTCTTTTGGAGTTGCTAGATCATATTTTTTAGTTTTTATCTACTATAGTTCAAAGGGAGTGACTTCCAAAGGTCACAATTCATTGATAATACATATATACAATAAATAATAATGTCAAGTGGGTGGTTGGGAGGGAGTCTTGCCACCCCATGATGGGTGGCAAGGTCGAGTCAGCAAAGGTGCCAATGATGAGTCGCAACTACAGGGGGGAGGCATGAGCAGAAGGGATGTTTTGGTTGGTTTCATTGATTAAAATGAATGACAGTTTAGGCATGAGTTGGGAGCCCAGCTGGACTTCGAGAAGTTTCGAAAGACTCCTTCATAAGCAGGCAGCGGAGGCAACTTAATCAGTTTTCCTAGTTCAAGATAAATGCCTAAATACTTTGCAGTGATCTTCTCGGAGGAGGTTATAAAGTGTGGTGGCATGGATATGCCAGTGTGGCTCACCAGCTGCAAGCACCAAATGGCTTTTCTCAGAGCCATTACGGATCTCCAGCTTCAGAGAATGCTGCGATGGCCTGACGCCTTGATGCTGGGAGCGGTGAAAATGATATTGGGCAGGACGTTTTTGGAAAATGGTGAATGTTATAGGGTCGACACAGACATTACCTCCAGGACTCTGGTGATGCTACTTGAACTGGGCTTGGACAAACAACTAGTGAAGTCGATCATGCAGGGAGTCTTCATTGCAGAGCTGTTGAAGGACCTCGAGATTTCATTAAAGATGGCCAGTTTGGGGTCTAGAATTCCGCGGCCGAAGGATTGAAACCAGTTCGAAGACCCTGGTGCTATTATCAAGCTATATCCATTTATTCTGGATGTCTGAGGTTTTGATTTGATCCTGCTCAGAGACCAAGTGACACTGGCAGTTGGTTTCATCAAGAAGGCTTTAGGTTTGGAGATGGTGGTCGGGCTGGACTGGTTGGATGATTTTAGGAAACTCCTCACTTCTACTAATTTCTAGTTCTTTTTCTTCTCATGCTCCATTTTGTATAGTCGGAGCTTTACATTGCAAGTTTAGGTGTTAGGATTTATACTCTATAAATTTGGTTGGTGACCCTGTGTGGTCTTTCTCTTAAGCTTCTTCATGGTTGCAAATTGACAGTGAATTTTTGGCCAACCTTGAAAGGCTGATGACATGTAGCTTGATAGTCTAGATTATAATGCTAGTTCTTAAACACATAAGTTTGGTGACCCTGCGTGGTCCTCCTCATATGCTTCTCCATCTCTGAAGATTGACAGTTTTTTCTCTGACCAGCCATGAAAGGTTGACGAATTGTAGCTCCTTTTTGTCTATATCAATATATAACTATTATTGTGAATAAAATAATAATAATAATAATGTCAAAATAGGGTATGGAATTGAAGAGGCAGCAATAGACAAGGTGGACTGGCCTCACCTTTGTTGGAAGAAACAATGCCTTCCAAAATTAGGGGCCTTTTCTTGGGCAAAAATTAAGAAGAGAATTCTAACTGGAAACAAATTATTGAAACTAGGTTTTAATGGTCCTTTTAGATGCACGTTCATTGCAAGGAAGAGGAGCAATCCAATTACCACATTCTCCTCAACTATTGATTTGTGGAAACTTGTTGGAAATGGGTGATGTCAAAATTGAGATGGATCAGCCCTCTATCTAATGACATTCTTTCCCACTTTCGAGATTAGCTAGTAATACACAAGAATGCAGTTTTATCTAGTATATAGACTATTTTCCCATCAAATGATATATGGGAGTTATGGAAGGAGAGAAATAGAAGAATCTTCCAAGCTAGGGGCCTACCTTTAGAAACCTTCCTTAATAAATTGGAAAAAGCCATCAGGGAAGTGGTGAACAATGCTGCTAGAAACTAGTCACTAAAAAAGAGGTCATTCACAAAATGGGATAATGAGATCAAAAAAGTCTAGCATGGTATGGAGATCTCCCTCATTTATGGGAAGGAATGGGTTCATCCCATAGTCAATCCAAGAGTAGAGGCACAATGGATACCTCCAAAGAGAGTGGTTCAAGTTGAATTTCAATGGCACTACTAGAAGCAACCCAAGGGTCTTTAGAGCTGGCTACATCATCAAAGATCAAAAAGGAGAAATGATCATCATAGTAGCTAAGAAGTTATTGGTGGCAACTATTGTCACCTAGATTTGTACCCTTTTGTTGTATCTTACTGCTACAACAAATCCAGTGAAACAATGAACTGATCTCAAGGTGTGGGACCTTCCAACTGAGATCAAACCTCCAGAGAAGCCTAGTTCCTCATTATGAATTGAAGATTAAGAGAATTTTTCAACTAAACCTATTGCTAACTACCACCAAGGAAAAGGGGAGAGGGGAGAAAATTGAAAATAGGGTGATACACCAAGTTTAGTTGTTTAGTTGACCCTAAACTAGCATGACAATGATCTCAAATGTTGAAATAGACTCACACAAAATTATGCAATCCAACAGAGGTTTGAATAGAGGATTGTAAATGTAGGAGGGATCATTCATCCACAACATAAATTTACAAAAATTAAATAAACATAGGGTAGAAATTCAAATAGAGGAAAAATATCAGTTATTATTGATCATGGATGCTAGGAAGCTACTACAAAGAGAGAAATGACTCTTTACAAGTAAATATAAATGCACAATGATTAATTTCCTTCATATTTAAACTGTAACAGAGATGTAGAAGGCCTATAAGAGAACAAAACTCATCAAATTCATCCAGCTCTAGAAGATACCACAAGGTTTTAACCTACAAATGAATCATCTACTTGTGAAAATGACCTAGAATAGATAACCCTTGAAAAATATCATTTACATGCTTACATAGCCTTTGAAAATCACTATTATAGTCCCAAATGTGAGAAAACTTGTTCAACACAAAATTCATATGTCCATGCTATAATGAATTCACCCAAAATGGTGAATGTGGAAAGAATCTATAGATTTGGAGGGCTGACCATACTATAGAAGTGTGAAGTCAGACAAGGAATGACCCATGAAGGTATGACAATGGAATTATTTATTCATTTCAAGTACTAGGGAATTAGCATCTCCAACACTGTTACAACCACCTACAAATCATCTTCAACCAACATTAATCATGTTCGAGTGGGATCTAAGGCATGTTTTTGTCATTTTATGCACTTTTACAAAAAATTAAGCGGGGTTCATATGTGTCTAACCCTTTTGCATTTGCAAATCTTCATATTTTCAAATTTTGCAAAAGTTTGAGGTTGTACTAGATATGCAATATGTTTGGCGTCGACTGGTTATATCCATATCTGGGTTGAAGTTCTTCTATGTATATTTGCTTTGTAACCTGTCTACGAATGCAAGGAATTACTATTGGCAAGAGACACTGTGTGGCTTCATAAGTGTTGTCATTGATGGCAACAAAGTCTATCCCACACATCCGCAATACATAATATGCCTATACCAAAAGTCAGAGTGAAGATTGTTTTGGTCTAGTGGACAAAAATAGAGTATGCAACATTGCTTGAATTTTGTGCAGATATTTTTGTGAAGGCTTTGGTGATCCGAAGTGGAACTTGCAACATTTATGCTTGAATAAATAGGAAGATAAGGTACACCCTCCATTCCACTAGCTCTACTACCTCCAACTGGACCTCTAACAAGTGATTGAAGGAATAAATTACAAAAATATCACCTATCTATTTATGATGTTTTTCTATGCATCAAAAAATTTTAAAACAAACAAACTACAAAGCACACAAGTACATCTCTTAGTTGTATAGACCAAGACAGTTCAACCACCATTATACCACTCAATGACTACTAACCAACTCCTAAGTCATGATCCAGATGACTCCTTTGGCACCTTGTAGGTGGTCCTACGTATGAAAGCTCTAGGTCCTAACAAAAAACTACAAAATCAAGGAGTTCAAACCAAGAATAAATAATATAGGGAAAATAACCTACAATAAAGATTTAAATTAAAATAAAAAGACTACCAAATTTGAATATGGGCACTTGATAGATCAACTCACATCCATTTGAAGTTGTCACCCAACAAAGTCTCAACTATGTTTCTTGGAAACAAGAAAAATGTATTTCTTATGGAAAGATGGCTTATCCATTTGAGAAGGTTTGGGTATTCATGAGATCAAACAGGGTTAGTTAAGAAGCATGTGGAGTCAATTCATATTCTACAATTATTCTGCTACAATGTTCTACATGTTATACACATCTATACATACATTTGATAAAAGAACATTTAGGGACTAATACCTCAGAGTTCCAGCTGCAGACATCAAAAACTATCACTAAGACTTAGATTCAGTTACATATAGACAACCCCCAACCCAATAACCAAATCCATAAGATTTTGATTTGATTTTTCCAAACTCAAGCTTTTAGCCTGGGCCCTAGGCTACAAAGTCTACAAAAGCACTCAACTGAAAAGAAACGGCCTAAATTTTCAAAAAATACTTCATTACTTTAGCAAGCATGCATTGCTTTTGTTGGATACTGATTCAACCAAAAGATAAAGACCAAAAGCAACTAAGGCCTTATATTTAACTCCAATCTTTCAATAATTATATAAGTTACAGATCAACCCATAATGTTTCATTTAGGATTTAAAACTTTACCTTTGAATAGCATGACAAACTTAAATATGTATGGTTTCATAATAGGTGAAATACAACTAAAAGTTCACCATCAACAAGGAGATTATTTACCTGGAGCAACAATTGGATAAGGAACTAGTGGTTGTGAAGGTGATGTCGACTAGCCATTAAGAGGTCCTAAAGTAGGACTAGGTCCTACTAGTAGAGGACCTTGCATAAACCATGAGAAATTATGCATGATCATTAGGAACTCTATCAAGTCATTAAAGGTATGCACAAGCTTTTTAAGGGTCTGTGAAGTTTTCTAAAGGTTTATGAGACATTTGTAAGGTCTATATAGATAGACTTCTAGAAACCCTATGGAACCCATAACAGGCCTATACATGGCCCAGCCAAGACAAGAATAGAAAGGTTTGTAGTCATTCATTAGGACTATTCTAAATTCTCATAGTCCCACTTGGTTTCATGCAAATTTCCTTCCATAAATCCATCTTAGCGATCCATATTTCTTTTAAAATTATTCCAAGAGTCATTCATAAGCTCCCCATACCAAATCCATGTGAAAGATATTTGTATTTTTTACCATTTATGTGTTTTTGTCTCTCACCGTAGTCCCATAGGTCACTCAAAAGGTCTTGGCAGGTGTGTGGGAACCAAGGATAACAAGGGAGTAGTTATCGCTATTCTGCAACATGAAGAGATTGCACTTGCGGTATCATGGTATCTAGAGATCGATTACCGCAGCCCTGCAGTGGTCTCAAAATGAAGTGGCGAGCTGGCGGTATAAATTTAAGTGCCATATGATACTTCACCACGGTCCCGCGATAGTCAAGAGAATAATCGACAGTAATGCAATAAGGAGCAGAGGAAAATAGTACACCATGCCCCTACGGCGGCCTCAAGTGAGGCTTGCAATAAGGTAGTAAGGAGTAGAGAAAAATAGTACACTGCACCCCAATGTCAACCTCAAGTGATGCTTGCAGTATGGAGGTAAGGAGCAGAGGAAAACAACACACTATGCCCCCGCAGTAGCCTCAAGTGAGGCTTGCAGTATGGCGGTAAGAAGGAGCAGAGCAAAAAAGTACACCGCACCCCCATAGCAGCCTCAACTTAGGCTTGCAGTATGGTGATATAAGGAGTTTAAGTTATGTAAGTTTTGAATATCGTGGCCCTACGACAGTTTCAATGGGGTGTGGTAATGCAGGGAAAGGCTTCAAGTGATGTTTAGTATACCGTAATCCTGCGATGGGCAAAGAAACAGTTTGCGGTACTATGGAAGGGAACAAGTCATGGTGATATAGTTGAATTTTTGAGACAATATTTCTCATTAGCCTGATCAAATCAAAGAACACTTTTTCTACCTTTTCTCCACTATTCTTTTATGAGCTGAGTAATTTCAAATTTGATTACTATCACTTGGAATGCATTTCTATTGCATTTTAATCTAAAATGTTTGATCCATTGTTGGATTGTTGTCACCTTTACAGACATTTAATTTGAAATGTACTACTTCTTTATGTTCCCCTTGACTCATTATCATTTTTATTTATCATCTTGTTTTTTGGCTAGAAATAAACATGTGATGCATCTGTTGTGATGTCCTATGGATGGTGGCTTTTTCCAAATTATTTTCAAACTATTTTGAGTTCTAGGTGTACACCTTTTGGAGACTTATGGCATATTTCTATGCTTAATTTTTTTTTCCAAGGTTACAATTAGCTGATAAATGCAATTATTCCAAAGGTAGTGGAAATAATTTTGGAACAATTATCTAAGTTCTCTCTTAATGTTTAGATTTGTGTAATTTTTGATTTTGTAGATTTTTAATAGCCTTGTTTGACGAGTCTTGGAAATTGGTTTCGATTTACAGGGTAAAGCTTCCATCTGGAGCTAAGAAGATTGTGCCAAGTAGTTGTAGAGCCATGATTGGTTAGGTTACTGGTGGTGGAAGGATAGAAAAGCCAATGATCAAAGATGGAAATGCATATCACAAATATAGGGTCAAAAGAAACTATTGGCCCAAGGTTCGTGGTGTGGCAATGAATCCCGTTGAGTATCCTCATGGTGGTGGTCATCATCAACACATTGGGCATGCCAGTACTGTGCGTCATACAGAGAAGGCTTAGCATGCACACGTACTTAATCATAATTAAACAATTATAGAGCTCTGATTATTTGAAAATGTCATCTTTTAGTTTCTTTTTTCTTTAGATTCCTTTGTGTCAACAATTTATGGGGAGCAGGTTGTAAACCATGTTTCCTATTATTGTTTCTTATCATTAGTGGTTTACTCTTGATTCAAAATTTTGGGAAAGACTTCAAACTAGGTTGTAATCCTTATTTCCTTGTATTGTTTGAGGCTTATTTTAGGCTGCCATTTTAATTGACTTTGTTATTTTTGATTCTTTCTTGAGTGGTTGTTATTTTCTTCCAGATCATAGAATGGAAAAAAGATTGATGATTTCTTAGTAATATAAACTATGAACTTTCTATTTTAAAAAAGTAATAATTTGGAGGAGTCATTTGATGTATCAAAGAATTTGACATTTGAAAACATTTGGAATGTTCTCAACTGTACAACAAAATGAGAAGATAATGTGCCAATTTGTCATCACTTTTGCTGAGTATGTTTCTTACTTTGTTATTTTTTTTAACTATTTGGCTTTATATGATATGCATTGAAGCTTCCATGGTATTGTGTTAGAGATCTTATGACATGATAATACAAATATGTGATGAAGTAGAAAGATAAAGACCTGAGAAGCCAATGACCATATGATTCTGAATGAAAGGAAGTAGAAATGATAAAGACTTGAGAACCCAAAGAATTGTTATATTGCACAGTAAATTGATAGATTTTAGAGTTGAAATTTTAGAGCTCATATTGTTGAATTGTTAGGCTTGATAATTTTGAGGGTAAATTAATTAGATAATAGGGCTGAAATCTAAGGGGTAATTTTGCTGAATTGTATGTTGGGTTTTGGAGTTAAATTTGAAGGAAAACCTTGCTATCAAGTCCCCTTTATTTTCTATTTAGTTTTTTAGATGTGTTGAATGCAAGTAAACATGTGGCAATTGTTGGTGTAGGTTTTTATTTCCTAGTTGGGTTATTTATTTTTTCCCTATATTCCTAGGTTTTTCCTACACTTCTATTAATCTCGCTTAGGTTAATAAATCATGTTTTATTAGGAGATTGGTTGCGAGGTGTCACCTTCCTACATGTGAGCATCCATTATCTATCTTGGGAAGATACTTTGATATCTTTAGTCCAATAGATGGTTGCTCCTCATTCGTCGGTGTTGCCACCTCCTCCCTCTCCCTGGTCTATATAAGCATGCTACCTGGCTTGTATTGTGTATCTCTTGCTTTTGCATCCTCTTAATGCTATTTTGCTTCTAGCATTTTTATTACTCTCTTGGAGAATAACTCTATGTTTCTATTTTGATTTCGTATCATTTGCATTCATAGTTTAAATATCTATTCATTTGCACTAGTTTCCTGGGTTAATAATCTTTTCAGATTCTAACATGGTATCAGAGTTGTTCTATGTGCAAGAGTAGATTTTAGTTTCCTTATTTGAGAGATTTAGGGGGCTAATAAATCTTATTACAGTTTTTTTTAAAATTGAGTATGCTCTTCTCTTGCATCTTCGGATGATCTTGAGAATCAGAAAAGTTTGACGGAAACGTTTTTAATCTCTAGGGTTTGCACATGTGTTTTATGAAATCTAGGTGATTGCAGCATTTCTGGTTATACTAGCAACATTTTTGGCTGTTCCAACGCATCCAAGAGGCTTGAGAAAGTTAGATTTGGCTTTCGTTTCACCAAAATCAGAGATCGTTATACACAGTTGCAGAACCGAGGTTTCAAGCTTAAATCTGACAACCAGCTTGCATATTTGGTGTTTTCAATCAATATTGTAGGTTCCAGCATGCCATTGTTTGTCTTAGGTATTTGATTCAGCCTTTGCATGTCATTTTTTGGTTGTTGGGGTTGTTTTTGGTAGCTAAAGTGTTCTGTTTACATTGGATCAACATCTTTTGTACATTAGCAAGAAAAACACCTTCTGGGTTTTGTTCGCAGCATAGAAAAAGTATTTGGGTAAGTTTTAGTTTTTGCATACAGTCTATATATTTTATAGAAATGTGCTCAGAAAGCTACAACAGGACCCCTCTCTATTGGTAGTTATAGTTTTGAAGGCAGTTTTCAAATGCTCCGTTCTTGCTCATACAGACTCCTTTTCTAACGAATTATTTTTTGATTTTGGCTATTTTTTCATGCTCTATGCACTAGTACAGACTTTTTTTATTTTGATGTCGAGATTTTTTAAAAATTGCAAATTCTCAGTCATGCCATTGCACAGTTCTTGTTTTGGGAACTTCGGAAGATCATAACTTTCACATACGACCTCATATCGAGGCGATACTTTTTTTGAAAGTGCATGATTTTTTGAGTAGATTGTAGTGGTACTGTTTATTTCTCTAGATATTATGCCAAAGTTATATTTTTAGCATATGCTCTTCACAAGGGTTTTGTAATGCATTAAAATCAAGACCACTTAGTATTTCTTGCTAGTGGTAGTTGTAAACGCAATAATATAAAGTGCCAAATTATATTTTCTTGGTGGGGTTCTTTGATTGAGTGAAAAGGGTGGGTTGTCTTGGTTGGGTTCTCTTCTTTTCAGCACTTCTTCTCTGCATTTCTTCATCATGGATCAAACAAATCTGCCCATCCTAACTCCATACAATTACTTTGAGTGGAAATCACGCATGACAATTCACTTAAGGAAAGATGGATTAAATAGGATAACTATGGGACTTGAAACTGAACCTGCTAAAGATGAAGATAAGCCTAAGTGGTTTAACAAATGTGATGAAGCATATGGAATATTGTGTTTATCTGTTTCTCCTAATTTGTTCTTTCGCATTGAGTCTTTGAATACACCAAATGAAATTTGGACAAAGCTAGAAAAACTATTTGGCACACAAGATTCAATGAGAGGTCATATGTTAGAAAATGAACTAATTAGTTTAAGTCCAGGCAATTTCACAACAATCCAGGATTTCTTCACTAAATTGAAATCACTAAGGCTGTAGTTAAAACAATGTGGAATTGAAAAGAAAGATGAATAACTGATTCTTAGTATTCTCTCTAAGCTAAGTTTAGAATATTCTATGTTTGTTTCTACCTTCTACGCTACTAAGGGTGCACTTGGTACTCAATTCACAATGCCATCTTTAGATGATTTTGCTATCAGTCTCACTCGGGAACAGGACAAGCTAATATAGATGGGCACTCTTAAGTCCTCTAAGTCACATGCCTTGGCTTCCAACCAAGGCACAAAAGAACAGAAAGGACAAAGTAGTAACAATAATAGTAAGGATAAGAAATAGAAGAATAGCAAGGAGAAGAAGGATCAGATGCGGGTTGCTTCAAAAGCAACTAATGAGACCCAATCTTCCAAGGGCGACAAGCCTAAGAAAGAGAGGGTCCAATGTGCCTATTGTAAAAGACCCGGTCATGATGAACATAAGTGTCTGAAGAAACAAATTGATCACTTGACACACATTCTTGAGAAGAATAATATCAGTATTCCTAAGTCTATCAAACAGAGTTCTAATGAGAGGTCTAACAAGGCAAAAGAAAATAGCAAGGGGAAAGGAAAAGGCAAGGCCCTTGTTGCAGTTGCTTCTTCACCATCCACTTGGGTTCTTGATTCGGGTGCTTCGCACCACATGGCTTCATCTAAGGAAGAACTTGCATCTTTGGAGCCGTGTACTATGCCTTCTATTTTGATGGGTGATGACACTCCTATTGAGATGTGTGGGAGAGGGTCTGTTGATCTGGGGGATGGCACATTCCATGATGTTCTTTGTCTGCCCTCATTATCAACTAATCTCCTATCGGTATACCAGATCACTCACACAGGTTTAGGCAAGCGGGTTGAGTTCACTCCCGATTCAGTGGAGATTCATGAGTTGCATAGTGGTTCTATAGTTGTAGTTGGGAGAGTGGATCATCAGTCACGACTCTATCTATTTTCTCACTTTGTTCCTGATCCTCCTTCGACTGTTTTGCTCACTCATTCTGATGATGTGAGTAGATTATGGCATGAGCGATTTGGCCATCTTAACTTCTGCTACTTGCAGTAGCTCAACCAGTAGAGCGTGGTCACAAGGTTGCCTTCAGTTCAGTTTTCAAGTGGTGTTTTCCAAGGTTGCATTCTTGGTAAGCATCCTAAGGAAAAGTTTGACAAAGGTAAGGCATGGAGAGCTTCACAAATACTAGAGTTAGTTCACAGTGATTTGGCTGGTCCATTTCAGCATCCTTCTTTCAGTAGGGCTAGATATGTCCTCACATTCATTGATGACTTTTCTCAATATACTTGGGTGTACTTTCTCAAACAGAAGTCTGAGGTATTTGATCACTTTCAGGACTTCAAGACTTTTATAGAGAAGCAATCCAGGAAAGCCATCAAATTTTTGTACACTGACAATGGTGGTGAGTATGTCAACCATCAGTTTGAGAGGTTTTGCACTTTAGAGGGGATTAATTTGCAGCATTCAGTTCCATACAATCCTCAGCAGAATGGTGTTGTAGAATGGAAGAATAGGTCCTTGAAGGAAATGGCAAACTGCATGATTCACTCCAGATCTCTTGCACCACAGTATTGGGCAGAGGCCATTAACTATGCTTGTTATATCCAGAACCATGTTCCTCACTGAGCCTTGAAGGGAGTCACTCCTTTTGAAGCTTGGAGCGGTCGGAAACCATTAGTTAAGCACTTTCAAGTTTTTGGTTCTCCTGCATGGGCCCACATTCCTGCAAAGAAATGCAAGGCCTTGGATCCGGAGAGCAGACCTTGCATATTTGTAGGTTATCCTAATGGTGTGAAGGGTTATCAGTTGCTCCACCCTAGTACACATGAGTTGTTCATTAAGAGGAGTGTTTAGTTTGAGGAGGGCTCTTCAAGCTCACTTTCTATCACTTCTCCAACTGCTTCTACTTTGACATTGGAGTCACTTGGGATACATGATAGATCTTCTAATGAGTCAGATTCACCTAAGCAGTCTTCTACCTCCACTTCTGATGTAGAGAATGATTCAAAGGACTCATCTCCTTCCTTTCCTAGTCATCATTTAGAGGTTGATGATTCTCCTCCATATTCTCCATCTTCCGGTCCACTTTGGGCTAGACAGACCTTGCAGTCTACAGGTGATTGGGTTGGGGATCCATCAGACACCAGGCAGACTCATTCACAGTTCCAAGATGCTCCACATGTCTTCATTGCTACTGCCTCAAATCCATAGTCTTTTCATGAGGCTTCTAGTATTCCTGAGTGGGATACAGCTATGCAGGAGGAGTATAGTTCCTTGATGAGGAACCACACTTGGGATCTTGTCCCTCTTCTTAAGGGAAGAAAACTTGTTCAATGTAAGTGGATCTATCAGACAAAATTTGTAGCAGATGGGTTGGTTGACAACCATAAGGCTCGCTTAGTCGCCAAAGGATTCTCCCAGGTTCTTGGGAATGACTACTCTAAGACTTTTACGCTAGTTACCCAAATGAATTCCATTCGACTTGTTCTTGCCATTGTTGTAGTTAATCATTGGGAAGTACACCAGATGGATGTGAAGAGTGCTTTACTTCATAGTGACCTTCAGGAGGAGATCTACATGGAGCAGCCACAGGGATTCATTCAGGATTCTTCACTTGTGTGCCCTCTTCAAAAGTCTCTCTATGGCCTCAAACAGTCTCCTCGGTCCTGGTATGCCAAGATGGACTCCTTCCTTCTATCAATTGGGTTCACTTAGTGCCATTCTGATCCCAATATCTACATTCTGTAGCAAGATGATTCACTCCTATTTTTTGTTCTGTATGTTGATGACTTGCCGATCACAGGGAGTTCTTCATCCACCATTGGGGTTGTCAAAACTACCCCTCATGACAGGTTTTTGATGACTGACTTGGGCTTGTTGCATTACTTTCTTGGGATTGAGATCTTTCAGTCTTCTTCCGGGATCACCATCACACAGTCCAAGTATGCTTTCGATTTGCTCTTGAGGTTTCATATGGCTGACTGTAAACCTGCTCCGACTCCCTTTCTTTTTGGAGTCAAACTTGAGGCTCAGTGTTATTCTCCACTTGTTGATGGCACTTTGTATCAACAACTTGTTGGGAGTCTCATTTATCTGACTCATATGAGACCTGACATTTCATATGTTGTAGGTATGGTCTCTCGATTCATGCAGAAGCCTAATGAGTTGCACTGGAAAGCAGCCAAGCGGATCCTTCACTACATTCAGGGTTCTCACAGTTTTGGGATTCACTATGTAGCAGGCATTGACCTTGACTTGGTGGGCTACACAGATTCAGATTGGGTGGGTGATTCTCAAGATCGCAAGTCTACTTCAAGTTATAGCTTCTCACTTGGTTTAGGTCCTATTTGTTGGTCAAGCAAGAAGCAGTCTGCTATTGCTCTATCTTCTACTGAGGCCAAGTATTGGGGGGCTGTGAATGCCTCCACTGAGGCCATTTGGCTTCAAAATCTTCTCACTGAGTTTGGTATCCAGATCAGACGGCCATCAGTCATATTTTGTGACAATCAGAGTGCCATTCAAATCTCACGGAATCTGATTCATCATCAATGGACCAAGCACATAGAGTTCCATATGCAATACATCCGGGAGCTCATCCATGGCCACATCATTGACCTTCGCTACTGTCTGACTTTCAAGCAAGTTGTTTCTATCTTCACCAAACCCTTCACTAAGAGCAAGTTCCTTCATTTGCGAACTTTTCTAGGGGTGCGGGATGCTTCATCTTTTGGGGGGGGCTTCTTCCTCTCACTCAGAGTCCTGACTCTCTCTACTTTTGGGGGGTCTCTTCTCTCTCTATTTTGGGGGGGGGGGGTTTTCTCTCTCTTTGGGAGGGAATTTTATGTACATGGGTACCTCATTAGGATTGATTTGCCAGGACCCATTTCTACATCTACCTGAGCTTCACTTATGGGGGGGTGTTAGTGTAGGTTTTTATTTCCTAGTTGGGTTATTTATTTTTTCCCTATATTCCTAGATTTTTCCTACACTTCTATTAATCTCGCTTAGGTTAATAAAGTATGTCTTATTAGGATAGTGGTTGTGAGGTGTCACCTTCCTACATGTGAGCATCCATTAGCTATCTTGGGAAGATACTTTTCTATCTTTAGTTCGATAGATGGTTGCTCCTCATTGGTCAGTGTTGCCACCTCCTCCCTCTCCCTGGTCTATATAAGCATGCTACCTAGCTTGTATTTTGCAGCTCTTACTTTTGCATCCTCTTAATGCTATTTTGCTTCTAGCATTTGCATTACTCTCTTGGAGACTAACTCTGTATTACTATTTTGATTTTGTATCATTTGCATTCATAGTTTAAATATCTATTCATTTGCACTAGTTTTCTAGGTTAATAATCTTTTCAGATTCTAACAGCAATGAGTGCTTTCGAGTACTAGGAAGCATGAGTATCATTTGCATGGTGCACAAAAGCATATAATTTTATAGTGTTGATATTGATGATTAAAATTGGTTGTGCCATCTAGCTTCTAACAACTGTATAGGGTGTAAGGCAATCATTATGATGTACTATGCAACTTGTGACTAGCATTGGTCTAGAGGTATAGATCTTTGCAAGCAACTGAATTGTCTTCACTGCTCTACAAACCAGAGGGAGGTTGTAGAAGTGGGATCCAAAAGGGAACCTTTGAAAAAGAGATGATCTAGGTCTAAAAATGGTTGCCAGAGGACATAAAAAAAACCCAGATTTGCCAAAAATATCACGATCCTCGTTTGAGAAAACTCTCTATCTTTAGTAGACTTGAAGAAGAAATAAATCCTTAAAAGGAAGAATTTAACTCTGTATCTAGCTTCCTAGATTCCATATCCATCCATAGAGTTTTACATCATCTATTCTTCTTCCCATGAATTTTCCCATGAGAGGAAAATCATCATGCTAAAAGGACATTTTAGTTAGATGATCATCAGGGAGAGAAACATTTGAAAGGGTGACTTCCATATCATAGAAAAAAAGCTAGAAACCCTAGATTGATCTCCAAGCTTGTCACTTGGGCATTTTAAGCCAAGCTAAGCACCTAAGATGACCCCAATTAAGAAAAATCAAACCCCATTTTAGCAATAGAGCATATTGAATACTCTTCAGAACACACCAACACTAGTATTAATAACTAATACTTCAACACAATAATGACTATTCAAGGGACTAAACTGTGATAGGGCTAGTAGAAACCAAAATGAGTATTAAGTAATATAAGATTATTTGTTGTTTTCATTTTAAAAAGTTTGCAAGGTTGAGGCAGTTCTTCTACAATTAGGTGAAACCCTAATCCTTCACAACTAAGCTTTGAACTCTATGCATCCCTAATAAGAGTGGGGTATTGTTTGAGTATTAATAGTCAATAGATTGAATTAGATTTTGGTGTCTGTATTTATAGCATTTGGCAAATGGGCATAACTGAAACAGGGTACCAAACACAACAAAAAATTATATTTTCAAAAATACATGACTACCAAACCTGCTAGTAAGGTTCCTCGGTGATTGAATGCAATGCATCTGGCCATACCCATCTCTAGAAACTCTTCTATCACTTCCAAGAAATTCCCCTAAAATGGGTCTACCCAATACAAAATTTAACAAAATACAATAAAATTAACATCTTCAAGAGATTGTGTTCCGATTCATCAATGCAAAAAGGACATCAATGAGCCTTACCTATTTTTGAGTGTGAATTCAACCCATGTACAATGCATGAACAATGTCTTGAGTGTAGAGGCGGTCGGGTTTCTTTTGTTTGAATTATTTTTCATGGAAAAAATTTCCCTCTAAATTTCCCTCTTTCCAATTCAAAATATTTTTTTAATTTCCCTCTCTTTCTAATTTTTATTTGTGTGACTAATTATTTAGTCATTTATAGCTGTGCTTTTTACCCACCATCAAATTAGTCATTTATTTAGTCATTTATAGCTGTGTTGCAAAAAATGACTAGAATTTAATCATTTTTAGTTCTCGTGACTAAAAGTTTTAGTCATGTAGTCATTTATTTGCCAAAATTCTACTAGTGTTTTTAGGGAACTTAGAGCTATTTCTGAACCTGAACAACCAAAAGAGAAAGATAGGTCAAAGGTAGTGCATTTTGATTTATAGTAGGAAGATACAAAGTGAGAAGAATAGAATGATGGATTGGGGGATGAAGAAGAAGAATAAGATTCAAGTGGAAGTAGTTCTAATGAGGAAGATTTTGTTGTTACAAAAGAAGTTGAGCATCTAGAAGAACTAGGAGAGTCTCTTACTCCACCCTTGAGGAGATCCACAAGACAATGGAACCTAGTTGATAGGTATAGACCACTAGACTTCCACTGTGTATTTGCTTTATTGAATACTGACGATGAACCTAGATCCTACAGGGAAGCTATTCATGCATATGATAGTGAGTCAGGTAGTTAGCCATGCAGGAGGAGCTAATGGCTTTAGACTCTTGTAACACTTGGGATCTTCTTCATTTGCCTAAAGGATGAAAGACCATAAGTTGCAAGTGGGTCTTCAAGAAGAAGTTTGGAGAAGATGGTTCATTGGAGAAGTACAAGGCTAGACTGGTAGCCAAGGGCTACTCCTAGAGAGGGAGTTTATTTCGGTGAAATTTTCTCTCCTTTTGCTAAGTTAACTTCTATTAGATTTCATTTATCCATTGTTTTAGCATTTGACTGGGAAATAGAGAAAATGGATGTTAAGACTGCATTCTTGCATGTAGGTCTTGAAGAAGAAATTTATATGCAATAGCCTACAGGTTTTGAGGTAAAAGGAAAAGAACATTGGGTTTGCAGGTTAAATAGGTCTCTTTATGGTCTGAAATAGTCCCCCAGAATGTGGTATCAAAAGTTTGACTCATTTGTGTTGAAATTGGGTTTTTTTAGGAGTGAGGAGGATCACTGTGTGTACATTCATTCTATTGATGAGTCTATACTAATCAATGCATTATATGTTGATAACATGTTATTTTTCAACAATACTAAAGATATGATCAGTGAGCTAAAAGTCCAAATTTCAGGTGCATTTGATATGAAGGATCTTGGAGCTGCCAAGTATATTCTAGGTATGGAGATCAAGAGGGACAGAGGTAACAAAAAGATTTGGTTTTCATAGAGTAAGTATGTGAATACCATTTTGCAGATATTTAGTATGCAGGACTGTAACCCAGTTAGAGTTCCTTTACCCATTGGTACTAAGCCTTCACTAGATATGTGTCCAAAGAATAAGGATGATTTTGAGGATATGTCTAATGTTCTATATGCTAGTGTTGTAGGGAGTTTGATGTATGCAATAGTTTGTACTAGGCCAAATATTGCCCAAGTAGTGGGATTTTTAAGTAGATTTATGTCTAATCCTGGTAGACAACATTAGAATTATGCTAAAATGGTGCTTAAATATCTTGTAGGTACTCTTGATTATTGTTTGATTTATTCTGGTACTGATAGTGCTAATAAAACTTCAGACATAAAGGGATTTGTTGATGCAGATTGGGTAGGTGACTTGAATAGTGGAAGGTCCACTAGTGGCTATGTGTTTACTTTGTTTGGAGTAGTGAGTTGGATGAGCAAGAGGCAGCCCACAATTGATTTGTCCACAAATGAAGTAGAGTATATAAGTGCTACCCATGTCTCTAAGGAGGTAGTTTGGTTGAGGAGACTCTGTACATGTCTTGGTTTTCATTACAAGGTCATTCAGATTGGTTGTGATAGCCAGAGTGCTATCTACTTGGCCAAGAATCCTATGTATCATGTTTGGACTAAGACTGTTGATGTTTAGTATCACTTCATTCTAGAATTAGTTGCAAGTGGATAGACTAAGCTGAAGAAGATAGACACTCAAAAGAATGTTGTAGATTCATTGACCAAACCTATGAGCATAGAGAAATTTGTGTGGTGCAGAGAGGTCATGGGCCTTGTTTCTAGTACCTGATTACTTTTCATTTGATTTCCTATGAGTTGATTTACAATGTATAATGTCAAGTGGGAGAATGTTGGGATAAGGTACCATTAACCTTGTAAATCCCAATATTGTATTTATTCCATTTTGTTATTTTTAATTACTCATAAGGGAATGAGGTAGTTTCACCGGCAGTGGTAATTCCAGATTTACCGGAGGTAATTATGGAGTGACATTTATGGTTGGCAGTCGTAAAAGTCATGAGTAAATGATTATAGGTGCCACCTTGGAGGAATCATCTATTTTTAGTATGTATGACACATCATAAAGTTGGTGAGTACATGTAAGAGAATCTATGACAGTTGCAAGTTGTCATAAGATTCTATGACACTATGACAGCTTATGACAAGTAATTAATAGTTGTAAGATGTTATGTTTGGCACTAGGCACCCATATTGGGAAGATGCTTTCTAGGAGAACCTATGATGGTTATGACATGTCATAAGACACTGTAAGAGACTATTTTTGGCCTTGGGCACTCAAATTTGCATGCCTAACTTTGGACAAGTGACATGAGATTGTAAGAAATCATTTAATGTTTGCATGTTGGAGATTCTTAGGTGAATGAAAGTGGATGCTTAGCTTGGAGGGAAAATACTTCTATAAGTATATTGTCATGTATGTGTTGTAGTATGATAGATTTTTGTACACAGGTGCTACTAGATTGAAGGTTGGAAGATAGAGGAAGTGCATGTATTATGTTATTCAAATTTTGATGATAATACAACTTTAGCCTCTTTTCTTGGTGGATTTTTTTACCTCAAAGGGTTTTCTCCATGTTTTTTGATAATATAAGGTGGCTAAAACAAGGGGCCGAACCCTTACAAAACAGCAAAAAGAAACCCCAGAGGCATCAGCACAAAAGAGCCTCGAAACAGTTACAGTATAACCTGCTTAACCAGCATAAACAGCATAGATAGCAAAACCAGTCTAAAGATAGTATATATGAAGTAGCAAAGTATCAACAGCATAAAATAAACTAGACCTAAGGAGAAAGATTCTCTCCTCTTTTAGCCATGGAATCAATAAAATCATCCAACTTTTTAGAGTTCTCATTTGTGTCAATAGCAATAGTAGCCCCAAGATCCTGTAACATAGAAAGATTAAGTAAAATAGCACGCCTGAGCATAGTGGAAAAGGACTGCTCCAGCTTCTTAACATGGCCCCTCAGGGCAACAATGTCATTCCTATAACCAACATCTGTCTCTGTTTCATCAGCAGCTTCCTCCACAAACATCTTTCTTGCTTCATCAGCATTACCCTCAAAATCTCCAACAGCCCCATCAGTAGCCTCCAATAGTTTGTTCCCATTCTTACCATCAGCATCCTCAAAAATCTCCTGCACTTCCATAACCTTAGACTCATCACCCTGAGTGGACTCGTCAAACACACTCTCAGAATAATCTATAAGCTTAGCTTTGGGGCAAGTTTTCCAGCAATCCTCCCCGACCACCTAACCCCTGAGGAAAAGCCCTCCTTAATATCTTTAGTAGACAAATTAGATTTGCTGCCTTGCCCCATAGGGGTACTGCAAAGATTTTTAGGGGTCCCCATAGCAACCCCCACAATATCCTCTTTCACTTCTCTTATCTTCCTCTTCTTGCTCTTCACACTAACTTTAGAGATCGGGGTGTTAGTAGTGGTCGCCAGGGGAATCTCCTCAGTAGTAGAAAATCAAACCCCTTCCATCTTAGGGGAAACAAGGGAAGGGTACAGCTCTTCAGAAATAGCAATATCCTCTGGGTTGGTAGACATTTCCCCACTATGAGACTGAATAGGCTTAGACAGCTCCAAGGCTAGGTGGAAATTATATAAGGATGAGACCCTGGTGTAGGGGAATGGGTTTCTTGGAAGGTTTGTTGGCCAACTTAGCTCTAAACCTAAGAACTGAATGCTCAAGGGAAGACAGTAAATAAAACAAAAAACTAATATGAGCATTGTGCCTAAAGTGATTCAGAAGGGGAAGATGATAATTGTAGAACCTGGTGAAGCGCCCCTCCAGAGTGAAGTACTTCATAAGGAGAAAACACACCCTGTCCCACGGCTTAGGCAGCTTAGCGCGTTCAAATCCTCCCTGATAAGGAATGAGTTCTTCACCATCCCCAAGGAATAACTTCTGGTTAGAATGGTCCACCACTTTAGCTTTCCTCTAAAGTTTTGTCCCTTGAGTCGACATGCCAGACGCCATAGCAATAACATTCTCAAAAATCTCAAACCCAATTCCCCCCACAGTGACACACCGGTTTTGCCAAGACCTAGAAAATTGCTTAGATAGATTTTCATCATAACCATTAAGACATTCCAAATAAGGGCTTATACCACCTTCCTCACAGTAGTGCCAGACCACAGGATTGTCTTTAAACTCACAATAGGAAACAGGTTCCATTCAGATTCTATTGCCACCCATATTAGCCTTCCAGACAAAAGCATAGAAACCCCAAAACTTCACAGAGTTAGTGTGCAGGGTAACATTAGCAGCTTGATCAGGGATAATGATAGTGGTAATAAATCTGCACACATTATCATTAATGAGAGCCACCTTATGAACTTGACGCCTACTCTTCCCATGCTCGATCATGATTTTTTGGCATTCGCTATAATTAATAGGTAAACAACTCGCCTTACCAGGAGGGAGTTATAAGGTAGAAGTGACATTAAGCAGAGAAGTACAAAAAATCATGTACTTCAAGATACACGTCAGCATCTTCCAACAAAGCTGACGGGGAGAGTTGTCTTTCCAAGAATACTGACTCATCAACACGTCACCTCCTTTTGAATTAAGTCCCTTAAGATTAAAGGGATTTGATTAACTTGGCGCCAACAATGCCAATTTGAAAATTGTTGGCCAAGGTTAGCAAAGGCATCCGCAACCCCATTACCCTCTCTATATATATGAGATATATCCACACTAGGAATCCTCTGTAGAAGGATCTGGATATCCACTATAAGATCTTTCAGCTTCCAACCACAAGTTGACACATTATTAACTGCATCAATAACCAGTTTGGAATCCCCCTGAACATACAATTGCCTAATACCAAGAGAAATAGCCAACTTCACCCCCCATAGAAGAGCAGTGGCTTAAGCATAATTGTTGCTTTGACAGCCTATCCCGCCAGCATAAGCTGCAACCATCCACCCTTTATCATCCCTTATAATCCCGCCACCACTAGCCTTGCCATCCGCCTTAGATGCCCCATCAAAGTTTAGTTTGAGCCAATTAGGCCTCGGGGGAATCCATCTAGTATTTAATCTCTGCAACTGTTTGGAATTATTATGAGCCAGAATTTGGTTTAGGATCTTTCAATTAGCTGCAATTTTCTCCTCTTCATGAGAAAGAGGTTTCTCTGCAATTTTGATGTGGGAATTAGTCACACTTTTCATGAGAATCTTAGCAAAGGAATGAAGAACCTGATATGGTTTATTCTTCTATGGTGTTTGTTCTTATGTTGTAGTTTAATTTCTGAATGCAATCTTCATTGATATTACACTATTTGAGATCATTAACATATTGAAATCAGATTTCCATTTGAGTAGTTGTTGCCTTCATTTTCTAACAGGCGGAAGAATGGGGTATGTCTAGATTTGCAAAAGATGAGGAGGCATCTGGATTGTAGAAATATAGAGGGTATGCGGATATACCCACATCTAAATGGAAATTCCACAAAGGGAGAATAGAGGATGAAAGTGGCCCATGTTTGAAATGTGTCAGGTTTTGAGGGAAATAGAGAGATGCAGGAATTCTAAGGGGATGTGGATAAATCTACATCCGGATAATAGTTCCACAAAGGAAGCATAAGGAAGGAAAGTGGGGTTGTGGGAGAAAAGGGAATATGGGACCTCTAGGGAGACATGGATATATTTTGAACTAGGTCAAATGTTTACAAATATCGATGGAGGTGAAAACTCTACCAGACAAGGAAACTTAGCAATTTTTTATGATTTTTTTAATTTTTGACAAGGTAGAACACCTCATAAAAAATCAAAACATACCTCCACAAACCTCTTAGATAGATTTGACAACATTTCTTGTAATTCTTAGGTTCTTGGACTATTTTGGCCTTGGGGGTCAAAATAGGACAACATGAACTAAAATGAGGCAGAGGCATAAGATTTACTTCTTGGGCTACAATTATGTAAAGAAGTTGGTCTCTCTAAACTCCAAATTGAAGGTGACTCCCAAATTATAATTAATTCCATTAAAAACTAGGCCACGCTAAATTGGAGAATTCAACATATATTGGAAATTTGCTAGGAGGCTTTAATCCATATAGAAGACTTTAAAATAACCAATTTTAATGAGGATAATAATGATGTAGACAAGTTGGCTAATTTAGCAATAGATATGTCAAATCACTTCCACACAGGAAGTTTAGTGGAGGCGTGTGTAATACAAAAGGAGTGTCACTCACACACTTAACATTTATTGAGACCATTATGATCTAGTATTGTGAGGTGTCTGGCTCGCTTGAAGGAATGATCAGACAATAAGGTAGGACAATTGTTTTATGAAGACAACCTATACCATGACATATATCTTGCCAAAATAGAGTTCTCACATTATGGAAATTAGAAAAGAGAATGGATTCAATAGTGAGTCTGAGAGAAAAGAAAAGGCAAGTTGCATTCCTGGGACTTGTCTTAGATTTAAGGATGAAGAATTTTTTTAAGACCCATTCATTGATTATTTTACATGCCACTAAAATGGCGTTGGGTGACATTTTTATGAGCACAACCCATTGTTACAAAGTTAACATGGATGTCTCTTTGATGTTGGTAGCCATTTTACTAGACCTTGGGGAGGTGAAGGATGTAATCAGGGAGGTGGTTGTGACACTTATCAAGCCTCATTGGAGAGGGGACTGAAGAAGCTGCTTGATGAAGCAGTGTTAGGATTAGGTTTCTTGTATGATAATGGTATTTATCATGTTGTGCTTCAGCCCTACAATATCCCCTGGGTGCCTTTTGTCATTGAAGCTTTGGGACACAATGTGGAGGAGTGCAAACAAAAGGCTCGATGTGAGTGGAGTTTCTTAAAATGACGGTAGGTGTTGTAGATATCCATGGAGGTGACTAAACCTTTGTTGTTGATTCTGGGGAGTCTAGTTTGGGCTTGGATGGTGAGAGGAGGTTATGGTGGTCATGAGTGATCTGATGCAGACCTAATGGCACTAGGAGATGCAAACAAATAATGGAGAACTTTAGAAATAGTTACACATATAATATTTATAGATAATATAGTTGGTAGTTAACAATTTAATGTATCTACAATATATATAGGAGTTTTCTTTCTTGATATGTAAAAGACCTTTTGTAATACAGACTCCCTCCCATATAGGAAAAATTTGTCTAGGGCTCTTTTTGAGTTTCCATATCATACTTTTTATTTTTTCTCCGCTATAGTTTAAAGGGAGTGACCCCCAAAGGTCACAATTCATTGATAATATATATATATATATAACTATGATATAAAATTTTAAAAAATAATAAATATATAAATAAATAATAATGTCAAAATATGGTATGGAATTGAAGAGGCAGCAACAAACAAGGTGGGCTGGCCTCATCCTTGTTGGAAGCAATAATGCCTACCAAAAGTAGGGGCCTTTTCTTGGGCGGAAATTGAGAAGAGAATTTTGACTGGAGATAGATTAAGGAAACTAGACTTTAATGCTCCTTTCAGATGTGTGCTTTGCAAGAAAGATGAGGAATCCATTGACCACATTTTCCTCAACTTTTAATTCATGGAAACTTGCTAGAAATGGGTGATCTCAAAATTTAGATGGCTCAGCCCTCTTCTTAATGACATTATTTCCCACTTTAGGGATTGTATAGTAATACAAAAGAATACAATTTTCTCTAATAGATGGACCAGCTTCCCATCAATTGTTAAATGAGACTTATGTGTTAGGAAATAGGTGTTGTACACCTTGCATAATATTGTATTAGTTTATTCATGTGAAATAAATATTTATTTTGGTGCATCTTAATTGATGTGTTTAGCCAATAAAATCTTTTGAGCATGGCGTTTGTGTGCTCTGCAAGCCGAACTAGGGCGACCGTGCCCTAGCTCGTTCTCTGTGTGTTGCTCACTTCTGCGTTGTGGGGGGGGGGGTTTTGAAGCTATCGGGGTTGTGGTGGTGGGGTTTTTTCTTTTCTGGAGGCCTTCTTGCTACCATTTGGGTGGCTTGTGGGTGGAAGGGTTTTGATCCTTCCCTTAGGGTCTTTTCTTTTTTCCATTTCTTGCAAAAGTGTCCTGGGGGTTTGCATGCCTACTAGGGATCTTGTTTTTTGCTATGCAAGGTGGGGAAACATCTGGGGCTAGCCCCAAATTGGATTTCCAATCAACATTTGGTTCGAAGCCTTCGGCGCATGGAGTGAATGTTTTTAATAATATGCTATTTTCTTCAGAGATGGAGATGAATGATCTAGGATCAGTTAGTGGTTCCTGAATAATGAAGATTAATGGGTGTTTGGAAAGATGCAAAGAGCGACCGAAGTTGATTATCCCGATGGAAATGCTTGCCGATGATATTGAATACTATTCAAGGCACTCTTTTTATTGCAAGTTCATGGGTTGGAGAGTCTCGCTGCAATTTTTGGAATCCTGGGCTCAGTGAACTTGGATGCTAGAGGGGGAGATGGATATTAGGCTCCTTGCGAACAACTTTTTTATGGTCTCTTTTGATTGCATGGCAGATCGGAATAAGGTCTTCGAGGGTGGCCCCTATTTTTATAACCAGGTGGGTTTGTTTATTAAGCCATGGCATGCTAGATTCAACCCAACTAAGGCAATACCGAGTTGGATCCCCGTTTGGGTTCGGTTGCCGTGGTTTCCAGTTGAGTGTTGGCGGGATGATGTGTTGCATTTGGTGGCTTCAATGCTCGGTAAACCTGTTGGGTCTTCACAACAGACGCAATACAAAAAGGTAATGAATTTTTCTCGTATCTGTGTAGAAATTGATTTAAGCAAGCCACTGCCAGATTCTGTTGAAGTGAGTGCTGGATCATATACTTGGGTGCAACAGCTATATTACGAAACCCTACCTTTTCGATGTCGTCTATGTCATGAATATGGTCACTTGCAGCGTAGGTGCCCTAGGGCTAAGCCTGTGGTGCCCCAACCTTCTCAGCCTTCTCGTAATCCCCCTAGGGCTGATAATGGTAAGGAGCCTATTCCAGGTAATGGTAATGGAGATGATGGTTATGTCCCTGTCAAGGCTCGCAATAGGAATCAGGGCTAGAAGCGGACCTTGAGGGAGAGGTAGGATGATGAAACTTTTAATAGGTTTGAGGTGTTGGATGATCTCAGCCAGGAGGAAGTGAATCTGGGGTTACTGAACTTGGATCAGGGAACTTTGGGTATAGGACAGGATGGGCCACCATTGGAGGCCATGCAGGTTGTGCAAGAGATTGGGGTTGGGCAAATGGATATGGATCAACAATTGATTGTCCAGACTGAACAAGAATCTTCTATTAGAGCTTCGAAGAGTGGTGGAGGTGGTTCCCCATTGCCCCTGAAAGGAAGCAAGGATGTGGGGAAGAGCTCTTTGGCCTCCTCTCATTTGGGTATTCAACAAAATGAACTGAAGAAAGGGGTTGGTGACAGGACTTCCAAGCTAGGAAGGAAAAAGGATCTGGAGAAGATTGAATTAACTAGGGAAACTTTGGTGGAGTCAGGGTCAGTCAAGACTCTGGATTCACATTTTTCATGCCCCCAGAAATGATTGTTCTCTCATGGAATGTAAGGGGCTTCAACAGTGGCCCTCGACAAAAAGTTGTTCGTGATTTGGTTAGGAATCATTCTTTGGATGTTCTTTTTCTTCAGGAGACTAAATTATCTGTAGATAATATGTTGGCCATGGCTCCTAAGTTGTGGAAATATGGTGAATGCCAGTGTATGGGGGCTCTTGGTGCTTCCGGAGGGGTGGCTTGCTTTTGGAACCCTCAAAAGATTTTCCCTCTCTGGTGGATGTCCTCTAGATCCTCTATATCCCTAGTCGCCTCTTGGTATGAGACTGGTGAGTGTATTCTCCTCTCTAATGTGTATGCTCCTGTTGAGTTTCTAGGTAAACAACTTCTATGGTCCCATCTTCATTTTGTTTGTAGCTTAGCTCCTTACTATCCATGGGTTATGGTTGGCGATTTTAATGCTATTGTGGAGTTGTCTGAGAAAAGAGGTGGTATTCCTAGGTTGGAGTGTTCTGCTCTGTTATTCAGAGATAGCATTTCTAAATTAAATCTTATTGATGTTCTGCCAAGTAATGGTCGATTCACTTGGAATAATAGGAGAATTGGTGAGAGTTGTTTTGCTGAGAGGCTAGATCAATTCTTGGTTTCCTGTTATTGGGTTGGAGACTTATGGTCCACTCAATCTGAAATTCTTGATTGGAGAGGTTCTGATCATTGGCCTATTAAGCTTAGTATTATCTCTGCTTGGGGGCCTCATTCTCCCTCTTTCAAGTTCCAGCTTATGTTGTTACGGGATCCTACTCTTCATGAACATGTGGCTGAGTGGTGGCAGATTGGTAGACCAACTTTTGGTACGGCAATGTACACATTCTCCAAGCTTCTTCACTTTGTCAAATATCAGCTTAAAAGGTGGAATCGGTGATGTTTTGGTAATATCTTTCATGCTAAGGTTGCTGCCCAGGAGGAGTTGAATAATATTACATGGTTGATTCATGAGAATGGGGCCTCTGAGGATCTTCTAAGGGAGGAGGCTAAGACTTTGAAAGTGGTTGAGGAATTTGTATTGAGGGAAGAAATCTATTGGAAGCAAAAGGCCTAAGTTGAATGGTTACAGGAAGGTGATAAAAACACCACCTTCTTCTTCAATTCTGTGAAGGACAGGAGGCATGGTAATTCCATTCCTATTCTGGTGAATGATAGGGGTGAACGTCTTGCCTCGTTTCAGGAAATCTCTGCTGAGGCATCTCAGTATTTTGCTACTTTATTTAGGGAGGATTCACGAGGGGGCTCTGTTGAGGAAGCATAGGTTCTTTCTTGTATTCCTCAGTTGGTCTCCAGGGAGACGAATGAGTATCTGATGAAAGATACCTCTCTTGATGAGCTGGAGGGGATTGTGTTTCAGAGGAAGAAGGGTAAAGCTCTTGGTCCCGATGGTTTCCTGATTGAATTTTTTAGGAATTCTAGGATATCATAAAGTTGGATCTTCTGGCAGTTGTCCTTGAGTCCCAGAGGAATAAACAGATGCTTCGTGCTCTGAATTCCACCTTCCTTGCTCTCATACCCAAGTATGAAGGGGCTGATAGGTTATCTCAGTTCCATCCTATCTCTCTTTGCAATGTGGCTTATAAAATCATTTCTAAGTTATTGGCTGAGAGATTGAAGAAGTGGCTTAGAGTGTTGATTTTAGAGGAATAGAGTGGATTTGTGGTGGGTCAACAGATTCTTGACGGGGTTGTCATTGCTACGGAGACCATCCACTCCATGGAAACTCCCATGAGAAGGCTATGTTCATTAAGCTGGCTATGGCTAAGGCTTATGACAGGGTTAGATGGTCTTTTTTGTAGAAGATCCTTGTTTCTTTTGGTTTTGGTGAGAAGTGGATCCAATGGGTCATGAGTTGTGTCACGTTTGTTTCCTTCTTAGTTTTGATAAATGGAGATCATTCTAAACTTTTTGGTGCCTCAAGGGGTTTGCGCCAAGGGGATCCTCTTTCTCCGTATCTTTTTCTGCTTCTTGTGCAAGGCCTTGGACGTTTGTTGAAAAGACGGGTGGAGCTTGGCATCATTCAGGGTTGGTGATGGGGTGGAGACTTGCCTTCGCAATCTCATTTGTAGTTTGTTGATGATACTGCCTTGATGGGGATGGCTACTATTAGGGAAGCTACTAACTTGAGGTAGGTGTTAGACATATATCTTGTTGCTTCAGGACAATTGATTAATGAGAAGAAGTCTTCCATATTCTTCTTCAATACGCCGACCCCCATTCAAAGAAGAATTGCTAATATCTTGAGGTTTCAGATAGGGGTTCTCCCTTTGACGTATCTGGGTTACCCAATTTCTGTTTGCCATCTTCCCAAGGGTTCTTGGTAGAATATTATTGATAAGCTCCATGCAAAAGTTAATCATTGGACCCACAGATGGTTGTCTTTTGCGGGGCGGGTTCAGCTTCTCAAGTTGGTGGTGCAGGCTCTCCCTACCTACAGATGTATGCTTCAGGTGGCTTCGATGGGTTTTCTAAGGGAGTTGGATTCTCTTGAAAGGTAGTTCTTATGGGCGGGAAGTTTGTCATCCTCCAAGTGGAGCTTGGTCGATGTTGTGTGCAACCCAAAGCAATTTGGTGGTCTTGGTCTTCGATAGTCTGCGTCATCCGGAGTGGCTGTGGCTGCTAAGCTATTTTGGAGATGGTGTGTGGAACAGGATTAGCCATGGGCTAGGATATTATCTCATAAGTATTTCCCAAGGATTCCACGGTAGGATCTCCCTCATTACCCTCTTGAGGGGAAAGATTCAATGATTTGGAATACTCTTCAGAAGGGTGCAAAGCTTATCAAGGAAGGTTTATTTTAGATTTGTAGACAGCGAACTGAAGCTCTCTTTTGGTTAGATTCTTGGGATGGATTCCCTCCACTTACTTATCAGTTCCCCAACCTACTTCCTTTGTGCCAAAGATTTCTCAAGGCTGGCTGGGCTAGGGTGAGTGACTTCAAGTCTGTTGCTTCTTTTGGTCAGTTGGAGGTAGCTCATTGGAAGGATCCCGCAGTGTGGCCAGATTTGGGACTTGTGGAAGAAAGTGTTGAGCTTCACAAGATTCTTCATAGTAGGAGTTGTAGTTCTCTTCTGGAAGAGGATATTCTTTCTTGGACCCATAATCCTAAGGGGGTTTACTCTATTGCTTCTGGTTACCAGGTGTTATTGGCTCAGAAGCTAACTGGGGTAGAGGTTCATTGGTGGAAAAGGGTGTGGAATAAACTCTCGTGGCCTAAATGCAACTGCTTTGCTTGGACTTTGGCTTGGAATAGGTACTTGACCTGGGATAACATTCATAAACGGGGATTTCAAGGACCTTCAATTTGTGTTTTTTGTGGGGGAGTGGAAGAGGATTCTTCGCATTTGTTCTTCTGGTGCCCCTTTGTTGTGCAGCTTTGGCATTGGTGGTGGGAGGTGTGGAAGCTTCCTTGTATTCATGTGTGCTCTTTGGTTGAATTCTGGGATAGTATGGGAAGACCTCCTTCTATGGCTTCCTTTTTGCAGGAAGTTTGGTTTGTGGGCCCTACCTTTTTGCTTTGGTAGATTTGCCTGGAGCGGAACCACCGAATTTTTCATGATCAAAAGTTGGTGGGTCAGCAAGTTTGGATGTGTATGCTAGGAATGGTGTGGGAGTCAGTTTTAGCTAAATGTGATGTGGTTTTCCCCTTGGAGAGAGGTGATGCTGAGTTGGTGGCCAGACTGGGTCTTCAAGAAATTCATTCTTCTTTTGTCAGTTCCAGGAACTGTAGGCATGGGAAAAAGAGGGTTCAATGGGTTGGAAGGTGGTTACCTCCTCCCAATGGATTTTTAAAGATCAATACTGATGGTTCTTCTAGGGGAAATCCTGGGCCTGCTGGAATTGGTGGGGTTGGCAGGGACTCAGCTGGGTCAGTGATTTTTTTGTTCTCTATACATGAGGGGGTAAAGACTATTAACTTCATGGAGGGTCTGGCAATTCTTCATGCTATTGAGAGGGCCCTTGCTTTGGGATGGAGAAAGGTTATATGTGAAGCTAATTCACAGATTTTGATTAATCTCTTGAATGAGTGAAAGATATATGATATAAATTGGCAGTTGGCTTCGGTGGTTCAATGGATTCTTCAGGTTAGTTCTTGGATGGAGGAAGCATACTTTGTGCACATCCCGAGGGAGTGGAATCGTGCTACCGACTGCTTGGCCAAATGGGCCTCTGAGCATGATAGTGGTTGGAAGGTTGAGGATTGGGATCAGGTTAACCCTGAGCTGCATTTGGATTTAGACCGTGTTGGTTTTTCTTCTGAATCAGCATTAGGGTTTGCCACTTCTAATGCATAGGTAGATTCAGCCAACTAAATACAGGAGGTTGCATGAGCTGCCTCCCCTTCACTTCTGGTTCTGCCGCACCAAAGGGGGGTATCCCTATAACTCAAGATGTAACCTTGACAAGCTCAAAGATAGAAAGATCTAACTTGACAACAACAAGCAGAATACTCTCATGTATGGACCAAGATCTGTATGATAGATCACAAGGTTGGCAACATTCTTGGACATGATGTCTGGTTGGGTATGAGAGCATGCAGGGGGTTCCTAATCCTACTCCTACAACTAACAGGTGGAAGTATGAAATGGTTTGAAATGGTGTTTGGATGCAAACCTGGACCTGGTGTATAACCTCAACACAGAGCTAGATTGGTGCCTATCCAGGGCTTGGAGTCGGTAGACATACACCTGTGAATGATCAGCATGAATAGCTAAAACTAGGTTTCAGGGGGATACACATGATACCTGCCTTACAGATATCTCCCAATAAAGAGTGTTAAGCTGTCTATACTTATGGCATCCCTATTGCAGTAAGAAAGATACATGCAAAACTGGAGACAGAATCAGCATAACACATGCAAACACAGCATTATTCATATAAGATTAACCATGAAATCAGTGGATTCATGCCAAATCGTACAACAGGAGATACATAAACTCACAAGTTTTGCTGCACAGAGCAACCAAAACCAGTTGTATCTTATTACAGAGCCAAAATGTCTAGTTTTCAACAACCAAAAATGAGTAACACTTCCTGCTTATAATAGCTAGGTAGTGTACCACAGCAATTAATTACATGGTTGACCAAAAATCCTGCCAGATACACAGTATCAGAAAAATGGCACTCAACGCATTACCAGATTGGTGCCCAAACATGAATGTAGTAGGTAGGGGAGGAGACAGGAAGAAACCTCGAGCCCTGCGCCACTGTCCGTTGATGTACACCTTCAAACGGGTACCAGATCCGTCCACACCATCGCCCATACCTCTGCAACAATCGCCATTAATGGCACACCAACCCGCAGCCTTGGGAAATGCAGAATACTGTGCGTCACAACCGTTTCCCGCCAAGATACATCGTCATGATATTTGAAAATATGCAGGGTTGAATTATCCCACATGCACCCCGCAGCAAGCTCCTCATCACCTTATATACTAGGTCGCGAGCATATATGATGTCGGTGCTTTTGCTCCCGATGACACTAGTATAAACCTTCATCATCATCCTCCAGCAGCATGATATCCTGTTGCTTGAAATATCACCCTGACGCCAACATCATCATCCCAATATCACCTACATGATAATCGCCTTCATCGGCACAACCTGATGCATCGGAGGAAGATCCTCCTACTTAGCCGATACCAAATGTCTGGCCGATGAAAATCCTGATGACGTCACCGTCATATCCTGCTGACGTCATCAGCATATCTGCCTACTGCGCACCTCCTCATATCCAGATGACGTCATCGTCATATTCGCAACATTGGGGGATCTTCATAAGATGAGTAATGTTAGAAATATGACCCCCTAGACCTTGATGACGTCACCACCACATGTCGGCATCAGGATGATATTCGGAAGATAGCCAGATATTTGGAAATATCATCCTGATGCACAAATATCATGCTGCACTGTAGCTCCGCTATAAGATCGGGGTGATATATGAATATGATAGATATTTGAAATGATTACCCCCCACTGGATAATGCATGAAGCCGACAGGCGGATATCTCCCTGATATCAGCATCATCATGATGCTGGAACAAACATACATCCGGGTGATATTCAAATATGAAAATATCACCCCCTCCTTCGGAAATATCATGATGCAGATAGGCAGAGAAATAGATATCACCCTGACATAAGAATGACGTCAGCATCATCAGGATGATAAAACAACGAACATGAAGTGATACAACAACATCAGGATGATATTGACTAAGATCATCCTGATGTTCAAAATATGATGACCACGATGAATATCGGGTCACACTTAGAACTTTACAGCAACATCATCAGGATGATCTTAACAAAGATCACCCGATGTTAAAATATCACCCCAGCGAAAGATCATGCAGGTAGACAATATGATGACCCTCGCAATCAACACGGCAATAACCGGAAATATGATGATGATGATGATGACCCTTAAGAAAAAATTAGGTCGGGTCGAACAACTTAGAAAATGACCCCTTCGGAAGATCGGGGTGACATCATCATCATATAAGGGCAGGGTGATAATTGGAAGATCACCAAATATTTGAAAAATCACCCTCCACAAGAAAATCAGGGCACACTGTAGCTCATCAGCAGGATCGGGATGATATCCAAACATCACCCGATATTGAAACATGATGATCCTGATGAAAAACCGGTTGACAGAAAACATGATGATGCTGACCACCATCGAAGAAAATATGATGCTGCAGTTGAAAAATGCTGAGGAGGCCCAGAGACTTGGAGTATTTTTTGGATTTTTTGGGAAGGTGCCTGCATGTTTATATGCTTGAAAACTGACTGCTCATGCAGGCACCAACAGACCAGTTCTTGGAGGAGGATAGGAGGATACATGGGGATAGTTGATGTTGTTTTTTGCTGTGGGGTTTTTGCCTTGTTTTCTGGGGCTGGGTCCCTTGGCTATTATTGTAATGCTCTTTTCTGATTTCTAATAAAGTTTTTACCCCTTTATTTTTCAAAAAAAAAAATTGATGTGTTTAGCCACATTAGATATTTATTTGGATGTCACTTGTAAATGTTGTATGTAACATTGGGTTAATTATTTTATGTGTGTGGACACACAGAGTAATTAATTATTTATTTGTAATTATTAATTGTTGGGAAAATGTAGTACCAATGATTAAATGAGGGTGTCAATGGTTTTGTGTATCCATCATTTTGGAACACATGGTTTTAGCCAATACTACTTCTTGTATTTGTGTGAGCTTGATGTATAAAAGCAAACACATGGTCATTAGTTGTGGGTTGGCTAATTCATCATTGTTGGTGTACGGGAGGTTGTGAGAGAGGTTGTCATTGTATTGAGTTTTCTCTTGTGAGTGCATTTTGTAAAGCATGGCATGGAATGTGTGGATTCATACTTGGACACATGGAGGGTGCATTGGAGGAGCTTGACTTTTTAGAGGTATCCATGGAGACTCATGAGAATGTATTGCAATATCTTATTTCTGAATAATACATGAGTGTGGGTCCTTTTGCAGGCTAGTATTTTCCCTCTTGAGGGTTTTCCCAACGTATATCCTGTGTTATCTTTTGTTTTTCATTTGATCTTTGCATTATGGTTACTTGTATGTGTCATTTTCTCCTTATGAGTTATGTGGAATTGGTTTTATTAGACTTGTAAATTCCTAACATCTGGTATCAAAGCCATGTTTATGGTTGAGGGAGGTGTGAGCTCCCTAATTTGTTATAACCCTTGTATGTGTAGATCTAATGCAAAGTGGAAGCCATGGAAATGCATGAAAAGATTTGGGACATTACAAGGTTTTGTGCAGGTTGTGTTGTAGATTTGTGGAGAATATTGCATCTTTGTGTGTTAAAAGTTGGTTGCAGGAAAAGGTTTCTTGGATCGGTCCAATGAGGGTTTTGAGGAGGGATTTTTAAAAGATGACCTCCTATGAAACAATGAACCTCACCGTTGGATTCAGGAGGCCCGAGAGGTGAAGAAAAACATAGAATTTTGCATATTTTGGCCACTGTGACTTGAATAAATTTTTTCCCATTTGCCTTATTCAGTCATACGGTCGTACAGATCTGCAGGTACATTGGTTAAAAATAAATAAATTTTCCTGCGCAAGTGCATTTTTCTATAGTTGAAAAATTAAATTGAATTTTTTAAAAAACCATATAAATGAGAAATTAAAATCAATTTTAAAAAAGAAAACAAAAAAAACAAATTTTTTTGGGGGTCTGTAGACCCCTTGTGCCTTGCATCAGCAGTGGCAGAGCTATCGATAGGGTCAGACAGCCTGGCCACTAGCTAGTAGGCCTTGCATAGTTAGCAGTAGCCATGGCTGGAGGGCCTTAGGCCCCTAGTCTCAACCAACTACTGGACAAACATGCCTAGTCGATGAGTCAACCTATCCCGATGCCTAGTAGGGCAGTCCGGAATAACACATAAACAAAAAATGTTAAACTTTTTCAAAATTTATTTTGGGTCCACCTTTGTATGGTGGGAATTTGAAACCTCAAATAGATTTAAACCAATTTGAAATCAACCAGTCAAATCCAAGGTGATGCCAACCCAGTGTTTGGCCAACACCACCTCACGCCTAGTCACTCACCCAATCAGTGATGACATCAGTAATACAGACAGGGTCTCACCAGGGGTCCCCTTTTAGCCCTCAGAGGGCATTTTTTTATGGGAGGCATAACTTTCGCTCACAGTATCATAATTTTGACTTCTTATAGGTGTCAGAAAGCTCTCTTTGAGAAATACACAGTGGTATAGGTTTAGTGATTACATTTTTCTATTTGTGACAACATTTAGTGTTTGAAGTCAGACATTGCTTTAGGATAGTTTTATGCTCATAAATTTTGCATATGGAATTGGATTTTTGATTTCGGATAGGTGTTGGAGAGCTATTGTAGTGTACTATAGATTAGATCATATAGATTTTTAGTTTGGTGTGTAAATAAATATTGGTACTTGTTTGATCACTTGTAGGAGCCTGAAATTTAGGGTACGATTATGAGAGCATTCAGATAGATTTTTGGGCACAAACTGGTGGGAGTGCATGTTGTTATGAGACCATAAGCATGGTGTATCAGGATTTTAGATTTGATACTTCTAGTTATAGGTTTACAGGTGTTTTTAGAGTTTGGACTTTGACGAAGACAAGTATAGAGGTTGTATTCTAGTTTGAGGACATGGTTGATACATGTGTGAGACTAAGAGTCTCATTTTAGTGGGAGTTGAGTATAGGTACAATGATGATGATGATGATGATGATTATGGTGTCATGGATATGCAGGTACACTTTTGCATTACCATGACATGATCATGTATGTGATTGATAGGTATCGGCTATGATGTTTGATTCATGATTACAAGTGGTGTTGTGGTGTAGTTTTAGGATGTTTTTCTTATCTCCTAGATGCTTGATTAGTTCCTTGACTATGGTTACTTGTTGTGGACTTGTTTGGAAAATCAAATCTAGTGTTGATTTGGTGTTTGAGTCTTGGAGTCTACAGGTTGTCTTCTTTGATATCTTAGTTTGCATGTTACATTTGTTTTGGATATTTCAGTTATGTAGTTTTGTCGATTAGCTACCCCTTGGCTACAGTGGGATGACTCAGATGTGGACTATCTTTATCCATGAGATTGATTTAGTGTTACTACAAATGTTGTTAGTTGGTTTTGTTTGTGGTCATTTATACATTGGTATGTTGCATTGAGATGAGAGGATGGATGATTAGAGTGCATGGATAGTTAATTATTGGGACTTATAGCATGTTTGTCACAATGTCATGGATATCTTGGATACATGGTTTTATGTGAGCTTTTGATAGTGATGGTTTTATCTTCTTGGTTTGGAGATTATGGTCTACTTTATCTTTTGGGAGTTTCTAATGTTACAGCGAGATTCCTTGATTGTGTTGAGGCCATGGATGATCTTCATTTAGGAGATGGTTATTTTCTTGCCATGGACAGCTCAGTATCACAATTCAATGGGAGCATTGGCAGGGACGTGGATTCATCATTTTATTGTTATATGGAGCCTAATCAGACTCGGAGGTTAAATTTACCCCACTTTTAACAGTGTGGTTTCCCCCTATATTCCTACAGGATCTAGGGGCAGCGCCCCTAGTGCACTCCCTTTCGCGATACAGGGTGGGGTCGAGGGGCAACACCGTCGTGGGGGCTTGGGGGAAGCACCCCTGAAACCTCACATAGTTTTTATTGTTTTATAAAGGCACCGAGAGCTATTTTTTCATTGGCCGACATAAGAAAACCCTATTTTTGTAACTGACAAAAAGCTTCATAAAAGTGGCTAAGGGTTAGGGTTTCTAGTATTGTATTGTAGCATTTGCAATGGTATTAAGTTGTAGGGATTACTGGTTGTAATTGATTTGATTTATTGGATAATAATATTAGACTATCTGTTGGTGGATGTAGCCCAAGTTTAGGTGAAGCACGTTAAAACTTGTCTCTCGCTGTTATTATTTTATGTATTTCCATTCCTCTGTTTAATCTTTATTTACATTTAATTGATATATTCTGCCAACTAACCCTAACATATTTGTGATGGATGATCTTCTGCAGTGGTTGTGGATGTATTAGAAACACTCTTGAATTATGATTCTTGTTTCAGTGAGAGTGCTTTGACATCCTGAGTTCCATTGTTAGGAGATGGTTATCTTCATGTGATTTGGAGATGTTGACATCCTTGTTTACCATGGAGGACTTTTGGAGTCTTTGGTTGAGGTGTTGGTTTATAACTTGTTAGTTTGACATGTTGATCCTTTGTTTAGAGATGTGGATATTGTGTTTTGATGGACTCTTGATTCCGGATTAGAGTTTTGACATGATACAGGTTCTATTGAGATAGGATGTATGCATTGATGCATGTGATCTCTTTCGAGGAGATGGTTAGATCATGATGTCATGATGGGTTCCTTGATTATGCAAATGTGCAGTGGGAGGATTGACACTGATTTTGTTGATTCTCTTGGTATTGAGTACATTGGTTATTTTATTGAGAGCTTCATGATAGCGCGGTGTTGCATTTGGAGTTTAGCATGGATTGATCATCGGGATACTCTTGGATACTTGGAGACTTAGGTGAGGTTGGAGTTCTCTTGGGATTAGAGCCATTGTTGAGACGGTTACTCATTGGAGGTTTCAGCAAGAAGACCGAGGAGCCTACACTTGGATATTGACGTGAGTATTCCCCACTCTTGGTCTACTTAGTGGTTTACTATTTGTGAGCTATTGCCCATTCTTTTAGATGTATTTTGCTTTATGTTTCATCTTCTCGTGGATATGAATATTGAGCTATGGTTATTAGTTCTGGAGGGTTCATTTGATGGATGTTAGCATGTTTATCTCCTTGTTCGTATCATTTGATTTATAATGTTCATTATGAGGAATTTAGGAGATGTGATTGGGCTTATTCTTGGTTATGGAATAGTTATGAGTTTGATCTACCTTGGTTAGACAATCTTACAACCATGTTGGTTTCAAGATACATATGTTCATTTGATCTATGAGATTGAATGGTTGGGTGTTGTTGAGGCTTTTCATTTGGGGTTGTAGAGGAGATCATACATGACACGGCTTAGAAATTTGAGGTGTTAGTAGAAGGACATTATGATTTACAAGTTTTCTCTCTTTATCTTATGGCTACTTCCTGAAGGATCATGTTCATATGGTTGGACTTGGGAAAGTTATGGTGACATGTTGTGAGAGAGTATGCAATGATTTATCATGCATATGTGGATCATTGTGATTGTTCTTGATACTACATTGGATTGTTGATCAGTCATACCTTGGTTTTAGTGTTGATTGGTAGACTTGGTATACCTTTGATCTATTTTCAAATTTGACATTACCCATGTAGTAGGAGTTATGTTGTGTGGTTACACAACACACCACATTTTTCCCTAGCAAAACATGTACCCAACCTTTTTATTGCTTTGCTTTGCTTGTTTTGCTTTCCCTTTTGTTTTGGGTGGTACGGTAATAACATTATCAATCAGTATGTCTGAGTCATGTTCTAGACATGTCTAGATCTTGATTTATTATTTAAATTTCCAAGTGTGAATTCCTCACTCATGAAGCCTGCCAAATGATAGAGAATTAAATTTTAAGCATGTTTGCCTTTTGGATCATGTTAAAATTTGTTAAAATGAAGAAGTTATGCAAGGTCAAAGTTTGGTTAAATGTCATATAGATATGTCCATAAGGATATTCACATTTCCTTAGTATGCATATTCACGCTCAATGTCCTCACATTGGTAATATCCCAACAAACTATCCTGACCAAGAAACTTGAGAAATACTAAGTAAAGGTAAACTTAGAGTCATATCCTGATATCCATAAATGCACCTGTCAAATTTACCAAAGCATACAACAAAGCTGGCATGTGCACGGATGTTCATGGTATGGATATTCAATCTTAATATCCAGACATAATCTTAATATCTAGACTTTTCTTAATGTCCACATCTGTGCAATGAATATACTCACTGATATTGCCACGTGTCCCCAGTTGACTTTTCAACTACATATTGACATATGGATATTTGCATGAATACTTAATGTCTAGACGTTCACAAATATCTCGATGACATCACCCTATCTCATCCTAAGGAAAACATTTCATGATGTTGACATCATCAAGACATTTGAGCCTAGGGATATTTCATGAGTTCTAACATCTAGACATTTTTGAATGTCCATATCCCTATGTTATGAACTAAACCAATGACCTTCTTTCATCCAATGAAATGGTGCCACATGGCACACATTTGTCTTTTCAGCTTGCACATTCTTATATCTCAACATTCAAAACAAAGGAAAATGCATTAGGATTTCCTCATCCTAATATCCGCCCTCGGGTCAACGTTTGACCAAATGACTGATGTCATCATGTGGATATATCCATATGGACATATCCCATATCTAGATCCTCATTTAATGTCACGAAAAGAAGTCATTGGCATTTAAAATTTTTAAATTAGCATTTGCCACTTGTTGACATCTCTCAAGCCACATAAGTGGACATCCCTAAGCCGATGAGATTAGCATTTATTATGCCCTAATTCCAAATTTTAACACATAAAAGGTAAAATTAGATCATTTTTGCATTACCAAAGCATTAAGATAGATAATTACATAGCTCAGGTGATTTTACAGTGATCTAACAATGACCATAATCCTGAACAAAATGGTGCATTGTAGAATGGAGAATGGTAAATAGTGATAGCACGGTGAAAAAAGCATATCTAGACAAATAATCAAGTTTTAAATTTAGAAAAATATGTACGTAAATGACAAAACAATATTCTCTTGTTTTTGTCGTATGTTCACATAAATAATGCAAGGTAAAATGTCATAATTAGGGTAATTGCATCTGCATATTGACATGGTTATTTTGTGAAATGGTAAAGGTTAGAATATCTAGAAAAAAAATGTTAGAGTGATAAATCAAATATAGGTTAAAATATGCATATTTGCTAATTGCAAGAAAAGATGCAGGACTGAAAGAACAAAAATGATGCAGAGTTTAAGAACCCCATGTTCCCAACTCTTGGGGCAATAGGCTTTCGATTTGGAAAGACGGGGAACACACATTCTGGGAATACATACCTAAACACTTGGACCACTAAATTGAATGGAGGGGATGGAAACCCTATCCTCTAGAAGATTTTTAACTCTAGCATGTGGAATGCAGCTAGGTTTCTATATGCAGCTAATGCCCTAGAACTGGTGGTGGCCTGCACACAAAATTACAATCCTTCTAATAGGAAGGTGGAGAAACAAGGAAGGGTATATGCGAACTTTTCAGTCCAAGGGATTATAGAGGTATTCTAGTTACCCACAAGCCCTAATCTATTTCATATAAACCTTGAAGGCCTAAAATCCTAATACAAGAATAAGTCTACTGACTACAAGAAGACCATGTTCACACTCTGGAGGGCTTTAGATAACAAAGCCAAGGCAGTTGCAAAGCTACCAACCAAATTGTTCAAATTTGGTTTCACACCAAAAGTATAATACATAATGGTGTTGCTGAGCATAATGGCTAGAAAGCTAGATTCAGGTAACTTTGAGCCATGGATGTATGGGCTCATCAGTAGGGTAGAGTCCACAGATAGACTAATACAATGGGCAACACTCATCAACAACAGGCTAGATGAGGTTATGCGGCATTTTGGAGGCAAAGTGTGCCTATTTTACATGTCCTCATATGTAGTATACTCATGTGCTACCCAATCCACATTCTCTAGCTTGCAAACAATAGGTAGAGTAGGAAGAAGTCTAGGGGAGAAGACAGTATGGGATCATTATCCCCAATTAGAGAGGAAGGCCTCCATTCAACATTATAGAAGAGTAAATGATTGCTTCATCTTTTACCTCATCAGACTAATGGAGGATGACTAAGCAAAGAGATTAAGCAATGAAGCTAAAGAGGTAGTTACAAGAAATGGGGCTTGGTTTATACAATTATCCACCTTCACATACATCTGTATTGAAGGATTTGAGGGACAACCTTTCATGCTGCCAAGTTATCCCACTGATAAAGTGGTGCTGCTAGAGTTGACTAGACAGATCATACCCTCTTATGAGGCATCTGTGAAGAAGAATAAAAGAGGCAATGTTAGGTTCCCATTATTCCTTTAATGGGAAGTTGAGCTATATATGCTCCATTTGCAACCATTCTCCCTAGCCAGATATTTTCATCCATACCACATAATGGAAAGGTATGTGAGCAAGAAGCTAAGACATGAGGTGCATCTAGAAGACTATTGGGCAAATTGTCTAGATGAAGTTGAAGTCAAGAAAAGAAATTATCATAGACTTACTCTTAATCACATCAAGACACTAAGGTGTTTTAATATCCCTCCACAACTACACTCTGATGATGGAAAATTGATGGATAAGGAATATGAGGAGAAATAGATATACAAAGAAACTCTCTCCCCTCTAGAATGGAATCAAGCTAAGGTCACATCCATTAAGTTAACCATAGCCAAGGTCATGGACCTCACCAAGAAATGGGTAAATCAAAGACTAGATACAATAAAGGAGAAGGGAGTGGCAGTGACCATTGATAAAAAGAGAAAAAGAAAAGAGCTAGGATATCTAGAATTTGATGACTTCTTGATTCAGAAAAGACAAATTATGGAGGCCATGCTAGCCAAACTAGATTCTTCCAAAGAAGTAGAAGAGTTCAACACAAGTGGCATTACATTTGCCATAATGCCCTCACCTCCAAAAGATACACCTATCCCATCCATGTCACCATTACTACCAGACAAGTGGATGAGCTAGAATATGTAGATGAGGACATGAAGGATGAAGAAAAGACACATTTGAAGAAAGGTGATGATCTACTAGAAAGGATGAACATCCCTAATCAAAAGAGAGGACAAATACCCATAATGAGGGGATCTACTAATGTGAAGTTAGATGTCCTACTCAAAGAAAATGTAGAGCCAACCAAGATGGAGAGGATGTTTGCTAGAAGGGGACATACAACAGAAACATCCACAACAGTAATGGTCCAAGGGGATGATATGGCACCACACAAAGAACTAAAACATAATGTGCCCATCTCAACCATAGTCAAATTTAAGTATGAATTAGCCAAGGAAGCAAGGGAAGAAGAAGTGAAGAGGATGGTTGGTTAATCCTTCCCCTTAAGCAAGACAATTGATTTGATAGATGATGATGTAATAAGGGATGTGACAACTAATCCAATTGAGAACTTGTTGAGGAATAATTCCCTAACACCCCAAGGCACACCACATGCACCAAAGAGTATCAGGGATGAAGATGAGCCTGAGAATCCAGAAGCGATGGTGCAAACAATGAATTTGGATTTGTTAGTGAAAACTATCACAAGCCCAAAAGTTACAGATTTACCATATGATGAAGACAAGGATGCAACTCTAGATAATGTGGGAAGTTAGGATAATACAATAGAGGATATGGATATCCAGACTCAGTATCTAGAGGAAAATGTCCTGACAAGTATAGAAGGACATATTGAAACACAAGAAGAACAACAGATAGCCATATCCAGACATGAAGGTCCAAAGGGAAAAGGTGGCAGAGAGGATTTGAAAGAAAAGGAAATAAGAATAGATCAGGACGTACATCTAGATGTTCTAGGTCATAGTCACCAATGGGTGTAGAGTGTAGATAATCCCAATGTCCAAGGTGAACAAAATGCACAAGATTAGGATATGGGAACTCATGAAGATATCCCTAAAGATGGAAATAAGGAAGAGGTAGATGTCATCATGGATGTGAATGATGGCCAAGAGCTAGTAAAAGAAGTATCACAAGATGAGGATATGATATCCACAAGAGCCAAGAAGAATAAGGAATAGAGGCAAGTGAGCATGGAGGCTCCAAAGGATAAAGATGCAGGTGTACATGATGCTCATATTAAGCAAACTGGTCAATAAGGACCAGTGTACAGTGCACCTAAGTGGTAAGGATCTGAGGTAATTCAGCCTCCTATATATTCAAGATTCATCCAATTTTGACATTCAATCATTAGTTTCACTTGAGGCTACAAAGCCCAAGTCTATAGCGAGGGAAACCTCAAAAATAAGGTGAGATCTTGTCACAAGAAAGAGGACAGCTCAATTAGTTGTTCCTACAATTAATAAAAACAAAGGGTAATTTATTGCAGGTGAGTTTCAAGTGACAACTATAGACCTTGGGCATACAACTATGGATCAAGATATTCTAGAATTAAGGGAAAGTGTAGAAGTAGTAGCACCCAAGATTACAAATGCAAAGGAGAAGAACAAAGAGTATAAGGAGCAAATTGTCCAATTGCAGGCCTTCATAAAAGGATTGGTCACCCTTGCCAACATTCCAATAACAATAGCTACACCTTTAGCCTTGGTGTCATAGCAAGAGATAACTAGATTGGATGCTCAAAAGCATCAAGCTAATGTGATGAACAAATCATTCATAAGATTCTTGAAAGAAGGAGAGGAAGTAATAAGGACATCCCTATCCAACTAGGATATGCTTAGCCAGATGAAGGGAAAAGTAGATGTACTGAAAAAGGAAGTAGGCTAGAGGCTAGTTCAAATTAACCAGTACTTGACTAGCTTAAAGATATGAAGAAGGTTGATGATCAAGTCTTCATAACCAACAAGATTGTGGCACTCCAAGAAATTCCCAACATAGACCTCAGGGTAGAAGACCTAAAGTTTGAAGTGTCAGTGTTGAAGAGCTACAATTCAAAGGTAGTAGATATCAACATAAAAGCCCATGAACTTTTGGTGAAAGAGTTGGTTATCGTGGAGAAATTAGAAGGTAGAATAGAAGGTAAAGTTGGAAATCAAGATGAGCATGATGCTACTAAGATAGTCAAGGACAATTTTAGCCTAGCCATAGAGGATCCGGTCCAACACTTCTCAAAAGATATTATTGATAAGGCAATGAATATGAAGTCTAAAATAGGTGCCTATAATGAGGAGTTGTATACCAGGACTAACAGATTGATAGCCTTGAAGGAACAATTGAAAGCCCAAGAGCATGCTAAGGAGAAAGCTAAAGTACAAAATAGAGAAGAGATAAATAATGCAGTTGGGGCATATGCATTCTTCAAGGGTATAGCTATTGGATTCAGAGTCACTGAAGGGTCGATAGAGGAGGAGTTTGAAGAAGATGTTGAATAAGGGGACCCTGAAGACCAAGTCAAAGATGTTGGGAATATTTTCCTTTTACTAACTGTCCTCCACCAAGGATTGCCAGCTGGCAATCACGTGCCACTATTCCTAACCATTGATTATCTTGATTGGATCCTAACCATTGGATCATTGTAATTGAATCCTATCCTTCTCCTATAAAAGGATATTGATTCTCGTTTGTAAAGTATTAGGAGTTGAATTGAGATTGAATTGATGAGCTTATGAACACTAAGTATACAATTTCTTGTGACTTTGTGATTCCCCATGGTTCTTTCTCAAGATCATATGTATATGTGCATACTTTTAGCATACTAAATGATAATGGAGACTTATATTACTACCTCATTGTAAACTTTATGTAATCTTGTGGATGATTTCTTAATATGTTACTGTGAATTGTTGCACTCCTCAGAGGTGCATTTCAACTAGTGGATGTTGTCATCATCTCTTTTCCTTTCAAGATTAGCACAGGTGTCATGCATAATTCTGGGATGTCCTAGTGAAACATGTTCTGGTTTATCTCTTTTTCATGAAAGTATCAAAGTTGCATGTGGATCATTGATTGAAACTTAGAAACATCAGTAATTTTAGAATTTCAGTTTGCTTTCATTTTTATTTCATTTCAATTTCATAAATAACCATATAGAGCTACAAATAATGGTAAATAACAAGTAAATATAGAGAAAATATGTTGAATTAACATAGATAATTTTATATCCTTAACATATTTGAGAAGAATAACATATCATAGTGAATATCATGCAAATAATGGAAAATGATAGTGAAATACTTGATTATTTGCACAATATTTGAAGGAATTTGAGGTACAGAAGTGAGGATTAGTTCAAATTGAGATAATTTCATAAAAACCTAATCAAGTTCAAAAGATTATTAGAATAGTCTTAGTTGGAGATAGTTTTAGAATAATTGATCAAACTTAGAACAATTTACATAGATATATGCAAATCCTAGCTAAAGATTATGAGATTTGATGCAATTTATTGAGAATATATGCAGATCAGGTGTAACAGGATAAATATTTGGATGAGGGTTTCTTTGAAAATATGTAAGGCCCCTATTGGAAAACAACATATCACATCAACCTCTAAGTGAATGTCAGAAGGTCATGTTCTGACTATCAGAGACTTGGAATAATGAATTCTCTAAGTTTATTGTATTCTTCAAGGTAAATGAAGGTTTAAGTGAAACTTTTATTTCTTTTTGTTGTGCATAACTAACGCATCAACATGTTTTTATTGCTAGAAGGAGGGAAGATCACTAGAATTTAAAAGAATTCATCATCTAGATGAGTCTGACTGCATTCTTGTGAAGATTTGCTTCAGAATTTCTCAGTTCGCTCATAGCTTTAAGTGTTTTCCTAAAGATTTTATCGATACTCAATAATTTGAAGAGTATAAGTGCAAATATCGCTTCCTTGATGATAATTGGTTAGATATTTATAGAGAGTTGTCAAAATTTTGAATTTGAACTAAAATTTTTGCATTACCACAAAGATTGACTAAATATTGTTAAGAAAAGTGTCTCAACCTTGCAACTTCGAAAGATTACTATTTTTCCTATTTTTGTTCTTTTTGAATACCCTTTATCTTGGATAATGGTTTGAAACTTTCAAAGTTTCCAAAAGTTTCCAAACAAGCTAATAATAGAGAGACTTACTATTTTTAGTAAGTCCTTCGATTGAGCTCAGATTGACCTAAAATTTTTCCCATAAGGTGTGGAATAGCTAAGTGAACATCTCGGGTGAGTTTTGTCTCAAGACCATATCTAGATCATGAGATATTAAAGTTTCTATTTTTTAAACTACCAGAAAAAGTCTTTGAACTCAATTACCTAAATCAAAACTTCTCTAAACATCCCAAAAATTGTCATAACTGGCATAGCAGGTTATAGGGTGATAGATCTCTTCATGAGCTTTCTGATGCACTAAATGGTTCGTCAATTAGACACCAAGATCGAAAGTTATGGCCTCCAGAAGTTGGACCTTCTGTTTTTGGGAAATGTAAAAACGTGTTGGACACATAAAAGAGTTGTAAAGGGGAGAGTTACATGTGTTGGCGTGTGTTTTGGCATATCACAAGGCATCTTTGATTGGAGATAATTTGGGTGCCACTTTTGGGTGGTTTTAGCTCATGGTTTTGTAATTACCGTTGGCAGTGTACTGTATTGTATCTCCTATATATCAGGAACTTGAGATGGAGGTTGTATGTAAGAATCTTATAGATGTCAAATTACCTCCTATATCTTTGGTTGGATATACTCATGTAAAATATTTCTCTGCAATTATATTGTAATCTTCGTGATTCCTTAATAATATATTGGACAGCTTTGGAGTGTGGGGTTTTTTACCTAAAAGGGTTTTCCCCATGTATATCTTGTGTTGTGAGTTTTGTGTTTGCATTTGGAAGTTGTTATTATCTTTCTGTTAATGTGCATCTTAATCTGTAACTATAAAAGAAAAAATGTGAATAAATCTTTCCTCATTAGATTAGTATAGGAAGTGTTTTCCACATACCTTGCTTCCTTTCAGTTGGTATCAGAGCCTGATCACCTTTGGTTCTAGTTGTTGGGTAGAGGATTTTTTGGGATGATCTTCATTTGAGTGGGAGCTTGTACAGATGATTTTGAAATCTTTGTTGCAGGTAAGAGATGGTGAGCACATCTGGGAGGTTTGATATAGAGAAGCTTAATGGTATTAATTTTGAGTTGTGGAAACTCAAAATGGAGGACATGCTTGTAGATCAAGGTTTATGAGAAACCGTATCTGGTACAAAACCAACGGCAATGTCTCAAGAAGACTAGGATCTCAAATATTGAAAAGATAAGGGTTTGATAAGACTCTTTTTGGCTGATTTATTTCTCCTAAATATCCATGAAGAGAAGACTATAAAGGAACTTTGGAAGAAGCTTGGAGATGTTTATAAGGCTAAATCCCTGGTGAACAAGTTATTCCTATGAAATAAATTGTATCTCTAAGGATGGAAGATGGAGGATCTATTGTTGATCACCTGAATACATTCAATATGCTTGTTGCCCAGTTGACTTTTGTTGGTGTGAAGATGGAGGATGAGGATCAATGTATGACATTACTATGTTCCTTACCAGATTCATGGGACCACTTTGTTATGGCCATTGGGAGTACCACTACTACCTTCAAGATGGATGAAGTGGTTTCTTTTCTATTGTCTGAAGAGATGCGGAGAAAGTCTTCCAAATTGGCTAAGGAGGCTCTTGCAATTTGTGGTAGATCTAAAGAGAAGGGAAAGAAAAAGGATAAGAAGAAGGAAGAAAAAGGAAGATCCAAATATCGTGGGAGATCTAAGTCTCCCACAAAGTCCAAGGCCCTGTGTTGGAACTACGGAAAACTTGGTCACTTTTCTAAGGAGTGCAAGGAGGAGAAAAAGAAAAAGAAGAAGAATTATGATTCAGATTCTAACAAGTCCTCTCAGGATGAAGGAGAAGCATTTCTCGCTGCCTTAGCAACACATGCATCTAAGGATGTGTGGCTTATTGACTCTAGTGCATCTTTTCACATGACCTCACATCGAAGTTAGTTTTTGAAGTATGAAGAATATGATGGTGGAAAGGTGTACTTAGGTGATGATTCTCACCTGGATATTGTTGGCCGTGGAAGAGTCTTGATTCGATTCCTTGATGGATGAGTAAAGGGAATCAATGGTGTTCTACATATCCCTGGTTTGACACAGAACCTTCTTTTTGTAAGTAAATCAAATGATGTGGGTGTGTAGGTTGTTTTCTCGAATGGAAGATGCAAGATGACTAGAGGATCTATGGTGTTGGCTAAGAGTGTTTGGATTGGCACTCTGTTTCAGCTTGATGCATGTGTAGTTTAGTGCAATATTGCCTCTGTTTCAAAGAAGAGAGCTTCAGTGTCTTCATCCTCACCATTGGAACTAGTAGTGAAGAAGATTGTTGCATCTACTTCTGATGGTCATGCTTTCTGGTACCTAAGGGTGCTCATTCTATGGAGATGAAACTTCCAGCTGAGAAGACAATGTTATGGCACCAAAGGCTTGGTCACATTGGTGAAAAGGGTTTGAGGACCCTGAAAAATAAAAATCTTGTTGAGGGTATGAATGATTGTAACCTTGAGTTTGATTTCTATGAACATTGAATTTATGGAAAACAAAAATGTGTTCATTTTTATTCCAGTTCTCAAAAATCTTCTAAGGTGTTTGACTTGATTCATTCTAATGTTTTTGGTCCTATTAATGTTCCTTCGATTTCAAAATCTATTTACTTTGTTTCATTAATTGACGATTACATTAGAAGGACATGGGTGTATTTCCTTAGAAGCAAATCTGAAGTCTTTAATAGATTCAAAGAATTCAAAGCTCTTGTAGAGAATCAAAATGATAGAAAGATTAAGTATTTGAGGACTGACAACAATGGTGAGTTCTTTTCAATAGATTTTGACAAGTTCTATAAATAACAGAGGATTGAGAGGCACAAGACAACTTCGTATACCCCTTATCAGAATGGAGTTGCAGAGAGGATGAATAAAACATTGATGGAGAGGGCAAGGAGTATGTGAAGTGGAGCTACTCTTTAACAAAAGTTCTAGGCTGATGCTATTGCTATCGCTTGTTACCTAGTTAATAGGTCTCCTACATTAGTCCTTGTTGACAAGACACCTATGGAGGTATCATCTGGTAAAAAGCCTTCATTAAGACACATTCAAGTATTTGGTTGTGAGGCATATGCACATGTGCCTAAGGAGAAGAGGTATAAGTTGGAGAACAAGGTTGTAAAGTGTATCTTTATCAGTTATGGCATCGGTGTGAAAGGGTACAAGCTTTGGGATCTAGTAGCTGAGAGAGTTTTGTATAGAAGAAGCCTGATCTTCAAAGAGCTCAATCCTTCTTTTGTTGTCTTTCAGCCAGAGAAAGAAGAGAAGAAATATGATGTGGTTTAGCTTCCTTCCACCCCTGAGAAAGTTAAACCAAAAACATCTATTGGACCTGATAATGAGGAGAGCTCTAGTAGCTCTAAAAGTTTAGAAGAAGATGAAGAACCTCAACCTCAACCTTTAAGGAGGTCCATGCGGATAAGGCAGCAACCTGATAGGTTTGGTATTCATTGCATGATTCCAGTTGTATTTTTTCTTTGATTTCTAACATTGATGAGCCTAGAACTATGAAAGAGGCTATGGGTATGAAAGATGTAGGTTCCTGGAAGGAGGCCATGGAAGAGGAGATGGCTTCTTTGGAAAAGAATAATACTTGGGACTTGGTGCCTTTGTTTGAAGGACAAAAACCTATTAGATGCAAATGGGTGTTCAAAAACAAATTTGGTGTAGATGGCAGTGTTGAGAAATATAAGGCTAGATTGGTTGTGAAGGGGTATTCTTAGGTGGAGGGAATTGACTATGGTGAAATTTTCTCTCCCATTACAAAGCTGACATCTATCTAGTTCCTGTTATCTCTTGTAGCAGCGTATGATCTAGAAGTGGAATAGATGGATGTGAAAAAAGCATTCCTTCATGGTGACTTGGAGGAGGAAATCTATATGTCACATCCAAAGCACTATGTGGTGAAAGGTAAAGAAAATCTGGTTTGCAAGTTGAAAAAGTCTTTTTATGGTTTGAAACAGTCTCCTAGGATGTGGTACCAGAAGTTTGATGTCTTTGTGTTGAGTATTGGATTTCAGAGATTGAAATCAATTCATTGTGTTTACTAAAAGTTTGACAATGATCGCATTCTCATTATTGCATTGTATGTTGATGATATGTTACTCATTGGGAATGGTAAAAGTTTGATTTCTGATTTGAAGTATCAGTTGTCAGCATAGTTTGAAATGAAAAATCTAGGGGCATCTCGGTACATTTTGGGAATGGAAATCAAAAGAGACGGCAAATAGAAAACTTTGGTTAGGCTAGAGTAACTATTTTAATTTACTATGTTGGAGAGATTCAACATGATGGATTATAGACCTTTGAATGTTCCTATTACAATGGGGACAAAGTTATCTGTTGAAGATTGTCCAAAGTCTCCTTCTGAGATAGAGGATATCAGTAGAGTTCCTTATGCTAGTGCAGTTGGTAGTTTGATGTATACGATGGTCTGTACAAGACCAAACATTACCCAAGCAGTGGGAGTCCTTAGTCGATTTATGGCTAATCTTGGATGGGTACATTAGGATGTAGTGAAGAGAGTGTTCAGATATTTGTGGGGTACTTTCAAGTATTCCTTATATTATCATGGTTATCTTATAGGACCTCAGCATTCACTTTATATTCATGGATTTGTGGATTCAGATTGGGCAGGTGACATTGACAGTAGGAGATCCACCGACGCTTATGTGTTCACTATGTCTGGTGGTGCTATTAGTTGGATGAGTAAGTGGAAACATGTGGTCACTTTGTCCACTACTAAAGCTGAGTACATGGCAGCAACTCATGCTTGTAAAGAAGCCATCTGGCTTAAGAGATTGTGTTCTGATGTTGGGTTTGATGCAAGGAAGATTACTATTTGTTGAGACAGTTTGAGTGTCATATGTTTGGGAAAGAATCCTACTTTCCACACGAGGACTAAGCATATTGATGTCCAATACCATTTTGTTCATGACATGGTAGAGGATGGGAAGGTAAACTTGGAGAAAGTTGATACTTTGACGAATGTTGTAGATTCCTTGACAAAACCTATAAGCACAGAGAAGTTTAGATGGTGTTCAGAGTCTATGGGCCTCTCGGCCCCTAGCAATTAAATCATGGTGTTGATACTCCCTTTTCTCTTGCAAGGTGTTCAACAAGTGGGAGAATATTAAGAAAAGTGTCTCAACCTTGCAACTTCGAAAGATTACTATTTTTCCTAGTTTTGGTCTTTTTGAATACCTATTATCATGGATAATGGTTTGGAACATTCAAAGTTTCCAAAAGTTTCAAAATGAGCTAATAATAGCAAGACTTACTATTTTTAGTAAGTCCTTTGATTGAGCTCAGATTGACCAAAACATTTTCCCAGAAAGTGTGGAATAACTAAGTGAACATCTTGGGTGAGTTTCATCTCAAGATCATATCTGGATCGCGAGATATTAAAGTTTCTATTTTTTGAAACTGCTAGAAAAAGTCTTTGAACTCAATTACCATAATCAAAACTTCTCTAAATGTCCTAAAAATTGTCATAACTGGTGTAGTGGGTTTAGGGTGATAGATCTTTTCATGAGCTTTCTGACACATGAAACGGTTCATCAATCTGACACCTGGATCAAAAGTTATGGCCTCCAAAAGTTGGACCTTCTATTTTTGGGAAATGTATAAATGTGTTGGAGATAATTTGGGTGCGACTTTTGGGTGGTTTTAGCTTATGGTTTTGTAATTACCGTCGGTGGTGTACTGTATTGTATCTCCTATATATCAGGAACTTGAGATGGAGGTTGTATGTAAGAATCTTATAGATGTCGAATTACCTCTTGGATCTTTGGTTGGATATACTCCTGTAAAATCTTGCTTTGCAAGTATATTGTAATCTTCATGATTCCTGAATAATATATTGGGCGGCTTTGGAGTGTGGGGTTTTTACCTGAAAGGATTTTCCCCATGTATATCTTGTGTTGTGAGTTTTGTGTTTGCATTTGGAAGTTATTATCTTTCTTCTAATGTGCATCTTAATCTGTAACTATAAAAGAAAAAATTTACATAAATTTTTCCTCATTAGATCAGTGTAGGAAGCATTTTCTGCATACCTTGCTTCCTTTCAAATATCTTATCATCTGGGATAAGTGATTGCAAATATCCATTCCTATAATATACATGTTGATAGCTTTGCAAAGATTTAGTCTAAACCTTTAAAATTTGTCTTGAATCTTTTGAACTAGCTCACCTACTTACCACTAGGTCAAGATCCATTGGACCTTTGCAAGAATTATCTATCATTAGACCATGACCACATTCAGCTAGTGTCAAACCTAGGCTTTCTATCCCTAGACCAGCAATCCCTACACCACCAATATTTCCTGTGCAAGTCCCTATGGATTTCTTCAATGATGATTTGCCTTTAACCTTTGCAAACTATAATGACTTACCAAAGAATCCAGATAAGTTGTGCCCTAGATATCATCCATATCAGGATACTGAATATCATCTGAGAACCTTCAAAAAGACTTGCTTTAGAGAAAGAATACAGCATGAGGATGTAGTTTGTAGACTGTTTCCCTACTCTCTAGGAGAAGATGCATACCAATGGTATGTGAATTTGCCTAAGAACTCCATTAATTCCTAGCAATTGTTGGAAGATGTATTTAAAGCTATATATAGGATCCCTATAGATGTTGCTATAGTTTATCATCGCTTCATTGAGATTAGGCAAGGAGAAGGTGAACTCATTGCCAACTTCAACAACCATTTCCAAAAATCTTATGCCAAACTTGTAGAGCCATATGTCATTGTTGCAGATGCAGCATTACTGGTCTATTATTCAGCCTTAGATCCCTTGACATCCATGTTTGTAAGAAGAGCAAACCCTGTTGTGAGAGATTTATCTGGTGCTTATATAGAGGCTATAAAAGTTAACATAGAGATGAAACAAGTAGGACATGAACCTTTACTTAGTATAGGACCTCCTGCATTTCCTAACCAGATGCAACACATCAATGGAGGTCTGTCAAATCTTGCTCCAATAGCCAATCCTTTACAAATTCCTCCAATCAATGCAATTCCTCCTCAGAGAAATGGCCATATATTTCTATATCCAGTATATGCTTCTGTTGAAAATAAACCAAATGGAAATGGTACGTCATTCTTTTCCCCTAGTCAAGACAATGTAGTGGCTAAGGTGCAAGAAGAAAAGGAAGACACCAAAGAAATAGTTGCTCAGCTAAAGAAGTTAACCACTAAGGTGACACATTTCAGGAACCAAAGTTTCTATTCTCAATCTAATGCACAAAACCAACATAATAGAGGATATCCTGATAAAGGATATAATAATGACAAAGGATATTCTGACAGAGGATACAATAATGACATGGGTTTCAATAAAAACAATGATCCTAGACCTCCAAGAGTTTGGAATACTAGACCTAACAATAGCTCTCTACCTTCACCTTTAGACAATCAGGCACCTCCTGAACCAAAGAAAACTACAAGGGTCAACATAGTTGAAGCTGCACTAAACAATTGGTGTAGGATTCACAACACCAGTGAGTTCAAATTGTTGCTAGTATCTTTCAAGCAGAAATACAAAACACTGCAGGGGACGTCACTTTCCCTGAAGGAAATGAAATAGTACCTCTGGGGTATGAATGTGCAATGGTCCTAGAGAGTTTTGTAGATCACTAGGAACAAGTGAATGTGATACATGAGAATTATACATTAGTCTGTGAAGAATCAGCATTAGCATTTGAGACACATATCTTCCCATTTGAGGATGACAATAAGCCAAAACAAGAGGTCGATGAGGTCCATGCTTTCCAATAGTACCAAAGAGATCACAATTACAATTTGAGGAGTAACAATAATCGTCTTCCTGGTCCATTGACTAGTTCAATTCCACCAAATAACTTCAATACTGCTCTAGATCCTAATGCTAGCAACAATCTAGGACCTCTAAAGGTGAATCAACATCATTTTGCATCATCTGTAACTGTGACCAAAGGTACAACTCAGTTAATTGAATCTGATAAGTTAGTTGCATATTTAGCTAATGAAATGAAGAAAATCAAGATTAGCTTATCTTTATTTGAATTACTTAAGACTCTGGTCATAAAGAAGGCTTTCCTTAAGTCCTTAGAAGAGCATGTAATAAAAGATGACAGTCCTAGTAACATCCCTACCAAAGATCCTATACCTAGGGATATTCCTTTCAAACCTAAAGACAAAGGTCAAGTCCTGGTGCAGTCACGGTAGGAGGGTTCACAGAATGAACTATCTGGACTGTGCAACAAGAGTGAACACAACAAAAACAACTCAAAAATATAAGAAAATGTAGATTCATTCATTTAGTATATCATAGAATTCAAATACATATTGGTCGACTACATGCGGGCATACAATTAGGGCTCACAAGCCTGATTACATACATGCGCAAGATAAAGCTTTGAAGCTCCTTCGCACAAAATCTAAATTATGAACTTATTGATAACTTCTGAAGTTGTGAACTATTTTCCTAAGGATCTATTACATCAATATATATCATCTCCAGACCAATAGATTCCTCCATGTTGGCCAAGGAAGATTACAAACTCCAATGAAGAGATGTAACATGTGTACATAGATAGGTCAGACCTAAATGCATAGAACACTTCCTCAAATGAATGGAACAATGTGCGGACCCTTCGAAAAGGTCAGCCATGAACCAAAGATCATTGAATGATGTGTCATTAAGATCCACAAGTCAAGGGATGCTCTGCAAGCCTTCTCCTTCAGCTCATTATCTGAGACTGTCTGGATGCTCTACTCTAAGAAAACACTTGATCTTCTGATAACGATATATTTCCAGTGACTGATCCAAATTCTTTGAATTATGGATATAAATGTAGATGCTAAGTCTAGATCCGCATGATGTGAAATGCAACTGCTATAGAATATCAGACCAAAAGTTGAAATTGCTTCTGACTGGACTGCCTGAACTGAACTTGAAAATGAAATAAACAAACTGAAATGCAAACAAACTAAAATGCAAATGTTTTTTTTTGGTTGATGCAAGATTGCTCTTGAACCAGGGATGCTCCTACATCAAACATCTGGCATTATTGAAAAAGTGAGTCCCTCATTTTGTTGGGGCTAGGGGAGAACCAAGATGGTCCACCTCAGCCTGAGAAATCCATGATGAATCTTCTTCCGATCTGCCTTTCGACTTCACAAGATATTCTTTGTATTGTTTTCCTCTAGTGTTGCATCCAACTCTATTGTCCAAAATGTCTTCTATCTACTCTGGTGCTTTGTCTAGCAACTACTTCTTCAAGTCTTCTTCCATGTTGTCACTGAATTCTACTTCATGATACTGATATAAGTCTGCAATGTTGAAAATAGGTGATATACCCAAGGTCTCTGGTAACTCCACTTCACATGCATTTCCAAATTTTTTGAGTATATTACAAGGTCCAAACTTCTTCATTTTCAACTTGTTATATGTTCCAACTAGAAATCATTCTTTTCTCAAGTATACCATTACTTCATCTCCCACTTCAAATTCCTTATGTCTTCTCTTCTCATCTGCCTTCTCTTTGTACTTACTATTCATATCCTCAAAATGCTTCTTCACTTGATTATGCACTGTCTTCATATGATTTGCAAATTATTTTGCTTATGTACTTCTCTTTTCCTCTATACTGATATCTCTCAATTCTGCAACTCCTCTAGGATTCACTCCGGTAACCATCTCAAAAGGTGTTCTTCTAGTACTCCTGTTTACTAAATTATTGTATGCAAACTCTACTTGTGAAAGATTCAAATTCCAACTTCCGGTCTTCTCTCCAACCAAACATCTCAACAAGTTTCCTAAACTCCTATTCACTACCTCTGTCTATCCATCTGTCTGTGGATGAAAAGTTGAACTAAACTTTAAATCTATCTTCATCTTCTTCTAAAGTGTCCTCCAAAAGTATCCAACAAACTTTGTGTCTCTGTCTGAAACTATACTCTTAGGTAATCCATGCAATCACACAATCTCCTTGAAAAATAGGTCATCTACATGCACTACATCAGTTGTCTTCTTACAAGGTATGAAATGAGCCATCTTTGAAAATTTGTCCATCACTACAAATATTGAATCATGTCCTCTCTGTGTCTTTGGAAATCCTATTACAAAATCCATGCTTATGTCTTCCCAAGGTCTCTCCGATACTGTCAAAGGTTTATACAATCTAGTGTTCTGACTACTCCCTTTTACAAATTGACAAACTCTACAACCATGCACAAATTTTCCTAACATCCTTATGTATCTGAAACCAAAAGTAATTTTCACTCATTGAAGCCACTGTCTTATCAATGCAAAAATGTCCTGCCAATCCACCACTATGCTTCTCCTTGATCAAATTATCTCTCATTGAACTTTTAGGTATGCACAACTGATTTCCTTTAAACAACATTTCTTCATGAATGAAATAGTCCAACCACTTGCTCCTATCCATCACAACAGGTTCCTTACATGCTTTTCAAGGTTCTACAAAATCGGTGTCTTCCTCATACATGTTCTTCAATTCATCAAAACCCAATACTTCAAATCTCATCTTTGTCAACAAGTTTCTTCTCCTACTAAATGCATCAGCAACTTTGTTTGATTTTCCACTCCTATGCTTCAACACAAAAGTGTAACTCTATAGAACTCTACCCATCTCATATGTCTCTTATTCAACTTACCTTGACTGTTCAAATATTTCAAAGCTTGATGATCTATATACAACACAAACTCCTTAGGAAACAAGTAATGTCTCCATTTCTTCAAGGCTTGGATTATGGCATAGAACTCTTGATCATAAATTGAATATCTTTTCCTTGCATCATTCAACTTCTCACTAAAATAAGCTATTGGTCTAGCTTCTTGACTTAACACTGCTCTAATCGCATTTCCACTTGCATCACAATCAACTTGAAATACCTTATTGAAATCCGGTAATGCCAAAATAGGTTGCTCTATCACTTTCTGCTTCAACAACTCAAAACTTTTATCTGCCCCTAATGTCCACTTGAAATCTTTTCTGTCACCTCTCATTGTCTCTGTCATAGGGTTACAAACTGAACTAAAATTTATGATGAACTTCCAGTAGAAACTAGCCAATCCATGAAATGATCTAACCTCTCCAATACTCTCTGGTGTAGGCCATTCAACAATTGCTCTTACTTTCTCAGGGTCCATCTTCAATCCTTCCACAAAAATCACAAATCCCAAATATACCAACTCTTGCTTCATGAAACTACATTTCTTGATGTTTATCAGCAATTTCTCTTCTCTTAGTCTCTGTAAAACTTTTCTAATATGCCACAAATGTTCCTCTTTTGTCTTACTGAAATCTAGAATATCATCCAAGTATACAATCACAAACTACCCAAGAATTTCTTCAAAACTTCATTCATCAATCTCATGAAAGTGTGAAGGGGAAAATGGATTAATCAATCAGAATAATAAAACCCAATACACTAATGAAATCTGAAGATAAAAAGGAGATTTAAACAACAAATAAATGATACTGACACCTTTACCTTGCGTCTTCCATTATTCGCCTATCTCTTCTTGACCTTGATGATGATAAAGCCCTCAGAAGCAAATGCTCCCTTGCTTGTTGAAGGTGACAAGAATGGAATGGTTGAGATATTTTGTCTGATTGAAGATGAGCTTCAACACACTAACAATGGAGGATATGAAATGCTTAAGAAGATGGGGGTGCCAAAGGTGCGCTTATGTTTCTGTAGCATAAGTTTGCTCAAACGATGGATATATTAAATGAAGAAGAAGTTGTATTTATAGAATTGGATGAGAGAAGATCAATGGTTGAGAAGAAATGAGAAGATCGACGGAGGAGGATTGTTGAGGAACATGCAACAAATGGAAGAAAGACGTGTCATTCGAAAAGCAACTTTGCTAAGTTAAAAGTTTTCTTGATGAGGATGAGATTTGATTTTCTTAATTTAGAATTTATTTTTCTAATTTAAAAGAAAATTTGCTTTAAAGATGCTTTAAAACTGATTTTGCTTTTGTATGACAAGAGGAATGTATTTTTAGAATATAAGAAAGATTTTTGAGAAGATAAGAAAGCATAATGAATTTATTTATTTAATTATTTTGTAGATAACTAAGAGGAATAAATAAAATATAGAAATATATTTTATTTTGTGGAGATTTAAGATTTTATTTAAATAAAATTTGTATTTTATTTAAATTTGGAAGAATAAAATATTTTAATGAAATAATTGAAATTATTTAATTATTTAGCAGAATGAAGTTGACGTAGATGAATTTAATTAATTAATTAAATGTAATTTATTTAATAATATGAGAGGAGATGAATCAAATAAATATATTTATTTATTGATAGAAGAATATGAAGATGAAATAAATATTTAAAATATTTATTTAAGTAGAGTCATGTCAATTTTAGGTGTATACATTTTGCCCCTCTTTGATGCAATGTGTTTTACCACATTGTTTCAAAGAATAAGAATTTTTGACAGTGATATATGCCCCAGTTTGCCCCTAGTACAAGTTTAATGACAGGATGCCCCCTTGGGAGATTGGACGAGGAGATGATAGAAAGGCGTGAGACGGACAATCTCACGATGAAGAAAAGGAGAAATAGGAGAAGAAATGGTTGGATGTAGAAGAAAGCTGGTGAATGATATATGATGCAAGATAAAATGATGACACACACAAGTAAGCAAGTAAGTATGCACAAATGATACAAGAACAGGCAAGGTATTGCCCCTGTCAAGTAGTAAACCAAGGATATAGATCGATGATGTCTGGTTTCAGGAATGAAACATGTCGTATAAGACTCTAGGTCTAGTTTTAACAATGCAACATCCTGTCTAAGACATTTGATATGATAACAATATATGACAGTGTTGTCATGGTGGGGAACGTTATATCCCTAGAGCAACACAAAGGATAGTTATGATTGATTGATATGATTTACTACAAGATTAGTATCAAGACCGCCGATTTTGATTGGATAATTCGACAAGATTGGCTTGACTCGATTGGTATAGATTAAGGATAAATTTGCATTTTGATCACTGCTCAGATTGACAGCTAGAATTGTTGACGAGAGATATGAAGACAGATAGAAATTTGATTGATAGAAGAAATCACAAGCTTTTATTTGATATACTGCAGGATTTTCTTATTGCATGGTTGATATGGATATGGATACGAATATGCAATGAAATTGGATATGTTATGGATATGGATATTTGTCATCTTGATATAGCAAGTATTTTGAAGTGCTTATTTCATCATTTGGCTTTATTATGTTGTAAGAAAATACAAGCATCTAGGTATAATTAAACCGAGATGACCTAAGTATCGCTTACATGGATTTTGATTTAGCAAGTTAATACAAGCATCTAGTCAAACTTGAATCTAGATGACCTGCGTACTTCTTGTGTTTCAACAGACAAGGATTGCCCTTTTTCATGTTTAGACCTCTAAAATCCTTGATGATCTTTTGTTGATCATGTCGTTAGACAGAAGTCATCACATTACTAAAGTTTAATCCACAAGCAGCAGACAAAGAAAAAGATTCTGCCCCCATCATAGCATCTCTAGCTTTTGGCATCCTTGAGTAGCATAGGAAGACATAATGACAAAAATCCAAGACTATGTGAGTTAACTTGTTCACAAAACATTCTTGTATTAGATGTGTCTTTTTGCCATAATTGATATAGAATTAGCTTGGAGTGTTTCGGTATGGTGCTCAGTTTTGGACAGGTTGATGTTTTTGCATCAAGACTTTTGTTTGGGAAGCTTGCTTTGCTATATGTGCATGCCTAGTGAAAGGGTGTGGACACGGATGGATAGAGAGATAAATGACAAGACATGGGATGGACGGGAAGCAGAGCCTCGGGGGTGCATTGTTAATGGCCTTGCCTACGTGATGATGCAAAGGCAACGTAGTTTGGGGTGAACCTATGATACTGAGCTATGGACTGGATGAGACACGATATGAAATAGATATGGATCGAATAGGGATCAGACATGGAATAGATATGGATCAGATATGGAATAGATATGGATCAGATGATACTGATGACAAGGGAACACCACGGACTACGTTGCCTTTGTGTCGTCACGTAGGTAGACCAAGGCAGAGACAGAGGTCTAGAGAGGGAGCGTCAGACCAACAGGCAGTTGTGTAGCCACAAGTTGTAGGACAGGTACAGGCACAGGCACAGGCATAGGTGCTAGTTCAGCCAGTGGCGCAGCAGAGACAGATGCTACCGCCACAGCAGGTGGCGCAGCAGTAGGTACAGGCAGGACAGGTGACAGCACAGTAGGGGGCACCGGGATAGGGAGAGGCAGGACAGGCCTCACAACTTGACTTGCAGCAGCAGGCCATGGTCACACTACAGAATTAGATTAGGCATCTGAGAGCAGCAGAATCATGGAGAGAGTCAGATGCGACTCGGTTATCAAAGTTGACTAGAGAGAGACACAGCCTTAGCCAGCATGCGGGCTATGAGGGCAGAGAGAGATATAGCTGTGATGGCCATGGGCACAGATGGGACATCTAGTTTTTTGGTTTCACAGGTGCAACAGGCATAGGCACAGGTGGCACATGTGGCCCAAGTGCAGAGTGAGCTTACTAGGGCTCAGTCACAGGCGCAGTATTACAAGGGGTTATACCATGGAACAGTGTTAGCAGACCATCGTGCCCCTAGCTTCAGGAGCCAATCAGAGGCATCCCAGAGAGTAGGTGGGTCGCGGTTTGTAGGCTCAGTGAGGGGCCCATAGCAGGCAGGGGGGACAGAGGAGAGGCTAGTGTAGGGAGTAGTATTCCACAATAGCAGGGTTAGTCAGACCTGAATACTTGTATCAGTTTTGATTGTATTGTAGCACATTTTTTATGGATGGCTGAGATAGCTGATATATGTACTTATTTTGTCCTGAGACATGTATCACCATTTGCTATATTTTGTATACATTTATGACATGACTCTGAGAGATTTGGACAGAGATTTTTGATATGTTGTACATCTAGACATGTGTTGGATGTTTACATATGATGATGCAGTTTACTCATGTTCAACATGCAATATGTTCTATGTTTATATGTTATGGATGTGATCTATCTTACGATGCTGTGTATATGTTATGCATACTAGATTGATGTTAGGATGATTTTGATTATGCAAATGCAAGATCTGTATGGATATGATTATGTAGTTCTAGATGTGTTTGGCCTATGTTTTTGATTTCCTTTTGATATGATATATGGATGCAAATGTACGGTGGATGTTCTAGATATGTATGAAAATGATCTAATGTACTTTGATGTATGCGAATGATGTAATCATGTGAATGACTATCTCATGTGATATGATATGCAACTGATATGCTATGTTTTTGATATGTCCAAGTGTACTCAATCGACACAGAGATGATATAGACGAGTGGAAGAAAAGAGATGAAAGAAAATGAGGGTTTTCGCTTGATATGCTACAGGATTTCTTATTGTATGGTTGATATGGATTTGATGGATTCGAGATGGATACGGATGTGGAATCATCATCTTGAAGATTTTTCAAGGCTTTTGCTTTCATCATTGGGCACTTTTTGGTATTTTTCACTTTTTGAAATGTTGTAAGAAAATACAAGCATCTAGGTATAATTAGACCGAGATGACCTGAGTATTCCTTACATAGATTTTGATACAGCAAGTTAATACAAGCATCTAGTCAAACTTGAATCTAGATGACCTGAGTACTTATTGTGTTTCAACAGACAAGGATTGCCCCTTTTCATGTTTAGACCTCAGAGTCCTCAATGATCTTTTGCTGATCATGTCGTTAGACAAGAGTTGTCACATTACTAAAGTTGAATCCACAAGCAGCAGACAAAGAAAACAATTATGCCCCCATCATAGCACCTCTAGCTTTTGGCATCCTTGAGTAGCATAGGAAGACATAATGACAAAAATTCAAGACCTTGTAAGTTAACCTGCTGACAAAACATTCTTGCATTAGATGTGTATTTTTCCATAATTGATATAGAATCAGTTTTAGTGTTTTGGTATGGTACTCTGCTTCGTTTTGGATAGGTTGATGTTTTGCATCAAGAACTTTAGTTTGGGTAGCTTGTTTTACTGTGCTTGCTTGTCTAGTGAAAGGTATCACAATCCTTTATTGGCATCCTCTTAGAACAGTGGCATTCAAGAATCCAAATCTGCAACCAGGTTGAGGAGTTGCCCCTAGTTTAGACAAGGATCGACTTAGTATGGGTGAAAGGACAGACAGACATGGAGAGACGAACCCTAAGGGACTAACCTAGTGCCTCGGGGGCTCATTGCTAAATGGCCTTGCCTACGTGATGACACAGAGGCGACATAGTTCAGGGTAAACCCTGATGGACCTAAGACCTAGGCGATAGGAAGACGTAGAAATGGGACGAACTTAGATGTGATAGAAGGACTGGACATGGGACGAATGGGACAGTGGAGCCTTGGGGGCACATTGATAATGGCCTTGCCTACATGATAACTCAGAGGCAACATAGTTCGACAATGATTTAAAGGACTGGTTCAAGATGAATGGTATGATGGACACAAGAGATATGAAGACATAACAGATGGAGGAAGTGGTTTGTCGCAAATAGTGCCTGTTTACCAGGTTTTCACCACTTGCTTTTATTTGCACGGAAGCTAAAAGTACAAATGATGCCTGTTTGCCAGGTTTTCATCATGGTACCTATCCAAGGCGCTTGTTTGCCAGGTTTTCACCATTGGACGATTTTTTGTTATTTTTCTATTTTTTTGATGTTTTTGTTCTATTTTTTATCACTTTTTCAATTTTTTTTTTGTATTTTTCAGGACTCCCTTACATTGGGGTTTTCAGGTATAGAACTTGCGAAGGTGCATGTTGTTGATAGGATCATCAAACAGTTCACCTTCAGATGTAGCCAATTGATATGCCCTTGATCCATAAGCTGTGATGACGACATAGGGACCTAGCCAGTTAGGTTCAAACTTTCCTTTCTTTTCTCTATCTTGCTGATTTTTGGGATTTTCTCTTAGGACTAGGTCACCGACTTGGAATATCTGGGGCTTTACTCTGATTGTAGCTTCTGGACATGTGTTGTTGGTATGCTTTCAGGTGGTTAAAGGCATGTTGCCTTCTCTCTTCGATCAACTCTAATTCTTGGAGTCTGGTCACTCTGTACTCTTCATCTGATATGAGGCCATTTTAATGAGACTTGCAAGGATGGGATCTCGACTTCAATGGGCAAGATAGCTTCAAATCCATACACTAGGGAGTAGGGTGTTCCACCTGTGGGTGTGCGGATGCTTGTGCGGTAGGCCCACAGTGCGGGATTCAGTTGGACATGCCAATCACGGCCGGCATCATTGACAGTCTTCTTTAGTATTTTTAGAATGGTTTTATTTGATGCCTTAGCCTGGCTATTTCCTTGTGGGTAATAGGGGGTTGAAAAGCGGTGCTAGATATGGAATTTGTCGCATAGTTCCCTGACATCTTAGTTTTTGAAGGGTCATTCGTTATCCGTGATAATGGACGAAGGGACACCATAATGACAAATGATATAGTTCAGGATAAAAGAGGCAATCTGCTTGCCTGTGATGTTGGCTAAGGGCACAGCTTCAATCCACTTCATGAAGTACTTTGTGGCAGTGATTATGAATTTATGGCTGCTTGAGGAAGGAGGGTGAATCTTGCCCACTAAGTCGAGTCCCCATTGATGGCCAAGGAGTTGTTGATGGCTGCAGCTCCTGTGCTGGTGTATGTATCAGGTTCCCATGGATTTGGCATTTCTTGCACCTCTTTACAAAATGATAGGAATCTTGTTCCATAGTTGGCTAGTAGTACCCCATGCATATGAGTTTCTTGGCTAGGGTAGGGCCACTAGAGTGGGTCCCGCATATACCATCGTGTATTTTTCTTAGGGCAGTTTGATATTCCTCACTATCAAGACACCTAAGGAGAGTACCATCGAGACCTCTGCGATATAGGGTATTGGCGATAATGGCATACTGGGATGCCTGATGGATGAAGGTTCTCTTTTGGTTACTAGAGAGATCAGGTGGGAGGGTATTCTCTTTAAGATAGGAAAATATCTTTCCATAGAAGGCAGAATCAGCTCCAACAATGTGGCAAATGATATGGGATTTGGGGGTGTCATATGCAGGATAGGACACTGGCTCTACCAAGAACTCTTACCGTGATTGATTACTTGGAATGTCTAGGAGAGATGCAATCGTGGCCATAGTGTTTGCATCTTTGTTCTCAATCCTTGGTATCTACTCAAAGGAGATCTTGACAAAGTATTCTTTGAAGTCATCTACCATTCTCTTGTAAGGGATTAGTTTCTCATCTTTTGTTTGGTAGTCATCATTCACTTGATTGATGACTAGCTGTGAATCGCCATATACTTGAAGCTCTTTGATATTCCATTCAACTGTTAGCTTGATACCCATGACTAGGGCTTCATACTCTACCACGTTGTTAGTGCAGGGAAACATTAATTTGTATGATTTAGGGATAGTGTCACCACTAGGTGTGATCAACAAGATACCTGCCCCCGATCCATGCTAAGTGTATGAGCCATCAAAGTACATTTTCTAGGTTACTGTATTTATGTGGAAGATAGATTCATCTGGAAACTCAAAGCTCAGAGGGCTATCATCTGTGAGAGGTGTATCTGCCAGTTGATCTGCAAGTACTTGACCCTTTATTGCTTTCCTGTCTATATATTCAATATCAAACTCGCTGAGAAGCATGACCCATTTAGGCAGTCTACCTATTAGGGCTGCCTTGTTGAGTAAGTATTTGAGTGGATCGATCTTTGCTATTAGTTTGACAGAGTGTGACAGCATGTAATGTCTCCATTTTTGTGAGGCGAAGACAACAGCTAGACATGCTCTTTCGATTGGCGTGTATTGTAGTTCATACCCAACAAGTGTTCAACTAATGTAGTAGATTGCTTGTTCTTTCCCATCATAGTTTTGTTGTGTGAGGAGAGCTCCCAGAGATGTTGGTGTAGCTGAGATATATAGTAGTAGAGGCTTGCCCTGAATTGGTGGCATCAATACCGGTGGTTTCATGAGATATTCCTTTAATTGTTGAAATACCTGTTCACATGACTCGTTCCATTTGAAAGGGACATTCTTGTGTAGAAGGTGAGAAAATGGTTGGCACTTGTCTTCCAATTAAGAGATGAACCTTCTGATAGATTGCAAGTTTCCCTGTAGGGATCTTAGTTGAGTCAGATTCTTAGGAGGTGGCATCTCCATGATGGCCTTTACCTTAGCTGAGTTGACTTCGATACCATTTGCAGACATGATGTATCCCAGTAGTTTGCCTGATGTAACCCCAAACAAACACTTCTTTAGATTGAGACACACATTAAACTATTCCAACCTATTGAATATCTTGTCTAGTACTGCTAGACGGCCTTCTCTTGTAAGTGATTTTGCCAGAATGTCATCAACATAGTCTTCCATTATAGTGTGCATCATATCGTGGAAGATTATTGTCATGGCTCTCTGATATGTTGCACCACTATTTTTCAGACCAAATGGCATGACACACCAACAGTAGGTGCCCCAAGGACATGTAAATGTAGTCTTATGTTGATCTTCTGGTGCGATCTTTATCTGGTTATATCCCAAGAAACCATCCATGAGTGACAACATAGTGTGCCCTACCGTGAGATCTACAATCATGTCTATGTTTGGTAGGGGGAAATCATCTTTTGGATAAGCTTTGTTTAGGTCCCTAAAATTATTGCATATTCAGACTCTGCCATCTAGTTTAGCCACTGGTACTATGTTCAAGACCCATTCAGGATAGTCTATAGGCCTGATAAATCTGATGGCTAGCAATTTCTTTAGCTCTTCCTTTACCATGAGGACCACATGTGGATGCATCTTTCTGAGTTTTTGTTTGACCGGTTTAGCTCCTAGAGCTAAAGATAAATGATGCATGATAAGATTTGGATCTAGCCCTAGCATGTTAGCATATGTCCAAGCAAAGTTGATTTGTTTTCTTTTGAAGAAATCTGTAAATGCTGGTTTTTCATGTTCTGTTAAAGCTTTTGCCATGTGGATCATTCTTGGCTCATCTCCTGTGCTGACATTGATTGGTTCTGCCGGTTCTATCAACATTGATGATCTCTCCTGGTGCGTAAGATTGGGGAGAGGGTCACTCCTTCCATCCTTCGGTGCCTCAGAGAGGTTTTCACCGTTGGATATGTCTTTATTTTTACTATTTTGATGATCTAACACTGCCGCGGAGCAGTTTTCACCATTAGATCATTCTTTTATTTTGATATTTTTATGACTGAAAGGCTTGGCACTCTCTCCAAAATAGGCCTTCCCATTGAGTTCAATAGCATAGCCAACTCTGTGGTCCCCTGCAGGTATATGATCTCTAAGCTCAAGATAATCTATGATGGCTTTGTCATTTTCAAAGGTGTCTAGCTCAGGGGTGGTGCCTTCTAGGTCCCAATCTATGAGTTCAGGGTGCACCAAAGGTAGTGGATCATTGGGTTGGACTGGTTCAATGGTGTTGATGGTTAGGACAGAGTTATTAAAGGCACGTATGAAGTCTTCGATGGTACTCTCTATTAGTGGATCCGTCAAGGGGGTATCATTCCTTCCTCATGATTCTCACTACTATTATTGTGCGGTGCGGACTCTAGCGGCCTAGCCCTTGGACCTTGTCTCTCATTTACAAGGGTTGGGTCATACTCCTGGACAACGTTGATATCTTTTTCATCACAAGACAGCTCAGAGAGGCTATCCCACTCGTATTCATTAGAATTTGTTTCACTCCCCAGTTGCATTCACTGGATTTGTTCAGCCAGCTTACTAGTAGATGCTTTCGGTTGTTTGCCTTTATTCTTGTTTGCTCTATTATTTCTTGGTGCTCCAGTGTATCCTTGCCCTGTAGTGTCTCTAGCTGTTAAGGTATGAGTTTGGATGGGTTCAGTGATGCCATCCTTTCTTGAACCAAGTGGACCATGTCCTTCATACCCCATTCTCTATAGCATTTGAAAGCCTTGACCATATTGTTTCGTTGGTATAGTGTGATGGTTATGTTGCGTTGAGGAGCTACCTTCATCCTTGTATAGCCATTGTAGGATATCCTTTCATCACTCTCATCTTCTAGGCTTCCCCATTTTATAAATGGTCCTTTTGTAGTTCTTTCTACTTTTATTGTCTTTAGGATAGGCTTCCCATAGGACCTAGGAGATAGGGGCAGTTGTGCCAAGCAGAGGGATTAAGAGATCATGTATTCACCCAAGCCCTTATCTATAAGTCTGAGACCAAGTTGCGAAGCTTGTGAAGAGGAAGCAAGTGAAGCCGGATCAACATGAGATGAAGAGGCTATAGAAGCACGGTTGGTGGGGATCACAACTTCAGGTTTTGGATGAATGGAGTTGTAGTATTGATAGGGGTTAGGGTCACCTTGGATGGTGATCTCTTGACCTTCATGTGGGAACTTGATACATTGATGGTATGTGGAAGGTACTTCTTTCAGAGCATGTATCCATGGTCGCCCAAGAAGAATGTTGTATGCTAGTTCCATGTCCAGGACTTGACAAGCTACATCTTTTACTATGGGGCTCACTCTGATTGGTAGGGTAACAATTCCTTTGGATGTTCTTTCTTCCTCATCATACGCTTTGATGGTGATTTTTCTTTTCAGATCTATAGCCTTCTCTGAAAACCCCAATGTAAGGATTAGCTTCAATGTTCAGATATTCAAACCAGCCCCTCCATCTATTAGGACTCTTTTGATCTTGTGCTTGTGTATGAAAGATTCAATATGAAGGGAGGCATTATGGGGTTGAGTGACTAACATATCATCCTTTTCAGTGAATGATAGGGAGTGTGGTGAGGTAATATGACCGACCATGGTTTGGAATTGTTCTTCTACAAGGTTTGTGGGAACGGAGGCTTCCGCTAAGGCTTGGCCAAGTATGGATCTATGAGAAGGGGATAGACGTAAGAGTTCCAAGATGATGTGTACGGGCATTTCATGGAGTTGATCCATGATACTGTATTGATTAGACAGTGTGGTGGGGGTTCCCCTAAGGGTGACTCTATTACTGCAGGTAGTAACATTGCAATTTGGATCTTTGTTAATAGTCATCACATTGATGTGTGAATCACTTTCTGAGATATGGTTAACAACATAATTAAAGCTGACATTGGTGTAATTTGCATTGTTAGAGCCATTGTTGTTTCTATTGGAAGGTCCTCCTTACTTGTAGTTAGGAAGAGGATCCTTGAATGCCTGGTGATCGCTATTGGAAGTATGCCCATCAATAGATATTTTGTTTTGCTCTATCATGTCTTGGATTGTATGCTTAAGTGCAATACAATCATTTGTCTTGTGCTCCATATTTCGGTGGTATTCACAGAAGTCGTTATCATTCCACCAATGGGGTTTGACCTTTGGTTCATACTCTCATGCCGAAGGAAGTGTTATGAGTTTGTTGGTGATCAACTTCCGTAGGGCAGTTTCTAATGATTTGTCCAAAGGTGTGAACTTTCTCCTAGGTCAAAAGTTGGTAAACCTTGATTCGGTATTTCTTGGTTTGTTTTGTAGGGGGTTATTTTGAGGCATTGATAGGTTAAAAATTGGTTGCTTAGGTGCCACATTCTTTGCATCCACCACCCCATCATTCACAATGTTTTTATTTTTTGTCCAGAATCTAGGTTTATCATTGTTGGTGTTGGTATTAGGAGTGTCTTTATAGAGCTTGATTTGACCTTTTGCAATTAGATCTTTCTCTATGATGAGGCCCATCTCAATGACCTTGCTAAAAGAAGTAGGACATTGGATTTGGATTTGGTAGCTTAGGTCTGTTTGCAAATTATGGATGAACATTTCTAGCATTTGTTTCTTTGGCATTTGGTGTGGGCACTTGCTTGCCAGTTGTCTCCACCTCTGTAAGAAGGCGGCGAAAGATTCTCCACCTTTCTGTTTGGTGTTACAAAGATCCACTATTGAGGTGTCGTGCTCAATATTGTAAGAGAAGTGGGTGACAAATTTATTTACAAGTTCATTAAAAGTTTTAATGTCGTGTGGCAGTCTAGAGAACCACTCCATGGCCTATCCTCCTAAGCTTCGTGGGAAGAGTCGCATAAGATAGTTGTCATTATGTGTGACCTTAAGGAAAGCAGCATTGAATTCCCTGATATGGTCCCTTGGATCACCCTTTCCTCGATATTTGTCAAACTTAGGCACCTCAAATTTTGTAGGGAAAGGTATCATGACTAAGGCCCTATCAAAAGGATATGGTGAAATATCCTCTAAGGTGTAGTGTTTAGTCGATGCTCCCATTTTCATGTTTGAAAATTGTTGTTGGAGAGCTTTGAATTTTTGGTTCATTAGACTTAGGGCATCCATAGCATCAGTGTTGGTTTTTCTTTTGTCTAAAGGTGTTTCTTCCTCATGTCTACTTCCCTTAGTTTCTTTGAGACTCTCTACATCATAATCCTTAGGGAGCTTGACTCCTAGACTTGCCAGATGTAAAAAGAATTTTGTAGGGTCTTGGGCAAGCACTTTTTCTAATAAGCATTGAAATTTTTGGTTATGTTGTGTTTGAAGGATCTCTTCCATAGAAATTTCTTTGTCACTTTCGTGACCATCGTGAACACTTTTCTCGGCCATTTCTATTTGTTTTTGTTTTTGTAATCTAGTTAAGACCATGCAAGGTGGTAAAGAAATGGGATGGAGTGAAAAAGATTATTGAGCAAGATGCTAGGATGATACAAGGTTTTAGCAAGGTTCTTCTTAGATCTATGTGATGTCAAACAAGTTGGGTATACAAAAGCGATAGTCAAAGTAAGGATGTCAGAAATCTGATTACTTGATGTTTGACTAGTCTTGCATAAGCCACTAGTGGAGTTCTGAGAGAAAAGGATAAGTAACCCTTGATATTGGACACTCACTAGGTTTGTTTGAGTATTGATTGTGATCTAGAATAACTTGGTTCTAACCTTGTAGGAATTTGGAAAGATTTGGTGAGACTTTGGATGAAAAAGTAGATATGGTATGGAAAAGCAGGAGAAATGGTTGATTTGCAAGGTCTCAATTAGATCTTTGGAAAATGAAACAAATTTTGAAATGGTAAGGATGACTTGAAAATTTTTCTTTTGGAAGATATGTTTTTACTCTCTAGTTTGGATGCACAGAAGTATATGTGCCACAACATAATTCAAATGCACCATAAGTCAGATCAAATGCGCCAGAAGTCAGGTCAAATGCGCAAGATGTCAATTCAAATGCGCAACACTAGCAAAGTTTCAAATGCACCACAATAGAGTTCAGATGCGCTGGTAGTCAAATCATATGTGCCACAAGTCGTGGCAAATGCGCAACTCTAGTTTTTTTGTCTTGTTTTCTCAAAATTTTGGAAAATTTTGGAATGTTTTCAGGATTGGTTTGAAAAACTTGGTATTTCTAAGTATTCTGATGTTCAATTATGGCAAAAGTATAGTAAACACAGAATTTTTCCACGATTTTTATCTTTTTATATTTTTTTGTATTTTTGGACTATTTTGACTCAAAAACAAGTACACCCTAGGCTGGATAGGACAATATTTGTTGAATCCTCTAGCTATGCAAACTCAAAGCGTGTAGCTCCAGAATCTGGTAGCATCAGCTCCCCTCCATGGTACTCACTTCTCACGCATACCAAATTCGGGTTTCCTTATGCTCGTACCCCCACCAAACCTTAGGATTGTCCCTGCTACCTCTACTAAGAGTCACATGAATCAAGGCCACTTCAAGAACTCCACCCTTTGCATCAACAAATAGGGGATTTTGTCTTACTAAACAATTGGTTCTTAGTCAGGGCAACCATTCGAGTGGTTACACATACAGCGGCACTACTCTCCGTTATGGAGTCTCCCAGCCTCAAAGGGTTACACCTTAGAGGGTTTTGGGGGAGGTTGGCCGTCGGTGTAACACAGTAGCACTCATTGCAGGAGGTTTTCACCTCAAGCACAATTTATTTTAAGTGGCTTGGTAGGGCTTGGCTTTAGCCTATTACCACTCAGGGTCATTCCCACTTGGACAAGAGTGCATCCAAGGGTAGGCCCTCCTAAAGGTTAAACAAATCAAATGACAAGTCTGACACTTTGATCACCCAGTTAAGGGGAGAGCATAAGCCTATTGTCATTCACAAGCACACAATACACTAGTTAATCCAACCTAGTTAAAAGTAGAAAAACTAAATGGGTTACTCTACTTGTGCACTCACGTAGTTGTTAACTTGGAAGTGATTTAAGACATAGCAATGTTTATTCTCCCATTTGTAAAGATAGTAGTGGTCTAACTAGGAAAATAAATTAACAATTCAAAGATAGCAATGGGTTCAGTTACTTTCTTCCTAGTTATGAACTATGTGAAGTTTGCATGTAATGCACTTGTTTACTTTTCCCCTAATTAGTCTAAATGAACTAGGCAAAGCATCTAAATGATCTACTCTAGCCACTAACCCTGCAAAATGATTGTTAGCTCCAACACACAAAATCAGAAACCCTAAAAATAGAAAGCAGAATCAGAAGCGCCGCCCTGCAGTCTGAATGCGCAGAAATAGAGATTACATGTGGCATTTTACATATGCGCCAAGATAGAAGGTAAATGTGCCATAGAAAGAGGTATATGTGCAATTTTGACAGATGCATCATTATATAGAGTAAATGCGCCAAACAACAGGGTATATGCGCAGGTTTTATGCAGGCACCAAAATAGAATGTGGATGCACCGTTGTGGAGAATGAATGCGCTATTCTATTGCAAGCACTGAAATAGAAGGCAAATGTGTCGTCTGGGAGGTTAGATGCACCAAAGTTTCATATACGTCAGATCGGGAGGTAAATGCATCATTTTAGAAGTCAAATGCACCGGAAGCTTCTGTCTGAACCCTGTACCTGCACCTGTACGGACCTGTTACTTAGCAAAACTCAGTTTTTGATTAGTTAGAGGGGCAAGGGCCCCACGGTGGGTGCCAAAATGTGAAGGGGAAAATAGATTAATCAATTAGAATAATAAAACCCAATACATTAATGAAATCTGAAGATAAAAAGGAGATTTAAACAACAAATAAATGATACTCACACCTTTACCTTGTGTCTTTCATTATTCGCCTATCTCTTCTTGACCTTGATGATGATAAAGCCTTCAGAAGCAAATACTCCCTTGCTTGTTGAAGGTGACAAGAATGGAATGGCTAGGATACTTGTGTGATTGAAGATGAGCTTCAACACACTAACAATGGAGGCTATGAAGTGCTTAAGAAAGTGGGGGTGCCAAAGGCATGCCTGTGTTTCTGCAGCATAAGTTTGCTCAAGCTATGGATGATCAAATGAAGAAGAAGAGGGTTGTATTTATAGAGATGTGTAGAAGAAGATCAATGGTCGAGAATAAAAGGGAGGATCAACGGAGGAGGATTGTTGAGGAACATGCAACAAATGGATAAAAGACATGTGTCATGTTGGTTTTTCTTCTGAATTAGCATTAGGGTTTGCCAGTTCTAATGCACAGGCAGATTCAGCCAACTGAATACAGGAGGTTGCGTGAGCTCCTCCCCTTCACTTCTGGTTCTGCCGCACCAAGGGGGGTGTCCCTATTTGATAAAAGTATGACCTTGACTAGCTCAATGACAGAAAGATATAACTTGACAGCAACAGGCAGAATACTCTCACGTAAGGACCAAGATTTGTATAACAAATCACAAGGTTGGCAACATTCTTGGACATATATGTCTGGTTGGGTATGAGAGTACGCAGGGATCCTAATCGTATTCCTACAACTAACAGGTGGAAGGATGAAATGGTTTGATTTGATTTTTGGATGCAAAGCTGGACATGTTATATAACCTCAACACAGAGCGAGATTGGTGCCTATCCAGGGCTTGGAGTCGGTAGACATACACCTGTGAATGATCAGCATGAACAACTAAAACTAGATTTTAAGGGGATATACATGATATCTGCCTTACAGATATCTCCCAATACAGAGTGTTAAGCTGTCTATACTTATGGCATCCCTATTGCAGTATACCCTTCCCAATATTCGATCTGAAAATAGTTTAATCTACCCCTTGAGCAGAAGTTAAAAGATTAAACATTCAACACAAGAATTCTATGTTCTAGAATCTCAGACATTCCTTGAATGTCTGGACTCAGAAGAAAGATACATGCAAAACTGGAGACAGAATCAACATAACACATGCAAACATAGCATTATTCATATAAAATTGACCATGAAATCAGTGGATTCATGCACAAACGTACAACAGGAGATACATAAACTCGCAAGTTTTGCTGCACAGAGCAACCAAAACCAATTGTATCTTATTACAGAGCCAAAATGTCCAGTTTTCAACAACGTCAAAAATGGTAACACAGTCTGCCTATATTGGCCAAAAAGTGTACCTCACAGCAATTAATTACATGGCTTTCAAAAATCTGCCAGATACAGATCACACAGGAAGAATGGCGCTCAGAAGTTATTGCTGCAGCAAACAAGGGAGGCCTCGAGCCCTGCGCCGCCATCTGGGAGTCTTCATCCATAAATCGGGCCACCTGATCATGTGTACCATTTCTCTTACCCCTGCTATAGTTGCCATTGATGGCTCAACCACCTGCGGCCACGTGAAAACTGTCCCTGCGTTCAAAAAGAAATTTCCTGCTAAAATGCATTTTCTGAAGTTTCAAATGTGCGGGGAAATTAATCCCACATTGGTGTCGCGGAGACTCCTTCAGCAATTTATAAACGGGGCCACAAACATAATAAGCATCGAGCGCTTTTGCCACGCTTGACACACACCTCTCAGCCCAAAGCCCATCGCCCAGACCTAGGCCATCAGCTCACCCCACAAATCTCTCATCGATTTCAACGGTCTCGCCGACCGCTACCTTCGCATTCCCCTTCATCGGCCAGAGAAAGACCGTCGGGCCGATCCTCCAAACCTACACCGATCTCATCAGTTACACCGATGAAGCCACCGCAATCCTCTGTTGGCCAGACTACTACCATCGGCCAACCAAAAAGCCTCCTCGCCGATAGGCAAAAATCACACCGACACTTACACTATATTCCTTGTCATCGGCCAGAGAAAGATCGTCAGGCTAACTTCCCAGACTCCCACCGACCATACACGTCACCCCGATGGCCACCAAAACACACTACGTTAGTGGTTACCAATCCACCCTCCTCCTCCATCGGTATGACCAAAAATTATCAGGAAGACCACAAATTACTACGTTGATAGATCAAAGTCCTGGTGACCACACATATGCCCAAATCCCCATCGGCCTGAGTAACGATATCGGCAGAGGCCAAAACCCCTCTGCCGATAGCAACAGTCCCGCCGACGGTCTTTCCGTCTCCAAGACACACTCCCTCGTCACCCCGATATGTCGAACACCAACCTCACCATCGGCCAGACTCCCAACTGTCGGCCTAGCATGAAATTCCCCTGCCGATGAAGAGTATTACACCGATGAACACCAAAAACACAAAGTGCTGAACTATTGAACCGTTGAACCACGAACCAGTTCAACCCGATGGTTCAACACTGAGGTTCAAACATCAAAAATAATACTCCATCTGCAAAACACTCCGGCTGAGAGCAAAAAACTCAAAGCATCAAACTATTAAACCTTGAACCGTTGAGAAAAGGGTTCAAGCGAGAGGTTCAACAATACAATATTTGCGCAAGGCAAATGCATAATATGAACCGCTAGAAGAGAAATGAACCATGAACCACTTAACCATTGAACTTAGAGAAAAAAAGGGTTCAAGTTCAAACCGAAATATCGAAGACACAAAAACGAATGCATGCCGATGGAGAAAACACGAAGACCCCTCCTCAAGAAATGAGATGCAGATGTTGAAAAACACTGAAGGGGTGCCAAAACTTAGAACCTTTTTTTGGATTTTTGGGATGGTGCCTGCATGAAAATTGCTAAATTAACTGACAGTGAATTCAGGCACCAACATGTCATTTGAAAAGTAGCTTTGTTGAGTTAACTCCTCTCTTGATGAGGATGAGATCTGATTTTCTTAAATTAGAATTTATTTTTCTAATTTAAGAGAAAGTTTTCTTTAAAGATGCTTTAAAACTGCTTTTGCTTTTGTATGACAAGAGGGAAGTATTTTTAGAAGATAAGAATGATTTTTGAAGATAAGAAAGCATAATTAAATAAAAAGATTTTATTTAATTATTTTGTAGATAATTGAGAGGAATAAATAAAATATAGAAATATATTTTATTTTTTGGAGATTTTTGAAGAATAAAATAAAATATAAAAATATATTTTATTTAGTGGATATTTAAGATTTTATTTAAATAAAATTTGCATTTTATTTAAATTTGGAAGAATAAAAGATTTTAATTAAATAATTAAAATTATTTAATTATTTAGCAAAATGAAGGTGATGTATATGAATTTAATTAATTAAATGAATGTGATTTATTTAATTAAATGAGAGGAAGTGAATCAAATAAATAAATAAATTTATTTATTTATTGATAGAAGAATATGATGATGAAATAAATATTTAAAATACTTATTTAAGTAGAGTCATGCCATTTTTAGGTGTATACAGGAAGTACTTGGTGCATTTGTCAATCCAAAGGGCATCACTAACCACTCATACAATCCTTCATTTGTCTTAAAAGTAGTCTTCCATTCATCACCTTCTCTAATTCTGATCTGATGGTATCCACTCTTCAAGTCTATCTTTTTGAAATATCTTGCTCCACTCAAACAAACCATGATATCATCCATCCTAGGTAAAGGAAATATATACTTAACTGTGATCTTGTTTATTGCTCTAGAGTCAGTACACATTCTCCATTCTCCATCCTTCTTTGGTGCCAAAACTGCAGGTAGTGCACAAGGACTCAAACTTTCTCTAATCAAACCTTTCCTCAACAACTCTTGTATTTGTTTATTCAATTCTTCATTCTTTGCCGGTGTCATTCTATGTGCTTCTTTATTAAGCAAACTTGCTCCCGGTATAAGATCCATGTGATGACTTATACTCCTTATAGGTGGTAATCCTTTAGGTACATTATCTGATATGATGTCTTCATACTCTGCCAGCAACTCCTTTATCTCCTCTGGTTGTGATTCTTCGATCTCCTTCTTCAATGTTTTAGGCTTCTTAGGAATCAAGGCATAACACATATTCTCATGTCTCAAACCATCCAGAAATTTTCTTCCATCTACCAAACAAATTATAGCATTCCCACATACATCACTCTTAGGATCATCCTCGAAAGGAATCAAAGTATTTCTCTTTTCATTTGTTGTTATAATATATGTATTCTTTCTCCCACAATGAATATCTTTACTATCATACTACTAAGGTCTACCCAACAAGATATGACAAACATCCATAGGCATAATATCACATAAGACTTCATCATGATATGATGCAATATGAAATTTTACTAAACATTGTTCACTCACCAGTACCTTGTGATCATCCTAAATCCATGCTATCTGATAAGGCTTCTAGGGTGTTTCAATCTTTCCAACTTCATCTTTGTCACCATCTCCTCTGAAACTAGGTTATCTAAACTACCACTATCAATCACAACTTTACAACACTTACCTTCTAATTTACATCTAGTTCTAAACAAGCTTTTTCTCTACGGTGGTTCCTCATTTGTCTCTGCTTGAAATAGTGCTCTCCTCATTACCAATGATTCTCCTTTCTCAAGTTTACCATCAGAACTAGGTGATCCAACAAGTTCTTCTTCCATATAGGCTGCTCTTCCACTATTTTATGTCCTCTTACTTGTACTACCCTGAGTACACTCAAATGCCCTATGTCCTTCACCTCCACACTTGAAACAAGTACCTCTAAATGTTCTATTATCAAATCCTCTTCCTTCTAACCTGTATCCTTCACTCTGATATGCATTATAATTACCTCTGTGATGAAAATTTATGTCACTGCTCTGGCAGGTATTATTATTATCTATTTCCTCTTTCTTGAATGTGTTGTCAAACTTGTTCTGCTCCAGATATGATCTGTCTCCTCCAGAAAATGTCCTACCTCTCTGAAATTTACCTCCTCTACCTCTTTGTCTTTGATCATGCCTCTTATGATTCATCTTTTCTTCAACTTTCAGGGCAAACTAATATGCTTCCTCTAAAGATGTCATCCTTACCAAGCTTAGTTCCTCTTGAATGTTCAATCTCATTCCATTGATGTATCTAGCCACTTTCTCCTTGTTTGCTTCACTATGTCTTGTTCTTATGATCATCTTATGAAATTCTTCAGTGTACTCCTTCACACATTTCTCCTTTTGTCTCAAGTTTTGTAGTCTTTTCAATAGTTCCAACTCATAGTCAGCAGGTATAAACTGATTCTTCAACATTGTCACCATCCGGTCCCACTTTGTAATCTTTTCTTTTCCTCTTTTGTTTCTTTTCAACTAAACTACTTTCCACCATATAGCAGCATGTCCTTTCAACTTTGTCTTTGCAAATTTCACCTTCTCTGGATCTTCCATCTCTTCATACTCAAAGTATTCTTCCATGTCATTTTTCCAACCAATCAATTCTTCAGGGTTCAAATTACCAGTATAATTCGGCATATCAACTCTAGGTCTCTTTCCAATCTTTGAAATAGCTCACAACATCTTTACTTGATCTAATTCTTCCTCTTCATCACCTCCTAGGGTTTTGCTAGTTTGTTCAGTAGATTGAAATTCTCCTTCATCATCACTTTCAATATTAGGTCTCGGTGATCGGTTGTGACACAAGTAACCTACCTCAATTCAGTGATCTATCCACAGCAAAATCTTATGGAATTCCCTTGCCAACTTCTCTCAATTCACTCCCAAAGATTCAAACTTTCGCTTTGATACCACTTGGTGTAGTTACGGTAGGAGGGTTCATAGAATGAACTGTCCAGACCGTGCAGCAAGATTAAACACAATAGAAACAACTCAAATATATAAGCAAATGTAGATTCAGTCATTCAGTATATCATAGAATTCAAATACAGATTGGTAGACTACATGCAGGCTTACAATTAGGGCTCACAGGCATGATTACATACATGCGCAAAATAAATATTTAAAGCTCCTTCACACAAAATCTAAACTATGAACTTATTGATAACTTCTAAACTTATGAACTACTTTCTTAAGGATCTATTACATCAATATGTATCATCTCTGGACCAATAGATTCCTCCTCGTCAGCCAAGGAAGATTACAAACTCCAATGAAGAGTTGTAACGTGTGTACACAGATAGGTTAGACCTAAATGCATAGAACACTTCCTCAAATGAATGGAACGTGCAGACCCTTGGAAAAGGTTGGCCATGAACCAAAGATTACTGAATGATGTATCATTAAGATTCGCAAGTCAAGGGATGATCTACAAGCCTTCTCCTTCAGCTGATTGTCTAAGATTGTTAGGATGCTCTGCTTTGAGAAAATAGTCGATCTTCTGATAACGATATCTTTCCAGTGACTGATCCAAATGCTCTAAATTATGGATATGATGTAGATGAATGAATGTAGATGCTAAGTCCAGATCTGCAAGATGTGAAATGCAACTGCGGTAGAATACTGGACCAAAAGTTGAAACTACTTCTGACTAAACTGCCTAAACTGAACTCAAAAATGAAAGAAACAAATTAAAATGCAAACAAACTAAAATGCAAATATTTTTATTCTTTTGTTGATGCAAGATTGCTCTTGAACCAAGGATGCTCCTGCATCAATTCCATACTACAGATGCAGCCCAGGTAGCATTCTATAAAGTAAAGTCTGAATCACCTCCATTTCTCCTTACCCTAAGGATATTTGGAAAGAATTTACATAACTATCTAGTAGATTCAGGAGCATCCACAAATGTCATTCCCCTCTCTATATGCCAAGCATTAGGCCTTTCTCCTACTAAGTCTCTAAAGAAGGTTACTTAGCTGGATAAATTAGAAGTCAATGTCATAGGTGAACTAACACATATCCATATCCAGTTAGCATCTGACCCTAGGGTGTAACATTTTATAGACATACAGCTGGTTGATATTCCCGATGCCTATGGTATGCTCCTGAGTAGGGACTGGTCTAAAACCCTCAATTTATATATGGCCACTAACTTTTCACATATGTGGTTTCCATGGAGGGGTATTCCTAATCAGGTCTGCATTGAAGAAGAACCTTAGATGAAGCACATGATTATAGAATATCATCAGAACAATGAAGTATTATATCTAGAAGTAGAACCAGGAGTGTAAACGTTGAAGCCTTAGGGGTCAAGATAGAGGAAGTACTCATGTGCATGCATGTACATGTGGATGATAAGAAAGATGAAGTCGTGCCTGGAACAAGGCTAATGGTAGAATCTGACCACAATTCATTAGATGAGGATGTGGCTGATCATTTTCTTGAATTTGAAAGGTACTTATCTAGAGAATTTCAAAGATTCTAGTTGCAAGGAACATATGCTAGGGATGTGCTTATGAAAGGATGGTGTAGATTACATGAAGAGTCACATTCAGAAAGCACTTGTGGTTTACGTCTTGACATAGTTGAAAAGGTAGAAAGAATATGCTTGAAAAATAATCAACCATTGCCAAAGTTGAATGAGAAGTCCAACATAGATGAGAGTAACCACCTGTTACTTCATCAGAATGCAAGAAAACATGATCATGAATCAGAAGAAATAGAAGAAAAGACTGCAATATCTTAGGATAAAGTATATGAAGATAGTGAGTATGTAAAAGAAAAAGATATTTAGGAGATTAAGAGTTAGAAAGAAGAATATTTAGATGTTACAGTTTCTCAAAAACATTTGAAAGTGATCAAGCAAGAACCACCAAGAATCAAATGGATATCTACAGGAAGTGTTGTCTATGCCAAAAGAAAGAAAGAAGGTCTGGATAAAGATCCAACAATACAGAGACCATGGATACTGAGGTTTGATGGGTCTAAGTCTAAGGCAGAAGATGGAGTAGGAATTGATTTGATTAATCCGTGAGGAAAATCTTACCTTGCAGCATACAAACTCCAATTTCACTGCACGAATAATGTGGCAGAGTATGAAGCCCTGATCCATGGCCTACTATTTTCTTTGAATAAAAAGGTAAAGATATTGCATGTATTTGGAGATTTAGAGTTAATTGTTAGACAGGTGAAGAAGTAGTATGCATGCAATTACAAGAAGTTATCCAATTACAGACATAGGGTGTGGGACTTAATCGAAGGATTTGATGCCTTCAACCTCACGCATGTTTTAAGGAAATAGAATCAATGTGCAGATGCATTAGCCATGGCTTCTAGTACCTTGAAGCCATTGATAGTATTAGGACTTAAGAAATTCTAAGTTGAGTTAGTGTCAGTGTCATCAATACCTGACAATGTGATAAATTTCCAAGTCTTTGAGGATGACCAACACATTCTTGATCTCATTACCAATAGAGATATATTTGAAGCTCAAGTGATAGATGAGCATAGTCTTGATGATTAGACATGGGATGATGAGAAAATCATTGATCTACCTAATAACAAAATTCCCAAAGGAATGATTGAGCTTGAGAGAATGTTTGATCTGGATAATATCACTAAGTAGAAAGATTTGCCCAAAATAGATGGTGGAAAATATGAGCCTATTAATATAGGTCAAGATTTACACATCAGAAATATCCTCATAGGGAAAGTATGCACCTTAGTAGAAAGTGAAGGGATAATTTAGGCCTTGAGAGATTATATACATGTGATAGCTAGATGTATGATGAGTTGCAGACATATGATACTTCTATCATTACTCACATTATACCACTAAAGCCTGATGTCAAACCATTCAGACAAAAGAAAAAGCTAGTGAATGCCTTGCTAGAACCAATAATATTTGAAGAAGTCAAGAAGCTCCTAGAAGCTAGTATTATCTTTCCAGTAAGACACTCCACATGGGTAGCTAACCTAGTACCTGTGAGAAAGAATGGAGACATCCATTTATGTGTGGATTTCAAGAATCTAAACAAAGCTTCAAAGAAGGATAACTATCCTCTCCCCTCATTAGATGAAGTTCTCCAGATGGTCAATGGAGCATAGATGATGTCCTTCTCGGATGGATTCTCTAGATATAATCAGGTCATGGTAGATAAGATTGATAGATTGAAGATGACATTGATTGCCAAGTGGGGGATATTCGCATATAGGCACATGCCTTTTGGCCTGATCAATGATGGAACAATGTTTCAGCATGCTATGGACATTACCTTCAGAGGGTTAGTCAGCCAGTGCATCATTATCTACATGAATGACTTAACAGTTTTCTCGAAATAGAGAGGAGATCATGTTGCAGATTTGAGAAGAGTGCTCCAAAGATGCAAAAAGTATCGCATCTCTCTAAATCCTAATAAGTGTGTCTTTGGCATCACTACTAGTAGGCTACTAGGACATTTAGTGTTAGAAAATGGGATCACCATAGATCTAGATTGAGTAAGTTCTATCATGAAGCTTCAGCTGCCATCAAGTAAGAAAGAGTTGAAATCCTATTTTGGGAAGATAAACTTCGTCAGGAAGTTCATAACTAGATTTGCATAAATAGTGAGGCCATTTAATTCCATGCTAAAGAAGATGCCAAAATATGCTCCATTGCTAAGCAGCCTTGATTACACAAAAGATTTTTACATATACTTTTCTACTTCTGTTCATACTTGTGCAGTTGTGTTGACCCAGAAGAATGAGAAAAAAGAAGAGAAACCAATAGCCTTCATGATCATTCCATTTAGGGATACAAAACTAAGATATCTAGATGTGGAGAGACAAGCTCTTGCTCTAGTAAGAGCCACAAAGAAATTTAGGCATTACATCCTAAGAAGCAAGGTGATTGATGTGGTGCCTGATGCAGCTGTTAAGATGCTACTGATGCAAAGTGAGCCTGGTGAGAAAAGATCCAAGTGGATCACTGTGTTATAGGAATATGACATGGTGATCACTCCAATGAAGTTAGTCAGGGGCCAAGATTTAACTCAAATGATTGCAAAAACTAATCCAGATCTAATCAGTCAATAGTATACATCAAATTCCAATAGTCAAGAGGACTGGTATTCTAGTATTAAACATAGGTGATAGTATCTATAGGCTAAAGACCTTGACTAGAGAGGATGTCCCATTGCCTATCAATAGACATTTTCTCAAACATTACTTTCAGACCCAAAATAGGGAAAACTAGAGTCATGTATATATGTAAATACTTTCTTGTATAGTTGTTTGTTGGTTGTTTTGTTTGCTTGTTGAGTTCTTGTTTTGGTTAGCCAATATGGAGCACCTTTTCACTTTAGAAAACAATGAAATTGTTGGAATTCAAGAAAGAATTACAAATTCTCACATAGGTTGTAATTCATGTCAGCTCAAGTACTTTAATTCAGTCTGTGAAATCATATTCATCAATAGTAACCTTTGTTGTACAAGGAATCATCACATGAATACTTCTAACAACCTTGGATTAGTTGAAAGTACTAGTGTCTGTGTTAAGTGAAAAATCTAAAGGTTTGCCCTTCCTACCATTGCAATTATCAACCTAACAAGCAAGTGCCCAAACCTTGCAAATGATCTTACAAGATCATATCATATGAAAATTGAAAAGACAAAAGAAAATATTGAAAATCCAAAGAAAAGAAATTCTTTAGGTCATCCAAGTAACTCTACCGAGGCTAAGGATGTCTGACCAATAGTGGGGCTCTGCTTGGGAGAATTGCAAAGATAACCTTGTCGGGGCTATGGATGCCTGACTGGCAGCAAGGCTCTATCCATGGTTGGCTTAGAGGGTTAAATCCAATCATGTAGCTTAACACTAACCACTATCATTTTCAACCATTCTCAAGAAGAAGGAAATGAATCAACTGCACACACCTAAATTCCTTCTCAACATATAGTTTTGTTAATGAATATGATCTCATTTGGAAAGGTCGAGATGCTTATGTCTAATAGGAGTTGGAATTCTATGTTCTAATTTGTCCTCCTCTCTTGAATTGATTGGAATTTGGTGGTTTTCTTTGGTGGCAAGTTGTTGTGTGGTTACACAACACGCCCCATTTTGCCCTAGAAAAACAGGGACCCAACCTTTTTCCTACTTTGCTTTGCTTGTTTGCCTTTCCCTTTTGTTTTGGGTGGTATGGTAAAAACATTATCAATTAGTATGTCTGAGTCATGTTCTAGGCATGTTCGAATCTTGATTTATGATTCAAATTTTCAAGTGTAAATTCCTCCCTCATGAAGCCTTCTAAACGATACAGAATTAAATTTTAAGCATGTTTTCCTTTTGGATCATGTTAAAATTTGTTAAAACAAAGAAGTTATGCAAGGTCAAAGTTTGGTCAAATATCATATAGATAAGTCCATATGGATATTCACATTTCCTTAGTATGCATATTCACGCTCAATGTCCTCACATTGGTAATATCCCAACAAACTATCCTAACTGAGAAATAATAAGTAAAGGAAAACTTAGAATCATATCCTGAAATCCATAAATGCACTCGTCAAATTTACCATAGGATACAACAAAGTCATCATGTGCATGGATGTTCACAATACAAATATTCAATCTTAATATTCAAACATAATCTTAATAGCTAGACTTTTCTTAATTTCCACATCTGTGGAGTGAATATACTTGTTGATATCACCACGTGTCCCCAGTTTACTTTTCAATTGCATATTGACATATGGATATTCACATGAATACTTAATGTCTAGAGCTTCCCAAATATCCTGATGATGTCAGTCTATCTCATCCTAAGGAAAACATTTCATGACACTAACATCATCAGGACATTTGAGCCTAGGGATATTTCATGAGTTCTAACATCTAGACATTTTTTAAAGTCCATATCCCTGTGTTATGAACTAAACCAATGACCTTCTTTCATCCAATGAAATGGTGCCATGTGGCACACATTTGACTTTTCAACTTGGACATTCTTATGTCCTGACATTTGAAACAAAGGAAAATGCATTAGGATTTCCTCATCCTAATATCTGCCCTCAGGTCACCATTTGACCAAATGATTGATGAAATCATGTGTATATATCCATATGGACATTCTGAAAAGATAAACATATTACCTAAGTGTCCATATGCACATATCCTATATCCAGATCCTCATTTAATGTCACAAAAAAAAGTTGTTGGCATTTCAAAATTTCAAATTAGCATTTGCCACCTATTGAGATCTCTCAAGCCACATAAGTGGACATCCATGAGCTGATGAGATTAGCATTTATTATGCCCTAATTCTAGGTTTTAATGCATAAAAGGTAAAATTAGAACATTGTTATGTTACCAAAGCATTACGATAGATAATTATGTATAGAGCTCAAGTGATTTTATAGCGATATAACGGCAACCATAATCCCAAACAGAATGGTGCATTGCAGAACAGAGAATGTAAATAGTGATAGCATAGTGAAAAAGGCATATCCAGACAAATAATCAGGTTTTAAATTTAGAAAAATAGGTATGTGAATGAAAAAACCCCATTCTCCTATTTTTGTCGTATATTCACATAAATAATGCAAGGTAAAATGTCATAATTAGGGTAATTGCATCTGCATATTGACATGGTTATTTTGTGAAATGGTAAAAGTTAGAATATCTAGAAAACAAATGTCAAAGTAATAAATGAAATATAGGTTAAAATATGCATATCTACTAATTGCAGGAAAAGATGTAGGACTGAAAGAACAAAAATGATGCAGAGTTTAAGAACCCCATATACCTGATTCCTGGGCCAATAGGGTTTCATTGGAAAGACATGGGACACACATTCTGGGAATATAGACCTGAACACTTAAACCACCAAATTGAATGGATGGGATAGAAACCCTATCCTCCAGAAGATTTTCAACTCTGGCATGTGGAATGCTGTTGGGTTTCTGTATGCAGCTGATGCCCTAGAGCTAGTGGTGGCCTATGCACAAAATTACAATCCTGCTAATAGGAAGGTGGAGAAACAAGGAAGGGTATATGTAGAATTTTCTATCCAAGGGATTATAGAGGTATTCCAGTTGCCCACAAGCCCTAATTTATTTCATATAAACCTTGAAGACCTAGAAGCCCAATACAAGAATGAGTCTACCGACTGCAGGAAGATCATGTTCACACTTTGGAGGGCTGCAGATAACAAATCCAAGGCAGTTGCAAAGCTGCCAACCAAAATGTTCAAATTTGATATTTCACACCAGAAGTGCAATACATGATGGTGTTGTAGCGTAGAATGGCTGGAAAGCTAGATTCACGTAACTTGGAGCCATGGATGTATGGGCTCATCAAGATGGTAGAGTTCACAAATAGAGTAATACAATGGGTGACACTCATCAGTGACAACCCAGGTGAGGGTATGCAGCATTTCAGAGGTAAGGTGTGCTTATTTTACATGTCCTCATATGTAGTCTACGCATGTGCTACCCAGTTCGCATTCTCTGGCTTGCAAATAGTAGACAGAGTAGGAAGAAGTCTAGGGGAGAAGACAGTATGGGATCATTATCCCTAATTAGATAGGAAGGCCTCCATTCAAAATTATAGAAGAGTAAATGATTGCACTTCATCATGCACTTGGTCTGACTAATGGAGGATGATCAATCAAAGATATTGAGAAATGAAGCTCAAGAGGTAGTTATAATAAATGGGGCTTAGTTTATACAATTCTCCACCTTCACATACATCCGTATTGAAGGATTTGAGGGACAACCTTTCATGCTACCAAGATATCCCACTGACAAAGTGGTGCTGCTCGAGTTGACTAGATAGATCATACCCTCTTATGAGGCATATGTGAAGAAGAATAAAATATGCAATGTCAAGTTCCCATTATTCCTTGAATGGTATGTATGCGCATCTATAGGTAGAGCCAAACAATTGGAAAATGAGCTACATATGCTCCGTTTGCAACCATTCTCCCTAGTCAGATATTTTGATCCATACCACATAATGGAAAGGTATGTGAACAAGAAGCTAAGACATGAGGTGCATCTAGAAGACTATTGGGTAGTTTGTCTAGATGAAGTAGAAGTTAGGAAAAGAAATTATCAGAGACTTACTCTTAATTAGCTCAAGACACTAGAGTGTTTTGATATCCCTCCACAACTACACTCTGATGATGGAAAATTGATGGATAAGGAATATGAGGAGAAATAGATATACAAAGAAACTCTCTCCCCTCAAGATTAGAATCAAGTTGAGGTCACATTCATTGAGTTAACCACAGCCAGGGTCATGGAACTCGCCAAGAAATGGGTAAATTGAAGAATGGCTACAATAAAGGAGAAGGGAGTGGTAGTGACCATTGATAAAAAGAGAAAAAGAAAAGAGATGGGAGATCCAGAATTTGATGACTTCTTGATTCAAAAAATACAAATTATGGAGGCCAAGCTAGCCAAACTAGATTCTTTCAAAGTAGCAGAAGAGTTCACCACAAGAGGCATTACAATTGCCAAAATACCCTCACCTCCAAAAGATACACCTATCTCGGCCATCACCATTACTACCAGACAAGTGGATGAGCTAGAATATGTAGATGAGGACATAGAGGATGAAGAAGAGACACTTGTGAAGAAAGGTGAGGATTTGCTGGAAGGGATGAACATCCTACGCAAAACAGAGGACAAATGCCCATAAAAAGGGGATCTACCAATGTGCAGTCAGATGTCCTACTTAAAGAAAATGAAGAGCGAACCAAGATGGAGAGGATTTTTGCTAGAATGGGACATACAATAGAAACATCCACAACAACAAAGGTCCAAGGGGATGAAATGGCACCACACAAAGAAATGCAACATAATGTGCCCATCCTAAACATAGTTAAATTTAAGGATGAATTGACCAAGGAAGCAAGGGAAGAAGAAGTGAAGAGGATGGCTAATCAATCTTTCACCTTAAGCAAGAAAATTGATTTGGCAGATGATGATGTAACAAGGGTTGTGACAGCAAATCCAATTGATAACTTGTTGAGGAACATTTCCCTAACACCCCAAGGCATACCACAGGTACCAAATAGTATCAAGGATAAAGATGAGCCTGAGAATCCAGAAGCAATGGTGCAAACGGTGAATTTAGATGTGTTAGTGAAAACTATCACAAGCCCAAAGTTTATAGATTTAGCATATGATGAGGCTAATGATGGATACAAGGATGCAACTCCAACTAATGTGGGAAGTCAGGATAATACGACAAAGGATATGGGAAGTCAGGATAATACAACAAAGGATATGGATATGTTACTGTGAATTGTTGCATTCCTCAGAGGTACATTTCAACTAGTGCATGTCGTCATTGTCTCTTTTCCTTTGAAGATTAGCACCTGCCATGCATAATTGTGGATTGTCCTGGTGAAACATGGTCTGGTTTATCTCCTTTTCATGAAATTATCAAAGTTGCATGTGGATCATTGATTGAAACTGAGGAACATCAGTAATTTTAGAATTTTAGTTTTCTTTCATTTTTATTTCATTTCAATTTCATAAATTATCATCCAGAGCTACAAATAATGGTAAATAACAAGCATATATAGAGAAAATATACTAAATTAACATAGATAATTACATATCCTTAGCATATTTGAGCAAAATAATATATCATAGTGAATATCATGCAAATAATGGAAAATGATAGTGAAATACTTGCTTATTTGCACAATATTTGAGGGAATTTAAGGTACAGAAGTGAGGATTAGTTCAAATTGAGATAATTTCAGAAAAAACTAATCAAAGTTTGGAAGATTAGCAAACTAGTCTAAGCTGGAGATAGGTTCTAAAGAATTGATCAAACTTAGAACAATCTACATAGATATATGCAAATCCTAGCTAAAGATTATAAGATTTGATGTAATTTGTTGAGAATATATGCAGATCAGGTGTAACAGGATAAATATTTGGATGAGGATTTCTTTGAAAATATGTAAGGCCTCTATTGGAAAGAAGCATATCACATCAACCTCTAAGTGACTGTCAGAAGGTTATGTCTTGACTATCAGAAACTTGGAATCATGAATTCTCTGAGTTCATCGTATTCTTCAAGATAAATGAAGGTTTGAGTGAAAATTTTATTTCTTGTTGTTGTGCATAACTAATGCATCAACAAGTTCTTGGATGTCTGTGTTCTTCATTGATAGGTATTATACATGGAGCTTCTGATTGCGGTATATTGGTTGGCTATGTTGTTGGCATGAGTTTATTGATGTTGTTGATACCTATGAGGTATGGATGGTTGGATGCATTAGCATATGTTGTGGGTGCTATTTCCAATCATGTGAGTTTTTACCTTTGATAGCAGCTTGGAGGCTTTTGTTATCACTTGGATTTGATGCTTGTGTTCTTTGGATTGATGCATCTTCATCTTGGCAAGTTCCTTTTCTCCATAGGTGGCATGTTGGAGGATGAGAGGAGTTCTTACTTGAGATGGTGGTCACTTTGATTTTATTTCAGGCATCTTGATGGAGCACGAGAGCATGTTGGAGATTCATGTAATTTCATGTTTTCCTATGATGACGTGTTTCATTGATTGACCCTTATGCAATGTATACAACAAGTGGGAGAATGTTGGGAAATAGGTGTTGTACACCTTGCATAATATTGTATTATTTTATTCATGTAAAATAAATATTTATTTGTAGTGCATCTTAATTGATGTGTTTTGCTACATTAGATATTTATTTGGATACCACTTGTAAATGTTGTATGTAACATTGGGTTAATTATTTTATGTGTGTAGGACACAGAGTAATTAATTGTTTATTTGTAATTATTTAATTGTTGGAAAAATATAGTACCAATGATTAGATGAGGGGGTCAATTGTTTTGTGTATCCATCATTTTGGAACACATGGTTTTACCCAATACTACTTCTTGTATTTGTGTGAGCTTGGTCTATAAAACAAAGCACGTGGTCATTAGTTATGGGTTGGCTAATTCATCATTGTTGGTGTACAGGAGGCTGTGAGAGAGGATGTCATTGTATTGAGTTTTCTCTTGTGAGTGTATTTTGTGAAGCATGACATGAGATGTGTGGATTCATACTTGGACACATGGAGGATGCATTGGAGGACCTTGACGTTTCAGAGGTATTCATAGAGACTCATGAGAATGTATTGTAATAGCTTATTGTTGGATAATACATATGAGTGTGGATGCTTTTGGAGACTAGGTTTTTCCCTCTTGAGGGTTTTCCCAGGGTATATCTTGTGTTTGTCATTTGATCTTTGCACTATGGTTACTTGAATGTGTCATTTTCTCCTTATGGGTTATGTCGAATTGGTTTTATTGGACCTACAAATTCTTAACATTATGGAAGGAGAGAAATAGAAAAAATCTTCCAAGACGAGGGCCTACCTTTGGAAATCATCCTCAATAAATTGGAAAAAGCCATCGTGAAAGTGGTAAATAATGTTGCTAGAAACTAGTCACTAGAAAAGAGCTTATTTACAAATTGGGATAATGGGATGAAAAAAGCCTGACATGGTCTAGAGGTCCCCCCTTTATGGGAAGGCATGGGCTCATCACGGACCCAATCTAAGAGCAGAGGCACAATGGGTACCTCTAGAGAGAGAGTGGCTCAAGTTAAATTTTGATGGCACTGCCAAAGGCAACCCAAGGGTCTCTGGAGCTGGCTACATCATCAAAGATCACAAAGGAGAAATTATATAAATTATATATAATAATTTACATGATATAAAATATTGTATATAATAATAAATATAATATAATTATATATTTTATAATATATAAATTAAATATAATTAAATAATATATATATAAATATTAAGTATATAATATATTCAATCTAAATATTCAATTTTATATTATAATATTATACTGAAAAAATAAGTGCTCTCTCTCGCAAGCCTTGGAAGATTAGTTAAGTCATTATATTTCTTATAGGTTAATTTAAATAGTATTATATTTTAAAATATATCCTATATATTATAATATATGTATATTTAGTCATTTATATTGTATAAAATATAATAATAAATATAACTAAAATAAAAATTCTATAAAATAAATATATGGTTAAATAACAAATATATATTCGTATATATATTTGAACGGTGAATGGGGAAATTTTGAGCTTGTCCTTAAACTAGGTGAGGCCACAAATGTGAGACCTCATCCCAACATGAATGCACTACATTAATACAAATTTAATCTAGACCCATGACCTCAGTTGTCCAACAAAGGCACAAAGCCTATGAGGTCAATGGCCCAACAAGGGTTTGGAACATGAAGTCAAGGAATTTTTAGCTTGGCCCTAAACTAGGTGAGGCCACAAATGTGGGACCTCATCCCTAGCATGAACACAAGGCTTGTGAGTACAATAGCCAAGTGGGGGTTTGAACCTTGATGGCAACAACCACAATGCCACATTTTAACCAACACACTATACCATGAACGACATATATTAATATATATATACATTATAGTATTTAAAATATAATTATAATTAAATAAAAAATATATTTAAATATACAATTATATTATATAAAATATATATTTAATAATTTAAATTATATAAAATGTATATATAATCCATGTAGCTCTCATCAATAGTTTCTATCTCTAAGCGAAAAGTGCTTTAGATTCATAGAACTACCATCTTACTTACTTACATCTCCACATAAGTGCCAAAGTTTTAAACATATATTTTCCATATGTAGGGGAGAGGACCTAGCAGTTGTACACACTACCTTTGTGCCTCTCAAAATCATATGTGACAATTTCAAATTGCTTTAAAAATTTTACAACTTACTTGGCAAGGCCCCTACTTAGTTACAAGTCCACATCATCAAATATGATGCCACATTAGCATGTTTTTTGTTGAGGTGTCCAAAAGGATGACAAAAAAAGAAGTTAGACCGATAGTTGTGCATTAATTCATGTTTTGTTTGTGCGTCAAAGTGGCATCACATGGTTTGTTTCTTTTTAGATCTGAAGAATACATTTAATTCAATTATAAGTACTTATGGTCAATGGTAACAACTTTGAAGTTGCAGCTACTAGTAATATTGTAAGCCATAAAAGTGCATAGTTTACACTTGTGGTTTATGTTATTTTATATAGATAATGTAAATATTGTGTCATAATCTTTTACTTGGCTTATTTGGCATTTTAATCCATGATTGTTTTTCAACACATTAGTTAATTATTTATAGAGTTTTCTTTTCTTTGGATTAACTATTTTTTGGGGGTTTTAAAGTTGAGATTATGTTGCATGGCACAGTTTCAAATTTAAACAAAATCATATGACATGACCTAGTTTACCTATTTTAAACTCTACATTTCTTGCTCCTAAGCTAACTTTTCAAGAAAGTGATAATTACCCCATGCACCTAGACACCAAATACCTTGAGTGGAGAAACTAAGGACTTGTATTTGGAGGCATCTCCTTGTTCATTGCTAGAATAAACTATTAACATGCCATTGAAATATCATTTGATTCCAAGAGCATACAAATATAAAATATGCAAAAAATAATTGCATTACTACATATATTATCTATTTGCATCATCATCATTTATATAGTGTCTTTAAATGTGTCCATTTTCTTAGGGGTTTGACTTATTTTAGAGATGAGACAGAAGCATAGTAGGATCTACAAGATAGGATAAAAATAATATATTTTAACTTCCTTAATAATAATCAAACCCCTTATGAATTGGTGTAAAAATTTGTAAACACATCAAGAAATAATTTAATGATTAAGGATGAAGATGTAATTTTCTCTAAGTGCTATATGATCAAATGATTAGAAAAAGAGTGGTGGGTTTGTAAGAAATAATATTGATAGAGTTTGCTTTTTGTAAAGATAGAAATATTAATTAACATAGAAAAAATCATATAAATCCAACATATATTTTAAATAATGTAGTTATTAGAAAACAAAACAACAGAACCTAGTCCAAGTAGATAAATATGAACAGTCCACAACTTATAGAATATAAAAATTTCTTGATCTGTTAGATGGAATCTACACATTCATGCTTGGCTTGGGTTACAAACTAAAGACTTGGTTATACCTATTAAATCTGACAAGCTGAGGAAGCCTGATCCGGCTCCAACAGCTTTCCTGTAAACTGTAGACAAATACCTTGGTATTACTATGCCCACCTGTGAGGCACAGAAAATTCCCAACACCTACAGAGTGGCACTCTGAAACAGGCTCCAACCCAACTGGAGAGCCCGCCTTTATAAATTTACGGCACATATCAGCAGGCATTCTTGTTATCTCCTTCCATTTCCACTTCCAAATTGAGCCCTCCTCCTCCCGAAACAATTCCCACAAAATCACGTGACTGTTCGCTATGTCTGGGTCGAACTCTAGATAGTTTACCACAAATAGTATTGATGATCCACATTGAACCAATTCATAGAGCCATGTGTTTATCACATCCCCCAGAATTAATAGATTCATCTCTGGAAATGGCACTAAATGGGTCAGCTTAGCTTCCATTTCGTAAACCACAAATCCAAGATTGTCTGAGGCACAGACAACAAGATCTTTGACACAACAAATGTTTAAAACATTAAAATCATCGGGCAGACGCATCTTAACTGCAATCCGCCATGATCTTTCAGAACAATGGTAAATTTCTATGCAACTGGGGTTTTCGTCTTTAGGTAGCCCCACAATTTTGTAGGACCCTCTGTAGTCCATGATTGCCGCTACACTTATCTTCTCTGTTACGATTGCGGGAATTTCTCTGTACGTGCTTGTAAGTGGATTACAGATCATATACATTTTCTGAGGCTCTGTATACCTCCATCTTTATTATCAATAACGCCCATACACTCGCCGTCCATTATAATTTATGTGGACAGTATTTTAGATCCTTGTGATGGAGGGCGTACAGTGGAGAATCGGTTGGATGTACACTTCCAAATAAATCTCCTCCTCAACTCGCTTATATTGCCCTAAATATATGTATGTTAGTGAGTATCCATGTAGAAGAGTTATATCATTTTCTTATAGTGAATATATCTACAATATCATTTTCAAGGTGCCTAGAAAACAAACGTCATACTGTTTCAACGAATTCTTATAACCGTTTAAACTAAAAATATATCTATGTAAAATAGTCAAAGATATCATTTTCAATGTGCCTATACCCTTGAAAACAAACACCATGTTGCTCCAACCAACTAATTCCTATGACTGCTTAAATCTATGTATGTAAATGACTCAAAAACATTACTTTTAAAGTGCCTCTACCCTAAAAACAAACACCATACTGCTCCAACCAACTAATTCCTATGACCATTTAAACTGAAAATAATTGAGAAAACAAAATTTGACACACTAATTAAATATAGTTATCAATTATTTTGTTTTTTACCTACAAAATTGGTTAATTCTTTTGAAAGAAAATATTATAGACCATTTTTTATTACCACTCACCTTCTAAATGTCTACTCAACCCATCCTTTTAGGGACTATCTATCGGCTTCGCCAAATAAGTGTAGAATAAAATATTTCATTTTTTAACATAACCAAAAAAAAAAGATGGCTACATAGTGCCCTTACCAATTAAACTTCTCCTCCTTATGGATTAAACTTCTTCTCCCAATTCAATTTGCTCTCTTTTTATTTGATTGGATTTTTCTTCAATTTATGTTTGAGTACTACTTATATTTATGTTCATTGATTTAATAAAACTATGTAGCGATATATTTATAATTATTTAAAAAAATATATGTCTAGCTATTTTTAAAAAACTATGTTGTCTCTATTTTTTTATGTACAGGGTGACAGTCATCCCTATGTTGGCTATATATTTATAAATATTTAAAAATATATATGTCTAGCTATTTAAAAAACTGTCATCTCTATTTCATTTTTATGTACACGGTGACAGTCATCCCCTTAATGCCAATAGATAACTCCTCTAGGTGTAATTATTTTTGTATGTGGACTCTTTAATAGTTTTTGTTAATAAGCCATTACACTCCACCCTTACTGCCACTATACAAAAATAATAAAAATACAAAGCAAATAAAATGTATGACATAAAGTCGAGTGGGTGTGGTCTAGTGGTTAAGACTACTTGGTCCTTATTGTGGAGACCAAGGTTCAAATCCCCCCAAAGACATCTTGGCTTCTAAATGGTTGTGGCTCTATGTAGGTGACGCATGGCACTCCGAGGTCCTTAAGTGGAGTGTGCTTGAATTCTGGTGTTCTCTGGTCTCCGCAGCTCGACAGGTCATGGTAGCAATGGTGTAAAATGACGAATCTACCAATGGCGATCCATGCCACAAGCGGCATGATGGCAGACTTAGCAGGGCCGCACTGATGGCGATCTGCGCTACAGTGGTGGTGGCAGTGCTGGCGATCCGCGCTACAGTGGTGGTGGCAGTTCTACAAGGAGTGTTGGCAATCCGTGCTACAGTGGTGGTGGCAGTTCTACGGGGAGGAGGTCCCCCTTGTGACCTCCACTGGAGTGGGCTAGCCTAAAAATCCCTCACTTACCAATAAAAAAAAATGTATGACATAAAAATTCAATACATGGGTATGGTTATTTCATTTAACTCTAGTGAATAAACTAATTTTAATGAAATAATTAGCTATACACAATAGTTAATAAAATAATAAATAATACTAAAGAAAACAATTATTGAAATAATGAATGGTGGTTTTTTCAAAAATTAAATACCTCTTCAAACAATGTAATAAAATAAAATAATTCTTAAATTAAAATTTATACATTTCTTATATAGATGTATTTAAGATATTTATACCAATATTTATTAATATTATATTCATTATATTTAATATACATAATATAATATTATTATATTAGTATGGCTAATGGCACATCCCTAAAATTCCTCCAAGTGTATCTCGCATTTTGAGAGTGACAAACATAGAAGAATGGCAAAAGAAATGAAAGCAAGGACTGGATGGCTCTGTCATAGAAGAATTGGAGAAGTGAAAAGGGTAGTTGGGATTACAATAGAAAGGAGACAAATAAATTTGGAGATGGAAAGGGTGAAAAAAGTAGTCAGAGGATTTGGAAACCCAAAAATATCACCACAAGGGTAAATGTGATACCAGTAAGTCTTAAATCCCCAACTAAGTGCATTTCCTTTGCATTAAGTAGCATTGAATTGATTAACTCGCTGGCTTGCTTGAGTTCTCGAGCCTTCTTTATAAAATGGGTAGGGAATTGGCTTGCTAGGGCAAAAATCACCCAACGGTGCCCAAAGCACTGGGATAAAGATATAAAGATCAAATCCTTACCCAGAGATTTCTTCATTGTAGAATTTCCTTCAATAGAGAATAAGGAAATTATAAAACAGAGACCCCACCTTATGGAAGGTGTTGGAATTTACATAAAGGATTGGGAACCAAACTTCAATCCAGTCAAGCATAAAATTATGATCACCCCAATGTGGATTAGGTTTTACAATTTACCAATGGAGTATTTGGATCTTAGGAATTTAAAGAAAATTGGGGAAAATTTGGGATCCTTTATCAAATTTGATGATAAAATCATGGAGGGACAATTTGGGATGTATGCAAGAATTTGTCTAGCCATTGATTTGAAGAATCCTTTCCCTGAAGAAATTGAAATTAGAACAGAGGCGGGCACATGGAGGCAAAAGGTTGAAACTAAAAAAAATACACTAGTGTGCAAGGAATGCCAACTACAACCTGTCACCTGGCTAAAGAATGTAAAATAAAATAAAATAGAGGATGTTGAGGAGGAGACATGTCATCAGGGTGATGAGTGGTGTGAGGAAAAGGACAGGTTGGAAGGCCCACTAGATATGACTAAGGAGACATATCTACCTGAAGGGGCAAATGATGCCTCCCACAAACTAAATAATGAGGTTGATAACTCAGCTCCAGTAAGGGTGAATGATGAAGGACATCAACAATGGGTTTGGGAAGATAACAAAGAAAACCCTATTTTAGAAGTTTTTGCTCTAGAGGTGAAGATATCACAACATGAGGAGGACAGTCCTCATGCTGAAAATCATACAAATGAAGATAATCTTCAATAAGAGTTGAGAAAGGAAAATGTTGAAATTCCCACCCAAGCAACCTTGGGATATAAGAAGCATGTTTCACAGGTTTTGATTGAGTAGCAAGATGGAAGATCTCTGTCAGAGATTGGGCTAGAGCTTTTTGGATGTAATAAGGATTTGGATAACATGGAAGATTTAAAAACCATCACATCATCAACAAAGGAACAATTATCTGAGGAGAGCTATACAATGGATGAGGATATTGGAGAATTGGAAGAAAGAACTATCTCCCAATCAAAATCAAAAATCAAGAAGCCAAAGCTAGGAGAAAATTTTTTAAAATGCAAGAAAACCAATAAAATCAAGTAGAAGTTGGTAGGGAATGCTAGGGGGTAGATAAAATTGAGGTACGCGAAGGGGCTAACGCTTCCCGAGGAGCAATGAGGCTATATCCTAGAATGTTAGGGGAATGAATGCCCCTAACAAGAGATGCATGCTCAAGCATCAAATTGATTTGAGCAAACCTAATGTGATTTTATTATAAGAAACTAAGCTCTCAAAGCAGGAAGCAAGCATTCTTATGAAAAGATGGAAGCAATGGTATAGTCTTTTTGTCCCTACCAAAGGGGCATCAAGTGGTTTGAGCTTAGTTTGGAACCCCTATAGTATGAATGTGAAGGAATTATAGTTTAATGAGGTGTAGTAAATTTGTAAACTTAGGTTACTAGTGGATAGCAATAGTTTCTTTATGATAAATATATATGGGTTGATAAGAACATACCAGAAAAGGATAGTGTGGGAACAACTTTCTATAGTTATCCAAATACTAAAAGAGGAAAGTATCATCCTAGGTGGTGTCTTTAATGCCACAGTAGATCGTATGGAGAAGAGAGGAGGTATTCCAAGGCGTACTAAGTAGAATTAGATTTTCAAGAATTTATCAATTCAAATCATTTACAAGATATCATTCCAAAAAATGGGTTATTCACATGGACAAATAGGAGGCAAAGTTTTACAAATATAATAGAAAGATTAGATCAGTTCCTTGCAAGGGAACTAGTCTAATTTATCAATGCTAAATTTGATACCTCCATCCTTCCTTGTTCAGGGTCTGATCACTATCCAATTCAACTTAGCATAGATCCTAATACACAACCTATAGGAAATTCATTTAACTTTAATAAAATATGGTTGATAGATCTAGAAATAGAATGATCAAAACTTGGTGGACTAAGGCTCTAATTTGTAGAGGATCAAGATTATTCAAATTATATAAAAACTGAGTTTCATTAAGATCCACCTAAAGGAATTGAAAAAATCCCATTTTTAAAATTATCTTTCCGTAAAAACTCAAAATAGAAGCAGAGATGGTTGAACTTAATGAAATCATATTAGAACAAAGTATGGATCAAGATAGATTTGTGAAACAGATGGAGTTGAAGTAGAAATGTGACAAGATTTTGGCCAAAGAAGAAACTTTTTGGAGATAAAAAACCAAGGAATGTTGACTTAAATAAGGAGATAAGAACATGAAATCCTTCCACAACACCACAAAAATGAAAAGGAGCCTAAATAGAATATCCTCAATTAAGGATAATAATGGGACTTTGGTTACCAATATTGAGGAAATTGGTGAGGTGGCAGTAAACTATTTCAAGGAGATTTTGAACAAGGAGGAAAAAATAGATGATCAGATGAAGGGTGTGGTCTTGAGATGAATTCCTAGCATTATTAATCAGGAGTAGAATGCATTTCTAACTAGATATTTCTCGAAGGAGGAAATTAAGAGGGAAAAATCCCAACTCACCCCTAACAAAGATCTAGGACCAAATGGTTTTCTTTCCTTTTTCTTCTAGAATTTCTAGAACACTATCATGGTTGATTTGGTTTTGGTTGTCGAAGACGAGAAGGAAGACAACAATTCTCAAAGATCTAAACAACACTTTTGTATCTTTGATCCCCAAGAAAAGTGTGGTGGACTCAATGGATGACTTCTGACCAATTTTATTATGCAACACATTACACAAGATCATATATAAGGCAATGGCCAATAGGTTGAAGGAGTTGCTGCCTCACATCAGAAATAATGATCATCAAGTTGGTTATAAGAAATGTTAAATACAATGAACACTAAGAGGGGGGTGAATCAGTGTTCTACAAAACCATTTATCAACTTGCTCTTTTATCCATTTACCAAATTTAATTATGTGAAAGAAGATTAAACAAATGAACAGCAACCACAAAGACATAACACATGAACACCAAGATTTTTATGTGGAAAACCCAAAGAGGGAAAAACCACAGAGAGTGTTAGCTCTCAATATATTATTAAATCACAATACCAAATTACAAGAGGCTCACTGCCCGGAGCTCATTGCTCAAGAGAAAAGGCTCACTACCAAATAGAAGAAGAAAGAAGAAGGGTGGCTCACTACCAAAGATGAACTACTACTATTGCATCTACATATGCATGATTACAATTCCAATTAAGCTCATAAACACTGACTCGAAACTCTTCATTTCAGTCTGCCCCTATTTCTCTGCTCTACTTTTACATATGCTCATGATCTCCCTTCATTTGCTACAGCCACTCTATCTTCGCATATTTCGCATCCACATACATCCCATCGCATGGTTGGACACTCAAACATTGAAATCCATCCTCTATTTATATCCACAACTAAATCTTTCTCATGATCAGGTCGGCAAGCAAACTGTGAAACGTGTATACCAAGTGTTATATCTTGTCGGCTTGTTCGTGTTAAATCTTCAATGTGGATACAAACCATCATGCACACATCTTCATATGTGTCAGCTCTAATCATACAACCACTTACATTTATCATCCAACCCATATTTCCTCTCCACTAACGATTTAACCAGCCTGTCAGCTTGTTCCTTAATAACATATATGATAGGTTCCTCTACCACATCACAACTCATGCTACAGACTAGATGGAACTTCATGAATCATATTCAGCAATCATTATTGATCTCTTAACATGTCTTTAACTCCGTAGAACAAGACATGTTAATGTGGATGACTTCATTCTGCACTGTTGATTGTTTATGTCTTACTTCTACTGACCCAGACTTAGCCTTTTCATCAGATGACTTCCGGAGGAAGTCATGACATGATTATTAGAATATAAGAGAAATAGGTATATATGATACCATACTTGAACCGCATCTTCACATCTTATCTTGTGGAGGAGTACTGATCCTTTTTCTATCTCATACCTGAACTTTTTCCATACTTTGCCATTTTAGGGCTTCCGGACCAAAATGATTGTACCTTGTTGCCAGATTAGGATTGTATTCCGGAGTAATGTGTCTTTGCCATTGTGATGAATGATCTTTGCCTTGTTGCCATCAATGACAACACTCAAGTCCAATACATATCAGTGTCTCTTGCCAACAAGAAAAGCCTATGATCATGTGAATAGGGAATTCTTGTTGGTGATATTGGAGAAGTTTGGCTTCAGTCTAGAGTGGATCTAATGGATTCAAAGTTGTATTTCATCTCCAAGATTATCCATCTTGGTGAATGAATGTCCCAAAGGTTTTTTTGAATCTTGAAATAGACTAGGACAAGGTGACCCCATTTCACCTTCTTTGTTCATATTCATGGCTGAGGCATTGGGGAGATTCATACAGGAGGAAGCTAGACAGGAAGATCAGAAAGGCATTAAGGTTTCCCCTAATGTTGAGAGTGTCACTCATCAACAATTTGTTGATGACACCCTTATCTTTGGGGTGACAAGTTTGAGGGAAAATAAGGTGATGAAAGAAACCATGGACAAATATTGTCAAGCTTCAGGATAGAATATTAAATGGAATAAATCAGAAATATTTTTCTTTAATACTGAGCCTATAAAACAAAAGGAGATTGCTACCAGACTTGGACTCAAAATAAAACAACTACCAGGAAAGTACTTGGGGACCCCTCTGTTTAATGGAGTAAGTAAAACCAATCTTTGGGAGCATCTTATCTCCAACTGTAACTCTAAAATGGCCACATGAAAGGGAAATTAGTTATCCTTGGATGGGAGGATAACTATGCTGAAATCGGTCATCTATACCATCCCTATTTTTTCTATGATTTTATCTCAAGATTCCTACGAAAATAGGGGACAATTTGAATCAGATAATGAGGAATTTCTTCTAGAATGGCACTGAAGAAAGAAAAAGTTCTAGTTGATTACATGGGATTAAATATGTTGTCCTAAATAGGTAGGAGGGGTTGGGCTCTGCAAATGGTCAACATTCAACAAAGCTCTTGGGGAGAAATTGGTGTAGAACCTATATGCTAATTCCCATCTCAAGTGGGCCAAAATTTTGTATGACAAGTACTTGGATTCTTTAGATCCCATTCGAATCCTAACCTTAGAAAAAGTGTCAATTGGTTCTACCATTAGGAACTTCATTATCAATTGCAGAGATCGCATTACCAAACGCATTTCATGGGAGGTAAGGTATGGACAAAAAGCTTTCTTTTAGGATGAATCTTGGAATGGTCTTCCTACATTGAAGGAGATGTTGTACACTTAGGAGGCTAGAGTGTTTCTTTCTAGGAGATGGGGAAATAAGGTAAGAGATTATGTTTATATTTTAGAAGAAAGTGGTATTAGGGAATGAAATTGAAAGTCCTTTAAGAATTTGGATTTTCTAGAGGAGCAAAAGATGAGATTGGAGTAGGCCTTGGAAAGCAAAAAGATATGTTTGTCATGTTAGAATTAAGGTGTCATCAACCTTGTAAATCCTATGTAACTTATTATTCCTATTATTGTTTGTAAATCACCCATAAGGGATGAAAGGTTTCACTAGCAGCGGTCTTGTTTCAGCCACATGTTTATATCTGGTCCTTGACGCTAATTTGTTCACAAAGAGGGGTTGCAGGGGGTATTAGGTCACATATCTGATGGTTGATATTATGTCAGTTTTCTTGCCCTAGAAGGAAACCCCCTTTTATAAGGATATTTGTACTACATTTTTAGCAGAGTTGAGTATTACAGGTGCTAAGCTTGATTGAAGAACTAAAGAAACAAAGGAAGTGCATGTAATGTAATCTCATATTTCAAGATAATACAACTTGGAGCCTCTTTTTTTGGTGGATTTTTTAATCTAAAAGGGTTTTCTCCACGTTACATAATGTGTTATGTGTTTAGTTCTTAATGCATGTTTTTTCTGTGTAGTGGGTTTTACTTTTGTTGAAATCTCCATTGATTCTACATTGTTTAGAGGACATAAATAAAGTTTGAATTGGATTTCCTTTGTGTTGTTTGCACCTTCATTTCTAACATGTTAGAGGGGGAGGATTCATCTTTTTAGTTTGGGTCAAAGTCAGGGAGGTATAGCATAAAGATTGGATAAATAGTTGAGGAGGAAGCCATAATAAAGGTCAATTGGCCTACCCATTTATTCTAGCACAAATAATGTTTTCCAATGGTAGGGAACTTTTTTTGGGAAGCCCTTCAAAATAGAATCCTCATAGGTGATAGGCTAAGAAATTATGGTTTGTCAGTCCCTTTGAAATGTTTGTGTGAGAGAGAGGAAGAATTAGTCTAGACCACATACTAAAGAATTATAGTTTCATAGATCATTGTTGGAAGAAATTGATGGAGAAACTGAATTGGAAAAGTGCACTACCACATGCTCTTTTAACAAACTACAACTCATGGCTATTATTACATAGAAAGGCACTCTTTTCCTATCTATGGATAATAAGCCTATCTATTCTAACTTGGGAACTTTGGAAAGAAATAAATAGACATATTTTCCAAGACAAGGCAATGGAAGAAGAAATCTTATGGAAGAAAATTGAACAAGTTATTGTTGAAGTTTTTAACAATGTAGTAAAGAATCAGAAATTGAAAGATAAATCCTTCACCTATTGGGATAGAGAAATGAGAAACAAATGGTCAAGTTTAGACATGTCCCCTGTTAATGGGGCTTCTCAGGATCATCTTAAAGTGAATAAATGGATAGAGGCTAGATAGACTCCTCTAGAATAAGGGTGGATGAAAATTAACTTCAATTGTACTTCAAAGGGTAATTTAGGATTGTCGAGTGTAGGGTGTGTTTTAAGAGATCATAATGGATGATTGATCAGGGCGGCATCAAAAAGATTAGGAATCCAAACAAGCAACGAGGCTAAACTACATACATTCATTATGGCACTCCAATTAGGTCTCTCACTAGGAGTTAGGAAAATTCATATAGGAGGTTCCATGCTAATGATTAATGCCATTTGTGATAGACAAACACAAAATTGAAAGTTAAATAATATTCTTATAAGAGGTTTGGAACTTCTTGATAAGTTCGCTGATTTGAAGGTGAACAATGTATTAGGGAGCCTAATTAGATAGTTGATAGAATAGCCAACACAACTTTTGACATGAAGTCCTATGAGTTATTGGTGAGTTCCTCATTGAGAGATTGGTAGAAACTAATACCAGAGATGGAGGTTCTTATACAACAAGAGTATAAAGAAATAAGGGATAGCAACAATTTCCAAGGTCATGTGGCTCATTAAGTCATCGAAGCTTTCTAAGTATGAGGTATTCCACCTTTTTAATCAATTTCCTAGTATAGATCATTAAGATATGCAAAGGGCATTTAAACATTTGATATTACGAGATGGATATGGAAGTAGCAGTCATAGGATACTTTCCCTGGGAATTGCATCACCTTTTCATAATTTCAAATTATGCAAGGTGTTGGGTGAATATTTTGTCGTTAACTCACTAACGGCAAAATGGGTATATCAGCCACAGCTATGATGAGACAAAGTCTCTCCTCTCAGCAAGGGGAGGTTCCCTCTAATTACTTGACTTTTGCAAACCAAACAACTTATAAAATTTATGTACACTAAAAACTATGTTTGTGGTGGTTCCATCTCATCTCATTCTCTTTTTTCAGAATAGATGTTTATACTTCAAACTTTTGATAGAAGACTTATAAATTATCACAAAATCACAGAAACACAAAGTTTTCTATTACCTCACTTACTACTTGTAAACGGAATTATTTGAAGTAGAATGCAGCCCAAAGTCCTCTCTTCAAGATGATAAAAGTAAATCGAATATAACAACTTGCAGCACAAAGTCTCCAAACTATTGTATTCTCACAAACATGAACATATAACCCACAAATGATTTGATAACACAAAGTCTATTAGAATCAAATTAAGAGTGCTCTTCAATCACTTGAAACAAACTCCACACTTCAATTATTATCAAATAAGATTATGATAGCAAGACATAAGAACAAAACTATCACAACACAAATAATCCCAAGACAAAGATTGGAATTGAACTTGCTTTCTTGTATTGATAAATATTTGAATATTGATTTTCACAAAAAGTACAAAGTCTTGATTTGCTTCTCAATTCACCAGAGTTTTCTTGCAATAGACCAAAGATAATATTTACAAAAGAGGCCCCCTTTATTTATAGGGAAAGGCCTTGAGAAAATTTAGGAAATCTACAACTACTTTGACTTATTCAACAAGAGAGTCCTATTTGACTTAGGACTTCTCTTGTTTCACATGTAATTACATTTTGGAAAATTACACATGTAGGTGTCCAAAACAAAATTCAATTTACATATCGTTCAGGAAAAATAAGCTAAGGCACTAGCTTCCTCCATCTTTTTTCTTCAAGAAGTTCTGGTACATAGTTTGAATGACTGACATCTCGCATGCATCTGGTTTCGCTGTGTTTTCATAAATGGTGCGAGCTCGGAGAATTGAATCTTTCACCGCCTTTACCACCTTTTCATGCTTGTCTAAATTATCCTTCAGGTTCTCCAGAGTCGAATGTTGATCATACAGGTTATCCATTGAGAGCACTGAGGGAGCTTCCTCTTCAAATTTCTTTTGTACCATTTTTTCAAAAGAACTTATCATTTCCTGTGCTGTGAGGAAACTATGATCTTCCCTTGTCAAGGTGAAAGGAAGTTCTTCTAGCCGGTGTAGGAGTGTGACATCACTATCTTCACTGGCTTCTCGAGCTTGGCACAAATCTTCAAGTAGACTCTTTATTATGAAAATACGATGAGCTAGAGTCTCCTTAGTCTTAAGATATGATTCCCTATTGGTGATGACCCCAATGGTGATCAGATTATTTATCTTGATCTTCTTCATGTCTATCCACTCTTCTAGGCTCTCTTCTTGATCTTGCAGCTCTTGTGAAAGTAGATCTACCAGATTGTCCAGCTCAGCTTTAGCTTTGTCCATTTTCTCTTTCCTTTCCACAGCGGTTTTTAGCAAAACTCATCCTTGAGCCAACAACTGCTCCACTACATCCCCCACTATCTTCCCTCTAGCTTGGGCTTTTTCAACCTTCTGTATCAGGGGATCTTCCACTGTCACTGCCACTGGTTCTACTATCTCTGATGACTTTACTATTTTCTGAAGGACTGCGGCCAGTTGTTCCACTTTTGCTTTGTACTGCTCCTTCTCCTTCTTGGCTTCATCATACTTTTCGAGTAGAGTACTGGCAGTAGTCTGGAAATCTACCTTAACACCTTCATGAGTCACTTTACCCAGTTCAACCCTTGAGATGACATAATTACTCATGTCAAAAGTGTCAACCGTGGCATCTTCAGGAGCTTTGCCAATTTTGGCATATCTGATTCCCTTTTCAGTGACCAGCCTAGAAATAGTCTTAGGCTTCTTTTTCTGGTTCTTTGCTTTCACGGGCAACAGCTTTTCAATGTCAATCTCATCAGGTGAGATGGCTTGCTTCTTCCTCTTCGGAGTATAGGCAGATAGCCATGGAGGAAGTATAGAAGTGTCAACAGCTGGAGGGGGATCCACTACTTGCTTGGTTGGCTCCATGTTTGTACCGGTGATGGTGACAATTGGACTTGTGTTGGTAAACACAACACTTGTATCAACAACCTTTTGTGAAGCATCCAGAAGGTTCTCTAAAACAGTTTGTTCCCCAATATCAAAAGAAGGGGAAGATAAGCTTGGAATGGAACCAGAAGAATCAAAAATAGTTCCAAAGCTAGCTTTCATGGATGGAGGAGTATTGTCAGAAGAAACAACAAAAATTGGAGAAAGAGGAACACTTGACATCACTGGCAAACTATTAGAAACCGAAACATGAGGAGGAGGTGTAAGAACTTGTGTCTCAGAGGGAAGATCTTTCACAAGAGTCTGAGGGGAACCATCAAGCCATTCTACCTCTATATCTTCATCTACCCCTTGTTCAGCTTCATCAAATACCTTTGTCTTAGACTTTTGAACATTTTGTTCTTCAGTCTCAACATCTTCAATTTCCATCTGATCATCATTAGTATCTTCAACATCTGACTTAGTGGCGTCAGAAACCTCTGTAATTTCCTTCTTCTTTCCTCCTTTAGATACAAATTTTATTTTTGGTTTGTGTATCTTGGAAGAAGAAGGGGTGTCACTCCTGTTTTTAGTTCGGTTCTCTACCTTCTTACCTGTTTGATCCTGTGTTTCTTCTTCAGACCCTATAAGGAATTCTTTCAACTTGATTCCCTTACTTCTTAACCACAAGTTGGTGTTTGCCAGCATTGGTTGGAATCTTTTCCTGATAGATGTCTCCTTTTTGACTGACCATTTCACCTCTGGGAGAGGTGAAGCCTCAACATTTTCTGCCTCATATTTGTGATCTAGGACATCCCCATCATCCTCCATTCCATCTGGAATATTAGTGAGTCCTAGTTCTTCAATTTGACTTAGATGAAGTCTGTAGAAATCCAGTTTTCTAATCTCATTTTGAGTCCTGAGATCCGCCCATATATCTTCGACCATTGGCACATGAAAAGTTGACTTCCTCTTGATTTTATCTTGAACCCTTCTGAAGTCAAAATGATTTCTTTTCTTGTAGATTTTCATGGTGACCAACTGTAACTCAGAGTCAATTATCTTCGCTTTGTTGGCAAATTGAACCGAGTACCTCCCAATTTCAATGGGAAACTTTATCCCTGACTTCTTCAGCTCCATCTATTTGTTGTGTACCACAATCAGTTGTCTGCAAAGCTCCATAAGAACAATGCTATCATTGGGATACCATGGCAGCATGTAAGGGTAACCAGGATAATATCCTACCCGAAGATATGTGAAGGTGGAAAATTGCAACAATAAGCAACCAAAAGAATTTACAACCTGCCAAGCTTCATCAGAAACTCTTCTTTGAACCAGTTCACCATCCCACAAGCACATGAAAACTGAGAAGAATGCATCATTGACTCTTCTGAAATGATGAATTGACCCCTTCAGAGTGATTTGAGGGTAGTATTCATACACTGGGACCAATCTCCTGTCTCCTACTTGGGTTAAACCTGGAAAGTTCCTCATGCTTGCAGCAGTATAGACAAGATAAGAGGTCATGTAAAATTTGAAGGTAGTATTGACTCTTACCAGTTGCTTGTGTAAAGCATTGCTGATCTGTTCACTCCAGAATATCTTCTGATTACCCCGTAGAATCACTTTGATGTAAGTGTACATCTAGTCCTGGAATTTGGAAGCGGAAGGGAGTCCTCTGATTCGACTCAAGGGAGTAATCAAATCACACACTTCCTCCACAAAATCACTCCTATGAAGGTCCTTTGGCCATCTGGTCAAATTTCCCCTAGGAATCTTTAACCATTTGTTGTTTATATACCTCCTAGCAGATTCCACGTCATTATCATAGTCTTGTTGACCCTGAGCAAAATCAATCCATCTAACATTTTCAATTGGTGGACACATGAAGATTTTGTCCATGAATTCTGCATCCAATCTCATGATTACATTTCCTTGTGAGTCCGTCACGCTCTAGTGTCCCTGTTGTAATGGCTGGCCACTTGTAGAACAAATTCAGGATTGTGTGTAATGACTGGAAATGATGCAACCAAATGAATACTGCTGTCAATGATTTTATGCATAGGCTTGGAGGGATTTGCTTGTTTAGTTCTATCTACGAACTCGGCCAAGTCCACATGCCCAATTTCTGTGTCTCTGATTTCATCAACGTTTGACTGTACTGCCGTTACTGGAAAGACACCCTGGTACTTGTACTTCATGGCTCTGGACTTTGACGGAGATTATTCTGACATGAGCTCTGGAGAAAACTATGAACTTGAATACCACGAACGTTGATTGAGAACTGCAAAAACCATGATCTCGCAGTTAGGGGAAAAATTGGATAAACTGGGTCAACTGCGATTTGACGATCATGGACAGGAAAGCATGCATTTGAAGGGCTTGAGTGCGCAAATCAAGGTGAAGGCGAAAGCAGGCTTTTAGTTTTGAAAAGTGAATTTTCCAGTGTTGAGAAAAATTCAGGAAAATGTGCTTGAGCGGGTGATTTCACTGCCATTGCAAGTTGGGAGAGACTTCAGGTGTAAAGGCGGTTGAAAATGCCACTTTTGCATGTGTATGGGAAGTTTTGGTTTAACATGCATGAGCGGTTAATATTACCGCTATTACATGTAATGAGTGAAAATCTCAAGTGTTTGGGCGGGTGTATCAGCCGCTTCGGCAGGGGGAAGTGCTTTTAAAGGGTTTTGGTGCTAAAGCGATGAAAATGCTCGCTATCGCATGGGGTATGAAACAGTTCCTCGTGTAAGGGCGGCAAAATCTGCCGCTTATACACCAGATACAAAAACCAAAGTCATGCACCAGCAGTGAAATTGGCCAATGATGCACGTTGGTAAGTCATTGCAAGTTTATACATCGCGGCGGCAAAATTTGCCGACAATACACATTAGAGATCGCAAAGGTTTTTTACCATGCTTAATCAGCAAAAACGGCCGTTGCTACAAGATGGAAGGGATTGACCTTCGTAAGGTTTGATCGGAAAAAATGACCATCAACACGATGGAATATGACAAAAGTTATAAGGGTCCGAGTGGTGAAAATGCCAACCTCAAAACACAAACCCTAGGGAACCTATGGTGTATTGGCAGAAATACACCAAACACAAATCACAAACAGACTAAAACACAATCACGAAAATAACAAAAAACAAAAACGATAAAAACCTAGCAAAAATCTTAAAAAAAAACGTGAATAAGGGGGAATGGAAACAAAAGAGAACCTTACCCGTGATATCAACAAAAAACCCTCACCGTTGAGGACGAATTTGAATGAAACCCTAACTGGCGCGCGCGATTGAGTGATGCGAGGGATCTGGAGAATAGCTCGGGAGGAAAAGTGAAATGGCAAAATAAGCCATCGAAACATATTAAATAACTCGAACACAAGTGTTTAGCGAATGGCATGAGTGGCCATTAATGGCACTCAATGATTGAGATTCTAGAGATCTTGCTCGAGCGGAGGTTTCAGCCGCCGATGCACAAACATAAACAAACATGTACTGGCGGTGAAATCTGCCGCCTTTACATGTTAAATAAAAACAAGCTAGGAGATATGTAGGAGCGGCATTTTTAGCTGCTCTTGCATATCAAGACTCAAAAACTTACTAACTTCTAAAAATGACCTAAATCGACATTTTTACCGATTTACAACTTGAACGATCTTCGCACATATCAAGAAAATGATTCAAAGAGATGTCATAAACCAGTCTAGGATGTCAAACAACTTCGTATGAGATGAAGAGGATCTTATCTCGATCCATGAGCTTAGAGTGTAGATTCACGAAACGGACAAGTTTCATGGGAGGTTGTCTACAAAAACGAGCGTAGCTGATTTTGAGAACAACACAAGGGAATGGTCAATGGCAAAATTCAATACCGTGGCTCGTGTAGATTACTTGGAGTAGTTTGGTGGCTCATTGAGGCATTAACTATCATGAATGCTATAAACAAAGAGGATAAATGTTACTTTGTAGGTTGGATGAATTCACAATGCAAAATGGATATGACAGTTTATTTGAAAGGGAGGAAAGGTGTTAGGTCTCAAACATGCAGGTTGCCAATCCTAAGAGGATGCCAAGCTCTATGCTTAGATTCGCAACGTTTTTGAACTAACTTAATGAAATCAACCTTTAGGGTTTGATGATTTCCTACACTTAGGGTCCTGCTACACCTAGGTGGGTGAACCTTGAGAATTAAAGCAGACTAAATGTAAATGTATTGACTAATTAAATCTATCTACAATGGCATATGATGTAGGATAGATGAAAGCTTGCTAATTAAATGAGTGGTTGGTATAAATTGTATAAGCAATGTCAAGGTGAATTTTAAATGATGAATAGAAATAAGACTAGTGCCTTGTTGGGTAAACAGAGTCAAATGAAGGACTAAGACTAATGGCTTATAATGGGTAGTAATTCTAACTATTTGGCACAATTTTAGTTTATAACTTGTATAAATGTGCAGGGAGGTGACTGACAAACTCTTCTTATTGATCCAAATAATATAACCAGATATCTTATAATTCACCAGAAGGTATTTTAATCCTTTCTTGAAGGAACCAATTGAGTGGAATATATAAGAATAATAGATAATATTAACTTGGAGACAGAATGGCAATCCTAATTATATGGTTCTTCTGAGTAATCCAAACTAACACCTCCAGGTTACTATGACTGATCAGGAGGATTTTAATTCCAATTATGGAAACCAATTAATCAAACCACACAACTGCAGCAAATGTGTATTGACAAATTAAATATATACTTGATATATTAATCTGAATAACAAGGAAATATAGAACTGGAGACAACCACACAATTGAGTAACTTTAACAAACAATTGATGCAAGAATAAAACCATAAGATCAAAGAACTCCAATTTACTCCTTCAATAATAAACTTGCAACATGGGGGTAAGTGCAAAAAGATGGGGGGCCAAAAAGTGGCCAAAATAATTTCAAAAAGATTTAAGTCATAACGCGAGCGCGTTATAACGCGCTCGAGTTATGGCAAACTATAAATAAAAAAAAAAGCAAGTCAATTTCATTTCACTCCCATTTTCTCCTCTGCCCGCGGCCTCCAAACCCTCAAAAACGCGCTCGCGTTCTGCAAAACGCCAATCAACACAAAAATCTTGTCAATTCATCACCAAAATGCCACCGCGACGTCGAGCACGCCAAAGAGGTGAGTTATCTTTGTTTTTTTGTTTGAATTTCTTTCTATATAGGTAGGTTTTTGTTGATTTTTTATGTATATTTCGTTAATTGTCAGGAAATGTTAATGCACCTCCTCCTCCTCAAAATCCACAAAATCCTGAGGAGGAAATACCTGCAGAACAACAACCTCCTCCATTCATTCCTCGACATGCCCCTGGAACACAAGATAATATAATAGGGCAAATTGAAAACAACAAAAAACAAATTGAAGATATAATTGCAAGGTTGAAAGATCCTTCCACTTCAACCTTGCATAGGTCCATGCTTGCCGAATCTCTTGAGTCTATGTTAACAAATGTAAATTCAATTAGCAAGCAAATAACTAGTTGGACCGATAAAAAGAGAGAGTTTAGAGATTACTATGCAGATAAATTATCATACCAAGATGTCAAAAAATTACAAATTACAAAATTAGACTTGTGTTTAATTTTTACAAACCCACAAACAAATCAACCTCCACCCATTACATGCAAGAGGTTCCCTATCCATTGGTGCAACAACCAAGCGATAAGGGACAATTTTGGGCAAAGGTGGTGGATGGTTTTTGACTATCCTCCATGCAATAATAATGAGGTCCTGCAATACTTTTTGAGGAAACTCTACTGCAAGTTTGTCCTCAATAAAGTGCCAAACTATTTTGATATGCGGGACTTCCAGGGTAGAGGTGGGGGCTCAGCATAGGATAGACCAGGGGCACGTCTTGACCCACAGCGGGTAGTGAGACGAGTAATTAGCAGACCAGCCCACGAGCATGTTTCTATCCCTTCCATTGTGAAGGAGAGTGTTGAGGTCGATATACTGAGGTCGATTAGTGCCTTGACCCAGAGCATCATAGAGCATGCCGATCCTGCAACACAGAGTGGGTTGGGAGATAGTGCGAGGAGTAGGGTCCCACCACATACTTGCCAGGCTTGTGGGTCAGCTTGTGGTTATGACCCCATGGACAGTCAGGACGCAGGTGCACAGGCTACATCTGCAGCTGAGCAGATGGTGATGACAGATACCCTCCTGAGTGAGACTTTCAGCCTTGATACTCAGGTAAATATTAGCAAGTTCATTGAATTTAATTTATTAAATTTCATTTTTGAAATACAAGACTAACTAATTTAAATTGATGATTTTAATGAAATTTTAGGGTCATAGCGTCGATGCAGTTTTCAGTGGTTCTCCAACTACATTTTTCACTAGATCATCTACTGTCGAGGTATGTAACTAGTAAACAATTATAAATATTACATGTGAATAGCATCGTTATATGAATGGTATTCTAATTTTTTATTTTGGATGTTGAATAGGTTAATACTGTAGATTTCATGGCAACACCTGCCAGCGGTGGTGGACTTCAAAGCTTTACGGAGGTAATAAAATAAATAGTTTAATGAATGAATTGTACTTACTAAATTTTTGTATGTGATTTGTGTGTTTTATTATGTGTACTTCCATGTTTAGATGAACGTGTGTGTATGTTAGGAACCATGATTTGCATCACTATTATAGTTTTCGTAATTGAATAATGTTGTTTTATTTCCAGATGATGCAGGCTGCGGAGACACCTCCCCATGTTCATAGGGCAATGGAGCAGGGTGTGGCCTCTGCGATTCATAGCTCTATGGCATTGACAGGGGTATGAGGCAGATTAGTAAATTTCAATTTACATTCATTGTTATAGTTGTCTATTTTTGAGAAATCAAAAGATTATTGATTTGAAGTTTAATTTCTATCTGGATGGTTTCTATAGGACATGACATCACCAGGGCCTATTCCTGCTACTGAGACAAGCGAGGAGACAGATTATATGTTAGCGGTAAGTGATTATTTTGTTAAATGTTTCATTTTTTTATAACATGTAATTTCTATATATTAATGTCTATACTTTTTTTTGTAACAGGTAAAGGTGCAGGAAGAACTAAATAGGAGGAGTAGCCCTCGGGTTCGTAGTAGACCACCCACATGCATGTCTCCATCCCCTAGAAGATCAAAGGCTGCTTGTGATTTATTCTCTTCACCAGCCAGAGGGGAATGACTTTTATTGTGTTCCTTTGTTGTATGCCTATATGGCATTTGTGGACATATATTTTGTATTGTACATAGTTGACATTATATGCCTATATGGCATTCTTGTAAGCCTATATGGCTATTTTGTATATATGTTATACTTATATCGACAGATATTGATGTATGCCTATATGGATATTTGGTTAATACAAATCTTTTTTATTGATGGCGTCCATACTTGCATTATAAATCCACTTTTGAATGGATATTTGTAGATGGCTACTTCAAATATTTAAAGTCCAATTGTATTACATAGGATGTTTGCATTTTCTTTGATAGGCTTGATAGGCCATGGATTACATGATAGTGTTTGATGGAAAAGTATGGTACTAGAAGACTCTAGTTCATTCTTAATAGGCTTGTGATTGATAATATCTTTGCATGATTGCACTTGATCTTGGATCATGGGCATGTTGTTAGGATTTTGATTGCATTGTGATGTTTGATGGATAGGCATGGTGTAAGATATCCAACTAGTTCTACGAAAATTTTTCCTTACTTAAACAATTTTACTTGCTATCAATTCATTAACTACTTCAACAACACAAAGATATACATCAAAGATAACTACTTGAATGAATCAACCTTAGAGTTGGGTACTTGTCTAGTTATTTGACTCAATCAACTTGCAATGTCTTATTACATGGATAATGCTTTCAATAGCATGAAGTTACAACTTATTCAATGGAGATACAAAAGAAAGGCCTTAAAGCCTTGATGTTTACAATGGCGTCTACACTTGATCAACTCAATCAAACTCAATGATGTCAACTGAATGTCAACACCTCACAATATCACAAGGGAGCATCACCTTGCTTGTTGCATGGATGAACGTCATAGTTGCAAGACTCTTAGGGTTAGGCGCCAACTGAAGGTAGTAGAGACCAAACTAGGCGCCATCCTAAGTTGGGCACTTCCTTGAGGTGGTAGAGACATGGATGAACGTCTGGTGGGGTTTGATGACTCTATATTGACACTCAAATTCACTTAGGCGCAATATTAGTGTTCTTCTAACTAGGCGCTAGATAGGAGGATTCTCAGGGGTTTTGGCGCCTAGGTTACAACTTGTCAATTTCTCAAAGAATCTTTGAAACACTTGACTTCCAAGGATTATCATCTTACCCTCTGATGGAGCGTCTTGTTCCAAAATTGGTCTTGGGGACTTGCATCTCTCTTAGACGCATGTTTGGAGTAATGTCAACTGGTATCAGCACCTATTATCTCAATTCACACTTGACATCAAACTTTTGAATCTCTTTTACCCTAGCGCCTTTATCTTCTATCAAACGCCTAACATTCTGGAGGTGAATTCCATATTAATCTAAGTCTTCAAGGTACTTCCTATTGTGACCAAAACACACATCACCCCATCAGACTGGGGACCCCCTCTTTTTTGAGCTCAGATGCTTTGCATTGATTTATGCAATCTCATTCCAAGTTGTCAGGGTCTTGAATATTAATGATGCGGAGGATTAGATTGTCCATGAGTTGGTGCCTTGAAGTGACTTGAGCACCTTCAGTTGCCTTGAAGTTGGTGTTGGTGCCTAAGGAAGGTAATGAGTCTAGACGAAGCACCTTAGATGCATTGATAAAGAAAGATGATGCGCCTTAGGAGGAACTGGCACCTTGAAGGATGATAAAAGGGCTCTTTTGAAGTGGCAGAGAGCATGAAGTAGTGCCTAAGCAAAGGTAAGTGACTCATGCCCCTTGAATGCCTTGTGTCAATCAAAATCAAACTTCAAACTTCCATCTAGCGCCAGGATGAAGATCAAGTGGAAATGCGCCTTGGAGTTAAGGTTGGTCCATTTCAGAGTAAATGAGCGCCTAGAAGCATAGGCCATCATCAGGAAAGGTTTGGTTGAGTTGAATTTGCACCTAAGAGTAGAAGCGCCTTACTAATGGAATGAGAGCGCCCTAATGATTAAAGTCTCCAGAGATGAATGCCTTAACCAATCTAGCGCCTTCAAGAGGATGGCATTTAAGGAGTATTCTTGGCATTTTGAAGTGACTTGGGCGCCTTGATGGGGAGAGGTCTTGATGAAGAGAGTAAGGTTGAATATCTAAGGGTAATATGCGCCACAGATGATAGAAATTGATCACCTTGGAAGGTAAAACACTTCAAATGTTTTCAAGGAATTGGATAAGTCATTTAGCGCCTATAGTGGGAGGTATTGTTTTGGCACCTTGGACAAGATTGGGCATCTGGAGAAGATTTGCTCAGAGTACTCACTTAGCACCCTGGGGCCAACTCAAGTAGACATTGCACCATCTAGATCAAACCTTGAAATGCGCCCAGAGAAGACATGAAGAAAGATATGCACCCTGTGTTGGAGGAATCAAGTTGGATAAGTACTTGAAGAACTTGAAGAACTTGCATTAAGTTTTTTAGCACCTTGGATGAGGATATTAGCGCCTTGGTATGGTTTGGAGCGCCTTTAGCCGTGCCTTGAGGATATTTTCTTACATCTTAAAGGAGGTTCTTGTTGATGATGATGTTAGTCATACACAAACATAGAATAAAAGTTACACAACAACCTTTACTCATCTTGAAAGATACGATGAATTCAAAGAATTCATGATCCCAAGTCTCCGTTGATTAGGTCTTAATCTACTGACGTTACTCAGTGGTTGATGTGTGTTGTTGTTTTCCATTCAGGGGCCTTACGTTCTTCAGTAATTTCTGCAAAGTTCATCATTATTTCTCCAAATATCTTGCTCTATATGTCTGCTCTGCATAAATCTCCAATAATTCTACCTCTGCACTGTGAATTTAGTCAAATAATGTGCTTACAGGATGATATTTGCATGATTTCTACCATTATTTGCAATTCTTTGCATGATATTTTCAATACTACATGCATTTAACTCAAATATGCTAATGATTTTCAGTTACCTACGGGATTTCAGCATACCTCTCTATTTCTGCTTATTATTTGTCATGACTTGCAGTTATGGTGATGAATTTATGAAATTAAAAAAAAGGAAAAGGGTTAAAGAATGAGATTCCCAAAACTACTTGACTGAGATCACTGATCCACATACAAGCTCCCATACATGCAATGGAAAGAAGGAAACTAGAATCATACTTCACCAGGACATTCCACAAATCCGCATGATCCAGTGCAAATCTTCAAAGGAAAAGTTGACAACAACATGTAATGAAATGAAAGCGCTTCTAGTTGAACACAGCATTCACCAGTACATATCCAGAAATCAACATGAAGATTACGTAAAATTTACAATCAGGATATAATCTGAAACTTCATATCCATTCAGTATGCTCAAGAACAGGTACATTTACAGTGATCTGAAGAAAGAACCTTGACATTTCAACAATTCTATCCTCATTAGTCTCAGTAATCTGATCTCCTAATTGATTCTACAGTAATTGGCCTTATTGCCAGATATTCCAATGTATCTTTTTCTCTTCTGTATTCTCATGTATATCTAATGCCTCAGGCTCTGGCTCTTATATAGAACAAATGCCAGAAAATAGTTACAATGATCCAAGGATCAGGATCCTCTCATAATAATCAACGGTCCAGATGAAAAGCACATGCTTCGCCAGTTGGCAAATGTACAGCTGGCACAGAATATTCCAGCATCTTCAACTTGATTCGGTCTCCAGCTGGCAAACAGCATATTTGACAATATCCTCACTTCTGGTTCATGTTGCCTTCGTGTGCAACTTTGCAATTATCAACTTCAAACAGCTTCAGGACTTCCTGCAATAAACAGACAAACATTAAGTCCAGCATCATGTGGATAAACAACAGGAATTTAAACGTTTTATTAACCAGGCCTCCAAAATGTGCAGCTAGAGACAAATCAAGCCCCAAATCTGTGAAAATTATGCACTAAATGCATAAACAGCGTTAAAAAACACTTGGGTCAACCATCGTTGACCAAAAATCAGGCAGTCGGGCTTTCAAATTTCTATCGCTCTGTTTTCCCGCCCATTTTCATGTATATCAGGTTCAAAATAGTGCATATACATCGCAAAATATACAACGATTAAATCGTATTTCAAAATCTTTCGAATCTGCCCTTTGTATATGATGCATGTATGTATCGACGTGACTACACACTGTCGGAATGACAATTTTACATTAGGCTGACGGTTAAACTTATACCGACGCCAAAAATCATGATGATGTCCACCCATCGGGAAGACAACAACTATCGGCGAGAAAATCTAAAGCTTGGCCGACATCACATGCTATGCTGATGGGGAAACTTAGGGCTTTCCCCCTATCTGCAGGATATTGTGAATATGATGCTCCCCCTCCTCGAATGTCCTGATGATGTCATCAGGATATCCGGGGCTTTTGTTAAACTTAGAACATGACGTCATCGTCATATTCGCGAATCGGATCATGTTTTGGAAAATATCCTGCCGAAGGGAAATGTGATGATGATGTCATCCTGATATTTATTTCTTCATTTTTCAGGTTAGGATGACGTCATCAGGATATTTACATAAGGTGATATTTCTCAACAGGAGGACATTATGAAATATCGGGTTACACTAGGAAGATGATCCTCCTCATCGAATATCATGATGACGTAACCATCATATTCCGTCTTCGGAGCATGAGGATGAGTTGAGGTCATCATCAGGTTAGCGCTAGGGTGATATTTAAAATATGATCATGCTGAGGAATGGAATATCACCCTCCCTTAAAAGATAGGGTGATCATCATGATCATGCAAAAGGAGATCAGGAGGATATGATGACGTCATCATCATATTAGCGAATATCAGCAAATATGACCCTCCCTTGAAAGATCAGGATGATGACCCTCCGATAGGACTTTGACGTGCGCATGCAAATATGCAGATGGTGGATTTTCTAAGCAGGGTGATATTATAATATCAGCATGATATTATAATATCAGGTGATGTTATGATATCATGATGCTCGTTGTTATGAAATACGACCCTCTTAAAATCATGTTTGACCAGACCTTTGACCTGTCATAACTTTCTCATACGGATGAATTTTAGGGTGATGTAAAAGGCAAACCTGCATGGAATTTCAAGCTCTTTCTAAATATGAGGTCATAGAAACAAAATATGAACTTTGACAAACTGACCTCATGATGATGACCTACCTCATCCTGACCTTCATGATGATGATGCACCTGACTCATTTTTACCAAACCGCCAGAAAGCAGACAACACAAGCCAAGCCAAAAAGTTGGGTCCCTGTTTTGCCAAGTTAAAATGGGGCGTGTTGTGTAACCACACAACAGTTCTGACACCTTGCCCCCTTTGGTATCTAGCGCCCTAGTGGCTTTAACCTAACACCTTTGGAGTCCAAAATGCGCCTTTGAAAGTTGAAGTGAACCTTGATAATTGGAGTCTTCATAATGAGCGCCTAGGTCTTGTTGAGTAGAATACCCCACAATGTGCGCCTAGGTCTTTAAGAAGAGTAATGATACTTGAGATAGAGCGCCTTGAGGAGGTAGTTGAGTGCCCTGGATTGAATAATTGGAGTTCAAGGAAGGTTTGAGCACCCAAGGCATATGGCTAGAGAAGTTGTAGAAAACACCACTTTTGGCGCCTTAAAATTTTGAATGCTTGGGGAGTTTTTGCAAAGATCTAGTTTGAGCACCCTTATGCCCTAGGATCATCTAGTTTGTGTGTCTTGTAATGAGGAGTTCATGTAAGTTTGGAATGAGCACCTTGAATAAGTGTAAACTAGCCTAGAGAAGGGTATGTGCGCCTTGAGCATTCCAGAGATAACTGTGCGCCTAGAACAATATGAGCACTCATGATGATGATTAACGCCCTGATGAGACTATGAGTGCCTTGTTTAGGAGATACCTTGTTTGATCATAAAATGTGCCTTGAGTCTTGAAGGTTTTGAGCGCCTAGGTGATTTGGATGTTGGGATGTTGGTATGCGCCCAAGATTGAGGTAAGTGAGCGCTTGTAATGGAGGAGAGCAATGAGATGGAATGTCTTGTAGAGATTGGCGCCCAGAGACCCATTTTTCTGCGTTTGATGATGACCATTTTTGCATAAGAGTTTAGTGCCTTAGAGTTGTAAACTTTCTCTTTGGGCGCCCCTGAGTGAATGTTGGCGCCTTGGACAACTAAATATGCCTTTGATGGAGTGGAGCCCAGAAGGGGAGTAGGAGGAAACCCAATCTTCAAGATTCATCAAGCTTCAAAGGCCATCTACAAGGAAGGTGTTATCATCTACACTCCGAGAAGGTAATGTCAAAGGCCATCATGAAGGATCACTTCACCAACTTCAAGTCCTTCAAGTTCAAGTCCTTTCACCTAGCAAGTCCAAGAGAGATTTCTACTCTGATTCATGAAGTAAGCTTATATCATCCTTATCTACTCTGCGAGAAGAAGAAACATTACAAAGTCAATCAAATGAGTTACAAGTACCATACATCCAATTGCAAGGAGTGAACCACCTTAAGGAAAAATAGTTCTCTTGAAGTTACTTGAAATGTCAAAAGGTTTAGCGCCTCAAAGTAAGGTCAGAGGTGAGGTTAGAGGTGAAATGCGCCTTTGGACCATTCTGGTGCCTTGGATGAAGAACCTATATCTTGAGCCCAAGAGGTAAAATTTGCACCTTAGTGGATTTGGAGAGTTACAGAGATTAGAGAAAAGCGCCTTGAAGACAGAGTTGAGTGCCTTAAAAGAGGTAGCTCATCAAAGTTGAAGAAGAGCTTCAGGATTCGATTGATAATGCTCGAGCTATCATAAGACAAGGTGCCCATTTTGTTCACCACTTGTAGCATCACTTGTTCAAGGCACATGTGTGATTTGGTCAAAAATAGGCACCTAGAGTGAATAGGCTTTCATCCTGACTTAATACACTGCCTCCTTCTGATGATTTTTGGGGCAGCAGAAAACCTTTCACCACGGGCAAATGCCTCAGAGCTATAAAAAAACTGAGAGAGGTTATTGTAGAGGCACTCTACGTGATCGCGTTGCCTCAGACAGAATGTTTCTAAGTGACACAGTTTTTGAGTAACATCTCGTCAAAGATTGCTGCCTTTTTACACTTTGGACTCTTCAGGGATATCGTCGGTACAATGTAGCTCCGACTGTTTCGACATATTTGGGTGAGAAATAGGACCATGCCTAGCGTAAATGTACCCATTCGGACGCATTGGAATAGTCAGTTTGGTCACATCAGGAGCAGGACGAAAGTTACACCCCTTTGCAACTTTACACTGCCTCCTTCTGACGATTTTTGGGGCAGCAGAAAACCTTTCACCACGGGCAAATGCCTCAGAGCTATAAAAAACTGAGAGAGGTTATTGTAGAGGCACTCTACGTGATAGCGTTGCCTCAGACGGAATGTTTCTAAAATACACGATTTTTGAGTAACATCTAGTCAAAGATTGCTGCCTTTTTGCACTTTGGACTCTTCAGGGATATCGTCGGTACAATGTAGCTCCGACTGTTTCGACATATTTGGGTGAGAAATAGGACCATGCCTAGCGTAAATGTACCCATTCAGAAGCGTTGGAACAGTCAGTTTGGTCGCATCAGGAGCAGGACGAAAGTTACACCCCTTTGTAACTTTACACTGCCTCCTGACGATTTTTGGGGCAGTAGAAAACCTTTCACCACGGGCAAATGCCTCAGAGCTATAAAAAACTGAGAGAGGTTATTGTAGAGGCACTCTACGTGATCACGTTGCCTCAGATGGAATGTTTCTAAGTGACACGATTTTTGAGTAACATCTCGTCAAAGATTGCTGCCTTTTTACACTTTGGACTCTTTAGGGATATCGTCGGTACAATGTAGCTCCGACTGTTTCGACATATTTGGGTGAGAAATAGGACCATGCCTAGCGTAAATGTACCCATTCGGACGCGTTGGAACAGTCAATTTGGTCACATCAGGAGCAGGACGAAAGTTACACCCCTTTGCAACATTACACTGCCTCCTTCTGACGATTTTTGGGGCAGCAGAAAACCTTTCACCACGGGCAAATGCCTCAGAGCTATAAAAAACTGAGAGAGGTTATTGTAGAGGCACTCTACGTGATCGCGTTGCCTCAGACGAAATGTTTCTAAGTGACATGATTTTTGAGTAACATCTCGTCAAAGATTGCTGCCTTTTTGCACTTTGGACTCTTCAGGGATATCGTCGGTACAATGTAGCTCTGACTGATTCGACATATTTGGGTGAGAAATAGGACCATGCCTAGCATAAATGTACCCATTCAGATGTGTTGGAATAGTCAGTTTGGTCGCATCAGGAGCAGGACGAAAGTTACACCCCTTTGCAACTTTACACTGCCTCCTTCTGACGATTTTTGGGGCAGCAGAAAACCTTTCACCACGGGCAAATTCCTCAGAGCTATAAAAAACTGAGAGAGGTTATTGTAGAAGCACTCTACGTGATAGCGTTGCCTCAAACGGAATGTTTCTAAGTGACATAGTTTTCGAGTAACATCTCGTCAAAGATTGCTACCTTTTTGCACTTTGGACTCTTCAGGGATATCGTCGGTACAATGTAGCTCTGACTGTTTCAACATATTTGGGTGAAAAATAGGACCATGCCTAGCGTAATTGTACCCATTCGGACGTGTTGGAACAGTCAGTTTGGTCGCATCAGGAGCAGGACGAAAGTTACACCCCTTTGCAACTTTACACTGCCTCCTTCTGACGATTTTTGGGGCAGCAGAAAACCTTTCACCACGGGTAAATGCCTCAGAGCTATAAAAAACTGAGAGAGGTTATTGTAGAGGCACTCTATGTGATAGTGTTGCCTTAGACAGAATGTTTCTAAGTGACATAGTTTTTGAGTAACAACCCGTCAAAGATTGCTACCTTTTTGCACTTTAGACTCTTCAGGGATATCGTCGGTACAATGTAGCTCCGACTGTTTCGACATGTTTGGGTGAAAAATAGGACCATGCCTAGCGTAATTGTACCCATTCAGACGTGTTGGAATAGTCAGTTTGGTCGCATCAGGAGCAGGACAAAAGTTACACCCCTTTGCAACTTTACACTGCCTCCTTCTGACGATTTTTGGGGCAGCAGAAAACCTTTCACCACGGGTAAATGCCTCAGAGCTATAAAAAACTGAGAGAGGTTATTGTAGAGGCACTCTACGTGATAGCATTGCCTTAGATGGAATGTTTCTAAGTGACATGGTTTTCAAGTAACAGCTCGTCAAAGATTGCAGCCTTTTTGCACTTTGGACTCTTCAGGGATATCGTTGGTACAATGTAGCTCAGACTGTTTCGACATGTTTGGGTGAAAAACAGGACCATGCCTAGCGTAAATGTACCCATCCGGATGTGTTGGAATAGTCAGTTTGGTCACATCACAAGCAGGACACCAAAAATGCAAAAGTTACTTTGTGCAACTTGACAACATTGACACTTTTTTGCAACATGACTCAAAGACTCAAACTGACCCCAAATGACTCAAAGTGACTTAAAATCACCTTGATTTGGTGCCCAATGTACATTATAGAGGTTGAGGTGCTTCTTATCATTCAAACATCTTAGATGAGTGCATAGGAAAGGAAAAAGCTCTAAGTTTCATCATCATGAGCGCCTAATATCAAGAGACTTTAATGCATTGATTTGGCGCCCTATATGTGAAGGAAGATCTAAAGGCATGAAAGTGGATGTCATATTGCAAGAGTTTGGATCATCAAAATTGAAAGAAATAAGTCTATTAAGCTTGGGCGCCCTTGGTCTTCTTTTCATTCATTATGAGCGCCTTGGGAGAATGGTATATAGGTCATCATCATGATTGGGTGCCCTGGATCCAGAGTGTTGGAGAGATCATCAAATGGTGTCTAGTAGGGTGAGTTATGAGTTTGGTCGCATCAGGAGCAGGACACCAAAAATGCATAACATGATGATGTAAAAATGTGTACATATGTGTAAAAATGCAGGAGGAAATAAAAAAAGACAAACCTTACAAATTAATGTGCATACTTACAACTCAATGTAACATAACTTTACAAAATCAATGTGAATACTTACAAATTAATCCAATGAACCATCCGGGTCTACTCTACTCTTTATTGTGTCAAGTATTGCTTCATGGTCAGACTCACGCACCTTCCACAATATTTTGTTCAAAGGTCTACCCCGATACTTTATCAAATGAACATTGGATGCCACGACAAGGTTCGAGTAATGAAGAATCTTCCGATGCATGTCAAAGTTCTGAAATAGCCAAATATTAACACTCTTATGTGGGTACCTTCTAAGCCATGTTCCAGTAATAACCACTGATCCTGTAGGGTATTCGATGTTTTCTCCATCTGTAACAGGGGCCTCCAATTTCTTTTTGACCTCAACACAACGACATAAGTAATAATCTGTTCCCTCTTCATTATCTTCATCTGTAATAACTGCATATACGTGTCCTACATTGATATGTGTAGCAAATTAGATGAAATTAGTCAACATTACAAAAACACTACAAAGTAAGATGACATTACCTAGTTGAACTAGATGAAATTAGATGCATATACATGCCCTATATTACATGGTTGAACTAAATCTAATATGTGGTCAAAGTCAACTAACGATTCCATCTATGTTAGTTCCAGTGCCGTCGGGGGTCGATACGTGTCAAGTGGGCTAAGATAACTTAACTACCATTCGTCAACCCACTCCTTTGACTCGCACTCATCCCAGACTTGAATTGTACAGGAAGAACAAAAGCATGACATCTTTCGTGTATGGATACTCCATGAACCTGCAATTGAGCTTCTGAAAGAGTGCATCTCATTTGATCCTGTCAGTGTACAACAATCCTCATATGGTGCAATGTTAGTATCATCTATCAACCAAAAAAATCTACGAACTAAAGACTTACCTTCATTACCTGGACCCATGGAAGCATTACACCACTCGACAATCAATTTTGCATCTGTCAACTTTGCATTGTCTTTATACTTTAACTCTTCTCGTGCTATGGCTCTTTTGATACATGCTCCTGCACCATCATGCTCCCCCTTTCCATGCCCGGCCTCACAAAAGTTCCACATATGTTGAATACCTGTAAAATTATGCCTCCTACTCAGCCAATAGAAATTCTGCGAGCTCTTGAATTGTGATGCACAATTATCCGATCATATGATATGCTGACTGAACGATATGCCCCTTCTAGCCAAATCATTGTAGAACACCTGAAAGCAACCTTGCACGAACTCCGTAGAATGTGTGCGATCATCACTAATATAGAAATGATACTCCCTTATGATCTTTCTGTCATCCTCTGTACTATCATTCGCATGAATGAATGCGATGTGCACAAATATAGAAACCTGTGTGGAGTTGTAATATTGTGATTGCACCTCACGCTGTGGCTGTAGACTGTATTTCTCTGCAAAGTCGACGACTGAAACAATGCTACCAACCGGAAATGTGTCCTTGCATAACTTGAATTGCAAGTCCAACCATCGAGCTCTATGGGCATGTCTTGCATACTCATACACTATGCTGTCACGAAATATAGGCATAAACTGATACACTGGAATCTTTTCAATAACTAATTCACACCTCTTTGCTTCTTTACCATCTTTTGTATTGTATGCCACTGTTTTATACTTGCCAAACTCTACTAGTTCATTTCCAACCGCATGTGTTATTTCCATTTGTTCACATATTGGCAAATGTTGCAAGCCACCGCAACGATGACATGTGCCATCCAAGCATAATTTCTTGTAGAATATTTGACCTTCCTCTCTTTCACATAAAATTCTTGATATGAAGTCTCTTGAAGATGTTGGTGGGGCACATATGGCACAACCCTGCAAATCATTGTTAGTATGCATATCTAAACATATAGACCTATAAGCATCAAAATGGTTAGAAAATTCAATATGTAATCTACAACAACAAGTAGTGCGTGTGTGATTTATCTTAACATAGAAAGGTTTTAGCATTTCAAAATATCTTTGACAAATTTTAATTTGAGGATACTTCTCTAAAAATTTACCATAAAACTGTGTTTGAGTCTCATCCAAAAAATGCTTTGGATGTGGCTCGCGGTTCTGACTACCAATTCTCCTTCTTACCACATCCCTTTGATTCGGAGATACCCTTGTGTAATTCTTCCAAAAGTCTTCAATTAGTGATCTCAATGCTTCAACAATTGGTTTATCTTTTCGTGGTAGTCTCCCCGAGAACGCCCATAATTCATTGGCATTAGTGTCCTCAATTCTTTGGCGTCTTCCAATGGCTCTTGATAAAGTTTTCCTATTAATTCTCAATTCTTAACTTGTCTTTCTAATGAGACGAGCTTTCCTCGTTTGACTACTTACTATAGTCGATGTAATCACACGCCGTGTTGCATTACTATCTTTTGTGCGTGAGGTGTTACCCACACTCTCATACGCACTCATTAGATTCTTGACAATAGATTTTTCACTTGAAGCCTCTGATGTTCTCAACCCAAGAATCTTCATGATAGACCTATACTTTATACTTCGCATCATTTCAACGAATAGTTGACATCTTGCAGTCTCATTTAACTTTTCAAAGAACAATCTCCAAATCTTATTAGCATATCTTCTACAAGTGCATTTTGGAATCTTACCTTCCATTGGCTGCAAAATATTCTCATCAATATCAATCAAATACTTTGGCTTTCTATGCAAAATTCTAGGTGGTGTCAAGTTAGGTAAATTCATCTCAACATTAAGAATTTCATCAATATTTAAATGAGATGGGTTAGATGGCATACCTTTGATCGAAGATGGAATAGATGACATACCTTGAGGTTGAGGTGGGAACGATGGCGTACCTCCTTCATCACATGTGAGTGATGATGTACTCTCAACTTGAGATGTGGTAGATGGTGTCCCTACATGTTGACTTGCGGTAAAGGATGTGTCTCCAACTATGGTATTCAAATCTCTCATACCATGAAGTTTTTGCATTCGTTCTCTTTGTGCCGCCAATACCATATCTCTTTGTGATGGTTGTGGTTCCTCTTCAATTGGTATGTCTTCATTTATCGTGTCCAATTTCCTCTTCTCACGAAGTTCCCTCATAGCCATTGCTTTCTTTGCATTCTTAGCTTCTATCTCTTCCTGTGTTGGTTTAATTCTTGATCGTTTCCTCGGCATGACGGAGAATTTGTCTGTAGCATGATAAAGAGACCAATATTAGTTCCTAAGAAATGAATACATGATAATAGTGGGATTGTATTTTTTTTATGTTGTAAGGATTTATTCTTGTATAGTTTGACATCATGGTATGAACTAAGGTTTGTTTATTACACATAATTATTAAAGAGCCCAAGTGTAGAAAATATACATGGCATCATGTGAGATTGTAGGTTGCTTTCTTGATTGGGACTGTGTCTATTTTAAACATGTATGATAAAGCATGATAAAGTAATTCAATCCGAAATAAGGAAAATGTAAAGAACATGCATGTAAAGACTTGACATACCTAAAAAATGAAGATTTGAATGGACAGAGTACCCAATTATGTAGTGTTTTTATCTTCTTGCATCAAACTCCTCAACAATTTGAGTTTTTCACCACTTGCTTCCTTTTCAATGTTAAATTCTTAAAATTGAATCAAAATTAACATTGCAATACTACAAAAATTGAAACTTGTATAGATATATATCAAACTTGGTTTGAAAACTATGTTATTTCCTCCTTCTCAAGTTGGCAAAGTAGAAAAGGTGGTGGAAAGATCATGCAAAGGTGGTACAATGTGTCAAATGTGCATGTGAACTTCCCAATAGTATGAAAGCACTTATTTTTTGTCGGAGCACGCACAGAATCAGTAAAAAAATAGAGCATGTGGGCCTGGATCACGGGGGTAACCACTTTTTTACCGTTTCAGTAGAAATACAAAACGCGAGCACGTTATAACGCGCTCGCGCTATAACGCGCTCGCGTTTTGTCCTGCTATAGATCCCTAATCCCTAAACCCTCAACTCTGATCCCTTAACCCTCAACCCTCAATGTCAAATCCTAATCCCTCAACCCTATCCCTAAACCCTCAACCCTCAATGTCAAATCCTAATCCCTCAACCCTCAACGTCAAATCCTAATCCCTCAACGTCAAATCCTAATCCGCCAACCCTCCAACCCTATCCCTAATCCTTACAACCCTCAACCCTAATCCCTCAACCCTTAACTCTTATCCATCAACCCTCAACACTATACCTTAAACCCTAATCCCTTCAACCTCAACCCTATCCCTAAACCCTTGACCCTCGACGTCAAACCCTCAGCCCTCGACCCTTAACTCTGATCCCTCATCTCTCAACGCTAACCCTAAACCCTCAACCCTCAACATCAAACCCTAATCCCTCAACCCTCAACCCTAATCTATCATCCGTCATCCCTCCACACTCTACTTTAACCTTAATTCCTTGACCCTCAACCCTATCCCTAAACCCTTGACCCTCGAACCTCAACCCTCAACCCTCAACATCAAACCCTAATCCCTCAACCCTTAACTCTAATCCCTCGACCTTCAACCCTGATCCTAAACCCTAAACCCTCAACGCCAAATTCTAATCCCTCAACCCTTCACTCTAATCCCTCAACCCTAAACCCTATCCCTAAACCCTCAACACTATACCTTAAACCCTAACCCTAAACCTTGTCCCTAAACCCTAATCCCTCAACCCTCAACCCTAATCTGTCATCCATCATCCCTCAACTCTAATCCCTCATTCTTAAACCCTAAACGCTATCCCTATTCCTAGACCCTCAACAGGCTCGATACTATACCTTAAACCCTAACCCCTCTACCATCGACACTCTTATTTAACCCTAATCCCTTGACCATTAACCCTATCCCTCAACCTCAACCCTCAACCCTCAACCCTCAACTCTCAACATTAAACCCTAATTCATCAACCTTAAACCCTAATCCCTCAAACCTAAACCCTATCCCTAAACCATCAACCCTCAACACTATACCTTAAACCCTAATCCCTCAACCCTCAACCTTAATCCCTCATCCCTCAACTCTAATCCCTCATCCCTAAACCCTAAATGCTATCCCTATTCCTAAACCCTCAACAGACTCGATACTATACCTTAAACTCTAATCCCTTATCCTGAAACCCTCCAACACTATCCCTAATCCTTATACCCTCCACACTCTATTGTAACCCTAATTCCTCGACCCTCAACCCTATCCCTAAACCCTTGACCCTCGAACCTCAACCCTTAACCCTCAACATCAAACCCTAATCCCTCAACCCTTAACTCTGATCCCTCGACCTTCAACCCTGATCCTAAACCCTAAACCCTTAACGCCAAATTCTAATCCCTCAACCCTTCAATCTAATCCCTCAACCCTAAACCCTATCCTTAAACCCTAACCCTAAACCTTGTCCCTAAACCCTAATCCCTCAACCGTCAACCCTAATCTGTCATCCGTCATCCCTCAACTCTAATCCCTCATTCCTAAACCCTAAACGCTATCCCTATTCCTAGACCCTCAACAGGCTCGATACTATACCTTAAACCCTAATCCCTCTACCATCGACACTCTTATTTAACCCTAATCCCTTGACCATTAACCCTATCCCTCAACCTCAACCCTCAACTCTCAACATTAAACCCTAATTCATCAACCCTAAACCCTAATCCGTCAAACCTAAACCCTATCCCTAAACCATCAACCCTCAACACTATACCTTAAACCCTAATCCCTCAACCCTCAACCCTAAACCTTATCCCTAAACCCTAATCCCTCAACCCTCAACCCTAATCCCTCATCCCTCAACTCTAATCCCTCATCCCTAAACCCTAAATGCTATCCCTATTCCTAAACCCTCAACAGACTCGATACTATACCTTAAACTCTAATCCCTTATCCCTAAACCCTCCAACCCTATCCCTAATCCTTACACCCTCCACACTCTACTTTAACCCTATTCCCTTCAACCTCAACCCTATCCCTAAACCCTTGACCCTCAAACCTCAACCCTCAACCCTCGATGTCAAACCCTATTCCCTCAACCCTTAACTTTGATCCCTCATCTCTCAACCCTAACCCTAAACCCTCAACCCTCAACCCTCAATGTCAAATCCTAATCCCTCAACCCTAAACCCTCAACACTATACCTTAAACCCTAATCCCTCAGCCCTCAACCCTAAACCTTATCCCTAAACCCTAATCCCTCAACCCTCAACCCTAATTTGTCATCCCCCAACTCTAATCCTTCATCCCTAAACCCTAAATGCTATCCCTATTCCTACACCCTCAACAGAATCGATACTATACCTTAAACCCTAATCCCTTATCCCTAAACCCTCCAACCCTATCCCTAATCCTTATACCCTCCACACTCTACTTTAACCCTAATTCCTCGACCCTCAACCCTATCCCTAAACCCTTGACCCTTGAACCTCAACCCTCAACCCTCAACGTCAAACCCTAATCCCTCAACCCTTAACTCTGATCCCTCGACCCTCAACACTATACCTTAAACCCTAATCCATATCCCTCAACCCTTAACCCTTAAAACTTAAACCCTATCCCTACACCCTCAACACTTGACACTATATCTTAAGCCTTAAACCCTCATCCCTAAAGCCTCAACCCTCAATCCTTAAACCTTCAACCCTAAACCCTATCCCTAATCCCTCTACCCTCAACACTCTAACCCTAACCTCGACATTAAATGCTAATCCGTCAACCCTAAACCCTAATCCTAAACCCTCAACCCTCAACCCTCAACACTATACATTAAACCCTAATCCCTCAACCCTCAACCCTAAACCTTATCCCTAAGCCCTAATCCCTCAACCCTCAACCCTAATCCATCATCCCTCAACTATAATCCCTCATCCCTAATCCTTAAATGCTATCCCTATTCCTAAACTCTCAACAGACTTGATACTATACCTTAAACCCTAATCCCTTATCCCTAAACGCTCCAACCCTATCCCTAATCCTTACACCCTCCACACTCTACTTTAACCCTAATCCCTCGACCCTAAACCCTATCCCTAAACCCTTGACCCTTGAACCTCAACCCTCAACCCTTAATGTCAAACCCTAATCCCTCAACCCTTAACTTTGATCCCTCGACCCTCAACCGTAATCTGTCATCCCTCATCCCTAAACCTTAAACGCTATCCCTATTCCTAGACCCTCAACGGGCTCGATACTATACCTTAAACGCTAATCCCTTATCCGTAAACCTTCCAACTCTATCCCTTATGCCTTAACTCTCATGATTAATAGCCTTGAATGTAAAAAAAATTAAGTGGGACATAACACGAGCGCGTTAACGCTCGCGTTATGTCAAACATGGCAAAAGACAGACTTGCGGGAAAATGTAAGGCAAAACATAACGCGAGCACGTTATAACGCGCTCACGTTATTTCTTGCTTTGGGAATCCCAAGCCTTGGGCTTGGGATTCGCTTTGGATTTCCAACCCAAAGGCTTGGAGTGCCTTATGAACAGTCACAGACGTGTTTTTCTATATTCTTCAAAATTTCACATAATTTCGTTCGTGCTAACCCTCAGATTTGCACGTGTTTCAAGGTTGAACAAATCGAACACATGGGTAATGTTAGGCTTTCTCTTAGCTATTTGACGATGTGATTTTTTTCACATTTTAACAATGTTAAGCCTTTCATCTTTAATTTCTTTTGTTTGTGTGTCCGTTTTTATGCAAAAACCACTGTTTGGTCTTTTTTTCATTGTAAAATAACTATTCATTCAAATTTCAAAAAAATTACATATTTAGAAACTAGACTCCATTCTACAAATATTAAAAAAATAAAAAAATAATTTTCAATTAGTTTTCAAAATTTATAGGGGTAGCACGGCCAAAATTCTATTTTTTAGGATGTGTCCACTTTAAAAATTAGTAAAAAATCAAATATTCATCAAAAAATTATCAGAAAAATTGGGCATAAACTACATGCTATTAGCTAATTTCTCACTGAAGCAATTTTAAAAATACCAAAAAAAAGTTGACCTTTTGAGGGAGCCACAAAACATGCTATGTTATGTTTTTTTGACAGAAACAACACCAATTTCTGTGGCTCCCTCTTTTGAACCCCTTAATCTATGCCATTTTCAAAACAAAATAGTAGTTTAGAAAGTAGACTCGGAGCACTACGAACATTGTTTTGGTTGCATCTCCAAATTTTGAGTGTAACTATGCTCAATTTCTCATCCAAGGCCAGTATTTCCTGATTTCAGAAAAAAAGTGGCCACTTAAGACCCCTTTTTGGCCCCCCATCTTCTTGCACTTACCCATGGTCTTTTGCGAACATTGTAAACTGTATCTATTATATTCTACTGCTAATGATTTTTAGCACCAAATGTTTGAACTTATATAGATATTTTTGTGAAGAGACATAACTCTTCAATAAGTCTTTTGGGAGGTTAACAAGATTAACAATCATAACATAACCATGATTAGGCTCTATTCAACCACAAGTAAATTTTAGCCACATGGTCTAGGCACTCCTAGCTACAGTGGGAATCAGTAAATTCAATGGCATTCCTTGTAATCACATCCATCATGACCATTTTCTTTAAATGTTTGCAGGCTTCCCCGGGTGTAGAATCTTTGTCTTTAAGGGCTCCCAAAGCTTCATGTAATATAGCTTGACAGTCACTGTTCCATTCCTCTTTGCTCTTTAGTTCTTTCACTTTTGAATAATGCGGGCACTCCTGCTTTCGAAGCTTTAGCACATTTTTTGGCATCAGTTTTAAGTTGATCATAGTATTTCTGATGTTGCTCGATTAACTCTTCTGCATTGAAGGTACCTGCAATGTTGGAAACATCTTTACCTTGTATTTCACTCAATTTCTCCTGCAATCTTTTCTCAAGCCTTTCATGTTTTTGAAATGCTTTATAATTTTGAGAGTAATTATCCCAAAATTGGTTTAACCACTGCACCATGTTGGCATGCATGCTCTGCAGCACTGTGACAAGTGTATCCATCTGAATTTGTGCTGCTTGATCTATGGATAATGCTTGAGTACTTTGTGAACTTTCACCCTGTGTTAACCTTTTTGTTGATCCTCCAAAGGTACTCCTAACAGCATCTTTTAAATAATCATTTTCTTTTGTCAATCTTTCACAGCTCAGTTTATACGCATCTCTTTCCTTGATCAACATTTGAGCCTGTGCTTTATTTAGCTTTACAACATCAATGCCGATGTCTGCAGTGATCAAAGGGTCAGTCTCCCCTGCTTTTAAAGTCATGACATGGCCAAAAGTTTTTTCAGTTTCTATAATAGCTATATTTTTATGAGGAGGATATAGGGCCCATATCATTAATGAATTTTCATCATTGTTATATTTGGTACCCATGTATACTTCATTGACACCCTCTGGAGTGAGCTTATATTTATCATCTGTGTTATTCAAAAAACTATCAAAGACTAAAGCAGAATTCAAATCAAGGCCAGGGAAAATCATTACACCTGCATCTTTGAGCAATTATCTGCCCCTGCTAGGGGTCATATCCTGCAGCTCATTATCCACTGTTGTTTTTAGCATATCAATTAATTGTCTCTCATTGTTAGCAGAGACATCATCCACCGACTCTCTGATTTCCTTCCCTTTGCATTTATACAAAAACAATTTAAACTCTTTTGAATGAATGAATTTGTCATCAGAAATAAAAGAATCATAAGCCATTTGCCGTGGGTCTTCATCAGCAGACCCCTCCTCATCATGTATTATGACAGGAGGCTGATATTGTTGCATCTTTCTCTTGGAATTTTTATTGTTTTGTCCTTTGGTTCCTCTTGCCCTGCCAGTCCTTCATCTCCAGAAGGATACCACCTCAATCTCTGCCAGCTATCTTCTTGTCTCATCTAGATCCCTGTTATATTTTTCCACCACCAACTCCACCTTAGCCTCTTCCAGATTTCTAATGACATCATCATGTGGATAAGGGATGTGTATGTATCCATTGAGGTTTTTCTTCCTGCGAGCAGAGTCAATAAAGCTTTTAGGATCAAATCCTTTTCTCACCTCAGCACACCTCATATTGTAGTGCATCAATTTATCCAGGATAAGATTATAGCCTTCTTTAGAAACCACAGTGAAATCTCCAAAACACAAAATGCTAGGCATGAAAGATTGTTTATCATGGGAGCTAAGATGCATTACATTGAACAATGCATTTGCCTAACTATTTCTAAGTAAGCAATTCTGTCAGGGACAGTTTTAGGTAAGATGAACGGAGTGTCTTCAAAACCATACACTCTAACCATGGTGGCATCTTCAAAACAATACCAATCTCCCCAATTATGAATGACAGTAGGGGGACCACCAAAATCTTTAGGTCTAAGGAACCTCTTTATCTCAGTTGAGATTGAATATTCACAAGGGTAACTGAAATATCTATACAGCACTTTTACACAATATTCTTCAAATTGCACATAGCTAGAATGGGCATATCTGCTGTCCCATATCCTGGTCCATATCTGTATTGATAACTTATGTCCCTTCTGGTTTGCAGGAACAACTTTAAATTCACTTGGCTACAACCCCACTTCTTGGCCAAAATAGAGCACCATGTGCAAAGGAAGTGAGTAATGCTCAAAAGAACTTGCCGGGGCATTGTTTTTTATTGCAGTCAGACTAGAGTCCATTCTATTAGCAATATAAGTAGCATAATCAAACTACCTTGCATTGTGGCATTGGATATCAGTAGCTATGACCATCAAAGGGATTGTCATAAATTCAAGGACCTCTGACCCTAGGACCTGGACCACAAAATAATAGGTATGTTGTATGTAGGGTTCGAATATTGATACATGAAAAGGAGGACCATCATCCTCATTGAGGGGCACCAATTCTCCCTCTACTCTAGGCCTATGAATAGGCAACCTCCATCCATTGTAGGTTGTATCCATTCTCCAGTATTCCTTTTCTAAATCCTCATAAATAATGGGGACAGTGCATAAATCATCCAAGTCGAATGCTTCATAGATGGCATTTTTTGACAAGTGTATAACAGGCTCCCCTTGTGGGTTGCATATAGCCTTCAGACTTGGGTTATATTGTTTAGCAAGAAGTTGGAGGAGTTCAATAGTCAGGAACACATCAAACACAACTAATTTGCCCAAATTCAAATGTCATGGGTTTGATACAGGAGAATTCCTAAATCTTATGTTGTGGTGGAATTTGAAAAGTTCATACCCTCTGATTGGGGTCCAAATGTTCCCTAGGTGTTTACATGTGTCCTCTAATTTTTCTACCTTTGCCCTAAGTTGAGTAGATCGCCTAGCTTTGGGAGTTGACCCTAGCAATTGGTCAATCAAATCTTGATTGAGTTTTCGGTCCTTTATTTTCTCCTCATGGGTTTTATCAATTTTCTGTTTCTTAGGTTTACTTGTATCCCCTTGTGATTTTTTGCTCTTTCCTTTTCCCGAAGTCTCCATTTTCAATCCTTGACAGGAAATCAAAAATATAGGCTACAACTCAAAGGTTTGTATGTGTGTACCTGTCGTCGGTGGCTATGATCGAATTCCCTTGTTTGTGCTTCAAGTTTCCCCTGTAATTTCTTCTCAAACAACTCTGTTGGTTTTAACTATAATGATCTTGAAGATTTCATCGTCGTTTGCATTTAATTGTTCAAGCAATTCAATATCCTACATCGCTGTGAAATGTCACATCGTCATAACTCCTTTCATCAGCATGATTTTCATAATGTCTGGGCAATTTTAACATCTCCTTATGGCGCGAAAAATCAATCGCTGTAACCCTTCAATTGTCTCTTCGATGCTACATTAAGTCATATTGGCAGGAGATGTCTATACATTGTCCGATGTGAAAGTGGGCACAATTGCCATCGGCATGACCTCTTTCATCGCTGTGTGGTTGATATTTATTTCTGACATGTTAAGTTTTACCGATATGACTATCGATGAGAGTCTCGCCGATGTATGTGATTATCCTTGTTATCAGGGTGATCTATGCCATCGAGATAACATATTTATATTTACCTGAGCGTCATCGTCTTACCAATAGCCCTTTATATCCTGAATCAGAAAGACTTTCATAATGTGTTACCGACATCGTCGTGAGAAACGCTTCGGCCAGACTTGTAAACCTTGTTCCGATTCATTTACTTTTGCTGATGGTTATGTCTATCGGTAAGACTTATACCGAAGCACCTTTTGTTGTTCGCCAAGACACCGGAGCATCAGAGACTTATTAATCTTTCACTCCGACATTCATTTCCTGCCAATGACCATTAGTTCCTTTGATTCTATGGGATGCTCGATGAGAGTTTTGCCGAAATACCCCATCGATATGATCCATACCGTCGGGACGATCTTCAAAATGTTACCCGATGGCTTTTGGTCATACCGATCGGTATGACTGATAGATTTTCTCCTCGATGAAAGGTTGTTAGTATAGTTTCCTCCATCGATGACCTTTGAAATCGTCTCTCCGATCCTTGTTTTCACGCCGATAGTTATTTTAACTGTTTTTACATGGATCAGCATAAGTAACGTAAAGTCTTGCCGATAGTGTGAAATTTATGCCTTTTACATTGTTTTGTCATGGACTTTTTATGGGATGTATCAATTTAATTATGATTTTTTGGGCAAAATGTTTTATGATTCGGTCAGATATGGAGAAGTGACAATACAGGAAAATTTAATTTTTCCTGTCCTAACAAAAGGAAAGATGGTGTTTATTGGTGACATTCTAAGAAGAGACTAAAGAAGGTATTTAAGATCAAATCACTTGTTGGACTACATGCAATCAGTATGGTCCTTAGTTTTTCCTTTATGAATTTGAAATAGAACTATAGGGTGAATTCAAAAATGCATCAATGAATATTACACTAATGTTAGATTTGGGTGAATCCAAAGATTGTGTTCGTGAAATGGCCACAATATTGATTAGACTAGAATGGAGGGGACATTTACATGAGATTATTGATGTGGCATTCCCTGGTTTGGGCTTCCATCCCTCACAGGAGATCTGGCCTTCTATACTACCAGCCTATAACGAACCATGGATCCCTTTTTTCATACTTATTGTGGGTGTATGCAAGGAGAATAAAATAAATTAGGCTAAATAGGGGTTAGGATTTCGGAAAGCAATTGTTGGGATTGCTGATGTAGAAGGGGTGGATTGGGCTAATGAGGTTGAGATGGAAATCTTTGAGGAAAATACCATAGAAGATGTTGCTAGAAATTGAAGGTTACAATTAGTCGACAAATATGTATATAGTTTATAGCATGTAATAGTCAGTTTATGACATAAGTAAATAAGTTGTTATATGTAAAAAGACTTAGTAATATATGATAGGCCCTCAATATGAGCGGACTTTTTTAGTTAATTTTTCTTGATTCATTTTATGGGGTATGACCCCTAATGCCAAATTCAATGATAAAAAATATTTGTCCATTATTAAATATTAAATGTGATGCCAGTATAAATAAGCATGAACACAAAATTATGTTTTATTTCATATTTTTTTAGAATTTTATTTTATTTATTTTTATTTTGTATTAAACATATAATAGTTTACAAATAGTCATAAAGTCGCATGCATAATGTTAGGACTTTTAGAAATTTTCCTTGGCTTCCTATGTTGGCCCTGCTTCAAGCTTCAATTTGTTGGTTTTGTGCTAGGGTTTAGCATAAAAAATGCTCAAAATCATGTTCTTAGGTCTAAAAATCTTAAACCCTATGTTTTATCCTAAGCTCCCTTAGTAAATTTGGCCCCTCTATTTTACCTAGTCGTGCAAGGTTGTTTTAAGCGTGCATGCCTTTATTTGTTTTTAAGTTGTCTGCACTAAGCCCCATAAGCGTTAAAATATTTTTAAGTCTACAAGACGTTGTAAAGTTGGTCCACATGGCATGCTATCATCAAGCAAAAATTGTCTACGGAACCATGGAGGGATGACATATGGCAAGGAATCCAATAGGGATCATTACCGCAGTCTATTGGATGCCATGTGGCATCGTTCTGTCTCTTTCTGCCATTCTGCAGAGTATTCCAATGAGGCTTTGTGCAAGGCCACAGAACCACCGGGGGCCACCACGTGGACGAGGCTAAGTCACCTTCTTATCGAGGAAAAGGGCCAAGGGCCGAAGTCTACCAAGGTAGTGAAAAATATTCTAAGTATGGTGCAATACTGCGGAATGCCAGAGGTTAGAGTTTTGGCCTTGGGCCCTTTTTGTCAATCTGTTGGTGGAGGAACCAACATATTGGTGACTCTACTGGGGACCTATTTATTATTATTCAAAATTATTCCATTGGTGTGTCATGAGTGTTTAGTGTTTGCACATGTACAGTGTACTATTAATCCCTTTAAAGGGTGGCGACTCTAATATTCTCCTTACCAGTTGATCAAAGAAGAGAGCAATTATGTGCGAAAAGGGAAGCATCCATGTGTATTTCCAAGGATTTTTATATCCAAATCAATTATTATGTTCTCTCATTTGCAAAATAGCCAAACTCTTGTGGCTCATTTACCATTTGTCACTTCCTAGTGTCTTCCTGAGGATTTATGGTTATATTTGCTTTTTTTTGTGAAGTACCTTCTTAAGGATCTACCCTTCACTTCTGTCTTCATGAGCTTCTCTGAAGAATCTGAATATTCTGAATTCCCTTAATTAGGTGGCGACTCTGATTTCTCCTTGTCAATGCAAATTAAAAGAAAATTAAGAAAACTAAAAAAGTGATGGAAGGCCGAAGATCTCAATACAAGAAGAATCCTGAGAAGAAGCTCAAGGGCAGGCTGCTTCAGAATGCTCAACTATCATGGAGGAAAAGAGATACAAGTAAGTCTGTTCATACCCCTCCTCATGGTTCAAAGCATTCTCATGGTACTAATAGTTGAAAGAAGCACTCTACCCTGAAGCCTTCTTGAAGAGAGTGTTGTTGGTGTGGTAATAGTGTTAATCAATTTGCAATATGAGTGTTAAATACCACTGCCAACAAATCCATTTTGTTCTTATCATGTGATCATTGTAGTCCACACAATCACATTTCTTTGGGGTATTCTATCAAATAGTTCTTGTGCCTTTTCTATGCTTCCACATTTTGTGTACATGTCTACCAACGCAATTGCAACAACAACATTTGACAAATTTTCTCTATTCTTTATGCTTGATGGATGTCCATACCCTATCCCAAAGCTCCCATTTTGGCACACACCTGGAGTTTGGCTTTACAGCTACCTACTACATTTTCTTGAAACAGTCTAAATCCCTTCCAACATATCCATTTTGTGTATATCATGCAATCATTGCATTCCATGAGATGACGTCTCTTTGAGGCATTCTGTCAAATAGTTCACGTGCCTTTGTGAGTTGGAATTTCCATTAATTAGTGACAACTATGAATAGAAACTATTAAGGATGTTGTAAAGTAATTGAGTGTCCAAAAACATTCTTTCATGTTGTGACATCCAAAACACATTATGTCCTTCATATGACAATCATTCATCTTAAATTTAGTTGTGTGATGAAGGATTTTCTTCAATTTGTGTGTGGAGTTGTTCTCATTGTCATGCATATAAACATAAAGAAATTCCTTCCTGAGATTTTGATTTGATGCAAATCCATCCTTGGTATAGAAACTTAAACTTAAGGAGAACAACTACTTAAATGACTTGAAAACTTGAAAGACCTAGAGGATAATTAACTATCCATCTTTTGAGAACAATTATGAGTATTATGATCATTTAAGTACTCCTACCTTGTATATCCTTAATCTGATGAACTCTCTCTTTCTATGTTTTGTGGGTGATCTTTGTGTCCACAACAATTGTGTGTGTGTGGAGTTTTCCCTCTATGTCCTGGTGTCATTGCCTGACTTGTAATTTGTGAGAGTTAATATTGAGAAAAGTACTTTAATTGCTATCACGAGTATAATTTCCAAGGAGACACTGGGTATGACTATCTAAGCTAATACTAAACTAACTTCTTATAAGAAATGTAGTGATATTAGACATATTTGATTACCGATGACTTTTACCCAAGTGTTTTATTTGGATGGATTTGTTAGATTTGATATTATAGTGGTCTTACGGTAAAAGTAATCTAAAGACTCATATCGTATTTACCTAAAGTTTTAGATATATAAAATGATTTTATGCATTGTTGTAACTTTTGCATTTAGTAAGGTATCTTAAATCATAAGTTTTCTTTTATAGGTGAGTCCAAATGTCATAAGATGATTACCTTTTACAAAGTTAAATAAAGTGATAGTCAATTATTTATATTACTTGTGCTTGTGGAAATGTATGCATAGAATCAAGGAGAATGATTAGGTTAACCTCTTTTTTTAACACTTTTAGGGATTATATATATATATATATATATATATATATATAGAGAGAGAGAGAGAGAGAGAGAGAGAGAGAGAATTGTTGTATTTCCGCATGTACTCTTTAGTATTTGAATTGCTTAGTCATCGCAATGTATATTTAACCTTGAGAACAATAAGGTTGTGCATGTTAAATGGCTTATTGCCTTTAGAAAAATATTATGTGATGTACTAGTTCAGATCATCTTGTTTTAGTAACTTTGTTTATCTAATGTTTGGCTCATATAAGAGAGCCTTGAATACTGTTAAGAATCTGATTTAGAATTATTTTTTGTTCCATTATTAGTCAACCTAATCAGGTTGAGAGTCTAGAAAGCAAACTATGAAGCCTCTAATCACGATACGTAAGCAAGGCAATATTTTATTAACCCCCGAAGCCTAGGTCTGGCCCTTAGGTCCTGTTCTTTTCTCTTTCATTTAATCATGTTAATCTTATAATTATATTTCAAAATTTTGAACGTATGCACTAGATTTAGAAATTTGTAATGCATTATTGTATTATATGCTTAACAAGACAACTTATGTGAGTTAGATATGTAATTGCAGTTGGTTTTGGAGATTTTGTTTTAAGCTCATAAGGGTTAATTTTTGGGCATGACAAAATACAAGCCTCTTTTGGTCGGGGGGATTACCTTCCTTGCCTTAGATCTTAGATTTTACATTGCCAATGAAGGTCTCTAAAAAAATGATTTGCATCTTGAGGCTACAAAGTAAAACTTAAACCTACAAATTGACACAATTACATGGAAGTAGAGGAATCCTAGATATGAATATAATGTATCATGAAATATTTTTAGAAAACATGAGTTCTTAATAATAGAATTAAGTATATATCCTATCGATCAGAAATAGCATTATAGGTAATTTAGAATTGTTAAGCATTAAGTATATAGCCTTTCTATTATCGATAGATGTTGGGCATGTAAAACATATCTATTGACAAAGAGGCATTCAAAGTGAAGGAAATTAGTATTAAGAATTATAGGTTATGAGAGTAAGAGTATCTATCCCGCGTGCAAACTAAACCACCAATAGTACAGGCTTGTTGTGGGTTGATACTAAAGGATTTACATTGTTTTCGTGCTAGGTATTCTACTCTATGATGGAAGGTCTAAGACCTATGTTCTTTGTAAGATTCAAAAGATCATAAGCCAGTTGTCTTAGATGAGATTCTTCAACTACTTACAAGGTCCAACTCATACTATCTTTGTTTTAAAGTATGATGAATTAATATTCACGAGGCAAGAGGGAAATCCTTTGATTTCATCCTAGTTGTCTAGAGCTATGCCTTAGGGAAATTCTATTAACAAAGATATATCTTGACTAGTCAAAATTTAGTTGTGTTGCATGAAAGAAATTTATTAAAATGTGACTTACAATAAGAGCTACCAATTAAAATTTGGGTTTCTTCTACCTTTGTTTAAAGACAATTAGTTGCCAAAATACCCAGAACCAAAGATGTTAGCTGAGAAACAATGGTAAAGTGGTTGGATTCTAGACTTAGTGATCTCTTGTGTGCATCTCCCGATATTTCCAATGTCAGCTGATAAGGCAAAGTCAAGTAAACCTAGAAGTTTTTTGCCAACAAACCAATCTGCAAATTGAAATTTTAATTAGTTGCAATGCTCAAATGAAATGCAATATTTTTCTTTTCTATTAAAATCAACTGGCACCAATATATGAAAGATATTAGTATCATCTATTAAATATTCAATTTAATAAATCCAATAATATTGAAGCTTGGCAATATAGTACCAACTACTACATGTAATGACTTTCCAATGAAAATATAAATATATACTATCTAGCAATAGGCCTAAAAGTATTTTTTCCTATGGGCCATTTGAAACACCTTTGGTGCTTTCACTAGTTCTAATAATACTATAGTTTTATTCACGATATGTTATGTAATAAGCCATGTTAAAGATACATTATTCATAGAAATTTAAAACAATATAGATTTTTTTCATTACTTTTTATTGTGATAAGAGGCAGAGAAACAGTGCCAAATGATTGATGGGTGAGGAGATCATTGTTGCAATCTATTGATTCCAATTGCAATAATACCAGGTAAAGAGAGCTTAGAGCACTTCTCACAAAGACGCAAAATTAGAAAAAAAAAAATGATTGAAAATGACACTAAAACCTCAAATCCATAGATAATTTGCAAAGTCAGTGGATGCATTGATCTCTGTAAACAAGTTCTACAAAGTCCCAATAACAGTTTAGCAAAAATTGACTATTAATATCAACATACTGCTGAGATAGAGCCATTTTCTCTAACATTTAGAAAGCAAATAACAAACATGAAATTATGATGGCATTTACTCATTCTTGATGATACATATTAAGGTATAGAGTTGCAAACCCCACATTTTCCACACCTACCCCAAAATATTATAAATGGGAAAGGAAAACTAATAATATACAACACAAATTATATAATATGGTATGGTTATGGTGATGACAGCATGTGTGTGCTGCAATGCATGCTAGGTGAAACCCTAACCGAGCCTATCTGCCTTCTTTTTGCTAGTTTTTTTCTGATCAACATTGGGGTATTCATGGTGGGGGTGCTTATGGTCGCTACATGGGGTGGGGCATTCATGTGTGTGGAGCCTTTAAGGCTATTTTCTTATTTCTGCAGTGTATAACCCTCTTCTACTTGTGTGGAGGGCTTTTCTCTGGTTGGACGGAGATCCTTTTTCTTTTCCTGCCTCTTGAGCTTGGGGGTTGGGGGATTAGGGCTCCCCATTCTTGCAATTTGTTTGTTGCTTTCTCTTTTCCTGGCTAGGTTTCGTTATGGAGAAAGGCAATGTAGCCTCTACTGGATAGATCTTTGAAGATTTGGTCATGACAGATCCTTCTCTTTCTATGCATGCAAAGTCTCTGGAGCACTTTGAGAAGATTCCTCATGGTGCGGACTCTGCATCTAGGAGTGGTCTTCATAGGATCAAAAAAGTTAATGGTTGTTTGGAGAGTAGTCAATAGCACCCTGTCCTCATGATCCATCTAGAATTGGTCTCAGAAGATGAGGAGTATCTGGACAAACATGCTCTTATTTGTAAGTTTGTGGGTCTCCGTCTTTCACTGCCAATGCTGGAATCTTAGACCTGGAGGGTTTGGAACCGTGAGGGGGATATGGAATTAATGATGGCTGCAAACAACTACTTCATGGTTGTTGTTTTGTGCATGGTGGATAGAAATAAGACATTTGAAGGTGGTTCTTATTTCTTCAATCAAGTTGGGCTTTTCATGAAACCCTGGCATGTTGGGTTCAACTCAGCTGAGGAGCTCCCTACTAAGGTCCCTATTTGGGTTCGTCTTCCTAGGCTTCCTCTTGAGTTTTGGAGGAATGAAATTTTGCATATGATTGCACTATTGCTTGGCAAGTCATTTGGCTAGGCTCAACAAACTCTAGATCGAAAGGTAATTTATTTTGCTCGTATTTGCATGGAAATTGATTTAAATAACCCTTTGCTAGACTCTGTGGAAATTTGTCTTGGGTCCTCTTCTTCGATCCAATAGCTTGACTATGAAACCCTATCTTTTAGATGATGGTATTGTCATGAGTATGGGCATCTGCAAAGGAAATGACCTCGGCTCTCCCAAGTGTCGATGGCAGCTAATGTCTCCTCTAATTTTGGCCCTAAGAAAGATAAAGGGAAGGCTCCTTTAGCAAATGGGGTAGCTGATAAGGAGGGATTTATTCTAGTTAATCCCCCTAACAAGGGATGAGGTTTGAAGAGAACCCTCATGGACAGGCAAACTGAAGGGATCTTTAATCAATTTGATGCTCTGGGCGACTTAGTTCAAGAGGAAGGAGTCCCAATAGAGCTACCTTCTGAGGTTGGTTCTGTGGGTGTAGCTGACCTGGAAGATAGAGAAATGGAGGCTTGAGATCTAACTATGGTGGCTAAGCAGGAGGGTCTACTGGCTACTGATTCATCTCTCCAACTGTCGATTGATCATGGTTCTGTAAGCACAAAAATCACGCACTACCTCCACGAGGACCCCTATGATGATTCAAATCCTTGTCACATACATGTAAGTGTAAAAATAAATCCTTCAGGCAGCAGGCCTCTTGATGACGTGTCCTCTTTTCTTGTCTCGTGTCGTTTCTACTTTGTCAATTTCTCTCCCTCCTCGTTTGTGACACTTTTTGACACTTGTTGCAACACTTGTCGACTTGCATTTTCTAGCTTTTGACCTCAATCCTAAGCCTTGTGAGAGTCTTGTAGGTGAGTTTTCACCTCTCCCCTTTGTTTCTCCTCTAGTGCACCTCATAGAAGCCTTCTAGAGGTCCCTTGATCCATCTCCCACTGACAATTTTTATTTTCGACCAACCAATCCAAATCTCCCCCTATTATTTCCAGATCTCCCCTAGAGATCCTGCAAATGCAAGTGGAGATTTGGATTCTTCCACATGACTGACCTGTTTCTTGATGCAGAACCCATCCTTTTTCTCTCTTCTACCATCTCCCAACCTAATTTTCTACATCTAAGCCTATCTAGCCCGGATCTCCCCAGGCAACCGAGGGTTGTGTTGGGTCTCAAAACTGCATGTTGTAGATTCTAAGAGGATACCATGCTCTATGATCAAATCTACAACGTTTCTGAACCAACTAATGGAGTTAACCCTAATAGATGATTACTCCCTATGCTTCAGGCTCTGTTAAACCTAAGCGGGTGAACCTTTAATTAATAAAAAAGATTAAATGAATGTGCAACTTCAATTAATGCTAATTTATCTATTCACAGTGGCATAAAATGTGAAATAGATGAGAAATTACTAACTACCTCTATAAAGCAAATAATTTGGTATAAACTGAAATGTTAAAAGAAATTAAAGATTTACTAATGAATAAATGAAATAAATTTTTCAGACTAGTGCCTCATTGCGTAACGAAGTCAAAAGAGATTAAGAAATAAATAACTTATGCTAGGTAATAATTTGAATTGTTTGGCATAGAAAAATAGTTTACAACTTGTGTAACCATGCAAGGAAGTAATTATTAATCCATACTTAATTATCCAAAGGACAGAATCAGATTAATTGCAAAATATTTAAAAGCGTTTAATCCTTTCTTGAAGGAACCAATTAAAAATTATGCAGAAATAACAGGTTCCATCAACTTTGGAGATAGAATAATAATTCTAATTACATGACTCTACTTATAAATCCAAATAACATTTCCAAGTTATTGTGATTAATCAAAACGATTTAATTCTCTTCAAAGAAACCAATTAATATAATCACACAAATACAACAAATGTGTTCTAAAAAGATAAATATATGCTTGATATATCAAATTGAATAACTAGAAAATACTAAAATGGAGACAATCAGATAATTGAAAATAAATTAACAAACAATTGATACCGTCATGAAGTCATCAAATCAGAAATCTTCCACTGACTGCTTCAGGATATTGCGTACAACATAGTCGTTTTGGAGATGAAGATGGATATTCTATTCACCTGTGTATAATGTTCTGATTGAAACCTAAAAAGTGTTTTCCTCTATCCTAAAGTTGTCTCTAAAATTTATCCTCTATCTAATCCCTCTTTTCAGGTCATGGTCATCTGTTATAAAGAGAGGCAAACAAGCTTCAGACCCGTTACAAAACTTGTGACGGTTGATAACTGATTCGACCTAACTATGAAATGAAACAACATTATTTATTACATAAATTAAATAATTTGATTAAAAACATTACTAATCATTTAAGACTGGAACAAAATATTTGATTTTCTGATATGATGAAATCATTTAACCGCCAATTGAGAACTGCTTCATTGCACTCAATGTAACCATAATCCTGCAAAGAAAACAAATCATCATCAGATAAATAATATATAAACATATATGCTTTGCATTGATGTGAACCTTAGGACCTGTGTTGTGAGGTATCATTTCCTTATTTCCATCATATATTTTCTCACTGACGTGTATTAAGGGTTTTTATCACCGTGACAATGTATTTCATTTTATCATCAATTGTCACTTTGTCATACCCAAATGTTTAATAATAATTTTCTTTGATATCCCTTTTTAGGGTTTCCAATAGTTTTTAAAAAAATCCTTTGGTATGACTTCATATATTTAGGGAAATATGAATAATACATTCTAATATTCCTCCTTGCAATTTTATTTACTATAGTGAAAATGATTTCCCCTTCCAACTTCTTTGGTGGAAAAATTTTACTAGATTTAATAAAATCTTCACCTTTTGGTTAATTTCATAAAATCACCTTATCCTTATTTACAAAATCTTCTCCTGGATAAAATCATAACCAATCTCATAGTTCCTTTGGTAAAAATATTTCTTATTTTGCAAAATTTATTTCTTCTCAAGATAATTTTTAACGTGATGACTTTAATATATTTCCCAAAAGTGTTTTATATTTCTCCCTAATACGCTTTCAAACAAATCCTTTATTCTTCTCGGACGATCAGAGAAACTTACCATTTACTTGTACCAATATGTCAAAATTCCACCGATAGGTTTTTATTTGCAATACTGTGTCATTTTAGGGTTTCGCATATCAAATCTTGGCTACGAGGATTCCAATCAGTGTCAAATATAATAATTGTATTAGCATCTTGCAAATTGATTCCAACACCTCCCGTGTGGATACTGAGTAAGAATAAAAAGGCTTCAGAATCAGGTCTGTTGAACTGCTCAATAAGAGCTCCTCAATCATTTTCACTAGTATGTCCATCTAGGCGAAGATAGTGATAACCTTTCCATGCCAAGTACTCTTCCATTACATCTAACAGCCGAGTCATTGTAGAAAAAAGCAATACCTGATGGTTGGTTGCTTTAAGTTTAGGTAGTATGTGATCAAGCATCTCAAGCTTTGCACAAAGTCTGACTATTGGTGGTAGATAATGTGGGGGCAACATACTCTAAACCTCATCTATATGCAACTGGTTGAGATATGGATGGTTGCAAATATTTTGAAGCTCCATTACTGTGTTATGTACTGATCTACCCTTGGCATGACAAATAGATCCAAGATTATCTTCAACTCTTTTCATGAGAAGCTTCTGATATGCAGATGCCTCACACCTTACCAAATTCTCAATCTTCTCACGCAGATCATTCTCAACCTTGTGCTTTAGCCTCCGAAGTATAAATGGATGCAATACTTGATGAAGGTGATTTATAATTACAAGATTCTCTTCCTCAGTCAACAGTGCCTAATCTGGAGAATTTTCTGCTACATTTTCAAAAGGTTTACTGAACCATTGTGAAAAATCTTCTGATGAGTTGAAAATATTGGGTAGCAAGAAATTCAGAAGAGCCTAGAGTTCCTCAAGATTATTCTGGAGTCGTGTTCCAGTCAGCAACAACCGGTGAGTGCTTTGGTAGTGCTTTAGCTCAGCATTCAGTTTGCAAGATACATTTTTTATATGATGTCCTTCATCAATAATGATATAATGCCATAAAATTTTGCTCAATTTTGGCCTATCGTGCTTATTCATCAAGTACTCATATGTTGTCAAGAGTACATTAAATTTCTGGTGAGAGATCATTTCCTTGAATAATCAATGGTGCTCGTCTGGAGAACCCATATATGTAATTTTAGAAATGCTAGGAGCCCAGAAGCTGATTTCAGAAACCCAACTAAACAATACAGAGGACGGCACTACAACCAGAAAAGGTTCTCTGTCATTCTTTGTCTCCATTAGATAGCATATTAATGCAATTACCTAAAAAAAAATTCCTAGACCCATTTCATCCCCCAATATACCATTGAGATGATTATTGTATAACAATACCAGCCATCTCAAACCATTCATCTGATATTCCCTTAGTTTTCCACCTTCCAATGAACATGGTTGCTCATAGATAGTCTCTTTCACACTGTGAGCCATTAGATAATACTTTTCATTGCTTTCCAGATAATGTTGTGCTTGATCATTCCCTTCTTTGATCCTAGAACCAACCTCATTTCCATTGATTTCATTACCTATTCAAGTTTCATCCATCTCACTCTCAAGATGCCTCACCATAACTTTCTAATTTTGTAGCTTCTATCCAAGTTTATGAATATATTTTTTGGTCAAGCCATTATAAAGTAGATTGTTAAATGGTGGTTTATCAAACAAAGCTATTGATAATGCCATCAGAGTATAAAACCATCCATGGGTCTAATCAAAGCCTTCTACAGGATTTTTTGTTGATGAGCTCAAAAGGTCAGGCACTAGAAAGAGAAATGTAATCCCTAACTGTCCTAGAAAGTTTGCATTTAGTTGGGTAAACTAATCTCGAAGTGCATACAAGGTAAGCATTTTTTGAAAAAATTGACTGGACATGTCTAGTTCCAACATAGGCTCCGTCTAGGGATGTATGTCCCTTGTGGGCATAGCAAGATCCTAGATCTTTTGGGAAGCAGGTTGATGCCTTATTCATTGGGAGAAGTATGAACTATGATGGATAGTGGTAGTGATCCTATATTATTATATGGAACTACTGTGCATGGAAAGAAGTATTTTTTGAGAGTCTTGACCAGAATTGTCCATGCACTGGCAATTCTTTTCTCTCTGGTTTTCTTTTAAGAGAAAAAATGTTTCAAAAACTGCCCATGTACTGGCAGTTCCTGATCCTCACCTGACATGTTCTATAAGTGGTAGGAATCCTCCCCTCCTTTGTTACTGATAACAAAGGGTCCAATCCACAAAGCCTCAAACTTCCCATGTTTGCCCTTTTCTTGATTTCTAGCATTCCACATAAGCACTATATCACCTACCTCAAATTTTCTGACTTTAGTTTTTTTAGCATATAGGTACTTCATCTGCATTTGCATTTTTTTATTATGTTGCATTGCATGTTCCCTTATTTCGTCCAATTCCATTAGTTGTTCTAGCCTCTCCTCCATTGGTTCCGAGACATCCCAATCCTCTTGCAGGATAAACTTACACACTGGCAACAGATTGTGTATAGGGAGCCTAGAGCATGAGTTCCATATACTAGCTCAAATGGTGATTTTCTAATTGCTTTCTTCACTATGATCCTATCAGCCCATAATGCAAATCTCAACTTAGAATCCCAGGGTTTCTTGTTATTATCCAGCATTCTTTTTATAATCTTCAGGATACTTTTACTGTTGGACTCAACTTGCCCATTACCCTGTGGGTGGTATGGAGAAGAATATAAGACCACAATGCCATAAGATTTACAAAAAAATTTAAACTCATCAGATCTAAAGCACATTCCATTGTCAGTTATGAGCCTCACAAGTACCCCAAATCTAGTTATAATATTTTCCAATAGAAAACTCGTCACAACCTTACTGGTTGCTTGTTTAGTGGGTACTACTTCCACCCATTTCGTAAAATAGTCGGTGGCTACTAATATACATTTGTGGCCGCCACTTGATTTTTCCATAATTTCTCCTATAAAGTCAATTCCCCATTGGTGAAATGAGGCATCAACTTGCATAGGTCTCAAGGGTAATGCCCCTTGATACTTTAACTTCCCTGAGAATCTATGACAGGCTTCACATTTACTAGTAAAGCTATAAGCATCATTGAAGACCTTGGGCCAATAGCAGTCAGCCCTTAATATCTTGTGTGTTGTGGTTTTGGATGAGAAGTGACCACCACATACTCCCTGAGGCATCTCTTTTAAGGTAGATTCTGCTTTTTTTTATCTAAACAAAACAATAAGATACCATCCTTATTTTTCCAATAAAGATCTCCCTCTAACAGCACATATTTTGAAGCATGCAATTTTAGTGTTCTTTTCTTATTATCGTCAAATCCTTTAGGGCATTTAATGTATTTGAGGTAGTACACTATGTTAGTATGCCAAGGAGTTTTCTCAATACTTGTTACCATGTCCTCTTCATTTTCAATATTACATACTTGGGCAGCCTCAAGATTTGTTTTAGTCATTAACTTTGCTAGCCCTTGTCCCCTTACCAGTGTTGTGATTTGAATTTCTATATCAAATTCTTAGAGTCAGTTTATCCACCTACATCTCTTCCCAGTTACTTCATTCTGCATAAACACATCTTTGACTATTGCATTTGGGACATAAGCTATCACCTTAGCCCCAACCAGGTAAGGTTTGAATGCCTTGACTACTTTCACCAATGCATACGCTTGTTTTTCAGTGAGATCATAGTTAAGTTTTGCATGCTGGAGTGATTTACTGAAAAAGGAAATAGGCTGCTCATAACCCTCACTATTCTTTTGTAGCATTACTGCTGCTACTGTATGAAAAGACACAAATGAGAAGATCTGAAAAGGTTTACTGAAGTTGGGAGACTTTAGCACTGGAGCTTCTTTAATTGCTCTTTTTATGGATGCAAAAGCTTCTATACATTCATCTGTCCAATCAACCTTTGCATTTTTCTTCAACATTCTAGATATAGGGTTAATTATTTCTGAAAAGTTTGGTATAAACCTTCTCACAAAATTTATTTGTCCAAAGAATGATTGTATTGTCTTAACTGTCTTTGGGATAGGAACTTTATCTATTGCGTCTACTCTTTCGGGATCAATCCTAACTCCATCTTTGGATACTATGTGCCCGACCAATTTCCCCTCTGTGACTGCAAATTTGCATTTCTTGGGGTTCAAGGAAATACCATATTCTAGTGCTCTGATAAATATTTTCTCAAGATGATTCACATGATCTTCTGCCCTTTTTGAGTATACAATGAGGTCATCCTGATATACAGCCATGATCTCATTTATTAAACCTACAAAGGCAACATCCATTGCCCTCTGGAATGTAGCTCCAACATTTGTAAGGTCGAATGGCATCCTTACATATACATACATTCCCCATGGGGTTGTAAATGTTGTTTTGTACTGTTCAAACTCTTTAACCTTCACCTGGTTATAACCAGAGAAACCACCTATCATGGATAACAATTCATAGCCAGTAACCCTCTGCAACAAGATTTCCATATTAGGCAAGGGATAATTATCTTTGAGGGAGGACATGTTTAAGTTTCTAAAGTCTACACAAAGTCTAATATCCCCATTCTTCTTCCTAACAGGCACTAAATTTGAAACCCATGAAGAATGCCTAATTGGTTTTATGATGCCAGCCTCCTTGAGTTTCATGAGTTCTTCGTGCATCTTTGGCTCTAACAAAGGGTTAATAGGTCTTTGCTTTTGTCTATAAGGCTTAGCATCTGGCTTCAATGGGATTTCATGCTGGAACAAATCTTCCCTATAAGCTTTAAGATCATCATAGGACCAAGCGAATACATGTTTATATTTTCTCAATAATGTAATTAACATGCTTCTAATTCCAAGGATTATCTTTTTTCCAATGTAGACCTTTTTAGGTGATAATTCAATTCCCAAATTTATTTCTTCCACATCATCCTCTTTTACTGTTGCTTTTTTGGTAACATCAAAAACTCTCTCTAATGCTACTAAGCCCTTTGGAATTTTATTGGTTTTAAGTTGGAAAATTTCCTTCCCAAATAAAGTCTCTTTGCCATCAATCTCCTCAACAAAAGCATTAAGATCAATCTCTTGATTCTCATACTGATCTATACAATGCAAAAATTTGAGTAAATCAGCATCACTATCAAAAACTTGCCAGTTATATATGTTGTCTGGGATAGTCGATCTGGTCTTGAACTCAACTTCTGAAATACCTGCCAAGGTAATATCATCCCTTTTAAAAGCTATGTTTGCAAGGAAGTCAGCCATTATATTTTTCGACCTGTCTATCCAACTTATTGAAAAAGAATCAAATAATTCTATATCATCCAAAACTGTATACTTGTATATTGTTTTAATCTTCTATTTTTGGAGGAATATTTGCCCTTGATTTGTGAAATTATCAACTCAGAGTCTCCATATATGGCTAACAGTTTGATCTTGTGTTTCCTAGAAATGCTTAACCTAGTCAAGAGTGCTTCATATTCGGCTATATTGTTTGTACATTCAAAGGCCAAGAAAAATGAGTATTTGAATGTCTTTCCTGATGGTGATATAAACAGTATCCCAGCTCTGTTCCCAGCCTTGTTGCATGCACCATCAAAATACATGGTCCATACACCATTTTTATCAAGTTCAGCTTCATGGTGAATTGGGTCAGTGTTGTGCAGTTCTAGATTGTTTTCTTCTATCCTGAACGTACCAAGATCTATGTCACAGAAGCAAGTCATTTGGTTTGGATCAATTTTTTCTATAATATTTTCAAACAGTGGTTCCCTATAGACCTTAATTGCCTATGTTCCTACTGGGATAGTAGCATAAGATAAATCTAACTGCACATTTCCCCCTACCATAGTAGTCCATTGTCTTGACAACAGCATTCCATAATAGGGTGGAATATCTACCATAGTGATATCAATTTTATAAGCAGCATCAGGGTGAGATGCCAATTTTATTTCAACATTTTTCATGACTCCTACAACTAGCACAGATCTATTATCCATTGCATAACATGTGCCAAATATAGTATCTACCCACATTCCAAGCTCTTTCATGATAGCCATAGGCATTATGTTCATTGTTGCTACTGAATCAAGCATACAATTCCTAACCAATTTGTTTCTTATTAGCAAAGTGATATAGAATGGATCTATTTGAGATGGATTCTTCATTAATGTATCACCTAGGTAAACCTTAGGGGTTTTGATAGGTTCTCATTGTACATTATTTATTTTATGGCTTGGCTATTCCTATCTTTTGTCTAATACATCTGAGATCATATTCACCACTGTACTCTTATACCTTTCTACCCTCATCATTTCTAGAAGTGGCACGGATATTTTCACTTGAGAAATAGCTTGAGCAATATCAAATGGGGGATTTATATCTGGCTCTGACCTTTCGAGTTTTCTTTGCCTTTTTCCTCAGTTTTTGTGATATCCTTTGTTTTGTTTTGTGTATCAATAGGAGGTGCTTTATGAGGTGCTTTATGAGGTGCTTTCTTAATTTTACTTTCATCATTTTTACCGGAGACTTGATTTTTGATAAACACACTTCTGGGAGTACCTTGTTCAATATTGATTGTTCTATTTCTCAGGTTCTAACTACTCTTGGCTTGTGCTACCGCAACCAATGTTAAAGTTCTTCTCTCTTCCTTAGAAGGTTTTCGCCAATGACAATTCTGTGTTGTATCAAGACCATATCCATAGTTCCCTAAATCTTCTTCATGGTCAGAAAATACTTCTTGTTTTTCCATGTTCATATTATACTTTTGAGTTCCCACATCATACTCATATCCTGCTTCCTCATTCGATGAATAATCTTCTTCAAAAGTGTGAGGTGTAGTACCCAACATGTTTATAGTATGATTGTCCCTATCAGAGTTAGAAGATACCTCTTCCTTTTGTACTAATTGTGCTACTACACAATAATCAGGAGAGTGTGGCAAATTACAGGGCATACACCATGGGTTGTCCTCTACCACATGGGCTCCATTTTTCTTTAAAGGGTTAGGGTTGTCTCTTCTAGAGTTATGTCTCCTGTTATTATCCACGGGCTTTCCATCTTTCCAATTTGTATGGTATGGCATATCATGAAGTCTGGGCCTTTTATTTCTATATGAATAATCTTGTTTGTTTGAGGGAGGATTAGGGTTTTGAGGGACTCTTATATTTTCTCTTTTTTCGATTATCCTAGCAGCCTTTTTATTGTTTTTGATAGTGAGAGCTATTTTCTGTGCTTCTGCCAAGGTTCTAGGACTTCTGTTCCTAAGTTCATAACCTGTCTTTGGGTCAAATGCTTTCAAGTATATGTTGAGGGCTGCTTGGTTATTCAATTTGGATTCTTGTGGGATCTTGTTATACAACTTAGTGAACCTCAAATTAAAATCATACACTTATTCATTTTGATACTTTTGAATAGTTATTAGTTCATGAAGAGCAAATTCTGGGGTGCATTGATTTCCATATTGTTCCAAAAATTAGTTGTGGAAGTCTATCAGGGAGTATATTAAAGCATCTAGTAAACTATTTACCCAGTCTCTTGCTTCATCAGTAAGAGATATCATGAATAATTTCATCTTTATATCCTCATATTCAATGTCAATGTCTTGTATAAAAGCATTGAATCATCTGATATGTTCTTCTGCTAGGATTTCACTATTTCCTGTAAAGTTAGGTACAGTGTTCCTCCAACTATTATCCATGGGGTATGGATATAGCTGATATCCAGTCAGATCAAATTATCTAGCCATACTCATAGGATTTGGAGGTGGCATGTTAGGGTATGGTGGATAATACTAGTATCCAAATGGAGGTTGTGGATACATATTATGTTGGGCATGATGCTGATGATACACATTTTGTTGTGGGGGAGGCCGCAGTTGTTGATTGTTAAGTCTATGCCCTGGCGGTGGATGCTGCTGGTGAACATTCCCAGTATTTATAGGTGGAGGTCTTTGTATTTTCCTATTATGTTGAGGAGGATTATTGTGTGTATTATGGGGTACCCTAGTGTTTCCAACAACTGTAATATTCTGAGGCATTCCGTGTAGATTTATATTGTTATTATTTATGTGTGGGGGCACATACTTAGACAAATTTTGTGCCTGAAGATCTAAAAGAGCCATTTGTCTATCGATTTCTTGGGCTCTTTGTATCATTTGTTGTCTATTTTTGAGTCTTTGTTCTTGGTATTCTAAATATATAGCAAGTTTCTAATCAGTCATACAGTCATAGTCTATGATAACTTGATCACTTGTACATTCATGATTTTCCTCACCCTGATTTTCTATCTCATATGTCCTTTGTGGTTGTGCTTCCCGATTGAAAATATCATTATGATTATCTGTTGGTGCCATGGGATTCTCACCTTCAGCATGGAATGGGGAAGTATATATTGTATAATTTTGGCCAGAAGGACTTGTATTCTCATGTGCCTGTTTAGGTGTTTCCTTATCTTTATCAATATTGCCTTTAGTTTGAGGGGACCCATTTTTGGTTGTCCATTTTTGCATAGATCTCCTTCCATTCATGTTTGTAAAAATATTATTACTTTGGGATCTATGACTGGAGTGGAGTCGCCACCTACTTCTTTCAAGTAGGAAAAGTAAAATTCTTTCCTTCCTAGCGGAGTCTTTTAATTAAAACTTGGGATTGACTCTATGACAAATGGCTTTAGCTTTTAAGACAAACTATCCCCAGTAGAGTCGCCAATTTGTTGGGTCTCAAAAATGCATGTTGGAGATTCTAAGAGGATGCCAGGCTCTATGATCAAATCTACAACGTTTCTGAACCAACTAATGGAGTTAACCCTAATAGATGATTACTCCCTGCGCTTCAGGCTCCATTAAACCTAGGCAAGTGAACCTTTAATTAATAAAATAGATTAAATGAATGTGCAACTTTGATTAATGCTAATTTATCTATTCACAGTGGCATAAAATGTGAAATAGATGAGAAATTACTAACTACTTCTATAAAGCAAATAATTTGGTATAAACTGTAATGTTAAAGGAAATTAAAGATTTACTAATGAATAAATGAAATAAATTTTTCAGACTAGTGCCTCATTGGGTAATGGAGTCAAAAGAGATTCAGAAATAAATAACTTATGCTAGGTAATAATTTGAATTGTTTGGCACATAAAAATGGTTTACAACTTGTGTAACCATGCAAGGAAATAATTATTCATCCATACTTAATTATCCAAAGGACAGAATCAGATTAATTGCAAAAAATTGAAAAGGTTTAATCTTTTCTTGAAGGAACCACATAAAAATTATGCAGAAATAACAGATTACATCAACTTTGGAGACAGAATAATAATTCTAATTACATGACTCTACTTATAAATCCAAACAATATTTCCAAGTTATTGTGATTAATCAAAAGGATTTAATTCTCTTCAAAGAAACCAATTAATATAATCACATAGATACAGCAGCAAATGTGTTCTGACAAGATAAATATATGCTTGATATATCAAATTGAATAACCAGAAAATATTGAAATAGAGACAATCAGATAATTGAAAATAAATTAACAAACAATTGATACCGTCATGAAGTCATCGAATCAGAAATCTTCCACTAACTACTTCAAGATATTGCGTGCAACATAGTCGTTCTAGAGATGAAGATGGATATTCTATTCACCTGTGTATAATGTTCTGATTGAAACCTAAAAAGTGTTTTTCTCTAACCTCAAGTTGTCTCTAAAATTTATCCTCCGTCCAATCCCTCTTTTCGGGTCATGGTCATCTCTTATAAAGAGAGGCAAACAAGCTTTAGACCCATTACAAAACTTGTGATGGTTGATAACTGATTGGACCTAATTATGAAATGAAACAACCTTATTTATTACATAAATTAAATAATTTGATTAAAAACATTAACGATCATTTAAGGCTGGAATAAAATATTTGATCTTCCGATATGATGAAATCATTTAACTGCCAGTTGAGAACTGCTTCATTGCACTCAATGTAACCATAATCCTGCAAAGAAAACAAATCATCATTAGATAAATAATATATAAACATATATGCTTTGCATTGATGTGAACCTTAGGACCTGTGTTGTGAGGTATCATTTCCTTATTTCCGTCATATATTTTCTCACTGACATGTATTTAGGGTTTTTATCGTGACAATGTATTTCATTTTATCATCAATTGTCACTTTGTCATACCCAAATGTTTAATAATAATTTTCTTCTATATCCCTTTTTAGGGTTTCCAATAGTTTTTAAAAAAATCCTTTGGTATGTCTTCATATATTTAGGGAAATATGAATAATACATTCTGATATTCCTCCTCGCAATATTATTTACTATAGTGAAAATGATTTCCCCTTCCAACTTCTTTGGTGAAAACATTTTACCAAATTTCATAAAATCTTCACCTTTTGGTTGATTTCATAAAAACACCTTATCCTTATTTACAAAACCTTCTCCTGGATAAAATGATAACCAATCTCATCGTTCCTTTGGTAAAAATATTTCTTATTTTGCAAAATGTATTTCTTCTCAAGATAATTTTTAACGTGATGACTTTAATATATTTCCCCAATAGTGTTTTATATTTCTCCCTGATACGCTTTCAAACAAATCCTTTATTCTTCTTGGGTGATCAGAGAAACTTAGCATTTACTTGTACCAATATGTCAAAATTCCACTGATAGGTTTTTATTTGCAGTATTGTATCATTTTAGGGTTTCGTATATCAAAGCTTGGCTATGAGGATTCCAGTCAGTGTCAAATATAATAACTGTATCAGCAACTTGCAAATTGATTCCAACATCTCCCATGCGGATACTGAGTAAGAATAAAAAGGCTTCAAAATCGGGTCTATTGAACTGCTCAATAAGAGCTCCTCGATCATTTTCACTAGTATGTCCATCTAGGCGAAGATAGTGATAACCTTTCCATGCCAAGTACTCTTCCATTACATCTAATAGCTGAGCCATTGTAGAAAAAAGCAATCCCCGATGGTTGGTTGTTTTAAGCTTAGGTAGTATGCAATCAAGCATCTCAAGCTTTGCACAAAGTCTGACTATTGGTGCTAGATAATGTGGGGGCAACATACTCTAAACCTCATCTACATGCAACTGGCTGAGATATGGATGGTTGCAAATATTTCGAAGCTCCATTACCGTGTTATGTACTGATCTACCCTTGGCATGACAAATAGATCCAAGATTATCTTCAACTCTTTTCATGAGAAGCTTCTGATACGCAGATGCCTCACACCTTACCAAATGCTCAATCTTCTCAGGCAGCTCAGTCTCAACCTTGTGCTTTAGCCTCCAAAGCATAAATGGACGCAATACTTGATGAAGGCAATTTATAATTATAAGATTCTCTTCCTCAGTCAACAACGCCTGATCTGGAGAATTTTCTGCTACATTTTCAAAAGGTTTACTGAACCACTGTGAAAAATCTTCTGATGAGTTGAAAATATTGGGTAGCAAGAAATTCAGAAGAGCCCAGAGTTCCTCAAGATTATTCTGGAGTGGTGTTCCAGTCAGCAACAACCGGTGAGTGCTTTGGTAATGCTTTATCTCAGCATTCAATTTGCAAGATGCATTTTTTATACGATGTCCTTCATCAATAATGATATAATGCCATAAAATTTTGCTCAATTTTGGCCTATCGTGCTTATTCATCATGTACTCATATGTCGTCAAGAGTACATTAAATTTCTTGTGAGAGATCTTTTCCCTGAATAATCGACGGCACTCGTCTAGAGAACCCATATATGCAATTTTAGAAATGCTAGGAGCCCAGAAGCTGATTTCAGAAACCCAACCAAACAATACAAAGGATGGCACTACAACCAGAAAAGGTTCTCTGTCATTCTTTGTCTCCATTAGATAACATATTAATGCAATTACCTAAACTATTTTTCCTAGACCCATTTCATCTGCTAATATACCATTGAGATGATTATTATATAACGATACCAGCCATCTCAAACCATTCATCTGATATTTCCTTAGTTTTCCACCTTCCAATGAACATGGTTGCTCATAGATAGTCTCTTTCACACTATGATCCATTAGATAATACTTTTCATTGCTTTCCAGATAATGATGTGCTTGATCATTCCCTTCTGTGACCCCAGAACCAACCTCATTTCTGTTGATTTTGTTGGGACAGGAAAATTTCAAAATTTTCCTATACTCTTACCCACCCCATGTCCAACCAAATTAGAAAATCATACGCCCAAAATCATAATAACAGCTGATAAATTCCATAAATATCACATGATTTTTACCACAAATATTTCTCTCTCACCCTTCAAACTGTAGTATAATATGGGGCCTCAGTTCCTTGATTTCGGCAAGACCTCATTTTTTTAATATTGATCCATGTTCCATTTGAAACGAGTTAGATGTGTATCAGCATAAGGATAATGATGCAAAAAAGCATAACACAGTTTTTCCATAAACACTTTTATCTCATACTATGGACTGTGGAAATATCATGTCTACTATAAGGATAATGGTCAAAGTGAAAGTTTCAGAAACCTCTGATGAAAGAAGTAACACCGATGACCCCTCGTCAGAGGGAGATTCCCCAGTCATGCCGAATTAATCAAATATGAGGGTTGTCAGGATGAGAAAACATTATCAGAGAATACTCCAGACACCCCCCTGACAGCATAAATCACACCAACGAGAGAATTCGGTAAGACTCCTGCCAAACAACCCATGGAACAAGTGGAACTAGTGATTCATCGGAAAGAAATGTACATCGGGGCAAGAGATTAAAGTGTCTCCAACCTTATGATGTCTCAGCTACCATAAGGCATTTTCGGCCTAAGTTACACCGATGTATATGGAGGATATAATTCATCGGCAAAAGTTAACAGATCGGAGTAGAGTTTACAAGTCCTGCTGAATCTATAGTCACAACGACGAAGTATTTCAGTGACATGTGATGATGATCATCCCAATGAAGGATAGAAAGAAAGGCATCAGGGAAACAACCAGGATCAGATGATTTGAATGAAGTCATCCCGATATTATATGTTGTTCCGATGAAGATAGTGACCACCCTCATCGATAAGACTCTTTCTGACAGATTATTAAGTCAAGCAATATCGGTATTAATTTCTTGAGTCTTACCGATTTCACTAAACCTGCCCTACAAAGAAAAGTCGATAAACATTTTGACAAGACTCATACTGATATTTATATCAGAGATATTTGAAATATCAAAGTACAATGTTAATCTCACAATGATAATGTAAGTCAGGCCGACAACAGCTCCTGTGCTCATTTGTACATCAGATAAACCTTGAAATGTCTTGTCGATACAGACATATATATGTTTTCATAAAGGGTGATATCGAGGAGACAAAACGAAGGGTCACAGCGATTGAGTCATCTGCAAATGTTTGCGCCATAAGAAGCTATTAGATCACCCCAACATTATAAAAGTCCCACCAATGGACATTATGACGATGTGACATCTCACAGCGATTATGAAAATCAATACACTAGAAGTATTAATTACAGACTGAGAAGAAATCCCCTGAAGAGTCATTCGAAATCATTGCAATTGGGTTCAAAAGAATTGTCTGAGAGGAGCACATAAGTGAGAACTTTGAGGAGAGAACAAAGGAGTTCGATCATCATCTCAGATAACATGTACATACATAAAAATCTCTATGTGGTGAATTTCAATTTGAATTTGCTATCCAAAATTATAATGGAGACTCCAGTAAAAGGCAAGGGTAGAAACAAGCAAGGTGAAACTAGTAAGCCTAAGAAACGGAAAATTGACAAAAGCCCTGATGAAAAAATGAAAGAAAGAAAACTAAATCAGGATTTGATAAACCAATTGCCTGGGTCTACCCCTAAAGCCCGAAGGTCTGCACAACTCAGGGTAGAGGTAGAGAAATTAGAAGACAAATGCAAATACCTGGGAAACATATGGACACCAATCAGAGGCTATGAGTTGTTCAAATTCTATTATGATAGAAGATTTAGGAATGTCCCAGTGTCTAATCCATGGCATTTAAACTTGGGAAAATTGGTCATCCTTGATGTGTTTGTAAATGTGGAACTCCTAAAACTCTTGGCTAAACATTACAATCCCAGCCTCAAAGCCATATGCAATCCACAAGGAGAGCCTGTTATACACTTGTCCAAAAATGCCATTTGTGAAGTATTTGATTTGGATGATTTGTGTACACTTCCCATAGTATATGAAGATTTGGACAGAGAATATTGGAGGATGGACACCACATACAATGGATGGAGATTGCTTCTCCAAAGGCCTAGGGCAGAGGGAAAAATAGTGCCTTTTGATGATAATGATGGACCTCCATTCCATGTGTCTTTGTTTGAACCATATATGCAATACACGTATTATTCCATTGGCCAGGTCCTAGGGTCAGAGGTTCCTAATTTTATGACAATCCCATTAATGGTGATAGCCACAGATATCCAGTGTCATAATGCTAGGCAGTTTGACTATGCTGCTTATGTTTTTAGAAAGATTGATTCCAGTTTAATTGCAATTAAGAACAATGCCCCAACAGTCTCTTTTGAGCATTATTCACTCCTCATGCATATGGTATTATACTATGGCCAGGAAATTGGAATATGGCCAAGTGAACTTAAAATTGCTCAACTAGACAAAAGGGCACAAAAGTCGCATGTGCAAATGTGGACAAGGATATGGGATAGTAGGTTTGCCCACTCCAGTTACATTCATTTTGAAGAGTATTTTGTAAAAGTGTTGTATAGATACTTTAACCATCCTTGTGAATATTCACTATTAGATGAAATAAAAAGGTTTCTCAGACCAAGGGATTTTGGTGGTCCCCCAACTGTCACCCACAACTGGGGAGATTGGTATTGCTTTGAGGATTCAACCATGGTCAGAATTTATGGTTTTGAATATACCCCACTCATATTACCCAAGACAATTCCTGATAGGATTACCTACTTAGAGATAGTCAGGCAAATGAATTGCTCTAATGTGATGAACTTGAGTGCCTATGACAAACAATCCTTCATGCCTAGTACTTTGTGCTTTGGGGATTTTACTGTGGTGTCTAAAGAAGGTTATGGTCTCATCAAGGACAAATTGATGCACTATAACATGAGGTGTGCAGAGGTGAGAAAATGATTTGATCCCGAGGGTTTCATTGATTTTGCTAGGAAAAAACAAAATCTCAGTGGATATACACATATTCCATATCCACATGATGATATTATTAGGAACATGGAAGAAGCTGAAGTTGAACTGATAATTGAGAAGTATAATAGAGAATTAGATGAGAAGAGAAAACAGCTTGCAGAGATAGAGTTGTTGTCTTCTGGTGATGAGGAATCTGTCAGAGAAGAAGAGCTACATGAATAGGCAACTAGAATATCTAAACAAAAAATGGAATGTTATCAATCTCCTAATAGAGAATAGGATGAAGAGGGGCCTAGTGATGAGGATCCTAGACAATTAGCATATGATTCTTTCATTGCAGATGATCAATTTATTCATTCTCAAGAATTTAAATCATTTTTGTATAAATGCAAGGGAAAAGAACTCAAGGAATCAGTTGAAGATGTCACGGCTGATAATGAAAAACAATTGATTGATATGTTAAAAACAGCAGTAGATAATGAATTGAAAGCTATGACTCCTAACAGAGGTAGATAGTTGCTCAGAGAAGCGGGTGTCATGATATTTCTTGGACTTGACATAAATTTTGCTTTGGTGTTTGATAGTTTCTTGCACAATACTGATGACAAGTACAAGCTCACTCCTGAGGGTGTAACAAAGGTATATATGGGTACTAAGTATAACAATGATGAAAACTCACTCATGATATGGGCCTTATACCCTCCTCATAAGAAGACATCCATTATAGATACTGAAAAAACTTGTGGGCATGTTATGACTTTGAAGGCATGGCAAATTGATCCTTTGATTACTACAAACATTGGTATAAATGTTGCAAAATTAAATAAAGTACATGCTCAAATGCTGATCAAGGAACGATATGCATATAAGTTGAGTTGTGAAAGATTAACAACAGAAAATGATTTCCTAAAAGATACTGTCAAGAATGCCTTCGGAGGAACAGTTAAAAGGTTAACCCAAGGAGAGAGTTCACAAATTGCCCAGTCATCATCTCTTGATCAAATAGCCCAGGTTCAAATTGACACACTTGCAGCAGTACTACAAAATAGTCATATCAATATGATGCATTGGATGAATAAATTTTGGGATGTCTATTCTGAGAACCATAAGGTAATCCAAGAACATGAAAGGTTAAAAAAATAGGCTTCAAGAAAAACTCCATGAGATACAGAGTAGGGATGCTCCTGACACTACAGGTACCTCCAGTGCAAAAGACTTGATCGAACAACATCAAAAATATCATGACCAACTTAAAAATGATGCCAGGGAATGCATTGAGGCTTCAAAGGCAGGTATACCCATGTTGTTCAGAAGTAACAAGGAGATGAAGAGCAAAGATGAATGGAGTAAAGAATGCCAGGTGATATTACATGAAGCTTTAGAGGCTCTCAAGGATAAAGACTCGGCATCTGGAGAAGCCTGCAAGCATCTGGAGAAGATGGTGAAAATGGATGTGATTACTAGAAATGCTATTGAATTTGCTAATACACATCGAAGCCAAGAGTACCTGGATCATGTTGCTCAGATATACCTGTGGCTTAGCAAGGCTTAGGGCTATTATCTTTGTTGTTGTTATGTTAATCCTTTTTAATTTTCAAAAAAGACATTTTGAAGAGTTATGTCTCTTCATAAATATTTCTATATAAGTTGGACATATGATGATCAATTATCATGAGCAGTAGGAGATAATATGAGTTCATAATATTTTAAAAGACCATGTTGCAAGTATTATATTAAAGAAGTTAATAGAAGATCTCTGATTCTATGGTTTTACACTGGCATCAATTGTTTGTTGAAATTATTCAGTTATTTGGTTGTCTTTAGTTCAGTATTTCCTTATTATTCAAATTGATATATCAAGTATATATTTAATTTGTCAATGCACATTTGTTGTATTTGTGTGATTTGATTAATTGGTTTCCTTAAAAGGAATTAAAATCATTCTGGTCAGTCACAGTAATCTGGAAGTGTTGATTTGGATCATTAAGAAGAACCATATAATTAGGATTGTCATTCTGTCTCCAAGTTGATATTATCTGTTGTTCTTGTATATTTCATTCAATTGGTTCCTTCAAGAAGGGATTAAATTTCCTTCTGGTGAATAACAAGAAACCTGATTTTGTTAGTTGGATATTAAGAAGAGTTTGTCAATCATTTCCCTGCAGGTTTATACAAGTTGTAAACCAAAGTATTGTGCCAAATAGTTAGAGTTATTTCCCAATATAAGCCACTGGTCTTAGATTTTCATTTGACTCTGTTTACTCAACAAGGCACTGGCCTTATCTTGATTCATCATTTAGTTTTATGCAAAACCCATCCATTAGTTGAACATAGTTATAAAATTTACCTTGATATTGCTTATACAATTTATACCAATCATTTTTCAGATATTAGATGCAGAACTAGTTAGCAAGCTTTCATCTATTCACATAATTTGCCACTGTGGGTAGATCCATTAAATTAGTCAAAGCACTTACACTCATCTAATCTGCTTCAACTTTCAAGGTCCACCCGCCTAGGTATAGTAGTGCCTAAAGTGCAGGGAGTCATCAACCCTATAGGTTAACTCCGTCGCGTTAATTCAAAACGTTGTCAATCTGATCATAGAGTCTGGCATCCTCTTAAGATTTGCAACCTGCATTTTTGAGACCTAACAGATTTCATTACCTATTCGAGTTTCATCCATCTCACTCTCAAGATGCCTCACCATAACTTTCTAATTTTGCAACTTCTGTCCAAGTTTATGAATATATTTTTCGGTCAGGCCATTATAAATTAGATTCTTAAATGGTGGTTTATCAAACAAAGCTATTGATAATGCCATCAAAGTATAAAACCATCCACGAGTTTGATCAAAGCCTTCTGCAGGATTTTTTGTTGATGAGCTCAAAAGGTCATGCACCAGACAGAGAAATGCAATCCCTAACTGTCCCAGAAATTTTGCATTTAGTTGGGTAAATTGATCTCGAAGTGCATACAAGGTAAGCATTTTAAAAAAAAATTGACTGGACATGTCCAATTCCAACAGGTTGCCCCCCAGGTGACCCTGCCTGACAAAAGGGGCAACCCTGCCGTTTTTGGACCCGTAGAAAAACTCGAGTTTCTCTCTCGTTTTTGCTCTGTTTTCGCCCATTTTTCTTTCTGTTTGCATGATTTTTTATCCTTGATATAGAGTTAACTATTTCATGCACCCACACATGCATAATTAACTCTATTTGATCTCAAATTAACTCTCTAATCAATCTCATGCATTCCCTCACCTCCATTTCCTCTTCAGTGATAAGCTATCATTGCTTCATCACTCTCTAATCAATTGAGTTCACTAGGTAATCAACCTTGTTAACTCCCCAATCTATTCTTGTTAACTCATCAATCAAATTAGTAAACTCTTCAATCAATTCCTTCTTCTAAACCTATAAATACCCCTCACCTCTTCATTATTTTCCAAGTTGAGCAAGTTGGAGAATACTCTTCTCATCTTCACAAGCTTTTTCAAGCTTCTTCACAGGCCTTTGAGCCTCTTTCTTCATTTCTTTCTTTATTTCTTCAAAGCTTCAAATCTTTCATTGTTGCATAGATTTGAAGCTCTTTCAGAGAGGCAAATTCATTATGCATATAGCTCTTGCCAAATTTTGCTCTCCAACTTAGCATTTGAATGCTCTTACAGGACAAAGGTGCATTTTGCTTTTATTATTCAACCAAGTAGCATTACGTTGCTTCATTCTATGTCATTGTGCTCAATCCAAGCTTTCACCGAGCTCATACAAGCCTCATCGAAGCTTCTTTTTGCTTCTTCAGGTCATGTTGTTGTCAAGAGGATCACCTATTGCCACAGAAGGATTCAAGGTTGCCTATTACAAGGATTGTTGAGGGTAGTGGAGTCAACAAATCTTCGTTTCTCTCAGGTTCCTTCATTGTTTTCATTGCTTTCATAGTAATTAGATAATCACATTTGCTCTTGGGAATAGTAAAGCATTGCTTTTTCCTTGATAGTTAGATCTTGCATGTTAGATTAAATGCTTTCTCATTTCTAGATCTAGTTCATTAGAAGAAGCATTTTCCCTTTTCTTAGATTAAATTGCATTCAAACTATCGAAAACACCAAAAAAACATAGGTTAACATTGCATTGAAAAAGTCATAGGATTGCATACATATTTCCTTTTCATAGATTAGAAGCACATTTATTTCTAGAATACTCTAAAAATACCAAAAAGAACGTTTTGCATATCATTTTAGTTTGCATGCATATAGAAACAATAGAATAGACAACTTTGCAAACCCTCGATTCCATCACGAGGTAAACACAGTTCAAACGATTCCAAACAAACCATTGATTTCATCACAAGGTAAAAACAAAGTCAAAACACAAGTCAAACCCTAGTCCACAAAACCCTAGGTCAAAACCCTAGATCTGGTTAAGGTTAGCAGTCACACGACTTCCTCTCTTCTGATTCATGAATGTGCTTAGGAGTAAGAGGAGAGTGGGTGAAGGCTATCCGTGACGAGATCGAGGAGATCCATCCAAGACCTCAACAACAAACATTTATCTTACCACAAGGAGACCCATTCGTCCTCTTGTTGTTAGAAGAAACTAGAAAGCGACATATACAACAAGACCTCTTACAATGCATACAAAGACAAGAGGACATCAACGAAAATAATCGTTTACCCACACAAAGGTGGATTCTTAGAAACCCAAACAGAAGAAGAGAAACCAGTGACCCTTCGGGTCATAGGGTTATTTCAACTACAACAGCAATTGAACGAAACATACAACAAAGCACACAACAATAAAGGCCATAGAACTTGCTGACCCCTCTCCGCGAAGTCCAACTCTCAAACGAGCTAGACCCCCACCATGTCTCACCTCCTCTCAACTGGCTACTTCCACGTGAGTGAGTGACGTGGAAGATTGCCCTGTGGCAAGGAGGGAAGGGTCCATGTGCATCCCGAAATCTGACCCGACAGCCCTCAAGCAACCGGAGTCACGATTTCGAGCGTACATATTTTGGTGAAACCGACGTGAAGGGCAAAGCCTCTTGGTTATTCTTTTTGTGTTCCCATTGTGTGGATCTCATTTCCATCATCATGCACATATGACGTCAGCTTCACTACATATTTTGGTGAACCTGATGTGAAGAACAAAAACTTTTGATGGGATCTTTTGCATTTCCATGTGCTTCTTTCATTGCATGCTCATCTTTTATGTCCATCTTCATTTCATTCATTTCGTGGTGTTTCCTACACCCCAAAACTAGGACAAAATCACACCAAGTTCAAGGGAATTTCCCCTCCAATGAAATTAGTGCATGTTCAAATCCAATAACTTCAATCGTAAATTAGTCAAACTCGAAAGACTCAAAGGGGTTCCAACAAGATCCCCACAACATCGACCAAATCAAAACATACCTAGTGAGTGTTCGGTCTAAAATCCATCAACAAGACCAACCCATAACCAGTGATTTGAAAATGGCCAGTGAAATTGACAATGAGGTGAGCCATCAAAAGAAAAGCTTACAAGAAGCTTGGGGGGCACAAAAACCCCTCCACATAGTACATCAAGATAAAAATTCCACAACATGTGAAATGTCATCAGAAAGAACAAATAGGGTCACTCAAACTTCAATACAAAGCAATCCATCACAAGGTGGAAAAACTCAAAGAATGGACAAAGCCTCACTCATAGACCTTATAGAAACTTTGGTCCAACGAATTGAGACCCTTGAGGCTAGGAGGATTGAACAAGATTGCCAAAACAAAATTGAGGAAAAACCTAGGGCACATGGAAATCATTTCATTGACAAGATCAAATCAAACTAGGGGGCAAAACAAAATATCCCTTATCCAAACTTCCATGAAACATTCCGGCCTCCCTTGCCCTCACCATCCAACATGACAAGATCAACCACAAATGATCCCACTCAATATTCAAAACATAAACACAACACCATCTAGTCATCCAACTTTTTCAGGATATCAACAATCTAGCATACCCTTTCAGCAAGCACAACAAACTCCACATATTCAAAATATGTGGGATTCATATGATGCAAGATCAACCACAAATGATCCCACTCAATATTCAAAACATAAACACAACACCATCTAGTCATCCAACTTTTTCAGGATATCAACAATCTAGCATACCCTTTCAGCAAGCACAACAAACTCCACTTGAAGGGCTAATGTTTGGAGGAACAAAACCATCCACACATAACCCCCTCTGAGGAACATACCTCGAGTATTTAAAGGAGCCTCTTGACTACAACATTCATTAGGTTATACTACCACGGCCTCTCCCTGAGCTTCCAAAATTTAAAGGAGGAGGTGATCCCAACTCTCATATCAAGGCTTATATCATGGTAGTGCGAGAACTCCTTCCTTGGGATGGGGTGGTAGCAAAGATTTTTCCAAAAACTTTAGAGGGTATCGCTCTAGATTGGTACTATTGACTATTAGAAGCATCAATCAACTCTTTTATGCAACTCATTGATAAATTTGTGGCTGCCTTTGACATAAACAAATTGGTCAACACGGGAATACGAGAATTTGTAACAATCAAACAAGAAGCCAATGAGTCGGTTGAACATTTTATCTCATGATGGAGGAAAGTTCTCTATTCTTCAACTAGCGCACCAAACATGGATCATAGAGAACTTTGTGATCTCTTCTTACATGCTCTCAACAATGACATGCGAGAACAAGTCCAAAAACTCCCTTACAAATCATACGAAGAAGCACTTGAAAGTGTCCTTAGAATTGATCAAGCCACTATTGATAGTGAAAGAAGGGAGTATGATTCTAATGGAAGGTTGATAAACCATGATACTGTAAATGAAAAATACTCAACAAATGATCAAGACATAGATGAGTCAACAAACACTTCACCATCTAGAAACAACAGTAATTGTGACCACAATAGTCATACAAATTTGGGGAATGAAAATGCCAACAATTATCCCTTGAGAATCAACAAGAAGTCATACAACCATCATCATAAATCTCAAAATCACAATCATGATAAATATTTCTCATTTCACAAGAGAAGGGGGCATGAGATCAAGTCATGTCAGGGGTACCATCGCTTCATGTCAAACCTCCTAAAACGTCAACAAAAGGCATTCATGGACACATTCTCACAAGATGAACTTAGTCCCAACACCTTTGATCAAAACACCTTAGGTCTTGTGGATAAATATCAAGAAATTTGTGTCACCCAAGGACCAGAATAAATGGATGAGACCAACAATTCAGATTTTTCTCACATGCTAGAGCTTATCAAGAGTTCTCCTACACACAAGAACGCTCTCCTCAAAGCCTTAGATCTAGGCCATCTTGTTCAAAACACTCCAAGTGAAAATTGTTCCTCAACATTTGATTTTGAAAAGTTACCCTCGGACAATGACATAGCTAAACAGGGTGATCTCCCCCTCCATCTAATAGTCCAAGTCCAAGACTCTTCCATTAAACGTGTAATGATCAATGATGGGTCTGCAATCAACATAGTCTCTTTTTCGCTTCTTCAAAGAATGGTCTACAATGAAACACAAAACACAAAACAAACTTCCATCCTTAGAATTCATGATAACCCAAACATTCAAACCATGGGTAAGGTCAATATTCAAATCACATTGGGTCTTAAAACCCTCCCAACTGAATTTTATGTCACCAATGAAGAAACCACTTACAACATGATCCTAGGAAGGCCTTGGTTCCATAAGATGAGGGCCATTCCCTCCACATTAGTTCAAGAATTACACTTCATGTATGTGGGACAAACCCACGTCATCAAAGGAGATCTTGATCCTTTCAGCCTTTATAGAGTTGAACAAGTCAAAAATAAGGGAAAGACCATGGATACCACTAGTGGCCCAAAAATCAACACTTTTGAAAAAGGAGAGACATCAAAACAAATTACAAACGTAGCCAAGATCTCAAAATGTATAGGAAAGGGGGCAACATGAGAATTCCCCTTCGATCCCAACTCAACAAAGTTTTACGCTCCATTCAACTTAGTGGACATTCCAATCAAACCAGACATAAACATCCCTATGGTTGAAATCATGACTAAAGAAGAAGAACCAGAATCCACACAGAAACTAGGAGAGTTAGCACCAACTCCAATTACCCTTAATAATTTCAAAACAAATATGGGAACTCAACAAGAATAGAAAATGATAAACCTAAGAGGCAAATCATCAAACAATGAAACATGCAAGTACACAAAATTTCTCACTGAAAACAAGGATATTTTTACACCAAGTCTTCAAGTGTCCTAGCAAAGACTTTCAAGTGAAGTTTAAACCAAATTGGATAGGTCCACACATAGTTAAGAAAGACGTTAAAAACGACGCTACGTCTTGTGCATTATGGAAGGAAAAGATCTTAGCATCTCAAAAAAATCATAAAACATAAAAATACAAAAAAAATTAAAAAAATCAAAAATGTCAAAAACAATGTTTCTTGCATTTCCGTGTCATTCTGTTCATCTTGCATTACAGTCAGTGACTTGCTCTTGTACTATTTTCTTTTTAGTAAGGAGTCTAATGTTGTCTAGATATACGTCATCCTTTCAAGACCTAGAGATTCCCTATTTTTCACAAATTGCCATTATCCCCCTTCATTTTAAGTGATTCTAATCAAAACCTAGCTCTTAGCTTTACACTGATCCCAGTCTTAATGAGTCAAGATGTTAGGTCTAAACAAAGTCAGTATTCAAACCTATAGTGTTCAAAAGAAGCTTGCAAGTAGACCTTCCCAATTCTTCCCTAGTAGTAGAGAAGTCCAACCAGATTACAAAAACTTTAGGTGGCGCTTAGCCCCTTATCTTTCTTGGCCAAAAACATCAAGAAGGTCAAAACTCTTAAGGAAGCAATCTAAGATACGAGTGAATGAAAAATGAGTGGTCAAAATAAGAGTGTCAAAAGTGAGAATTGAGAGATCAAAGCATCGCATAGCATATCAAAGTCCAAAAAGCATTCATTTCTTGAAAAGTCAAAAAATAAAAAAAATGGAAAAGTCAAGTGAGGAAAATACATAAAAAGTAAAAAAGCAAAAAAAAAAAGAGATACAAAAAAAGAATGAAAGAGAGAAGATTGTTGAATGTCCGTACTCTTGGATGGAGATCAGTCTAAGCTCGAAGCCTCGAGGGTGACATTCTAATAGAGAAAGAGAGGTACTGAGCACACACACGCACTAGCTGAGCAAAACCGAAGAGTCTAGTAGTCTCTAGGATCATCTTCTACCTAGGGACCCTTGTTCTTTCTCATTTATCCTTTACCCCGAGTCTACCTTGCTTGCCATCTATAATCTAAGTCTAGCGAACACCAATAAAATATGCTGCTTGTCTAAGTTGAAAGCTTGTTAGCTTGTCTTATTTAGATAAGGATCAGTGTTTAGCCTTTAGCAAAGCCTAGAAATCATAAACACTCCATATTCATTTCCGCTCCCCACTTGAGTTTTCCTGAATCCCATCTCACAGTCTTGGATAGATCTCTTATATTAGGACAACTTGCAATCCCCTGAATTGAAAATCATATCTAAACAGCAGTCACATTATTTGTTCCACATTGCATTCATATATATGCTCAAAAAGACAAAAACAAATTGCATCATCCATATGTGATCATCTTAGGTACGCATTCTTGTAAGCAAAATAAAAGCTCCATCCAACCATATGCATGAGAGATAAAGTGAAGTAAAAGATGTCAACTCAAGCTATGTATAGATCTCATCCAATGAGGTCTCATTTGTAAAACAATGTCTGAGCTCAAGTCATGCCTCCAACAAGTCAAAAGAACAATACTGTGTAGTCAAGTACACGAGTCTTCCCATGCAAGGGGGCAAGGGTAGAAATATCCTAAATATAGGTCTTCCAAAGACCTCAAGGAGTTTCAAATCAAACCTTCACAAGATCTCCACAAAAACCATAAAAATTAGAAAAATCGAAAAAACATAAAAAATCCCTAAAAATCAAATACATTCTTCAAAATCTGCAATAAAAGGAGAATCTATTCTCCTCCTCTCTATCTTATCATGTTGTCTTTTTGCTTTTATGCATCTCTTTCGTGCGTCGTTTTGCGTGCATTCATTCCTACAGGTCTAACTGACAAAAGCAAGCAACTAGTCGAACTCAAACGATCCATGGTAAGTTCGTCATTTCAATTTTCATTATTTACTTTGATATATTTAAATGTCGAACTAATACTAGTTATTGCAGGTACAAAATGCAGAAAAAATCGACAACAGGTAAGGCCTAGTTCGGGAATGGTATCTACCTTTCATGTAGACTACCGTCCCCGAGAGGGCAAATATGTAAACACAAAAATCACGCACTGCCTCCACGAGGACCCCTATGATTATTCAAATCCTTGTCACGTACATGTAAGCATGAAAATAAATCATTTGGGCAGTAGGCCTCTTGATGACGTGTCCTTTTTTGTCTCGTGTCGTTTCTTTTTGTTGATTTCTCTCCCTCCCCGTTTGCGATGCTTTTTGACACTTGTTGTGACACTTGTCGACTTGTGTTTTCTGGCTTTCAACCTTGATCCTAAGCCTTGTGAGAGTTTTGTAGGTGAGTTTTCACCTCTCCCCTTTGTTTCTCTAGTGCACCTCATAAAAGCCTTCTAGAGGTCCCCTAATCCATCTCCCACTGACAGTTTTCATTTTTGACCAACCAATCCAAATCTCCCCCTATTATTTCCATATCTCCCCTGGAGATCCTGCAGACGCAAGTGGAGATTTGGATTCTTCCACATGACTGACCTGTTTCTTGATGCAGAACCCATCCTTTTCCTCTCTTCTACCATCTCCCAACCTGATTTTCTACATCTGACCTTGTCTGGCCCAGATCTCCCCAGGCGACCCTGCCTGACAAAACGGGCGACCTTGCCGTTTTTGGACCCGTGGAAAAACTTGAATTTCTCTCTCGATTTTACTCCGTTTTCACCCATTTTTCTTTCTGTTTGCATTATTTTTTATCCTTGATATAGAGTTAACTATTTCATGCACCCACACATGCATAATTAACTCTATTTGATCTCAAATTAACTCTCTAATCAATCTCATGCATCCCCTCACCTCCATTTCCTCTTCAGTGATAAGCTATCATTGCTTCATCACTCTCTAATCGGTTGAGTTCACTGGGTAATCAACCTTGTTTCACTAGAGACCGAACATACTGAACAAGGGGGATTTGTCGTTGGTAGACAAATTCTAGATGGAGTTGTGATAGCTACTGAGGTTATTAATTCCATGGTGAATTATAATGAAAAGGCTGTGTTCATCAAGCTGGATATGGCAAAAGCCTATGATAGGGTCAAATGGGTCTTCTTGCAGAAAGTTCTTCTAGCTTTTGGGTTTGGCAAGGAGTGGGTGGGTTGGGTGATGAGTTGTGACCTCTGCTTCTTTATTGGTTCTTATCAATGGGGAGCCTTCTAAGTTACTTGGAGCTTCCAGAGGCCTCCATCAAGGGGATCCTTTATCCCCTTATCTGTTCATTATTATGGTGGAAGGTCTGGGTAGATTTCTCAAGTCCCAAGTGAGACAAGGGTTGATCTAGGGATGGAATTGGGGTAATGAGATGCCTCCCCACTCTCATCTTCAATTTGTGGATGATACTATCTTAATGGGCCTAGCCCGAATTAATAAAGCTGTGAACTTAAGGAAAGCTTTGGATTCCTATTTGGCTGCCTCTGGACAAAAGATTAATGAGAATAAGTCTTCCATCTACTTCTTCAACACCCCTCGGCTTATGCAAAATAGGATTGCTCAGATTCTTCGTTTTCAAATTGGCTCTCTTCATTTGAAGTACCTTGGGATTCCCATTGTTGTGGGGTCTATACGTAGGGAGATATGGCAGGATATTCTAGATAAGTTTCGTATGCGAGTTAGTCATTGGACTCATAGATGGCTCTTGATGGCTGGGCAGGTGACGCTTCTAAAGTCAATGGTTGAAGCCCTTCCTATTTACAGGTGATTTGTGCAGGTTGCTCCCTCAAGTTTCATTAAGGAGTTTGATGCCCTTGCCCGACAATTTCTCTGGGCAGGCAATTTATCCTTCTCCAAGTGGAGTCTGGTGAAGTGGGATTCTGTCTGTAGGTCGAAGCAAGAGGGAGGTCTTGGTCTGAAGCCTGCAGGACTGAATGGACAGGTCTTATCTGCCAAATTGTACTAGAGATGGTGCACTTGCCAGGATCAAGATTGGGCTAGAATTCTCACCCATAAATACCTTCGGGAGGTGGACCCTTCTGATGTGCCACAATATAGCCTTTTGGGGAAGGGATCCACAATTTGGGATACCCTCAAAAGAGGGGAAAACTTATCAAGGATGGCCTTTTCTGGATTTGTAATGGTGGCTCCAAGGCTCTTTTCTGGTCTAATTCTTAGGATGGCCACCCCCCTATTTTATCTATGTTCCCTCACTTGCTCCCCCTCTGTAATAACTTGCTTGAAGCTAGGTGGAACAGGGTGGCAAACTATAAGACTCCTCAGGTTTTAGGTCAAGTGAAGGTTATGTAGTGGATGGATCCTCACGAGTGGCCACCAGGTGGCAATGAGGAGGATCGTCAAGAGCTTGCTAGCATTTTGGCTGGAAGAATGTGTAACTTGCTCAAAGGGAGAGATGTCTTGGCGTGGAGCCCTGATCCGAAAGGAAAATTCTCGGTGGCCTCGGGTTACTTAGAGTTGGACAAAAAGTTGTACGGGCAAGCTGGTGTTCCCTGGTGGAAAAAGGTTTGGAATAAATTCTCCTGGCCTAAGTGTAATTTCTTTGCTTGGCTGGTTTTTCAAAATAGGTGTCTTACCTGGGAAAAGTTATGGAAGAGAGGCTTCCAGGGTCCCTCTATCTGTGTGCTTTGCAACAACAATGAAGAATGTCTCTCATCTCTTCTTCTAGTGTCCTTTCTCCCGACAGCTTTGGCACCTTTGGTGGGGGTGTAGAATCAAGCTTGTGTTCATGCCACTTCCTTGGTTGAATTCTGGGAAAGTTTGGGTAGGACTCCAACTCAGACCTCTTTTCTCCAGATTGTTTGGGCTATCGAGCCTACTTTTATCATTTGGCATTTGGCTAGAGAGGAACAGGAGGCTTTTTCAGGATGTGAAGCTAGGGTTGGTTCAGTTATGGCAGAAGATTTGCAGTAGAATCCAGGAGACCACTTTAGCAAAATGTGACCTCACAGTCAATGTGGATCCTAAGGACTGGGATATTATAAGGACGCTGAATTTGGTTGACAGTGGTTTAGGTTTCTCTGCTGGTTGTCAGCCTCGACATGCCAAGCAGAAGCTTCAGCAGGAAGGGCAGTGGACCCCTCCTCCAAGAATTCTGAAGGTTAACACTGACAGGTCTTCTAGAGGGAACCTTGAACATGCGGGGATTGGGGGTATTCGCAGAGATAGTGCAAGGGAAGTTGTTTTTTTCTTCTCCACCTATAAAGGGTTCCATACTAACAATTTGATGGAAGCCCTTGCTATTCTTAGTGCTATTGAGAGGGCTTGCTCCCTTAGTTGGAAAAAAATCTTATGTAAATCCGATTCACAGATTGTGGTGGATATGTTGTTGGATCAGAGGGTGGATGGTGCTAATTGGCAGTTGGCTATTGTAGCAAAGCAAATTATGGATCTTTGTTTCTCTTTGGAGTATGTTTCCTTTCGCCATATTCCTCGTGAGTGGAATAAAGTGGCGGACTGTTTGGCCAAATGGGCCTTTGAGCACCTGGAGAGATGGGATGTTGGGGATTGGGGTCTTTTGTCACTAGAGTATACTCTGGTTTTAGATAAGTTAATTCTTGAGGACAGAATTGTGTAATCTTACTTTGTTGATCAATAAATTTTTACCCCCCTTTTTGAAAAAAAATAATAATATACAACGCAATGGAGAAATGCAACCTATGCTACTAAACAAGGCACGGGAAATTTCACAGTATCCAAATCATCAAATTCCCAAGCCCCCATATTAAACAACATGAAAAAAAAAACATCCTACAAAGAAATGTGAACAAAGCTTCATACTATTAAACATCATCCAATTCAACAGTCAAAGAGTCGATAATAATTTTACACCTCATCCACACCGAAAAGTGGTAAATATTTGTCCTATTTTTATTGGCCAAAATTGACCTTTGACTATTGAAGGGGATGATGTTTAAAAATAACCACAAACTTATGGCTTTCCAAGAAATTGGAAGGCCAGTCTGAAAAAAAGAATATTGTTATTTGAACCTGAATGCTTAAAGTCTTCGAGGCAGAGCAGACTGAACAAATGTCTAATATATTGTCACAGAACTTACACAGGCATGGATGATGGCAGGACAGCAGCAATGTGCACACCTTGTTTCTCCTGCAAACCCTGCACTTCCTTTACATCTACAGCTCTCTATTTTCCATGTAAATATTCTTGTAAATATTGTTATTATTGTTGTTATTGTTGGGAATTATGTGACACAAGGAAGACCAAAGAAGAGGAAATGTTGGCAATGGCAATATTCATGGCCTCCTCTTTGCTGTCTCTGCTGCATTCTTTGTTCATTTGGTTAATTTACAGTTTAAGAGCGACACCCATTGCCTCACTGCTCTTGGCATGCTTCTGCTATGCCTGGGATTAGACCATGAGACCAATGATTTGCTCTTCCAGTTCCATGTTCTTAAGCTTCATGTAAAAAAGCTCCAGATCCTTTTCCTGGAGCTTCCATGTTACTGCTCCCACAGCAGTGCACAGCAATGCCTTGGAATGCTTTTCTGCCCTTTCCACCAAGCCTCACCTTATTCCTTCTTCCTGACAAGGAAGGAAGAAAAAAATGTCTCGGTTTTTCTCAACTTCACAAAAGAAAATGAACTTAATGGATGCATTCACGTTTGACTGAAATTTAATGATTCGTAATGCATAGGGCCATTTTTTTCAACTCTTCTTTAAAGATTCAGTGTTCATGGAATTGAAGAACTAAATTTGTTACAGCTATAATTCAATTGAATTGCTTTGACAACATTATGCTTTGAATTTTTTTGCCTGCAGTTTGATAAATTGTTCCATCTCATCCCTCTGGCATTGAATCTTAGCAGCCAGATTGTTGCTTGCACATAATGTTTTATTGTTATTATTGTTAAATTATTTTTGGAGGTTGTTCTATTTTCAATCTTCACATTAAAATGCTCTATTTTCAATGTTAACAATTTTACCTTTGTTTTAACAAAAATTATTCATGTTGAATAAACAACAAAATTTGATGAAGCCAGCCAGAAATCCCACCCAAAGCAGCGTATCTCCTAGATCCTCATTCCCCCATGAAGGAAACCTAAGCTTCTCAATGTGCATCCAAAGTCCACTCTCCCAAAATAAGGTGCTCTCCTTGAACATAGATGTTGAGAATCCTATAAACATCATAAAGAGTAATGATACACTCTTAGAAAACAACCAAAAACTAGAATGTATTCTAACTTGTATCTTAGTTTTTGGAGGTCGTTCTATTTTCAATCTTCACATTAAAATGCTCTATTTTCAATCTTAACAGTTTTGCTTCTGTATTTACAAAAATTATTCGTGTAGAATAAACAACAAAATTTGACGAAGCCAGCCAGAAACCCCAACCAAAGCAGCGGCAACGGGCAACATTTTGAAATATGGGCCTGCAACATCTACATTAGAAGCAGTTGAGCATACAAAATTCCTCTCCTCTTCATTCAAATTCCTCATTTTGCAACAAAACATAGAGATTCTAACATTCTTAAACAAAAAATTAACAGCTAACAACAAAGCCTTTAGAAAAATGAAGAATCAGTGAAGCAGAAAATCTGTAGCCATTTTCCCTAAAATAGAACTTAATTCTGCAGCACAGCCAGGCGAATTCTGACACTGAACTAATTGTAGATAAACCTATGAACTTACTAAACATAGACAAAAAAAGAAAAAAAAAACCTGTTGCACGATGTTTTTGGCAACACCAGCACATCAGACAGATACTCTGGCTGCACTACCATCTTCAAAACACAAAAACTCCAAGAATAATTTTTGTTTTTTTAAACACTCATTTCCTTTACTAATTAAATGCCACGAGTTCGATCTGCCACTGCCTCTGCATTTTAACTGTAACCAAAGCTTCGCTTAAAACCCCCCACGACCTAATTAAATCTGTGAAAAAATCATAAAATCTGTAAAACGCATCTGTTTTTCTTTTTCTAGACACAAAAAATAGCCCCAGATTTTTTCCAATGCTCTTTCTGTGATGAATTGACGATCTCCTTTAATATCTTCACTCATCCTGCTGATTTCTCAACCACAGCCAGAACAAAAATTTAAACTGCAATTTCAACACTAATGATTAAATATTCCTTACCAATTCAAGAAAACGTAATACAAAGAATACAAAATGGATAAAACCTTAGTACGCTGCAAAACCCCCAAACCAAAGGGAGGAAAAAAGCATGAAAACAAGACCTGTGTGTATGATGCCAAATATAAATCTCACACATGAACCTCATCAGTTTGGGAAAATGTTACAGCAAACCTCATCAGTTTCACAACAAATTTCCTGAAATTTAAAGCTATGTGATAGGAAATTTAAAGCTACGTGATGGATACACACAAAGGAAAATTCCCAGGCATATTGGGGAACCCCATAAACAAAGTAAAAAAACTAAAAAAAAGAAAGCAATCATGAAAGAAACCTTGTGCATGGCAAGACTGGGATGATTCTAATTCATAAACCTCATCAACTTAGGAGAAGATTAGAAATTCATGAATATCACACCAAAATTTGTGCATGAAACCATAGTTGGCAGACTCACCGAAAACTCAGCGAGTCTTAAAAAATTCGCAAGTTTTTTCTGACTTTTACTCGCCGAGTCTTTCTGGAGAGTCTTTGCCGAAAACTCGCCGAGTTTTTGGCGAGTACTCGCTGAAAACTAGTGATTCTCAGCAAAAAACTCGCGCCTGAGTTTGCTTAAGCGGTCCGCGGCTAGAAAAGTCAATTTTTTTGCCGAGTTTTCAGCGAGTTATTTTTGGCTTGGCGAGTTTTTTGCCGAGTCGAATTTTCCAACTATGCATGAAACAATGTGTGGGGGATAGAGAATAAAAAAGCTGTCGCCTAAGGTCAGCCTCTTTGAGCTTAGCTTTAATTTCTTGAAGTGTGGAGGGCTTATTCTCCATACTTCTGGCCACTTCTATCTTGCTGCTGATAATTTGTTTTGTTATTGAAAGAGCCACCTTCAATGCTTTGGCTTCTCCTTTCTTCGTCTCCTGTCTTTTAATAATATTTTCTCTTCCACTAACAGCTACAAATTCTTAAGACGAAAACCTCATCCTTATTCTAAAACTTGATGTTTGAATTCTTGGTTTGAACAGTACAAATAGAGGTGTAGGAGATAAAATTAGGAAATCTACCTTAATGAAGCCTTAGGACAGGCATAGGAGATAAAATTAGGAAATCTGCTTTAATGAAGCCACCTTAGGATAGGCGCTTAAAATAGAGACAAATTGCTACTAAGACAGAGCACAAACAACTGCCACCAAATAAATATGAAACACCAAGAATAAATGACTAGACTAAAAATATAGACAAAATGCCACTAAGACAGAGCACAAAAAGCCGCCACCAAATAAACAGGAAATACCAAAAACTAAATGACTACCTGCTAGTGCCAAAACAAGGAGATTTTCATATCTAAATTATTTTTTGGAGGACAAAAGGATGTGTTATATTTCTATTTTTTTTACAATTAAAAAATAAAAAAAGTTGATTTTTCTGGGATGAAGGACTACTGAATGAGTGCACATATAATGGTCTATCGGCCAAAATATTGAGCATTAAATACACAAAAGGGTGCACAATTATTAGAACGTGCTCAACTACTGGGTCCTCTCCCCTATCAGTTTCTCTTTTACATGACACCAATGGCAACATGCTGAAAATACCAGCTCAAGTATGAACCGTGCTGACAAAATAGTTTAACTCACAGATTAGTTCTTTTTTCTCTACGCGAAGTTGCAAGAACCATAGTTTTCACTCTGGACCCACTGCCACAGATTACAATTCCCTGGTGCCTCCCTACACCGGAATCCCAAAATTCAACGGACAGCCACAGATTTCGAGGCGTGCTTACGAACAAGCGGTTAGGCTCCGTAACAGCCATCTGGGTGCAGGCCATTGCTGGCAACAACTGTACTTTTGCTATTTACTCTATGGCAGACATGAATATTGAGAGGTTTACATGAGAAGGAAAATATACACCGAAGAAAAAATGACAACAGAAGAAAACCTTGTACCCGATGCAGATGAACGGGCAAGATGATTTCAATCGTCTTGCACTGTTCTCTGAAGCCCTCCACCGTTGATCCTCTGTGCCAGCCCATCCAGCACACTGAGGGAACACGTTTGGCATAATTATTTATGCCTCCGCTCTAGGAAGGTCTGTTTTTAGACCCCATAAACAGGCAGTCATTTTACACGCTACCTGTTTTTGATAATACAACCCCATAAGGGTTAATTTTGGAGCATGACAAAATATAAGCCTCTTTTGGTCCAGGGGATTTCCTTCCTTGCCCTGGATCTTGGCTACAAAGTAAAACTTAAACCTGCAAAATGACACAATTACATGGCAGCAGAGGAATCCTAGATATGAATAAATGTATCATGAAATTTTTTCAGATAGATAGATGTTGGGCATTATTATATACAGCATTCAAAGATGTATATATATGTTTCATTGAAATTGTTAGGCATTAGGTATACAGCCTTTCTATTATCGATAGATGTTGGGCATATATGTAAAACATATCTATTGACAAAGAGGCATTCAAAGTGAAGGAAATTAGTATTAAGAATTATTGGTTATGAGAGTAAGAGTATCTATCCCACATGCAAACTAAATCACCAATAGTACAGGCTTGCTGTGGGTTGATACTAAAGGATTTACATTGTTTTCATGCTAGCTATGTTCTTCGCATCAGGGCATTCAAACAAAATAAGATTCAAAAGATCATAAGCCAGATGTCTTAGATGAGATTCTTCAACTACTTACAAGGTCCAACTCATACTATTTCTTGCAACTTTAGATTATTTACTATCCTCGTTTTAAAGTATGATGAATTAATATTCACGAGGCAAGAGGGCGAGCCTTTGATTTCATCCTAGTTGTCTAGAGCTATGCCTTAGGGAAATGCAATTAACAAAGATATATCTTGATTACTCAAAATTTAGTTGTGTTGCATGAAAGAAATTTATTAAAATGTGACTTACAGTAAGAGCTGCCAATTAAAATTTGGGTTTCTTCTGCCTTTGTTGAAAGACAATTAGTGGCCAAAATACCCAGAACCAGAGATGTTAGCTCAACAGCAAAGTGGCTGGATTCCAGACTCAGTGATCTCTAGTGTGCATCTCCCTATATTTCCAATGTCAGCTGATAAGGCAGAGTCAAGTAAACCTAGAAGTTTTTTTCCTGGCAACAAACGAATCTGCAAATTGAAATTTCAATCAGTTGCAATGCTCAAATGAAATGCAATATATCAGAACATATAAATCGACTAATATTGGGCATTAAATCCACAAAAGGGTGCACAACTATTAGTCTTTCGAACATGCTCAACTACTAGGTTCTCTCCTCTATCAGTTTCTCTTTTCCATGACACCAATCTTACCCATAATGAACCGTGCTGACAAAATAGTTTAACTCACAGATTAGCTCTTTCTCTACACGAAGTTTTATGGGTGAGGAGATCATTGCTGCAATCTGTTGATTCCAATTGCAATAATACCAGGTAAAGAGAGCTTTGAGCACTCCTCACAAAAATGCAAAATTAGAAAAAAAAAATGATTGAAAATGACTCTAATACCTCAAATCCATAGATAATCTGCAAAGTCAGTGGATGCATTGGTCTCTGAAAACAAGTTCTACAAAGTCCCAACAACAATTTAGCAAAAATTGACTGTTAATATCCACTTACTGCTGATATAGAGCCATTTTCTCTAACAGTTAGAAAGAAAATAACAAACATTAAATTATGATGGCATTTACTTATTCTTGATGATACATATTGAGGTATAGAGTTGCAAACCCCACATTTGCCACACCTGCCACAAAAAATTATAAATTGGAAAGGAAAACTAATAATATACAACACAATGGAGAAATGCCACATATGCTACTAAACTAGGCACAGGAAATTTCACAGTATCCAAATCATCAAATTCCCATGCCCTGAAAAAAAAACATTCTACAAAGAAATGTGAACAAAACTTCATACTATTAAACATCATCCAATTGAAATAATAATTTTAAACCTCATCCACACAAAAAAGTGGTAAATATTTGTCCTATCTTTATTGGTCAAAATTGACCTTTGACTATTGAAGTGGATGATGTTTGAAAATAATCACAAACTTATGGCTTTCCAAGAAAAAGGAAGGAAGGCCAGTCTGATAAAAAGAAATATTATTATTTGAACCTGAATGCTTACAGTTTTCAAGGCAGAGCAGACTGAACAAATGTCTAATTTGTTGTCACTCCTGCAAACCCTGCACTTCCTTTGCATCTACAGCTCTCTAATTTGTTGGGAATTATTTGACACAAGGAAGACCAAAGAAGAGGAGATGTTGGCAATGGCAATATTCATGGCCTCCTCTTTGCTGTCTCTGCTGCATTCTTTGTTCATGTCGTTAATTTACAGAAGGGCGATGCCCATTGCCTCACTGCTCTTGGCGTGCTTCTGCTATGCCTGGGATTAGACCATGAGACATGATTTGCTCTTCCAGTTCCACGTTCTTAAGCTTCATGTAAAAAAGCTCCAGATCCTTTTACTGGAGCTTCCATGTTACCGCTCCCACAACAGTGCACAGTAATGCCTTGGAATGCTTTTCTGTCCTTTCCACCAAGCCTCACCTTATTCCTTCTTCCTGATAAGGAAGGAAGAAAAAAATGTCTCGATTTTTCCTCAACTTCACAAAAGAAAATGAACTTAATTGATGCATTCAAGTTTGACTGAAATTTAATGATTCATAATGCATAGGGCCATTTTTTTCAACTCCTCTTTAAAGATTCAGTGTTCATGGAATTGAAGAAATAAATGTGTTACAGCTACAATTCAATTGAATTGCTTTGACAACATTATGCTTTGAATTTTTCTACCTGCAGTTTGATAAACTGCTCCATCTCATCCCTCTGGCATTGAATCTTAGCAGCCAGATTGTTGCTTGCACATAAGATTTATGGGCACAAACAAAATTTTAAAGGCATAGAAAACAGAGTGGTGCTGTTGATGGTGTTGAGATTAGGATGTAGTTTAAGAGCGGGATGGTTTTGAGAACTTGTCCCCTTTTCAGTGAACGATTGCGGTTCCAAGAAGGCATTTTCCTTGTGAATTCTGACACCCATTAAGAAAGCATCCTCTCCATAATTACCATCACAACCCACCACATATCTCACCTTGGATGTTCCCATTCCCCGTCGAGGATTCCTGGCTATCCTGCTGGTTGAGGTTCTCCCCCAGGTTATTCCTATTCTAAAATGGAGCTTCCACAAGGGAGTATTATTAGTATCGAAATCCAATTTAAAAATAGCATGTATGAAAAGCATTTGATGGAAAACAATCATCATAATGCAACCCTTGCCTAACACAAGTCCCTCCAAGAAACAATCATTCCAGTCCCAACCTAAATCCTGTGTGTCCTCCGTCAACCTTAAATCCTCCACATGCTGCAGAGTGTTCTCCTTGCCATTAATGTTGTAGAAATCCAAAGATCGCCCAGATTTGGAAAAGAAAAACACCATCTGATTTAACACAATTGCTCGTTCCCAGTGGTGTTGGAGTAAATTGATATAAGGAATCCTAACTTCCCATGTCTGTTGAGCCGAGCTATATATAAGAATATGCAGTGATTTGCTAGTAAAATTCCCAATAATAACAAACACTTGATATGCTGATGAATGAGAAGAAACCCTGAGCCCTACCTCTACTGCAAGTGCAGCATCACCTTCATTCTTCTGGTGATAATATCTTGTTATGCAGTAAGAGAGAGGACATAGCATGCGGACATTTGTATCTGGAAGGTCGCGGTAATTCATGGTGAGGGGATTCAACACTCGAATTATTCCACTGTCTTTACTGGTGAAGACTAAAAGACCGTCAGCTGCAGCTCTGAGACTCCAACAGAAGGGGCGGAAGATCGCTTGAGATTGGCTGAATATATTGGGGAACCATCTTTTTTCATAGATGTCGTGAAGAGCAACGGTATCATTGTGATTCACCACCAGGCATCGGTCCATATTCAGCTGCTCACGCTTGCTCTGCACATGCTCTGTAGATGATATAATCTTATTCCAACTCTTACAAACACTCCTCAGCTCTAAAACTTTGTGTAGAGGGAATCTGCATACTATTTCCGCAAATAATTCATCAGGGAGTAATTCAATAAAACAACCTAACTTTCTCTCTTCATCGCTCTTGCACCGCTTTGCCCTGTCCAATTCCATCATCGCAATCTGTAATCTGTAATCTGTAATCTGTATGGAAACAACTTCTTGATACCACTGTTTTCTAGCAGATCAAATTTATAGCCCCCGGCCCCTACACTAAAACTAAACTTAAAAATGGCGCCCTCTATTTTTAATTTTAGACAGCTTTTTTAATTTTAGATTGTATTTTACTATTTTAATATTTTATTATATTTTTATATATCGTTTTATAATATTTCTTAATAATGTAGATGATATTTTTAAAATCTTTCACTTTTAAAAATAGATATATAAATATGATTGTTTTTGTTTTTAAATTTTTAAAATAAGATCACTTTGGATTCTTTTCTAATATCAATTTAAAAATTTATTTTTAATTCAATATTAAATTTAAGATTTTTTCATATATATAACTATCACAAATTTAGAAAAAAGTGGGAACTTTTTTTTAATAAAACTATGCTCCCACGCCTTGGTCTATTTGACCCTTTTTGCCATTTTATTCAACCATATACCTTACTTGCTAAATTTTTATATAGCCTTATTAAGTAAACCGTCAAATTTTATTACAAGCAAATATAATATAATATTCTTATTATAATATATAAAAATTGGAGGAGGCCATAGAAAAGGAAGTGGTTGAGAATGAAAAATTTTCGTAGAAAATGGTTTAATTGGTAGATTCTTTAAGTTTTGGCCGAGTCTGGTAGTGCTAAACAAATGCATCACAGATACCTGGAGTCCAATATTAAAAGGTGATGTTCAAATTTATCCTTGTGCAAGAGGTTTTTTATTGTGGTTTTTGACAACTTGCAGGGCCAAAATACAATTATCTATGGTAACCAATGGACTTGTGATGAGCATTTGCTCATGCTCAAACCATGGCACCCTACTTTTAATCCTAATTCCGAGTCTTTCACTGTTACGCCTGTTTGGGTTCGTTTCCCAAATCTTCCACTCCATTTCTGGTTTGATTCCTATTTTGAACCACACCTTTGTCGCCAAGATCCACTAGGACCGAAAGATCACACTTGGCCTCCAAAGTCTCCTAAACAGCTCCCAAAATTCTCATCCACACATGATGCACCAATAGCTTCTTATCCAGGAAAATCCTATGGTTGCGCTCAAGCCATATATGCCAGATAATCAAGCTAGGGCCAATCACAAAAGCTATGTGAAGGAAGGAAGTCTTAGCCAAGGGATTCCCCAGCCACAACCAGAACTCATACAAAGAAGAGACATGTATGCACGACTGACTCCAGGCATCCCACCAAAGATGCCAAATCTCCCTAACAAACGAACACTAGAAGAAGAGATGAGAGGAGTTCTCATTACTATTCGAGCACAAAACACACATGGATGGGCCCTGAAAACCATGCTTCCAAAGATTCTCCCAAGTCAAACATCTATTTTGTATCACAAGCCAAGAAAAGAAATTGCACTTGGGCCAAGAGAATTTATTCCAAATATGCTTCCACCAAGGGACCCTAGTATTTAAAACAAAACTCTTTAAAAAATAAAAAGTTTTGTTGTAGATTCAATTTGAGTTAGAATTGAATTTGTGTTTTGTTGTAAATTCATTGTGAGTCAACCCATCCAAGTGTTTTACTATAAATAAAGCTATCCGCATATAGAATCTCACCTAAGCAATGTAAACCCCACCAAACTAGGGCTTAAATCTGACAATCCACCTTGACTGTCAAGAATTTTTTTCCCTACTGTTTAGTCTTCATTATTGCCTTTCGCATGACAATTATTATTTTTTTATGCAAGTCAAATTTTATATAAGAAATTAAAAAAAAATTACAAGTTGTGCAAACATTTATTTCTATTTTTGATAACTCCCACAACCTCAATGCAAAATTTACTTATTTGATATGCTATTTTTTTTTGTTGCATAATCATAGATTTATATTGAACTAAAAAAATATACATTGTCATATGCCATAGCTTGGCTATCTAATCAAGTTTGTTGCTACCTATATACTATTTGATTGCCTGGAATATCAAAACATGACCACTTAGGGTCAGCTTGCTTCCTATTATGGACCTCGCAGAGTCTATCTAACACTATGAACTAAAACCTATACAATTTATACCTATATCATTTAGGGCTTCCATAACCAAAATGAAGCCATATGCAGAAAACCAAAAGACAGAAGTGAGGAATTCTAAGAACCAAAGCACCACTTATGCCTTGTCATAGTCTAACAGTTGCAGATTAAAAGCCACCACCCACTCAAACCCTTCCACTGGCACCAGACCCAAGACCTTCTTGATGAAGTCGATAGCAATTTGAGCCTATTCCTTGGCGACCAAAAATTCTAAACCTCTGATATCCAAAATGAATGGATACAGCTTCACCATCTCCTCTAGATCACTGAGAAGAACCATGTCTTTCGGTCTTGGAGCTCCCACTCCCATACAAGCCGCTTGAAGAATGGAATCCAAGTCGCCCAAATGCTCAAGAAAGAATAAACCTTTCATAATCACTGCGGCCTCTGCCTTTGGAATTTCCAGTTCTAACAGCATTGCCAACACCCTCGAGGAGGCATCTGTATCTACCTGAGACCGCTCATCGTTCTGCATGAAATGTCTCCCAAGGATCATTCTGACTGCTCCTATCATTAGCTCATCCGAACCGCAGAGCAATCTCTGCAACCGGAGATTGGTTACCTGACCAAGAAATGCCATTTACCTTTTACTGCTCACTAACCTAATAGTTGTTTCCATCCCTCTGCAGTGAATGGCCTCTGCAGAGAAAATGACTACAAATCGAGAAGGCATTGAAACCGACTATAGTTCATGCTACCATACTACCAGAAGCTTGCCTTCTTAATAACACCACTTGAGGGGAAGTTTCTCGATGCAAAGTCCTTTGTTGCCTATTCATGATTACCTTCCAACTCTGCCAGCTTGCCTGCCATCATATCAAAAACATCGAAATCTTCCTCACTCGAATTTATGGCCTCGGCCTTGCCACCTATGATGAGGTGGCAAGGCTCCCTCCCAACCTCCCCCTATTTGATGTGCTATTTTTTTTAAAGTATAGAATTTTTTATTAAAAATATAAAAGAATATATATATATATATAACACATACATACAATCAAATTTTCATTTTAATTAATTTTTCTACAATTTTTAAAATAAATTACATAGTCAAATATTTATTTAAACAATATTTTACAATTTAAATCGTCAAATACAGTTATACAACTGTCAAATTTAAGCCTTCCACCCAACCAAAAAAATAATTTATATTTTTCTTAAAATGTCAATTAAAAGGCAATTAAATGATTAAACCAACATAAAATTTTCATATGATAAGCAGGGGTGACTATCAAATCAAATTAAATTTAACAAATAGTTTTAAAAAGGAACCAATCACGTTAGTTAGAAAGAAAACTAACCAACAAGTGTTATAAAGTCAACACTGGGAGATAGGTTTGGATCATCAAGGCTACCCTACCCTCCATTAAACATGTCTTTTCTATTGGGAATTAAGGTGTCTCAACCTTGTAAAAAATTATGATTTGATTTATTATTTATTTAACATTTTCCTACATATTACTATATTTTATTATTAATTAAATTGTGCCTCACCAAAATGGGGCATGGGATTTTGAGTTGGCACATGTGGTACTTTGTTTGTTAAGTTGTAAGTTGTCATAAGATGCTTTTGTATTTGAGAAGTCCTATTTTATAGGGATATTATGATAGATCCTTATAACAACTATAAGAGTTTGTAAGAGGGAGTTATTGAGAATCTTGACCAACTATAACAGAATTTAATATTTGTCATGAAACATATTATTTTAGACAATTTATTTTTGGTAAAATGAGGCACCCAAGTTGGGTAGTCAACTATGACAACATATGCCAATTTATGATAGTTGTAAGGTAGAATATTACTTTACTATTTTTATCCTGATTGTGGGAACCTTCTAGGAGGTGTTGGAAATTGGGTCCAAGTTGAGTGTCATATCTCTAGGAGGTTTTGCACATAGTTTAGAAAACCACCTCTAGTTTCTAGTTTGTCCAAAAGTCTATAAATTGGATGCTTTGAGGAGTTATATTTAGATTGAGAATGTTGGTCAAACTCATGTAAAAGCTTGCTTTGCAATTGCATTGTAATATGTTATTGATTTGATAATACATTAAGCATGTTTTGGAGTGTGGGATTTTTCTCTTGAAAGGGTTTTCCCCACGTAATTGTAGTGTTATGTGTTTTGGTATATTGTTGATTTTATGTTCATGTATATGTGTTTCTCTTTTTTTTGTAATTGTTAGATCGAATTTAAAAAGTTTGTGTGCATCCCTCCTCTCAAGGTTTCATGTAGGAAGTTGTTTCTGCAACCTTTACTTCCTTACAAGTGGTAACAGAGCTTGATCGCCTTTAGTTTCAACTTTGTTGGGTAGAGAGTTTTTTTAGCTAATCTCGTTTGAGTGGGAGCTTGTGCAGAAGTATACTTTATGATGTTATTGTAGGAAATATAGATGGAAAGCATACTAGGGAGGACTGAGGTTGAAATTTTGTTTAGTACAAATTTTGAGTTGTGAAAAAAGAAAATGGATGATCTATTAGTAGATTGTGATTTGTGGGTGTCATAAATGAGAAAGTTTCTAAACCTATAGATGCAATTGCAGTTGCACAATATGACATTATGGACTAAAAAGAAAAGGGTCTCATAAGACTATGTCTTACAGGTTTTGTTTTGATTAATGTCTATGAAGAATCTACTACACAAAGAAATTATGATAGAAATTCGGTGAAATCTACCAAGCTATATCCCTAGTTAATATATAATAAGTTGTTTCTATATAAGAAGTTATATTCCCTCAAAATAGAGCAAGGCGAACAAATTATCGACCACCTAAATGCATTCAATGCATTGGTGGCATAGTTAAATTCAATGGATGTGAAGATGGACAAGAAACAAAGATGTCAAACTTTGTTGTGTTTTTTGTCTAATTCATGAGATAGTCTCATAATGGTCATAAGAAGTACTTAATTTACATTGAAGGTTGAAGATGCTAGTTATTTACTTTTTTGAAGAGATGAGAAGAAAATTTTCCATTAGTGGCAAGGAAGCCTTGAAGAGATGAGAAGGAAAGTTTCCAATAGTGTCAAGATCCAAGTCCAAGGAGAGATCAAAATCTCTTGGAAATTCCAAAGTGATATTCTAGAATTGTGGCAAACTTGGTCTCTTCCAAAAAGAGTGTAAAGAAGAAAAGAAGAAAATAAAAAAGAAATTTTATTCTAATTCTAAATTTGAAACAAAATATGGTGATGCCTTCATTGCAACTTTGGCAACTCATGCAAGTGACAATGCATGGTTAATTGACTCAGGTACATCTTTTCATATGACCTCTAATAGATATTAGTTTTCTCAATATGAAGAATTTTATGAAGGTAAGGTGTACTTAGGTGATGATTCTCATTTAAAAATTATTGGCCACAATAGAGTTCACATTATTTTTTTTGATAGTAGAGTTAAGGAAATTAGTGGTGTTTTACATATCACTTGTTTAGCATGAAACCTATTATCTATAAGCAAATTGATTGATGTAGGTGTGCAAGTTATTTTCTCTAATGCAGGATGCAAGATGGTTAGAGGTGCTATGGTGATTGCTAGAGGTGTCAAATTGGGTACTTTGTTTCAACTTGATGCATGCACAATTGAGTGCAACTTTTGTTAAAACTGAGTCTTCATCCATTTTGTTGGATAAAGCAGTGGTATCTTCTTTAGAAGATGGTCATGCTTTCTAGGTTCCTAAGGGTGCTCTTTCTACAGAGACTAAGTTACTGTCTAAAAATACAATGTTATGGCACAAGAGACTAAGCCACATAAGAGAGAAGGATCTTATGACCTTAAAGAATAAAAATCTTGTTGAAGATTTATTTGATTGTAATCTTGAGTTTGATTTTTGTGAGCATTGCATGTATGAAAAACAAAATTCTATTAAGTTTTATTTGAGTTCTTATAAGTATTATGGTATTTTGGATCTTATTTATTCATGTGTTTGGTCCTATTGATGTTCCTTCAATTGCAAAATATGTTTGCTATGTTACATTCATTAATGATTATAGTAAAAGGACATGGGTTTATTTTCTTAAAAAACAAATCATAAATTTTTAGTCATTTTAAGGAGTTCAAAGTTATGATGGAAACTCATATTGGAAAGAAAATTAAATGTTTGAGGATTGATAATGGTGGTAAACATTTTCTACATAATAACTTCTATAAATATTGTGTCATTCAAAGGCAAAAGACAACTATGTATTCTCCTCAACATAATTTAGTTATATAGAAAGAATGAATAGGACATTGATGGAGAAGGCTACAAGTATGCTTAGTGGACTGGCATGGAACAAAGGTTTTGGGCCAAGGTTGTAGCCACTACTTGCTACCTGATTAACAAGTCTCCTACATTAGTTCTTGTTGATAAAATGCCTATGGAGGCATATGCTCAGATAGATTGCCTTCACTAAGGTATCTTCATGTTTTTTGTTGTGAGACATATGCACATGTCAAGGGAGAAGTATACTAAATTGGATAACAAGATTGTAAAATGTATTTTCATTGGCTATAGTTATGGTATAAAATGATACAAGATTTGTGATCCTATTGTAAAAAAGGTATTATATAGTAGAAGTGTTATTTTTAAAGAAACTAAGCCTTCTTATGTTGTATTGTAGCTAGAACAAAGTGAAAAGGAAGATATGATTCAACTTCCTCTTACACTAGAGAAAGTTGAGTCAAGAGCCTAGAATAGACTAGATCTTGAGGAGAGCTCTTCAATCTTGGATTCTTTAGAAAAAGAGGTAGAACCTCCACCTCAAGATGTATGAAGGTCAACAAGGCATAGACAACTACTAGAAAGGTTTTCTTCTAGTGATTGGAGACATATATTTGATTTGAATACTAACATTGATGGACCTATATATGTGTAAGAGGCTTTAGGTATGCATGATGCGAAGTCCTAGAAAATAGCCATTGATGAAGAGATGGTGGCCTTAGAAAAATAATGCTACATGGGAATTCATACGTTAAATTCTGGAAAGACACAAATTAGTTGGTTGTAAATGGGTATTCAAGCAAAAGATTAGTTCAGATGGAAATGTTGAGAAGTATAAGGCATGGTTGGTTGTGAAAGGTTATTCTCAGGTTGAGGGAGTGGATGACAATTAGATATTTTCTCCTGTTACAAAAATATCATCCATTAGATTCTTTCTTTCTATTGTTGCAACTTATGATTTATAAGTTGAACAAATGGATGTGAAAACTACTTTCTTTCATGATGATTTGGAGAAAGAAATATATATGACATGACTAGAGAACTTGACAAAAGGTAAAGAAAATTTGGTCTGTAAGTTAAATAAATCTTTGTATGGCCTCAACCAGTCTCCTAGAATGTGGTACCAAAATTTTGATACATTTGTGTTCAGTCTGGGATTTCAGCATTTGAAATCAAACCATTGTGTTTATTATAAATCTAATGGTGGTCATTTCCTGGTTATTGCATTATATGTCGATAATATGTTATTCATTGAAATAAAAAATGATTGATTTCAGAACTAAAGTCTCAACTTGCAACTAGATTTAAAAAGGAAGACTTTAGTGTGAAAAAACACATTCTTGGGATGGAAATAAAGAGAGACTAAGCAAATAAAAAGTTATGGATTGACCAGAGTAAGTATGTTAGTTCTATTTTGTAGAGGTTTAACATATGCAAGATTATAGATCGTTGTGTATTCCCATGGCTTTGGGATTAAATTTATCTATTAAATAATGTATCCTTCCTCTCCTTCTGAGATGGAATACATGAGAAAAGTGCCTTACCAAAGAGAAGTTGGAATTTTAATGTTTGCTATGGTTTGTATTAGACTAGACATTGCTCAAGCAATAGGAGTTATCAATTGGTTTATGTTTGACTCTAGATGGATTCATTGGGATTCAATTAAGAGAGTCTTCAAATATTTATGGGGTACCTCATAGTATTCCTTGTGTTATCATGGTATTTTTACAAGAGACATGCATTCTTCAGATATTCATGGCTATGTGGACTCAGATTGGGGAAGGGATGTTGATAGCAAAAGATCCACCAATCCTTATGTTTTTACTTTATTTGGTGGTGTCATTAGTTGGATGAGGAAGTGATAAGTTGTGTTTCTTTGTTCATTACTAAGAATGAGCATATGACAACTACCCATGTTTATAAAGAAGTCATTTGGTTGAAAAGATTGTGTTTAGACAATGGGATGAATTAGGGTGCAGTTACACTTTATTGTGATTGTCAAAGTGCAATTTGTTCAACAAAGAACCCAACATTTCATGCAAGGGCTAAGAACATAGATGCGCAGTATCATTCTATGCAAGATATAGTCAAAGATGGAAGGGTGAAATTATAGAAAGTTCAAACTTTGACGACTATTTCAAATGCATTGACAAAGCTCGCGAGCACAAAGAAATTGATATGTTGTTTGAAGTCTATGGACCTCTTAGCTCCTAGAAGTTAGATTCTTGATTTGAAATTTATTATCTATTTATCATTTCCCCCATATTATTATTATATTTTATTATTATTTGAATTCCGCCTCACCAAAATGGAGCATGGGATTTTGAGTTGGCACCATGTTCCACATGTTTTTGTTTGTTGAGTTGTAAGTTGTCATAAGATGCTATTTTATTGGTAGATTTGGACACCCTATTTTATAGTGATTTTATAATAGATTCTTATGATAGCTATAAGAACATGTAAGAGGGAGTTAGTGGGAATCTTAACAAGCTATAATAGAAATTAATATTTATCATGAAGCATATTATTTTTAGATAGTCTATTTTTGGCAAGTCTGGGTGCCAAGTTGGGTGGCAAATATGATAGAATATGATGGTTTATGATATATAAGGAGGAATATTAATTTACTAGTTTAGCTTGATTATGGAATCTTCTAGGAGGCATTGTAAATTGGGTCCAAGTTGGGCAACATACCTCCAAGAGGTTTTGCACATGGTTTAGAAAACCACCTATGGTTTCCAATTTGTCTAGATGTCAATAAATTGGATGCTTGAGGAGTTGTATTTAGATTGAGAATTTGTAAGTGCTATTGGAGTTCTATTGAAATTAATCCATGTTTGAATGCTGGTGAAACTCTTGTAAAAGCTTCCTCTGCAAGTGTGTTGTAATATGTTATTGATTTGATAATACATTGAGTAGGTTTTGGAGTGTGGGGTTTTTCTCCCGATAGGGTTCTACTGAGATTCTAGTATGACTTCAGGGGCATCTCCCTGAATGATAGGAGTATCACCCAAAAGGGTTTCCTCGACTTTCACAAGAGTTCCCTATGTTTCCCTTTCCTAGGTTTCCCTCATAATTTCACAAATCACAATTCCCTCTGGTGGTTCCTGTTTAATTTCTACGGGAAATTTCATTGCAATTCCTTTGACAATAGTTTCTTCTAAAAATCCCTGCCCAATTTCCACAAGCTTTTCTTGAACTTTAATTACATCCCGTAAAGGACAAATTTGTGCTTGTAGTGACACTCCTATTTGATTTTCTTGAATTGTAGAGGTTTCTATTGTTGTAGGGTATTTATTTCTTTTTATGTGTGGGTGCATGATTAAAAACTTTATACAATATAAAATGAGCCTATGAGAATAAATTAAAGCAATATTAGCCTACTCAAATTATAATGTAACCTCAAGATAAAGGAAGAAAGGAATGCATGCAACAAAAGAAGTTAAACTTCAAACCTCAAATACAAACCTTTGTTATTTGGATATGCTCTTGATGTTGAATTGTATGTAGATGGATCCTCAAATGGGTAACATTTCATTGCATCTCATGGAGTCTTCCAAAATGGTTTGGATGAGTGACTATTTGTAGATTTTTAGATGTTGAATAAAGGGATGAGATTGATTGGAGAGATCAAGGGTTGAGGTTGATTGAGAGGCTTGGAGAGAAGAGATCTTCCCAAGTGGCAAGATGTGATTGGAGGATGAGGGATGTCCTTGGATAAAGACCAAATCAAGGGTAGAAAAGTGATCTTGGAAGAAGGGGATGGTCAAGATCAAAAGGGGACAAAATGGACCTTTGTATAAAAGACTTGTCCATACTTTTGTAAGAGGCCTATGTGGTCTTGTAAAAGAGGAAATGCCTTTGTACACATGGAAGGATGTGTGGATTTGACTATGATTTAGTTAAGGGTTAGGAATGTGCAAGTGGGGAATTAGATGGTTAATTAGGTTTAGTCTTCTTAATGAAAAGTGGACAAAATAAGGGAATCAAATAAATAGCAATTTATTTATTTAATTCATGAGATGGGAAATAGATATTAGAGAAATAGGAATATTTGTCTAATATTAGGACTATAGAATATGAAGATAAATGATTAATTAATCATTTATGCTAGGGATAGGTACAAATGTGGGTACAAATGAATAGTGAAAAGTACATGAATAGTGAGTTTATCAATAAAATATTGTTTAATCATGGTTTGAAGGAGAATTGGATGGTTAATTGAATAAATGGGGATTTATCCAATTACAACATTAAATGATACCCTAATTAGTGTTGAATAGCATCAAGACGAGGAGGGGTTTATTTTAGGTGTCTACATTTTGCCCCTCTTTGAGATGGTGTTGCGAAGCAACATCATATCAAAGAAAGACAAAACATAGGAACATCATATCAAAGAAAGACAAAACATAGCGCTAGTTTGGATATAAGAATATGGTAGGATGAATGGTGATGATGCCCTAGCCACTCAAAGAAAGAGTGACAAGAAGGGATGATCGTAGGGATGATGCCACCTCGAGAGGGCAGGTGGGTTCAAAGAACACTGGTGTGCTCTTGAAAGGATGAAGAGCACATGATTAGAATGATGACAGTGGAATTTAAATAAATATGGATTGGAGGATAGAAGAGATTGGATGGAGTGGATTAGAGGAAAGGGGTGATGGTCGATAGAGGATTGGAGGAAATGATGGGGGACTGGGGGGATGCAAATTGATGGATGGATAAGATGCACTATGCTATACTAGATAATGGGAGCCATTTGACTTGATATGGCATGAGACATTATGCACTGAGGTATAAGAAACTAGGGTGACAATGTGTCCCATGCATAAGAGGATGCTCTAGTACATCACAAGGTGTTTGATGACTGTGCAAGGTGTTGTGATGAGACAACCGATGATTAGTCACAAGAAACCCTATGTCATATAGCACTATGATGTCATTGTGGTAGGTAGGTTATAGGGACCGATGCTAATGCAAGATAAAAGATAATGCAATACACAAGCAAGCACACATGTACAAAAATGATTCAAAGACAAACATGATGTTGCCCTTGGTCAAGCTAAAAACCCAAAGATTGATGGATTGATGATGTTGGATTGTGTTGTTAATGATAAGAACAACATGAGGATTGGGAATGATATATCTCGATGATATTGATGGATTTTGGATCAAATGCTTGCAACAAGGCTTGCACCATGGATGTAATTAGATGATTGTGTGTAGATGCTTAGTGAGTGGTACACATTGATTAGGATTGTCTTGCATTTTTGGATTGTCTGGGAGATTTGGATATTTGGGATATTTGGATTGCTAAGAGAGGATTGCATTGGTTTGTGTGTAGGTAGCCTTTAGCTACATACTAATGACACTTGGGAAATCCATGTCTACTGACAAGGCCTTACAAAATGATTGAGGTGATAAGGAGGTAATGGATGATGGATGGGGTTAAAGGAAAGGATGAGTGTAGGATGTACGATAGATATTGGATGAAGGATAGAGGATTGAGGATAGATGGATGGAAGGAAAAGATGTGATCTCCAAGGAAAACGTCGCATAGGAAGAATATGGCCCACTCAAGATGTGTCACTCTTGACAAGGCATTAGGATGCATGGGTGTGATGGATGTTTGTGGGCTATGCTTGGAAGGGATGAATAAACCAAAGAAATATTAGCCTCTTCTACTCAAATCATAATGTAACCTCAAGATAGATCAAGAAAGGAATGCATGCAACAAAAGAAGTTAAACTATAAACCTTAAATGCAAACCTTTGTTATTTGGATGTGGTCTTGATGTTGGATTGTATTTATATGGCTCCTTTGGACATCATTTCATTGCATCTCATGGAGTCTTTAAAATGTCTTGGATGATTGGCTATTTATAGATTTGTTGGATGTAGATTGGATGGATGGGATTGACTAGGGAGATCAAGGGTTGAGGTTGATTGAGAAGCTTGGATGCATGAGATCTTGCCAAGTTGCAAGATGTGATTATAGGATGAGGGATCTCCTTGGATCAAGGCCAAATAAAGGATAGAAAAGTTGTCTTGGAAGAAGGGAATGGTGAGGATTGAAATGGGACAAAAAGGACCCTTTTTACATGACCATGCCTTTGTAAGAGGCCCCTTTGTACATTTGAGGGGATGTGTGGCTTTGACTAGGATTTAATTAAGGGTTAGGAATGTGCAAGTGGGGGATTAGATGGTTAATTAGGTTTAGTCCTCTTAATGAAAATTGGACAAAATAGGGGAATTAAATAAATAGAAATATTTATTTAATTCATAGGATGGGAAATATATATTAGATAAATAAGAATATTTATCTAATTTTAGGACTATAGTTCAAATAAAGATAAATGATTAATTAACCATTTATGCTTGGTATATGTATAGATGTAGGTACAGATGAATAGTGCAAAGTACATGAATAGTGATTTTGACAATAAAATATTTTTTAATCATGGTTTAAATGGGAATTGGATGGTTATGTTGGAACTTGAAAAATTAGTCCTCAAATACCCCATTTTCCCCCCAAGTCTCATCTGAATCCCACTTGAACCTATACTTTTTAACTGATCAGAGATATTTTTCATAGGTTTTCATGTGTTTGCCATTTGAAAATACAAGGTAGGAAACTCAAAAAATTGGCTAAGTCCTAATATCCTAAGTTTTCCCTTGTGTTTTTTCCCTTTGTCAGAGGTCAGAGTTTTGGGCTTCCTCCTTCCAGTGTGCTTCCCCTTCTGGGCCCAAAAATTGCCTAAGTGTTGAAGTTTTCTAAGTGTTCAAGGGAGTTTTGGAGGTCAGAGTTCCTCCCTTCTATCTTCCTAATGGAAAGCGTAGGGACGAAGGCCCGTGGGTCGAGGTCCACTCAAAGAGATGAAAAATATTCTAAGTGTTTCGGTGGACAAGAGTTAGGGCTTCGGCTTTCTTCTTCTTCATTAGATAGGTGCAAGGTGGAAGGCCGAAAGGCCGAAGTTCGCCTAAGGTCTTAAAGAATTTTCTAAGTATGAGGCGGACTTGGGGAGTCAGAGTTGTCGTATTTTCTCTTCTTCCTTTTGGAAGGCGAGACATCAAAGGCCCGAAGGCTAAAGTGCTAAGTGTTGAAGTCATTGGAGTTGGGTGTTTTCTTCCTCTCATTCAAGGTGCACAAAGCAAGCGAAGGGCAGAACACTGAAAACCTGAAGTCCGACAAAAGCAAAGGGACTAAGGTAAAGTGACTAAGGAAAAGAGGAACAAGGGAAAAGGGATGAAGGCCAAAATCTCAAGGTCTGAAAGCCTAACTTTTCAGAGGTTGGCTTCCTGGCCTTCTTGATTTCTCGAACCACTTGGGAACACACTAGCTACTTCTAGGGATGCCATTAATGCAAAGTGGGTGTCTGAATTTAATGTTTTTAATGTAGTGGTTTGGGTAGTTGAGGATTTTGGTGCCCTGTTCACTCTTAGATTGGATTTACTTATGCTATAAAGGAAAAACTTGAAGCTCTTTTTAAAGGGGGGTTGGTCATCGAACCAATTGTCTAACCTAGAAAGCATCTAAGGAAGATTTTAGGGCATCAAGAAGAGGAAAATGTCTGAGCAGTGAATGAAGGAATGCATCTGATACAATGTAGGAAGGATTGTAACACATATTTTTATGCATTGAGATGTCTCCACGACTATTTGTAATAGTTTAGGGGAATGCATTGTCATAGCTTTGTGTTTTTCCTTCACCACATTTGCTAGTGCGATTGTAATAGGATCTGATAATGTATGACAACATTTAAATCAATACAAGCTTTGTGTTGGGTCATTTCTCTATTGCAAGTGGGTTATTATAGTTTGGCTTTGGATAAATAAGTATGTCTAGTGCATGAAGTGTAATCTGAGAAATGTATGTGAATATATTTTAGTTTTCTATTGATGTTGGTTCAACCCTTTTCTTTCTTCTTTATTGTTTATGACTTAGTTACCCAATGGAGTAGGCACTGGTCCATATTGGTGAGGGACCAAACACTTTTATAAATTAAACAAACCTTTCATTTGTGGTTCAAGGTAAAAACTATCTTTCCTGTACATGTACATTCACACAGTTGAATCAGCTATATAGGGGTTTTGTGACAGACAATCATTCTTGATTCAGTGACAACCTTTGGAATCAAGATGATGAGTTGGGTTTGGTTGTCCATTTGTTTTTAGTTGTTCATCTAATTTGAATTCAATACCTATTAAGGTATACCCCTTGGAATATCCCTCCAGAGCCTAGCTGAGCTCGAAGTGCAAAGGATGAAACCCACTCCCGTATAGTTGACCTTCAACCCTTAATGTTATGTTGATGGACCAATTATGCTTGCATGATGATAACCCTAGCCTTGTGAGTGTGATTCTGTCCTAGGAAGTTGAGTAGTGGTTTTCGGACCCAACATGTTAACTGAATAAATGGAGATTTATCCAATTGCAAGGTTAAATAATGCCCTGATTAGGGTTGAATAATGTCAAGATGAGGAGAGGTTGATTTTAGGTGTCTACATTTTTCACCTCTTTGAGATAGTGTTGTGAAGCAGCATCATTCCAAAGAAAGATAAAACATAGCGCTGGGTTGGATAGAAGAAGATGGTAGGATTAGGGGTGATGATGCCCCAACCACTCAAAGTGAGAGTGACAAGGAGGGATGATGGTAAGGATAATGATAGGGATGATGACCCCTCGAAAGGGCATGCAGATTTGAAGAACACAAGTGTGCTCTTGAAAGGATGAAGAGGACAAGATTAGAATGATGATAGTGGAATTTAAAGAAAAATGGATGGGAGGATAGAAGAGGTGGGATGTATGGGATTGGAAGAAAGGGTTAATGGTTGATAGATGATTGTATGAAAGGATGGGGAGATGGATAGGGATGGATGGGGAATTTAAATAGATGGGGTGATAGAAATACATTATGTTGTACTGGATAATGGGAGCCATCTATTTTGATATGGCATGAGATGTTATGCACCAAGGTATAAGGTACTAGGGTGGCAAGGTGTCCCATGTGTAAAAGGATGCCCCAACACATCAAAAGGTGTTTGACGATCTTTGTGGAGTACTATGATGAGGCAACTGATAAGGTCACAAGCAACCCTATGTTGTATAGCACCATGATATGGAAGACCATGATATCGTTGTGGCAAGTTGGTTACATGGACCAATACTAATGCAAGCTAAAAAAGATAATGCATGCATGAAAGTAAGCAAGCACACAAAGCGATACAAAGACAAACATAATATTGCCCTTGGTCAAGCTGAAAAGCCAAAGATTGATGGATTGATGATGTTGGATTATGTTGTTGACAATAAGAACAATACAAGGATTGGGAACAATATATCCCAATGATGATGATGGATGTTGGATCAATGCTTGTAGCAAGGCTAGGAACAAGACCATGGATGCAATTAGATGATTGTCCATAGATGTGTAGCATGAGATGTGCATTGATTTAGATTATTCTTGCAATTTTGGATCAGTCAGGAGAATTAGATATTTGGGGGATTTGGATTGCTGGGAGGTATTGCATTGGTTTGCATGTAGGTAGCCTTTAGCTAGAGACCAATGACAAGGGAAAGCCAATTCTATCAACAAGGAATTTTTTGGGATGGGTGGGATGAGAGGATAAGGGGATAATGGATTGTCGATAGTGGATGGAGGGAAAGAATGAGTGTGGGATATATGATAGAGGATTGAGGATTAAGGAAATGTGGATGTGATCTCCAAGGGATACATCACATAGGAATAAGATGTCCCACTTGAGATATGTGTCACTTATGATGAGGCATTATGACGCATGGCGGGATGGATGTTTGTAGGATATACTTGGAAGGGATGAATATCAAGAGGTGCTTAAAGCAAGTCGTAGATATTTTGCCTCTATCCTAATCAGGATCACCAGTGGGGAAAGAGGATGAAATGATGATGGGATGGATAGGGAGCCAAAAGAGATGGGATGGATGGGTAGGTTGAATGACCAGTTGGGTAACTTGTTGGGGGGGTGAATTGTAAGACATAATAAAACCACAAGTAGACCCAGGGGGATGATAGGGGGTAGTTGGGAAGGATGATAGGATAAGGATATGCAATGGATGGGGAGTTATAGGATAAGTGAGATTTGCCCCCACATGTAGGGTGCAAATATATGGGGGATTATGCTTGACACTAATGAGGGGTTTTCATCATGGTACTTTCCCAAGGTGCCACAAGGAGTGGTTTTCACCATTGGATGAATTTTTCTCTTTACTTTTTTTTAATTTTTTTTATTTTTTTTAATTTTTAGATTTTGTGGATATTGGGATGGGATGAAGTTTAAATAGAGAAATAGATGGAAAGGATGGGGACTTGAGCATCTATATCTAGGAGGAGGTGATAATGTCCCATTTTGGATAGTTGTGGTGCATAGACCATGTCAAGTGTTGTTACACATATGAATGTTGGTAGATGGGGTAAGATGGGATGGATGGTGTGGATGGGGGATAGTGGATTATGAGTGATGAGGAATAGGATTAAGCTCAAGGATGGGGTTTGATTAAACTCAATAATGGTGGGGTTAATTAGGATAATGATGATTACGGAGGTGGATTAGGTGGATAGAATGGATTAGGATTAGGACCTTATTTAGATTTTGCAACTTGATTTGGATTAGAGTCCTAAATGATGGATTGGGGTTGGATTAGGATAAATGGGGAGATGTCGATATGATGATTTGGATGATTAGGATAATCCAATTAATTATTAGAATGAAATTGGATTAAGATAAGGTGGATTAAGAGGAAGTTGAATTTGGATGACCTAGATTAGGATGAGGTGGATTAATTGGATTTAGGTTAATATGGGTGATTAAGAGGTGATTAGGGATGGCTTGATGAATGCTTGACCTTAGTCAACTTTGCAAAAATAAACTTACACAATATATGCACAAATTTGTAAAGGATGAGGATTTTGGATTAAGGGAGTGCATAGGTTTTGATGATGAAGACACACCAAGCACATTAACACCCTAGATTAATCAAGTAGGAGTGACTCCTAGTGTGGGACCACAAATAAAAATTAATCCATTATTAGTATCTACCTATGATGAATAGATAGGGATAGCCACGTACATGAGAAATCCCTTACCAAGGAGTACCAAAAGACTTCACCAAGGTTAGTTCTATCTTAAAGCATTGAAACTATACATTGTGAGTAACTTCAAGAGGCAGTTTGCATCCCTTGCACCACACTAGAAGATGACAAAAAGGTCTTATGCTAGGATGAACAAGGTGACTAGGGGTATCCTCTATACACTCAAGGTGCATGAGGCCTATGTTTGTGAAATGAGGGGTATGTCTAATGGTGTGGTGCAAGAGGGTAACCCACTCTCCTCCACTTTGCAAGGTATAAATTTCTTGCAATCTTCATCCAAGTGACAAATGTCTCTCGATGGGAGAGTCTTTCGATTCTCTCCCAAATGGGAGAGTATTTCAAGTCTTTGGTAGAGTCTTTTGATTCATCAACTCATTAAAGACAAAATGGTTATATCAACCTTAGTGTGATGAGATAAATCCCTCCTCTCAGCAAGGGGAGGCTCCCTTTTTACTGCTTATTGAAACAATACTAAACTACTTTAAGCTAAAAGTATTTACACTAGCTTTGACCATGTAGGGGGTGTGCTACATTCATCCTTTTCTCTTCTTTTAGAAAAGATGTTTACAATGTTTCATGGTAATATTCAATAATGCTTCTACACTTCTAATATTAACCTAAACAGTAATTACCAATACTCTTGATTAAACATGTGAATAATCAAAGAGTACCACTATAAATATGTGATAAGAGACCAGAAGACACACAAAAGCACAATCTTTTTGCTGCCCTCAATGAGAGTTTTATAGTAACCATGACGTAAGTTGAAGCACAAAGTCTTTCAACTCACTTCACAAAAAGATTCATGAACCAAGTGAGTAATCTCAAGCACAAAGTCTTCAAATTATCCCTAGAAAGATTTTAAAAGTAACTATATCACCAATTGGAGCACAAAGTCTGTCAACTAACAATACCACCGATCCACGCGAATGTAATTGAAAATTATAGCACAAAGTCTATAAGTTCTCAACATGATTCATATACAAAGTGAACAACTACAAGCTCAAAGTCTTTATAATCCTCCACTGAGAAACACTTTCAACACACATAGATTCAAGTAAATAATATAGACAAATTTTATATAACTTATCTTGAACGTCCTCCAATCGTAATAACCAAACACCACTTTATCCAATCAATCAACAAGAGAAATCAGCAAAAAATGCCATATGAACATCCTCACTCATACAAATTCAATTCAACACAAAGTTTGATATCAAAACTTGCCTTCTTTATTGATTGGAATTGATCGTGCAATTTGAATGAACACAAAGTCTCAAAGTTGAGTCTCAATTTGGGTAGCGCTTCATTGCCTAAAATTAAAGGTATCTTTACAAAAGAGCTCTCTCATTTTTATAGGTGAGAGCCAAGAGCTAATCTAGGAAAAAGCCTAACTACTTTGACTTATTCAACAAGAAGAGTCCATATTGATTTGGGACTTTCCTTGTTTTTACATGTAATTACATATTGAAATAGTACATGTAAATATGTCCAAAACGTAAAACAAAAAGCATTAAAGAAATGCCCAGAAAATAATCTAAGGCATGAAGAAATTCATCGACTCCCAAAACCATCCTTCTTCATGAAATCTTTGTACATCATCAGCACCGATTACATCCCAAGGTAATCAGGTCTAGAAGTGTGCTTAGAAATAGCAAGAGTCCTGGTTATGGACATGGCTGAGGCGCAGCCATTGCTGCGCAAGGAGGGCAATCAAACATTTATATTACCTTTACCAAGTGACTTTCCACATGGCTCTCCACATGAATGTGGAGTAAGATAGAAATCCTTGGATGGGACTTGCACTTTTCCATAGAAACAATAATATTGAAGTTCTTCTGCTCTTGAATACCGCATTAATTGATAACCTAGGCATCTCCAATTTGAACTCTAGCCTTGCCCATTAGATAAATCTGTAGAAGTTGGAGCTCATGCCCACTTCCTTATGTAATGTATGTGATAGAGTGCATAGAATCTATTACAAGACCTTATTGTTGTTGATCTTCCCACCATCTCAAAGAAAATCATGCATTCCACCTTACTTTTATGAAGCTTCTTCTGCCATACATTCAAACTAAGACATTGGATTTGAAAGAGCTAAAATAAATGGTGTTGTGCTTTGCACACACGCCCCATTTTGCCAAATGGAGACCCCCTCTTTTGTTTTGGCTTGGAGTCTCAACGTTTGCCACTTGTGATAATGAGAAGGTGGATTTGTGCTTAGAGTGCATGATTTGCTTCAAATTTCAGTATTTTTGCATGTTTGGAGTCATTTGATGTTTTTCATGATTGATTTGGAAGTGTCTTGAGTGGTCTTGTGCTTAAAAAATAGCCATTTGTTGCCTTCTGCATTGGAATTGGGTGTTACTACACTTTGCTCAAAAAATCCTATGTCACTGGATGTTATCCTTGAAAGTGCTTCTGCAGGATGTTTCATGTTGAAATTCCTAGTTTCCAGGTCTTAGAGTTGCAAAATCATGTCAAATTCCACTAGATTTCACTAAGGGATCCATATACTTTTACCATGATACACGGTCTTGAAACCCTAAAAAATGGCTAAGTCTGAAATCTGGTAGAACCTCAAAATTCTAGAATCTGCATATGAAATTCTATGGATCTGGAACCTATCTCAAACATCCTGAAAGTATATTTAAACATATCTAAACTTATACTTAAATATATTTTTAAATATACTTTCACCCTGGCCAATTCAAAATCTAGCGCTAAAAATGACCCCAACTACAAAAAGTGCTAAAAACAGGCTCTACCGACCTTAGCGCTAAACATTGAATCAACTGACTTTGCGCTAAAAACAGTTGCTACCGACTTTCGGCGCTAAAAACCTCGCTCACGGACCTCTACGTGAAAATCATCGCCCTCTGACATTAGCGCTAAAATGACCTCCGACTGACTTCCTTCAAACCACTATTAAGTCAGTTGGGACCAAAATCCCTGCCGGCGGCATCTATCAAAGCTAGCGCTAAAATCGTGGTCAATCGACTTGCACTAAAATGACCTCCGACCAACTTGCAAGCCATCAAAGGTCAGACAACCCCAAAATCCGCGCTAAGGTCGGACGGACCCAAAATCCGCACAAAGTTTGGATGAACCTAAAATCCCCGCTGAGGTCGGACAACCCCAAAATCCCCGCTAAGTCAGTGACCCTCCAAATCAGTGCTTTTTGGTATTTTGGGCCAAAAATTGGGTTTTTCAAGGTGCAAATGAGATTTTCTTGATGGGTTTGAATTGCATATCTATTTGTCATATCATGATGAACATTTTATCAAGTTTGTGTAGATTTTTGGCACATTTTACGATAATTAATGCTATTGCACATGAAAGGTCGGACAACCCCAAAAATCCCGCTTTTTACAGAAAATGCTAGAAAAACATGAAATTAAAGTGTCCAAATGGATCATAATGACTGCAAAAAACTCCTAGATCAATATATTGGCCAAATGGGTACTCAAAAATGATGAAAAATGCAGAAAATCATGCAAAAATCACTAGATTTAAGAGGTTGTTTATAAGAAGGTGACATTGACAATGAGTTGTTTTTGACTGATTCGTGACTGCAAATGGACATGTTTTGATCCAAATTGATGAAAAACGACTTGTTAAGATGAAATTGATGCTTTGCATTGTGAATTGTAGGTCTTGGAGAGCACAAAAGAGCCAACTGGAGCCATCTTGGAAGGATGTACACGCATATATGCAGTACTGATCCAGAGATGCAGAATCGACATTCTGTCAACCAAATTGCTGCTGCACATGCAAAAGGAAGTTAGTATAATGTTCAAGATGATAAAGATGAGTCTCAGGAGCTAAAAGACATATAAGATCATGCCAAATCATTGTTGTTCCTGCAGATCCAGTCCAATGCCCTGGTGATCCAGTTCGGGGGTCATAACTCCTAGCTATTTTATCAGAATTTAAACTTCTTGGACTCGTTGGAAAGATAAACTGATTGTCTAGTTTGAGCTGCCTGGTTGCTTAGGCTTAATTCTAGGCTGCCGATAGGTTTCGAGCCCACATTCCGCTCTGAAGGCCTCTGAAAATGCAATTTACTACGATGTAGAAAATACCAAAAATTATATTTTTGATATTTTCCCAAAAATACCACTCAAATGACCTTGGATCGGATCACCAAGACATGCATATAGCTGTCCCAGCAGGCCAGTCATCAGGAATCAGTCCAACAAGCATCCAATTGGATATATCTTCACTAATAAAGTGCCAAATACTCCTTTTTGATCCACTCAGCACTTGGAATCCTGTGGATCCACATCAGCTCAAGTTTTTAAGTGTCATGTGACTCTATTTTGGCTTTATTAGGCCTTGAAAATTGACTTTTCATCATGTATAACCAAATGGGTATCCATTTTGTCTAGATTCAATGTATTTACAACCTGTATTTTGTTTTTTTCCTACAAGACAAAGGCAAATTTGAAAATGTAACAAACTGATGTATCTCGTTAAATGCCATGTAATCTGGACCGTCGGTGTTGAGTTAATCTCCACCATTCATTTGAAGGCTAGGGTATGCTGCTTTCTATATAAAGGGCTGCCATCTCCACCTTTTGTAAGAGAGATTTTGATGCCAAATTGTTGACTCTGTGCCATTTGAATTAATACAAAGCAAATTTTTGCATTATTTCTAAGAATTTGTATCTTGTGTTGATTCATTGTGGTTTTCATGGTTTGCTTCTTGCTCTCCCATAGTTAGATTAGTTGTGCTTTTATGATGTTAGTGGTTTGCTGAAGTATTTGATGAATATTTTGAGTCCATACTTTTAGTTGTTTGCTGATGGTAAATAGCTGTGTAAAGTTAGTCTGGGCTTATTATTTGTGCTGAAGTTCAACTGCATTTCATGAGTTAAGTTGCGCCGTTTATTGGATATTTAACGAATGAATGTGGTTTGAAAATCTTTCGACTTCCATTGAAGATAGCACTATTTTCTGCAGTACTGTAACACCCATTTCAGTTTGGTAACTCAGAAAACTGGTTTAAAGTTTGGAATATTTGTCTACTGAGGATAACCCTTGCATCGTGAATGTCACTTAGGATCCTTCTAAAACCCTAAACTTTTTGCATTTTCTTTAAACCCACTGATTAGTTGTTAGAATAGAAATTTTAGCAACACTTTATTTTGGTCTATCAGCTGAAAATCATAATAGGGTTTATGTGTATTTGCTGCCCCAAACCTGAAGATTTGCAGATTGCATGTAAGACCCCTTGCAGGTACAGCTAGAACATAACCATTGAGAGATTCCAAGCAAGCTAAGACCTAGCTGTATTATCCTTGGAGTAGTCTTACTTAGAGTAAGATACTTTTCAAGAGAGGTGTGAAATCAACAATCACACTTGCGTTGCTGTGTGCTAAAATCACCATCAACAAATGGTTTCTCATTAAAAGAGGAAAAAGTCTGAATCACTTCACTTGTGAAAGTTTTTCCAACTCCTGAAGTTCCAATGAAAACCGTAGGCCTGATTGACTCCACATTATCTAGTAATCATTTACAGGGTTCATGCTCATGATATGCTTAAAGCACAAAGAGTTGTGTCAATCCTGTTATGTCAACTCTTGAAAACAATTAGACTTCCCTAATGGCTGTTATAACAGTTGTTTCTCTTCCTCTACATGACTGCACCAGCATACATAACTGTTCAATGTAGTTTTGATGTCCATTTATCATGACAAACCAATATGTAAAGTGATTTGGCCCCTATGATCTCTCAATAATAGTTGATGATGACCTTCCCTGCAAGTATTCATTTTGGGTCTCAAGATAGAAGTCATAAAAACCTTAGGACCATAGAGTAGGGATCACACAAATCCTAAGGTTAGAGATGTAGAACCTTGATAAATCCATTGTATCTATGAGGTGCTTCCTCCCTTTTATGAGAATGTGTTTAGACTATGACTATAGTGTGTAGAATAGTGAAAACTGTCCTGATAGACCCAAAGGTCTGTTGATTGTCCCAAGCAAATACAAATATATCCTATGATAGTACCCTATCTATTGGATGGTCTAGGTCGATGGCCTCCATTAATGACATGATGTGCTTTCTTATGGAGATTTTAAGGCTTGAGAGTTTCCAAAATGACATGAAAACTAATCTTTTATGACTGCTACATCTCGGAGACCTTATAGACCCCCATACCAAACCTATCTGATCTCAAAACCCAAACCTCTTTATTGAAATTGCTCTTAGAGTACATATATATCACATAAGGACTAAATGTATTATAATGTATGGAGGCTCTATGGTTGTCCTAGTGAACCTCGTTAATGCCTTGACTATAGGTGACACTATGACTCATTTTGGATCACAACTTGAGGTTCTATAATAGTCCCATATTCAAGATGACTGTACAATGTATAACGAAACATTTGTATATTCTTGGACTATCATACTCTTGGGGCAATTTAAGATACTTATATTATCCTTCCTCCAACCTAAAACTTCATTACCCTTATGGAGATTCAGGTACATCACAAAGGACTGGTTATATTATCATGTACAGAGGCTCTACTCAAGACTGTCCTGAGGGCATCATGTACCCTCCTTGATTGTATTGTAGTAGCAATGAATATTCTTAGAGGTTTTTGAAACTTTGGGAACCTTCTTTTGTTACATAATGATGCCTTGAATCCAGTAAGTACTACAATTCTTCCCCCATCTTGTGTAATTTACAAAGGGCACAAATCACAATAGTGTAGCTCCTAGTATTAGGAGCAGGGCCGCTTCTTTTCATGAGGTCAAAGAGCTTGAGAGCCTCATCCTTCCTTCTTCTTGTTAAAAGTCCTTCCATCATGATGTTGTGGGTGACAAGATCTAGTTTGAATCCTTCATCCAACATCGCATTCCAAAGTTTATCTGTCTGTAGCAAGTTCTTCACCTTGCACCATCCTTTCCATGAAAAAAAACATTTGCATAGCTTTTTTCATCTCCCAGCCAGCTGTACATGCTTTGATGGCAATCTCAAAGGTATCTATTGTTAACGTAGAACCCTTCTTGCCCATCTCTTCAAATAGCTCACACATGACTTAAGAACAAGTACTTTGCCACTGGAAGTGTTTGGCAAGTCCATTAACTGATCTTGCATAAATCACTTCTACATTTTCTTCAGCATAGATATTAACCACAATTTCACTGAGCTTCTAACAAGAGAATGAATATGCTCCAAGTGGTTTTAGATGATATCCTTCCTTGGAAGCCTCAATATAGTAATTTGTGTCATCATACAAAGGACCACCACTGAACAAGCCATCCAATCCTGTCGAAGTTGAAAGAGCTGGCATTACTGATCCTTCAATGTATTGTCCTAAACAACCCACAAATGGAGGAATAGTAGGTTGGCAACCATCAGTTTTAACAACATGATCTTCTCTTGGATAAAACATAATCTTTTTCAAACTGCTCCATCTAGGCTGGAAGCCATGATCTCTACTCCGCTATCTATCCTGCCAACCACCTCCATAGTCTTGGAGGTAGGAATGACCAACAAAAGATCTCCAGCTGAAGTCCCAACTATCAATGCCTCTTGCTCTATTTGATAATCCAATCCAGTAATCTAGTCATCTGCTTCCAAGCCTGAAGCCCCTTGTTATGGATTCCTTCCTGCGATCAGTTCAAAAAGTAGAATGCCAAAACTGTATACATCACTATTCTTTGTATAAGTTTTTGATGATACATATTCAAGATCCACATAGCCAAATGTCCCCTTGATACCTGAAGAACAACCATCAAGCTTTTCCTTCTTTGAAAGCCCAAAATCAGCTACCCTGGCTCTCATAGAATGGTCCAACAAAATATTTGAAGACTTTATATCCCAATGCACTATTGGTGGTACTGACCCATTATTAAGATATTCAATTCCCCTTGATATATCTTGGGCTATTTAGACCCTCAGATCATAACTTAAAAGGCTTCACAAGTTCATTGTAAAAATGGTATGCAAGACTGCCATTACTCATGTACACATAGATCAACATGCGGTGACCTTTCCCCACATTCCAACAATGCTCCAATATTTTGACCCAGATCTGAGATTGGCACTAGAATGGCATATTACTTTGGTCCCTCAGTATGGATGACCACTACTCCAATAGTATAGAATATATCATGACTATCATCTTTGAGAAAATCTGATATTTCAAGTGTTGCTCTTCAAAAGAAGAGTTTGTAACCCCATGTGCATTTCAACATTTCTAATTAAATGATTGAAGAAGTAATGTTGACATTCCAACGACACAAGTAGACTATCATTTTTTCTCTAGTCCATTCTACCTTGATACTTCAAAGTGTAATGGTCGGTGTCTAGGGAGTAGTGGAAGTGAGAATGGAGCTTGTGATGGTGGTGGCCACTCTGGTTTTGAGTATCATGTTGTATAGAAAAAGAAGTGTTAGTAGTTGAGGAAATAGCAGGGATAGATAAGGAGTTCTACATTTAAATTCCTCCCTCTACATTTTGAGTTTGAAAATTTAGATTTTGCATGCCTCCTTGAGAACTTTGTGCCTGTGCTCGCATTTAGGATAAAATAGAAATGACCTGTGCTCGATCAAAAATCACTGGTCCTATTGACTATTGCATCGATAGTAAAAATTACCCTTTTAACACATTGGAGAGTAAACAAGTTAAGTGCACAAGTGGTAAAAATTATTGCCTATGCATATTACAGAAAGGATAATACTTTGTGTATGGGCGACAAAATTTGTCGCCCCTGCATTTAGTAGAACTAAATTTGTGTATCGGCGGTGAAAAATGCCGTCTATACATATGAGGTAAAATTACATCTATGGGTTAAAGGTTTTACAACCTTGATGCTAGGTCAGCGAAAATCGCCAATTCTTCACCAAGGTGACATAAAAGGGAATGCCGACAAAAATGACCATTGTTTAAAGAAAATTTAACCTAAGGTATTTCAATGTTTTGGTAGTGAAATCTTCCATCAAAACAAAGGTCAAAACAAAGTCTAAACAGGGAAGATTGCTGGTTACGGGGTATTTTAAAAATGAACAATAAAGAGAAAAACATCACGTTTTCAACAAAAAAAAGAAAAAGAAAATCTAGATTTTGAACTATTTTGCAAACATATATAAATGAAGACATACAGTGAAATGGAAATAACAAAAACCTTAAATTCAAATCCAAGAAAATCCAATCAGATAAGTTTGCTTTGGAGTCTGATGGTTCTCCTAGGATGCAGAGTGCTCGCAGAAGTTGGAAGGAGAAGAAATAACAAAAATAAAAGACTTTGAAACAATTTAAAATGCCAAAACAAAATAACTAAAAGCACATTAATTACACTTTTAGGTAATTGGAAGTTGCTTGGGTGGTGAAAATCGCCACCCAAACATACACTAACAGACAACAACATGCATCGATGGTGAAAATCGCCGCCCCTGCATTGAGAAAAAAGAAAACCAACATCGGCGGTGAAAAACACCGCCAGTACATGAAACAAGAAGACCAACATGTATCGGTGGCAAAAAACACTGCCCTTACATGTTGACAAAAATACCAACTCCAGAAAAGCATCAAACTTAAAAATTGACTTGTTTACCATTTTATCTATTTTCACAAACATTGATAAATCGACAAGAGATGATACTCAAATGAACTCTTCGGAGCTAGGGAACCACACACAAGGGCAAATGAGAATCACCTCATTTGCATGCTTAGAGTTGTAGGCTGTGAAACGAACAAATTTCGTAGGGGTCATCCTACAAAATGAGCACAACTAATTTTGAGGATAACAATATGATAAGAAGAATAAACCATCTCTCTCAAGTGACTCCTATTGGTTGTGGCCAGAAGTTGTCAAGTGAAAAGTGTCCATTTTGAGAAACGGGGTGATACTGACTATGATGTACAACATGCACACGTCCCTCAAATGGAAACTTCAAGCACTTATGAAACATAAAGGGGATCGCCTTCATGGAGCAGAGCCATGGGTAGCCCAACTTCACATGGAATAGATCTGATGTAGGAATGATAACAAAATTAACATCCAAATCTCTTGGCCCAACTTTAACTTCAAGGGTTAAAGACCTCTAATACATCATATGTATCTCAATGCAAATCATGCATGTAGAGAAATTCTTTAGTTACTACATTCACCATGCCTATAGGATCTATCATAACACCTCGAATAGGTTTATTATTGATTTGAGTGGTAATATAAATAGGTAAAAGATATAGCAGGTTCCACATTTACTTGCTCTATATGAGGGTGAGCATCCACCATGCAAATATTTCCATCATAACCCTTGGCATGAGATATAACATTAGATTCATTATGAGGTAGAGGATCAGTATATACTTAAACATTTTGATTAGGAGTTGCCACCAAATTATTCCCTTTATCATTAACACTAGAAATCTGGATGACAGTGGCATCGATGAGGTATTGAACTTCATGTTTAGGACACATGCATATTTGAATGTCATGGCCAATAGAGTAGTGGAATTGAAAAAAATCCTTCACATCAAAGGAGGGTGACTGTATCCTACTTGGATCAAGAGGTCTAATGAGTGGAAGCTTGAGAATATTATTTCATAAATGTTGTGTTATGACAGAATGAAGAGATTTAGATAATGGTGTAAAATTTCATGTTATTGGTTTCAATTTATAAGGGGTGGAAGTAGGAGATGACATTGTTGCCATATGTTTTCTTATGTTATCTGCTGAAAATTTGTTTATCTTGATGAAATTCTTGTTTTGTCTTTTGAAAGAATGATTATTAGAAGCTTCGGATTGACCAACTGGAGCCAATGAGGGGTTATGATCATAGTGACTCACCAAAAGTTAATAATCATGAAGAGTCGTGCAAAGATGAGTGAATGAATCATTCCGCATCAACAATAACTTATCATGGATGTGAGGTTGTAAGTTTCCTATGAAGATTCTTTACACATCAGCATCCAGAATAGGATATTAGATCTGTGAAAAGAGGGCTTGATAATGCCTCCTAAAATTAGTTATTTTCTCCTTCGTTCCTTTTTTACAATGAACCAAGTCTGTCAAAGAGACTTGAGGTCTAATGTTCACTTGAAAGTTCTCAAGGAACTTAGTAACTAATTCTGAAAATGTAGTTATGGAATTAGGAGGAAACACACAAAACCAATCCAAGGTTGTGTCCTTGAGTGACCTAGGAAAAATTTTTGCTAAGATTGCATCCTCAAAGTAGAAATCACTACACATAGCGGTAAAGGTTACCACATGGTTGCTAGGGACTCCTTTCCCATTAAATTTTTCAAAGTGAGGGGTCTCAAATTTCTCAGGCATAGGAGTTCTTAGGATAGAATAGGATAAAGGACTACAAAGATAGTGTGTTGTGATACTAGTTTTAGGTGGACTATTACTCATGCTAGCCAATTGTTGGTGCATGGAGGTCATATTCTTCAACAATTGGTTTATGACGGGGTTAGAAGTGGAATTGGGTAGAGATTGAAATGAAGGAATAGGTGATGGTGTATGAGTAGCCTTTTGAAATGTGATAGATGGTTGAGATGTAGGTAGAGTGACATTATGTGTAGATTTTGTGTAATTATAAAGAATAGAACCATAATGGTGAATAAGATTCCCAGTGGATAACCCAACACTTGTGGTAGCAGTATTACTCGGCTATGTAGTAGTGGTAAGAATAGTAGATAAATAATTAGGCATAGGGAGTGAGGGTATGGTTACTAACACTTAAGTCCATATTTGATTAGGAGAAGCTACATTCATCTAAATTTTAGCACAACTAGCTGCTGACATAATGTTGTTATGCACTATGTGAGCTAGGCCACGCAAGACTTCAACTTCCTCTTGTGCCTCAAGCAACAACCCTCTAAGATTCTCAATGTCAAGGATGACCTCCTTGACTATATGTTCCTTTCTCACAAATTGCTAAAAGTTAGCCAACTCCACGTCTAACTTGTGAATTTGGGCCTTAGGGACATGAGCAATAAGGTTATCAATATAGATGGATTCTTGAGCAATTGATGTTTCAGGGATAAGTGTAGTAGGAGGTTGTTTGACTTGGTTAAGAATTTTAGATTCGAATGCATCAACATTAGAACCCATAATTTGAATACTTCTTCTCACAAAGGTATTAGAATCGGGGCACTAGGTCACAATGCTCATAAAGTGACTACAAGCTTTAATAACATAGATGCCCAAATAGAAGAGATTGATGATGTGAAAAAAGAAAGATTTGAGTTTTATTTTAAAGAATCAATAGTATATCCTTAATCAAATTCAATTCTAACAAATACAACTATGCTAATGTAAAATTTAAACACACTTTCAATGCAATGAAATAACAACTATGCAATTTTCAAATCTAGGATGCAATTTTCCTTTTTCAAATTTCCAACACAAGAATGCAAAAATGCTTTTACACAACAACTAATGAAATGAACAACAAATGCAAATGTCTAATCAATGAAAAAAGATCTAAACCACCTTCAAATCTAAAAACCCTAGGGTCCAAACTAGTAAGATATTCTATCAATGCAAGATTTTAGCGAACCCTAGGTTGAAATTATGCAAAATATAACTATATACGAATGTAAATCAACTAAAGAACACACTCCCAATCAAATATAGAGTGATGAAGAACTCAGATCTGAAATCAAAAGGTGCAAGAAATGATGGGTTCACCAAAATGTAATGTAGAAGAGAGAGCACGAGCCTAAAGAGTTAAACTAGTTCATCCCTCTTCTACAAAACAATGGGGCACAAATCGAGCATGGCTTCTACCCAAGGAGAAGAGTCAAACTACAAGAATTCTACCCTTTTTTTGTATATAGAAGGACCAACCAAGTTAAACCAAAACTCAACAAGCAAGCCAAGGCTATGATTAAATCACAAAATGATGAATAAAAAGCTAGTACAAACTATAGGAAGTGAACTACAAAGATCAACAAGTACGACATAGGTAAGAAAGTAAATTAGAACCTATAAAATATAGTAGAAATGCCCAGGAGAGGGATGCTTGGGTGCCCTAGACCCTTTTTAGGGTTAGATAATACTTCAAACTTTGTCAGATCTGTACCTGTCTGCACTGTCTTCTTCCTGGAAACAAGCCTATGAAACCTGTTCTTCTTACCTGCAAATACAAAAAGAGGGAAAAGATTGTGTTGTTTTAAGGGTTTATGATGCAGGAGCATCCAATGGTGTAAGGGCAATCTTGCATCACCCCCCAAAAAAAAAGATGTGTTTCAAAATTGTTGATGTTCTTCCCATTTCTTCTCAAAATTTGTGGTTCTGGTCCCATAATCGCCTGAATAATGATGTAGAACTTTCAGTTTTTCCAAACTGCTAAAAATAGTAACATGCTATTTTTAGAAAGTTTGCATTTGGGCACGGAATGAAGTCAAAATTTACAGGAAGTTACATAACGGAAATATAATACCTTTGGTGAAGGAATCACATGAAGATCATTTGCGAGCTGAAAGATATTAAAGTTTCTGTTTCCTGAAAAATGCTTGAAAATTATTCAAATCTAGGTTTGAGGAACTAAACGGCCCCGTACAGGCCCAAAAATGGCTGGAACTGGCAGAGCGAGCTTTTAGCACATAGAGCACTCCACGAGCTTTCCGACGCATAAAACGGTTCATCAATCGGACACCCGGATCAAAAGTTATGGCTCTCGAAAGTTGACCTATTTTTGGAGGGAGATGCAAATTTTGAAATTAGGTTGTTGGCCGCCAAAAAGGCTATTAATAACCATTTTTGGGAACCCTGGGAGGTAGTGGAGTTAAGGGGGCCAGTGTAGAGTCAAGAATAGGTGGGAAAACATAAACCCTAGCTGATTTAGGGTTACAGAAGGCTGAAGATTCTAGAGTCTTGTGGTTGGGGAAAGCTATAATGTGTTGCAGCAAGTAGAGGATTCATCCTCTGATTGTAATTGAGCTTCTATAATGTAATGAGTTGCCCAGTTCAATAAAAGAAGTTCTATTTGTTGTGTTCAATATCTGTTATTGTGTGTTTTGTGATTTACCCCCTTCATCAGTTTACCTTAGTCAAACCCTATGTTGGTGTTCCCACCTCCTCAACAATGAATGATAAGATCCAAAAGTACGTGCCCTAGTAGGGCAAAGGACAGATCTACAATAATACGATAGATAATGATGATAATAACTGCAAGATATCCAACCTTAGTTGATGAAGGATGACCACCAACAAAGGAGAGTGATCAAGAGGGCTTCAAGCTTCCTTCAAAGCCTACAAACAACTTCAATAGCATTCAAAAGTAGAAGACAATCCAAACACAAAGAATCCTTGAGCATAGAACATCACATAAGGGCAATTTCGCATTCATCCAGTTAGATGTAGAATAACCTACAGCACACACTTAAATATGTATTCCCACTCACATACAGCAAATAAAACAACTTTATGCTGACAAATACAAACTATAGAAGTGTCCTAAGCTGACACCACAAAGTGGGACCAAAGTTCCCAAGCAGGACCAGGGTGCTTGGGCGCCCTGGGCCTTTGGTCCATAGGCTTCGAAAAGTGTCTATTAATACAAGATTAGTCTAACTCTTAAGTTGATTATGTCGGGTTTACATGTTGGGATTAGTATTTTTATTGTTTAGAGCTCAAAGATTTGTTAAAAATAGGTCCTAATTAGCAAAGGCAACAACATAGGTCTAACCTAGGAGCTAAACTAGGTGTAAAATTCCAATGTACACATTTTACGACACTACAAAGGACACATCCCTATTATAGAATATAGATATGTAGTAGAAGAATATGTAATAAGTAAGTAAGAATATGTAAGAAGTAAGTAAGAATATATAAGAATAAGATATATATGTTTAGAGAAGAGACTTAGACCTGCCATGTTGTATATGATACTATAATGAATATATAAGTGTTAGGGTTAACTGGCAGAAGATATTAATTAAATGCAAATAAAGATTAAATAGAGGAATGAAAAATACATAGAAATAATAACAGTGAGACAATTTTAACGCGGTTCACCCAAACTCAGGCTACATCCACCAATAGAGAGTCTAATATTATTATCCAGTAAATCAAACCAATTACAACCAGCAATCCCTGCAACTCAATACTGCTGTAAATGCTACAATACAATATCAATAGAAACCCTAACTCTAAGCCATTTTATCAAGACTTATGTCTGTTACAAAATAGGGTTTTTTATGTCGGCCAATAGAAAAATAACTCTCGACGCCTTTATAAAATAATAAAAAATTGTTTGAGGTTTCAGGGGCGCTGCGCTCGAGCCCCCGCAGAGGTGCTGCCCCTCAATCCTGCCCTGTATCGTGATAGGGAATGCGCTAGGGGCACTGCCCCTTGACCCCGTCTTGGGAGTGCTGCCCCCAAACCCCCATTAAATAATTTGGGGGGAAACTGCACTGATAAAAGTGGGGAAAATTTAACCTCTGAGTCTGATTAGGCTCCATATAATAACAATCTCCCACTTGGAGATTGATTAGACTCCACACCATATCATCTCCCACTTGGAGACTGATCATAACACCGCTGACCCTGTAGCTCCCACTGGAAATAAGCACCCTGGACCTTGTTGTTCTAATTTTATTGTTTCCAGTCTTGAAGATCAATCGAAGCTAAAGATGAGCTAAGCTTCTCCCTTGTCAATGCCTTTGTAAACATATCCAATGGATTTTCATCTATATGTATCTTTTCCAACCTTAACTGTCCATCATCCAACGCTGACCGGATGAAGTGATACCTTGGCTATATGTGTTTGGTCTTTGAATGTGTTAGGACTAGAAAAAACTCACATTTTTCACTAGCCACTATCCACTTATCCTCCACATACCATAGAAATTTGTCATACTTTGATTCTATGATCAATACAAATTGTCAAAATTTGTGTGACAAGATCTATTTTATAGCCCATGGTAACTGATGATTCCATGAATATGGCCTTTGAGATAAGCATTTCCATGATCACAGTTGAGCAAAGAACTTTAAGAACAATTGATCTTTATCGGGAAGATCATGTGCATGTCTTGCCAATCAAACAAGCTATAGTTCTTTATTGAACACTTTATGCATATCAGGAAGACATAAATGAAGTCCCAGTGATCAAAAGTTTCAAAAGGATGACAAGTGCACTTAATTGGGAAAACATTACATAATGTTTTGCTGATAAAAGACTCATTGGCAAAAGAAAGTTGAAATGAAATTTTTAAATCATGCCGATCTCAGGAGTCATACAGATGGATACAAGTTTGGAAAGAGATATATGTACTCTCACTGATAAGTCAAGACACTACTTGTGTCAGAGTGACATATATCATCGAAATGGGTTTTTCATATCTTGCCGACTATACAGGCCACTCCAATGAGAAAGAACTAAAAGGTTTCGGGGAGAGTCCCACCGATGTATCCCAATGAACAAAAGCCATAAAAGAAACATATCGAGAAGACTAAGTACATCGGGAAGGCATCCTATTTTCTTAGCGATGGTACATGTCAGTCCGATGAAGATATAAACGAGGCTTATTTGTCAGCGAGACTCTTGGTGACACCTAAAAGGGTTCCTAATGGTCCAAATCACCTTGATATTGGGTAGACTTGATGATGTTCTCTCTGAAACACTGAATTGAAAAATAAGATGAAAGGAAGTCATATTGATGAGAAAACTAAGACATCTTCATGAATAAATAAAAGATCTAAAGCAACACTTCCTATCAAGGAGACATTTAGTTGGTCTTGACAATCAATTAACAATGTATAAACAAAAGATGGTGCTAAATGAAACACACAAATCAGCCTAAGACTAGAAGAGTCTCACCAATACAATGACATTGTATCACTCTAACATTTCAAAATTTGAGAAACCTGCTGCATTCATTTCGAGTGGCCGACATTAATGGTTGCATGAACAAAACCTTATATGAACATTTTTTATCAAAAAGGAATTGAACTAAAAGAAATTTCCAAGGGTTGTAGCGAAGAAAATGGGGAATTGGGCAGAGGTTGAGGAACTTAATACACCTAAAACACACAAGTAAGCATATAAATTTTCCCTCCTACTGATAAATTCTAATTCAATTCTATTATTTGATAAAAGGATAGAATGGAGGATTCTGTGAAAATGAAAAATAAGAAACAACAAGCTAAAACTAGTCAATCCAAAAGCAAGAAGCAAAAAATTGAAATAGGGAGGGAAGCCAAAGCACAAGAATGAAAATTGAATTAGGACCTCATCGATCAATTCCCTGGTTCGGGACCTAAAGCTAGGAAAACTGCACAATTGAGGGCAGACGTTGAAAGATTAGAAGACAATGTAAACATATAGGAAATGTGTGGACCCCCATTAGGGGCTATGAATTATTCATGTTTCATTATTGTCGAAGAAATAGATTTGAGCCAGTCTGTAACCCTTGGAGCTTTAATTTTAGAAAACTAGTTGTTGTTGATGTCTTTGTAAGTATGGATCTTATAAAACTCTTGGCCAACCATTATAACCTGAATCTTAAAGCTATTTGCAACCTGCTAGGAGAACCTTTTATACATGTGTCTAAAAATGCACTGTGTGAAGTATTCAGCCTGGATGACGCATGTGATGAACCTATTGTCCATGAGGATTTTGAAAAAGAATATTGGAGAATGGATACCACCTACAAAGGTTGGAGATTACCATTACACAGGCCTACAGAGAATGGAAACTTAGTACCGCTTGAGGATGATAATGGACCTCCCTTCCATGTTAATTTGTTTGAGCCTTATTTGAAATATACCTACTACTTAGTAGGTCAAGTACTGGGAATAGAGGTCCATGAATTCATGTCTCTAGGGCCAATGGTGATTGCTATTGATATCTAATGTCATAATGCAAGAGCTTTTGATTATATTTCCAGAGGAATTGACTCAGGGTTAACAGCTATAAAAAATGGTTCTCCCACAATGTGTTTCAAATATTATTCTTCTCTTATTGATATGATACTGTACTATGGACAAGAGTTAGGGATGTGGCGAGAGGAATTGAGAATTACACAATTGGATAAAGAGGGTCAGCCACTACCCATACAATTGTGGACTTCCATTTGGGATAGCAGATTTGTCAATTCCAGTTATGTACATTTTGAAGAGTTCTTTGTCAAAACACTGTATAGATTTTACGGTTATCCATGTGATTATTCATTATCTAGTGAGATCAAAATATTTTTAAGGCCCAAAGATTTCAATGGACCAGCAACTGTGAATCATAATTGGGGTGATTGGTACTACTTCCTTGATTCCTCCATGATCAGAGTTTATGGTTTTGAAGATACACCTTTTTTATTGCCTAAAACTATGCCGGATAGAATTGCATACCTGGAGATTGTAAGATAGCTAGATTATTCTAATGTTATGAATCTAAGTGCTTATGACAAACAATCATTCATTCCCAGCACATTGTGTTTTGGGGATTTTACTATGGTTTCAAAAGAAGGATATGAGCTTATTTTGGATAAGTTGTCACACTTCAATATGAGGAGTATCACCAAGAAAAGGATTTGATCTTGAAGGTTTTATTGATTTTGCAAGAAAGAAATAGAATTTAAGTGGATATGTTCATATACCATATCCTCATGATGATATCATTAGGAACTTGGAGGAAACATAGGCTGATATGATAATTGATGAATATAATCGTGAAGTTGAACAGAAAATGAGGGAGACACAAAAAATAGAGGTGTTATCCTCTAATAGTGAAGGATCTCCTGATGAAAATGAAACCCAAAGCCAACCCAGTAAGATCCCCAAGCTGAGAATTGAAGAATATCGGCCACCAACCAGAGAACAAGAAGCTGGGGAAACATCTAATACAAATGCTTGGCAATTGGCTTATAAAACTTTTGTTTTAGATGATCATTTCATTCAATCTCCCAAGTTTAAATCTTTCTTATACAAATACAAAGGTAAAGAAATAAGAGAATCAGTTGCAGATATTACACCAAGCAATGAAAAATAATTGTTAAATACATTAAAAATGGATATAGAAAATGAAATGAAGAATAATACTCTAGAGAGGGGCAGAAAATTATTAGAGGAGTCTGGTGTAATAATCTTTCTTAGTTTGGATTTAAATTCTGCTTTAGTTTTTGATAGTTTTTTACATAATGGTGATACAAAACACAAGCTCAATCTAGAAGGGATGACATAAGTATATACTGGGTCAATGTATAATCCCAATGAGAATTCTCTCATGATCTGGGCCTTATACCCCCCACATAAGAAGCTTGTTGTTATTGATATAGAAAAAGCATTTGGTCATGTAATGACATTAAAAGTGGGTGAGACTGATCATGTGGTCACAACAGATATTGGCATTAATGTAGCCAAACTAAACAAGGCACGGATTCAGATGTTGATTAAAGAAAGGGACATGTATAAACTGAACAGTGAAAGGATGCATAAGGAAAATGATTTTCTGAGAGATACTATTAAGGATGCCTTCAAAGAACCCGCCAAAATGTTGACTTAGGGAGAAAGCTCCCAAATAAAGGACAAGAACGAGATATCACAGATGAACTCTCAAATAATCTAAGTCAGGTTTGATACACTGTCCACAATATTCAAAAAGAGATATACTAATATGATGGTCTGGATGGACAAGTTTTGGGTTACTCATTCTAAGAATCACACTACTATCCAAGAGCATAAAAGGATAAATGATAGGCTCCATGAAAAGATTCCATTACTATTGCAAAAGATCTTATCAAGAAACATAAAGGTTATAATGAGGAACTTCAAACAGATGCCAAGGTGTTTATTGATGCCTCAAAGGAGGGTGTGCCTACACTTTTCCACAATAATAAAGATCTGAAAAGACAAAATGAATGGATAAAAGAATGCGAACTGATATTGCAGGGTGCCTTGGAAGCAACCAAAGTTGGAGATCCAACACTAGGAGAGGCCTGTGAACACTTGGAAAAAATGATCACTATGGAATTCATGGCAAGGAATACAGTGGAGTATGTAGATACATACCTAAGTCAAGGGTACTTAGATCATATCACCCAAGTTCATTTATGGCTCATTAGAGATTAATGTTGTTATTTGTTTATTATTGTTAAAATTCCAAAAGACACTTACGAAGAGGTGCATCCTCTTCAAGATATAGCTATATAAGTAGGAATGAGAAAATCATCATTACCATTTTCATATTTTAGGTCAAGCATTAGTAAGAAGATAGATTGCACCCATTCCACTTATCCATCCTCATATTTCAAAAACTCATGCAATTAATATCTATATATTTTGAAGCAGTATAATGGAGTAGATTATTCTTGAATGGTGATCTACTTCAGTGTTCAACTATTGTGTTGATTTTCATGTTTATATGTTGTTGTGATGTCTCCAAAGTGGTTCTTTTAAATTATTCAAATTTATATAATTTGTCACAACACATTTGCTATTGGTGTGTGGTTATCTTGATTGGTTTTTGGTTAGAGAGAATTAAATATCCTTTAAAATAATCTATTTTGATTAGTTCTTGCCAGGGATTAAAATCCTTTTGAAATAATTATTTTGATTGGTTTCCCTTAGACTAAGAATTAAAAGTCCTTTCTTAAGATCACAGTAGTTTAGGAGAATATCACTGGGATTATTAAAGAAGAGTACAGTAACTTGCAAACCTGCATGTTTGTACAAGGTGCAAACATTTCCAGTGCCCAACAAGTTAGAGTTAAGCTACAAAGTAGATCCATCTATCTTGCACATCTGCCTCGATAATCATCATTCATCCATTGACTCCATCCACCCAATAGATTAGGCACTGATCAACTTTAGAACATTTTATATAAATCCAATCTATACTCTAGATAATTCAAACACATTCACTAGGAACTAGTAAGCAAGCTCTGCATCTACCACACACCTGTTTGCCATAGTAAGTAGATTGCCCACATTAGAATCTATTTAGACTTTCAAATCTACCTTATCATTCAGGTTCACCTGCCTAGGCCTGGAAGAACCTAAAGAGTAGGGGGTTTCTAATTGCATAAACCCTATTTTGCTGGCCAAGAACGTATCAAGAGACTGCACCCTCTTGTGGTCTAAGAACCTACATTTTTGAGATCCAACAGAATGCAAGGTAGAATTCTTTGCAAGATGAATGGCACTTTGACTGTCTGTAAACAAATAACTGTTAGCCTGTTGTTTGCCCAATTCTTCCATGAAAGATTGTAGCCATATCATCTCCTTGCTTGCCTCTGTTGTAGGTACATACTCTACCTCCGTGGTGGATAAAGAAACCACCTTTTGCAACCTAGAGATCCAACTCACCATTGTCTCACCTACAATAAAGACATAACATGTAGTACTCCGCTTGGTATCAATATCCCCTACCAAATCTGAGTCTACATAGGCTTCTAAACCAATATTGGAGCCCCCAAAACATAAATGTGTATTGGATGTACCTCTCAAATATTTGAGAATCCATTTTACTGCATTCCAATGCTCCAATCTAGGATTACTCATATACCTGCTTACGACTCCTACAACATGTGCAATATCTAGTCTCATGCATACCATGGCATACATTAAACTTCCTACAATTGAAGCATATGGTACCTTGGACATTTTTTCTTTCTCCTCTTGTGCCTTAGGACACATCTCCTTAGTCAATTTAAAATGACTAGGCAAATGTGTGCTGACAGCTTTTGCATTCTCCATATGGAATCTCTTCAACACCTTTTCAACATAATCAGCCTGAGATAGAGTCAATTTTCTATTCTTCCTATCTCTACAAAATTTCATACCAAGGATTTGTTTTGCTGCTCCCAAATCCTTCATAGCAAATGATTGTGCTAACTACTGTTTTAACTCTCTTATGTGATCCATGTTAAACCTGGCTATAAGCATGTCATCAACATATAAACATAAAATAATGTAGTTGTCATTATCCAACCTCTTAAAATAAACACAATGGTCATAATTACACCGGCTGTAGCCTTTCTCAGCCATAAAACTATCAAATTTTAAATACCAATGCCGAGGTTCTTGTTTCAAGCCATATAAACTCTTCTTCAATTTGCACACCAATTTCTCCTTACCCTTGGCCTCAAATCCTTGTAGTTGTTCCATATATATCTCCTCCTCCAAATCACCATGGAGAAAGACAATTTTCACATCTAGCTATTCCAAATGTAAATCTTCAGCAGCCACAATACTTAAAACAGTACGTATAGAAGTCATCTTAACAACCGGAGAAAAAATCTCATCAAAATCAATACCTTTTTTCTGTGCAAATCCTTTTACAACTAACCTGGATTTAAATATTTTCTTACCTCCATCTTCCTCTTTTATCCTATAAACCCATTTGTTTGGTAAAGCCTTTTTATCTGCAGCCAACTTACATAATTCCCAAGTCTGATTTTTTAGCAAGGAGTCCATTTCTTTTTTCATTGCAACCTCCCACTAAACCTTTCTATCCACCTACATAGCTTCATCATACCCTTCTAGTTCACCAGCATCTGTTAACAAAATAGAATACAAAGAGGGAGAGAACCTTTCAGGAGGTCTACTTAGCCTTGTTGACCGTCTAAAATTCACTGGAGTTTGTGGTATTTCTTGTTGTTGTTGTAGAGCATAAGGAACCACTAGAACATCACTATTTGGAGTATCATCCAACACCACATAATCCTTTTCTTTCTTCTCATGCTATTGCAACTGATCTTTGTACAACACCTTCTCATTGAATACAACATCCCTGCTTCTCACAATTTTTAGATTTTCAACACCCCAAAGCCTATAACCAAATTCATCAATGTCATATCCAACGAAGATACACTTTTTTGATTTTGCATCCATCTTGGTTCTATTCTTAGAATCAACATGTGCAAATGCTTCACATCCGAAGGTTTTGAGAAAAGAATAATCCACCTTCTTACTTGTGCATTCTTCCTCTAGAATACCACAGCCCAAAGGAACTGAAGGATCTCTATTAATTAAATATATAGTGGTATTGACAACAACTACCCACATGTTTAAAATCATCCCAACATGCAATCTCATGCTCCTTGCACGCTCCATTATTGTCCTATTCATGCACTTAGCCACTCCATTTTCTTGTGGAGTCCTTGGTATCATTTTCTGCCAACGAATTCCATTAACAGAACAATAATCCTCAAATTCTTTGCTGCGATACTCACCACCATTATCAGATCTGAGATATTTTAATCTTTTACCTGTCTCATTCTCAACCAAGCTTCTCCATTTCTTAAATGTTTCAAATACATCAGATTTTTGCCTAAGGAAATAAATCCAAACCTTCCTAGTTGTATCATCTATGAATGTAACATAATATCAAGAGCCACTGAGAGAAGATACCTGAGCCAGTCCTCATACATCTGTATGCACAAGCTCCAACTTTTCATCTTCCTTTTGCTTCCCATCCTTGAGAAAACTAACTCTCTTTTGTTTTCCATACACACAACTTTCACAGAAATCTATATTAATACATTTCAGACCTGGTCAAACTTTCTTAGAAAGAAGTACCTTCATACCTTTTTCACTCATATGCCCAAGTCTATTATGCCACAGTGTTGTCTTAAAACCTGCAACAATTGTTTCAGTCTCTTCCTGCGAACCTGCAGCAACTGTTCCTAAACCTGCTTGTTTTTCCTCTACAACAACTAAAGTAGAAGGAATAGTATGACCTATACAAAGATATAAGGTACCTACTTTCACACATTTTTCTACTATTAAGGCACCTCTTGAAACCTTCCAAGTTTTATCATTAAAAGTAATTTTGCAACCTTCATTGCCTAGTTGCCCTGTTGAAATTAAATTCCTACTTAGCCTTGGAACGTGCCTTACCTCTTGTAGTAGCCAATGATTCTGATTCTGCAACTTAATCTTACTTCTTCCCTTTCCAACAATCTGACAGGGTTCGTTATCTCCCAAACAAACCAGCCCAAAATCCCCTTGGACATAATCAAGAAAATAACTTCTATGGGGTGTAGCATGAAATGAGGCCCCTAAATCTAAAACCCATGAATCATCAACATTATCTAGGGAAAGAATCAAAGCATCATCTTCAGATTTATTACTTATCACATTTTCCTCCTTATTGCCTTCTTGTTTGTCTCCTTCTTTAGTCTTATGAGACCAGCAATCTTTCTTTTGATGACCTGGTTTCCCACATGTGCTCTGTCTCTGGCTACCCGGGCTTAGATAAATTATGATTCTGACTTCTGGTATGAATAAAATATGTTATGTGAATGAGTGGAATAGTCTTAGTTGCCATCAATGACAACAACTATCATGCGTAGTAGTGTCTCTTGCCAACAATCTCCTCCTTTGGCATTGATGGCAACACTTAGTGAAAAATGACTAAGTGTTACTCCCCCTTACTCTATACTCTTATGCTCTCCACTGATTCTGGAGCTCCCCCTTTGCTGGATTCCTCATTTTCACTGTTCTTTACTCCCCATTTGACATGAATGGCAAAGGATGGGTCTGCAAGCCAAAAATTTTTAAAATTCTATATACAGTGCCGCATATGTACACCCAATTATTAAGTTATATTTACATGAACTTGAGAATATCTACAAAACTACTTTTCAATTGCTCAAGTTTAGAGGCCCAACTTCTTTTCATGCCATCCAAAATTGAGATGTGTCCACTCAGTAGAAATGCGTATTCTTTTGCCTTTGTCAGATCTAAAGGATCACTTGTCTGAACTGCAGTTTGAGCTTCTGATAGTGCATTAAACATTGTTATTAACTTGGGGGCAATCAATCCCTAGAGCTCACACATTCTATTCACAATATTGCCTTTCTTTAACAAGCTTCTTTATTTCATCAGTCAAGCTAATTACTTGACATTCCTAACTTATAGGAGAGACTGTTAGAGGATCAAATTTTTGAGATAGATTTGACAATTTTTGTTCTTGCTCCTTTATCTTCTTCTCAATATCCTTACTGACTTTGGGCTAGCATTTTGAATAATCTTTATACTAATACCAAGTATCATCCTATCATACCCTATTAGGCTCTTTATTTCACTAAATTTCTTATCCAAAAATTCATTTCTGACTTTAGTCTTTGCAGACCTCTCAAAAGACTCAAAATATGTACTTACAGAACTTACAAGATTCTTCAAATTTCTAGAAGGAGAGTCAAAAGGATTCTTCTGGAAGGTTGGCATTATCTTCTCCAATACTCTGATTATAAGGCCTAGTAGCTTACTGTTCTCAATGTGAGATCTCAACATCTCCTCTCTTGCCTTGGCTTGTGTGAAGGATGCTATCTTCATTACTTAAACCATAGAGAGAGTATCTAGATTGATTAATCCTTGAAATAGCTCTAGTTCATCAAACTCAAGCATTTCTTTACTCAGGAGACTTTTTACTGCATCTGCAGTGTCTCTTGCCACAATTCCTGAACTACCTTCCTTTCCTTGAGATTTGTCAATGTTAGTATCAAGACTAATTTGTTTAGATGCATCAACATTTGCACCATCTTCTTTTGTTTTATCTTCCTTACCTTCTTCTTTCTCTTCCTCTGCTTTACCTTTCTCTGTACCATCTGCAAGGGAATTCTTTCTTGTGTCCTTACCATTTGTAATATGTTCAGAAGGATTTCATGTAGCAACAGTAATCTCAACACTATCTTCTTTTCGAGATTGATCAGGAGGAGTTAGAGTATCTCCTACATCAATAGTTTTATCCACCATCTCTATGTCTTCTATATTTATTTGCTCCTCTTCCAGACCAGAGGAGTCATCAAATTTAGTTTGTTGCTCATTGATGTTTACTTTTTCAACATCTAGAATTGATGAATCAATCCCATCATCTGTCTCCTCATAGGTTTGCTTCTGAGGATCTAGAGTATCATCTTGGTCATCATTTCCTTTTACAGTTCCTTCTTTTGAGGTTTCTAGTTCTGAAACTGTAGGATTACCTTCCTCAACTTGTTCCTCAGAGACAACATAATATTTATCTTTATCTAGGGCCTTCCTCAAAATTTCCTCTTTTTCTTTTGCAATTTCCTTAGTTTCCCCAAGCATTAGCTTGTTCATCCTTACTTTGCTTCTGAAATCATCTTTTACTTTCTTGAGTATTTTATCTGCTTCCTTTTTGGACATTACTAGACACAAAGTGGAGAGGACATATTCTCTGAGTTCTAGATCTTTAGCCTTGGCTGCTTCCTTCCTCATCTCTAGTATTTTCCTTAAACTTTTAGGAAGTTCTTGTAAAATTTCCAGTAGAGCTCTATTGAATTTATTCAAGTACATGATGATGGCATCTTCCAAAATTTTCTTATTTGCTTGATCAAAATTATCATAATAATCTTTGATAGGCCTTAGATTTCCATGAACAATAATTGTTTTTACAATTTCATCAACTGTCATAGCAACCTTACTAGTTTCTTGCTTTTTACTTGCCTTTTTGCTTCTAGAAGGTTGGTCCTCAGGAGCCCTTGAAGTCTTGGTTCTCTTAGATTTTATCTCTTTAACTTCTTCATTTGTCTCCGTCTCCTCATCATCTTTTGTGCTCACATACGTTCTTGTGGCCTTTATTTTCTTTCTCTTACTTCCTTCACTAGATGGTCTGTCTTCTGTTTTTACAGGTTTAGGGAGAACATAAGCAGCAGTAGAGCTCCTAGTAGTCCTTGAAGTGGAGGATAGTTCCATTGGAGCATCTTCTTGTTTCTTGTCATGCCTTTCCTTTTCAGCCTTTTCAATTCTTTCTTTATTTTTCTTCACTGCTTCCTTGGTTAGTCCAATGCTCTAAGAATACTTTTCAACTTGCTTCTGCACTTTCCTTTTGGTCTCTGGCTATCTGAGCTCCACATGCAATTTTAGACTTAGCTCCTTATATGTTCCAAACCTTTCCACAAATGTGTCTTTCGATTTGCTTAGGAGATGTTGAGCATACATTTCCAAAACTTTCTCATCAACCTCATAGCCCATTGGAATAATCCATATGGTTCTGGGTTCCACAGCGTCCATCAGGCACTGATCAATGTCAACCATAAAGCATATTTCATTCTCATATTTCTCCACAACTGATTTAGGGATTCTCTCTCTTGCATGCATCCTACTTTGAAAGTTTTTGAAGTAACCCCAAATGGCTTTCTTCTGAGCTTGGGAATCACCAAAGCTGAGTAGATGGTCTCTTATTTACCATGCAACTGGCCTGTCATTTGTCTAATGCACACCTTAAACTCCAGGCACTTCATTCATAAAATAGAAGAACAAACATATAATCAAGAAACCATACTTGAAGGTATTTTTCTTATCTTTCTTTATTTTTCTTAGATTCTCAATCAACTAATTTTGTAGCAGCTCACATAGGTCATAATCAACATTCTCCTTCAACATTTGATAGGCTGCATATATTATAGTTCTGGAGACAAAAATTTCCTTGCTGGAGTGGTAGACCTTGTAGACAATCACCATGGAAGCAAACTTGACATCTGGTTCTATAATGTCATTAATTGTCATTGCTCTCTTATCAAACTTCGCACCGGTTGCATCAGTAATAGTTTGGTTTTTCACGACTTTCAACATTGGTAATCCACCACTTGAATTTAACCTAGTTACAGTCTTGATAACATCCTTTGTAATATTGAATGGTTTCAATAGACATATGAACTCATCATGTATTTGGCTCAAGACATATCGAACCCACTCATTCTCATAAAATCTCAGAAATTTAATGACTTGCAGAAAATGTTTGCTTTCTAGGGCTTTGTATTCCGGTTTCAATTTATAGCTATCATCCCTTAGGTAGTTGTTAAACAAATCCAAGAGTTTTAGGTTTCCAAATTCATCAATGCTATAGTGGATGTATGCCCTAATATCCTCAACATGCAGTACGCCATATGGAACACTAGAGAATGCACCTAACGGTTCAACTTCAACTGACTTGTATGGATCCTTCTTAAATATTGGTCGAGGCCTTTCAGTTACATCAACAACTAGAGGTGTAGCTATTTGCAGAGATTGAAATTTCAAGAGATTTCATAGAAAATAGAAGTACCTTGTTTCGTAGGTTAGGGTTTTGATTGGAAATCCTCTTCACACTTCAACTCTTGAAAATTCTCAACTTAGAACCCATTCACTTCCTTTCTTTATTCTTTCTTCTAATGTAAAGTGATTTGAATGAAGAATGAGAGACCCTTTTATGCTCCGCAAGACCTAATTTGTCTTTGTAATAAATGCTCTGCCCTAACACATCCGGTTGCTCAGTTTATGTACACAATTGACTTTTAATTGCTCCACAAATCATTAAATCTACTTCTTTTCTTTTGGGAATTCTTTCAAATGATTTGTAGTGACCCAAATTATCTTTTCCTTTCGTGCCAGATTTAGGCATCCACTTATTGGCTGGGGTAATTTGATTTTCAATGCAGCTACCCCAGAGCTAGAGCTCCTAATTCAAATCCTGGAGGAATTATCAGCACCAGATTCTAGTGTAGACCCATTATTATTGTTCACAATTGTTTTCTTAACCCATGTCTTGTTCATTTCATTCTGGATCTCATTCACATCAATTTTTCCTTTGCCTTTGTCTTGTCTTTGCTCATCCAATTTTTTGTTTACCGGACCTCTTCTTTCATTAATCCTACTTCTGCAAAATCTTGCAATATGAATAGATTTATTGCAATTAAAGCACACAACATTTCTTTGCTCATATACTTGATTTCCTCTCGATCTGCACTAATTAGCCATGTGTCCAAATCCATTGCAAGCAAAACAATAGCCATTGAAAGAATTTTCATTTCCTTTATTGTTAGGGTAATTCATTATCATACTTCTGCATTCATTTGATTTGTGACCATACCTCTTGTACTTGAAGCATTGATCGGAGAAGGATGGATTATTTTGATTTACTTTGCTTCTGCACTGAGTAGCTCTATGGACAAATTTATTGCAATTGAAACAATTTCCATTAAAGGATGGATATCTTTGAGCATTAGGCTATCTTATTAGAGGTCTTCTAGGTCTGTTTCTTCCATTCCTTGCTGGGAAATTTTTTTATTCAGATCTGGAGCTTTCACCTTTTTCATAGCCAAGACCATGCTTGTCATCAACCTTTTTCTGACCTTCAAGCAGTGCTCCAAGTTTAGCTAAGCTTATCTTGAACTTCTCCTTGTATTCATTTGTAGCTTCTAGGTCATTTCTGAGAATGATAATTTTCCTTTCAAGTTCTCCTTCATTGTCTCTGCTTTCTTGTAGGTCAGACTCTAGATGGACAACTATTCTATCCAATCTGCAGCATTCTTTAGTTCTTTCTTTTAGAGTTTGATTCAAGTCTTCTTCCTTTCCTCAATTTCTTTGGTTAGCCTCATTGCCCCAGATTCCATCTCAACTTTCAGAACAACAAATTCTTTTGACAGCTTCTCACACTCCTTTGTCTTTTCTTCCAAGGCTTCATTCATGTCATTTTCTTCAGTTAAAATGGATAATTGCAGAAGTAGCTCCTTTCTCTTTTCCATAGATTTCTTTAATTTGTCATTTAACATTTCAATAGTATCATTAGCATCTTTAATCTCATCTTTTAGATTAGTTACTTCTACTTTGGACTGATCAAGATCTTCTAGGGCCAACCGAAGTTGATCTTTGAGTGAACCCATTGAAACTCCTTCCAAGATCTTTCCTCAAGCTATTAAGCTTCTTTCAAGGAACCTTGCTCTAATACCAATTGTTAGAATCAGGTTGGACAACTGAGAGGGGGGTGAATCAGTTGTCCCAAAACTTTATCATTTTCAACAATATCACTTAGAACTGATTAAAACATTTAAAGCATGAATCATCAACACATGAGCAGAAACAAATAAACACATATGACACAATGATTTTGAATGTGGAAACCCAGTTAAGGCAAAAACCATAGTGGGAGTTAACACACAAAGATAATACTCTGTTAAAAGTATTCTAATTGGGAATGCACATGCATTTAGGCTCACTGCCCAGAGCTCACTGCTCAAAAGAAGGCTCACTACCTACAAAAGGAAGATTACAATGAGTTTGAACTGATAATTTGCATCTATCAATGCAAGGATTCAGTTCCAGTTAACACATAATACTGACTTGATACACTTCATCCTCACTTTGCCCTATTTATTATTCTGCTAACGTATGAACCTTAGATCTCTACCCTTTTCACTCTTATTCCATAGTTGCATCACACACACACCAATCACTTAAATCCATCAGCTATATATATCTGCATCATGATATTCAATCACTTTTCAGTTGGCTTCAAGAACACTTAGAACTTTGTTGAAGACTCTGCTCTGTCGGCTAAATCCATGCATAACTTGTAACGTGGACCAAAACTTGCATTCATAAATCATCAATCATGTCACCCACTATCACTGATCATCACAAATCATCCAACTGACAACTTCCATTTATCTGGAACCAAGATCAATTACAAGGTTGGCCTATTCTTTTGCTGTCTGCACTGTCAAACTGTAACCCCATACTCAGATGCAAATAACTTTTGAATCCTTCATCACGGGAGGTTAAAATTCTAGATTTAGATTGCCTTGACAATCCTTATGGCTCCTTCAGATCCGCAACATACTCTGATTTACCACCGGAGAGATCCGGACCAAGATACCGGACCCTATTACATGCTCTGTCTCTAGCTACCTGGACTTAGATAAATTCTGATTCTAACTTCTGGTATGAACAAATTATGTTATGCGGATGAGTGGAATAGTCTTAGTTGCCATCAATGACAACACCTATCATGTGAAGCAATGTCTCTTGCCAACAGATGACACCTTAATCCTAACAATACAAAACTTTCGCGTGGTTGTATAATCTTCACTTCAAAGAGTTTGTAAAGAGAGAGGGAAAAATGGTGGGGTTGTTTGGGGCCTTGCCTCAATCAAGTCCCGGTGTTGTTATTTCTACTTCATGAGCAACAATAGAAGATATAACATAGAAATATTGAAAGGAAATGTTTGTGTTCTTATCCTAAGTGTATTTAGGAAGGTAAGAACAACAAATAAACAAAAAATAACAGAAGTTCCTTCCCTGGTCTACGGGAAGAGAAACCTACAAAATGTAACCTATGCAATAAAGATAAAATAGGTTGGCTACACCCAACAAAGTGTAAAAATGGTGGTCTACACCAAGCAAGAAAAACATAACAATGGTGGTCTACACCATACAAACTTGAAATAAAATTACTCTAAATGTAATAAGGAACAAACTCACCAATGCTAGCATGAAGAAGAGGTAGCAAACTCCTCAAGAGCTCAAAGAACCAAGTGCAACTTCAAACCCCAATGAAGAGAGCCTCCTCAAAGAATATGAAAGAGAGAAAAACCTCCAAGAGCTAAATGAAATGATCTTGCAATGCTCCAGAGCACTAAAAATCACCAATGGCCAGGTTGTATAAGTTCAAGTTATACAAGAAAATAACAGTCTCAAAAGCTAAAATGTCTAAAATGAGAGAGAGAGAGAGAGTTGAATGAATTCAAAATTCCTCCAATACTCTTCCAAGAGGGAAGAATCTCGACAATGCATTCAAGGAGTCATTCTACGACCTCAAGAGGCATTACCATGAATCCTCATGATTATCCAACATGTGTTGTAATACCCAAAAACAAATATTTGTTAGCAAATAGATGTGAGATGCTAGCGCTATGCACTAATGTCCACATGAAGTGTTCGAGTTTAGGTAAAACCAACTCCTAGTCATACAAGGCACCTTAGGGCCATGTAGACATTAAAGCACTATAATAATTTTTTGATAAAAGAAGAAATAGACCAAAATCACACAAACCTACCATATCATGCAGACAGGAGGCACAAAATACTAAAATGATTACAAAGTTACGTAGTGTGAACTTGCAAGGGTATGCATTTTTCTACGTTACATTTATTCTCCAATTTAGCGAATGTATGACACTACATGCATATGCACTTGCTAAAGTAGAAAGGAAATAACATGTTATACTTCCAATAGTAATGTCATAAAGGATGCAAGAGATTCTTTGAGTAGAGGTATGAAGCCCCCAAGCTAAGAATCTACAAAACCACAATGTCAGACAATAAACCTGCACAAGAGGTAATGTTAGTATCATAAAACATCCTAAAAGGATTAGATTAAATATGATTTTCCCAAACATCATTGTCTAGCAAATCATATAATATAATGCACAATTTGCTGTCATCTAGAACAAACCCACACACAAGAAAGAAATAAATACAAAGTGATAAAGAGACATTTCTAGCACACTACGAGAGCTAGAAGGAATGCCAAGTATGGTTCTAGGGATAGCACACTACGAGAGCTAGGAACCACAACTCTTGTGGGCCACTAAGACTAACAAACGATATTGTTAGGTTACTCACAAAGAGTATGAAACAAGTAGCTAAAAGAGTGGATAGGCCAAGCAAGTGCATTTGTTTGGGACCACTAGCCACAAACACTACAGGGAGCACACACTTTAGGGAGTGTAATAAAAATGAACACATGAGGGAGAGTTTCAACAAAGTGGTGTGTGTAAAAAGATGCAAAGTAGGAGAGATATGCCCCCATCTTAAAATAATTGAATAAATTATATATATGCAATTGATTTTAAGGGATAAACACGGAAGAAAAGAGATTTAAGAAATATATATCAAAAACTATATTCTTGTTGGCAAGAAATGGAGAGGACACAGTCCAGAGATTTGAGCCTAAGTCAATTCTCTGAAGTCACTTTATACCCTAGATGTGATAGTGAGAGAAACAAAGGTAACAATTAGGAATCATAGAATGTGATAAGAATATATCCTATACAACATATCATATATAATCATATACACTCATCCATTAGTTCTAATCCTTATATCTCCTTATTGTTGTTATATGGAGCCTAATCAGACTCAGAGGTTAAATTTTCCCCACTTTTATCAGCACGGTTTACCCCCAAATTATGTAACAGGGGTTTGGGGGTAGCGCCCCAAGACGGGGTCAAGGGGTAGCACCCCTTGCGGGGTCCAGGGGCAATGCCCCTGGCGTGCTCCCTATCGCAATACAGGGCAGGGTCGAGGGGTAGTGCCTCCACAGGGGCTTGGGGGCAGTGCCCCTGAAACCACAAATGGTTTTTTATTATTTTATAAAGGTGTCGGGAGTTATTTTTCTATTGGCTAATATAAAAAAACCATATTTTGTAACTGACATAAGTCTTGTTAAAATGGCTTAGAGTTAGGGTTTTTCGTTGATATTGTATTGTAGCATTTGCAATGGTATTGAGTTGCAGGGATTGCTGGTTGTAATCGGTTTGATTTATTGGATAATAATATCAGACTCTCTATTGGTGGATGTACCCCGATTTTGGGTGAACCACGTTAAAATAGTCTCTCACTATTATTATTTCTGTGTATTTTTCATTCCTCTGTTTAATCTTTATTTGCATTTAATTGATATCTTCTATCGGCTAACCCTAACAAGTGGTATCAGAGTGGGTTGTGTTTGATTATTGTTTGTAGGAGGGTCTCACGGTTGAGTGGGAGTCTCATGGTTAAGTGGGAGCAATGACAGATGAGGGTAAATTATAGGTAGATAAATTCAATGGGTAGAACTATCAGTTATGGAAGATGCAGATGGAAGATTATCTCTATCAGAAGGATTTATGGAGGCCGTTGGAAGGAATAGCCAAGAAACCAACAACAATGACTGATGAGGATTGGCAACTTCTAGATAGAAAGGCATTGGGAACCATTCAGTTGTGCTTAGCACCATATGTGGCATTCAATATTACAAAAGTGAAGACAACAAATGAATTGATGAAAGCTTTGGCTAAATTGTATGAAAAACCCTTAGCCTCAAATAAGGTATTTCTCGTGAAACGTTTGTTTAATCTAAAAATGATTGAAGGTGAATCTGTGACAGATCATTTAAATGAGTTTAATATGATTACCAGTCAGTAAACTTCTATAAAAGTGAAATTTGATGAAGAGGTGAGGGCTCTCTTGGTTTTATGTTCTTTGCCAGAAAGCTAGAATAGCTTGGTAATGGCTGTAAGTAACTCTATCTCTGGTTCAAATACTTTGAAATTTGATGATGATGTTGGTGTTATCCTTAGCGAGGAAATGCGACAAAAAAGCTTAGGAGGGTCCACATCAGGTAGTGTTTTGAATGTAGAAAGTAGGGGCAAATCAAAGGAGAGAGGAAAATGTTTTGGAGGTCATGGGAAGTCACGAGGAAAATCAAAGGACAAGAGGTTCCAATCCAGAGGACAGAAGGATTGTTGGTACTGTCACTACATCAGAACAGGCAATTAGCACCTAAAATTGTGCCAGAATTTAGTGCAATTGATCTAAGGAATTAGACACTTTTTCTAGCACAAAACTCGATGCAAGTTTACATGCTTACTTCAGCGCCAGATTTAGCGCTGACTTTAGCACCGACTTTAGCACCAGATTTAGCACCAGAAAGCAATAGCTGGATTTAGCACCAAATTTGACACCTAATTTGGCTTCCAATTTTGCTTCTGGTTTTGCTTCCAGGTTTGCTTCTTGTTTTGCTTCCAGTGTTGCTTCCAATTTAGTGCTGGATTTGGCACCCAAATTAGCTTCCAATTTGGCTTCTGATTTTACTTCTAGTTTTGCTTCTTGTGTTGCTTCTAGGTTTGCTTCCAGTTTTACTTCTGGTTTTGCTTCCAGGTTTGCTTCTAGTTTTGCTTCAATTTTTGTTTCCCATTTTGCTTCTGATTTTGCTTCCAATTTAGCACAGAATTTGGCACCCAATTTGGCTTCCGATTTTGCTTTTGGTTTTGCTTCCCATTTTGCTTCCAGATTTTCTTCCAATTTAGCACCAGATTTGGCTTCTAGTTTGGCTTCCTTTTTTGCTTCTGGTTTGGCTTCTTGTGTTGCTTCTAGGTTTGCTTCCAGTTTTGCTTCCGATTTTTCCTCCAGGTGTGCTTCTAGTTTTGCTTCCGATTTTGCTTCCATTTTTGCTTCTAGATTTGCTTCTATTTTTGCTTCCAGTTTTACTTCCAATTTAGCACCGGATTTGGCACCCAATTTAGCTTCTAGTTTTTCTTCCATGTATGCTCCCATTTTTTATTCTAGTTTTGCTCTCAGTCATGCTTCATATTTTGCTTCTTGTATGGCATCGAAAATAGCTTCTTTTTTGGCTTCCTAATTGATGCCAAGTTTTGCTTCCATTATGACCTCCTTTGTTGCTTTGGGTTTTACTTCCAATTTAACAAGATAATTATATAAAAAATTAAGATAATTATTATAACATGATCATCATCTATAATTAAAATAAGTGAGTCAAATATCTATAATTTAATTGAATTTTACAACATCCATCCTGAGCAGTAAATTAAAATTATCATACGTAATAAATATCCATCCAAAAATCATTGACCACTTTCAATATATATAAATTGAAAAGTCAATACTAATAAGATCATCATCATATATAACTAAAACAAGTGAAAGTCAAATATGCTAGTAGATCAATAACATGTCAAAATGATACATGTCCAACAGTCGACATAAGTCAAAATGATACATGTACAAATGATATAAGTAAAAATGATAAATTATGTAACTCAAAATGATACAAGTCAAGATGATACATGTCCAAATGATATAAGTCAAATTGATACATGTGAAAATGATGCAACTCAATAATATGGTACTACAAGCCATGAAAATGATACATATGATAGTAACCATGAAAAGAGGAATCATAATGATATATCAGCAATGATCCATGATGCAGTATATATGATCATGAATGTCTCTGGCTACTACCAGTAACTACCTCATCATCATCATCACCATCGTGATCATCATCATCATGATCATCATCGTCATCATCATCATCATCATCATTGGCCTCGCTGTCTTCTGTATCTGCATCACCATCATCCTCTACCATGTGATTTGTACCAGAACCAATATAATCTGGATCTATATCATCAAGATCATCTTCATCTTCTGGAAGACCTGTGTTCTGCAAAAAAAAAAAATTAAAATGAAAAGTTATTATTTATTTCATGTAATAATTTATTTTTCTGTTATATATCTAATATTCCAACATATGAAACGAAACCATAATCATATTACATCATATCAAAGTGCACATACCATAATAAAATTTCAAAAAAGTTATAGCTAATATGTCAATCCAATGATGTAAAACATGCAACAATTCTAATAAATGTTACTAAAGATCATAAAAAAAATTTGTTATACAATTTAACTATCAACTGTAAATTCTATTACATAACTTGAAGGGCGACAAATTGCATGGTCAATGTATGTTCTTTTTCACTATTAATCTAATAACCTGCATTAGACAGAAACATTAAAGAGTTTTTAAGTAGCAGTTGATTAAATTCTCTTACATGTCATTAATGAATGCACAATTGTTTTTCAATAATTATTAATCTTAAGGTTCATGAGTAACCTTAAGGTAAAGGTCTAATAGTTGTTCCATGGGGCATGTTTAACAAACCAAATGTAATTTCCAACTTTTCACTATGGTGGCAGAGAAATAATTCATTTTCCCATCCTTCCATAGCATTAAGTAAATTCTTGAATCTGAAAAATACCTTGCCGCCTTCATCTTCCAAGCCAATTTCTCCAACTTTGCATAGGTCTCTTTTGTCTATGGATGTGATCTGTCTCCTACACAAAAAGCATGTACTATTTTATGCCCTTCAATCCAACTGCATCCGGGCATTTTTTAAATTCCTTTATCTTTCATCAATCTCCTTACCTCACCACACCTGCCCACTTGTGGACAGATGTTTGAGAGAAGAACATAAGTTGTGCAACATTTTTAGGATCCAAATTAAAAAGCAGTGTTGCTGTAAATACTCCTAAGCCTATATTCATATGTGATCTACAGGCACCAAGAAAACACATGCATACAACCAACACAGATTTAACAGGTATCTCAATGATAAAGTTTAGGGTGTCTTCAAGATAGCCAACATGGGCAAGGAGGTCAACAATGCACATATATAGAGAGGCCAATGGGGTGGCCGATCTCCTAGTAAATCAAGGGGTTGAGCAGGAAATGGGGGAGGAATGCTTTTTCAAAGGGCAATGTTTCAAGGATCTAAGAAAGATGATAATCAAGGATGATGGGGATTTAGGAATTTTGTAGGTACAACTCAAGGCAGGAGATCTTAGAAGAATTGACGGTGAGCATGGCTTTCTCCAAGACAGGAAATACTGGAGGAGATAGGAAGGACTGTCCCCAGTTTGGTTCAATTAGGGAAGAGTCAATCAAGCATTCCTTTTCCAAAAGTGAGGATGGTTCAGACAGGCAAAAAGCATCGTAAAACCTGTAACTTTTAGACAATGTGAGTAAGTCACGAGGAAGGAAATCGAGAGAAACTTCCTATTTTAGGAGGATGGCTCGAAGTCTCCCATAACAATGGCAGGTAGAAAACACTTCAAAGTTCATTGCGAGTGCTTGGAGGAGTAGGTGGACTAGCAAGTCTGCTGCTTATTCAGTACAGAGGAGGGGCTATGCAATGCCATCAAACAGATTGCAGGGATAAGGGGAGCGTAGGGCAGCCATATCCATGACGGTGTCCTTTTAGAGAGTTTCTATGTGACTGTCATCCAAGCCACAGGGTCTCTTTCTAGGGTGTCAAGATTTATGGGTTTTCTGGTCAATGAGGGGATCAGGGATGATGTTATTATTGCAGGCTAGCACACCAACCCAAATCCAAAAAAAAGGTTTCATATGTGAAATCTTCGATGCGGAGGCAATCAAGAAGAAGAAGAAAACTGAAGAAGCCCTCAAGATCTTCAGAGAGGGATTGGAAAACTATGACATGACTACTTTTGCAAACTTTGTAAGCCTATATGGTGATCTGGTCTCAGTAGAACAATTGGAATGAATTAACTCCCTTGTGGATGAGATAAACTTCATCTCAAAGGATATGTAACTTTTGATATTTTGATGTAACTTATCATCCTCATGAATGCAAACATCATCACAAATGTTGGAAACACATCCTTGGTTCAAATTGACATCTACCTCATTAACAAAGAGATTAGAAACTTTAGGTATACCAAGAAGAAAGTCAAGATCATGTATCTCAAGTTTGACTCTTACATCCATGCTTTCCTTAGCGAGACTATCCTTAAGAGTACACTTGTGGTAGCTGAAAACTCACATTTACATGACCAACAATTAAAATAATTGTGCCTATATCATGATTAACACTAAGATCTACAAGTTTTGTCCCCATGGAGTGTACATTTGCAACACTACACAAGCACAAAAGTCTTTAATTACATCTTCAAGATGGTCATCTCAATCATCTAGTTCATCATACAAGGAAATTGGCTCAAGAGTAGTTAGACAATTAACTTCTAGGAACACTAAATGGTACCCTTCCATCAACCTCAAGGGTTCAGTAAAAAACATAGTGGCCCTAGTTAGTAGGTTGTATGGGGAGAAGGATGCTTCTCATTTTCAAGAATCCTAAGTCTCATTGCTACATATGTTGGTTAAAGAAGGGCCAATTTTAAACTAGGTAGTTGTTTTGTCAATCACTTTGTGCAATGAAATGATGAGAATCGAGTCTCCTTATATCACTGTAGATTTGCATATAGCAACCTCCAATACAATAACACCATACAATGCACACTTAACTTTACGGTACCTTAGCCTAGACATGATGCTACATAAATTTGAAGGTACCTCCTACTAAAGATGTCATGCCATAGACCAAATACCATTGTATAATATATATCACATCTCCAGTAACAATTTCCTTCCAAATGTAGGGTTACTGTCTATGATTAACATGCATAGACCTTTCTAGTGTTTACAAGATAATTACTTATTCAACACCATACTAGTGTCCACAAGATGTTTCCACAGTTAAAATAAGAAATTAATGCTACTTTGCAAACAATAAGCAAGCCTTCAGAGAGCTTAAAGTTTCCATTTACATCCATGCACAATAACTTAATCAACCCTTAGGATTTTATGGACAATGAAATAGAAGGTCCTATATTCCATTTATGAGTCCTCTATCCAAATGATGCAGTGATCACAAGTACATAGTTACAAGTACAATACACCTATTGCAATGTTACACAACTGTATGCAATTGACAAAACCTATTCTTTCCAAGAGTCAACTAGTAATCAAATACAATCATGTAGTGTTGTTTCAACATTGTATTCCATTGTGGCTTCAATAATGTAAACCTCATAACCTTGGAGGGAGTGTTGTGGGGCAAGTTGACCTGAACCAAGGATCCAAAACCATCCCAAAACCCCACCTAGGAGTGGCATTATTAATCCCAAGAAGACCTCGTATGCACAATTGACAGAGTGGACATTTATTGGTGAAATACCAACACCATTAGGGTTTACAACCATGTCAAAAAAGATAACCATGAACCAGGCCAGGTTTCCTCAAGACTCATGGTATGTTGCAATGATAGCATTCTAGCAATTCTAGCCAAGGTTTGAAACTCCACCTCAAACTATGACCAAATTAATGTAGCTTCCTTCATGATAGAAATCCAAAACACAATAACCAACAGTTTGCCACAGTTCATAAGTCCCATGATCTTAAGTCTGAACTCTCACAGTTAACAATATTTTCCTCATCTAAACCCTTTAGCATAGGCTTTCACAAGACCACATACAGTTACAAAAGTTAAGGGAAATGTTTCACCAAAATGGTTAGTGTAATTTTACAAGAATGGATGACAAGGAGCTTTACTTCAAAGAAAGGTTAGCTTAGTTGAAGAAGACCAGTTAGCGATTTGATTCTTAGTCTCCAACCCAAACAACAAGACACTCAGCCAACATGATGAGCACACCCAAAGTCTCCCTTCCTCTAAATCACTTACAGTCCAACCATCAACCTTCCTTCCTCGACCCCTAGGTAAAAAGAAGAATTCCCCCCCAAAATGGTTCCCCACCCCTTCCTTTTCTCCTTCACATACCCCAAAACCAAGCACATTAAAGACTAATACTTCCCAAAGCTGTTATGGCAGAGGAGAGTTAATGCCTACTGCCAATGATGGCTCCTTCTCAACAAAAACAAATGTGCATATTAAAATTTAAATGTCCATTATTATATTTTGAAGGTTTGAAATATAACCAACAATGTAACTGTAATGCATGCCCCCCTTTAACTCTTATAATAAAAGGTTAGGAAACAAAGACTTGAGATAAACCCTATGGTCTATTCACTTAGGAGACCACCTGAAAACTCAATGATAACTACATCCACATGATCAACAAGAATGACAAGCGACCTATGAATAACAATCCACTTGAGTCAAAAAGACAAGAAGACCAATAGAAACCAAACACAACAAACAAAGTACAACTATAACTGTTTGTCTCAAGTATCACTCTATAACCTCTTCAAAGATTATTGAAACTCAACACAAGAAATGCAAATTGACATATTAACACAACAATATCCAACTAAGTTATTGAAAGTCAACTATTGATACCTCGTTCTCCATCTAGATTACAAAATCAGTCCACTTTTTGCTTTGTAACATTTCCTTTTCAAATTGCGTTGGTTGCCGGCCATATTTCTCCTCATGTCAAAACATGGCACATGGACAAGTTAAACTAATTAATATGCAATCATTTAATTTTTCCTAGGAAATAGAAAAAATATCATTTAACATATTAAATATACTTACAAATGTACAAATCAAGGCCTGTAAACCTTTCTGGCCACTATGATGAGTGGCACGAAGTTTGTCAAGCCTAGCCTTGGAGGCCTTGTCCTGAAACATATACTAATTCAATTTAATTATGCACAAATAAAATTTAAAAATTGTTTAATGAATTTGATAAAATCTTATGAGAAAATGCAAATACCTGCCTACTCTCCTCACCGGACTTCCTCCATGCATCAGACTTCTCATATGCTTTTACAATCTCTTTCCATACTTTTAGACTTACATCAATTGGCCTTTTTTTGAGCCTTAGCTCAAGAGGGATTTTTTATCTTCTTTGTTTGGTTGCATTGAAATCTCTTGTAGTTTTGAGACATTCATAGCTTTATTTTCTTTACAAACCAACCAGTGCCAAATTCAGTCTCCATGTCATGGATAACTACTTTTTGCAGGTGCATGGGTATCTTTGAGAATGGCAAATGTAGATGGTCTTTGAACCGTTGAAGGCATGATTCCTTCAACCTATTCACAAACATTTTTCTAGCATCTATCATTTGGACTTCTCCTGAAACTACGTCATATTCTATCTTGGTATTGTAGCTACCAATGCAAGATGCAAAACATGGCATGGTGGTCGAAGAAATCTGTGTCCCAGGAGTGACTGGGACATTGGAAGCCTCTACTCCATGTTCCACATTCTTAGAGGTTACTGTTATTGATTTCCTCCTGGATCGTTTGCCTGATCCATGACTGGTTGGGGAATCAATTGATTCCCTTTGACACTGTCGATTTGGTTGTAATGTTTTAGGGGCTTTACTAGATCATTTTTCTATGTATCTGGCAAGCATTGTCAAGTTAACACCATCCAATTTGTTCACTGCCTCTACCCCCAATATGGAAGCCAATGCCTCTTTATCTTTGTTAGCCTCATGTCCCTATATATATATAAAATAAATTTTTTCTTTTAAATTTAGAAATAGAAAACTAAATACTAAAAATCAAAGAAACAATGGAAACATTTACAAATCTATAAATTGATAGTGAATTACCTGATTGTGGTCAGATTTTGCTACCTTCCCTTTATTGCTTGACATTTTGAGGTGACCTAGGGCAAATTATTTTCAGCCAGTCTGTGGAGGTAATCATAGCCAGGTATGAATTAACAGCGTGCTTGACCAATCGTAGCCAAAAACAAATATGTAGCCAAAAACAAATCCTAATAGCTCATATTTTGGGTATGATGTACAAAGAGACCTTATTCAATAGGCCTTTCAAAAATGGTAAATGCAAGTTATACTACAAGCAAGGATAATTAACAACATTACTACTCAAATTTACCCTAAAGCGTGAGTACAACATCTTAGAAAAACTTTCTTTGAGCTCAAAATTATATCAAAATTGATAAAACCTAGATCAAAAGTAAATTGCTCAGTAATTGGAACTTACTTTCTAAAAGGCAGACAAACAAGCTTGATTGAATGGCTGAGGTAGCTAGAAACCCCAAATTTAGTAGCTAGCTAAAGCAATTTTTTATCTTCTGGATGTCTAGAACCAAAAATAAATAAAATACAAATTCACGGATCCATTGTAGAAACTTTTCAGTAACTTCCATTTTTGACCTAATAAATTCGTTGCTTCGCAGCCTACAATTCTTAGCAGGAAACCTAAAACAGAGGCAGAGTACAGTGTGTTGTGGGCTTAAATGTATTAACTTCAATTTGTGTTTTTTTTGTGTGGTATGTTTTAACGCAGGTGGGAATTTAAAAAAAAAAAATTGATTCATTAGTCAGTGCTAAAGTCAGCATCTCTAATGCTGAATTTTGCGCCAACATTCAACCCTTAAAAGTAATCTCTTTGGGTTGCCAAAACTGGTGTGAAGTGCGCTAATTTAGCGCCTAGTTGTGCCAAACCAAAATGTTGCTCATGCCAACATGCCAATTATACCTAGACTTCAACGAATGTTTCGTTGCAAGTCACTTGCACAATTGATGGACTGGCATGCAAAGAACAAGAGTAAAGATTCAAGAGTAAAGATCCCTAAACTCTAATCCCTCAACCCTAAGCCCTAATCTGTCAACCCTAAACCCTAATCCCTTATTGTTAAACCTTAAACCCTATCTCTAAAGCCTCAACCCTCAATACTTGAACCTTAAATCCTAAACCCTATCCCTAAACCCTCAACCCTAAACATTATGCATTAAACCCTAATCCCTCAACTCTAAACCCTAATCCCTAAACCCTAAACCCTAAACCCTAAACCCTAAACACTATACCTTAAACCCTAATCCCTCAAACCTCAACCCTAATCTTAAAGCTAAACTTAAAGCTTCCAATCATTCAACCATCCCCAAGGGATCTAGAAATGCAAATCTAGATGCCTCTATTGATAAAGCCAAACATCCTAAGGGTCCTCATGCCTCAAGACATAAAAACAAAGAGTCAAAGAAAAATCAATCCAAAAAGTTATCCAAGCCCATACCTCCACAAGCAAAGTCCAAAACCAAAAAGGTATGGGTACCTAAGCAACAAGAAATCAAGTTAAATGAGGCATCTACCTCTAAAAAATCCCAACCATCTACTCCCATCTCAAATTCCCATTCCGCTCAAAAGTGTCAAAACATTACATCCCACAAGCAAAACAAAAGTAATAAAACGCCTAAATCTATGTGGGTTCCTAAAGCCCTTCATCATCCATCTCCTAAGAAAACATCTTCATTGCACCCTACACCACCTCTGCATCATAAGCTTTAATGTTTATCATGATGTGTACAACCATTGGTCATGGTTCCCTTCCATTATGCAATAAATCTACCATCATTCATCCACTATCCTACATACCCTCCACATACCATCCCTATGGTCCATGCTTTGGCATAAGTCTGACATAATCCACATCATAATCCACTTTTCTCTCGTCTAGAATCCATGTCATAATCCACTATCTACCTAATCCATTTGCCTTCCATGTATCCCTTACCAACATCGATGAGGGCACTCGACATGGTCCGTGCGAGGACATCATTCTCTAATGGGACTATAACCTTTCAGTGCAGTGCAATGCATCCTTCAACCCTCAACCCTAAACACTATACCTTAAACCCTAATCCCTCCACCCTAAACCCTAATCCCTCAACCCTAAATGCTATCCCTAAAGCCTGAATCCTCAACCCTTAAACCTTAAACCCTCAACCCTATCCCTAAACCATCAACCCTAAACACTATACCTTAAACCCTAATCCTTCAACACTAATCCCTAATCCATCAACCCTAAACCCTAATCCCTTATCACTAAACCTTAAACCCTATCCATAAAGCCTCAACCCTCAACACTTGAACTTTAAATCCTAAACCCTCAACCCTCAACACTATGTGTTAAACCCTAATCCGTTGACTCTAAACCCTAATCCCTCAAGTCTCAACCCTCAACCCTAATCTTAAAGCTAAACTTAAAGCTTCCACTCATTCCACCATCCCCAAGGGATCCAAAAATACAAAATTAGATGCCTCTACTGATAAAGCCAAACATCCTAAGGGTCCTCATGCCTCAAGACATAAAAACAAAGAGTCAAAGAAAAATCAATCCAAAAAGTTATCCAAGCCCATACCTCCTCAAGCAAAGTCCAAAACCAAAATGGTATGGGTACCTAAGCAACAAGAAATCAAGTTAAATGAGGCATCTACCTCTAAAAAATCCCAACCATCTACTCCCATCTCAAATTCCCATTCCGCTCAAAAGTGTCAAAACATTCCATCCCACAAGCAAAACAAAAGTAATAAATTGCCTAAGTCTATGTGGGTTCCTAAAGCCCTTCATCATTCGTCTCCTAAGAAAACATCTCCATTGCACCCTACACCACCTCTGCATCACAAGCTTCAACGTTTATCACGATGTGTACAACCATTGGTCATGGTTCCCATCCATTCTGCAATAAATCTACCATCATTCATCCACTATCCTACATACCCTCCACATACCATCCCTATGGTCCATGCTTTGGCATAAGTCCGACATAATCCACATCATAATCCACTATTTTCACTACATAATCCACTTTTCTCCCCTCTAGAATCCACATCATAATCCACTATTTGCCTAATCCATTTGCCTTCCATGTATCCCTTACCAACATCGATGAGGGCACTTGACATGGTCCATGTGAGGACATCATTCTCTAATGGGACTATAACCTTTCAGTGCAGCGTAACGCATCCTTCAACCCTCAACCCTAAACACTATATATTAAACCCCAATCCCTCCACCCTAAACCCTAATCCCTCAACCCTAAATGCTATCCCTAAAGCCTGACGCCTCAACCCTTAAACCTTAAACCCTAAACCCTATCCCTAAACCCTCAACCGTAAACACTATACCTTAAACCCTAATCCCTCAACACTAAACCCTAATCCATCAACCCTAAACCCTAATCCCTTATCGCTAAACCTTAAACCCTATCCCTAAAGCTTCAACCCTTAACACTTGAACCTTAAATCCTAAACCCTATCCCAAAACCCTCAACCCTAAACATTGTGCCTTAAACCCTAATCTCTCAACTCTAAATCCTAATCCCTAAACCCTAAACCCTCAACCCTCAACACTATACCTTAAACCCTAATCCCTCAACCCTCAACCCTCAACCCTAATCTTAAAGATAAACTTAAAGCTTCCACTCATTCCACCATCCCCAAGGGATCCAGAAATGTAAAATTAGATGCCTCTACTGATAAAGCCAAACATCTTAAGGGTCCTCATGCCTCAGGACATAAAAATAAAGAGTCAAAGAAAAATCAATCCAAAAAGTTATCTAAGCCCATACCTCCACAAGAAAAGTCCAAAACTAAAATGGTATGGGTACCTAAGCAATAAGAAATCAAGTTAAATGAGGCATCTACCTATAAAAAATCCCAACCATCTACTCCCATCTCAAATTCCCATTCCGCTCAAAAGTGTCAAAACATTCCATCCCACAAGAAAAACAAAAGTAATAAAATGCCTAAGTCTATGTGGGTTCCTAAAGCCCTTCATCATCCATCTCCTAAGCAAACATCTCCATTGCACCCTACACCACCTCCACATCACAAGCTTCAACATTTATCTTGATGTGTGTAACCATTGGTCATGGTTCCCTTCCATTCCATAATAAATCTACCATCATTCATCCACTATCCTGCATACCCTCCACATACCGTCCCTATGGTCCATGCTTTGGCATAAGTCTGACATAATCCACATCATAATCCACTATTTTCCCTACATAATCCACATCATAATCCAATTTTCTCCCCTCTAGAATCCATGTCATAATCCACTATCTGCCTAATCCATTTGCCTTCCATGTATCCCTTACCAACATCGATGGGGGCACTCGACATGGTCCATGCGAAGACATCATTCTCTAATGGGACTATAACCTTTCAGTGCAGCACAACGCATCCTTCAACCCTCAACCCTAAAAACTATACCTTAAACCCTAATCCCTCCACCCTAAACCCTAATCCCTCAACCCTAAATGCTATCCCTAAAGCCTGAAGCCTCAACCCTTAAACCTTAAACCCTAAACCGTATCCCTAAACCCTCAACCCTAAACACTATACCTTAAACCCTAATCCCTCAACACTAAACCCTAATCCATCAACCCTAAACCCTAATCCCTTATTGCTAAACCTTAAACCCTATCCCTAAAGCCTCAACCCTCAACACTTGAACCTTAAATCCTAAACCCTATCTCTAAACCCTCAACCCTAAACACTATGCCTTAAACCCTAATCCCTCAACTCTAAACCCTAATCCCTAAACCCTAAACCCTCAACCCTAAACCCTAAAACCTAAACCCTCAACCCTCAACCCTCAACACTATACCTTAAACCCTAATCCCTCAACCCTCAACCCTCAACCCTAATCTTAAAGCTAAACTTAAAGCTTCCACTCATTCCACCATCCCCAAGGGATCTAGAAATGCAAAATTAGATGCCTCTACTAATAAAGCCAAACATCCTAAGGGTCCTCATGCCTCAGGACATAAAAGTTATCCAAACCCATACCTCCACAAGCAAAGTCCAAAACCAAAATGGTATGGGTACCTAAGCAATAAGATCCAGTGATGGACATTAATGGCCATGCACAGGAAATATTATATGAACAAATTTGATTGAAAAGGGATTGAAATTGTTAGAACCAGAAAAAAATTTACATCTCTCACCAACCTCTTCACACTTATCCTCTATATACCATGGAAATTGGCCACATTATAATTTTGTGATTAAAACAATTTATGAAAATTTGTGTGACAAGATCTATATTAACTCCTGTTTGCTAAAACATGTGTGATAAAATCCTATCAGAACAATTACATTTATGAACAAATCCTCATAATATCTTTTCCTAAGTGTATCAGCCTAGCAACACTTCACCATTGGAACCCTATTTATAGCTCCACCGACAACCCTATGAAAAATAATTTACAGCCTTATTTGTCTAAAAATGCCTATCAAGCTAACCTTTGAAGTCCTTCCCCCGATAGACCAATATAGCCTGTTGGAAATAAGGTAGATAATTGAGAGGGGGGGTGAATCAGTTATCTCTAATATCTTTACTTTCTTTTCTTTTTATAATTTGTGTAACATCAAAACATATAAGCATATATAATCATGAGAGTAGAAATGAAATCAACACACATAACACAAGGATTTTAACATGGAAAACCCTGTTAAGGGAAAAACCATGGGGTGACTAACCCAAGATTGCATTCTCTGTTAAAAGAATAAGAAGTACAAAATGGCACTTGCCAATTAGGGCTCACTGCCCGAGCACACTGCTCACAAGAGGCACACTGCCTACAAGAGAATCACTATCTACAAAGTTTATAGAAGGTAACTAGGTGTTTGAACTGATGAGAGGCATCTACTAATGCTGAAGTTTAGTTCTGGTTAGGCTCAATATACTAATTTAATGCACTTCATTCTTCCTCTGTTCTAGTGCTACTGTTCTGTCACATACCGGACTTGTATTGCTGCTTCCACACTTATCTCTACCTTTCCTCACACACTATATCATCACACACACACACCTTCATATCGAAATCCATCTGGTATATATATCTGCACCAAGGATTTCAACAACTTTCTAGTCGGCAACTAGAATACTCAAGATACTGATCTGTCAGCTGAATCTATACTTGATTTGTGACGCGTATCAAAAGCATAGATATAGAAGTCATCAATCATGTTGGCCAACCTTGTATGATCCATCAAATCACTTGATCAACATCAATTACTCATCTGGATTGAAGTCTGATACTTTGTCGGTCAATTCTTCCTCATTCTGCTTTGCCTGTCAGGAACCCAACACTTAGATGCTCATATCTTTTCAATGTTTTATCTCCAGAGGCTCAATCTCTAGAATATAGTAGTCATGATACTCCTCTTGACTTGTCCAAGTTCACAACTTGTTGAGTTACACCATCTGAGAGATTCAGACCTGTTTGTTGGACCTTGCTACATGCTCTATTTTTGTTCACCAGACCAAAATAGTCTTTAATTTGACTTCCGGTATAGGCATACTGTGTGCTGCAGATGTGTGGGATAGACTTTTTTGCCATCAATGACAACACTGATGAAGCCACATAGTGTCTCTTGCCAACAATCTTCCCCTTTGGCATTGATGGCAACACTTAGTGAAAAATGACTAAGTGTCGCAGCAAACTCCCCCTTGGCTGATGCTCTATCTTATGCACTATTTTACCAGAGCTCCCCCTTAGCTGGATTCCACATTTCTCACTCCTCCTCACTCCCCCTTTGACATCAATGGCAAAGGGTGGAATCCGCTCACTAAAATTTGCAAAAATCAACATATACATAGCCACATAAGTATATATACATGTTATACTTACATATACTTAAGTATATCTGCAAAAGTGGTCTTCAACTGTACAAATTCTATTGCCCAGCTCTGCTTCATCCTGTCCAAAATGGAGATGTGACCGCTCAACAAAAATGCATATGTTTCTACCCTTCTTAAGTCTGCCGGATCACTGGTCCAGGCTATGGTATGAGCATCTAATAGGGCCTCATGCATTGCCTCTCACTTAGGGATGATTATCCCTCTGAGTTCACTCATCCTACTTATTATATTCTTCTTCTCTTTCTCTAGCCTCTTTATTTCATTTATAATAGCAATAGCCTGGCATTCTTGGTTCATTATGGATGTAGTGAGGGGATCAAATTTCTGAGATAAACTTGACAGTTTACCTTCTTGTTCTTTCACCTTCTTTTCAATATCTTCTGTCACTTTAGACCAGGATAGACAAAATTTGTATATGTCCCCACCATCTTTAAGAGCATTTTCTAGGCTCTTTATTCCAATATCTAGGGTCCTCCTATCATTAGTGATGAGTCCCTGTACTTCAGTGAACCTTTTTGCCAAAAACTCTTTCCAGACCTTTTCTTCTGCTGATTTCTCTATAGAATCAAAATGAGTACTAACAGAGTTTACTAGAGATTTCAAGTTACCGGATGGAGAGGCCGAAGGATCCTTTTGAAAAGAAGGCATGATCTTCTCCAACACACCAGATGCAATCTCTAACATCTCGCAGTCTTCCATGTGAGACTTCAGAAGCTTTTCTTTTGCCTTAGCTTGGGCAAAAGATGCTATTTTCATTGTATGAACCGGAGAGAGAATCAAAATTTAGTGGTTCTTGGAATAGTTCTGGTTCATCTATCTCTATCATTTCTTTATTCAAGAAGCTCATTACTGCCTCTACAGTGTCTCTTGCTGGAGACCGAGTCTTCTTTCCTTTTGCAACCTCAGAACTGTCATCAGAGATCTTCTCTGTTTGTTCTTCTTCTCTTCCCTTTACCTCCTCTTCTTGACTGAATTTCTCCTCTTTTCTTCCTTCTCCTTCAGTTCCTGACTTTGCAGGGGGATCCAGAGGAGAGATGTTAACTTCTTCATGGACTTCCTCTTCTAGAATAGATGAATCCAAGTCCTTAGACTTCTCCTCATCTATCTCTTTTGACTCTTCTACATTTTTCTCAGTAGATTCTTCTTTTGATGCACTTAATCCTTCGACATCCATGGTAGAAGGTTCTTCATCTATTTCCTCTATAATAGGAAGATTGAATCTTTTGAAGGCATTTTGGAGGATGTCTTCTATTTCTCTTGCTACCTGATCAGTCTCTCCAAGCATTAGTTTGTTCATTCTTTCTTTGCTCCAGAATTCATCCTTGCAGTCCTTAAAGATCATGTTCATTTGCTTTGGAGTAATGGAAGGATAGAGCTGAATTGCAATCTATTCTCGAATCTCTAAGTCCTTTTCCTTAGCATTCTCTTTTCTAAGTTCAAGTACCTTCTCTAGACTTTTGGGAATTAAATAAATGATTTCAATGAATGATTTATTATAAATATTTAGGTACTTGACTGTAGCTTCTTCTAAGATCCTTTTGTCAGTGTCACTATAATCATCATAAAATTTTGTTACTGGTTGCAGATTCCCATCCATAGTGACTATCTTGATGATAACATCAATAGAAAGAGTGGGCTTTTCAACAAATTCTTTTGCCTTTTCTTCTTTGTTTTTACCGGCAGAGGGTTCCCCAGATGTTTTCTTCTTCTTCTTCATTTTCTTAACTTCATCATCAGACTCTGTTTCTTTATCATCCTTTTGGCTTATGTAAGGCCTTGTGGCTTTTGTTTTTGTTCTCTTTTCTCCCTTTCCGGATGTCTTGGCTTCCAGTTTTGAGGCTCTTGAGCTCTTAGGGGTGGCAGGTGCAGAGCTCTTAGAGGATCTAGTTCGGGAGGAGGCTTGCACCGGAACACTTTCTTTTTCTGCTTATTGTTTCTCTTTCTCAGCTCTTTCTATTTTCTCTCTATTTGCATCAACTGCCTCTTTTGATATGCCATATCTTTTGGCAATTTCCTCAACTTCCCTTCTAACTTTTCTTTTTATTTCCAGTTGTCTCAGCTCAACATGTATCTTTACACTTAATTCTTGAAAGGTTCCAAACCTTTCTACCTCATGGTCCTTTGGCTGGCTCAACAGGTGTTGAACATCTAGCTCCAAGATTTTATCATCTACTTCGTAACCCATTGGCATTATCCATACTATTCTGGGCTCAACTGCCTCCATTATGTATTGATCAGTGTCAACCATGAAGCATATTGTATCCTTATATTTTTCAACTATGGTTTGAGGAATTCTTTCTCTAGCCTGCATCATACTTTGGAAGTTCTTAAAGTATCCCCAGAGTGCTGTACTTTGAGCTTTAGCATCACCAAGTCCATACATATAGTCTCTGATTTGTATGGCAACCGGTCTGCCATTTTGCCATACCCAACCACTTGATCCGGGTAGCTCATTCATATAGTAAAAGAACAAACACAGTATTAAGCCACCATACTTGAATGAGTTCTTCTTATCCTTCTTGATCTTCTACAAGTTTTCTAACAGTTGGTTTAGAAGAAGATCACATAGGTCATAATTGGCATTTTCCCTTAACATCTGATATGCTATATGTATTGCAGTCTCAGATACAGAATTCTCCTTGCTAGAATGATAGATTTTATAACCAATTATCATAGAAGAAAATTTGATATTTGGATTTGTGATGTCTTCTATGGTCATTGCTCTCTTGTCAAACTTGGATCTGGTAGCTTCACTTACTGTCTAGTTCTTGACAGATTTGAGTGCAGGTAACCCACCAAATGAGTGCAATCTAGTTACTACCCTAATAGCATCTTTTGTTATCTTGAAGGGCTTCATCAACCACATGAAATTGTCATGTATTCTGCTAAGAACATACCGGACCCATTCATCTTCTGCAAAACAGGGAAAGTGGATGCAATGTCTAAAGTGCTTATCTTGGAGGGCCTTGTATTGAGGTTTGAGTTCAAAACTTTCATCTATTAATTATTTATGGTAGATGTCCATCAACTTAGATTCTCCAAATTCCTCAATATTGGCGTGGATGTAAACCCTAACATCTTCTACGTGCAAAATCCCATGTGGAATGCTAGGGAAAGCGCCTAAGGGATCAACTTCTAGGGATTTGTAGGGGTGTTTCTTGAACTTTGGGTGCGGCCTATCAGTGATCTTAACAACCATTGGAGTAGCCATTTTTGCAAAAGATTTAGAGAGAGATATTTAGAATGGAAGTACCTTTTTGTGCTTTTAAGGTTCAAAATAAGAGCCGAAACAAATGGCTAGTTGAATTGGATTTTGCAGTTGATCTTTGAGAGTGTTGAAGAAACTTGATGCATAGCTCTTCTTTTCTTCTTCTCGAATGCAAAAGTGCAAATGATGAGTGAAAGAACCCTTTTATTCTTTTGTAAACCCTAATTTCCTTTTGCAATAAATGCACAACTTAAGTCATCTAGTTGCCTTGTTCTGAGAGAGATCTTTCTGAATCACTGAGATGCACTTAGAATCATTTTTAGTGATAATTGACAATGTACCTTCTTTCCTCCAACCGTGCCATTAATCCGCAGATCAAGATATTTCAATTTTGAATCATACCAGATCTATCTATGAAGATCCTACTTTACTGGATGGTTGTCAAACCAGATCAATCTTAGCTGATTAAACTCTTCAAAATTCCTTGCGGATCTTTCATATTTTTACCAAGGGTCATTTAGATATTTCTTTGAGAACCCTTTAATCCACAACATTCCATGTGCCAAATTTAGGCACCAATTGACTAGCTGCGAGAATTTATTTTTCTTTGTGACTCCCCTTGATCTAGAGCTCATCTGTTTAGTTTCTGGAAGGAATATCAACACCAGATTTTGATGCGGATCCATCCCCAACATTTTCTATACTCTTCTTCACCCAAATCTTGTTCATCTCCCTTTGAACTTCATCCGCATTCACTTTGCCTTTTCCTTTATCTTGATTGATTATGATGCAACAGACCCTTTTTATCCTGATTCTTACTTCTACAGAATTTGGCAATATGACCAGATCTATTGCAATTGTAGTAAACAACATTTATTTGCATATTTGACTGATATCCTCTTGATTTGCATGGATTAGCCTTATGTCCCACTCTATTGCATGCAAAGCATCTACCATTGAATGAATTGTTTATTTGCATATTTTTGCATTCATGAGACTTGTGACCATACCTTTTGCAGTTGAAACACTATCCAGAGAAGGATGAATTAGTCGGATTCATTCTTCTTCTACACTGAGTTGCTTTATGGCTGAAGTTGTTGCAATTGTAGTAGTATCCATTGAAGGATGGATATCTTTGAGCATTTAGTTGCCTTACCGGAGGTCTTCTAGGCCTGTTTCTTTGATTTCCTGATCCAGAGTTCTTCTGACCGGATCTGGAGCTTTCACCTTTCTCATATCCCAAGCCACACTTGTCATCTACCCTCTTTTGGCTTTCAAGAAGAACTTCAAGTTGGGCTGAGCTTATCTTGAATTTCTCTTTATATTCATTTGTTGTTTGAAGATCTTGTTTAAGAGTGTCTATCTGATTCTCAATTTGTTCTTCATTATCTCTAGTTTCTTCAAGATCAGATTCAAGATGCCTAATTATTCTGTCCATTTTGTGGTAGTCCTCTATCTTCTCCTTGAGAGATTGTTTTAGATTATCTCCAATTTTTCTTTTCTCTTCAATTTCTTGGGTGAATCTCATAACCCCTTATTCCATCTCATGCCTTACCATAATGACCTCTTTTGATAGCTTCTCACATAGCTTGTTTTTCTCATTCAGATCTTCATTAGTATCATTGGCTTCACTTTGACTTACTAATTTTTTAAGTAGTTCCTTTCTCTTTTTCACAGAGATACTCAGTTTTTCTTTTAGATCATTTATGAAATCATCAGCTTGTTTGAGTCTTTCTCTCAAGTTATTGACTTTAAGGTGAGATTGATCAAGATCATCTAGGGTAGACTAAAGTTGTTCCTTCATACCATACATATCCATTGAGATTCCCAGATCTTCCTCAAGCTGTTAGGCTCTGTTTAGAGGAACTTAGCTCTGATACCAATTGTTGGAAACAAAGTAGATAACTAAGAGGGGGGGTGAATTAGTTATCTCTAATATCTTTACTTTTTTTTTTAATAATTTGTGCAGCATCAAAACATATAAGCATATATAATCGTGAGAGCATAAATGAAATCAACACACATAACACAAAGATTTTAACGTGGAAAACCCTGTTAAGGGAAAAACCATGGGGTGACTAACCCAAGATTACATTCTCTGTTAAAAGAATAAGAAGTAAAAAATGGCACTTGATAATTAGGGCTCACTGCCCGAGCACAATGCTCACAAGAGGCACACTGCCTACAAGAGGCTCAGTGTCTACAAAGTTTATAGAAGGTAACCATGTGTTTGAATTGATGAGAGGCATTTGCTAATGTTGAAGTTCAGTTCCAGTTAGGCTTAATATACTAATTTAATGCACTGCATTCTTCCTCTATTCTAGTGTTGTTGTTCTGTCACATACCAGACTTGTATTGCTGCTTCCACACTTATCTCTGCCTTTTCTCGCACACTATATCATCACACACACACCTTCATACTGAAATCCATCTAGTATATATATCCGCACCAAGGATTTCAACAACTTTCTAGTCAACAACCAGAATACTCAAGATATTTACAAGATACTGATCTGTCAGTTGAATCTATACTTGATTTGTGATGCGTATCAAAAGCATAGACATAGAAGTTATCAATCATGTCAGACAACCTTGCATGATCCCTCAAATTGCTTTATCAACATCAATTACTCATCCGGATTGAAGTCTAATACTTTGCCGGCCAATTCTTCCTTAGTCTGCTCTGCCTGTCAGGAACCCAACACTTAGATGCTCATCTTTTCAATGTTTTATCACCAGAGGCTCAATCTCTAGAATATAGTAGTCATGATACTCCTCTTGACTAGTCCAAGTCCGCAACTTCCTGAGTTACACCATCTGAGAGATCTGGACCTATTTTTTAGACCTTGCTACATGCTCTATTTTTGTTCACCAGACCAAAACAGTCTTCAATCTGACTTTCGGTATAGCCATATTATGTGCTGTGGATGTGTGGGATAGACTTTGTTTCCATCAATGACAACACTCATGAAGCCACATAGTGTCTCTTGCCAACAATAGCCAACTACAGTGAGCTCATCATTGAACACATAGTCATCGGTAGGATAGATATTCATATTCCCCCAATGAACTGATATAACTGTGGGTTGTCCAAAATTGGACATAATCGGCCAAACATGCCCTCATCGTTGGAGTTCCCATCATACTCCCACCAGTAGTCCTATAAACATAACTCATAGCCATATCGGACTAACAATATCCTATCGGCCTAACTCTTAAGAGTCCCTCACCGATAGACCGATAAAATCAACAAAAGCTAGCACATCATTGTGACTCATAAACATCAGCAGAACAAATGTTTATGTTCCCCCGATAACTCGATATGACCATAAGTTACCCAAAGGTGCAATATCATCCAAGCTAAGGTACATCAGGGTAACGTTACCTAGCGTCCCACCGATACACTGACACAAAGAGTTTATCGATGAAGGAAGATGACATCGGTGAAACATAAATAACAGTCTCAATGCTGCAGCGATAATAATTATTGTGACATCCCGAGGGATCATTCAGATATTCAAAATAAATGACATGGCAAATGAAAGGTGCATTTATGAACCAGGAATAAAAGTGAGTTGCACCACATTTTGATCACATAGTTCCTGCAAAACTTGAACAAATTGCAAAAGGGGCTGAAGGAGAAGGGGACTAAAGCTCTCATATAGTAAAGCGAAGAAAACTAGTGAGAAAGAAAAATTCAAGTACACTGATCCCAGCTGAGAAATTCTATCTCTTAAAGGTTTGAATTCAAGCAATGGGAGATAGTGCAGAAAAACCTAAAAATAAGAAACCAAAAATTGAAAAGAGACCATTAAACTAAGACTTGATAGATCAAGCAATGGGAGATGGTGCAGAAAAACATAAAAATAAGAAACTGAAAACTGAAAAGAGACCATTAAACTAAGACTTGATAGATCAGTGTCCTCAGTCAAGACCAAGACCAAAAAGAAGTGTACAGATGAACCCCTCACATGATCGATTGTTGGACAATCATAAGGACTTGGGAGATGTATGGACTCCATTATGAGGGTATGAACTTTTCTTATACCACTACAAAAAACAATATAGGTTTTTACCAGTCTGTAACCCATGGAGGATTAACCTAGGGAGATTAGTTGTGCCAGAGGTGTTTGTCAATATGGAATTAATGAAAGCCCTTGCCGGTTAATATGATCCAAAAACGAGAACTATTTGAACACACAGTGGTGATAATTTACTAGTTATTTCAAAAGATCTCATTTCCAATGTATTTCAATTAGAGTGTGGTTTTAATTTACCATTCACAATCAAATATCTATTGCTCGAGTATGATCATATGGATACTAGCTATAAAAGGTGGAAGTTGGCCTTGCATAGGCCTAAGGACAAAGAAGGACAATTAAGGAAATTCTCTAGTAATGAGAATCCTCCATTTCATGAAGATTTGTTTGAAGAGTATTTTCGATACACCTATTATGCAGCTGGTAAAGTCTTGGGAGTAGAGGTCCCACCTCTAATGTCAATTGCACCAATGGTTTTAGCCACAGATGTATAGACTAAGTGGGCTAGGCCTTTTGACTATGCTAGCTTTGTGGCCAATGCCCTAAATCAAGGGCTGGAAAAAATAAAAAATAACAGTGATAGGATCAACTTCAAACACTATTCCTTATTAATGTACTTGGTTTTGTATGAGAGACATGATAGAGGATTTTGGAGCAGTGAACTGAGGATAAGGGATTCTTTTGATAATGGGGATCCTAAGCCTGTACAGATGTGGACTTCATTATGAGATAGCCAAAATGGTAGATCTCACTACCTCTACTTTGAAGAGTTTTTTGTAAAACCTTTAATGGAGTTATTGGGATATCCCTAGGATTATAACCTATCCCCAAGGATGCAGAGATTTCTAAGACCCAAAGAAAATGACCCTAAAAGTAAAGTGGACCATAACTGGGGAGATTAGTATGCTTTCCATGACTGCACAATGATTAGAGTTTATGGATTTGAGGGCACCCCACATTTGCTACCACGAATAGTTTCTGATCGGATTGTCTATCTAGAGATTGTGAGGCAATTAGCAAAATCTGATGCCATACACTTCATGAAGCATAACAAGCAGTCAATCATGCCCAACACTCTATGTTTTGGAGATTTCACAGTGGTCACAAATGAAGGGTATGAAGAAATTAATACTAAATTGGCACAGTTCAATCTTCCTATAGGTAATGAAAGACAAAATTTTGATTCAGAGGGTTTTATTCATAAATCAAATATTTCACAAGGGCTCTCAAGATATGAACATTTATTTTCAGAGGAAGATGTGATTAGAAACCGTGATGACGCCTCTACTATCAACAGAATGGGTGCATTCAACAAAGTGATACTTGCTGATGAATGGAAAAGAAAATGTGTCCAATCTTATTAAAAAATGTTTTGTGAAATATAGGATCCACTGGAAAGGATTGAACAATTGATTGCTCATGCAAATGAAATCATAAAAAATGTGGCCCTAGTTGTATTTGATACAACTTATACAATCTATTCAAGAACACAAGCTAAAGACATAGAGCCTTTGGACTACAAAGCCTCACAGCCTACCCCTGAAGTATGTGTTGATGCATAAAATTGCGCAGGTTCTAACACCAATATGGGAAGTTTCAGGAATGTGGGACTTGCTACCTGAAACAACCTCTAGATTTTAAAGAAGCTGGCTCTTCTCTATCTTAAATGGGTTTTGAGGAAAAGGGGAGAAATTAATAGAATTACAGATACAATGAAAGCAAAATTTATCTATGGCGATGCACCTGGATGAATTGTTTCTCTCCAACTAAGCACATTGAAGCTATCCTCTAGATTTAATTACATTAAAGAGTAGAGGCTGCATGATTAATATAAACAGATAAAATGAACAACATCAAAGGCTCATAACTAGACAATTCACTATGACATAAAAAATATCAACCAAGGCACAAAACTCAATCTCTCTTATTAATTTTCCAGTAATGTAAGAGGCACAGATACATGCACAGTTACATTCACTTTCTAAATCAAGAACAACAAAATAAAGGCAAATGATATTACTGGTCACAGCAAAAGTCTCGAACTTCTCTCTTAAATCTCTGACAAAAAACTATCTCTAGAAACTTATATTTCTAACTTCGAAAAGAACTCTCAAACTATTACAAAAGTCACATATTTATGGCATGGGATTGACTCTAGATTTTCTATAACAGTCGAATCCCAATGGCCCAACTGAATTGGAGGTAACTGGAAATCTTCTGTCAGTTAAGGATCTTCGAATCTGCAAGAGTTACTCCTTTTGCAAGCCCATTGGCTGTTACAAAACAAATGTGGCATACATCCTCTTATAAGGAATAGACACTTGGCAACCTCCACATTCTTTAGAAACAAAAGACTTCGTGACAGATGGAAGCGTCCGCATGCACAGCTTAAAACTCCTTCTTTCTTCAGAAAGAAACAGGAAACCAACACTTGGCGTCTTCCACAACAACTAGAAACAATATGTGTCTTTATCCGCAATTTTGATACTTATCTGTGTCTTTGTATTTGGGAGGATTCTGCAGATGACATCTGTCACGATCCGCAACAACTGAAGCTTTTTTAAAAACATATCAAAAATGGGACCCACAACCCTTCACTTAGTAACTTTCAAAAGGGACAGGTGGCAGCTTCTACAGGGATAACTAATTGATACATGGCAGCTTCCGCAGGGACTAGAAACAATATAAGATACTCCTTGAAACTCAAGTGGAGGCTGACACATGTCGAGCTCCGCATCATTTGAGAAACATTTATTATCATTGTAAGAAAAGTTATAAAGCTCTTACTTAGGCGCCGCATCCACCACGTGGCAAATTCCGCTGCTCTTAAGACTTTACACCGGGACCCACCTCCATCTTTACTTAGCATCAAAGCAAATAAAAACCATAATGTGGAAGTTGACACATGTCGAGCTCCGCGGCTACCATAAAAGACACATGGCTTCATCCGCGCTCATGCTAAAACATTAGAGAGTCCCTCCACTGATGACACGTGGCGCCTTCCGCAGCTTGTAACTTAAAACAAAATAGAAACATCTACCGCTACGTGGCACGCTTCGCGTTAAAGTTATAACTTAGGAACAAAATGCAGCATAAACTAGGGCTCAACACTTGGCGTGCTCCGTGGCTCTAGCAAAATGAAACCCATGCGGAAACCCTTGTGGCCATTCCCAAAAACAAAACTGTAAACCACAGTAACCCATTGATGCGCTGTGACTGATACAAAATATAGTCTTTTACTCTATAGTTCTTGGCGACCCCTAGGACTTTTGAGCCTGCTCAAAAAGAACCCAAAATTGTGGCAAAAATGTGTATTTAAAATACAACGCAGGGTCACAGATTCTACAAAGCTGTCTGGTAAACAGACCATTCCGAGTCAGAGAGTCCCAGCTTATTCTGTAAATCTTGGAAGGCAAAATCAAGATTTATAATATCCTTGTGTGAGAAGGTCTGCAAAATTTAAACTACAGCCTTTAATTTAAACTCCAACTAGGCCATTGGGATCAAGACAACTTCTACTTCTTGTACTGATGAGGAATCGCTCAAACCTTGAAAAATAGTTTGATCATTTTGTCTAGTTAAAAGCAGGGTCTTAGTCTCATCAATCATCAATACAGTATTGTTATCTGGAAATGGTGATGGAAGACCCAACTGCACCAAATCCTCTATGTGTCTCTTCATGTCTTTGACTCCTTTTACAATATCTAGGAGTTCCTGGCAGTTTGTGGCAGCTAAGTTGCAAATGAGAACTTCATTTACCCTCTTTGCAGCTATCATTCTGTCATTGATTCCTGCTGTTGACAATATTTCATCTGTTGTGTCGTATAGCTTCTTTAGCAACAGTTGAGAGTCAGAAACTCTTAGAGACACAGTAGACAGAGTGGCTTGAACTGAAGCTTCTACTTTTTTGCACAACTGCTGTGCATTTAACAAGAAGGTTAATGAGGGCCTTAGCTAGATAATCTCCTCAGAGATTCTTTTCCACACTAACACATATAGCTCCTTGACCAAATTCAAAACTCCAACATTCTAAGGCTTGTTAGCTAACTCCAGTGTTAGTTGTTTTGTCATTTGTTGCTCTGCTAGGAGTTGAGCTTGTATTGCAGCAGCAACATTCTGCTCACTTAGCAACTTTTGCTGAAACTGTGTAGCTTGTTGCAATTTATCCTGATATCTCTTCTCCAATGTGGCCTTTTCCTGCCTTAAAACAATTACTACAGCTTTCTCCTGTGCTAGCTCCATCTTTAGAGAAGCATTTTAGGCCTGAGTTGCATAATGAATCTGACAGGAAACAATATTTTGCAACTATTTATTTAGATTCTCTATCTCATCTTCTCTATATTTTAACTCTGTAGCAAGGTTGCTACTATTTGCCTTCTCCTGAGATAAGTTAGTTTCAACCTTCTGCAACTTCCTGGACACTTTCAAGTAGTATGTTGCAACAATAGAAGTGGTTTCTTTGAGTAGCTTGACCCTATCTTGTGGTCTAAAAAGGGACATGTCCATGGCTACTGCATTCATTACAAAGTCCTAAGGCTACATCTGCTCATTTGGCTTTACCATATTTGGGGACAAATGTGTGACAGTCAATTGCTGTTGAATTGGGTCAAAGAGAGACCTCATGTGTGGCACAGCCAGGCTTTTATTTTCTTTCTTTCTTTTCTTATCCATCCTGGCTTCTCTATCCTTCTTTGCTGTATTAGCCTGAGCTTGGAAAGTGGGAGGAGAGGCAATGAAACCCCCAGCAAAGGGATGACCCTGAGGTAAACCATAAGGTATAGCCAATGATTGTTGGCTAGGGGAAATTTGGGGAGGCACTCGTTTTGGAACAGAGGGGGAAAAGAATGGCAATGAAGGGGCCTGTGAAGACATGGCTTGAGGACTAGCAATTGGGCCAAGTGTAGATATAGGCACAACAGAGGTGGCAGGGGATACTAATGTTTGGCCAGTTGGGATTACCACCCCTAAGGTAGAAGAAAGAGACAGAGAGGAAAAAGGAGAAGAAACACTTACCCGAGGAGCAACATATGTAACTGGTATTTGCTGTTGTGGTAGCTCTGTTTCTTCCTCTAACTCAGGTTCTAGGTGCAATTTTCTATGCTTCCTCAATCTCTCTCTTGATTCTTCCAACTCTGCTTTCTCTGCCACATTTGCCATTACTGATGGTGGCAACGATACAAAACTGGAAGCTCCAGTAGCTGAAACTGATGGAGTCCCTCTAGTTGGTGATGACACCACACCCTTTTGTTTCTCCAGAGTACTGAGGGATTGGGGCCAAGAAGATACAAGGGCAGTAGATGACGCTTGTCCTGTTGCCTGTATTGTATGAGTTGACTCAGCCTCCTCTTCAGACTCTTCACCCTTTTTGTGAATTTTACTTGTATTAGGGCTAGAAATTGGAGAGGGATGCCACTCATCCCAGATAGACTCCCATCTCTCATCTGTGTCAACCTTCCCAAAAGAGTGTGTCAACTCAGAAATTTCGTGCCTATACTTCCAATAGGCCTCGATTTTCTCTAGCTTCCATTCTTTGTTTTTCAATGCTTTCTTTAAACCAGTACCTATTCTAACCTTAGGGTCAAAAGCCTTTTGTTTAACATAAAAGGTCTCCCATGGCCTGCACCCCTCATAAGGCAAATCTGCCAGTTCCACACAAGTCAGGGGTATCTTCCTTAGGGTTTCTTCTATCCTCCCAAAAGGGACGACCCTCATGCACTATTTTAGCTCCAACCTTGTTGCTTCTAACCCAGGAGGCTATAAAACTATTTGGGTCATACCTCCACTTGTCTTCAATGATAAAGAATCCCAAGATAGCTAACTTTCGTAGTAGCAGATGCTCAGCATCCCTGACTTCTAGGGCCATATTCTTTTTGATCCATGGGATATCATACATTTTCTTCTTCTTCCTCTTGGTACCAAACTCATTGTCGACCACAGACACTTGCCGAGTGACCTCTAGAAATGCTAACCTAGGAGTCAAAATTTTAGGTAGCAGCATAGGTTCCCCATTGAAACCATGGACCCTGATGATAGTATTTTGGGACCCAAAGAAATAGTCACATGGGATCAGGCAATTAGTCATGAAACCCTTAATGCTCTGTGTCAACCTGTGTTCTACAGGTTTAGGGCTCAAATGACAAAATACAGGGGCAACAAAAAGCTCCCAAAATTCATAAGGGTCTGATGCCTTAGATAGCACATGTGTCCATGCAAACACAGGGATAGTTCTATTTTGCCCAAAATTTGGGTTGTACATGTTCAATTGCATATTTTGTGCAAAAATACCATAATTCTGATATAACATCAAATGAAACAGGTAAGCAGAATACCTGAAAACTCCTTTGGATTTGAAATTAACAAGCTGTTCAACCATGGAATAGGCAATTTGTTCTGAAAAATCCAGTCAGAAATCTTGTGACTTATCCACAGTCTTCAATCTAAAAAGGATAGCAATTTGCCAATCGTAGACCATAATGTCTTCCTTCATCCCAAAAATAAAAGCCATCATTGACAGTGCCTCCTGACTGGCTTGGCTGAATTGTGCCCTTCCTGTTGGTAATGTGGGCATCTGTGTGTTCTCCTCTGGCAACTGTAACTCTGAGTTAAGAAACCTAAGCTGGTTGTTGACATTTGACCATGTCTTTTGCATTTTGGCAATAGTGGGAAATGTGGCCATTTGATCGTGATACAAGGCCAACATGTCTCTTATAGGTGTGGGTGTAATTTGCACCATAAAGGGACCCTATTGTATGGTGCTTGAGGGGGCATGAAATAGCTCTGTGCATATATCAATTAGGTAAGGACACAGGTGTACACTTGGGACCATGAACTGCACCAACTGTGCGGTCCAAATTCTCATTCCAAAAGTTTCAGACTCCCCTTTCTTTGCCTTCAGGATGCATCTTTGGTGTGCTCCTTCACAGAGAGCCTTAGTAGATTTTTGAAGGGCTAGGTCGAAGATACCATCTGCAAAGTCCTTAACCTTCTCTGGGTCGGCAGAATACCCTACCTTGGGAACCCTCGTCCTTGGATAGGTTCTATTAGGTTGCGCAGGCGCCAAGGCATATGATTTACTGCTTAGAAGCTTGTTAATTGACTCATAGATCCCGAGTCCCTCCTGAGAAGACTGTGCTTCGGATGCCATGTCTATGTCTGCGGGAAGAATGTGGGTGCTTTAACACAGTAACGGATGGAAACTGCGCAATAGGAGAGACACTCAACTAGGAAGCGCTTGCTAGGGATTGGATTGTAGACAATAGTGGTTCGTAACAGAGAGACAGAAGCAAATGAGAGCCACAGTTAAGGTTTAACTCCTATTAATGGGGCTTTAATGACACATCATGCCTTATAAATGGCATTAACGCCAAGAAACCATTAATGCATCTTTCCAAATCAGCATAGGACTAAGTGTCAGAAACATTATGATAGTGGCTGCGAAAGTGCGTACTTTCAAGGATTTTGGGGATTAGAGATAACCTTAATGAATGCGAGATTTCCAAAAAGAGAAGAGGCTTGTGCTGATGACACGTGTTCACGGAACACTTATTTAAAAGAAAAGCGGGAAAAGAAAGCAAGAAAACAAGAAAACAATAAAGGGAAACTAACTATCTATAGTACATAGGAGACACTGCTTAATTAAAATGCTTCAGATAGATCCCATTCACAGGAATCTCTTCAGGTTCACCTTCCATTGTTTCAAGCTCAAAAGAATTTTGTTGTTTATAGGAACGGATCTTGTAAGGGCCAGTCCACATTGATTCAAATTTACTGTGTCGACCTGGCTTGGCAGCTCTCTCATCCCATTTCAACACTATTGAGCCAACTTCAAAAAATGGATTTGAAGTCTTCTTGTCAAAAGAGTCTTTAATGTTTTTCTAGTGTTTTATCAATGACTCATGTGCTTTTTCTCTTTTCTCTTACACTTCCAGTAGTTCAGCAAGTCTAACTTACATGGGACCATTTTCTTCAATCTCAATCTGTTTCAACAACTGTAAAGTAGGGATCTCTAAGCTTAGCGACATTACAGCTGGCTTACCATAGACTAATTCATATGGAGACATCTTTGTCACTTGTTTTTGTGTGATTCTGTCAGCCCACAACGCCGTATTAAGTAGTCTGTGCCACTCTCTGTGATGATCAATCCCTGTCCTTTTAATGAGTTTGATCAGGTTTTTTTAGTAGATTCTGCCAGACCATTACCCTGAAGGTAATAATTTGAAGAAGTTTTCAAATAAATTCCATACCTTAATGCAAACTCAAATATTTTTTTCCCAAAAAGGCCGTAGCATTATCTGATATTATGGTACGAGGAGGACCAAAACGAGCAGTAATACCCTCTAGAAAGTCTAATATTACCTTTTATGTTGCTACCTTGAGTGGTACTGCTTCACTCCATCTGGTGAAGTAATCTGTGGCAGTTAGGATCCATTTGTGTCCCATACTTGACACTGGATTGATCATACCAATAAAATCAAGACCCCATTGGGCAAAGGGTTCATCCACAATTATGGGGCTTAGTGGCATTGTTGCATTTCTTCTTTTCCATGTATAAAACTGACAAGACTGGCACTCCTTAACCAGCTGATAATAGTCTATAAATAAAGTGGGCCAAAAATATCTTGCTTGAGTTATTTTTATTGTAGTGGTCCTTGCTGAAAAGTGTCCACCTAAGGCTCCATGATGCAACTCATGTAGTATTCTTTTGGCTTCATCTTTCTCTATACATCTTAAAAGTATACCATCAACATTTCTTCTGAAAAGAATTTGCTCAATTAATACAAAATGGGACCCTTGCTGTCTATAGTATCTTCTCTTGTCATGGGAGAGCTGATTTGGGAAAACCCCATGTTTCATAAATTGTATTCTATTTGTGACCCAAGAATTTTGATCAACCTCTTGTATTGTTAATACATTTTCTTTTCTGTTCCTTCAGTCATCATCCTCTCCATATCCTGAGCCATATATTGGCACAATCCTTTGCCTCTTACTAATTTAGTGGGGCTAACTTCCACATCATATTCAAGGATCTTTGTTATCCAATTGGCTCTTTTCTCAGTGATCTCACCTTCCATAATATACTCCCTTACACTAGGATGAGCCACTAATATTAGAATCTTATAATTCCCTGTGACCATATGCCTGAATTTCTTAAGGGCTTTTACCATGGCATATGCCTATTTCTCCACAAAATTGTATCTAGCCTCATATTCCCTGAGAGTTCTAGAGAAAAAGGCTATTGGATGCTCTCCTTCTTGCTGTTCATCTTTCCGAGTTAAGACAGCAGCAACACTGAACTCTCCTCCATACACATACATGATAAAAGACTTAGAGAAGTTTGGGTTTCTTAGTACTGGGGCTATTGAAATTGCTCTTTTGACTTCTTCAAAGACCTATCTCCCTTCTGCAGTCCATTTGAAAACAAGGCCCTTCTTTAGCAACAGTGTCATTGGTCTTATTAGGCCTGCAAAGTCAGATATGAACCTGCTGACAAAATTGATCTTCCCTAGAAAGGATTGAATTGCTTTCTTATTGACTGGCAGAGATAGATTCATTATGGCAGTGACTCTCTCTGGATCAATAGAGACTCCTTCTTTTGACACTATATGCCCTAACATTTTACCCTGAGGTACTGCAAAGATGCATTTCTTGGGATTCAGGGATATTCCAAACTCTTGGCATGTCTTAAAAATAGCTTCTAAATGATCGAAATGATCTACAACATTTTTAGAGAAGATAGTGAGGTCATCTAGATAAATCAAGATGATTTTGTTTATTAATTCCCCAAATGCTACATCCATTGCCCTCTGAAAAGTAGCTCCAGCATTTGAGAGGCCAAAAGGCATCTTTGCATATGCAAATGTTCCCCATTTTGTAGTAAATGCAGTCTTATGCTGGTCTTCATCAGCCAACCAAATCTGATTATATCCAGAGAAACCATCTAGCAAGGAAAATCTCTCTGATCCAGCCACAGTCTGTAAAATTTGTTCCATAGAGGGCAGGGGATAGTGATCTTTCAGAGATGCTCTATTTAGATCCCTGAAATCTACACAGAGCCTTATGTCACCATTCTTTTTTCTTACTAGTACTAGGTTTGATACACAGGTTGAATGTTTAATTGGAAAATTATCTTTGACTCTAAGAGCTTTTGTAATTCATCTACCATTAGAGGTTCAATTCTAGGATTCACTAGCCTTTGCTTCTGTATGACTGCTTTAGATCCTTTAGTGAGCTCTATGGTGTGTTGGATGATGTCTCTATTATAACCATGGAGGTCTTCATAGGTCTAGGTAATCACCCTATCATATCTCTCACATAAATCAATCAATCTTTCCCTTTCTTGCTAGGTTGCAGAATTTCCAACTTTCAATTTTCTTCCTTCACTAACTTGGATTTCAGAATAATCTTCTTTATTTGGTTGAAACCTCTTCTTCTCCAGACTTACATCTTTTGGGTCAAATAAGTTTTCTAAGGTAATCAATCCTTTAGGGAGCTTATTTGACTTTAGTTGAATAATTTGGTCACCATATGCTTCTTCAATTTTAGGTTGCAACTGATCAGCAAATTCTCCTGACTGTTGTAAAAATGAAAGCACTTGAAAATTATTTTCAAAAACTTGCCAATTTTGGTCATTATCTGGGATAGTTGGCCTTACTATAACTTTGACTAACTCATTATTGACTAATAAATTAGTTGATGGATCAAATTGTGAACCAATCTGTGCCATTCTATCTACCTCAGAATTTTGGGCTCTAGGGACTACTTCAATATTGAAAGCTTCAAAATCATCTATTAGGTCCCAAATTCTATGCCTATAGGATCTCATTCTTACATTTTTGGCCACTGCTTTTTCTTTGATTTGCTTCACCACCAGTTCTGAATCTCCTTTGACTATCAGATTCTTTATTCCTTTTTTCTTTGCCAACATGAGTCCATGCACCAAGGATTCATACTCAGCATCATTATTGGTATAGGCAAACTAAAAGCGAATGGCTCTTAAGATTTTCTCACCATTTGGGGCAATAAGACAAACTCCTGCTCCAACTCCATTCTTACTTCTAGCCCCATCAAAATTTAGAGTCCAAATTTTTGAGTCTTTTTTAGATTCTTTATTCTTGTTAGGCTCTTCCCTTAAGACATTAGGAATTTCTTGGTCTTCTTCAAATATGACATAAGTGCCCAGACCAGTAGAGTCATAATTTCCATAGGGATCACTTTGAATCATAGTCAACAACTGATTATTCTCTTCTTCCTGTTGATCATGTTTAGTCCAGTCACCTATCTCTTCAACAAAGATTCTTTCCTCTTTATTTAGCATAGCATGGGCTGCATCTAATTTTAGGGTTGGTTCACCTGTGATATGGTCTTTTGAGAACGGTTCAGATAGTATTTTCATCTTTGTCCCATATTTGGTTCTCAAAATGAGGTGTGACCAATATAGTGACATATAACCTCCTATCTTGGCTGTAAAATCCCTGGATAAGCATAGACCAAACACAGGGGGAATATCTATGACTACCACATCCTGATTCACAATTATATTGGGGCAAGTATATAGTTGCAATGGGAGTTGCTTAATTTTCCCTATTGTCTACACAGATTTCCCATCCAACTGCATGACTCCTCTTGCTAGTGGCTCATATTTTATTTTCAAAGCATCTGCTATTTGCTTTGGCATTACTGTAGTACTAGCCCCAGAGTCTATCATTGCATTATGCAGTAATTTCTTCCCAACAATTAGAGTTAAATAAAAGGGATCTGGTTTAGATTTGCCTACCTTAGATGTATTATTCAACAAGGCTGTTGTCTGCAAAGGTACAATATCTTTGGGTTGTAGCTTTTCTTTATCAGCAGATCCTCCTTTAGCACCAGTATGTTTAGGAACTTCTTGGCCTTGCAGAGCCTCTTGCAACAATGTCTTCTACTTAGGAATAGCTAGCATGTCCCAAATAGACACATGCGTTGGAGTCCTTTTTAGCTGATCCACCACATTCACAAGTCCTAATGCTTGGGACTTTGGATAATAAGGGTACCTTGACTTTTCTAGAACTTGTCCTAAAGCTACTTGATTCTGCATAGGCTGGGGCATTTCTAGTCTAGAAACTCTATTCTGATGACTCTGAAAAGGAGGATTTCCCATGATTTCATTATTACTGACTTCAGGCTGCTCCATCATTCTCCTTTTTGCTCTGGTATAGTAATCAGATTGCACCAACAGCTTCTTGGAAATAGATGTTTCATTCAAGAACACTGACTCTTCATCTTCAATCCATGAAAATAAAGCATGCTCAGGGGCTATTTCCTCTTCTTGTTGTAAGGACATCCCTTGCATCTGGGCCACCAGGACTGCATTTTGTAAACTAGGAGACTAATATTGTGGAGTGTTAGAAGTTGCAAATTGTCCTTCTAATCCTCTCTGTTCTGCTATCTTTTGCTGTAAATTTCCTCTGGGGCAGTCTCTGGGCATATGGGCATTATTGCAAGGAAAACACCAAGCATTTATACCATCTGCAAAATTATTTTGCCCTGGAACAATTTCCCTATTGGGATTAGGGGGAACAGTTTGTAAAGGTGTAGGGACTGTGACTAATTGGTTTGATGGCTGAGGATTAGCTTGCCTTTGAGGGCCTTGATATTGATTTGGCTGAAAGGGAGGTCTATTTCCTTGATAACCTTGATAAGGGGGTTTTGGATAAGGTTTCTGTTGTCTCTTTAGGTTAATTATCTCATTTGAGAATGTCCTCAAAATGTTCTTGACATCATCCATTTCAGATGATTAAATAGGGGCAGTTACTTTAGCAGGTTGCTGAGGAAAAGAATACATAGACACAGGTGGGGTTGTAGGATTAGGAGCTTCTTGAGGCAATGGCAAGGTAATTTCTGGGAACATTGGCATAAGAGGCCTTGGGGGCAACTTTCCAGCATCTATTAATTTATTTTCAGCCTTGACTGCCAACTCATAAGCTTCTGGTAGTGTCTGACCTCCAAGGGACTGAATCATCACTGATATATATGAGTTTAGAGCCTTTAGATAAAACACAATAGCCATACCTAGTAATGGTCTTGCTGTAGCAGGAATCCTCTCCCAAGTCTTTTGAAATCTTGAATTAAAATCGGTCATAGCTTCTTGTGGTGCCCTTTTGATAGTGATCAATTGTTGCAACAAAAAAGATTTATCACCCTTTTCTTTAAATCTTTCAAAGAAAGCATCACCAAACTGATCCCATGTGGATATTGTGTTTGGGGTTAAGGATCTATACCAGTCCAGAGCCTTCCCTTTGAAAGAAGCTACCAACAGTCTTATAGCCACATTCTATTGAGTGATCACATGTACTGCACAGACATCAGATACATCTTGCAAGTGTTCCTCAGGTGTCTTAAAATCTTTCCCACTGAACTTGGGTAGAGCCTTCAGAGCATTGGCTAGAATAGCATCCCAAGTGGTTGGTGGTATTGGGAGAATCAGAGGACTGCCAGTGTTCCAATTTGCATAATTCCTTGGGGCTATAGGTGCTCCCATATTTGCTCTTGGTGTTGCTGTAAACTGATTCACTCTTCTCCTTGGATTAGCTACCAGTGGTGGCAAAAGAATGCCTGGATTAGTAGCAGATTAATCTCTTGTTACAGGTCCACAGCTCTGACTTCCTGTGGCTTTGTGGCTCATACAATCTTGACAGAAACTTCAAGAATGGTCCCACCGGGTGTGCCAAAAAATTGTTGATGCATAAAATTGTGTGGGTTCCAACACCAACATGGGAAGTTTCAGGAATGTGGGACTTGCTACCTGAAACAATCTCTAGATTTTAAAGAAGCTGGCTCTTCTCTATCTTAAATGGGTTTTGAGGAAAAGGGGAGAAATTAACAGAATTACAGATACAATGAAAGAAAAATTTATCTATGGCAATGCGCCTGGATGAATTGTTTCTCTCCAACTAAGCACAGTGAAGCTATCCTCTAGATTTAATTACATTAAAGAGCAGAGGCTACATGATTAATAAAAATAGATAAAATGAACAACATCAAAGGCTCATAACTAGACAATTCACTATGACACAGAAAATATCAACCAAGGCACAGAACTTAGTCTTTCTTATTAATTTTCCAACAACGTAAGAGGCATAGATACATGCACAGTTACATTCACTTTCTGAATCAAGAACAACAAAATAAAGGAAAATGATATTACTGGTCACAGCAAAAGTCTCAAACTTCTCTCTTAAATCTCTGACAGAAAACTATCTGTAGAAACTTATATTTCTAACTTTGAAAAGAACTCTCGAACCATTACAAAAGTCACATATTTATAGCATGGGATCGACTCTAGATTTTCTACAACAGACGAATCCTAACGGCCCAACCAAACTGGAGGTAACTGGAAATCTTCTGTCAGTTAAGGATCTTTGAATCTGCAACAGTTACTCCTTCTGCAAGCCCATTGGCTGTTACAAAACAAATGTGGCATACATCCTCTTATAAGGAACATACACTTGGCAACCTCCGCGTTCTTTAGAAACAAAAGACTTTGTGACAGATGGCAGCGTCCGCATGCATAGCTTAAAACTCCTTTCTTCAAAAAGAACAGGAAACTGACACTTGGCGTCTTCTGCAGCAACTAGAAACAATACGTGTCTTTATCCTCAGCTTTGATACTTATCTGTGTCTTTGTATTTGGGAGGATTCCACAGATGACATCTGTCATGATCCGCAGCAAGTAAAGCTTTTTTAAAAACATATCAAAAATGGGACCCACAACCCTTCACTTAGTAACTTTCAAAAGGGACAGGTGGTAGCTTCTGCAGGGATAACTAACTGATACGTGGCGGCTTTCGCAGGGACTAGAAACAATACAAGATACTCCTTGAAACCCAAGCGGAGGCTGACACATGTCGAGCTCCGCATCATTTGAGAAACATTTATTATCATTGGAAGAAAAGTTAGAAAGCTCTTACTTAGGTGCCGCATCCACCACGTGGCAAATTCCACTGCTCTTAAGACTTTACACCGGGACCCACCTCCATCTTTACTTAGCATCAAAGCAAATAGAAACCATAACGCGGAAGATGACACATGTCGAGCTCTACGGCTACCATAAAAGACACATGGCTTTGTTCACACTCATGCTGAAACATTAGAGAGTCCCTCTGTTGATGACACATGGCACCTTCCGCAACTTGTAACTTAAAACAAAATAGAAACATCTTCCGCTATGTGGCATGCTCCTCGTTAAAGTTATAACTTAGGAACAAAATGCGGTACAAACTAGGGCTCAACACTTGGCATGCTCCGCGGCTCTAGAAAAATGAAACCCTCACGGAAACCCTCGCGGCCATTCCCAGACACAAAACTGTAAACGACAGTAACCCACTGATGCGCTGTGACTGATACAAAATGTAGAGTCTTTTACTCTAGAATATGTTTTTTCTGTAGATATTGACATAAGTGAAGAAGGGGAAAGTGATGAAGAAAGTGAACAAATGAAGCCAATAAATGCTCCTGAAATAGCACAATATGAGCATCCTCCTGAATTGAATGATGTAAATTTTGAGACATTAGATGAATTATCTGATGACATTAGAATCTTGGTTGCACAAAAAATTATTTCAAATGATGATTTTATTAAAACTCCTAAATTTAAGTCATTTGTCTATGAGTACAAAGGAAAAAATGTGAGAGAAAAAATGCAAGATGTCACTTCTGAACAAGAGGTTACTACTTTGGATGAATTAAAAAGGGAAGTTGATAAAGAGATGGAGTCCATCACTCCCAAAAGAGGAAGGGAGTTTCTTCAAGAAGCCAAAATATTGCTCTTGTCAGGGTGGAATATGAGTTCAGCAATTGTGTTTGATAGCTTTAGGAAGAGAGAAGACAAAATAATGAATTTGATTGAAGAAGCTAGTGATAAGATATACTCAAGATTAGGATTAGGGTATAATGCAGATGAAGCCACTCTACTCATTTGGTCACTTTACCCATAGGATAAGAGACCAACAATTGCTAATAATTCAAATCAAATGTTTGGTCATCTCTTAGTCAAAAGGGTAGGTGATATTGACCCCATGGAAACAATAGAGCTCAACATTAATGTGGCAAAGTTCAATAAGGCACAAGTTGAAAAATTGCTTAAAGAAAATGATAGACTAAAGAAGGAGTTGTTATATCAAAAGCAAAGATCCTCTTCCTCTTCTATATCACAATTCTATCCTCCAGACCTTGAGAAAGATAAGAAAGTGTTGGATGCACTTACTGATGCATCTTATTGGAAAAATTGCCATCTGAAATCCCAAGGGAAATGTAAAGAGCTAGAGAAGGAAGTAAAAACTATCAAATATGATATGGCATCTATATTAAGTAGGGAAAGATTCAATAAAATGATGAGCTATACTGATACCTATTGGAAATTGTTTAAGCTGACACTCTTAGCAATGGTAAAAAATAAAAGAATACAGGGGAGGATGACTGAAAAAAAAGAAGACCTTTTGGGAAAAGGGATCTTGGTGGGACAAACATTATAGGTATATAATGATTTGATAGAGTCACATGATGAATATCATGACAAGCTCAAAGAAGAGATTGATTATTTTAATCTTGCTTAACCACTTCATGATAACTCTAGGAATCTCTAAAAATGTGATGATTGGAAGGAAGAATTGGCCATGGTTTTGACTAATGCATTACAGGAGATCAAGGATGAAGAGATAGTCTTGAAAAATACTCATAAGTAGTTGGAAAAAATGATGCAAATGGAGTATGATATGAAGGAAGTGATTATCAATGTGAATACCTATGCAGAACAAGACTACATCCATCATCTCTCTGCAATAAATCTATTTATCAATTGAACCATGAATGTGTCAGATACGACAGGACAGTCATCGAATGGAGGAGATCAGCAATAGTATGATGGGCATCATATCAGAAAATAGAAGCTTTGCACATGCCTTAGATGGTCACAGACCTCTATTTGGAGATTAACGGATGGGTGCATCAATTTAATGAAATGTTTTTCTTTTCAGTTATAATGGGTCTGTAGCTTGTTGTCTCTTGCATATAAGAGAGACCAAGACCCGAGAGAAAAAAGGAGGGTAGTAGTTCTTTCTGAAGCATTTTAGGGGACTTAGTAAGAAGATAGATTGCACCCATCCCACTCATCCACTTTCATGTTCCAAAAACTTTGCAATTAATATATATATATATATATATATATTATGAAGCAATATTATGGAGAAGACTATACTTAATGGTAACCTTTTTCAGTGTTCAACTATTGTGTTAATTTTCATGTCTATATGTTGTTGTACTGTCTCCAAAGTGATTGAAAAAAGATACAAATGATTTGATGATGATGATGATGCTTTTAATTTGGATGAGGTGGATGCTTGTAATTTGCTCATACTATAATGAAAATCTTTTTCTTACAATTTTACAAATGAGAAGAAATCTATCAAATTCTACCAATGCAAGAATAATGAGCTTACCAGTGAAAGTGATCACCATTATTTCACAAATTAGGTCACCTACTTCTTCCCTTTTCAAATGTTGTTAAAGGAAGAGATGTCTTTAAACATGTCATCAAGCATTGAAAACTGATGTAGTATTTCCTCTGTTCAGTGCATGGACTTCAAAGTCCTATGTCTAAACAATCACCATGTATGGTGAATGGATCTTCAAATATTCATATACATTTCACTATAATAGCTAAGTGGGTATGTGAAAACCTACATCATTTCACCATGTTTGGTAATTGAGTACTCAAAGATTCAAACCATCTCGCTGTGATTTTTTAATTGTGAATGCAAAAACTCAAATCAATTCACTGTACCTGCAAATTGGTTATACAAGGATTCAAATCAATTCACTGTATTTGCCAATGGGAATGCAAGGATACAAATCATTTGCATATAACAACTAGGAGGTCTACATAATTGAGGGTTGATGTAGAAAGGTTAGAGGATAAATGCAAACATATAGGAAATTTATATAATCTGTTAGGACACATTTGCTGTTCATGTGTGGTTATCTTGATTGGTTTCTTTTAACCTCTTGGTGCACAGCTGTTATGTGACTATTGTCATTGTTGTGTATTACAGGATCCAGAGGAGGCCATGGAGAGAGGACGTGGACGGCGTAGAACTACTAAATTGTAGAGAGGAAATTGGGTGGAAATAGATATGACAACAGAATCTATAGATACAATAGAGGTAAGAAGAGAAAGCAACCTCAACTAAAGGAGGAAGGTGTTTATGAATTCACAAATGCTACAACATAGAGGAGATAAAGTCATTTTTTTGTCCATGAGGCCTCTAAGGTCAAACTTATTGGTTGAAAATGCATAGGAATGGTGATTAAATGTGATTCTATGATCAAGGGAAAAGTTTGAAAATTAGGATGGCCAAAACATGATATGAATATGTCACATATATGACTAAAGTGAGGTTTTGTGTTGGATAGCATATTCGTTGAAATGATATAATTGGTGTACTAAACATTATTTACTATGTTGTGTATTATAGTGGCTAGACGAGGCCATGACAATAGATCATGTCATATCAAGTGAGGACACAACAGATGAAGCGAGACATCAGGTACTCATATTTTGACTTAACTTAGGAAAAAATGATCTGATGGCATTTTGTGATACGTCCATCTTTTTTCACAGTATTATTGAAATTTATAGTGTATTATCCAATCTTGACATAAATTAATGCATGTTGTTGATTATTTTAGATGGAGATTGGAGCAAATGTAGACCCTGAGCGTTCAACTAGCAAAAGAAAAAGATATGTACGTGGACATGGACCTAAAACTGTTAAATCACATAGACGACAGTGGGTGGAAGAGGATATGACAATGGATCCTGCAGACACAACAAATGATTGCACTGAACAAGAGGTTGGTCAAGACTATAGTACATGGGATGAATACTTTCAGAAAATTGTTGTTTGTGGATGTTCTGTATGTCATGGAAAGAAACAATTCAAATGAGTGATTGTACAAAGACATTACATATATGATGAGCTTCTAGTTGGTAGTATGCCTCCTACAATCGATTCAAATCCAATAAGAATTGTGGTAAGGAATTTTCCAATTTGATACAAATAACATGTATACTTCATTTAAACATTGTTTTATATTATTTAAATAACTATTTTTTTTCTTAATGGATACTTGTAGGATAAAGTTCTTGGTTTAAAGTTTCCTGGATCACCAACTTCTAGACTAAAGGGCAATGATCATTCATCAAATGATACATCTAACAAAAATATGTGCCAATATACTAGCTCTGAAGACGAGGAATTGATGAAAACAAGTAATAGAACAAGAACTGGTTTAAAGATACATAATTTGCTTAAAGACAAGGGGAAGGCGGACTACATACCCTATGAGAATGAATGTGATGGAGATGATGGCTTGACCCTGAGTTTGAGATTAATTTACAAAGAGACATTTGATTATCGACTATATTGCACTTGGCCAGGTGATCAACAACTACCTAGAGTGTATGAGGTGTTTCAATTTTGGGGATACAACTACATGATATGACCCTCCAATATTCATGGAGCGAATCTAGGCCTCTTTATCGTCCAAAATGTACATGTGGGATCTAAACATAGAAACAATTTAGAACAAACCACTAGGAGATTAATGCCATATTATGGTCCATCATATTACAGTGGTGAATGGAGAAGGCTAGCAGAATATAAGCCTAGCATGTCAGCATATGGTCTAAATTCGAATATGTATACACATCGTCTCCAATTGGAAAGTGGAAAAGAAATGAATAGATGTCATCTTATGTATATAGATGGACATGCACACACACACACAAATATTGCAAGATTTATAAATAGTAGTAAGGGAAGGGACCCTGCTGTAACACCGAATTATCAATTTGTTGAGGTTATAAATGATAAAGATGGAGATATGTAAAGAGAGGTCGATAGATTGATAATGGTTGAGGCTATTATGGACCTTACCATTGGGGATGAGTTATTGATTGATTTACCCCTTCTTAAAATGCACTCTTGCACAAAAGAAAAGGGAAGAACAAGGTCTCCCTAAGGATGTTCTTAAGGGCAGAAAACCAAAGAATAATAAATGAGTGTGGACTGATGTTTTATAAACTATGTTGTTAAAATTGTGTTTTCTTTAAATTATTGTATAAAAAAGGTAGTCTATAAAATAATGTTCCATTATTCAATTGATGTATATATGTTCATACAATTTTTATTTTTATTTTTTAAGCCATATTTGATTATATTTCTTTGAAATTGATACATTTTGAATTTAGTGCAATTGTTGCCAAACATTAAATAATGCTTGTGTTTGTTGATAGGTAGAAGATGTTGATGAAACACATACTAATACCCAAGATCCAACTGGGTTATTAAGATTTAGATGGGATGATCCAAACCATCATTTAAACCATACCAGGTAGAAAAGAGCAACATTGAAGAGAATACTACCAGCTGAGAAATTTGATCTGCTGATGAGATCCGCATACACTGATGACATGCCAGCTAGCCTTAATGATGATGATCATGATAGTGAAAATGCAGTGTATGAAGAAGAATTGAATGAAATGCTTACAGGTTTCTTTGGGGATGGAAATAATGATGACAATAATGATCATATGGTTGACAATAATGATGATAGCAGGGGTAATTACCACCAATGTAATGTTGATGATAACAACCTGAAAGATTCCATCAAGCAAGCAACGAAGACACCCGTGTTCAAATCAGGTGCAAGTAGAACTTCAAAATTGGCATGCACATTAATATTATTAGAAATCAAATCATTATTTGGTTGGTCAGATAAAGGATTCACTATTTCTTACTTTGCATTGTCAATTGGTGTACATAATTCAAAAACATTCATCAACTTCGTTTATATTTCTTTAAGGGGAATTTAAAACCATATATTGTATATAAATAGTCCTAGTATAGATTTACATATCAAACATGTTCATCATAAGTCAAACATTCAATTGATTTAATCTCTGGCAATCTTACAGGACACTAAAAACTAAAATATTCCCTGAAGAGAATGTGTTGCCATCAACTTGCAGAGAGGTGCGTCTATTGTTGGTTGAGTTGGGGATTGAATATAAGCAAATTCATCCATGTAAAAATGATTGCATTTTATATAGAGATGAATATGAAAATAAGGTAGAATGTTGTGTATGAAAGAGAAGAGATATTGTACAGATCTACAAGGTCGTATAGTTTCGAAGAAGGTTTTACATCACATGCAATTATACCTAGACTTCAACGAATGTTTCGTTGCAAGTCACTTGCACAATTGATGGACTGGCATGCAAAGAACAGGAGTAAAGATGGATTCATGTGAATTCTGGCCAACTCTAAAGCAATGAAACACATAGAGGAAAAATGGCCAAGAAAATTCAAAGATGAACCCCGTAGTATCAGGTTTGGTCTTGCAATTGATAAAGTGTACCCATTCTCTTTCCTAAGCTCAAATTATAGTGTTTGGCCAGTCAGATTGTAGTATACAATATTCCCCCATGGATGAGTGTTAGAAAGGAGCACCTTATGTTGACTCTCATTGTTCCAGGAAAACATCAAGTTAAAAACATGGATGTTTATTTTGCACCTTTTATTGATGAGATGCAACTGTTATGGAAAGGCATAAGAATATATGACATATCACATCCCCCATCAAATAGGTCCTTCGTGTTGTATGGTGTGCTATGTTGGACTATTCATGATTTCCCAGGACTTGGTGTTTGTTTCAGTAAGATAAAATATTTATGTATTTACACTCATAATTTATTTCCATCCCAACTTTCATACTTAGTTTTATACTTTTTTTTTTATGTTATTAATATTACTTAATGAATTGCAGGGCTTCAAACAAAGGGGATATTTGCATGTCCAAGATGTGCAGAACAATTTCAAGGGTGATATTCTAAAGATCTACATAAATTTATTTACGCAAACAACAGGGTTTTTCTACCACTAGATCATAAGTTTAGAAATCGCCTGAAGAATCAATTTGATGGAAAAGTTGGAAATAGAGGCCCTCCCTTGATTATAGGTCCAGGTGATTGGATTAAGAAGTATGAAGATACTGAATTGAAAGCTTGGGAAGATTTTTTTTGATCAGGGTGATTCAATTGAAGAACCAGAACAAGTTGTAGTTAATATGCCAGAAGGAATGAAAAGGAAATCCATATTTTATGAGCTCCCTTACTGGAAGGATCTATTAATATCTCACCTATTAGATCCTATGCACATCTTCAAAAATGTCCCAAATTCTATATTTCGACATATATCAGGCAAAGAGAAGGACACCTTGTCTTCGAGGAGAGATATTACTCTTTCGCGTACCAAAATTGATAGAAAACATTTGTAGCCAAATAGGGAAAATGAAACATATGAAGAAGCTCCATGGATTTTGAAAAAAAAAGAGCTAGACCAACTAAAAAATGTCATCCATTCAATAAGGACACCTACTGGCTATGGGTCACCATTGGCTAAAGCTGGACATATCACAGGATTTAAAACACATGATTTTCATAATTTATGAAGGTATTATATATCATCATTTAACATTTACTGGTAACATTGATTAAGTACTAAATATATTTTGATATTTTGTTGTGTGAGAAAAAAATACTAATGACCTTTTCATAAATGTGTTTGATAGCATATCATGCCATTGGCAATTAGGGGGGATTCTTGCCTTACAGTTGACTTAAGGAATGCCATAAGTCGATTGTCAGCATTTACAAGGTATGTGGTTATATGAAATGTTCATGTGTGAGAGACATAGATATATTATATTGCATTTTAATTTTTGACTAAAGGTTCATACTAATTTACTATTCTTATATTAGGTGGGTGACCTCCAAGGAGATCCATGAATGTGAAGTGCCAAAATGGAAGAAGGAAATTGCAGAAATTGTATGTGTATTTGAGAAGGAGCTCCCTACAAGTTTCATGGACCTACAAGTCCATTTACTTATACACCTAGTCGATGACATTGAATTGGCAGGTGTCGTATCAACGAGGTGGATGTTTTTCTTTGAGAGGTATATGAAAACTCTAAAAAGATATGTTCGAAAAAAGGCAAATCCAGAGGGTTGCATGGCTGAAGGGTATGTATTGAATGAAGCATTTTTTTTCCTGTGTGAATTCCTTGGTAAGGATTTTGAAAATGGGCCATGCTTCTGGGATGAAGAACGAGCATCAGATATTATTGATGGAGAAAAACCACAATCTAATGGTGTTCAAGTAGAAATTAGTAAGTAAATTCATGATCAGTGTGGTTGTTTTTCTTGCAATCATTAATTTACTCTGTAATTTATTTGTCAAATTAGCAGCATGACATTTGGAGTTTGAAATAAACATGTTGACATGTAATAGGTGTAGACAAAAGTGCAATACTCGACAAGTTCATTTGTACCACATGGACTTTATAAACAAATGGATCAATCTGTATGATAAAAAGAGAGAAGTGTTAGAAGCAAGGAGACAATTTAAGAGATTGAACCCAAGGAATACTCCACTTCCCACTGATCTGCTTTGGGAATGGGGCAAAGATTGCACACTAGAATGGGTTACTGAACAAATTCAAAATCAAATAGAAGATGCAAGTATAGATTCAAACATAACAGAAGACAAAATCAACATGTCTAGAGGATGTGAAAGAAAGGTACAGTTGGAATTTTACAAAATGTTGTTTCCTTACAGTTTTGACACTATTAACTATTTTAATATTCGTCATTATATTTGTTTTCACTGAAATAAATGGTCTTTCACAGGTGAGGAAATATCCAGCAATGTGGTCATATGGTCAACATTATTGTGTAGAAAGTGTAGATGTAAAGAGACGATCATTCGATTGTGGCATCATGGTTGACTTCAAGCAATCCAGTCGATCAAGCTCAAAAGATAAGAATATAATTGAAGGGAATCTACAATATGTTGGGAAAATACAAGAAATTATTGAGTTGGATTACCACTCTTTTAACTGTTGTGTTTTTAAGTGTAGATGGTATGAAGCATTTGAGAGGACACGAAGACATGATACCATAGTGGATTGTTTTCTATAGATTCCTCATGTTTCCTACCGGAGGATAAGGAGCCTTATGTTCTACCAATTCATTGTGAGCAGGTATTTCTTTAACTCAAACAAGAAGTGGTAGTGATCATTAATCTATTAATTCATAGTTTATTGCGAATATATACATGTGTTTATTAATCAATAAAATTGTTATACCATACGTCTAATATATGTATGTCATTCATGTGCAGGTATTTTTCTATGAAGATATTTTGGACCTGAAATGGATATTTGTCATACATTACGATCCAAGATTAAGGCATGTATTTGATGATGCATTAGTGGATACTGATCAAAACAATGATGGCCAAAAAAATGAGAGAAGGATTAGAGAACATTGAAGAAATTGACATCTATGATGATGTTGAAGATTGTTATGTTCAGGCACAAGAAGACAACAATCCAGAGTTAGATGATGTTATGGAAGACAACAATATGGATGGTATAGAAAATGATGATCCAAATACATCTGGTAACAATATAGATGGTCTACAGTCAAATTTCAATGATGATGAAGATGATGTAGGTCAAGATGAGGATGATGATAGTATAAACATTGACAATGATACACTTGATGACATTGTAGCAGACAATAATGTTAATGACCAAGACTTCTAAATTTTCAAAATTATTTGCAATCCATGTTTAAAAAAGGATGATTCTTATGGTCTAAACTTTGTAATGCTTTAGTAATATTATTTGTGTCGATACAAATTACCTATTGCAATATCCTTAAATTGTTGGCAGAAAAAATTAGGATTACTTGGATGCTTCTTCCATTCATTTTGTATCAACATATATTTGTGAAGACACAAAAGTTAATAAAATATTAATGCACGTAACTCGCAATTATTTAAATAAGCAACTTTGTTAACTTTATTTTTTTGAATAGTTTCCATTTTTATGTTGAACATAATTTTGAACATATAACTAAAAACATCCATAGTAAATGCTTTACTGTACCAGCATATTCATTCACATAAGCACAGTATTGAGGCTCAATAACTGATATTCATTCAAATATAAGAAGAAATAAGTATGCTAAAAATAAGAAAAATATAGAATGATAACATAGTCATGGAGTTACACCAGTGCTTTGTCATAGGTAGTCTTCTTAATAAATCCATGTTAATGATTCCCAATGTGGTGTTAAAACTAAGGGATGGGTGTAGAGTCCAAGCTTCCCATTTCCAATATTTTGCAATGCTACAAAGAATGAGAGACTTGATGTGGTTCTCAATTTGCACACATGTGAGGCCACTAGAAGTGTTGTTCAAGTGTTGCTAGTGTTTTAGTAATGCTGAAGTGTTGAGTTATTTTGGCATAGTATGCTTCCTAGATGAGTCTCTAGTGTGGTGTGGTGTCTAAAACATAGAGATACTTGAGCTTGTAGAGAAGCTTATTAGACATGTAAGATTCACCAACCTATTTGCCTTGTAAGAGCTTGGTGTAGTTCTATGCAAAGTACAAGTCTGGTGGGTAGAGAGGTTCCCAGTCAAAGAAGTTGTGACCACATAGTCCAACATTGTGGTGAGTGCATGAACTAGCTATTAGCTTAGGTAGTCAAATACCTTTTTATCTTTTCCCTTCTCGTGATTGCAGATAACTAGATAGAATTGTTGTAGACATGTCATCCATTTCATGTGGTGCACATTTTCCAATTTGTTCTGAGTTTACAAGAATTGGAGTGGCTTGTAATCAAAGTGGATGATTGGACCTCCTTTCCCAAGATGTAGTGAGATCATTGCTTGATGGATTGCATGATGGTATACAACTCCTTTACATGGGTGGAATAGCATTGAACCGTGTCATTTAAAAGTCATAGAGTGGTACAAAAATCTCTAACTGCATATTTCCTCTCAGAGGATTCCAAACCTCTGACATTCCAACTGAAACATCTCAAACAATCTGTTAGGTCACAAAAATGCAGGTTGTTAATCCTAAGAGGTTGCCAAGCTCTCTTGACATTTTTGGCTAATGACATGGGGTAGATATGACTAAACCCCCTTCACTTTAGGCTCTGCTAGACCTAGGTCGGTGTACCTTGAAAGATATTGCAGATTTTTGTGTAACCTTCATAGTGGCAAACATGTGTGAAGTAGATGTAAGGGTTGGAATGTATTTCTAAGGTTAAGGTTTGCAAATATGAATAGGGTATGAAGATTAATAGTAAATTGGACTAGTGCTTTATCTATTGGGCAAAGAAATTAGGAGTCAATGGTGTAATGGATCTTTATATTAACTGAACTCAAATTGTTAGGCACTTATGTAAATCTATATCTTGTGCAGATGTGCAAGAATGTTGAGGTACAAGATTCTTCTTATAAATCCCAATGATATTTCCTCAAATTGTTATGACCTAGAAAAAGGATTTTAATTCTAACAGGAAGGAAACCAACTAGAATAGATTGTTCAAAGGATTTTAACCCTGGGCAGAGACCAATAAACACTGACTAGTCAGCCATATTTAAATCAACTTCCTCAGAAACCAATCACATAGATCATATAGTAACAACAAATGTATACTGAAAAATTAATGATATCCTTGATATATTAACTTAAACAACTTGACAAACCACTTTGGAGACAATCATGCAACTCATAAATATTAACATCAACACAACAATTGAACATCAATTTTGGATCCACCAACTAAATCTGATTCTTTTTATTAATTTAACAATTCATACTAGTTTGTAAACATAGATAGATGGAAATGGATTCTTTGAATAGTACTTTTATATTAAATATATGTCTCTGAAATAGATTGGATGATCTCCTTCATAGTAGCCTTGGTATCCTATTTTATAGGATGCAAACAAGCTTCAGGCCTGAAATATTGTACCTTTTCATAATAGCATCTTTTGGTAACTAATGCATAATTAAGAAACATAAATGAACATAAAAGCATATGCAGCGATCTGATTCTGGCTCCATTAATCTCCATAGAGTGACCCATGACTCAAAGGCCTGGCAAGGTTGTCCTCATCTCCATAATACAAATTGATACACCTGTATTGCTTGACAAAATTGTACTGCTTTTGCTTCATCACAACACTCTGGATACAAATAGATTTATTTGACCAATATGGTTGATGTACCCTTGATCATCACATGGATCAGTCTCAAGTAAACTACTCATCATTGATTCTAGAGTAAATATCTTTCCCAGACATGTATAAGTATTCTCTATCATCCTTTCCTCATTATTTACATTTTCAAGTAGTGGTGGCAGTAACTGACCCAGTTCATTCCTCCAAGTGTCCTTGTCTTTTAGGTTTCCCTCATCATTGAAGAAGTTGGGAAATGCCAAATCAATACGTTGATCAAAATCTTTCAAATCTACTATCAATATACCATTAAATCTCTCATGTTCTTTCATCAATTCATTATATCGTTTGAGCACTTGTTCCTTAGAGCTAGCTTTAGCATTCAACCCTTCCTTTGTTTCCAACATTCTGAGGTGTAGTCTTTTATGCTCTTGGTATAATTGACGTGATCTATTGTGCAAAGCCCAAACCTTGTCGCTATTTTTCATCATGTGGCCAAACCTTCTTTGAATCAATTCAGAGGCCATGCTATATTTGACAGTTTTCAATTCAGTTTCTAGCTGCTCACTTTTCCTTTGATTCTTTTCTACCTTATACTTCCAATAATTCACATCTGCCAAGGCCTCTATTACCCTTTGATCACCTTCTAGGTATGGTGAGTAGCTGCTGGATGAAGGCAACTTGTCTTTTTGTAAATCAATCTCTTGTCTCAGCATAGCATTTTCTTTCTTATATATATTATTATCTTTGATTAATTTCTCAATTTGTGCTTTCGTAAACCTTGCAACATTAACATTTAAATCAGCAGTGTCCATAGGATCTGTATCCTCAATCCTTTGTATCAATAGGCGACCAAAAGATTTATTAGGATCATCAATGATATGTGGTCTCTTATTTGGAGGATACAACTCCCATATAAGCAATGCTCTTTTATCAGTGTCATACCCTAATCCTCTTCTGATATCATCCATTTGCCTCTATGCTGAGTTTCAACTTCTTATCTTGATTTCTATTGAAAGTATCAAATACAATGGCTAAAGCCATGTCCCATCCAGGAATCAAAATCACACCTGCTTCTTGTAACAAGGTCCTTCCACTTTCTAGAGTCATTATCTCCAATTCATTGTCGATCGCCTTCTAAAGATTAGATAACACCTCATCTTGTATGTTAGGAGTGATATCTTTCATTCTCTTCCTAGCTTGTTTGCCCTTGTATTCATATAAGAAGGCTTTAAACTCAGGTGTTTTGATGAAATCATCATCTGATATGAATTTATTGTTGGCTAGGTGCCTTATGTCTTCTGATAGATCTTTTGGTGCTTCCACAATGACAACTTCTTTGTCTTTAGGTGGTTCATACCCCTCATTAGTTGGGTCATAACATTGCACCCCTTCTTCAAACTCTCCCTCTCCTTCTGCAATGTTTGTGTCTGCAGAGAAACTTATATCTGGTGTGGGTTGAGGTGACAAGTGACCCAGGGGTACTTCATACTCAGCCTGTACATCTTTAAGCTATTTTCCTTTTTTCCTAAATACATGAAGGAGAACATTCTTGATTAGTTCTGGTGCATGTGTAATCATAGTGTCCAGTCTTTCGATAGGATCGTCAATATCCTGGAAAACTCTAGTGTAGGTGGGGTTTTGGGCTACCCTCCAAGCCTCTGCTAACATGGTTTTATGGTACAAACTTCTTCTTTCTGCTGCTATAGTTTCATCACAATTTCTGATTAAATCTTCATCAACAAATAGGACATGATGATATCCCTTTAACTTCTGCTTTATTTTTACACTGTTTATGAAGTGTTCCAGATCAAAATTTCCTCTTGTATTTCCAAAAGGTAATCTGAATTGTTCTAATTTACTATCAATTAATTGATAACCTTTGTCAAAAAGTACTATGAAATCTCCAAAGCATAAAGTCCCAGGCATAAATGACTATTTATTTATGATTCTTGAGATGCATGAAGTCTAAGGAAGCCAATTGCCTAACAATTTCTAAGTATGCAACTCGATTTGGGCATGTCTTTGGTAGCAGGAAGGGTGGCCCTTCATATCCGAATACTCTTATCATAGTGCAATCTCTGAAAACATACCAATCGCCCCAATTATGGTTGAACTTTCCCTCTTCATGTCTATCTTTTGGTCTCAAAAACTTCTGTATTTCCAATGAAAATTTGTGGTTGCAAGGATGTCCAAACAGTTTGAATATTAGTTTCACAAAAAACTCTTCAAAGTATAAATAATGGGATCTGTCACATCTACTATCCCAAATAGTAATCCACATTTGCACAGGTTTTATATCTCCATTGATGTCTAGGTCTCTTACCCTAAGATTTCTATCCCATAAGCCCATACATTGTCCTTCATATAATACCATATGCATAAATAAAGAATAATGTCTGAATTTACTTCCTCCATTCTTAATAGACATTAAATCATTTTTTATATTATATGCCAGGTATTCAGTATAATCAAAATACTGCACATCATGACTATGTATGTTCACAGCTAGGACCATGGGCACAATTTCCATCAACATGGAGGCCTCTATTCCCAATACCTAGCAGGTAGAGTAATATATGTTTTTGAAATAATCTTCAAACAATTCAGTTGAGTAGGGTGGATCTTCACCCTCTAAAAATACCCTAAGTTGGTTATTGTCACTGTGAGACCTGTGCAAGGGTAACTTCCATCTCTTATAATTGCTACTCATATTACAGTACTCAACCAACAAATCCTTGATTCTGAATTTCTTGTCTAAACTTGTGTCTAACTAAAACATTGTGGCTATATAGTCTATGGTAATGGGGAAGAAACAAGTCCCATCGTTGAATTCAATATAACAAGTCTTAGGGTTGTATTTCTCTGTAAAAAACTTCATCAACTAGATATTTACAAACACATTCGGGACTACCAATTTACCCAAGTTTAGCCACCATGGGTTTGAAATGAGTTTATGCCTATTCATTTTTTTGTAATAGGAGATAAAGAGATCATACCCTCTGACTAGTGTCCATATATCCCCAATATGCCTGTATAAATCTTCAAACTTCTCAGCATGTGGGTTTAGTTGTGCATTTCTTTTGGATTTCTGTCCTATCCTAGGACATTGGTCTAATAGATCCTGATTTAGATGCCTATCCCTGGTTTTTTGTCTTTTACTCTTTGGGTTCTGAATTGTTTCTTCCATATTCTATCACTATGTCTAGATTTCAACTCTGTGATTTATAAACACAGACTAATCTATACAAGCACGTTCACAGTACTTACTTGACAAATCACTCTAGTCTTGAATTGCTTATTCATCCACATCCTGCACTTGTTCTTTGCAACGCCCTCTGAATTCCCATTCAATAATCTTAACTCTGTGCAATCAATGAAATCTTGATTGTGTTTCTCATATCATTGAAGGGAATTTAATTTTTTTTTAAAATAGAGCATTAGATTGCCACCTTTATGACTTGTCACTTTATTTTGAGGTGATGTGTTTTGCAATCTCATTTATTGTTTAGGATTTCGGTATGACCCTAACTAGCGTTACTTCGATAATATGAGTCTCCTCAAATAAGAGATCACCCTTTTGATATTTTAATTTCTTTTCATCGCCTTTTCAAAGAGACCCCAAAAACCCTCTCTTCGACACAGTAGAGTTTCTTTGAAATACCCTTTACATAATCTTTTCATCGGCGAGACCCCTTCTATCGGTGAGACTCTAAACCATATCACTTTGATATCCTGAATCCCTTAAAGGTTATCAATATTTTCGTTTGATCAACATAACATGTTTTGGTGTCACACCGAAGTGCCTTATCTATTCGACTTTCGGGGTATTGATGAGACTACTGAATGACTCTTTTTGATATCCCCTATCTCTTGGATTTGCTCATTACTTCAGGTTTTCGTGTGATTTTCTTTTTGTCTGCTTGTGCCTTCGGGTCATCGAAGAGACTGTATATTGAGTCTCCCCAATGTAGTATCATCTTGCCGATGTTAGCTAGAGTGATTTTTTCATCAAATATTTTATGGTTGAGGTATAGAATTTAGGGCTAATAAGGGAATGGTGATAATTTTTGGGTTCAAGTAGAATGTCTTATTAGGGATTATGGTGGGAATGGCAAAATTTTAAAGTCTAAAATTTTCATCCAACACAATCCATAGAGGCTTAGAGGTATGGCACTAAAGTCGGTGCTAATTTAGATGTTAATGTCAGTGCTAATTTAGACGTTAAAGTCGGCGCTAATTTAGGTGTAATTTGGCACCTAATTTAGTGGCTACTTGTTCTGATCGGCACAAAAAAATGCCAAAAAAAGTGCCATCTTGATAAATAGCGCCGAATTTTTCAAAAAAATGGAGAAAAATACATTAAAACAGTGGGTGGAAGCAAAAAAAGGAGCTAATCACAGGGATTTGTTGTAGTGACCATTGCCTGATCTCCCAAAATTTAAAGGAGAAGGAGATCCAAATTCACACATTAAAGCCTACACCATTGCGATAATAGAACTCCTCCCTTGGGATGGGGTTGTTGCCAAAATCTTTCCAAAAACTCTCGAAGGAATAGCTCTGGATTGGTACTATCATTTGCCAGAGGCTTCAATTCACTTGGTTAGACAACTAATCAGAGAGTTTGTCATGGCATTTGACATGAACGAACTTGTCAAAATAGGGATCAGAGAATTCCTCACCATGAAGTAATAATCGAATGAATCTGTAGCCCATTTTGTGACTAGATGGAGGCAAGTCCTCTATTCCTCAACTGGTGCCCCAAACATGGACCATTGTGAACTGTGTGATCTTTTCTTACATGCCTTAAACAAGGATATGAGGGAGGACGTTCAAAAATTTCCATCTAAATCCTATGAAGAAGTAGTGGAAAATGCTTTGAGGATAGATCAAGTAGCCATTGACAGTGGTAGAAAGGTCTATGGGTCAAATAGAAAGTTAACAAAAGAAGATGTAGGGAACAACACTCATGTCATCAAAATTCTTAAGAATAATAGAAGTGCAACCATAGACAGGGTGACAGATCAACCCCCTATCAAGAAAGTAAGAGACAATTACAATGGGAGAGACTATTACCCTCCTAACGTAAATGCAATAGATCGACCCAGGAACAACACGTACTATCTTAGGGACAATTACCAAAATTGGAATCGCAACAGAAATGGAAATGGAAATGATGGAAGATATGAGAGACCCCCATATGAGTTCAATTAGTTTTGTTCTTTTCATAGAACAAGGGGGCATAGCACAGAATCCTGTAGAGAATACAACCGGTTCATAGTGAGGTTATTGGAAGACCAATAATGATTGTTCATAGAGATGTTCTTGAACCCATAGGAAGTCACGCCAGATAACAAGGGCACAAGATAAACCCAAGCCCCAACAACCCCTCAAAATGCAAACATAAGAATCTATCAAGACCCATTTCCTATGCACAAAGAAGTAGAAACATCAAACCAGAATGAAGTCGCCCAAAGTAGTAACACGAGTATCCCACCACAATTAGGGCAGAAAGGTGAAGCTAGGATGATGGGATTAGTCAAGATCCTACATAATGAAGAAGAAGAGGAAGATCATGAGAATGAAAATGAACAAATTGAAGTATATGAGGATCATGTCATTTTAGTGGTGGAACCAATACCAACTCCGATCGAACCTTATGAAATTATCAAGGACCTAAAGAACACATATGCTCACATTTCATTCATTGAATTACTTTAGAACTCCCCTTCACATCGCTCAGTGCAACTAAAAGCAATAGGATTGAAATATCTCGACCAAATTACACCACCACCTAGCGAGCAAATCAACCATGTAGACTATGACATCAGTCCACCAAATTCAAAACTCAAAGATCCAGGGTTATTCTTCAACTTAAAGTAGATGCCTTCCGAGGCAAAGTTAACCAAGAAAGGAGACCCTGCATTATATCTACAAGTTTGGATCTACGACACTTGAATCAAACAAACCTTAGTTGATGATAGGGCAGCAGTTAACATAGTCCCTTTTTCCCTATTAGAGAGGATGGGTTATGGACACACCAATATCACCACTTCACAAGATACTCTGAGCAAGTACAATAATCTAAAAGCTATCATGATAGGTAAGATTACCCTTCTAGTGACTATGGGACCTAAAACCATTCCTACCACATTCTATGTCATAGACAAAGACACGGGATACAATTTGCTCCTTGGAAGACCATGGATACATAGGATGAAAGTAGTACCATCCACATTATTTCAAGAGGCTCGATTCTTACATTTGGGGAAGGTGTACGTTGCGAAAGGAGACCCAGAATCTTTAAGCATGTTGAAGTCAAACACATCAAACAAGCGTATAGGCAGCCCCATAGATTATGAACTTCTCACCAACAAATTGATAGTCCCTAGTCCTACACAGCAATCAATATGTATCAAGCAAATAGAAACTTTAGAGAAAACCATAAACAATGTGGAGATGAAAACTCTAGAAGGTGAGGTACCGTCGAAACCAAAGGAAATTGTTCCCAAGGAAAAGACAATTAAGATCATGGAATGGATAGAGCAGGACAAACCTCTCCAATTCCCTCTAGAAGTGCTCATGATTAATTTTCAACCTTCCTACAATCTATTCCCTTGCATAGGGGAGAAACCTCACAGAACTGAGGAACCAGTGTTCAAAACCACTATGCTAGATTTGAGAAATGTAGACTCGCACACTTTCTCAGATCCTGAGGAAGACATAATAGAAAGTTACACTCCTTTGTCACCCTTAAGTGAAACACATGTCCCCAACACACTAGAAGAAATAGAGTCATATGAGCCTCTCACACCATTAGGGGACTCATACAGACCTTTGACACCTATGGAAGACATGCATTCCATTGACAACAAATCAACCAACACAATAAGAATGCTCACAAGGATGCTTATAGTATCCCAACCACAAGAGCAACCAACCACTTCTACCTCAGTACAATCAAATGAACTAGGCAAATTAGAAACACCTCTGGTTCAAATTGAAATGGTTGAAAGACTTCCAGATGAAGACAAAGAAAGTGAAGATACTTTTCACAAAGAATGGAAGATGAGGGTGTCAGTTGGCACTGATGACCCTGTCATTTTTGAGTTGCCAGGGAGTTATATCAGATATTCCATGGACTCAAAACTAGAACCCAATGGGAGGACGAGTATAAGCTTTGTCCCTCCTAATGAGCAAAGGGAGCCACAATCTCCCCTTGAGTTATTCCAATTTTTGCAAAGAATTCAAGAGAGACAAGATGTGAAAATCTACATGCAAGGACAATTCAATCTGTTAGCAGAGTTATTAAGGTTTGATGGAGGCCTGTATTGGACCCCCTCCCATCAACAAGACTTTTGAGACTTACTCTATCTCACACTGCCAAGGGAAACTACCGAGTTGGAAATAATAGAATCAAATGACAAACCCTACAGAATAGAACTTGTCTTGAGAAGATGTAACACAAATAATAAGAAAAGAAGACGAAAAAGAGCTTTCATAGAAGATTGGAAAGGCCCTTATATGGTCAAAGAAGATGTCAGAAACATTGCCTATCTCTTGTGCACAATGGAGGGAGAAGAATTTGGTGAAACAATCAATGCCTTTCACCTCAAGAAATATTATGTCTAAAAAATCAAAAAAATCATAAAACAAAAAAATATAAAAAAAATATAAATATCAAAAAAAGCTTGTTTCTTGCATTTCAGTTTCATTATGTTCATCTTGCATTATAGTCAATGACTTGCTCTTGTGTTATTTTCTTTTCAGTAAGGAGTCTAATGTTGCCTTGATATACATCATCCTTTTAGGACCTAGAGATTCCCCATTTTCACAATCGTCATTATCCCCCTTCATTCCCAGTGATTCTAATCAAAGCTTAGCTCTTAGCTTTACATTGATCCTAGTCTTAATGAGTCAAGATGTTAGGTCTAAACAAAGTCAATATTCAAACCTACAGTATTCAAAGGAAGCTTGCAAGTAGACCTTCCCAATTCTTCCCTAGTAGTAGAGAAGTCTGATCAAATTACAAAAACTTTAGGTGCTGCTCAACCCCTTATCTTTCCTGGCCAAAAACGTCAGGAGGATCAAAACTTTGAAGGAAGAAATCTAAAATTTGAGTGAATAAAAAAATGAGTGATCAAAATAAGAGTGTTAAGAAAAGTGAGAATTGAGAGATCAAGCTTGCATATCAAAAGTTCCAAAAACATTCATTTTCATAAAAAGTCAAAAATCCAAAAAAAATGAGATGATCAAGTGAGGAAATACAAAAAAAGTGAAAAAAAAAAAGTGAAAGAGAGAAGATTGTTGAAATTCCATACTCTTGAGTGGAGATCAGTCTAAGCTCAAAGCCTCAAGGGTGACATTATAACAGAGAAAAATAAAGGTCTATCTTGCTTGCCATCTATGATCTAAGTCTAGCAAACATCAATAAAATTTGTTACTTGTCTAAAATTGAAAGCTTGTCTTATCTAAATAAGGATCAGTGTTTAGCCTTTAGCAAAGCCTAAATTTAGAAGCACTCAAATTCACTCCTGCTCCCCACTTGAGTTTCAAAATCCTATCTCATAGCCTTGAATAGGTTTCTTATATCAGGACAACTCGTAATCCCCTAGATTGAAAATCATACTAAAGAACAGTCATGTTGTTTGTTCCACATTGCATTCATACCCAAAATCAGAAAAGAGTCTCAAAGCAATAAAGTCAATGTCATAACTCATGGCATTCAGTAGAAGTAAATGTTTCATTTTAGCATTTCTTGTCTTCTTGCATTTGCATATCGTAAATTGCATCTCATATATATATCACAAAAAATATACAAAAACGTGTCATCATTATCATCCTTGCATTGTTAAAAGAGTTGAAAGGTCAAGGCATAATCAAAAAGTTCTTAAACCTCAAAAAATGCACAAGAGATGAGTACAAATTTGATAGACGAAAACCATAAAAAGATGAACTTTCATTGATATATCTGAAGTTTACATATACGAGAGTATCAAAGAGCTAGGACAAAATGCTCTCAAGGGAAATAGAGGCTCCCCATGCAAGGGGGCACGATTTCAAAAGAAGAAAAAGTAATATCAAGGTTAGTTCCCTCCAACAGAACCTCAGGACTTTTGCTCCTCTACCTATGAGTGTCGCTCGTCTCTCAATGAGACCTATGGGAGTGAGGCATCCTATTCTAAGCATGTGATTGTGAAGGCCCCACCGTACTAGCATCTCATCATCCAAAACTGAGATGAGCCATCTCCTGGAGCACCTGATTCTCACCCTTAAGGGTGTAAATCTTGACCTTCAAGTCTGCACTCGCCTAACATCCATAATAGATAGGAGCAAAAATGTTAGTATGTCGCCTAGTAGCAGGGGGCACACCAGGATCAGCCAAAAGATGATCTTGACTCAATCTAATGAAGGGAGAAGCCAAGCCAACATTAATATCACGAACAAAAGCCCTCCACTCTTCGATATTACCAGTAAAGTGAACCAAATAAGAAAGATATGTTAGTTCCCCATGAAAAGGAAAAGAAGAGAGAAAGGATAAAAGTGCGAAAAATGATAAACAAAAGTAGACTCACGTGGATCACCAAGCTGCCAAATAGGGTCAAACTATCATATCACCTCATCAGAATGAGGAGGTCTAGGAATCATGGACAAACCCTCAGGGATGTCAGGTGCATCATCTGTATCATCAAGACCCTCATCCTGTGCATCCTCGAGTAGGCCCTCGTTTGACGAATCATCACCATCAGGAATATAGTCCTCATTAGTAGACTCTGAGTCCTCAACTACAATGAGTGCTCGGGAAGGAGTCCCTCTCCCTCCCCTCTATCCTCCTCGTGAAGATCTAGGAACTCTAGTAATGAAGACTCCAGGAGTCAAGGGAGTCCAAATAACTGTCCTCTGAGCTGCCTTTCCCATCTCCTTAACAGACCTATAACAATTAGACACTAGGGGAAAATCCTCAGGGAAGTCCTCACCAAACTGTTGTAAGATACGCTCAACATGGTGAGCCTTGACTAGACCATTACGATCTGAAACCTCGGACACCCCACAAGAGTACTCTCGAATCTCGCCATCTTGAGCCTAAGATCCTTCCATATCAAGGTAAGGATCAAAGATCATATCCTCATCCGTAAGAGTAGTCACAGTGCACAAAGAAGCGTCAAAATGACCCACCTGCATCCATCTAGTTGCTCTCAGTAGTTGTCTGTCGGGAATCAGAACAAGCTTTTGGTAGGGCCTGATGTGCTCAAAAATCCAAGTCATAACCAAGGAAGAGTGGCTGAAAGAAAGAACCCTTCATCATGTAATACGGTAGAAATCTCAGTAGACCATGGCCAAAATGTCTAGCCCCTAAGCATAGACCTTGCCCTGCTCAAGACCATGTATGATGGGTGCCCAACACCATCTCAAGCGAGTCGAGGCCTTGTCTCCAGGAAACCTCGATACAATCAAACCAATCAGGAACCACCTCAAGAGAGGAATATGAAGTCGTGGCACGAAAGTAAGTTAGACTCATGTCTGGTCCTCGGGGTGACTAACCCCCATGAACTTTGCCCAAGACGCCTTGTCCTCAAAGGACTCGCTAGTAGGTAGGATGAGAGGTTGTCCTCTCACAGAAACTCAAGAATATGGTAAACATCAAACAGAGTGATAGTCCACTCTCCTAAAACCTATGGGAACCTGAAAGTGTTCCTGTTTGCATCCCAGTAAGTTAAAATATCGCAACATATGTGTGACACAGGGTGAACAACTGACACATGACAGACTCTAGCTAGGCCTATTCTCCTCAAGATAGCACGGTCCTCATCACTCAACAAAGCAAACATCTCTGAGAGCCACATGTGCTCTTGGCAGGTATTCCATCAGATGTACATGTCCTACAAATCAAAAAATAACTTTAGATCTCATAAACTTGCAAAAATCGTAAAAATTACAGAAAATCTCACACAAAAAAAGTGTATAACCCCTCAAAATTGCAATAAACAGACAAATACAATAGTCAAATTAAGTCAGATCAGAGTGCAACAAACATCATAAAATACTAAATTTCAAGCAGAATCTACCCAATAGGGTCACCCCTGGGTGACCCAGATGTCAACAAGAACTCCCCCTGGGCGACCCTGTTGTCTGCAAGATCTCCCCTCAAACGACCCTGTTGTCAGACAGATCTCTTCCCAGGCAACCTGCCTGACAAAAGGGGTGACCCTAAGTGGAGATCCCTCAAGCTAAAAATGCCCTAAAATCTTTGCTTCTCAGCCGATTTCAGAAAATGAAAGACCTATCCTACTCTAAATGATGAAATAGAGACAATGCAACAAAAAGAATCGCCAAAAATAGACCATTTAAGAGATTTTTCACAAACTTTAACCTAGGGTTTAGAAAAAGGTTTTTCACTGTTTGCGTACCTAATTTTCTGTGGCTGAAGAAGAGGTGGCCATCTTTGCAATCTTCTTGACAATATCTACTCAATGACTGCTCACAAAATCAATTTCGTCACCGATTCACTCCGATCTCACAAATTTGTTTGCTTTGTTTGCCCTTAGCTTAGTTTCTTTTATGCATTCCTAGATTAGTTTTTGGCTTTTATGCATCTTTGGTGTGTCGTTTTGCGTGCATTCATTCCTATAGGTCTCATCGACAAAGGCAAACAACTAGTCGAACTTGAATGATCTATGGTAAGTTCATCATTCCAGTTTTCATTATTCATTTTGATATATTCAGATGTTGGACTAATACTAGTTATTGCAGGTACAATTGCAAGAAAATTGACAACATATAAGGCCTAGTTTGGGAACGGTACCTACCTTTCATGTAGACTACCATCCCTGATGGGGCAAATATGTAGGCACAAAAATCATGCACAACCTCCACGAGGATCCCTATGATGATTTTAATCCTTGTCACATACATGTAAGTGTGAAATAATGTCATCTAAGTAGCAAACCTCTTGATGACGTGTCATTTCTTCTGTCTTGTGTTGTTTCCTCTTTGTCGTTTCCCCCTCTCTTTGTCGTCGATGCTTTTCGACACTTTTGTGACACTTGTTGATTTGCCTTTTCCTAAGATTTCGACCCTGTTCCTAAGCCTTGTAAGCATCTTGTAGGTGAGTTTTCACCTTTCCCCTATGTTTTTCATCTTCTCCACTCGCTAGAAGCCTTTTAGAGGTCCCCCTAATCCATCTCCAACTTTTGGTTCTTAGTTTCATTCAACCCATCCAAATCTCCCCTATTATTGCTAGATCTCCCCCCGGGAGATCCTACTTTAAAGTGGAGATTTAGATTCTTACACATGCCTAGCCTATTTTCAGAGGCAGATCACCTCCTTTTCATCTTCTCTACCATCTCCCATCATGCATTTCCTCTCAGCCCCCTTTCTTTTCGGATCTCCCGCCAGGTGACCCTAAAAAAACAAGATCTCCCTTCGGGTGACCCTACTGGTGAAAGGGGCGACCCTGTCGCGTTTCCAGCCACAGAAAAAACTTGAGTTTCTAACTCGAAGTAACTTCATTTTCACCTATTTTTCTTCTAGTTCGCATGATTTTTTATGCCTAATATGGAGTTGACTATTTCATGCACCCACACATGCATAATTAGCTCCATTTGATCTAAATTTAACAACTCATTCTCTCTCTCATGTATTCTTCCAACTCCAGTTCCTCTTCAGTGATAAACTAGTATTGATTTATCACTCCCTAATTAACCGAGTTCACTGGGTAATCAATCCAGTTCACTCCTTAATCAATCCTTGTTAACTCTTCAGTCAATTGAGTTAACTTCTCAATCAATTCCATTCTTCCCACCTATAAATACCCCCCTCTCTCAAGCACAAAGGGAGGCAAATTCATTGTGCACATAGCTCTTGCTAATTTTTTGCTCTCCAATTAGCATTCTCATGCTCACACAAGACGAAGGTGCCTTTATTTGTCCATTGTTCATCAAAGCTTTCACATAAAGCTCTTCAAGCATCATTACGCTACTTCAATCAACGTCATTGTGCTCATCAAAAGCTCCCATTGAGCTCTCTTAAGCTTCTACAAGCTTCTTTTGCTTCTTTGTGTTGTCTTGTCATCAAGAGGTCTTCCCACTGCTTCAAGAGGATACGAGGTTGCCATCAAAGATTTCTGAGGGTAGTGGAGTCACACAAATCTTCTCTATTTCAGGTTCCTCTATGCTTTTGTTAATTGGTAGTAATTAGAAAATTAAAATTGCTCTTGGGATTAGTAATTTATTGCTTTTTCCTTGATACAAAGGTTAGATCTAGCATTTTAGAAGTAATTTGCATTCATAGTTTAATTCAATTACTTGCAATTTCCTTTTCTAGATTAATTGTTTTAAAACATTCAAAAATCCCAAAAAACATAGAGTAATTGCATTAGGTTAAATTCATTCTAGTTGCATTCATATTTCCTTTCCTAGATTAAAAAGCATATTTATTTCCAAAAATACCAAAAAAACACAAAAACAAGTTTGCATTTCATATAGCTTTGCATGCATAAAAACCTAGAAAATAACCAAAAACATTAGGTATTCAGATACATTGCAAACCCTTGATATCATCACAAGATCAACCACGGTCAACAAAAGTCAAACCCTTGATAACATCACAAGGTCAACAAAAGTCAACACACAACTAAACCTTAGGTCAAACCATAAAATCTAGTCAAGGTTAGTCCACATACACCTATCCCTTGTCTTGGCTCAATGAATGTGCCCAGGATTAAGAGGTGAATGGGTGAGGGCAGTCCTCGACGAGATTGAGGAAAACCATTTGAGACCACAACAAGATCCATTTGTCTTACAACAACTAGAGACATTTAGACAACTTCAAATACAATGTGCAATCATCCAACAAATTGAAAGACAAGAAGCCATCAACGAAAGTAACAACTTACCCACATAGAGGTGGAACAGTAGAAACCCTAACAAGAGAAGAGTAACTAGTGACCCTTCGGGTCATAGGGTTATCCATACAACAATAGTCATCGAACGAAACATTTACATTAGCACACAACAACAAAGGCCCCAGGACGTGCCGACCCCTCTCCGCGAAGTCCAGCTCTCCAACGAGCCAGACCCTTGCTGTGTCTCGCCTCCTCTCGACTGACTACTTCCATGAGAGCGAGAGTGACATGGCAAATCACCCCATGGCAAGAAGGGAAGGGTCCGTGTGCGTGCCGAAATTTGACTCAACAACCCCAAGCAACTGAAGTCGCGATTTGAGTGGAAGATTTGGGAAACGAACCCAAATAGGCGTAACAGTGAAAGACTTGGAATTAGGATTAAAAGAAGGGTGCCATGGTTTGAGCATGAGCAAATGCTCATCACAAGTCCATTGGTTACCATAGAGAATTGTATTTTGGTCCTATAAGTTGTCAAAAACCACAATAAAAAAACCTCTTGCACAAGAATAAATTTGAACATCACCTTTTAATATTGGACTCCAGGTATTCGTGATCCATTTGTTTAGCATTGCCAGACTCGGCCAAAACTTAAAGAATCTACCAATTAAAGCATTTTCTGCGAAATTTTTTTCATTCTCAACCACTTCCTTTTCTATGGCCTCCTCTAGTTTTTATATATTATAATAAGAATATAATCAACCACTTCCTTTTCTATGGCCTCCTCTAGTTTTTATATATTATAATAAGAATATTATATTATATTTGCTTGTAATAAATTTTTACGGTTTACTTAATAAGGCTATATAAAAATTTAGCAAGTAAGGTATACGGTCAAATAAAATGGCAAAAAGGGTCAAATAGACCAAGGCGTGGTAACATAGTTTTATAAAAAAAAATTTCCCACCTTTTTTCTAAATTTGTGGTAGTTATATATATGAAAAAATCTTAAATTTAATATTGAATTAAAAATAAATTTTTAAATTGATATTAGAAAAGAATCCAAAGTGATCTTATTTTAAAAATTTAAAAAGAATCATATTTATATATCTATTTTTAAAAGTGAAAGATTTTAAAAATATCATCTACATTATTAAGAAATATTATAAAACGATATATAAAAATATAATAAAATATTAAAATAGTAAAATACAATCTAAAATTAAAAAAGCTGTCTAAAATTAAAAAAAGAGGGCTCCATTTTTAAGTTTAGTTTTAGTGTAGGGGCCGGGGGCTATAAATTTGATCTGCTAGAAAACAGTGGTATCAAGAAGTTGTTTCCATACAGATTACAGATTACAGATTACAGATTGCGATGATGGAATTGGACAGGGCAAAGCGGTGCAAGAGCGATGAAGAGAGAAAGTTAGGTTGTTTTATTGAATTACTCCCTGATGAATTATTTGCGGAAATAGTATGCAGATTCCCTCTACACAAAGTTTTAGAGCTGAGGAGTGTTTGTAAGAGTTGGAATAAGATTATATCATCTACAGAGCATGTGCAGAGCAAGCGTGAGCAGCTGAATATGGACCGATGCCTGGTGGTGAATCACAATGATACCGTTGCTCTTCACGACATCTATGAAAAAAGATGGTTCCCCAATATATTCAGCCAATCTCAAGCGATCTTCCGCCCCTTCTGTTGGAGTCTAAGAGCTGCAGCTGACGGTCTTTTAGTCTTCACCAGTAAAGACAGTGGAATAATTCGAGTGTTGAATCCCCTCACCATGAATTACCGCGACCTTCCAGATACAAATGTCCGCATGCTATGTCCTCTCTCTTACTGCATAACAAGATATTATCACCAGAAGAATGAAGGTGATGCTGCACTTGCACTAGAGGTAGGGCTTAGGGTTTCTTCTCATTCATCAGCATATCAAGTGTTTGTTATTATTGGGAATTTTACTAGCAAAACACTGCATATTCTTATATATAGCTCGGCTCAACAGACATGGGAAGTTAGGATTCCTTATATCAATTTACTCCAACACCACTGGGAACGGGCAATTGTGTTAAATCAGATGGTGTTTTTCTTTTCCAAATCTGGCCGATCTTTGGATTTCTACAACATTAATGGCAAGGAGAACACTCTGCAGCATGTGGAGGATTTAAGGTTGACTGACGACACACAGGATTTAGGTTGGGACTGGAATGATTGTTTCTTGGAAGGACTTGTGTTAGGCAAGGGTTGCATTATGATGATTGTTTTCCATCAAATGCTTTTCATACATGCTATTTTTAAATTGGATTTCGATACTAATAATACTCCCTTGTGGAAGCTCCATTTTAGAATAGGAATAACCTGGGGGAGAACCTCAACCAGCAGGATAGCCAGGAATCCTCGACGGGGAACGGGAACATCCAAGGTGAGATATGTGGTGGGTTGTGATGGTAATTATGGAGAGGATGCTTTCTTAATGGGTGTGAGAATTCACAAGGAAAATGCCTTCTTGGAACCGCAATCGTTCACTGAGAAGGGGACAAGTTCTCAAAAACATCCCGCTCTTAAACTACATCCTAATCTCAACACCATCAACAGCACCACTCTGTTTTCTATGCCTTTAAAATTTTGTTTGTGCCCATGAATCTTATGTGCAAGCAACAATCTGGCTGCTAAGATTCAATTGCAGAGGGATGAGATGGAGCAGTTTATCAAACTGCAGGTAGAAAAATTCAAAGCATAATGTTGTCAAAGCAATTCAATTGAATTGTAGCTGTAACACATTTATTTCTTCAATTCCATGAACACTGTAACACATTGAATTGTAGCTGTAACATCATAATACTCATAATTGTTCTCAAAAGATGGAATAAGTTAACTATCCTCTAGGTCTTTCAAGTTTTCCAGTCATTTTAAGCAGTTGTTCTCCTTGAGTTTAAGTTTCTGTACCAAGGATGGATCTGCATCAAATCAAAATCTCAGGAAGGAATTTCTTTATGTTAATATGTATAAGACAATGAGAACAACTCCATACACGGATTGAGACAAATCTTTCTATCACACAACTAAATTTAAGATGAATGATTGTCATCTGAAGGACACAATGTGTTCTGGATGTCACAGCATGAAATTTTTTTTTTGGACACTTAATTACTTTACAACATCCATAACAGTTTATATTCACAGTTGTCACCAAATAATGGAAATTCGAAGGCACAAAGACACGTGAACTGTTTGACAGAATGCCTCGAAGAGACGCCATCTCATTGAATGCAATGATAGCATGATATACACAAAATGGATTTGTTGAAAGGGCTTTAGAGTGTTTCAAGAAAATGCAGTTGGTAGGTGTAAAGCCAAACTCCAGAACCTTTGCCAGCATCCTCCCTGCGTGTGCCAAAATGGGAGCTTTGGGACAGGGTATGGACGTCCATCAAGCATAAAGAATAGAGAATTTTTGTCAGATGTTGTAGTTGCAACTGCGTTGGTAGTCATGTACGCAAAATGTGGAAGCATAGAAAAGGCACACGAACTATTTGATAGAATACCTCAAAGAAATGTGCCGTATGGACTGCAATGATTGCAGGATAAGCACAAAACGGATTTGTTGGCAGTGATATTTGACACTCATATTGCAAATTGATTAACACTATTACCACACCAGCAACGCCCCCTTCAAGAAGGCTTCAGGGTAGAGTGCTTCTTTCAACTATTAATGCAAGGTTATGCTTGCTAATGGTTAGTCATTTGGCAATGAAACATAGCTTCTTCAATCCATATATTAATGAGCTTATCTTTGCATCCAAGAGGGTTGAGGCTATTAATGAACCCTTTGTCAGATGCGTTTTACAGATTTTATGATTTTTTCACAGATTTAATTAGGTCGTGGGGGGTTTTAAGTGAAGCTTTGGTTACGGTTAAAACGCAGAGGCAGTGGCAGTGGCAGATCGAACTCGTGACATTTAATTAGTAAAGGAAATGAGTGTTAAAGAAAACAAAAAATATTCTTGGAGTTTTTGTGTTTTGAAGATGGCAGTGCAACCAGAGTATCTGTCGGATGTGCTGGTGTTGCCAAAAACGTCGTGCAACAGGTTTTTTTTTGTCTATGTTTAGTAAGTTCAAAAATGTATCTCCAATTAGTTCAGTGTCAGAATTCGCCTGGCTGTCCTGCAGAATTAAGTTCTATTTTAGGGAAAATTGCTACAGATTTTCTGCTTTGCCAATTCTTCATTTTTTTGAAGGATTTGTTGTTAGCTTTTAATTTTTTGTTTAAGAATGTTAGAATCTCTATGTTTTGTTGCAAAATGAGGAATTTGAATGAAGAGGAGAGGAATTTTGTTTGCTCAGCTGCTTCTAATGATGTAGATGTTGCAGTCCCATATTTCAAAATGTTGCCCGTTGCCTCTGCTTTGGGTGGGATTTCTGGCTGGCTTCATCAAATTTTGTTGTTTATTCTACACGAATAATTTTTGTAAATACAGAGGCAAAACTGTTAAGATTGAAAATAGAGCATTTTAATGTGAATATTGAAAATAGAACGACCTCCAAAAACTAAGATGCAAACTAGAATACATTCTAGTTTTTGGTTGTTTTCTAAGAGTGTATCATTACTCTTTATAGGATTCTCAACATCTATGTTCAAGGAGAGCACCTTATTTTGGGAGAGTGGACTTTGGATGCACATTGAGAAGCTTAGGTTTCCTTCATGGGGGATGAGGTTCTAGGAGATAAGCTGCTTTGGGTGGGGTTTCTGGCTGGCTTCATCAAATTTTGTTGTTTATTTTACACGAATAATTTTTGTAAATACTAAAAACAGAGGCAAAACTGTTAACATTGAAAATAGAGCATTTTAATGTGAAGATTGAAAATAGAACAACCTCCAAAAATAATTTAACAATAATAACAATAACACATTATGTGCAAGCAACAATCTGGCTGCTAAGATTCAGTGCCAGAGGGATGAGATGGAGCAGTTTATCAAACTGCAGGTAAAAAAATTGAAAGCATAATGTTGTTAAAGCAATTCAATTGAATTATAGCTGTAACAAATTTAGTTCTTCAATTCCATGATGACTGAATCTTTAAAGAGGAGTTGAAAAAATGGCCCTATGCATTATGAATCATTAAATTTCAGTCAAATGTGATTGCATCCATTAAGTTCATTTTTCTTTTGTGAAGTCGAGGAAAAACCGAGACATTTTTTTCTTCCTTCCTTGTCAGGAAGAAGGAATAAGGTGAGGCTTGGTGGAAAGGACAGAAAAGCATTCCAAGGCATTGCTGTGCACTGCTGTGGGAGCAGTAACATGGAAGCTCCAGGAAAAGGATCTGGAGCTTTTTTACATGAAGCTTAAGAACATGGAACTGGAGTCTAGAAGAGCAAATCATTGGTCTCATGGTCTAATCCCAGGCATAGCAGAAGCACGCCAAGAGCAGTGAGGCAATGGGCATCGCTCTTAAACCGCAAATTAACCAAATGAACAAAGGATGCAGCGGAGACAGCAAAGAGGAGGCCATGATATTCCCATTGCCAACATCTCCTCTTCTTTGGTCTTCCTTGTCAAATAATTCCTCGCAATAACAAAAATAATACAGTATTTACAAGAATATTTACATGGAAAATAGAGAGCTGTAGATGCAAAGGAAGTGCAGGGTTTGCAGGAGAAACAAGGTGTGCATATTGCTGCTGTCCTGCCATCATCCATGCCCGTGTAAGTTCTGTGACAATATATTAGACATTTGTTCAGTCTGCTCTGCCTTGAAAACTCTAAACATTCAGGTTAAAATAACAATATTCTTTTTATCAGACTGGCCTTCCTTTTTCTTGGAAAGCCATAAGTTTGTGGTTATTTTTAAACATCATCCACTTCAAAATTCAAAGGTCAATTTTGGCCATTAAAAATAGGACATATACTTACCACTTTTTGGTGTGGATGAGGTGTAAAATTATTATTGACTCTTTGACTGTTGAATTGGATGATGTTTAATAGTATGAAGTTTTGTTCACATTTCTTTGTAGAATGTTTTTTTTTCATGCTGGTTAATATGGGGGCTTGGGAATTTGATTATTTGGATACTGTGAAATTTCCTGTGCCTTGTCTAGTAGCATAGGTGGCATTTCTCCATTGCGTTGTATATTATTAGTTTTCCTTTCCCATTTATTATTTTTTGTGGCAGGTGTGGCAAATGTGGGGTTTGCAACTCTATACCTCAATATGTATCATCAAGAATAAGTAAATGCCATCATAATTTAATGTTTGTTATTTTTTTTCTAACTGTTAGAGAAAATGGCTTGTATATCAGCAGTAGGTGGATATTAATGTTTGTTATTTTCTTTCTAACTATTAGAGAAAATAGCTCTATATCAGCAGTAGGTGGATATTAACAGTCAATTTTTGCTAAATTGTTGTTGGGACTTTGTAGAACTTGTTTTCAGAGATCAATGCATCCACCGACTTTGCAGATTATCTATGGATTTGAGGTTTTAGTGTCATTTTCAATCTTTTTATTTTCTCTAATTTTGCATTTTTGTGAGTGCTCTAAGCTCTCTTTACCTGGTATTATTGCAATTGGAAACAACAGCAATGATCTCCTCACCCATCAATCATTTGGCATTGTTTCTCTACCTCTTATCACAATAAAAAGTAATGAAAACAAATCTATATTGTAAAATATTTTAATGATTAATGTATCTTTAACATGGCTTATTATATAGCATATTATGAATAAAATTATAGTATTATTAGAACTAGTAAAAGTACCAAGGGTGTTATCAAATGGCCCATAGGCAAAAATACTTCTAAGCCTATTGCTAGATACTATATATTTATATCTTCACTGGAAAGTCATTACATGTAGTAATTAGTACCATATTGCCAAGCTTGAATATTTATTGGATTTATTAAATTAGTGCCAATTGATTTTAATAGAAAAGAAAAATATGCATAACACAAAATCTCCAAAACTGACTGCAATTACATATCTAACTCACATAAGTTGTTTTGTTAAGCATATAATACAATAATGCATTACAAATTTTCTAAATCTAGTGCATAGATTCAAAAATTTGAAATACAATTATAAGATTAACATGATTAAATGAAAGAGACAAGAAACAAGACCTAAGGGCCAGACCTAGGCTTCAGGGGCTCATAAAATATGGCCTTGCCTATGTATCGTGATTAGAGGGCTTCATAGTTTGCCTTCTAGACTCAACCTGATTAGGTTCACAATTGTTAATAATGAAACACAAAATAATTCTAAACAAGATTCAGTAACAAGATGATCTGAACTAGTACATCACATAATATTTTTCTTAAGGCAGAAGCCATTTAACATGTACAACCCTATTGTTCTCAAGGTTAAATATACTATGTGATGACTGAGTAATTCAAATGCTAAAGAGTACATGCGGAAAGACAACAACAATTCTATATATATATAATCCCTAAAAAGGGTACCCAAAAAAAGGAGATTAACCTAATCATTCTCCTTGATTCTATGCATACATTTCCAAGGCACAAGCAATATAAATTATTGACTATCACTTTATTTAGTTGTAAAGTAATCATCTTATGATTTTTGAACTCACCTATAAAAGAAACGTTATGAATTAAGATACTAAATGCAAAAGTTTGCTACAATAGTGCATATAATGATTTTATATACCTAAAACTTTAGGTAAACCACATCCATCCAAATAACAATAGTGCATATAATCATTTTATACACCTAAAACTTTAGGTAAAACACATCCATCCAAATAACAAATTTATTGACTAGTGTCAATAAAACACTTGGGTAAAAGTCATCGGTAATCAAATATGTCTAATATCACTGTATTTCTTATAGGAAGTTGGTTTAACCTAGTGTCTCCTTGGAAATTATACTCATGTGGTAGCAATTAAAGTACTTTTCTCAATATTAACTCTCACAAATTACACGGGCTCAAACACTCAGGCAATGACACTAGAACATAGAGGGAAAACTCAACACACTTGTTGTGGACACATAGATCACCCACAAAACATGGAAAGAGGGAGTTCATCAGATTAATGATATACAAGGTAGGAGTTCTTAAAAGATCATAATACTCATAATTGTTCTCAAAAGATGGAATAAGTTAACTATCCTCTAGGTCTTTCAAGTTTTCAAGTCATTTTAAGTAGTTTGTCGGTATATGCTGGATTAGTTAATGGAGCACTTGGTGCTGTAAAGAATATAGTTTATCGTCAAGTTACTCGACCACCAGAGTTGCCATTGTGTGTGAACATGGAATTTAATAATTATGTGGGTGTGCCTTGGGATGTTAACAACCCAAAGTTTGTCCCTCTTTCACCTATTACAAAAGACAATCGTACACAAACCCCCCTCAAAATGGCATGGGCTTTAACAATACAGAAGTCACAAGGGTTAACATTGGAAAGAGCCACAATAAATATCGGTGATGTAGAGAGAGCTGGTTTAACATTCACTACTATCTCTCGAGTTAAATCTCTCAAAACTTAGAGAATATCACCACCATTCTCATTTGAATGGTACATTAAGATAGAAAATACAAATCATGTTAAGAATATGAAAATGATGAGCATCGATTGCAATTGTTGTCTCTAAGTTGAGCTTTGGGAGAAAATCCATTAAATACTCAATTTATTTGTTGTTCATTTACATAAATAAATATTGTGTTGTTGAAATAATGTTATGGTCTTTGTACTTGTAATAATAAATTTTCTTTCAATTGTGTCCATATAATTATAATTGTACAAAATAAAATATTTGATGTGATCTTATTTCATATCGCTTACTATTTAATATCATATTCTAATATCATTTATTAAAAGTTACATTCAAAACATTAATATATTTTCATGTTATGTGTAGCGTGGGAAAATTATTTCTCAATCTAGTAGCTTCAATTGAGCTAAACTCTCCACTAGTACACTTGGGTTCTACTATTCGAGGTGTCGAATGCTAAGTAAATATATCCTAGATTACTATGAAACCACTATGAGTCCCTGCCAAAGCAATATGCCCTAAACAAGTGATCGACAATTGAGGGAAATGAACAAAAGTGCAAGAAAGCAACTGTTCTGAACATAATCTAAAGTAGACAATTACAAAAATGATATCAGGAAAGAAAGAGGAACCTATAGCAAGGACAAAGTCTCGACCTTGGATGACAGTGCATCGTGAGGATGTCTGCACTGGGTGTTGGAGTCTGAAATGTATCCAAAATAAAAATATTCAATTTTGTACGGTCTCAAACTGTCTGCACAACACAAATTCCAGCATACAATATACTTAGTGATATCCAGTTGAAACAAAAATGAATGGAAAATCAAATAAACTAAGAAGAACAAAGAGGGACAAACATAAAAGAAACTAATACATGTTAGAAATGAAGGTGCAAACCACACAACAAAAATTTGATTCAGACCTTATTTATTTCCTCTAAACAATGTAGAAACAATGGAGATTGCAACAAAAATAAAACCCACTACACAGAAATAACATGCATTAAGAACTGAACACATAACACAGTATGTAACATGGAGAAAAACCTTTCGAGGTAAAAGCTCCACCAAGAAAAGAGACTCCAAGTTGTATTATCTTCAAATATGAGATTACAATACAAGCACTTCCTCTCCTTCAATCTTAGATCCAGAGATACCTGTTACTCTCAACTCTGCTAAAAATGTAGTACAAATATCCTTATAAAATGGGGTTGCCTTCTAGGGAAAGAAAACTGACATAATATCGAATGTCAGATCTGTGACCTAATGACGAACCATCCAGATTTACAATGATAAAATTTGGCTCCAGGGCACTACCCCTGAGCCCCCTCGGGGCGTGCGGCCCCTGGACCCCCCATCGGGGGGATGATCCCCTCGGATCCTCGCAGGGGGGAAACCCCCTGCGACCCCCTATCACGGACAAATTAGCGTTGGGGACCAGATATAAACATGCGGCTGAAACAAGATCATTGTCGGTGAAACCTTTCATTCCTTATGGGTGATCTACAAACAATATTAGGAGTAATTAATTACATAGGATTTACAACGTTGATGGCACCTTAATCCTAACAATACAAAACCTTCGTGTGGTTGTATGATCTTCACTTTAAAGAGTCTGCAAAAAGAAAGGGAAAAATGGCAGGGCTGCTTGGGGACTTGCCTCAATCAAGTCCTGGTGTTGGTATTTCTACTTCATGAGCAACAATAGAAGATATAGCATAGAAATCTTGAAAGGAAATGTGTGTGTTCTTATCCTAAGTGTATTTAGGAAGGTAAGAACACCAAATAAACAAAAAAACAACAGAAGTTCCTTCCATGGTCTACGGGGAGATAAACCTATAATATGTAGCCTATGCAATAAAGATAAAATAGGTGGGCTACACCCAACAAAGTGTAAAAATGGTGGTCTACACCAAGCAAGCAAAACATAACAATGGTGGTTTACACCATACATACTTGAAATAAAATTACTCTAAATGTAATAAGGAACAACCTCACCAATGCTAGGATGAAGAAGAGGTAGCAAACTCCTCAAGAGCTCAAAGAACCAAGTGCAACTTCAAACCCCAATGAAGAGAGCCTCCTCAAAGAACATCAAAGAGAGAAAAACATCCAAGAGCTAAATGAAATGATCTTGCAATGCTCCAGAGCACTAAAAATCACCAATGGCTAGGCTATAGAAGTTCAGGTTATACAAGAAAATAATAGTCTCAAAAGCTAAAATGTCTAAAATGACAGAGAGAGAGAGAGAGAGTTGAATGAATTCAAAATTCCTCCAATACTCTTCAAAGAGGGAAGAATCTCGAAAATGCATTCAAGGAGTCATTCTACGACCTCAAGGGGCGTTACCATGAATCCTCATGATCATCCAACACGTGTTGTAACACCCAGAAACAAATATTTGTCAGCAAACAGATGCGAGATGCTAGCGCTATGCACTAATGTCCACATGAAGCGCTTAGGTCTAGGTAAAACCAACTCCTGGTCATACAAGGCACCTTACGACCATGTAGACATTAAAGCACTATATTAAATTTTTGATAAAATAAGAAATAGACCAAAATCACACAAACCTACCCTATCATGCAGAGAGGAGGCATAAAATACTAAAATGATTACTAAGTTATGTAGCGTGAACTTGCAAGGGTATGCATTTTTCTACTTTACATTTATCCCCCACTTTAGCAAATGTATGACACTACATGCATATGCACTTGCTAAAGTAGAAAGGAAATAACATGTTATAATTCCAATAGGAATGTCATAGAGGATGCAAGAGATTCTTCGAGTAGAGGTATGAAGCCCCTAGGCTGAGAATCTACAAAACCATAATGTCAGACAATAAACTTGCACAAGAGGTAATGTCAGTATCATAAAACATCCTAAAAGGATTAGATTAAATATGATTTTCCCAAACATCATTGTCTACCAAATCATATAATATAATGCACAATCTACTGCCATATACAACAAACACACACACAAGAAAGCAATAAATACAAAGCGACAAACAGAGATTTCTAGCACACTACGAGAGCTAGAAGGGATGCCAAGTATGGTTCTAGGGATAGCACACTACAAGAGCTAGGAACCACACCAACTCTTGTGGACCACTAGGACTGACAAATGGTATTGCTAGGTGATGTAGAGGCACTTGGATAGGAGGATAAAACAAATTGACAAGGTTTACACTACACCAAAAGCCCAAATTTGAAGTTCTTCATACAAAAGTGGGAACAACAGTTAGGGGCTCTAATTTCTTCATGGAAAAAGTGATTTCAGATGTTGTGGGACCCATTCCAATCATTGACAAAGATAGACCAAACTCAAGATTAGCACTTCCTTCACAAACCCAAGAAATGGCTTGTAGCCCTAAAAAAGGAGAACAGTCCTAATAACTTTTGATACAGACCTTCAAGTACAGATCTTAGACAATCGAGAGATACCCATTTGGACTCCCTATCACATATCCAAGAATGGGTATTAGTTGTTTTGGATGGTATGATCAACCTATAGCCCCTCCTAATGACTTAGAGCCCCAATTAGGCCTAATTTGTGAAGCAACTACCCTTGGATGGAGGCTTATAACTCTCAGGACTACTTGAACATGTCAGGGACCTCCTAAAAGCACAGAATCCAGACTTTACTTGCTTCTAGACTTGACTGTCATCAAATTTCATATTGTTGTTGTCTCTTACAAGCTCCTAGCACATGGTTTTGCTAGGGTTCTTCACATGAATTGCCTCCAATCTTCTACTCTGCCCAAACTCTTGCAAAATAACATTGAAACAACATAATAACAATCCATCCCATTGATCTATGAGGTCTTACATCAGTGGAATGGAGGAGAATTCATAGATTGCAACCAAAACCCTAAGATAGGGTTTTACAGACCAAGTTTAGAGAAAACCTTATAACTCTCTACCACAGGAATTTCAAAGCACCAAACTGAATTCAAAGGGAAGTTAACATCATGTTCTAACTGATCAATTCATGCAAGAATGAAAACAACCCCGTACCTCTGCACAGTACGGACTATAGCAACGAGGGAACTCAGAAAAATAGTCACCAAAGAGCAGTTTGAGGAGAATAGGTATATCTTGCTTCGTAGTTAGTGTCAAAACATCAAACCACCCTTGTTTGAAAGCTACTTCACCACTCCACATGTGCCACTAACTTAGGAACCATGACAGTTCCGTACAGAAGCAGAGTACAGCTCAGAACAACAGGTTTACACAAAAAATGGATAGAATAGAGGTTTCTTTGTTTATTTCTTATTGAAAACTTCACCAAGAATGCTTCCCCCTCTACAATGGCATCTGTAGAGTCTTATTAACCTTCCTTGAGGTCATTGAAGCAATTGAGGGTAGTTTTGGGTCGATGGAACTGTGCAACAACCATCGAACTACCCTATTTTCTAACTGCAACAAACTAATTACATATGTTTAGCAGAGTTACATCTGTTGTTTGGCTTAACACTACCTTCAAGAAGGTTTACAATGCAATTAGGCCTTGAACATCACCTTAGATTCCTTAACATGCCTTAACAAGGCTTACAATCATGAAGATTGTCTCCACATGCCTTAGGAAGGCTTTACAAATGTGACTGGCTCCTACAAGACAACAATATAAGGATATTTGGACATAGTCCTTATTACAATCATGAATGGTCTTCTAGGACCTTATTGGAGTAAGACAACATGAACCACAAACATGAAGACAAGTATGAAACAAAACATAGGTGATCTCCTTGGTGCTCCTGCACCATACTCCCCGGGTGGAAAGAGAACTCAAGTCTCTTGAGGAAGTAGATCAGCAATTGTGACACCATGCTTCAAGATGTCTTCTTCACTCATCCAAGTGGCATCTTCAATGGGTAAGCCACTCCATTTGACAAGGAACTGTTTGTATGTCTTCTTCCTAGTCTTCTTCAAGACCTTGGTGTCAAAAATGCATTCCAACTTCAATGGTTGATTGGGTGGAAGACCCTTAACCCATTCTTCATCTCCTGCTACTGTCATAACTGCCTCTGAATCTGCATTAGGATCACCTTTGAAAGGAAACAAGTCTGAAACATTGAAGATAGCCAAGCCATGAGGAAGCTCAATCTCATAGGCATTGGACCCAAACTTGTGCACAATCCGACATGGTCCTATCTTCTTCATGATGAGTTTGGTTGGCTGCTCCTTTGAAAGTCTTTCCTTCTTCAAGTGTGCCATGACCAAATCCCCAACCTTGTATTGTACATCTCTCCTTCTCTCATTAGCTTTCTCCTTGTACTTGTCATTGTTCTTTTGAAGAGTTTCTTTTACATTATCATGGATGTCCTTCATGGCCAATGCAAAGTCTTCACCTTGAGCACTTTTCCTCTCCAATCCATGGAGATCTCTCAATTCAAGAATACCTCTTGGATGAACACCATAAACAATCTCAAATGGACTCCTTCCTGTGCTCCTATTGGTGGAATCATTGTAGGCAAACTCAACTTGAGGGATGATCATATCCCATGCCTCTCCATGCTATTTGGTAAGACACCTGAGAAGATTTCCCGAGGACCTATTCACCACCTTAGTTTGGCCATCAGTCTGAGGGTGATAGGCTGAAGTAAATGACAATTGAGTGCCCAACTTCTTCCACAAAGTGCGCCAAAAGTGGCCTACAAACTTTGGATCCCTGTCAGTCACAATGTTAAGAGGCAAACCATGGATTCTAACAATTTCTTTGAAGAACAAACCAGCAATGTGAGAAGCATCATTAGTGCATTTACATGGCAAGAAATGAGCCATCTTACTGAATCTATCCACCACAACAAATATACTATCAAAGCCTCTTTGGGTCCTAGGAAGACCCAAGACAAAATCCATGCTAATACTCTCCCATGGCCTATTAGGAATAGGAAGTGGCTGATATAGACCAACATTAGATGAAGTACCCTTTGCCCTTTGACAAATACTACAACATTTAACAAATTTTCTAATATTTGATTGCATTTTAGGCCAAAAATAAAACCTCTTCACCTGATCCAATGTTTTATCCAACCCAAAGTGACCTCCTAGTCCACCACAATGTTTTTCCTTTATGATGTTCTCCCTCATGGAACACCTAGGAACACATAGTTCGCTGCCTTTGAACAACAACCCCTGCTGCAACAAAAACTCAGAAAAATCAGAATGATAAGAGTTTGAAAATTGTGAACAAACTTCATATACCTCCTTGAAATCTTCATCATCCTGATACATATGTTTGAGAGCATCAACCCCTACGCTTTGCAACTGAATTTCTTGAACCATACACACCCTTCTACTCAATGCATCTACCACTTTGTTGGCTTGCCCCTTCTTGTGTTTGATTGAAAAAGTATATGCTTGGAGTTGTTCAACCCATTTCATATGCCTATGATTGAGTTTCTCCTGTGAATTTAGAAAACTAAGTGCATGGTTGTCAGTATAAACAATAAATTCTTTAGGCAAACGATAGTGCCTCCATTTTTTCAAAGCTTGTACCATTGCATACAATTCCAAGTCATAAGTAGAGTACTTTCTCTTAACATCATTCAATTTTTCACTAAAGAAAGCAATAGGCCTGCCTTCTTGACTTAGGACAACCCCTATAGCAAGGTTACTAGCATCACATTCCACCACAAACAACTTGTTAAAGTTGGGCAAAACAAGAATGGGCTATTGTGCTACCTTTTGTTTCAGAATTTCAAAAGAATCATTGGCTGCCTTTGTCCAAAAATACTTACATTTCTGCCCCCCTTTGATGGTATCCAAAATTGGTGCACAAATATGACTAAAACCTCTTATGGATTTCCTATAAAATGTTGCCAAACCATGAAAACTTTTCACAGCACCTGCTATTTTTGGAGTTGGCCATGACAAAATGGCTTCTACCTTTGTTGGATCCATCTTCAAACTACCTTGTGAAATGACAAAACCAAGATAGGTGAGTTCTTCCTTCATGAAGACACTCTTTTCCATGTTGATCATCAATTGTTCATCATGCAACTTCTTCAAAACCTGATCCAAATGTTGCAAATGCTCTTCCTTAGTCCTATTGAAAACAAGAATGTCATCCAAGTATACCACAACAAATTTGCCAATGAAATCCTTCAACACTTCATTCATGAGACACATAAAAGTACTTGGGGCATTAGATAGACCAAAAGGCATCACCAACCACTCATAAAGACCCTCATTTGTTTTGAATGCTGTCTTCCATTCATCCCCTTGCTTTATCCTAATTTGATGATACCCACTCTTAAGATCAATCTTAGAAAAGTATCTAGCCCCTCCCAAATAGTCCATTAGGTCCTCAATCTTTGGCATAGGGAACCTATATCTTATGGTAATCTTGTTAATGGCTCTAGAATCTGTACACAACCTCCATTTACCATCCTTTTTAGGGGCTAGGACTGTTGGGACAACACATGGGCTCAGGCTCTTTCTTACCAATCCCTTATCCAACAATTCTTGCACTTGCTTGGTAATCTCTTCATTTTGAGAAGGTGTCATCTTGTAGGCTACTTTGTTTGGAAAAGTAGATCTCGGTATGAAGTCAATTTGATGGCTTATGTCCCTAATAGGTGGCAACTCATTAGGCATTTCTTCTACCATAATCCCCTTATATCTCTCTAGCAATTGCTGCACCTCATTAGGAACTTCTTCCTTACTAGGATCATGCAAACTAGGACTATTTTTAGGCTTCAAAATCATAGGATACCCTTGGGTTCCTTCCTCCTTAAAGGTATCTAGAAACTCTTTACCACTCACAATCATGACACTTTACCCAACATTCTTCTCTACATTCTCATCAGGAAATGGATCCATTCTATATTTTCTACCATTCTTGGTTACAATGAAAGAATTAATTTTACCATCATGTTGTGATTGAACATCATATTGCCATGGCCATCCTAACAGCAAATGACAAGCATCCATGGGAATTATATCACACAAAATCTTGTCCTTGTATTCTCCTATCTCAAATTCTACCCATGATTGTTCATCTACCAAAACTTGTTGCCTCTTATTCAACCATGATACTTTATAAGGACTAACATGAGGAAGTCTTTTCAATTTCAACTTGTCTACCATTTCAATGGAAACCAAATTTTTAGTTGAGCTTGAATCAACAATTACCTTGCAAATCTTACCATGGGCCTTGCATGTTGTCCTGAATAATGTCTTCCTTTGAGGGGGTTCTTGTGTTTGAGGCACCTTCAACATGGTTCTTCTCATCATCAAACTTTCTCCTTCATAGACTGGGGTTGCACTTCCAATTGGAGAGTTGACACTTTGGCAATCTTCCTCTTGGATCAATTGGTTCCTTCTCTCTCCTCCATGAGAGATTGAGGCTTACTTTTCAGGACATTTGAAGGCTGGATGTCCCACTTGGTTGCAATTGTAGCACCTTCCTGTGAAGACATTAGGACCTCTCCCTGGTCCACCAAATCTACCTCTTCCATTCGGCCTCCTTCCTCTAAAGCCTCCTCTAGAACCTAATTCTCCACTTTGCTCTTGGGAACTAGATTGCCCTTGACTTCTTTGGGACTGATTTCTGCCTCCAAAACTACCCCTACCTCTGAAATTTCTGCCACCTCTTCTTCTATTTTGTTGCTCACCTTTCCTCTTCAACTTCTCTTCAGCCCTTAATACTACTTGAAAGCATTTTTCCATGGTTTTAGGGGTTAATAAACTGATCTCATCTTGAATGTTAAACCTCAAACCATTTAGATACCTTTCCACTTTACCTTTTTCATCCTCCATGTACCCACAACGAAGAGAGAACTTGTGAAACACCTCGATGTAGGTGGCCACATCTAAATCTCTTTGCTTGAGATTTTGCATCTTCTTGTAGATTTGCACCGCATAGTCTGATGGAAGGAATTGGAACTTGATACTCTCCAACATTCTGCTCCATGAAGAGATCATACTCTTCCTATTCTTTACCCTCTCACCTTGGGTGTAATTCCACCATGTAAGGGCAGCACCTTTGAGTTTAGTTTTTGCAAACTTCACCCTCTTATTTTTAGGAACTTCTTTGTATTCAAAGTAGTTGTTTAGAGCCTCTATCCACTCCATGACTTCCAGCATTCATCTTCCCACTGAACATGGGAATCTCCATCTGAACCTCTGAGGAATCCTTGCCAATTGCCTTGATGGCTTCAAGGAAATGCTTTTGATCTATCGGTACCTCTACCTCTTCTTGCTCTTCTTCTTCCTCCTCTTTTCATTCTTCTTCATCATAACCTTCATCTATCCTCTTCCCTATCCTCAATGCATTCAACTCTACTTGGAGTGCTTCCTTGGCTCCATTTTTGATCTTCTCTTCCATCTCCTTGAACTTCTCGACCACTTCAGTGGTCATCCCCTTTGGAGGCATATTGCTAGCCTCTCCTTCACTCTCTTCTACTGACATATACCAGGCCTTACACAACCAACAACAGAACCTTTTATGGCTCTGATGCCACTGTGATGTAGAGGCACTTGGATATGAGGAAGATACAACAAATTGACAAGGTTTACACTACACCAAAAGCCCAAATTTGAAGTTCTTCATACAAAAGTGGGAACAACAGTTAGGGGCTCTAATTTCTTCATGGAAAAGGTGATTTTAGATGTTGTGGGACCCATTCCAATCATTGACAAAGATAGACCAAACTCAAGATTAGCACTTCCTTCACAAACCCAATAAATGGCTTGTAGCCCTAAAAAAGGAGAACAGTCCTAATAACTTTTGATACAGACCTTCAAGTACAGATCTTAGACAATCGGGAGATACCCATTTGGACTCCCTATCACATATCCAAGAATGGGTATTAGTTGTTTTGGATGGTATGACTCAACCTATAGCCCCTCCTAATGACTTAGAGCCCCAATTAGGCCTAATTTGTGAAGCAACTACCCTTGGATGGAGGCTTATAACTCTCAGGACTACTTGAACATGTTAGAGACCTCCTAAAACCACAGAATCCAGACTTTACTTGCTTCTAGACTTGACTGTCATCAAATTTCATATTGTTGTTGTCTCTTACAAGCTCCTAGCACATAGTTTTGCTAGGGTTCTTCACATGAATTGCCTCCAATCTTCTACTCTGCCCAAACTCTTGCAAAATAACATTGAAACAACATAATAACAATCCATACCATTGATCTATGAGGTCTTACATCAGTGGAATGGAGGAGAATTCATAGATTGCAACCAAAACCCTAAGATAGGGTTTTACAGACCAAGTTTAGAGAAAACCTTATAACTCTCTACCACAGGAATTTCAAAGCACCAAACTAAACTCAAAGGGAAGTTAACATCATGTTCTAACTAATCAATTCATGCAAGAATGAAAACAACCCCGTACCTCTGCACAGTACGGACTGTAGCAGCGAGGGAACTCAGAAAAATAGTCACCAAAGAGCAGTTTGAGGAGAATAGGTATATCTTGCTTCGTAGTTAGTGTCAAAACATCAAACCACCCTTGTTTGAAAGCTACTTCACTACTCCACACATGCCACTAACTTAGGAACCATGATAGTTCAGTACAGAAGCAGAGTACAGCTCAGAACAACAGGTTTACACAAAAAATGGATAGAATAGAGGTTTCTTTGTTTATTTCTTATTGAAAACTTCACCAAGAATGCTTCCTCCTCTACAATGGCATCTGTAGAGTCTTATTAACCTTCCTCGAGATCATTGAAGCAATTGAGGGTAGTTTTGGGTCGATGGAACTGTGCAACAACCATCGAACTACCCTATTTTCTAACTACAACAAAGTAATTACATATGTTTAGCAGAGTTACATCTGTTGTTTGGCTTAACACTGCCTTCAAGAAGGTTTACAATGCAATTAGGCCTTGAACATCACCTTAGATTCCTTGACATGCCTTAACAAGGCTTACAATCATGAAGACTGTCTCCACATGCCTTAGGAAGGCTTTACAAATGTGACTGGCTCCTACAAGACAACAATATAAGGATATTTGGACATAGTCCTTATTACAATCATGAATGGTCTTCTAGGACCTTATTGGAGCAAGACAACATGAACCACAAACATGAAGACAAGTATGAAACAAAACATAGGTGATCTCGTTGGTGCTCCTGCACCATTAGGTGACTCACAAAGAGTATGAAACAAGTAGCTAAAAGAGTGGATAGGCCAAGCAAGTGCATTTGTTTGGGACCACTAGCCACAAACACTGTAGGGAGCACACACTTTAGGGAGTGTAATACAAACCAATGCATGAGGGAGGAAACCTCTATAGTTTGTATTTGTTAGCCTAAAGTTGTTTTATTTGTTGTAGGTGAGTGGGAATGCATATTTAAGTGTGCGTTGTAGATTATTTTACATCTAATAAGATGAATGTAAAATTACTCTTATGTGATGTTCTATGCTCAAGGATTCTTCATGTTTGGATTTTCTTCTACTTGTGAATGTTATTGAAGTTGTTTGCAATCTTTGAAGGAAGTTTGAATCCCTCTTCATCACTCTCCTTTGTTGGTGGCCATCCTTCATCAACTAAGGTTGGATATCTTGCGGTTATTATCATCATTATCTATCGTATTATTGCAGATCTGTCATTTGCCCTCCTAGGGCATGTACTATTGGATCTTATCATTCATTGTTGTGGATGTGGGAACACCAACACAGGGTTTGACTAAGTCAAACCCTTAAAAAAACACAACCTCTTCCCTCTTTTTGTATGCGCAGGTAAGAAGAACATGTTTCATAGGCTTGTTTCTGGGAAGAAGACATGCAGACAGATACAGATCCGACAAAGTTTGAAGTTCTACCTAACCCTAAAAAGGGTCCAGGGCACCCAAGCATCCCTATCCTGGGCATTTCTAATATATTTTATAGGTTTTGAATTACTTTCTTACCTTTGTCGTACTTGTTGATCTCTTTAATTCACTTCCTATAGTTTGTACTAGCTTGTTATTCATCATTTTGTGATTTAATCATAGTCTTGGCTTGCTTGTTGAGTTTTGGTTGAACTTGGTTGGTCCTTCTATATAAAAAAAAAGGGTATAACTCTTGTAGTTTGACTCTCCTCCTTGGGTAGAAGCCATGCTTGATTTGTGCCCCAATGTTTTATAGAAGAGGGATGAACTAGTTTAACTCTTTAGGCTCATGCTCTCTTTTCTACATTACATTTTGGTGAACCCATCATTTCTTGCACCTTTTGATTTCAGATATGAGTTATTCATCACTCTAGATTTTATTGGGAGTGTGTTCTTTAGTTGATTTGTATTCGTATATAGTTATATTTTGCATAATTTCAACCTAGGGTTCATTAAAATCTTGCATTGATAGAATATCTTACTAGTTTGGACCCTAGGGTTTTTAGATTTGAAGGTGGTTTAGATCTTGTTTCATTGATTTGACATTTGCATTTTCTGTTCATTTCATTAGTTGTTGTGTAAAAGCATTTTTGCATTCTTGCGTTGGAAAATTGAAAAAGGAAAATTGCATCCTAGATTTGAAAATTGCATAGTTGTTATTTCGTTGCATTGAAAGTGTGTTTAAATTTTGCATTAGCGTAGTTGTATTTGTTGGAATTGAATTTGATTATGGATATACTATTGCTTCATTTAAAATAAAAATAAAATCTTTCTTTTGTTGCATCATCAATCTCTTGTATTTGGGCATCTTGTGTGTTATTAAAGCTTGTAGTCACTTTATGAGCATTGTGACCTGGTGCCCTGATTCTAATACCTTTGTGAGAAGAAGTATTCAAATTATGGGTTCTAATGTTGATGCATTCGAATCTAAAATTCTTGACCAAGTCACACAGCTTCCTACTACACTTATCCCTGAAACATCAATTACTCAAGAATCCATCTATATTGATGACCTTATTGCTCATGTCCCTAAGGCCTAAATTCAAAAGTTAGACGTGGAGTTGGCTAACTTTTAGCAATTTGTGAGAAAGGAACATATAGTCGAGGAGGTCATCCTTGTCATTGAGAATCTTAGATGGTTGTTTCTTGAGGGACAAGAGGAAGTAGAAGTCTTGTGTGGCCTAGCTCACATAGTGCATAACAACATTATGTCGGCAACTAGTTGTGCTGAAATTATGACGAATGTAACTTCTCCTAATCAAATATGGACTCAAGTGTTAGTACCCATACCCTCACTCCCTATGCCTACTTATTCATCTACTATTATTACCACTACTACATAGCTGAGTAATACTACTACCACAAGTGTTGGGTTATCCACTGGGAATCCTATTCACCATTATGGTTCTATTATTTATAATTACACAAACTCTACACCTAATGTAACTCTACCTACATCTCAACCATCCATCAAATTTCAAAAGGCTACTCATACACCATCACCTATTCCCTCATTTCAATCTCTACTTGATTCCACTTCCAACCCCGTCATAAACCAATTATTGAAGAATATGACCTCCATGCAACAACAATTGGCTAGCATGAGTAATAGCCCACCTAAAACTAGTATCACAACACACTATCTTCGTAGTCCTTTATCCTATTCTATCCTAAGAACTCCTATGCCTGAGAAATTTGAGACCCCTCACTTTGAAAAATTTAATGGGAAAGGAGTCCCTAGCAACCATGTGGTAACCTTTACTGCTATGTGTAGTGATTTCTACTTTTAGGATGCAATCTTAGCAAAACTTTTTCCTAGGTCACTCAAGGACACAACCTTGGATTGGTTTTGTGTACTTCCTCCTAATTCCATAACTACATTTTCAGAATTAGTTACTAAGTTCCTTGAGAACTTTCAAGTGAACATTAGACCTCAAGTCTCTTTGACAGACTTGGTTCATTGCTAAAAATAAATGAAGTAGAAAATAATTGATTTTATGAGGCATTATCAAGCCCTCTTTTCACAAATCCAATATTCTATTCTGGATGCTGATGTGCAAAGAATCTTCATAGGAAACTTACAACCTCACATCCATGATAAGATATTGTTGATGCGGAATGAATCATTCACTCATCTTTGCATGACTCTTCATGATTATCAACTTTTGGTTAGTCACTATGAGCATAACCCCTCATCGGCTCCTGTTACTCATTTTTATTTTTTGGTTCAATCAAGTGGAGCTAGTTAAGTTTTATTGTTTTAAGAGGTACATGTCTGTTATTAATGAGTGTTTTGCACAGAGAAAGATGCCATAATAGAACTTTGATTGAATGCCATTGTTTAAAATCAAGAAAAATCATACAACATTGCATATTGTAAAAGGCTTTTTCATTATTCATGAATGTCAAATGAAATGTTCCCACACAATCCATAGGAGTAACTAATAGGCTACATAAAAGTGAATTTTACTTTTGAAAAGGAAAGAAATGCATAGGAAACGAGAGGGGACCTGTCATTGCCTACGAATGATGAATCCCATGGTCAAGCCATCTGCTATCATCCTCCATCCGTTTGAGTTCCAATGTACCTAGAAAATAGTTTTTGTTAATGCTCAGCGTACCAAGTCTTTTCATACACAATTAGAAATTCAAAAGTACCATTCACATTTATATAGCAGAAGTAGTATATCAGTAATCACATCAACATAAGAAAAGTTAGAATGAGCAGATACTGATGCCATATCAAGAAGATAAGATCCTACAAGCTACCTCACATGATAAATAAAGGTCCATTTTTATCTAACATGTGTGTTTCTTGTGCAGGAACAAAAAAAATCATTGAAGATCTTTAAAAACATGTGGAGAAAAAATGTGGCTCCCACAAGGGTAGAGCCCAGCATGTTTCTTTCCTAACCAGTCAAGAAGGATATCACGATGCATAAACAAATAGGTACCATGCATAGAAACAACCATCATTGATGCAGTCAAAGTGGAATCATGATGGGTAAGTGCAAAAAGATGGGGGGCCAAAAAGTGGCCACATAGTTTTGAAAAAAAAATACATAACGCGAGCATGTTATAACGCGCTTGCGTTATGGTCTGGTAATGACGAGCCTAAGGCTCATCAAAACCAAACCATAATGTGCTCGTGTTATAACGCGAGCGCATTATTACTTCCTATAAAAAAAAGCACTTCACTTCATTCCATTTCTTTTTCCTCCTATATACCCGCAGCCCTCAAACCCTAGGAAGCGCGCTCGCGTTTTGGAGATCTCAATTTGACACAAAAATCTTTGCAATTCATCGCCAAAATGCCTCCACGACATCGAGCACGTCAAAGGAGTGAGTTTTATTTATTTTTGTTTGAATTTGTTTCTAAATAGGTAGGTTTGAGTTGATTTTTGATGTAAATTTTGTTAATTGTCAGGAAATGTTAATGCACCTCCTCCTCCTCCACAAAACCCTGTAGAACAACAACCTCCTCCATCCATTCCTCGACATGCCCCTGGAACACAAGAAAATATAATGGGGCAAATTGAAAACAACAAAAAAGAAATTGAAGATATAATTGCAAGGTTGAAAGATCCTTCCACTTCAACCTTGCATAGGTCCACGCTTGCTGAATCTCTTGAATCTATGTTATCAAATGTAGATTCAATTAGCAAGCAAATAACTAGTTGGACGGATAAGAGGAGAGAGTTTAGAGATTATTATACAGACAAGCTGTCATACCAAGATGTGAAAAAATTATAAATCACAAAATTAGACTTGTGTTCGATTTTCACAAACCCATAAACAAATCAACCTCCACCCATTACATGCAAGAGGTTCCCTATCCATTGGTGCAACAACCAAGCGATAAGAGACAATTTTGGGCAGAGGTGGTGGATAGTTTTTGATCATCCTCCATGCAATAATAATGAGGTCCTGTAATACTTTTTGAGGAAACTCTACTGCGAGTTTGTCCTCAATAAAGTGCCAAACTATTTTGATATGTAGGACTTCCAGGGTAGAGGTGGGGGGTCAGCACAAGATAGACCAGGGGCATGTCTTGACCCACAACAGGTAGTGAGACGAGTAATCAGCAGACCAGCCCACGAGCATGTTTCTATCCCTTCCATTGTGAAGGAGAGTGTTGAGGTCGATACACTTTAGTCCATTAGTGCCTTGATCCAGAGCATCATAGAGCATGCCGGTCCTGCAACACAGAGTGGGTTGGGAGATAGTGCGAGGAGTAGGGTCCCACCCCATACTTGTCAGACTTGCGGGTCAGCCTGTGGTTATGACCCCATGGATAGTCAGGATGCAGGTGCACAGGCTACATCTGTAGCTGAGCAGATGGTGATGACAGATACCCTCATGAGTGAGACTTTCAGCCTTGATACTGAGGTAAATATTAGCAAGTTTATTGAATTTAATTTATTAAATTTTATTTTTGAAATGCAAGATTAACTAATTTAAATTGATGATTTTAATAAAATTTTAGGGTCATAGCGTCGATGCAGTTTTCAGTGGTTCGCCACCTGCATTTTACACTAGATCATCTACTGTCGGGGTATGTAACTAGTAAACAATTATAAATATTACATGTGAATAGCATCGTTATATGAATGGTATTCTAATATCTGATTTTGGATGTTGAATAGGTTAATATTGTAGATTTCACGGCAACACCTGCCAGTGGTGGTGGACTTCAAAGCTTTATGGAGGTAATAAAATAAATAGTTTAATGAATGAATTATACTTACTAGATTTTTGTATGTGACTTGTGTGCTTTATTGTGTGTACTTCCATGTTTAAATGAATGTGTGTGTATGTTAGGAGCCATGATTTGCATCACAATTATAGTTTTCATAATTGAATAATGTTGTTTTATTTTCAGATGATGCAGGCTGCGGAGACACCTCCCCATGTTCAGAGGGTAATGGAGCATGGTGTGGCCTCTACGATTCATAGCTCCATGGCATTGACAGGGGTATGAGGCAGATTAGTAAATTTCAATTTACATTCATTGTTATAGTTGTCTATTTTTGAAAAATCAAAAGATTATTGATTTGAAGTTTAATTTCTATCTGGATGGTTTCTATAGGACATGACATCACCAGGGCCTATTCCTGCTACTAAGGCAAGTGAGGAGACAGATTATATGTTAGCGGTAAGTGATTATTTTGTTAAATGTTTCATTTTTATAACATGTAATTTCTATATATTAATGTCTATACTTTTTATTGTAACAGGTAAAGATGCAGGAAGAACTAAATAGGAGGAGTAGCCCTTAGGTTTGTAGTAGACCACCCACATGCGTGTCTCCATCCCCTAGAAGATCAAAGGTTGCCCGTGATCTATTCTCTTCACCAACCAAAGGGGAATGACTTTTTATTGCGTTCCTTTGTTGTATGCCTATATGGCATTTGTGGACATATATTTTCTATTGTATATAGTTGACATTGTATGCCTATATGGCATTCTTGTAAGCCTATATGGCTATTTTGTATATATGTTATACTTCTATCGACAGATATTGATGTATGCCTATATGGATATTTGGTTAATACAAATCTTTTTTATTGATGGTGTCCATACTTGCATTATAAATCCATGTTTGAATGGATATTTGTAGATGGCTACTTCAAATATTTAAAGTCCAATTGTATTACATAGGATGTTTGTTGATCCAATAAGCTAGCTATTGTTATTCAAGTATCACCTAAACCTCATTTTGAAACTAAAAGATAAAAGTTGTATTTAAAAAAAAAATGAATCATCATGTTGAACATAAAATATTAATATTCTTTATGAGTAGCATAGAATGTCAACTATATGCAATACAAAAAAATGAATCATCATGTTATTCTTTATGTTTGAGATCCTGAAAATGACTAAGTCTGGTAGCCTGATATCCTGAAACACTAGGATGAATATCCATGTCATTAGGATGATTGCACCTTGAGAAAAAGTCATTAAGCTGAGCACCTAAAGGAGACTTTCTTAAACATTCAAACATTGAGCAACAAGCATGACGGGTTAAGGCACAATTTGCAACTCATAAAGCCTCAAAAGGGCACCCAACTTAGAGAGAGCATTCATTTAAGACAAGGCACCCATTGACACCTGTTCCACCATAAAAGTGCACCTAAGGTGGAAGGAGAACAAGCCTCTAGTAAGTGAAGCGCACCTATTGTCTAAACCACTTCATTATGGCACCCTAGCATGAGGAGGAGTATATAAGTCAATAGGAAATGGCACCTAGAATGCAAATGAAGGACTAAGTGGCATTTTCTATAAGCATCAATTCACCTTGAGCTTTCAATAAATACATCAAATTGAGCCCCATAAGCCTAGGCGCCCTTTGCCTTCAAAAGAACCTTGTATCAACGTCAAGAGTTGGTCGTATCGGCGTATCGGTAGACCTTGGTTAGGCTTCGTTGATAGTGGTCTGTCTTTCCGACGAGTGTGGTTCGAAGTTGAAGACATCAGTGTATCGGAAGATAATCCCATCGGTGCATCGGAAGAGTAGTTGAGAGCTTCGCCGATGAAGGGGGTCACATCGATAGTCGAAATCCATTGGTGTATCAGCCCGACAAGATTAGAGTTCACCAATGGGTGTGGTCCAAAGGTTGTCATTGGTGAGATTGGTGTGTCGGCAGAAGAGTTTTTGAGTGTGCCAATGGTATTAAGTCCCACCGATAGGCAAGGGACTTAGAATCTTGTATCGAAGTGACAAAGACATCAGTGTGAAAGGATATAAAGTCACCAATAGCAGTCTATCTGATTGATAAGAGTCAATGATGGGATGTTTGTCAGAAGTGAAATCAAACAGAGTCATGGTGGCATCGGCCTATTGGCTGATGAAATTTTAAGCTCGCTGATGGTATGTTGTCTCGCTAATAGTGAGTTCTAAGGTTCAAAAGTTGATAATTCTATGCTTCCACTATGTGCTCTGCATCAAACACTCATCCCTACTATAGTCTAGCATTCTCTAGTTGTGTTCTCCCCTTTGTTTTTGTGAACGCCTCTGGAAGTAATGTTGAGTTACTTGTGATGTCCTTATTGAATGGTGTTGTTTTGGATTCATGTGTAGTCCTTGTTCCTTATAGTCTATTATCTACCTGACTGTTTGTTGTAACTTATTGAACCACTATGATTTTGAATATTTAGATTTAGAGGGCATTAGACACCAAACTTCTTGACCTTTAACAACCCAACCTAGAATCAATAGATTTTTGTCCATCCCAACTATTCTAGTCAAGACAAAGCATGTTGATTCTCATTCAATCCAAAGTTCATTAACAGGATTATCTTATCATAATATTTAGGGAAATGACCACCTAGATGGACAATGATGTGAGCTATCTATAAAGAAACTTGCAAGAAGTATAGGAGGCACGAGAATCCCTCCATGTTTATCAAGTTGAATGATCTATGACACATCATGTATCATTAGAAAATATTCTCGAAGAGAAAGCAAGTGAAAATACTCAAAACAACCCATAACAAGGTGGAGAAGTTTAAAGGATGGAGGTTGCAACACTTTCCAACCTCATAGCCACACTAGTCTAATGGATTAGGATGCTAAAGGATAGAGGTGTTGAGTAACCTCTAAAGGACAAAACTATAGAAAGACCAAAAGTTTAAACAAATCCATTCAACACTAGGGTTGAGAAAAACTAGGGGGCAACTCAATCTTCCCTATCTAAATTTTTTTTTTTAAAAACTAGTAATGACACTTTCCCACATCTTCAACAACCTAGTGGAGCTTATGTGCCACAAAATCATGTGACTCCCATAGTGTATCATCCCATCACTATCCAACCAATGTATCTAGGATATCAAACAAATGTGTAAATGAAAAATCAACTTAGTACACAAGCCCCATCCATGGGTCTCATGTTCATAAGAACTCCAACTTCTGAAGATTCCTTTTCAGGAACCTACTTAGACTATTTAAAAGAACCTCTTGAGTTAAAAATTCATAATATGTTATTATTACATCCCCTCCCAGATGTACCAAAATTCAGAGGGGAAGGGAATCCAAATTCCCACATAAAGGCATATATGATGACGGTAAGAGAGATCTTCCCTTGGGACATAGTTGTGGCTAGGATATTTCCCAAGACCCTTGAAGGAATCATGTTAAATTGGTACTATTACCTTCCAAAGGTCTCTATACATTTCTTCATACAACCCATTGGTGATTTTGTGATACCTTTCAATATGAACAAATTGGTCAAGGCAAGAATTTGAGAGTTCCTAAGTATGAAATAAAATGTTTAGTTATTGGTACATTTTTAGAAGTCAGAGGCAAGTCCTTTATTTGTCAACTAGTGCCCTAAATATGGCCCATAGAGAAATCTATAACCTCTTTTTGCATTTTGTAAATAGGGATACAAGGGAGGAGGTTTAGAAGTTAGCTTATAAGTCTTATGAGAAATATTTAGAAAGTGCATTAAGAATTGATCAAGCCACAATTAGTAGTGGGTAAAGGGTTTACAGAATAAATGGATGGTTGATGACTTCTCAAGCTAGAGATAATAGTGAAAACAATCCTTCCAGCATCAGGATATTGAAAAATAATCATAATGTAATGATATATGGGATAACTAACATATCCCTTGTGAAAAGTGATGATCATAACAAGAATGGTCACCTCAACTTAATGCCCAATAATTTTAATACTATCAAGCATCCACATAATAGTAGATAATCTTATCAAAAGTCACAGAGAAATTTCTAAGGACCATAGTGTTATCCCTATGACTTGACACATACTACTTGTTTCATAAAGCAAAGGGACATGATATAAATATTGTTGTTATATGGAGCCTAATCAGACTTGGAGGTTAAATTTACCCAACTTTTATTAGTGTGGTTTCCCCCCAAATATTTTCCTACTAGTTTTGGCACCTTGAAGTCTAAGTGCATGAAAATCATTTTGAGTTGGCAACCTAATCCAATGACTTGACACGGATCCCAAAACCACCTATTGGACCAATAGGATCCTAGGCACTCACTTCATGCTTTATGATTTCTAGGTGCCAGTTTGATGCTCCATCACAAGAAAAGTGCGCCCACACTTGCAAGTGTTTTTCTTCAGGATCTAGGCGCCAGTTGAAGGTTGTAGTTACCAAGAAGAGGGCCTAGCAAGAGGAAGTCTTTTGGAGTCTCCAAAACACATCAAACACTTGACTAACAACAAGATAACTTTTTCCCAAGTTAGGCGCTTCAAGAGGGAAGTTAAAACATGAATAAGCGCCAACTTGTCTAGGTGCAAACTCAAGCTTGTTGAGGATACACATGGTGCCCAACATTCCTTGGTGATTTCATGAACTTCAAATGCTCAGAACTGTTCAAGGAATGCCCAATGCCCCTTCTTGATGATAGGCACCAAAGTGAGGGTGGAATTGCACCTTGATGGCATTAGGCGCTATCTAGAGTATGCTACTCCATGGAAATGCGCCTTCTTGCTTAGAGTAATTCAAACACTCCAAGGTCTTTAGTGATCAATTCCCCAACTTATGAAATGTTCTCCTTCATTTTAAAACACATTGTAATGCTCCAGAGAGATGACTATACCTAGGCGTCAATCTGGGTTAGAAATGCCTCCAAAGTGCGCCTTTTCTTTCAGAATGCAAAACAAGGTCCAAAGGTGCTAATAAATTGAAGCGCTTCTTTGGAAAAGTCTCGGAGGTTAAGATGCGCCTTGTCTTAATGAGGTGCAACTCTTGGGTAAGAAAGCTTGTAAAGTGCGCCTAACTTAATGAAGAGGTTGATAACTTCTAAACCCTTCCTAGAATTTAGATTGCTTCAACTGAAGATCATCTTGCACCAATACATCACCAAACTTTCAATCACAAGATCAATTCAAACTTAGGTGCTCATTAAGAGTCTTTCCAATGTTGGCGCATCTGAGAGGTTAAACTGGCAAGAGATGGCGCCTAGCTTCCTAGACCTTGTTTCAATATGTTTGAGTTCCAAAGTTGACTCAATGGTATCAAGTCTTTGGACTAGTTCCTTAGAGTTTCAAAAACATTCTGGCTCCTTGAAAATTCCTCCTACATGCTTGGGCGCCATTTCAAGGTCCTCGAACCATGATGTAGCGCCTTATTGCTCTAGGTGCCTATTCATGATTGTGCAACTTGAGATTGGTGCCTAGAGTGAATAGGCTTTCATCCTGACTTAATACACTGCCTCCTTCTAATGATTTTTGGGGCAGAAAAAAACCTTTCACCACGGGCAAATGCCTCAGAGATATAAAAAACTGAGAGAGGTTATTGTAGAAACACTCTATGTGATCGCGTTGCCTCAGACGGAATGTTTTTAAGTGACATGATTTTCAAGTAACATCTTGTCAAAGATTGCTACCTTTTTGCACTTTGGACTCTTTAGGGATATCGTCGGTACAATGTAACTCGAACTGTTTTGACATGTTTGGGTGAAAAATAGGACCATGCCTATCGTAAATGTAGCCATCCGTACGCGTTGAAACAGTCAGTTTGGTCACATTAGGAGCAGGACGAAAGTTACACCCCTTTGCAACTTTACACTGCCTCCTTCTGACGATTTTTGGGGCAGCATAAAAGCTTTCACCATGGGCAAATACCTCAGAGATATAAAAACTGAGAGAGGTTATTGTAGAAGCACTCTACGTGATCGTGTTTCCTTAGACATAATGTTTCTAAGTGACACGAGTTTTGAGTAACATCTCATCAAAGATTGCTACCTTTTTGCACTTTGGACTCTTTAGGGATATCGTCGGTACAATGTAGCTCGGACTATTTCGACATGTTTGGGTGAAAAATAAGACCATGCCTAGCGTAAATGTACCCATTTGGATGCGTTCGAATAATCAGTTTGGTCACATCAGGAGCATGACAAAAGTTACACCCCTTTGCAACTTTACACTGCCTCCTTCTGATGATTTTTGGGGCAGCAGAAAACCTTTCACCATGGGTAAATGCCTCAGAGATATAAAAAATCGAGAGAGGTTATTGTAGAAGCACTCTACATGATCACGTTGCCTTAGATGGAATGTTTCTAAGTGACACAGTTTTTGAGTAACATCTCGTCAAAGATTGCTGCCTTTTTGCACTTTGGACTCTTCAGGGATATCATTGGTACAATGTAGCTCGGACTGTTTCGACATGTTTGGGTGAAAAATAGGACCATGCCTAGCATAAATGTACCCATCCGGACACGTTGGAATAGTTAGTTTGGTCACATCAGGAGCAGGACGAAAGTTACACCCCTTTGCAACTTTACACTGCCTCCTTCTGACGATTTTTGGGGCAGCAAAAAACCTTTCACCACGGGCAAATGCCTCAGAGATATAAAAAACTGAGAGAGGTTATTGTAGAAGCACTCTACATGATCACGTTGCCTTAGAAGGAATGTTTTTAAGTGACATGATTTTCGAGTAACATCTCGTCAAAGATTGCTGCCTTTTTGCACTTTGGACTCTTTAGGGATATCGTCGGTACAATGTAGCTCAGACTGTTTCGACATGTTTGGGTCAAAAACAGGACCATGCCTAGCATAAATGTACCCATCCCGACACGTTGGAATAGTCAGTTTGGTCGCATCAGGAGTATGACACCAAAAATGCATAACATGATGATGTAAAAATGTAGGAGGAAATAAAAAAAGACAAACCTTACAAATTAATGTGCATACTTACAACTCAATGTAACATGACTTTACAAAATCAATGTGAATACTTACAAATTAATCCAATGAACCATCCGGGTCAGCTCTACTCTTTATTGTGTCAAGTATTGCTTCATGGTCAAACTCACACACCTTGCACAAGATTTTGTTCAAAGGTCTACCCCGATACTTTATCAAATGAACATTGGATGCCATGACAAGGTTTGAGTAATGAAGAATCTTTTGATGCGTGTCAAAGTCCTAAAATAGCCAAACATTAACACTCTTATGTGGGTACCTTCTAAGTCATGTTCCAGTAATAACCACTGAGCCTGTAGGGTATTCGATGTTTTCTCCATCTGTAACAGGGGCCTCCAATTTCTTTTTGGCCTCAACACAACGACATAAGTAATAATCTATTCCCTCTTCATTATCTTCATCTGCTATAACTGCATATACGTGCCCTACATTGATATGTGTAGCAAATTAGATGAAATTAGTCAACATTACAAAAACACTACAAAGTAAGATGACATTACCTGGTTGAACTAGATGAAATTAGATGCATATACGTGCCCTATATTACCTGGTTGAACTAAATCTGATATGTGGTCAAAGTCAACTGATGATTCCATCTATGTTAGTTCCAGTGCCATTGGGGGTCGATACGTGTCAAGTGGGCTAAGATAACTTAACTGCCATTCGTCAACCCACTCCTTTGACTCGCACTCATCCCAGACTTGAATTGTATAGGAAGAACAAAAGCATGACATCTTTTGCGTATGTATACTCCATGAACCTACAATTGAGCTTCTGAAAGAGTGCATCTCATTTGATCCTGTTAGTGTACAACAGTCCTCATATGGGGCAATGTTAGTATCATCTATCAACCAAAAAAATCTATGAACTGAAGACTTACCTTCATTACCTAGACCCATGGAAACATTACACCACTCGACAATCGATTTTTCATATGTCAACTTTGCACTGTCTTTATACTTTAACTCTTCTCATGCTATGGCTCTTTTGATACATGCTCCTACATCATCATGCTCCCCCTTTCCATGTCCGGCCTCACAAAAGTTCCACATATGTTGAATACCTGTAAAATTATGCCTCCTACTCAGCCAATAGAAATTTTGTGAGTTCTTGAATTGTGATGCACAGTTATCTGACCATATGATATGCTGACTGAACAATATGCCCCTTCTAGCCAAATCATTGTAGAACACCTGAAAGCAACCTTGCACGAACTCCGTAGAATGCGTACAATCATCACTAATATAGAAATTATACTCCCTTTTGATCTTTCTGTCATCCTCTGTACTATCATTCACATGAATGAATGCGATGTGCACAAATATAGAAACCTGTGTGGAGTTGTAATATTGTGATTGCACCTCACGATGTGGCTGTAGACTGTAGTTCTCTACAAAGTCGACGACTAAAACAATGCTACCAACCAGAAATGTGTCCTTGCATAACTTGAATTGCAAGTCCAACCATCGAGCTCTATGGGCATGTCTTGCATACTCATACACTATGCTGTCATGAAATATAGGCATAAACTGATACACTAGAATCTTTTCAATAACCAATTCACACCTCTTTGCTTCTTTACCATCTTTTGTATTGTACGCCACTATTTTATACTTGCCAAACTCTACTAGTTCGTTTCCAACTGCATGTGTTCTTTGCATATGTTCACATATTGGCAAATGTTGCAAGCCACCGCAACGATGACATGTGCCATCCAAGCATAATTTCTTGTAGAATATTTGACCTTCCTCTCTTTCACATAAAATTCTTGATATGAAGTCTCTTGAAGATGTTGGTGGGGCACATATGGCACAACCCTGCAAAACATTGTTAGTATGCATATCTAAACATATAAACCTATAAACATCAAAATGGTTAGAAAATTCAATATGTAATCTACAACAACAAGTAGTGCATGTGTGATTTATCTTGACATAGAAAGGTTTTAGCATTTCAAAATATCTTTGACAAATTTTAATTTGAGGATACTTCTCTAGAAATTTACCATAAAACTGTGTTTGAGTCTCATCAAAAAAATGCTTTGGATGTGGCTCACGGTTCTGACTATCGATTCTCCTTCTTACCACATCCCTTTGATTTGAAGATACCCTTGTGTAATTCTTCCAAAAGTCTTCAATTAGTGATCTCAATGCTTCAACAATTGGTTTATCTTTTCGTGGTAGTCTCCCTGAGAATGCCCATAATTCATTGGCATTAGTGTCCTCAATTCTTTGGCATCTTCCAACAGCTCTTGATAAAGTTTTCCTATTAATTCTCAATTCTTGACTCGTCTTTCTAATGAGACGAGCTTTCCTTGTTTGACTACTTACTATAGTCGATGTAATCACACGCCATGTTGCATTACTATCTTTTGTACGTGAGGTGTTACCCACTCTCTCATATGCACTCATTAGATTCTTGACAATAGATTTTTCACTTGAAGCCTCTGATGTTCTCAACCCAAGAATCTTCATGATGGACCTATACTTTATACTTCGCATCATTTCAATGAATAGTTGACATCTTGTAGTCTCATTTAACTTTTCAAAGAACAATCTCCAAATCTTATGAGCATATCTTCTACAAGTGCATTTTGGGATCTTACCTTCCATTGGCTGCAAAATATTCTCATCAATTTCAATCAAATACTTTGGCTTTCTATGCAAAATTCTAGGTGGTGTTAAGTTAGGTAAAATCATCTCAACATTAGGAATTTCATCAATATTTAAATGAGATGGGCTAGATGGCATACCTTCGATCGAAGATGGAATAGATGACATACCTTGAGGTTGAGGTGGGAACGATGGTGTACCTCCTTCATCACATGTGAGTGATGATGTACTCTCAACTTGAGATGTGGTAGATGGTGTCCATACATGTTGACTTGCGGTAGAGGATGTGTCTCCAACTATGGTATTCAAATCTCTCGTAGCACGAAGTTTTTGCATTCGTTCTCTTTATGCCGCCAATACCATATCTCTTTGTGATGGTTGTGGTTCCTCTTCAATTGGTATGTCTTCATTTATCGTGTCCAATTTCCTCTTCTCACGAAGTTCCCTCATAGCCACTGCTTTCTTTGCATTCTTAGCTTCTATCTCTTCCTGTGTTGGTTTAATTCTTGATCGTTTCCTCGGCATGACGGAGAATTTATCTGTAGCATGATAAAGAGACCAATATTACTTCCTAAGAAATGAATACAAGATAATAGTGGGATTGTATTTTTATTATGTTGTAAGGATTTATTCTTGTATAGTTTGACATCATGGTAAGTTAAGGTCTATTTATTACACATAATTATTAAAGAGCCCAAGTGTAGAAAATATACATGGCATCATGTGAGATTGTAGGCTGCTTTCTTGATTGGGAATGTGTCTATTTTAAACATGTATGATAAAGCATGATAAATCATGATAAAGTAATTCAATGTGAATTAAGGAAAATGTAAAGAACATGCATGTAAAGACTTGACATACCTAAAAAATGAAGATTTGAATGGAGAGAGTAGCCAATTATGTAGTGTTTTTTTCTTCTTGCATCAAACTCCTCAACAATTTGAGTTTTTCACCACTTGCTTCCTTTTCAATGTTAAATTAAATAACACTCAAATATAATTACTAACAACAATACTATTAACCAATCTATAATGTTAAATTCCTAAAATTGAATCACAATTAACATTGTAACACTACAAAAATTGAAACTTGAATAGATATATATCAAACTTGGTGTGAAAACTATGTTATTTCCTCTTTCTCAAGTTGGAAAAACAGAAAAGGTGGTGGAAAGATCATGCAAAGGTGGTACAATGTGTCAAATGTGCATGTAAACTTCCCAACAACATGAAAGCACTTCTTTTTTGTCAAAGCACACGCAGAATTAGTATAAAAATAGAGCATGTGGGCCTGGATCATGGGGGTCAACACTTTTTTACCATTTCTATAGCAAGACAAAATGCAAGCGCGTTATAACACGCTCACGTTTTGTCCTACTATAGATTGATCACATATTGTGAATTTCTCTTTCCAAACCTTCCCCTTCAGACTTGAATGACCACAAGGTTTTTGAGGGAAAACTTTTCCTATTTCTTGCAAGAGCTTGCCAGATGCTCCACCATATGATAGGCATAACAATGAAGGGGCAAGCCCTCATAATCAAGTTCTTGATAGAAAATGCCCATCGAGGAAGAAAGATAGATCTTCTTTGGAAGCAGAAGTTCTAGTTTGTGACAAATCCTTATCCAAGCATAAATAGTAGGGGTTCTGTCAAGCGATTGCCAATCCACTTCCACAAAGTCTCCTGAAGACTTCCTGGTTGATTCCAAAACATCCACACCCCAAAACTGGAGAGGCAATCAATATAATCAAACCCATAAATCTACATTTGATGACAAAAACCCTGAACACTATACCTTAAACCCTAATACCTCAACCCTCCAACCCTATCCCTAATCCTTATACCCTCCACACTCTACTTTAACCCTAATCCCTCGACCCTCAACCTTATCCCTAAACCCTTGACCCTTGAACCTCAACCCTCAACCCTCAATGTCAAATCCTAATCCCTCAACCCTTCACTCTAATCCCTCATCCCTAAACCCTAAATGCTATCCCTATTCCTAAACCCTCAACTGACTCGATACTATACCTTAAACCCTAATCCCTTATCCCTAAACCCTCCAACCCTATCCCTAATCCTTATACCCTCCACGCTCTACTTTAACCCTAATCCCTCGACCCTCAAGCCTATCCCTAAACCCTTGACCCTCAAACCTCAACCCTCAACCCTCAACGTCAAACCCTAATCCCTCAACCCTTAACACTGATCCCTTGACCCTCAACCCTATCCCTAAACCCTAAACCCTAAAGCCTCAACCCTCAACGTCAAATCCTAATCCCTCAACCCTTAACTCTAATCCCTCATCCCTAAACCCTAAATGCTATCCTTATTCCTAAACCCTCAACCGACTCGATACTATACCTTAAACCCTAATCCCTTATCCCTAAACCCTCCAACCCTATCCCTAATCCTTATACCCTCTACGCTCTACTTTAACCCTAATCCCTTGACCCTCAACCCTATCCCTAAACCCTTGACCCTCAAACCTCAACCCTCAACCCTCAATGTCAAACCCTAATCCCTCAACCCTTAACACTGATCCCTCGACCCTCAACCCTATCCCTAAACTCTAAACCCTAAAGCCTCAACCCTCAATGTCAAATCCTAATCCCTCAATCCTTCACTCTAATCCCTCAACCCTAAACCCTATCCCTAAACCCTCAACACTATACCTTAAACCCTAATCCCTCAACCCTCAACCCTAAACCTTATCCCTAAACCCTAATCCCTCAACCCTCAACCCTAATCCATCATCCCTCAACTCTAATCCCTCATCCCTAAACCCTAAATGCTATCCCTACTCCTAAACCCTCAACCGACTCGATACTATACCTTAAACCCTAATCCCTTATCCCTAAACCCTCCAACCCTATCCCTAATCTTTAGACCCTCCACACTCTACTTTAACCCCAATCCCTCGACCCTCAACCCTATCCCTAAACCCTTGACCCTCGAACCTCAACCCTCAACCCTCAATGTCAAACCCTAATCCCTCAACCCTTAACTCTGATCCCTTGACCCTCAACCCTATCCCTAAACCCTAAACCCTAAACCCTCAACCCTCAATGTCAAATCCTAATCCCTCAACCCTTCACTCTAATCCCTCATCCCTAAACCCTAAATGTCATCCCTATTGCTAAACCCTCAACCAACTTGATACTATACCTTAAACCCTAATCCCTTATCCCTAAACCCTCCAACCATATCCCTAATCCTTATACCCTCCACACTCTACTTTAACCCTAATCCCTTGACCCTCAACCCTATCCCTAAACCCTTGACCCTCGAACCTTAACCCTCAACCCTCAACGTCAAACCCTAATCCCTCAACCCTTAACATTGATCCCTCGACCCTCAACCCTATCCCTAAACTCTAAACCCTAAAGCCTCAACCCTCAACATCAAATCCTAATCCCTTAACCCTTAACTTTAATCCCTCAACCCTAAACCCTATCCCTAAACCCTCAACACTATACCTTAAACCCTAATCCCTCAACCCTCAACCCTAAACCTTATCCCTAAACCCTAATCCCTCAACCCTCAACCCTAATCCATCATCCCTCAACTCTAATCCCTCATCCCTAAACCCTAAATGCTATCCCTATTCCTAAACCCTCAATCGACTCGATACTATACCTTAAACCCTAATCCCTTATCCCTAAACCCTCCAACCCTATCCCTAATCCTTATACCCTCCACACTCTACTTTAACCCTAATCCCTCGACCCTCAACCCTATCCCTAAACCCTTGACCCTCGAACCTCAACCCTCAACCCTCAACGTCAAATCCTAATCCCTCAACCCTTAACTCTGATCCCTCGACCCTCAACCCTATCCCTAAACCCTAAACCCTAAAGCCTCAACCCTCAACCCTCAACGTCAAATCCTAATCTGTCAACCCTTCACTCTAATCCCTCAACCCTAAACCCTATCCCTAAAGCCTCAACACTATACCTTAAACCCTAATCCCTCAACCCTTAACCCTAATCCATCATCCCTCAACTCTAATCCCTCATCCCTAAACCCTAAATGCTATCCCTATTCCTAAACCCTAAATGCTATCCCTATTCCTAGACCCTCAACGGGCTCGATACTATACCTTAAACCCTAATCCCTTATCCATAAACCCTCCAACCCTATCCCTTAACCCTCAACCCTATCCTGAAACCCTTAACCCTCGAACCTTAATGTACTCAACCCTCAACGTCAAACCCTAATCCCTCAACCCTTAACTCTGATCCCTCGACCCTTAACCCTTAAAACTTGAACCCTAAAACCTATCCCTACACGCTCGACACTCGACACTATATCTTAAACCCTAATCCCTTAACCCTCATCCCTAAAGCCTCAACCCTAAATCAATAAACCTTCAACCCTAAACCCTATTCCTAATCCCTCTACTCTCGACACTCTTATTTAACCCTAATCCATTGACCATTAACCCTATCCCTCAACCTCAACCCTCAACCCTCAACTCTCAACATTAAACCCTAATTCATCAACCCTAAACCCTAATCCCTCAAACCTAAACCCTATCCCTAAACCATCAAACCTCAACACTATACCTTAAACCCTAATCCCTATCCCTCAACCCTTAACCCTTAAAACTTAAACCCTATCCCTACACCCTCAACACTTGACACTATATCTTAAGCCTTAAACCCTCATCCCTAAAGCCTCAACCCTCAATCCTTAAACCTTCAACCCTAAACCCTATACCTAATCCCTCTACCCTCGACACTCTAACCCTAACCTCGACATTAAATGCTAATCTGTCAACCCTAAACCCTAATCCATCAACACTAAACCCTATCCCTAAACCCTCAACCCTCAACACTATACCTTAAACCCTAATCCATCAACCCTAAAACCTAATCCCTCAACCCTCAACCCTAAACACTATCAATAAATCCTCAACCCTCGACACTATACCTTAAACCCTATGAGAAAAGGTTTGCGTATGGTACATCCACAGTGAGTAATTAATAGTTGAAATCAGAAGGATGATCATTATGAGAAAAGATTTGCATTGGGGTACATCTATGTTTCTTGCTATCCACCCCGCACTTAGGGAAGGTATATTGTTATGAAACAGGCAAATAATCTCCCATTGTTTACTGGCTCTATCCACAAGAACTACTAAACTATACCTTAAACCCTAATCCCTCAACCCTAAACTTTCAACCCTAAACCCTATCCCTAATCCCTCTACCCTCAACACTCTACCTTAAACCTAATCCCTCGACCCTTAACCCTAAATGCTATCCCTAAAGCCTCAACCCTAAACCCTAATCCCTCAAGGTCCTAAACTCTAATCGCTTATCCCTAAACTTTAAATCCTATCCCTAAACGCTCAACCCTCAACCTTAAACCTTAATCACTCAATCCTTATCCACCCCTCTACTCCCCTATCTAGCTCACTCCCATCTCTACCCTCCTCTGCCCTCGACACTATACATACATAAATATAGGCATACATAGATACATACATACATATAGGCATACATAGATACATACATACATACATACATATAGGCATACATACATACATACATGATTAATAGACTTGAATAGAAAAAAATTTAAGGGGAACATATAACGCGCTCGCGTTATGTCAAACATGACAAACAATAGACTTGCGGAAAAGGAAAAATGCAAAGCAAAACATAACGCGAGCACATTATAACGCACTCGCGTTATGTCTTGCTTTGGGAATCCCAAGCCTTGGGCTTGGGATTTGCTTTGAATTTCCAACCCAAAGGCTTGGAGTGCCTTTTGAACAGTCATAGACGTGTTTTTCCATATTCTTCAAGATTTCACATAATTTTGTTTGTGCTAACCCTCAGATTTGTACGTGTTTCAAGGTCAAACAAATCAAACACCTGGGTAATGTTAGGCTTTCTCTTAGCTATTTGACGATGTGATTTTTTTCACATTTTAACAATGTTAAGCCTTTCATATTTAATTTCTTTTGTTTGTGTGTCTGTTTTTGGGCAAAAACCACAGTTTGGTCTTTTTTTCATTGTAAATTAACTATTCATTGAAATTTCAAAAAAAATACATATTTAGAAACTAGACTCCATTCTACAAATATTAAAAAAAGAAAAAAATGATTTTCAATTAGTTTTTAAAATTTATAGGGGTAGCACGGCCAAAATTCTATTTTTTAGGATGTGTCCACTTTGAAAATTAGTAAAAAATCAAATATTCATCAAAAAATTAGCAGAAGAATCAGGCATAAACTACATGCTATTAGCTAATTTCTCACTGAAGTGATTTTAAAAATACCAAAAAAAAGTTGACCTTTTGAGGGAGCCACAAAACATGCTATGTTATGTTTTTTTGACAGAAACAACACCAATTTCTATGGCTCCCTCTTTTGAACCCCTTAATCTATGCCATTTTAAAAAAAAATAGTAGTTTAGAAAGTAGACTCAGAGCACTACGAACATTGTTTTGGTTGCATCTCCAAATTTTGAGTGTAACTATGCTCAATTTCTCATCCAAGGCCAGTATTTCCTGATTTCAGAAAAAAAAGTGGCCACTTAAGACCCCTTTTTGGCCCCCCATCTTCTTGCACTTACCCTGATAGAAAGTCAAAGGGGCAGTTGTTCCTATAAACTATGCCTCATCACAAGAGGAATCTATCACGATCAAACAACTATGTGGTACTTAATCACTTTCATGTCACAGAATGAACAAATGCACCCATGCAGGAGAGGGATTTATATGCAGATATAGAAGTACAATAGTCAAAGAAATAAGTACAAATCATGAGAGGTATCTTTCTTTATTTCTGTTATGACTGAAGTATCTTTTGCTGTCCACATATATGCCATAAGTATGACAGTCATCTAAATAGGTGGACATCATTATAAGTTAAAATTAGATGCCATGAAAAATGTATAAGAAATAGCATTTGAAACAAAAATGTAGCAAGACTGCCATCATAATAACAAATGCAGCCAAGTATTATCAAAGAAACTACCTTAGGAGGGGCTACAAGAACCATATGTGCATGAATGATAGAGTATCTACATCAAGTATGGCTATCATCATACCATCACTACCCTGTCCAAGTCAATAACAACACAAAGAAGCACTGTAGCAGTCAAGAATACACAAATGATACAATCATTGTTTTGATCTGAGTATTAAGGAACATTGAACTCTTTCAAAGTAGCTGAGTAAGGGTATTGTTAAAAAACCATGATGAGGATACATATATTTGCTGTTACAATATCATGTGTATGCATTCAAGTCATTATTTTGGATAGTAAAAGGTCATAGAACATCTAGATGAATGCTCAAATAAATGAGGAATAATGGAATAGCTATAGGAGAAATTGCTCAAGGAGCATATTGCCTATGCTAGTGAAATGAATGAGTCACTATCATCAAATGTGGTATGTATGCAAACACATTTGATATGATACAATATGCTGGGACAACAAGTGTAAATGCCATGTTACAGTTCAAATGTAATCTATCAAGTATATTCAGAGATCAATACCATTTTCAAAATGCCACATATATGGGATGTAAGAAAAGTAAATATGAGTTATCATGTTCTGGAAGCAAGAGCAGTTAAGGAACAACATTACAAACGGTCACTGTAACAACATTTACCTTAAATAGAGCAACATACATGTTGATTGGCATATTTCATCATGAGGAATATGCAAATACATAAGGGTTCGCAGGAGCAGCCAAGGAATGTATTTCTTTGCAAAATATACAAGACTCACATCTTCTATGCACAGGAATAGAAAGTAATGGAAGAAACAATTCATTTCTTGAGTTTTGTTGTTAAGGGCTTATTATTTACAAATTCTTATCATGCAAATTTGGGCAAACTTTAGAAATAAAAGACATCATAGGTTGGAGCAGCATTAAAATGGAGTAAGTATGTTATAGAAACATGAATATAATGCCATCAAAAGAGGGTATACACAAGTTTTAGATGTTCATTAAGATGCTACAACAGTATCAAAAAATCAAGGGCAGCTATCTAATACATAGTTTTCATCAATAGAGGTATTCAATAACAACAAAAATGCCAGGATGAGAAGAGTGAGTGGGAGGTTGATTTGCAAGAAAGTAACATCCCAAATATTTAAGTTGGAAGACAAAAGTTGAAATTGCAGGTGGAATCAATAGTACTGACAGTTGGAAAAGTGATGTGGATTCCAATGTTTCAAAGGATGAGAACTAGAAAAGTGCCTCAATAATTAAGAAAAGAGCAGCAGGAACCAACCAGACTTCAAATTATCCATTCTAGGAATCAAGCAAAGATGATAGGAACACAAAGGATTGTACTAATTTGAACAATATAAGCTCAGAAACAATTCAGGATGATACTAGAAAGTCATATGACAATGAACTAAATCCATATCAATCTTCTAGATTTCAAACATGTGTCACTCTCCAACAGAAAGTGCATGAGAAGAAGAAAAATTTGGAAGTCAATGATAATATGCAGTGTTGGAGGCAAAAAGTGACTGCATTGCAGCCATCACAGGATCCATATTTTCCTCCTGACTTTTCTTCAGTCAAAGGCAGTTACAAAAAAGAGACAGTTCCATTGCAACAAATAGAGAGTGAAATCAATTTTCCTTCTGATACTAATATTTTAAATACCTCTAGATGGAAAGAGTGCAAATAAATAGGGGCATACATCTATCACTGGGATTAGTTTGAAAAGACCAAAAGAATCACATTTAGGGACTACTTTATGTGCACTTCCACCAAAAATGAAAGCCTCAGAAGAGCTGGAAAATATGCCAGCATTCAGAGCTAGAGGAATCAATGTGAATGAGATGAGCTATGCAATGGAAACTAAAGCTTTTACTGGAAGGATGGATACTATAGGTGTATCAGATGAATCTGAAGACCCTAATACCATGAATGATGATCTGCACATTATATCTGAGCAGTTAGAAGACATTGCATCATAGATGGCCATACAAAGTCCAATGTATTTGAGGAGAGTATGTTGTACATGGTGGAAAATGCAGATAGTCATCCAGACAATTGGGATTTGGGAGACATTCTCAAAGAAATAGAGGACTCTGGCAGGAACATGGGTGTAGATATTGTTGAGAAAGTAAAACTAAGAAGCAACAAAGATGAAGTAACACTTGAAGAAGAAACAGAAAAAAGCAAAGATGACTACAAGAACAAAAGGTTGGGACTAGCAGGTGAGCTGCTTGGTTGTAAACTACAGGGATTGGTTAGACATTTCTGGACTAGATTGGCCAAAGGAATTCAGAGAGAAATCTCAGTGCGTGGGAATATGAAGTCAATGGATATTTATGCTGATGCTTCCATTATCACAAATGGTCTTGCAAGAGCATTTTCTATAGGAAATTGGTCTCACCCTCATAAATTCAATACCAAATGCACATGTATCTCTTTACAGTGTTTTCTTTTTGTCATAGTTGGAGCTTGTTTTGAGCCAAGGAGCAGAAATAAAAGGAAAATAACACCCATTTTCAACTCATTTCAAACAAGGATACTTAGATTTTCATGAAATCGTGCCTCTGCTAGAGTAAAATGTAAGGTAAAAATTAGAAAAAATGAAGAAATATCTACAGTGGGACGTTACCTCTTTTTCTTTGCTGCTTGTTTTGTCAAAACACTGTTGTTTTTCCCTCAAAATGACCTTCATTTCAGCCTCATACATAGTCAAAATGCAATGTAGAAGTGACGGCCATGACAAAACCAGAAGATGCATGAGAAACCAGTAAAAAATCACAGCCTTAGAGGCCCAAAATCACTTTCAAAATCGACAAGAGGAGGTCAAAATCTTAGTAAGAACCACTTACCTTGCATTTTGCTCTGAAAATCGGCAGGAAACACTCAGAATCGACCATAAACTATGGAATTTTTGCCTGCAAACCCTTCCTGTGGTGGCGGCCAGGCTTCTTCAGGAAGCTTTGAACAAATGAAATGTTCTTTTCATTCTTTGTTGCTTCTAGTTTTAGGGTTCTCATAACCCTAGGTTGACATGCCTTAGTGGCATTTTTGTCAAAGTTTTATGAAAATGAATATGTGACTTATTCGACCTTGTGGGCTAAGACTTTAAGTCTTATACTTAGATTTTGCCCCTCTTCATACGCTTTATAAATCTTTGAAGACATACTTTTAAATCTTTTTCTCATATAGGTCGAGTGCCTCATATGTTAGAAGGTATGTCTTGGTGCTTGTCACAAGGTAGGTATGGTGTTGTATTTGAGACATTGTCATGCATAGGGAAGCATAAGGGTACTTTTATAGCATTTTGCATTTGACCTTGTGGGCTTGATGATGTATGTGGATGAAACGTGCAAATTGTAAGGAGTGATAAGGAGTTTGATAACTTGGTTATGGTAAGAGATGAAATAATGTATAAAATCTATGTATGATGGAGATATAAGGGTGTCATGAACTTATAAATGACAAGAATATACGTATATAAGGCATTGTAACGCATAAGGAGATTAAATCTTTATGTCCTAAGTGCCATTATTTTCTGCATAGGTTTGTAATAAATTTGGAGTGTAAAACATTAAACTAAGTGGTGTAATTATAAACCACTTAGTCAATGTTAATTAAATGCAGAAATAATTGTATTTATGTCATTTATTGTGCAAATGCCAAACATTTATGATGCTGCAGGAGAGGTTGGAAAACAGGGAGAAGAGTTATTGCATAGATTTGACTTGTTTTCAGTGGCATTTAAGGCCATTAGGAGGCCTGTCTTGGAGCTTTTATGGTGGGTATTGACATGCCTCGACTTTTTTTGCTTGGGAACTCATTTTGGGGGACTTTGGGCAGATATTTTGAGGGCTTTTATGAGATGCATGACCATGGAGATTTCTCATCCTTATCTTCTTACAGCTGCTTGGAGAGTATATAGTCATTCATTTGACTCTTTGTAAATGAGTTCTTTTCATGTAATTTCTGGAGTTAGTGATTTTTCTGTAGTCCTTACTCAGTTTGAGCATGTTTTGTAACCCTTTTGGCATATGAAATACATAGAACACCTTGGATACCATTGATAGTCAGATTCCAACTTCTTATTTCTATAGTATTGTGTATCATCAAGTATTTGATTAGGTCATTTGTGAGGTAATTTTATTTTCTTGTGACTTTGTCTCATGTTTCAATACCTTTTTTGCAAAAAAGTGTGTTTATGCAGGTTGCAAACTGTGTCTTAAAGCGGTATATGGCCTTTTAAAGTATGAAGTTAGCTTCCTTTTAAAAAGTTTAATGCATTTAGGCCTCTTTGTGAGGTATTTTTGCAAAACATACAGTAATAGGTTGTGCAAGTTTAGTTTCTATTGTCTGTGGTCAAGTGTATGCAAATCTGAGTTTCATAAACCATATCAAGATTGGTGTATCACCCTTGTTCTCATTTTCTAGTTTTACCTTTCAATTTTAAAGCATTCCTTTTCCCTTTTCCTCTACAAATCCAGTAGTTTCTAGGTGATAACCAGCTAGGAAGCCAGCCTTCTCTGAAGGTTCTTTCCATCACAGGTGACCCACAGGCCTGGAAAGATCCCATGTTTCTCCAGATTGCTAAGTTTTGCAGCTTAGCAAGGGTGTAAATCTAAGAGACAACAACTCTAGTTGGTCAATCTAAAGCTTCTAATTATCATTCTTTCAAAAGATAAAACAAGAATTTCATCAAGATAAACAAATTTTCAGCAGATAACATAAGAAAACATATGGCGACAGTGTCATCTACTACTTCCACCCCTTATAAATTGAAACCAAAAACAAGAAATTTTACACCATTATCTAAATCTCTTCATTCTGTCATAACACAACTTTTACAAAATAATATTCTCAAGCTTCCACTCGTTAGACCTCTTGATCCAAGCAGGATACAGTTACCCTCCTTTGATGTGAAGGATTTTTGTTAATTCCACCGCTCTATTGGCCATTACATTCAAAGATGCATGCATCCTAAACATGAAGTTCAAGACCTCATCGATGCCAATGTCATCCAGATTTCCAGTGTTAATGATAAAGGGAATAAATCGGTGGCAACTTCTAATAAAAATATTTAAGTATATATTGATCCTCTACCTCATCACGAATCTAATGTTATATCTCATGATGAGGGTTATGATGGAGATGTTTGCATGGTGGATGCTCACCCTCATATAGAGAAAGTAAATGTGGAACCTGCTATATCTTTTACTCCACATGATGCTACTATCGAATCTCATGATGAACCTATTTATATTACCATTCAAATCAATGATAAACCTATTCTGGGTGCTATGATAGATCCTACAGACATGGTGAATGTAGTAACTAAAGAGTTTATCTACATGCATGGTTTGCATTGATATACATATGATGTATCAGAGGTCTTTAACCCTCGAAGTTAAAGTTGGACCAAGAGCTTTGGATGTTAATTTTGTTATCCTTCCTACATCGGATCTATTTCATGTGAAGTTGGGCTACCCATGGCTCTACTCCATGAAGGTGATCCCCTCTATGTTCCATAAGTGCTTGAAGTTTCCATTTGAGGGACACGTGCATGATGTACATCATAGTCAGTATCACCCTGTTGCTCGAAATGGACAGTTTTCACTTGACTACTTTTGGCCACAATCGATAGGAGTCGCTTGAGAGAGAGATGATTTATTCTTCTTATCATATTGTTATCCTTAAAATTAGTTGTGCTCATTTGGTAGGATGACCCCTATGAAACTTGTCTGTTTCACAGCCTACAACTCTAAGCATGCAAACAGGGTGATTCTCATTCACCCTTGTGTGTGGTTCCCTAGCTCCGAAGAGTTCATTCGAGTATCGTCTCTCGTAGATTTATCAATGTTTGTGAAAACATATCAAATAGTAAACAAGTCAAATTTTAAGTTTGATGCTTTTCTGGAGTTGGTATTTTTGTCAACATACAAGGGTGGCACTTTTTGCCACTGATACATGTTGGTCTTCTTGTTTCATGCACTGGAGGTGTTTTTCACTGCCGATGTTGGTTTTCTTTTTTCTCAATGTAGGGGTGATGATTTTCACCCTTGATGCATGTTGTTGTCCGTAGTGTATGTTCGGGCAGCAGAGCAACTTCCAGTTACCTAAAAGTGTAATTAATGTGCTTTTAGTTATTTTGTTTTGGGATTTTAAATTATTTCAAAGTCTTTTATTTTTGTTATTTCTTCTCCTTCCAACTTTTGTGAGTGCCCTGCATCCTAGGAGAACCATCAAACTCCAAAGTGAACTCATCAAATTGGATTTTCTTGGATTTTCTTCCCCGTTTAGACTTTATTTTGACCTTTGTTTTGATGGAAGATTTCACCGCCAGAACATTGAAATACCTTAGGTTAAATTTCCTTTAAACAACGGTCATGTTTTCGGCATTCCCTTTTATGTCACCTTGGTGAAGAAGTGGTGATTTTTGCCAACCTAGAATCAAGGTTGTAAAACCTTTAACCCACAGATGTAATTTTACCTCATATGTATAGGCGACATTTTTTTGCCACTGATACACAAAATCAGTTCTACTAAATGTAGGGGTAACAAATTTTGTCGCCCATACACAAAGTATTATCCTGTCTACAATAGGCATAGACAATAATTTTTACCACTTGTGCACTTAACTTGTTTACTCTCCAGTGTGTTAAAGGAGCAATTTTTACCATCGATGCAATAGTCAATAGGACCAGTGATTTTTGATCGAACACAGATCATTTCTATTTTGTCCCAAATGCGAGCACAAACACAAAGTTCTCAAGGAGGCATGCAAACTCTAAATTTTCAGACTCAAAATGTAGAGGGAGAATTCAAACGTAGAACTCCTCATTTGTCCATGCTATGTCCTCAACTACTAACACTCTTGTTTCTATAAAACATGATACTCAAAACCAGAATGACCACCACCGTCACAAGCTCCATTCCCACTTCCACTGCTCCCTAGACACCAACCCTTACACTTTGAAGTATCGGGGTAGCATGGAATAGAGTGCAAATGATAGTCTACTTGTGTCGTTCGAATGCCGATGTTACTTCTTCAATCATTTAATCAGAAATGTTGAAATGCACATGGGGTTACAAACTCTTCTTTTGAAGAGCAGCACTTGAAATATCAGATTTTCTCAAAGATGATAGTCTTGATATATTCTGTACTGTTGGAGTAGTGGTCACCCATACTGAGGGACCAAAGCAATATGCCATTCCAGTGCCAATCTTATATCTGGGTCAGAATTTTGGAGCATTGTTGGAGTGTGGGGAAAGGTCACCGCATGCTAATCTATGTGTACATGAGTAATGGCAGTCTTGCATACCATTTTTACAATGAACATGTGGAGCCTTTTAAGTTGTGATCTGAGGGTCTACATAGCCCAAGATATATGAAGGGGAATTGAATATCTTCATAATGGGGTAGTACCACAAGTAGTGCATTGGGATATAAAGTCTTCAAATATTTTGGACCGTTCTAAGAGAGCTAGGGTAGCTGATTTTGGGCTTTCAAAGGAGGAAAAGCTTGGGTATAAAGGGGACATTTGGCTATGTAGATCCTGAATATGTATCATCAAAAACTTATATATACAAAGAATAGTGATGTATACAGCTTTGGCATTCTGCTTTTTGAACTGATCGCAACAAGGAATCCACAAAAAGGGGCTTCAGGCTTGTAAGTAGAAGACCAGATCACTAGAATGGATTATCAAAATGTAGAGGGAGAAATTCAAACCTCCAGGAGGAATGGAGATCTTTCATTGGTCATTCCTACCTCCAGGATTGTGGAGGTGGTTGGAAGGATAGATGGTGGAGTAGAGACCATGGCTTCCAGCTTGGATGGAGCAGTTTGAAAAAGATTCTATTTTATCCAAGAGAACATCATGTTGCTGTTAAAAATGATGGTTGTTAACCTCCTATTCCTCCATTTGTGGGCGTTTAGGACACTATGTTGAAGGATCAGTAATGCCATCTCTTTCAACTTTGATAGGATTGGATGGCTTGTTCAGTGGTGGTCCTTTGTATGATGACACAAATTACTATATTGAGGCTTCCAAGGAAGGATATCATCTAAAACCACTTGTAGCATATTCATTCTCTTGTCAGAAGCTCAGTGAAATTGTGGTTAATATCTATGCTGAAGAAAATGCAGAAGTGATTTATGCAAGATCAGTTAATGGACTTGCCAAACACTTCCAGTGGCAAAGTACATGTTCTTGAGTCATGTGTGAGCTATTTGAAGAGATGGGCAAGAAGGATTCTGCGTTAACAATAGATACCATTGAGATTGCCATCAAAGCATGTATAGCTGGTTGGGAGATGAAAAAAGCTGTGCAAATGTTTCTTTTAATGGAAAGGATGGTGCAAGGTGAAGAACCTACTACAGGCAGATAAACTTTGGAATGAGATGTTGGATGAAGGATTCAAAGTAGACCTTGTCACCCACAACATCATGTTGGAAGGCCTTTTTACAGGAAGAAGGAAGGATGAGGCTCTCAATCTCTTTGACCTCATGAAAAGAAGTGGCCCTGCTCCTAATACTAGGAGCTACACTATTGTGATTTGTGCCCTTTGTAAATTACACAAGATGGGGGAAGAATTGTAACACTTACTGGATTCAAGGCATCATTATGTGAGAAAAGAAGGCTCCCAAAGTTTTAAAAACCTCTAAGAATATTCATTGCTACTACAGTATAGTCATGGATGGTACATGATGCCCTCAGGATAGTCTTGAGTAGAGCCTCTTTACATGATAATATAACCAGTCCTTTGTGATGTACCTAAATCTCCTTAAGGGTAATGAAGTTTTAGGCTGGAGGAAGGATAATATAAGTGTCTTAAATTGCCCCAAGACTATGACAGTCCAAGAATATATAAATGTTACATTATACATTATACAATCATCTTGAATATGGGACTATTATAGAACCTCAGATTGTGATCCAAAATGAATAGTGTCACCTACAGTCAAGTCATTAATGGGGTTCACTAGGACATGTTGGAATTAGTCCAGACAACTAAGAGGGGGGTGAATCAATTGTCCCACAATTTAACCTTTTCTGCTTTTAATCTTCTTTCACAACTTACAAACAAATTAATGATGTAAACATTAAAGCATGAATCAACAACACATGAGAAGAAACACAATTAACACACTTGACACCAAGATTTTTAACGTGGAAACTCAGTTAAGGGAAAACCATGGTGGGGGTTAACCCACAAGATTCGTACCCTATTAAAAGTACTTAAAAGAATTGGGAAGGCACTTGCCTTTAGGCGCACTACCTAGAGCTCAGTGCTCAAGGAGGCTCACTGCCTATAGGAGGCTCACTGCCTACAAGATTTTATGTTTAATACATAAAGAATGAACTGAGAAATAGCATCTTCTTTATGCCTAGTTTAGTGCCATTGAAAGCTCAAATTTTTTTTGCTCTACCCCAAACACTTCTTTGCTAACTCTTCATCCTCTATTGCTCTTGTTCTTCTACTTCTCCTTTTCTCTACTCTGCCTCTGTACCTTTCTTATGATTTTATCATTTTCGTACAAGGTCAACTTTCCACAACTCATCCACAAGTATTTATACACTTCCAACCTTGGAATGAACATCAAGGTTGTCTTGACTCAATGCGGATCGCTGTACTATCAGCCAATCATAGCTGGGACTTGAATCTTCTTCGATCAACATGCTACGCTCTAGAGAATTGCTCTTAGATCATCCACAACACGCTTGAATCATCCAGTCTGCCAAGATTGGGAAGAATGGCAACACAAAGGAAGAAATATTCAACAATGAGATTAGTCTTCAATGCGGACCTCCAACATAGAAAGCACATGATCCAGAGACCTCCACAAGCACATTGAATTCAACAATAACATCCACACTACTCCAAATCATCAAAATCACTTGCATCTTCATCCGATACCTCAAGAACACTGTCTGCCATGACTGTCACACTATAAAGATTGCTTGCGGACCTCTAAACCATGAACCACTTGAGTTGAGGATACAAACTAACTTCCCAAACATGCCTCTAGATCCACAGATAATAAGTTTTCATTGCAGACCCATCCGGACCAATTTCCTGTCACTCTGTCTTTTATGAACATTGCAAAACTTAGTTTTACTCAGATGGCCTTAGCTTCTTCAAATCATCATGTGGACATCTTGAATCTTAACTGGAGCTACTTCTGACAATCCTCTACACAACTATATGGTCCACGTACTTTTATCTTCATTCCTTTGGAAATGCGGAGCAATCTACTTCACTGATTTGCACTGTTTCCCCTATTTCTGACAAAGAGATATGTTGACATCAATGACAACACATCATAGGAACATATTTGCAACAAGACAACCATAGAGCCTCCATACATTATAATACATTTAGTCCTTATGTGATCTGTATGTACTCCAAGAGCAATTTCAGTAAAGAGGATTAGGTTTTGAGATTAGATAGGTTTGGTAAGGGGGTCTATAAGGTCTCTGACATGCAGCGGTCATAAAAGATTAGTTTTCATGTCATTTTGGAAACTCTCAAGCCTTAAGATCTCCATAAGAAAGCACATCCTATTTTAGGGAGATCATTGATGGGGGCCATCCAACTAGACCCTCCAATAGATAGGGTACTATCATAGGATATATATGTGTCTGCTTGGGAAAATGAATAGACCCTTGGGTCTGCCAGGATAATATTCACTATTCTACACACTATAGTCATAGTCTAAAGACATTATCATAAAAGGGAGGAAGCACCTCATAGATACATAGGATTTATCAATGTTCTACATCTCTGACCTTAGGATTTGTGTGATAGCTACCTTCTTGATATTAGACTGTATTGCTATTTTAGAGATCCCTACTCTATGGTCCTAAGGTTTTTATGAATTTTTCATGAGACCCAAAATGAATACTTGCAAGGAAGGTCATCATCAATTGTTATTGAGAGATCATAGGGGCCAAATCACTTTGCATATTGGATTGTCATGATAAATGGACATCAAAACTACATTGAACAGTTATGTATGCTAGTGCAGTCATGTAGAGGAAGAGAACCGACTATTATAACAACCATTAGGGAAGTCTAATTGTTTTCAAGAGTTGAGATGACAGGATTGACACAACTCTTTGTGCTTTAAGCATATCATGAGCATGAACCCTGTAAATGATTACTAGATGATGTGGAGTCAATCAGGCCTACAGTTTTGATTGGAACTTCAGGAGTTGGAAAAACTTTCACAAGTGAAGTGATTCAGACTTTTTCCTCTTTTAATGAGAAACCATTTATTTTATCTCTTTCAAATCCAACATCTTAGTCTGAATGTATGGCAAAAGAAGCTTCATAAAAGTAAGGTGGAATGCATGATTTACTTTGAGATGGTGGGAAGATCAGTAGCAATAAGGTCTTGTAATAGCTGCTATGCACTCTATCACATACATTGCATAAGGAAGTGGGCACGAGCTCCAATTTCTATAGATTTGTCTAATGGACAAGGATAGAGTTCAAATTGGAGATGTCCAAGTTATCAATCAATGTGGTATTCAAGAGCAGTGGAACTTCAGTATTATTGTTTCTATGGAAAAGTGCAAGACCCATCCAAGGATTTCTATCTTACTTCACATTCATGTGGAAAGTCACTTGATAAAGGTAATATAAATGTCTAATTTTCCTCCTTGCACAGCAATGGCTAGACCTCAACCATGTCCATAACCAAGACTCTTGCTATTTCTAAGCACACTTCTGGACCTGATTACCTTGGGATGCAATTGGTGCTAACGATGTACAAAGATTTCACGAAGAAGGATGGTTCTAGGAGTTGATGAATTTCTTCATGCCTTAGATTATTTTCTGGGCATTTCTTTTATGCTTTTTGTTTTAAGTTTTGGACATATTTACATGTACTATTTCAATATGTAATTACATGTTAAAACAAGGAAAGTCCCAAATCAATAAGGACTCTTCTTGTTGAATAAGTCAAACTAGTTAGTCTTTTTCCTAGATTAGCTCTTGGCTCTCACCTATAAATATGAGAGCTCTTTTGTAAAGATACCTTTAATTTTAGGCAACGAAGCGCTGCCCAAATTGAGACTCAACTTTGAGACTTTGTGTTCAAATTGCACAATCAATTCCAATCAATAAAGAAGGCAAGTTTTGATATCAAACTTTGTGTTGAATCAAATTTGTATGAGTGAGGATGTTCATATGACATTTTTTGCTGATTTCCCTTGTTGATTGATTGGATAAAGTGGTGTTTGATTATTATGATTGGAGGACGTTCAAGATAAGTTATATAAACTTTGTGCTATATTATTTACTTGAATCTATGTTTGTTGAAAGTGTTTCTCAGTGGAGGATTATAAAGACTTTGAGCTTGTAGTTGTTCACTTTGTATATAAATCGTGTTGAGAACTTGTAGACTTTGTGCTATAATTTTCAATTACATTCCCATGGATCAGTGGTATTGTTAGTTGACAGACTTTGCTCCAACTGGTGATATTGTTACTATTAAAATATTTCTAGGGATAATTTGAAGACTTTGTGTTTGAGATTATTCACTTGGTTCGTGAATCTTTTTATGAAGTGAGTTGAAATACTTTGTGCTTCAACTTACATCATTGGTTACTATACAAATCTCATTGAGGGAAGTGAAAAGACTTTGTGCTTTTGCATGTCTTCCGGTCTCTTATCACATATTTATACTGGTACTATTTGATTATTCACATATTTAATCAAGAATAGTGGTGATTACTGTCTAGGTTAATATTAGAAGTGTAGAAGCATTATTCAATATTATTATAAAACATTGTAAACATCTTTTCTGAAAGAAGAGAAAAGGATGAATGTAACACACCCCCTACATGGTCAAAGCTATTGTAAATACTTTTATCTTAAAGAAGTTTAGTATTGTTTCAATAAGCAGTAAAAAGGGAGCCTCCCCTTGCTGAGAGGAGGGATTTATCTCATCACACTGGGGTTGATATAACCATTTTGTCTTTAGTGAGTTGATGAATCAAAAGACTATCCCAAATACTCGAAAGACTCTCCCATTTGGGAGAGAATTGAAAGACTCTCCCATTGGGTGACATTTGTCACTTGGGTGAAGATTGCAAGAAATTTATACCTTCCAAAGTGAATGAGAGTAGGTTACCCTCTTGCACCACACCATTAGACATACCCCTCATTTCACAAACATAGGCCTCACGCACCTTGAGTGTATAGAGGATACCCCTAGTCACATTGTTCATCTTAGCATAAGAGCTTTCTGTCATCTTCTAGTGTGGTGCAAGGGATACAAACTGCCCCTTGAAGTTACTCACAATTTACTTCCATGTTTTAAGATAGAACTAACCTTGGTGAAGTCTTTTGGTACTCCTTGGTAAGGGATTTCTCATGTACGTGGCTATCCCTATCTATTCATCATAGGTAGATAGTATTAATGGATTAATTTTTATTTGTGGTCCCAAACTAAGAGTCACTCCTACTTGATTAATCTAGGGTGTTAATGTGATTGGTGTGTCTTCATCATCAAAAATCATGCACTCCCTTAATCCAAAATCCCCATCCTTTGCAAATCTGTGCACATATTGTGTAAAATTTATTTTACAAAGTTGACTAAGGTCAAGCATCCATCAAGTCATCCCCAATCACTTCTTAATCGCCCATCTTAACCCAAATCCAATTCATCCACCTCATCCTAATCTAGGTCATCCAAATTCAACTTCCTCTTAATCCACCTTATCTTAATCCAATTTCATTATAATAATTAATCTGATTATCCTAATCATCATATCGACATCTCCCCATTTATCCTAATCCAACCCCAATCCATCATTTAGGACTCTAATCCAAATCAAGTTGTAAAATCTAAATAAGGTCCTAATCCTAATCCATTCTATCCACCTAATCCACCTCCCTAATCATCATTATCCTAATTAACCCCACCATTATTGAGTTTAATCAAACCCCATCCTTGAGCTTAATCCTATTCTTCATCACTCATAATCCACTATCCCCCATCCACACTATCCATCCCATCTTCATCCATCTAACAACATGCATACAGGTAACAACACTTGACATGTTCTATGTACCACAACTATCCAAAATTGGAAATTATCACCTCCTAGAAATAGATGCTCAAGTCCCCATCCTTTGCATCTATTTCTCTATTTAAACTTCATCCCATCCCAATATCCACAAAATCCAAAAATCTCAAAAAATCAAAAATCAAAATCAATTTAAAAAAAAAAAAAGTAAAGAGAAAAAATTCATCCAATGGTGAAAACCACTCCTTGTGGCACCTTGGGAAAGTACCATGATGAAAACCCCTCATTAGTGTCGAGCATAATACGCCATCTATTTGCACCCTACATGTGGGTGTAAATCTCACCTATCTTATCAGTCCCCATCCATTGCATATCCTTATCCTATCATCCCCTGGGTCTACTTCTGGTTTTATTATGTCTTACAGTTCACACCCCCAACAAGTTACCTAGTTGGTCATTCAACCTACCCATACATCCCATCTCTTTTGGCTCCCTATCCATCCCATCATCATTTCATCCTCTTTCCCCACTGGTGATCCTGATTACGATAGAGCCAAAATATCTACAACATGCTTTGGACACCTCTTGATATTCATCACTTCCAAGTATATCCCACAAACATCCATCCCGCCATGCATCATAATGCCTCGTCATAAGTGACACATATCTCAAGTGGGACATTTTATTCCTATGAGATGTATCCCTTGGAGATCACATCCACGTTTCCTCAATCCGCAATCCTCAATCCTCTATCATATATCCCACACCCATCCTTTCCCTCCTTCCACTATTGACAATCCATTATCCCCTTATCCTCTCATCCCACTTATCCCAACAAACTCCTTGTTGATAGAATTGGGTTTCCTTGTCATTGGTCTCTAGCTTAAGGCTACCTACATGCAAACCAATGCAATCCCTCCTAGCCATCCAAATCCCCCAAATATATAAATCTCCCGACTGATCCAAAATTGCAAGAATAATCTAAATCAATGCACATCTCAAGCTACACATCTACACACAATCATCTAACTGCATTCATGGTCTTGTTCCTAGCCTTGCTACAAGCATTGATCCAACATCCATCATCATTGGTATATATTGTTCCCAATCCTTGTATTGTTCTTATTGTCAACAACATAATCCAACATCATCAATCCATCAATCTTTTGCTTTTTAGCTTGACCAAGGGCAATATTATGTTTGTATTTGTATTGCTTTGTACATGCGTGCATTATCTTTTTTAGCTTGCATTAGTATCGGTCCATGTAACATACTTGCCATAACGGTATCATGGTCTTCCATATCATGGTGCTATACAACATAGGGTTGCTTGTGACCTTATCAGTTGCCTCATTATAGTACCCCACAAAGGTCGTCAAACACCTTTTGATGTGTCGGGGCATCCTTTTACACATGGGAAACCTTGCCACCCTAGTTCCTTATACCTTGGTGCATAACATCTCATGCCATATCAAAATAGATGGCTCCCATTATCTAGTACAACATAACATATTTCTATCATCCCATCTATTTAAATCCCCCATCCATCCCTATCCATCTCCCTATCCTTTCATACAATCATCTATCAACCATTACCCCTTTCTTCCAATCCCCTACATCCCACCTCTTCTATCCTCCCATCCATTTTTCTTTAAATTCCACTATCATGATTCTAATCTTATCCTCTTCATCCTTTTGAGAGCACACTTGTGTTCTTCAAATATGCATGCCCTCTCAAGGGGGCATCATTCCTATGATTATCCTTACCATCATCCCTCCTTGTCACTCTCACTTTGAGTGGTTGGGGCATCATCACCCCTAATCCTACCATCTTCTTCTATCCAACCCAATGTTACATTTTATCTTTCTTTGAAATGATGCTGCTTCAAAACACTATCTCAAAGAGGGGAAAAGTGTAGACACCTAAAATCAACCTCTCCTCATCTTGACACTATTCAACCCTAATTAGGGCATCATTTAAGCCTGCAATTGGATAAATCCCCATTTATTCAATTAACTTGTTGGGTCCCAAAACCACTGCTCAACTTCCTATGACAGAATCACACTCACAAGGCCAGTGTTGTCATCATGCAAGCATAATTGGTCCATCAACAGAATGTTGAAGGTTGAAGGTCAACTCTACGGGAGTGGGTTTCATCCCCTGCACTTCAAGCTCAACTAGGCTTTGAAGGGATATTCCAAGGGGTATACCTTAACAGGTATTGAAATCAAACTAGATGAACAACTAAAAAAAAATAGATAACCAAACCCAACTCATCATCTTGATTCCAAAGGTGGTCACTGAATCAAGAATGATTGGCTGTCACAAAACCCCTATATAGCTGATTCAACTATGTGAATGTACATGCACATGAAAGACAATTTTTATCTTGAACCACAAATGAAAGATTTGTTTGATTTAAAAAAGTGTTTGATTTGAGAGTGAACTAGGCACCAAAATCCTCAACCACCCCAACCACTACATTAAAAACATTAAATTCAGACACCCACTTTGCATCAATGACATTCCTGGAAGTAGTTGGCATGTTCCTAGGCAGTTGGATAAGTCAAGATGGCCAGGAAGCCAACCTCTGAAAAGTTAGACTTTTAGAACTTGGGATTTCAGCCTTTGTCCCTCTTTCCTTGTTCCTCTTTTCCTTAGTCACTTTACCTTAGTCCCTTTGCTTTTGTCAGACTTCAGGCTTTCAGTGTTCCGCCCTTCACTTGCTTTGTGCACCTTAAATGAGAAGGATAAAACAACCAACTCCAATGACTTCAACACTTAGCAAAATATTTGCCTTATCGAACTTTGGCCTTCAGGCCTTCATTGTCTCGCCTTCCAAAAGGAAGAAGAGAAAATACCATAACTCCAACTCCCAAAGTCCACCTCATACTTAGAAAATTCTTTAAGACTTTAGGCAAACTTTGGCCTTTTGGCCTTCCACCTTGCACTTATCCAATGAAGAAGAAGAAAGTCGAAGCCCTGACTCCTGCCCACCAAAACACTTAGAATATTTTTCATCTCTTTGAGTGGGCCTCGGCCCTCAGGCCTTCGTCCCTACGCTTTCCATTAGGAAGATAGAAGGGAGGAACTCTAACCTCTGAAATTCTTCTAAACACTTAGAAAACTTCAACACTTAGGCAATTTTTAGGGCCAGAAGGGGAAGCACACTGGAAGGAGGAAGCCCAAAACTCCAACCTCTGACAAAGGGATGTTCATATGGCATTTTTTGCTGATTTCTCTTGTTGATTGATTGGATAAAGTGGTGTTTGGTTATTATGATTGGAGGACGTTCAAGATAAGTTATATAAACTTTGTGCTATATTATTTACTTGAATCTATGTGTGTTGAAAGCGTTTCTCAGTGGAGGATTATATAGACTTTGAGCTTGTAGTTGTTCACCTTGTATATGAATTGTGTTGAGAACTTGTAGACTTTGTGCTATAATTTTCAATTACATTCGCATTGATCATTGGTATTGTTAGTTGACAGACTTTGTACTCCAACTGGTGATACTATTACTTTTTAAAATCTTTCTAGGGATAATTTGAAGACTTTGTGCTTGAGATTATTCACTTGGTTCATGAATCTTTTTGTGAAGTGAGTTGAAAGACTTTGTGCTTCAACTTACATCATTGGTTACTATAAAACTCTCATTGAGGGCAGCGAAAAGACTTTGTGCTTTTGTGTGTCTTCTGGTCTCTTATCACATATTTATATTGGTACTCTTTGATTATTCACATATTTAATCAAGAATATTGGTGATTACTATTTAGGTTAATATTAGAAGTGTAGAAGCATTATTGAATATTACCTTGAAACATTGTTAACATCTTTTCTAAAAGAAGAGAAAAGGATGAATGTAACACACCCCCTACATGGTTAGAGCCAGTGTAAATACTTTTAGCTTAAAGTAGTTTAGTTTTGTTTCAATAAGCAGTAAAAAGGGAGCCTCCCCTTTCTAAGAGGAGAGATTTATCTCATCACACTGAGGTTGATATAACCATTTTGTCTTCAGTGAGTTGACGAATTGAAAGACTCTCCCAAAGACTCTAAAGACTCTCCCATTTGGAATAGAATCAAAAGACTCTCCCATTTGGAATAGAATCAAAAGACTCTCCCATTGGGAGATATTTGTCACTTGGGTGAAGATTGCAAGAAATTTATAACTTGAAAAGTGGAGGAGAGTGGGTTACCCTCTTGCACCACACCATTAGACATACCTGTCATTTCACAAACATAGGCCTCACACACCTTGAGTGTATAGAGGATACCCCTAGTCACCTTGTTCATCCTAGCATAAGACCTTTTTGTCATCTTCTAGTGTAGTGCAAGGGATGCAAACTGCCTCTTAAAGAAAGAACTAACCTTGGTGAATTCTTTTGGTACTCCCTTGTAAGGGATTTCTCATGTACGTGGCTATCCCTATCTATTCATCATAGGTAGATAGTTTTAATGGATTAATTTTTATGTGGTCCCACACTAGGAGTCACTCCTACTTGATTAATCTAGGGTGTTAATGTGCTTGGTGTGTCTTTATCATCAAAACCAGTGCAGTCCCTTAATCCAAAATCCTCATCCTTTGCAAATTTGTACATATATTGTGTAAAATTTATTTTTCAAAGTTGACTAAGGTCAAGCATCCATCAAGCCATCCCTAATCACCTCTTAATCACCCATCTTAACCCAAATCTAATTCATCCACCTCATCCTAATCTAGGTCATCCAAATTTAACTTCTTAATTCACCTTATCTTAATCCAATTTACTTCTAATAATTAATCCAATTATCCTAATCATCCTAATCATCATATCAACATCTTCCCATTTATCCTAATCCAACCCCAATCCATCATTTAGGACTCTAATCCAAATCAAGTTGCAAAATCTAAATAAGGTCCTAATCCTAATCCATTCTATCCACTTAATCCACCTCCCTAATCATCATTATCCTAATTAACCCCACCATTATTGAGTTTAATCAAACCCCATCCTTGAGCTTAATCCTATTCCTCATCACTCATAATCCACTATCCCCCATCCACACCATCCATCCCATCTTCACCCATCTAACAACATGCATACATGTAACAACACTTGATATGGTCTATGTACCACAACTATCCAAAATTGGAAATTATCACCTCCTAGAAATAGAAACTCAAGTCCCCATCCTTTCCATCTATTTCTCTATTTAAACTTCATCCCATCCCAATATCCACAAAATCCAAAAATCTCAAAAGATAAAAAATAAAAATAAAAAAAAATTAAAAAATTAAAAAAGTAAAGAGAAAAAATTCATCCAATGGTGAAAACCACTCCTTGTGGCACCTTGGGAAATTTCCATGATGAAAACCCCTCATCAATGTCGAGCATAATCCCCCATCTATTTGCACCCTACATGTGGGGGAAAATCTCACCTATCCTATCACTCCCCATCCATTGCATATCCTTATCCTATCATCCTTCCCAACTACCCCCTATCATCCCCTGGGTCTACTTGTGGTTTTATTATGTCTTAAAGTTCACACCCCCAACAAGTTACCTAGCTAGTCATTCAACCTACCCATCCATCGCATCTATTTTGGCTCCCTATCCATCCCATCATCATTTCATCCTTTTTCCCCACTAGTGATCCTGAGTAGGATAGAGGCAAAATATCTACAACATGCTTTGGACACCTCTTGATATTCATCACTTCCAAGTATATCCCACAAACATCCATCCTGGCATGCATCATAATGCCTCGTCATAAGTGACACATATCTCAAGTGGGACATCTTATTCCTATGCGATGTATCCCTTAGAGATCACATTCACATTTCCTCAATCCTCAATCCTCAATCCTCTATCATATATCCCACACCCATCTTTTCCCTCCATCCACTATCGACAATCCATTATCCCCTTATCCTCTCATCCCGCTCATCCAAAAAAATTCCTTGCTGATAGAATTAACTTTCCCTTGTCATTGGTCTCTAGATAAAGGCTACCTACATGTAAACTAGTACAATCCCTTCCAGCAATCCAAATCCCCCAAATATCTAAATCTCCCGACTAATCCAAAATTGCAAGAATAATCTAAATCAATGCACATATCTATCTACACATCTGCGCACAATCATCTAACTGCATCCATGGTCTTGTTCCTAGCCTTGCTACAAGCATTGATCCAACATCCATCATCATCATCAGGATATATTATTCCCAATCCTTGTATTGTTCTTATTATCAACAACATAATCCAACATCATCAATCCATCAATCTTTGGCTTTTTAGCTTGACCAGGGGCAATATTATGTTTGTCTTTTTATCGCTTTGTGCATGCATGCATTATCTTTTTTTAGCTTACATTAGTATTGGTCCATGTAACCTACTTGCCACAGTGGTATCGTGGTCTTCCATATCATGGTGCTTTACAACATAGGGTTGCTTGTGACCTTATCAGTTGCCTCATCATAGTACCCCACAAAGGTCGTCAAACACCTTTTGATGTCTTGGGGCATCCTTTTACACATGGGACACCTTGCCACCCTAGTTCCTTATACCTTGGTGCATAACATCTCTTGCCATATCAGAATAGATGGGTCTCATTATCCAGTACAACATAACATATTTCTATCACCCCATCTATTTAAATCCCCCATCCATCCCTATCCATCTCCCCATCCTTTCATATAATCATCTATCAACCATTACCCATTTCCTCCAATCCCCTACATCCCACCTCTTCTATCCTCCCATCCATTTTTCTTTAAATTCCACTATCATAATTCTAATCTTGTCCTCTTCATCCTTTTGAGAGCACACTTGTGTTCTTCAAATCTGCATGCCCTCTCAAGGGGGCATCATCCCTATCATTATCGTTACTATCATCCCTCCTTGTCACTCTCACTTTGAGTGGTTGGGGCATCATCACCCCTAATCCTACCATCTTCTTCTATCCAACCTAGCACTATGTTTTATCTTTCTTTGGAATGATGCTGCTTCGCAACACTATCTCAAAGAGGGGAAAAATGTAGACACCTAAAATCAAACTCTCCTCATCTTGACACTATTCAACCCTAATCAGGGCATCATTTAACCTTGCAATTGGATAAACCCCCATTTATTCATTTAACCTGTTGGGTCCCAAAACCACTACTCAACTTCCTAGGATAGAATCACACTCACAAGGCTAGGGTTGTCATCATGCAAGCATAATTGGTCCATCAATAGAACGTTGAGGGTTGAAGGTCAACTCTATGGGAGTGGGTTTCATCCCCTGCACTTCGAGCTCAACTAGGCTCTAGAGGGATATTCCAAGGGGTATACCTTAATAGGTATTGGATTCAAACTAGATGAACAACTAAAAACAAATGGACAACGAAACCCAACTCATCATCTTGATTCCAAAGGTTGTCACTGAATCAAGAATGAATGGATGTCACAAAACCCCTATATTGCTAATTCAACTGTGCAAATGTACATGTAGAGGAAAGATAGTTTTTTCCCTGAACCACAAATGAAATATTTGTTTGATCTATAAAAGTGTTTGATCCCTCTCCAATATGGACCAGTGGCTACTCCATTGGGTAATTGAGTCATAAACAATAAAGAGGAAAGAAAAGGGTTGAACTGGCATCAACAAAAAACTAAAATATATTCACATACATTTCTCAGATTACACTTCATGCACTAGACAAACTTATTTATCCAAAGCCAAACTATAATAACCCACTTGCAATAGAGAAATGACCCAACACAAAGCTTGTATTGATTTAAATGATGTCATACATTATCAAATCCCATTACAATCACACCAGCAAATGTGGTGAAGGAAAAATACAAAGCCGTGACGATGCATTCCCCTAAACTATTACAAATAGTCGTGGAGACATCTCACTGCATAAAAATATGTGTTGCAATCCTTCCTATGCTGTATTAGACACATTCCTCTATTCACTACCCAAACATTTTCCTCTTCTTGATGCCCTAAAATCTTCCTTAGGCACTTTCTAGACTAGACAATTGGTTTAGTGACCAACCCCCCTTTGAAAAGAGCTTCAAGTCTTTCCTTTATAGCATAAGTAAATCTGATTTGAGAGTGAACTGGGCACCAAAATCCTCAACCACCCCAACCATTACATTAAAAACATTAAATTCAGACACCCACTTTGCATTAATGACATCCCCGGAAGTAGCTGGCACATTCTTAGGCGGTTGGAGAAGTCAAGAAGGCCAGGAAGCCAACCTCTGAAAAATCAGACTTTCGGACCTCAGGATTTTAGCCTTTGTCCCTCTTCCCTTGTTCCTCTTTTCCTTAGTCACTTTTCCTTAGTCCTTTTTCTTTTGTCGAACTTCAGGCTTTTAGTGTTTCGCCCTTCGCTTGCTTTGTGCACCTTGAATGAGAAGGAGAAAACACACAACTCCAATGACTTCAACACTTAGAAAAATATTTTCCTTATTGGACTTCGGCCTTCAAGCCTTCGTTGTCTCGCCTTCGAAATGAAAGAAGAGAAAATACCACAACTCTGACTCTTGAAGTCTGCCTCATACTTAGAAAATTCTTTAAGACCTTAGGCGAACTTCAGCCTTTCGACCTTCCACCTTGCACTTATCCAATAAAGAAGAATAAAGTCGAAGCCTTGACTCCTGCCCACCGAAACACTTAGAATAGTTTTCATCTATTTGAGCAGACCTCGGCCCTCGAGCCTTCATCCCTACGCTTTCCATTAGGAAGATAGAAGGGAGGAAATCTAACCTCCGAAACTCCGCTGAACACTTAGAAAACTTCAACACTTAGGCAATTTTCAGGGCCAGAAGGGGAAGCACACTGGAAGGAGGAAGCCCGAAAATCTGACCTTCGACAAAGGGAAAAAACACAAGGGAAAACTTAAGATATTAGGACTTAGCCAATTTTTTGAGTTTCCTACCTTGTATTTTCAAATGGCAAACACATGAAAACCTATGAAAAATATCTCTGATCAGTTATAAACTATAGGTTCAAGTGGGATTCAAATGAGACTTGGGGGGGAAATAGGGTATTTTGAGGACTGATTTTTCAAGTCCCAACATAGCCATCAAGAGGAGAAGACTCTACAACTTCCAATCTCATCACCCATTTTCTTGTGAACTAAAAATACATTAAAACAACTCTAAAACATATCTTTTATGAATAAAGAAGTACCCTACCCATAGGTGATTGACCCATGGTCTTAATTTTAACAAAAAAAATGATAAAAGAGATCTTATTTCCCACAACACACAAGAATAATTAATTTAAATCAATTAACTAAACCATAACAAGACCTTATTGCTAAATTCTAATCTCTTTATAACTTATATCATATTTTCATAAACAAATCTATCATATTATGATATTTTATTTCGGCGTTTAACTGCAAATGGGGTAGCAAGCTAAGTGGGCTTGATCTTGGGGGAAACTCCATGGTTAAGTGCACTTTAGTTGGAGTAGTACTAGGATGGGTGACCTCTCGGGAAGTCCCGATGCTTCACCCCTGTGTGCATCACCTAGATGCAATGAGTGCTGAGTGGACCATTCATTAACATGAGAGATGGGTTCATGTGAACCACTACTCATGAAATATGGGTCATGTGTTTGACTCAAAAACCATGCAGTTAAACCCTGAAATAAAATATCATAATTTGACATGCTATGAAAAATACCTCCTCCTTATCAAATCTATCATATGCATAAGAGATTGTTAGTAAAGATTAGGCCCTACATAGATGCTCTTGCAACAAATAATTATACATAAAATTATTTTTGTAGCGTAATAGAATTACAAATATATTCAAATTAAACATATAATAATAATACTTACACAAATGCATGTGGAAGAAACATAATTGTAAACAAGGCACAAAAAATATTTCATACCTGAATGAAGCATATCTCATACTTTGTTTATCTCCTGGATTCTCCTTTACCATTAATGTCTCTTGATATTATTATAACTAAAATCCTTTCAAGAATTCTAATTGATAATAATAATTAGCATAATAATTTCGTGAAGATCAGCTAGTCTGATATCATAAAATAAAAATCTATACTCATAATTTAACTAAATAAGAAAACTTTGATATATCTACCTTTAAAGTTATTAGATAAGATTTAGGCACCCTTACAGACAGAATATTGTTAAGAAAGTTGCAATAACATGATAAAACAAGGAATGATACTAGTCTCCTATTTGGTTGTGGAAGTGGGCCCATGCTCCACACCTTTATAACTGAAGGCTAAACAAATATTTCATAGCAAAAGTAGAACAATATTGCTTTCCTCAATCTAGTCTATCCGAAGTATATTGTATTCAAAAATATATGTTTTTGCTAAAGAATTAAATTACATACAAATCTACTAAAAATCTATCTATCGTATTATGATTCCTCCATTCATATATCAGTTAGTTGGTGATACAATATTTTTGGAGTTAACTATATTTTTTCCTAGTTCAACTTGAGATATAAAAGATATCTTATTCTTAAACTTAAACATGTAATTGTCTCTAAAAAGTATCATCATGCAAAAGTTAAAGAGAACTTAAGAGACACTAAAGGTGTCCTTAAATCAAAGTTTGACTTTTTAACAAAAATAGGTCATGGAGGCCCTAATAAAAAGGAACTTAACTTCTTGAAAATAGCTAACTATTAGATTTCTTTTTACTCATGCAAAACCAAATAGAAAGTGTATTATGTCCCCTAGAACCACTAGAGTCGTCTCCTCAGTCAACCTAGCCTTGATGTACGGACTCCATAGTTGTTCAGAAGCTCCAAAGTTTCTGGCAGTTAGCAGTGCCAGAAACTCTTTTCATCTCTGAAGACCCTGTGCAGTTACCAACAACTTCGGAGATGCTTACAAATCTTGTTAGGACACAACTCTTGAGATCTTTTTGATCACCAGTCTTCCCTGTCCTATTGCTACAACTCTAGAGATCCTCCAAAAAGATGGAAAATGTTGGAGTGGTGTGTAATATCCCTCCTACTTAGGTCCAAAGATAATTAGGATCATCTCCAGAGTTCCCAAAACTACCTTTCACCTGAGTGATGGATACCTATGAAACAAAAAGAGATAATTCTACATATAATTCTATCAGTTTCACTTCAAACATAGGTCTTCTCATCATGACAGTAACTTTAATATTTCATCTCTTATTGGCATAGTTAAAACAAGACTTCACAGTTCCTATAGTGCAATTACCAAGATAGGTAGTGTATAAAGATGAGAAAAAGGGAGTAAAAAGGTATGTTTAGATGAGTGCTACTTAACAGTCATCAGTTGAGCTCATTCAAAAAGAAAACAATGTCAATTCTATCATCATTAATAGACTTATTCTGCCCACTAAGGGAATAGTGAATGAGTGCATAAATGTTCAAAATATTCCTAAAATAATTGTACATGAGGCACCTAATTCACCTCTTTTCTCTAAACTAGTGATTACGGTTCAAGATGATCCAACACCACCTCGACCCCCAAGTTACTATCTCAATATAGAAAAGCAAATTACTCAAAGAAATCAAGGGGTTTAAAATGTGTTGCATCATCATAAGATTGCTCACACATACAACACCATAATAACAAGCAAAGTAATCCAGCATCATGTGTGCTCATGTCTCTTCCATCTTCTCAACCTATTCTTCATCAAGCACCTTGTCTTCCTCAACATATTGGTAAGGAATATGATCTTGTCGAGCAGCTCTACACTACTCTAGCTAAGATCTCTCTATGGGACTCAATACAAACATTGCCTACATACCATAGAATGCTCTAGGAGGCTCTACAAAATGTAGTTGTTCCACATTCTGTTAGACTGAATGATGTAGCATCTATGTTTAGGTTTATGCATATGAAAACATTTGATATTTTATTTAAACAACATAAATTACCTCCCATAGAAGTTCAAAGACAATATGATCCTCTTCTAATATCTCCCATTATTAATAACAGGAGGGTGAGATACAATTTGATTAATTGTGGATCAAGTCTTAATGTTTGTGGCATAGACTTGTTACATAAACTCAATGTTGATATGTCTCTCACTGAACTAGATAAAATCAACATTCATGGCTTTGATAATGTTGGTAAGCAATCACTAGGTACAATCACCTTAGATTTTAAGGTTGGACCTGTAACATTGCCTACCCTTATCTAGATGTCATGCCTAATTCTCTTTCATACAATCTTCTTCTTGGTAGACCGTGGATCCATGTCATCGGAGTAGTCCCATCTACCCTTCATCATTCAATAAAATTCATCTTCACAAACAAGCCCTATACAATTAAAGATGATTTGATTCTGGAAAGTTTCTTATAAATGGAAGCAAGACATCACACTCCTTTAAAGAGTTTGATCCCTTTAACAAAAACCAAACCACTATTCTTTGCTGCTAACAATAGTGTTGGTCAGGATAGTGTTGGTTGTCTAAATGTGTTCTTCGGTGATGATTGGGGTTCATTAGTCTTTACATCTTCCTTTTTGGGTGAATATAAAATCTCACCCTCGTACCCAAAAACCTTGAAGGTAACTTCAACACAATCTCCTACTCTTACAAAATTTAAACTTAAGATTAATGATGATGGAAGTTTTGATATTAATGATGATCTGCCTTCTTCTATAGAAATGGTGGCCATTTTTGATAAAGTATCATCTAATTAGAATACATGTCTTGGTAATGAAGTCATCTATTTAGATTTCAACCCCCATAGGCTTGTTGGAACAAAGGTGGACCCTCTTCACCATGATAAAAATAATGATCCTTCTTCTTCAACATATAATCACACTTCTAAAATCAACAAAGCTACTCATATGACTTCTTCTCTGTTTTCGGACTTGGAGAAGCATTATGGGTGTGGATTCAAAAAAACAATATAATGGAAATGTGTTGGGATATAAAGAAAAAGGAATTAAGGAATCTATGGAACCAACACCGTACTTGTCTAAAGTAGGTTTGGTTTTTTAGCCTTCTCCTACATCCTCTTCACCATGTTCACAACAAAAAAGTTTGCTTCCTACTCCACCTAAATCTTCTCTTGTATCTCAACAAGAGTATATGTTGTTGTGTCTAGTCAAAGACTGCTTAATCACTCTTCCTCCTCCAACACACAAAAAGATTCAACAAAATAATCATTCATCACCTCATTATTGTGTATATCATTGAGTGCTTGGCCATTCCACTAAGGATTGCCAAGTCTTGAGTAACAAAATTCAATAACTTCAAACAAAGTTTGGCTCTAGCATTCCTCACCATGCTTGATGTAGTCCCTAGAGCACCTTGTCCTCCATTCATTTTATAATAAACAAGTTGGGGGAGGATGATGTTTTATAGGCTGACTCACAAGATTCCCTTCTTCTCATTTGTATCATGCTTGTACATATTGTTAACCCCATATTGTGATGTTTTGGTTCTCCCTTGGCACCCTTGTTAGAACAAAGGTACAAGGAGTAAGAACATGTGGTGTCATTCCGCTATATGTTTCTTCATTCTTCTATATGTTGTGATGTATAGTTGTGTTATTTTTCTTGGATGATTTAGCATCCTTTTATTATACAATTTTTTCTTTCATGTGACCTTTCTTTCATAGCCATCTTCATGTGACACCTTGTTGCAATTCTTGATGTCATACCATGACTACACAATCCATTGTGTATCATGTATATAAGCATCATGTTGATTTTCTCATCTTGGGGGCAACCCCTTCTTGCGATGTAGATTTTGGAGAACACAAGCCATCTTGGCATGTGCTTTTAGAAAGCTATCATGCTTGTTTTATATTTCTTCCTCACTCTACCTTAAAGGAAATTGCTCCCTGATGGATTTAATAATCACTTTAATGTGGGGAAATATATCGTGCTATGAGCTTTACTCTCATCACTCTATCTAAACACTTGTTGGTTATTTATGTTACTCCACTCTCTTGGAAAGAATTATGGAAAGCTTGGAAACAAGATCTTGAGACTATCTTGTTCTCCTAAGTTGAAGCTCCTTGTATGTTTGGGAGAAGGGTTGCACCACCAACTAGAGTTTAGTAGTAAGATTACTTCACCTTCTTATTCTACAAGACTTCATGTAAACCCTCTTGCGAGAGGTAGATTGTGTATTCCCTTGAGTGGAAACACTTATTTTGAGATAGACCATGTGTAAGATATGTTTTTACTCCTCTTATGCTTCTTATTTATAACTAACCCCATAGCATTCTTCTTATTACATCTTGAGGAATGATGCATGATGATTGAGAAACCTTTTAGATTGAGGTCTCTTTTATCATGCTGACTCAAGGTCTTCTATTATGTGTTTCTTGTTATTCATGTATGATGCATTCTCTATGTATTCCTTATGTATACCTCTTAAATGCTTCATGTGCAATCCATGTATATCTTGTGACTTATGCGTATGCTTTGTGTCAAGCATGTATACTTTATGTGTGGCATGTATACCTTGTGTATTGCATGCATGCATTGTGATTTCTCAACTGTATGCCTTGTGTATGCATTGTATTATCTCATGTCTTCTAAATGCTTTATGTATGAGAAAATTATGTCATGTGTCTTATTTGTATGCCAATCATAATAGACCCCTAGAATCCTAAACTTGGGGGCTTGATCACCCCTCAATTTTGGTGACATTCTTTGCTTTCTATGTTTGTTGTATTTGAAATTTGTATTCTCCATCCTTTAGTGCATGTATGAGCATAAGATCATACCTACACTAAGTGGGGGCTAAATGGTGCATCATAAAATGTGTACACTAGCATTTTACACCTAGTTTAGCACTTAGTTAGACCTAAAATATTTACACTTGTTAATTAGTACCTATTTTAACACCTTTTTGAATATTAAACATGTAATTCTTGATCTCGATGCACATAATCCAGAAAAGAATTATAAAGCAAGGCTAATAACACTTAAAGTGCCTTAACCCAGGAGTTTGGAGCTAAAGGACTAGGGCACCCAAGTGCCCTGGGCCCTTCTTTAGCCCTAACCTAAATTGGTGGTTTGTTAGCTTAGAACATCTTAAAAGATTCCTAATGTTAGCCTCATTTGGTTTAATTCTTTAGAAATCAATGGAAATGCATATAAAAGAAAGTTAGTTTATTCATTTCAACATCTAAGTAATCTAGGCACTCTTGCTCTCTCTCTTCTTCTCTCTCATGCTCTCTACTCTTCTCTAAAGCTCTCTATGGTGGATTATTGTTGCAACACTAACTTATTTCAGGTCTTGTGAAGATCTTTCTACTTCTTTGGGCTACACCAACTTCTTGAGTCAAGTTGTGATGTCGCATCAAGCATGCTAGGGTTTCCATACTCATGGTGACTTATTTCCTTCATGCTTTGTTCTAGCATTCCATTCTACTTCAGATTTCTCTCTGCCCTCCTAGGGCATGCACTCTTTATCACTCATCATTGTTATTGTAGAGGTGGAAACACCATTCACGGAGCTTGACTTAGGCAAGCTCCTAAATAGCACCCAACCCTTTTCCTCTCTCCTTGTGTGTAGGTCAGAGAAACATGTTTATGAGGACAATTTCTAGGAAGAAGACAGAGCTTACAGGTACATGCCTAGTGAAACTAAGAAGTATGCAAAACCCTAATTAGGCTCTAAAGCACCCAAGTGCCCTGGACTTTGATATTTTTCTCCCAAATCTAGGTTTTGATATGCTCCCTAATCTCTATTGTACTTTTGGTTTCTGGGTTTCTACTTCTGATAGTATGTTATGCTTTGATCTTTGTCAACTAGGGTTTGATGTTTTTCCTTAGTTTGCTTGGTTAGATTTTGTTGGATTTGGTTGACACTCATCTATACTACAAAGGGAAAAAAACCCTTGTAGTTTGGTTGTCCTTCTTGCATAGAATCCAAGATTAGTTTGTGTTCCAATGTTTGTAGAAGAGGGTTTGACCTAGTTTAACCTTTTAGGTTGTCACTCTTTTCTACATAACAGATCCAATATAGACATGTCTTCATAAGACTAGGCAAAGATACGTAATTTTTGGATTATCTTCAGTGCCTAGGTTTATCTCTTGTGTCCTTTCAATCACCATTGAAGAATATTTTTGACATGATGCTAAGGGGAGGTTGATTTCATCTAATGATGCCTCAAAGAGGTTTTCATCATTAGACACATCTTTAATCTTTATTTTTTCTATCAGATAGCCCTCAAAGAGGTTTACACTACGAGACTTTATTTTTTTTATTTTTTGATGACTAAAGAACTCTTCATGCTCCCCAAAATAGGCTGAAGCATTAAGACTAATTTGAAATCCTTTCTTATGATCTCCTTTAAGAATACCTTCTTGAGCTCTCAAAAATTCCATAATTACTTCATCACTTTGAAATTGATCTAAAGATATAACATTGTCTTGTTGGTCCTAATTAATTAATTCTAGATATTTGAGGGGTAAGTCAATGATGTATATGGAAATGCCATGAAAAAGGTTGATGATATCAAAATTGAAAGAGGCATTGATGTTATTTCCCTTGGTGTTGTCAATATCATCAAAGACCTTTCTGACACCAAAAGATGATGCATTAGGGACATTTGTTTCCAAACTAAAAGGTCTGTATCCAAGCCCACTTTGATCCAAATGAAAGTCTACTTGCACGTGCTCAAGAATTCCTTGATCATGGAGCCCAAGACCTTTTCCCTTGTACTTCATGTTCTCACACATACATGTAGGGATAAAATAACTATGCTTTAAGTGCTGAAGAGTAGATTCTTCTTCTTCCAACTCATCTTTATATAACCAAGAGTCAATAGAATCTTCAATATATGCTCTTCATCTAGGAACTCTAAAGACCAATAACATGACAAACTGTAACCATTAGGATAGATGAGGAGGATATTATAGGGGAGGTCAAAAGTTAAACACATTCTTGGGATAGAAATAAGAAGAGAAGGAGTGAACAAAAAACTATGGCTTGGCCAGAGTAAGTATGTCAATTCAACTTTACAGAGGTTTAACATGTAGGATTGTAGACCATTATGTGTTCCTTTTATAGTTGGAATGAAGTTATTTTCTTCACAATGTCCAACATCCCCATCAAGGATGGAAGACATGAGCTGAGTGCCTTACAAGAGTGTAGTTGGAAGTTTGATGTATTCTATGGTTTACTAGACTAGACATTTCCCAAGAAGTGGGATTGCTTTCAAGATATATGTCTAATCCTAGTAGAGTTCATTGGGATGTAGTTAAAAGATTCTTTAGATATTTGTGGGGTACCTCAAAGTATTCCTTGTGTTATCATGGTAATTTGATAAGAGACATGCATCCATTGATATTCATGGTTATGTGGATTCAGACTGGGTAGGTGATATTGGTAGTAGACAATCCACCAGTGCTTATGTGTTTACTTTATTTGGTGGTGCAATTAGTTGGATGAGTAAGTGACAAGTTGTGGTTGCTTTGTTCACTACTAAAGATGAGTATATGGAAGCTACTCATGCTTGTAAAAAAGTCATTAGGCTTAAGAGACTGTGTTCATATATCAAATAAAACAAGGTGCAATGATAGTTTATTGTGATAATTAGAGTGTGATCTGCCTAGCTAAGAACCCAACATTTCATGCCAGGACCAAGTATGTTGATGTATAGTATCATTTTGTTAGAGATATGGCCAAGGATGGTAGGGTGAAGCTATTTAAGGTAGATACTTTGATGAATGTTGCAGATTTATTAACTAAGCTTGTGAGCATAGAGAAGTTTAGATGGTGTTTGGAGTCTATGGGCCTCTTGGCCCCTAGTAATTAAATCATGGTGTTAATACTCTCTTTTCTCTTGCAAGGTGTTTAAAAAGTGGGAGAATGTTAGTAAAGGTGTCTTAATCTTGTAACTACAAAAGGTTTCTATTCTTCCCAATTTTGGTCTTTTCGAATACCTTTATTTTAAAGAATGGTTTAAAACTTTCAAAGTTTCCAAAAGGGGCTAAAAAGGGTAGGGCTTACTATTTTTAGTAACTCTACATTTGAGTACAGATGGACCTAGATTTTTCCTAAAAGGTGTGGAACTTCCAAGTAAACATCTTGGGTGCGTTTTGACTCAAGATCATACCAAGATTGCAAGTTAGTAATTTTTTTGTTTTTTGAAACTTTCAGAAAAGTTTTGAACTCAAATTTGAGGCACTTAGAAGTCCATAAATTCCCCAAAACTTGTCATAATTGGTGAATCATATTATATTATGATAGATATTTTCATGATCTTTCTAAAACATCAAACTATTCATCAATCAGACACTCAGATCAAAAGTTATGGCCTTCGGAAGTCAGGCCTCCCATTTTGGGAAATGTGAAAATGTGTTGGACACTTAAAAGAGCTATAAAGGGGAGAGTTACACATGTTGGTGTGTGATTTGGCACATCACAAGGAATATTTGATTGGAGATAATTTGGATGCTACTTTTGAGTGGTTTTGGCTCATGGTTTTGTAATTACCATTGATGGCTGTATTGTATCTCCTATATATTAGGAGCTTGAGATGGAGGTTGGGTGTAAGAGTCTTATAGATGTTGAGTTGCCTTTGGATATCTAGTTGATTATACTACTATGAAAGATTTCTCTGCAAGTATAATGTAATCTACTTGATTCATAAATAATATATTGGGCAGCTTTGTAGTGTAGGGTTTTTCTCCCGAAAGGGTTTCCCCATGTAATTATTGTGTTGTGGTATGATTGCTATTTGTGTTTATTTTTGTAACTGTTGTAAAGATCTACAAAGTTTTGCATATCCCCTCCCACAAGATTAGTGTAGGAAGTTATTTTTCTACCTTATATTCCTTACAAAAGGGTCAATATTATTAGATACTTTAGGCTCTTGAAGGGCATGGTACAATATATCTTTATAAATGGGAGATGTCTGGAGTAACTCCAAAATGGATATTTGTGTTGGGGCTTTTCCAAGGTGATCTAAGAAACTATATTGGGGAGGCAGCTTGGAAGATGTAGATGAGAAAGGACCTTGAATAGAAACCTTGGAGGGTGTGGATGAAGAAGGACCTCGAATAGTAAATCTCCCCTGCCTTGTGGTAACAACACAATCAGTAACTTTTATTTTAATAGTAGAGACTCAGATGTTATCAAAATCGAGGTGACCAACAATAGTGTCAGAGAAGTAAGGTGTCTCATTATAATGAACATTATTGGATTGGTTATATTGATCTTGACCTTGTCTAAATGTAGAATACTGAGATTGTCTATGATTTAGAAATGGATCTTGGTAATTTATTAAATGCTCATTTGATGAGGTAGACGAGGTACCTCCAACTTCAATGTCACCTCGATCTATGAGATCTTGCATATAGTTCTTGAATTTCATGCACTTGCTCATGGAATTACCTTTAACATGATGGTATGTAATGGTCATTCTCTTTATACCATGCAGGTTTGGGTTTGTTCTAATCAAATGGTCTAGTTGCAGGAAATGTGACCATGCTTTCTTGCACTAGTTTTTGAAAAACAACTTCCATGGGCTCTCTCAAAGAGGTATATTTATGTCTTGGAGTAGATTGTTTTGATTGCCCAATTGGAATGGTTAGATTACTAGATTGTTGAACATTTTGGACAATTTTTGATTTTGGAGATGTTGTTTGGATATGTTGGAATCGATAACTCCATCATTAAATACATTTTTGTTCTTGGTCCAAAACTTTGGTTTATCATTTGATTGATTATTCTCCTTTCTATAGATTTTGACTAATCCTTTTTGCAATGAGAGCCTTCTCAATAGTCACCCCTTTCTTTATGATCTCATCAAATGTTGACATACAATGTACTTGAAGATGAAAGTCTATTTCTTGATTGAGGTTTTGGACAAATATGCCAACAAGTTATTTTTCAAGGATAGGCTATGGAAATCTATTGCAAGTATGTGCAGTTGATGTTGTCATTGATGTCAACATATTGTTGTCATTAGTGTCAACTAGTTGAGAAGAGATGAGGTTGTTGCAATGGCATGAGCTGTTTGGTTGAGTTGCTTTGTTGAAGATGATTTGGTTGCCTTGAAGAGGTGTTGAATATGCTAAGAGTATGTTTCTGTTGCGTTCTTGATTTGGTTGCCTTGAAGAGGTGTTGAAGATGATGAGAGTATGTTTTTGTTGGTTGGTTTCCAAGTGCTTTTGAGAAAATTTGATTTTTTAAGGTAATAGTGTGTTGAAGTGGCATTCTGATTAATAGAGCAGTGTTTTGGTTTTGCTCCACATTTCTTCTATGTTGAAGATATGATTTTGTGGTTTGGATATGTTGTTAAGAGGTGTTAAGAGATGTTATATAATCTAAATTTGGTTCTCTAATTCATTGTGCAGAGGAAGTTGTGTTCACTAGTGTGTGGATTGTGTTTCTGAGTTTTGTAGAGTGTCTAGGAGAAATTGTTTCACTATGTATTTCTCTACAAAGTTGTTTCTAGCCTTGTAGTTCTATATGTGTGTTTATAAGGATTATATATTTCTCCAGTTCAAGTGGTTCATGGTTTGGTGCTTCGCAAGCTGATTTCTTGAGTTATAGTGTATGGCAGAGTTGTTTGGATGCTCTGGTGTGAAGTTTTGGAAGGTGAAAGATGTTGTGAAAGGATTTGTTGGTTTTTAGGTGTTTGTGGATGTATCTAGATCATGTTCATGCTTGGTGTGTGGTCCATGAGTTGTGTGTAGCTTTAAGGAAGCATGTACTTAAAAGCTTATGGTGTTTACACGGGTTTGGCTGACCTTGTGTGTTTACACTAATTGTGGATGTGTTTCAATGACTATGGAAGCATGGAGTAACATGTATTCAAGTGGATTTGGGTCCAAGCTAATGTGTGGTGTGGTCCGCATCCATTCCTTTCCACCACAGGAATGTTTGGGTCCAGACCTAATTTGAATTTTTTGGTTTAAAGTGTTTTGCCAACCTTGGAGAAAGGTTTCAAGGTTGAAGATAGTATAAATATGTGTTGAAGTGTTGAAGGATGATGAGATAGTTGAGAGAGTCATGAGAATGTGTATGAAGTGAATTGTTTGGGTAGTGTAGTGTGAGATTTCATGTATTAGGCTATCAGAAGCAGTGAGTAGAAGGTGTCTACAATTCTTCAGTGAGGTTACAAGGATGTTGTTGATGTTGTGGTGGATTTCTTTGTTGTTTTGAGATGTTCTCATCATTGTAACTTTCTTCTCTATCTTCTTTTTGGCAGTGAGCCTTCTTTTGGGTAGTGAGCATATTGTCTAGGCAGCGAGCCCTCCAATAGTAAGCCTATTGTACTTCAGTGTTGTTACTACTTTATATTGTGAGCTAATCCTCACTGTGGTTTTTCCCTTATTAGGTTTTCCACATAAAATCTGGTGTTCTCTTGTGTATGGTGTTGTGATTCAATTTCTATTATTTATTTTTCATGCTTAATCTTCATAATAGTTTAAGAGTTAATTGGATTAATGTGGATCTAAATGTGTGTGAAGGTTTTAGATTTTTAAGTTACAACTGATTCACCCCCCGTCTCAGTTGTCTTGTGCATTCAACAATTGGTATCAGAGCAAGGTTCCTTGGAAGAAAGCTTAACCTCTTGAGGTAGATCCAGGATGGTGCACAAGAAGGATGTTCCCATATGTGATGGAACCGATTATGCACTCTAGAAAATAAGGATGGAAAGATATCTGATTTCTCTTAGATATGAGATCTTGAAGTCTATTGAGACTGAATACTCTATTCCAAAAAATGGTCCAAGTACTGCAAGCAAGATTAAGGCCTATGAAATCAATGGTAAAGCAAGGTATGCTCTTTTAAGTGGTCTTACTAATTATAAATTGGTGAAAGTGATGCATTTGAAAACTACTAATGAGATTTGGGATAAGTTGAAAAGTATTTATGAAGGATATGAAAAGGTCAAGCAAGATAAAATGCAAAATCTGAAGATTATGTTTGAGACCATGCGAATGTATGAAGATAAAAACATCACAAGCTACCTACAAAAGATGGATGAAGTTGTCAATAGCATCAGAGGTCTTGGTAGAAAACTTCTAGAAAAAGAAGTGGTATTGAAGGTACTCAGAACTCTTCCTAAAGATTATAGCCATAAAGTTTTTTCTATTGAAGAATTGCAAGATCTAGATAAATTTACCAGAGATCGGTTATATGGTACTCTAACTACTTTTTAAATGAGAATTTGGTACAAGTAATGCAAAGGTTGAGACTGCTTTTAAGGATGGAAAGTCAGAGAAAGAGAAGACTGTGGAATCAGATCAGGAAGATTTTGATGAGATGGAAGCTATCTTTGTAAGAAGAATGAAAAAGGGTACTAGTAAGTACAGTGGTAAGTTGCCTTTCAAATGTTTCAGTTGTGGCAAGATAGGTCATTATGCTTCAAGATGTCTAGAGAGAATTCTTAGAAACAAAAACAAGGAAAGCAAAGGAAAGGTGTTTAAGAAAAGTTATTATGTTAAAGAAGATGCAAGTATATCTAATGATGAATCCGACTATGAGAATGAAGAAGATAGTGAATTTCTATTCATAGCTTTAAGAGATGATATTGTTTCAACTAACTCTGAAGAATGTGTGAAGGAAAGGGCTTCGGAGGTAAGTGCTAATGCTGAAGGCACCATGATATCTGCTTTCAATGCTAAATAGGAAAAGAACTACTGGGTCATTGATAGTGGATGATCAAATCATATGACTAGTGATAAGATTAAGTTTATTAAGCTTGAAAAATATGATAGAGGACTAGTTAGATTTGATGAGGACACTGCTAATAAGATTTGTGGAAAAGGCTTAATTAGCATTGATGGTAAGCATAATACTGATGATGTTATGTATGTTAAGGGTCTAAAGCATAACCTTTTGAGTTTTGGGCAAATGTGTAGCAAAGGATACAATCTTGCATTTCAGGATGGAGGTTGTGAGATCAGAAAAGATTTCGAATATGTGATAGCTGTTGGAAAGAGGACAGATGGAAATGTTTATCAGCTCAAAGGTGGTGATGGTTATTTCTTCATGACTTAGATCATTGAGAGTTGGCTATGGCATAGAAGATTATGTCACATCAATTTCGATGCCCTAGTGAGAATAAGTTCAGTACAAGCTGTGAGTGATTTGCCAAGGATTACAAAACCTAACAATGTTATTTGCAAGGAGTGTCAAGTTGGAAAACAAGCAAGAAGAAGTTTCAAATTCAAGTATCAATCTTCTACTGGACTACTAGAATTAGTGCACACAAATATTTGTGGTCCTACAAAAGTAAGGAGATTACAAGGTGACATGCATTTCATGCTACTTAATGATGATTATTCTAGAATGACATGGGTTACTTTTCTCATAGAAAAATCTAAAGCCCTAGATAGGTTTAAAGCTTTCAAAGTCATGGTTGAAAATGAAATGGATATGAGAATCAAATTTTTGAGGTCTAATAGATGTGGAGAGTTCACCTCCAATGAGTTTAACATGTTTTGTGAGAATCATGGAATAAAGAGGCATTTATCTACTCCTAGAACACCTTAGCAGAATAGAGTGGTTGAAAGGAAGAACATGACTATTCAAGAAGCTGCAAGGATAATGATAAAAGAAGCAAATCTTTTGGAAGTCTACTGGAGAGAAGAAATTCATACTGTTGTCTACATACTGAACAGAGTGCAAGCAAGAGAAAATAGTACAAAAACTCCTTATGAGTTATGGTATGGAAGGATTCCTACTATCAAATACTTCAAAGTGTTTGGAAGCAAATGCTAAATTAGAAGAGATGAAGAAAACCTAGGAAAGTTTGATACAAGGTCTGATGAAGGTATCTTCCTTGGATATTCTACTAAAAGGCAAAGCTTACCAGTGCTACAATAAGAGGCTAAGAAGGATTGTTGAGAGTGCAAATGTTAAAGTTGACGAAGATCTACAAAAGAATGCAGAAATAGATGGATATGAATCAGATGAGTCATTGTGTAGAGAAGAGGAAAATGCTAGAGAAAGTGAAGTATAGATTGAAGAAGAAGAAGAAGCTTTGGAAAATACTCCTAAAACCCCCAAGTATGTGCAAAGGTATCATTCTGAAGATCAGATCATTTATGATAAGAGGAAAGGTGTGATGACAAGAAGTAAAGTTGTTGAAGAACAAGTAAACCTATGTTTACTTTTTAAAGTTGAACCTAAAACACTAACTGAGGCATGCAAGGATGAGTATTGGATCAAGGCTATAGAAGAAGAACTAATGTAGATTGAAAAGAATTAGACTTGGGAACTTGTCCCAAGATCATTAAACAAGAATGTGATTGGAACTAAGTGGGTATTCTGAAATAAATTGAATGAGGATCGAGAAGTGGTGAGAAACAAGGCAAGGCTTATGTGTAAAGGTTACTCACAAGTAGAAGGAATAGACTATGAGGAAAATTTTTCTCCAGTGGAAAGAATGGAGGTCATCAGGATGTTTTTGGCTTTTGCAACACATAAGGATTTCAAGGTATATCAAATGGATGTGAAGTCTGCTTTCTTGAATGGTGAATTGGAAGAAGTATACATAGAACAACTGGGTGGATTTTAGTTATCAGACAAACCATATAAGGTATGCATATTGAAGAAGGCACTATATGGACTGAAGCAAGCTCCCAGAGCCTGGTATGTAAGGTTAGACAAGCATTTATTACAGCAAGGATTCAATAAAGGTACCACAGATAGCAATTTATACATCAAGGTAGAAGAAGATCAAATTCTGATTGTGGAAGTGTGTGTAGATGATATAATCATTGGTGGAAATGAAGGAATGTGTAAGAATTTTGCAAATGAAATGCAGAAGGAATTTGAAATGTCAATGTGTGGAGAAACAAACTTCTTCCTTGGGTTACAGATTAATCAAATGGATAAAGGTATTTTCATTTCACAATCTAAGTATGTCAAGGAACTATTGAAGAAATTTGGAATGGAAGACTCTAAACTAGTTTGTACCCCTATGACTACTGGTTGTAAGTTGAGAAAGAATGATGAATCTCCTAAGGGTGATCAAAGCAAGTATAGATCAATGATTGGAGGATTGCTATACCTAACTGCTACTAGACTAGATATCATGAATGTAATTTATCTTGTGGCTAGACTTCAAGAAGATCCTAGAGAGTCACATGTTGCAGCAGTGAAGAGGATATTAAAATATTTAAAGGGCACTCCAAATCATGGCTTATGGTATCCAAACGATACCGACTTTACCCTAAGTGCCTATACAAATTGATGAAGGGGTAAATCATAAAACACACAATAACAGAAATTGCACATAGAAAATAGAATGATATTTTATTAATATGGGAAAAACACTACATTATAGAAGCTCAAATACAATCAGAGGATGAATCCCCTACAAGCTACAACACATTACAGCTCCCTCTCTCAAAACTCTAGAATCTTCAGCCTTTTGTAATTCCCAAATCAACTAGGGTTTCTAATTTCCCGCCTTTCTTGACTCTACACCTTCCCCCTTAACTCTACTACCCTAAGGGTTCCCAAAAATGGTTATATATAGCCCTTTTTGGCGACCACCAGCTTAATTTTGAAATTTGCATTTCCCTCCAAAAATAGGTCAACTTTGCAGGGCCATAACTTTCGATCCGACTGTTGGATTTTCAATTATAATACCTTTTTGGAAAGCTCTCGAAAAGACGATGGAGCGCAAGTAGTACTGATGGGTAGACTACTTGGGTTTCCCACCAAATTTTGGGCCCATCCGGAGCCTCTAAGTGCCTCAAATTTGACTTTGAATATTTTAATAGGATTTTTGGAATTTGAAATATTAATATCTCACAAATGACAAATCATATTGAAGTGATTTCTTCACCATTAGCTTCAATTCACCATTCTGGAGGTCCGTGTAAGATTTTGTATCCAACCGTGTACAAATGCAAACTTACTAAAAATAGTAACCCTGCCAAATTTAGCCCTTATTGAAAAGAAACAACACATTTTATTATTATTATTATTATTATTTTGGTTGATGCAAGATTGCTCTTACACCCTGGATGCTCCTGCATCACAAATGCAGATTGGGTTGGTTGTGTGGATGAAAGGAAAAGTACAAGTGGCGGTACATTCTTCCTTGGATACAGATTGGTATCATGGCTAAGTAAGAAGCAAGATTTAGTGTCTTTGTCTACTGTAGAGGTAGAATACATTGCAACAGCATCTTGCTGCACATAGGTGTTGTGGATGAAGAAAACATTCAAGGACATCAAAGTTGTATATGATGAACTAATTCCTATCCTTTGTGATAATACAAGTGTGTTGTTCTCAAAATCAACTACACTCATTTTTGTAGACAACCCCTACAAAACTTGTCCATTTCGTAGCCTACACTCTAAGTTCATAAATCGAGACAAGTACTCTTGGCCTCGTGCAAAGTCATCTGACACCCTAGAATAGTTTGCGACATTCCCTTAAGGCGATTCCTTGAAATTCATGCAAATCGATTAGGTTAAAAACTGATCAAAATATCAATTTTGATCATTTTGGGGTGTTAGTAAGTTTTTGAAACTTCATGTACAATAGCGGTCAAAACTGCTACTCTTGCATATCCTTGTTACCTCCTATGTGCAATGTCAGCAAAATCTACCACTCTTACATACTTTTCTATTTTTGTGTTAAGTCAGCGAAAAATGCCACTTATACATGTTAGTATTGTTTTTTATTTAAACATGTCCAAGTGGCAATTTTCACCTCTGTTACATGTTCTTTGTTGAAGGTAATATGCAAAGATGGTAATTTTTACCACCATTGCAATGTGGATAACACATGTTGTGTCGGCAGTTTTCACCGCCTGAGTAGGATCTTGCGAATCATGAACTTCAGTGGCATTTATTGCCACTTGTGTTGGCTTTAAGATCTTGTCTTTTAAACCTTTTTAATGTGTAAACTCATTTTATTTTGTTATTTCTTTTCCCTAAACCTTCCAATCGACTCTTGAGACCTTCCTAAGATTGCTCGATCGCGTTGATTCTAGATTTGGACAAATTTTGGGTCACCAAGGTCATGCTTAGGGTTTTGGCTTATTGTCAGAGGTAGGTTGTTATTTTTCATTTTCAATTTCTATTTTAGAATAGGGTTTCATTGATCCTTTAAAATTATTGTTTTGTAACTTTATTGTTTGAATTTATCGTTTGATTATCAAGCTTTTGGAAAACCTTCGTAAAGCGTTGTGTTTCTGTTTGTTATCATTGTTTTAAAATGGCTTATTCTTTTATACAGAATTCTAGTCTTTCATATGCTTTGTGGAGGTTCCTGAATAGGTTTTAAGTCTTAGGTTTTCCATTTGTAAACTTGTGAGTATCATCGGTGAAAATCACCAACCGATACTTGTGCCTTGTGTTTTGATTACCCTCATGCAAGGGCGGTTAAAATCACCGCCCTTACACGAAGGTTTTGAAGAAGTGATATGCACCGTTGGTGGATTTTGCTGATTGAACACCAAACACAATCACCCTACACATGTAATAGTGGCCAAGTCTGCTGACCCTACATGTAACTTGTAATTCTCTCCCATATGCGAAGTTGACAAATTTCACCGCCCAAACACTATGTAACATACCTCTCATGCGATGTCGGAAAAATTTGCTGCTCAACCATAAGAACTTGTTCCACATGTAAAAGCGGTTAAAATTACCGCCAATACACTTGTATTCAAACAACATGTAGGGTCGGCAAAATTTGTCATCCTAACACTTGCAATACATCCCTCTAATGCAAGGGCGGAAAATTTTGCCACCCATGCATTTTCTCTCTCAATTTTCTAACTCTGAAAGATTTTCAACTTTGCTTTCCTAAGCCTGCTTTCCTCCATTTTTCAACCCGCTTGCGCTCTAGTCCTTTCAAGTGTATCCCCATAGTCGTGATTGTCGACATGCAATTTTCCCAGATTACCAGTATTTCCCCTAATTGCATGGTCATGGATTTTTGTTGCAGTTTCTCCTGTGGATTTTCTCTCTTCGTTAACATCCTTCTGGTGTTAGCTTTTTCAGATGACTGAGTTGTCTCCAAAGAAGTCAAAAGAAATGAAGTATAAGTATCAAGGTGTTTTTCCAATCACCTCGGTTACTTCCAATGTTGATGACATTCAGGATACAGAGATTGGCCATGTAGACATGGCTAAGTTTGTGGGAAGAACCAAGTCTAATAACCCTAGTTCTCCAATGAAGAAGATTGTTGATAGCAACATTCATTTGGTGTCATCTTTCCTAGTGGTAGCTCATAATACTGAGTTTGTTCTTCAATGCACTTAGTTCTACAATAGAGACACTAGGGCAGTGGTGGATACAAATGGCAATGTGATAATTAGATTGGATCTGGAATTCATTGATAAAGTTTTCATGTGTCCTGCTGTTACAGAAGTTATAAAACTAGATTTTACTGAAGCTCAAAGAGAATATGAAAAAAATTCTGAGAAGGCTAAGAAGATAATTAACACTAAATGGCTTAAGACTTCAAGGTCAAACTTATCCAGGTGATCGAGGAGTTTTCCCAGAAGTGATTTTATCGAAGAAGTTGGTGATCTCATAACTCTTCTTAGTAGGATAAGGGGGCTGGCTTCTTCCTCAATTTTTCATGAATGGATGTACCCTTTTATCAAGGTTATACTTCAAGGCAAACATGCCATCCTTTAGGGTGAGCAAATCAGCAATGCTTTGCACAAGCAATTGACTAAGGTATCCACTACTTTTAAATTCTATATGACTTCTTACCTTGTGTATATAGCAGCCTCCATGAGGATCTTTCTAGTTTTGACATCAGAAGGAGATAGGAGAGTGGTTCCTGTATATCAGTACTATCCTCAACTAACACTGAAAGGTTCTATTCACCACTTTAGGAGGGTAAATGATGCTTTCTTCACAGTATTCTTGTGTCTTTTTGACCCTGAGTTAGAGCAAAGAAGAGTTTCAGACGAAGCTTGGTCAGTGGTGAATGATTATGGATGCATGTTCTTACAATTTCCTACTTTCTCATATTTAAGGGTTGGCTTTTTCTAAGGTTGTCTTTATATGTTGCCAAGGTTTCCTTCAGATAAACTTCTTCTAATGGAATTATGTAGACAAATGATTGTCATACATAATAAACAAATAGAACTCAAGAAACTAGGATTCAGATTTCCAGTTGAAATTGACAGGTTTTCATTATCAACTGCTGCAAAGGCTAGAGCCATGGAAACTGAAATGCAGCTAGTGACCATGAAACAATTCAAACAAAGACCAAGGTTTGATTACAGAGGTGTAAAAGACAAGATCAAGAGGAAGACCTAGTTTCATGAACCAATGGTTGAAGACATCTGGGTGGATTTAAGGACAGAGGAAGATATTAGAAAATCAGACTATAGTAGGTTATCTCTAGAACAAATTAAGTATCTAGGATTGGCTAATATTCTTGAAGACCTGGTGAATGATGAAGAGTTGATTGATTCTAGATATAACATTGAATAGGTTCCTGGTTCTCCTCTTCCTCCTATTTAATGTCTCAGAAAGAATTGACTTCTCTAAGGAAAAGGTTTGAACCTATATTGGCTAACACCAACAAGTGGTTAGCAGGTAAGGGAATTGCTTTGAAAGAATTCCTTACGAGATTAGAGACTGAAATCCAAGAACAAATAGGTAAGAAGGTGGAGAATAGGATGAAGAATAAGAGTGACATTCACTCTTCTTCCAAACCACATAAAACTAGGATCAAATTTGTGACAAAGAAGTCAAAGGCTGTAGAGAAAGAATTTGAGGTAGAAGATATGGAAATTGAGAAACAAAATACTGATGAGCCAGCTACCGAGGAAATGGAGGTTGAAAATAGATCGACAGAAGGACAAGGAGATGAAGTTTTGTCTCCACAGGAGAATGTACAACAAGAAATGGGAGTCTCTTCTCCTTTGTCTGACATACCTATTTCAGTTCCTCTGTCTATTTCACCCATTGACATCCCCTCTTCTGAATCTCCATCACCTTCAAAAATAATTTTTGATAATCCTCAAACTACTTTTGATGATGTTTTTCATTCTTCTGGGTCTATTCCTAGTCTATCCTCCTCATCTTTTGATATTGGGGAGTCTTTGATATTTGATCACTTTGTAATGGGTTCTGAACAAGTTTCTAATGTGAATGTGTCAGGTAGAGTGTTTACTAATACTCCACCTATTGTTTCTACTTCCAGTGCTAGTGCAGTTCTAGTAACACCAACAATGGAAATGGACCCTAATGTGAGTACTTCTGTGCTTCCTCCATGGTTGTCAGCATATACATCTAAAAGAAAGAAATAAACCATCTCTCCAGATGACTTTGATTTTAGTAAACTGGTGCCTGCTAAGGCTAAGACCCCAAAGAAGCCAAACATTCTTTCAAGAATGCTGGGAGACAAAGTGCACAAATTTGTGGAGATTACAAGGCCCCCACAGGATGCCACCATAGAAAATTTTAGTATGAATGATTACTCTATTTCTAGGGTTGAGCTAAGCAAAATAACACATGAAAGTGCAAAGACTGACATGCAGTTAGCAATGGATATTCTAATTTAGAAGTTTGACAAAGAAAAAGAGATGAAGGATCATTATAAAGCAATGGTAGAACAATTGACTGCAGTGGTAAGGAAGATTACTTTGAATTCAGAATCAATGACTCCTGAAGCCGTTTCTGTAGAAGATCCTATCACCAGAAAGATGAAAAGACTCACCTTAAGGGAAGAGTGCTTGAAGAATACTTGGAAAGGACGCACACACAAGGAATCTCTCTTCTTACAGAGCTAGCTGAGAAAATAGGCAAAATGGAGAAAATTAGGGCATAACTTGATGATTTGATTGATGTTATTTGTCAGGATATTGAGCATTTAGAATAGAATCAAGATAAGTGGGTAGAGATGAGGAAGCTAAAAATAAGTGCTTTGATATCAATTGGTGTTATTCCAAATAAGGATTCATATACTGAGACTAAGGAGGCATTGACATATCGGAGCCATGTGCTGAAAGATCTAATCAATGACCTAGAAACTACAAGGAAGCTGAGTGACCAAAGTGATGTTAGTCTCTTGCACAAGTTGGAGGAGCTGCCTTGCAATTTGGTGTCACAAGATAATTGATTTATTTCTAGAGAAGAGATGATCTAGGAATTTGAGAATATGTTTTAGAAGAAGTTTGAGGACAAAACATTTTCAGTAGCCTCCATGGATAATATTCTTGACAATCAGTTAACTTTGGATAATCTGAAGGCCAAGTTAACTAGCCATACAAAATCAATTACCACGGTCAGAGATGCAAGAGTCAGAGCCCGGATGATTTTCAAAAACATAGTTAGTCCATATAGTCTTGGGATGCAAGCATCATTCACTATGTATGATTGCCACATGAAGAAAGACCATACAATTCCTATCCTTTGTGATAATACAAGTGTGTTGTTCTCAAAATCAACTACACTCATTTTTGTAGACAACCCCTACAAAACTTGTCCATTTCATAGCCTACACTCTAAGTTCATAAATCGAGACAAGTACTCTTGGCCTCGTGCAAAGTCATCTGACACCCTAGAATAGTTTGCGACATTCCCTTAAGGCGATTCCTTGAAATTCATGCAAATCGATTAGGTTAAAAACTGATCAAAATATCAATTTTGATCATGTTAGGGTGTTAGTAAGTTTTTGAAACTTCATGTACAATAGCGGTCAAAACTGCTACTCTTGCATATCCTTGTTACCTCCTATGTGCAATGTCGGCAAAATCTACCACTCTTACATACTTTTCTATTTTTGTGTTAAGTCAGTGAAAAATGCTGCTTTTACATGTTAGTCTTGTTTTTTATTTAAACATGTCCAAGTGGCAATTTTCACCTCTGTTACATGTTCTTTGTTGAAGGTAATATGCAAAGATGGTAATTTTTACCACCATTGCAATGTGGATAACACATGTTGTGTCGGCAGTTTTCACCGCCCGAGTAGGATCTTGCGAATAATGAACTTCAGTGGCATTTATTGCCACTTGTGTTGGCTTTAAGATCTTGTCTTTTAAACCTTTTTAATGTGTAAACTCGTTTTATTTTGTTATTTCTTTTCCCTAAACCTTCCAATCGACTCTTGAGACCTTCCTAAGATTGCTCGATCGCGTTGATTCTAGATTTGGACAAATTTTGGGTCACCAAGGTCATGCTTAGGGTTTTGGCTTATTGTCAGAGGTAGGTTGTTATTTTTCATTTTCAATTTCTATTTTAGAATAGGGTTTCATTGATCCTTTAAAATCATTATTTTGTAACTTTATTGTTTGAATTTATCATTTGATTATCAAGCTTTTGGAAAACCTTCGTAAAGTGTTGTGTTTCTGTTTGTTATCATTGTTTTAAAATGGCTTATTCTTTTATACAGAATTCTAGTCTTTCATATGCTTTGTGGAGGTTCCTGAATAGGTTTTAAGTCTTAGGTTTTTCCATTTGTAAACTTGTGAGTATCGTCAGTGAAAATCACCAACCGATACTTGTGCCTTTTGTTTTGATTACCCTCATGCAAGGGCGGTTAAAATCGCCGCCCTTACACGAAGGTTTTGAAGAAGTGATATGCACCGTTGGTGGATTTTGCTGATTGAACACCAAACACAATCACCCTACACATGTAATAGCGGCCAAGTCCGCTGACCCTACATGTAACTTGTAATTCTCTCCCATATGCGAAGTCGACAAATTTCACCGCCCAAACACTATGTAACATACCTCTCATGCGATGTCGAAAACATTTGCTGCTCGACCATAAGAACTTGTTCCACATGCAAAAGCGGTTAAAATTACCGCCAATACACTTGTATTCAAACAACATGTAGGGTCGGCAAAATTTGCCGCCCTGACACTTGCAATACATCCCTCTAATGCAAGGGTGGAAAATTTTGCCGCCCATGCATTTTCTCTCTCAATTTTCTAACTCTGAGAGATTTTCAACTTTGCTTTTCTAAGCCCGCTTTCCTCCATTTTTCAACCCACTTGCACTCTAGTCCTTTCAAGCGTATCCCCATAGTTGTGATTGTCGACATGCAATTTTCCCAGATTACTAGTATTTCCCCTAATTGCATGGTCATGGATTTTTGTTGTAGTTTCTCCTGTGGATTTTCTCTCTTCGTCAACATCCTTCTGGTGTTAGCTTTTTCAGATGACTGAGTTGTCTCCAAAGAAGTCAAAAGAAATGAAGTATAAGTATCAAGGTGTTTTTCCAATCACGTCGGTTACTTCCAATGTTGATGACATTTAGGGTACAGAGATTGGCCATGCAGACATGGCTAAGTTTGTGGGAAGAACCAAGTCTAATAACCCTAGTTCTCCAATGAGGAAGATTGCTGATAGCAACATTCATTTGGTGTCATCTTTCCCAGTGGCAGCTCATAATACTGAGTTTGTTCTTCAATGCACTTAGTTCTACAACAGAGACACTAGGGCAGTGGTGGATACAAATGGCAATGTGATAATCAGATTGGATCTGGAATTCATTGATAAAGTTTTCATGTGTCCTGCTGTTACAGAAGTTATAAAACTAGATTTTACTGAAGCTCAAAGAGAATATGAAAAAAATTCTGAGAAGGCTAAGAAGATAATTAACACTAAATGGCTTAAGACTTCAAGGTCAAACTTATCCAGGTGATCGAGGAGTTTTCCCAGAAGTGATTTTATCGAAGAAGTTGGTGATCTCATAACTCTTCTTAGTAGGATAAGGGGGCTGGCTTCTTCCTCAATTTTTCATGAATGGATGTACCCTTTTATCAAGGTTATACTTCAAGGCAAACATGCCATCCTTTAGGGTGAGCAAATCAGCAATGCTCTGCATGAGCAATTGACTAAGGTATCCACTACTTTTAAATTCTATATGACTTCTTACCTTGCGTATATAGCAGCCTCCATGAGGATCTTTCTGGTTTTGACATCAGAAGGAGATAGGAGAGTGGTTCTTGTATATCAGTACTATGCTCAACTGACACTGAAAGGTTCTATTCACCACTTTAGGAGGGTAAATGATGCTTTCTTCGCAGTATTCTTGTGTCTTTTTGACCCTGAGTTAGAGCAAAGAAGAGTTTCAGACGAAGCTTGGTCAGTGGTGAATGATTATGGATGCATGTTCTTACAATTTCCTACTTTCTCATATTTAAGGGTTGACTTTTTCTAAGGTTATCCTTATATGTTGCCAAGGCTTCCTTCAGATAAACTTGGTCTAATGCAATTATGTAGACAAATGATTGTCATACATAATAAACAAATAGAACTCAAGAAACCAGGATTCAGATTTCCAGTTGAAATTGATAGGTTTTCATTATCAACTGCTGCAAAGGCTAGAGCCATGGAAACTGAAATGCAGCTAGTGACCATGAAACAATTCAAACAAAGACCAAGGTTTGATTACAGAGGTGTAAAAGACAAGATCAAGAGGAAGACCTAGTTTCATGAACCAATGGTTGAAGACGTCTGGGTGGACTTAAGGACAGAGGAAGATATTAGAAAATCAGACTATAGTAGGTTATCTCTAGAACAGATTAAGTATCTAGGATTGGCTGATATTCTTGAAGACCTGGTGAATGATGAAGAGTTGATTGATTCTAGATATAACATTGAATAGGTTCCTGGTTCTCCTCTTCCTCCTATCTAATGTCTCAGAAAGAATTGACTTCTCTAAGGAAAAGGTTTGAACCTATATTGGCTAACACCAACAAGTGGTTAGCAGGTAAGGGAATTGCTTTGAAAGAATTCCTTACAAGATCAGAGACTGAAATCCAAGAACAAATAGGTAAGAAGGTGGAGAATAGGATGAAGAATAAGAGTGACATTCACTCTTCTTCCAAACCACATAAAACTAGGATCAAATTTGTGACAAAGAAGTCAAAGGCTGTAGAGAAAGAATTTGAGGTAGAAGATATGGAAATTAAGAAACAGAATACTGATGAGCCAGCTACCGAGGAAATGGTGGTTGAAAATAGATTGACAGAAGGACAAGGAGATGAAGTTTTGTCTCCACAGGAGAATGTACAACAAGAAATGGGAGTCTCTTCTCCTTTGTCTGACATACCTATTTCAGTTCCTTTGTCTGGTTCACCCATTGACATCCCCTCTTCTGAATCTCCATCACCTTCAAAAATAATTTTTGATAATCCTCAAACTACTTTTGATGATGTTTTTCATTCTTCTGGGTCTATTCCTAGTCTATCCTCCTCATCTTTTGATATTGGGGATTCTTTGATATTTGATCACTTTGTAATGGGTTCTGACCAAGTTTCTAATGTGAATGTGTCAGGTGGAGTGTTTACTAATACTCCACCTATTGTTTCTACTTCCAGTGCCAGTGCAGTTCTAGTAACACCAACAATGGAAATGGACCCTAATGTGAGTACTTCTGTGCTTCCTCCATGGTTGTCAGCATATACATCTAAAAGAAAGAAATAAACCATCTCTCCAGATGACTTTGATTTTAGTAAACTGGTGCCTGCTAAGGCTAAGACCCCAAAGAAGCCAAAAATTATTTCAAGAATGCTGGGAGACAAAGGGTACAAATTTGTGGAGATTGCAATGCCCCCACAGGATGCCACCATAGAAAATTTTAGTATGAATGATTACTCTATTTCTAGGGTTGAGCTGAGCAAAATAACACATGAAAGTGCAAAGACTGACATGCAGTTAGCAATGGATATTCTAATTTAGAAGTTTGATGAAGAAAAAGAGATGAAGGATCATGATAAAGTAATGGTAGAACAATTGACTGCAGTGGTAAGGAATATTACTTTGAATTCAGAATCAGTGACTCCTGAGGCCGTTTCTGTAGAAGATACTATCACCCAGAAAGATGAAAAGACTCACCTTAAGGGAAGAGTGCTTGAAGAATATTTGGAAAGGATGTGCACACAAGGAATCTCTCTTCTTACAGAGCTCGCTGAGAAAATAGGTAAAATGGAGAAAATTAGGGCATAACTTGATGATTTGATTGATGTTATTTGTCAGGATATTGAGCATTTAGAATAGAATCAAGATAAGTGGGTAGAGATGAGGAAGCTAAAAATAAGTGCTTTGATATCAATTGGTGTTATTCCAAATAAGGAGTCATAAACTGAGACTAAGGAGGCATTGACATATCGGAGGCATGTACTGAAAGATCTGATCAATGACCTAGAAATTGCAAGGAAGCTGAGTGACCAAAGTGATGTTAGTCTCTTGCACAAGTTGGAGGAGCTGCCTTGCAATTTGGTGTCACAGTATAATTGATTTATTTCTAGAGAAGAGATGATCTAGGAATTTGAGAATATGTTTTAGAAGAAGTTTGAGGACAAAACATTTTCAGTAGCCTCCATGGATAATATTCTTGACAATCAGTTAACTTTGGATAATCTGAAGGCCCAGTTAACTAGCCATGCAAAATCAATTACCAGGGTCAGAGATGCAATAGTCAGAGCCTAGATGATTTTCAAAAACACAGTTAGTCCAGATAGTCTTGGGATGCAAGCATCATTCACTATGTATGATTGCCACATGAAGAAAGAAGGCAGTACAAGTTGAAGCAACTTTTTCATTACTTAGTTTATTTCCTACTTTTTAGATGTACTTTTGAAATAATTTTGGACATATTTACATGTACTTTTCTCATATGTAATTACATCTAAAAACGTAGGAAGTCCTAAATAAAAAAGGACTCCTTTGTTGAATAAGTCATAGTTAGTTTTTCTTTTCCTATTTTGTTCTCGATTTCTCTTATAAATAAAGAGGACCTCCATTGTAATGAGGATATTTTATTTATTACAACGAAACTCTGCCAAATTGAAGAGCATTTTGAGAATTTGTGTTCAAATTGTAGATCATATTTTATCAAGTGAATAGAAAAGAAAGCGATCTTTCAATCTTTGCATTGGAATAACTTGTGGTGTATTGGAAATTGTTCTTATGTCCTTTTCCTTATACTATCTTGTCTACTTGATCAAATTGTAGCGTGAGTGTGAATAATCTGGGAGATGTTCTAAAGCTAGTTGTGGAGACTTTGTGCTACAACAATTATCTTTAGTTTGTAATTTCATGTTTTGAAGTAAAAGATATTGGAAAGGCTTTGAACTACTATTATCTTTTGTGATCGTATGCTTTGTTGTAGTATTCGTTGAAGACCTTGAGTTGCACCTTATCCTACTGGGTTCTAAATCATAAATCAGTGAAAGGAGCAACGATGGACTTTGTGCTCTCATGAGTTTCTTGGTCATTTCAATTTGTATTGTGAAAGTGCTCTTTTATATTGTAAACATCATTTCTGAAAAGAGAGAAATGGATGACATGGTTTCACCCCAAAATTAGTTTTTATAGCAAATCCTTCAGCAGAAATGTCATTCCTACCCATGTCTTTTTCTTTGACATACTCATCTCCATCTTCATCCATTGAAATTATACCATTATCAGGGAGAGAGTTCCACCAACTGCGGAGTTTACCAGACATGAGTCGGACTGCATATAAAACTTTGTTTGCCTCAGACCATACAGATCCCCTAGTATCAAAGAAATTCTCAAGTGTATCACACCATGTGCAAATAGTGTCATAGGGATCTATAATTTTATCTATATTTAGAATATAACCAGATGTTGCATAAGCTCTCAAATTTTCTGGCTGGGCATTTTCTGACACAGCATCTCTCATTTCTATATCCAGCTGATTTTCTACAGTAGTCTGGCTAGCCATGCATAAAGATTCCCAATCCTCTATAATTTCTATATCTGGAGTTTCGTCAGAAGACATATATTCAGGTTCAGAAGAGGAATCATGATAAGAAATTGTTTCAAATATTTCTTCATCAGATGAATTCATGGCTGCAGCTGGTTCTTCCATGTAAACAGGTTCATTATCTTCTAATTCATTTTCTTGTAACCAATCTTTTAATGGTTCAGAAACCTGCAATAAATGTTCCTTCTATTTGGGCAGAATTATTTTAGAAGGCATCTGAGGTGTATGACTTCTAGTTGTGGAAGATGCTGGGTGTTCTTCAATTTCTTCAGAAAAGAGAATGCTTTTTCTTCTCTGTATTTTAGGTCTGGGCTTGGGATCTGTTTTCTGAGATTTATGAGTTTTTGTGTCCTCAGTTTCTTCCTCAGAACTATCTTTGCCTTTCTGGGATACTCTAATCTTTTTGGCGTATTTCCTTACCTTTTCTAAATTTCTCGCCACATGCTCAAGTAAGACTTTGTTTTCCTGAGCTTGAGTATCTCTTTTAGAGTCAGACATAGAGACATGAGAATATATTTGTCCTGCCACATTTTCTAATCTTTCACCACTTGACTATATGCTTGTGGCCATTGTGTGGGTCTGACTGACTTGGTAATTTAATGAGCCAAAATTATTTAGGGTAGAAGTGCATTGCTTATCAATTCTACCTATAGCAGTTTCTGTTTTATATTGACTATTCTGTACTTGTAACATGCCATCATAAACAAAAATAGTCCTATTGATTCCTTGTTTGACATCTACTGCTATGTCGTCAATGTTCTCTGAAGCTGTTTGCATCCATGCAAACTGCCAGTTTCTCTGTGCTTCAGAATTCTTTTGTTTTGTCCCTACCTTAGTATGAATTTTTGCTTCATATCTGCCCATTATTTTATCATCAGGTGTAACAACCTGATAGCTATACTATGTTGGCCATCTACCAGGAGAACAGCTGACTAAATCTATAGCAGTAGCAGAATCTAATTGTAGAGTATGCTTAGTTCTTCTTTCTGATCCTAAAAATCTTTGTATTTGCTTGGTTCCAACTAGAACATCAGGAAATTCTGAAATATACTTAAGGATATGAGGCTGAAGTTTTACCTTGCCATGTGACAGAACCAGACCCAAGAAATCAATCTCTTGTTTGCCAATTACCATTTTCTTAGCTGATAAGCATATCCCATTATCTCTGATTGCATTATATAAAGCTTCCAAATGCTTCAAATGCTGGGAATCATTTTCAGAATAAACAATTATGTCAGCAATATATACGGAACAAAAATCTTTCAAACTTCTTAAAGCTTTATCCATTCTACACTGAAAATAGGTAGGTGCAGTCTTGAGACCAAAAGGCATCACATTCCACTCATACAAACCTCGTGGTACTGAGAAAGCTGTTTTGAATCTGTCTTCCTCTTTTACCTTAATTTGCCAGAAACCTGACTTGCAATCAAATTTAGAAAACACATTCTTTGAAGCTGCTCTCATTATCAAATCTGTATTGAATGGAATAGGATAATTGAATGGCAAAATGAAATCATTCAGAGGTTTATAGTTTATACAAAATCTTTTCTTACCTCTCTGTTGTTCTGCCCTTTTATTAACCAAGAAAGCTGGGCAACTGAATGGACTCTTGCTTTCTCTGATAAACTTTCCTTCAATGATCTCATTCAAATGCTCATCCATTTCTTTTACTTCTGTGGGGCTCATGAGATAGGCTAGTTCAAATGGTATAACAGTTTTACATTCAGGTTTCAACCTAATTTCGCATTCTTCGTGCTCCTTAGACCAAAATTGTAAAGGATTCATGCTACAACAATCTTGTTCAAATTTTTCCTTAACTGGTTCTAAGAGCAGAGGTAACTGTGGTCCTTGGGACTTTAAAGGCTCTTTCTTTTGTTTGGCTCTATCAGACAGCTTATCGTTGACTAATTTCAAGGAGGGAATCCTGACAGGACCATCTGTATGCTTAAGAGATATTTCATGGGTGCGTAAAACAAATGGCTAATATTTGGTTAGGAAAGTGTAACCAATCAAAATATCTTCCCTCAAACTGTCAAGTTCAATTAGATCAACAACAAACTGCTTACCTTGGATTTCAATTCTGACATCCTGAGCAAATCTCCCCATTTTGATTTCTTCTCCATTTATGGCATAGCCGACTGGTAAATCATTCTTCGTTTTCCAAAACTCAGAAGGAATAGCATTAGTTTTGGCAAAACTACGAGAAGAACCAGAATCTACAAATGCATCCATTGGAATAGGTTTATATCCAGAAAAACAAAGATTTACACGGATATATGTACAATTTTCTGACACAGCATCTCTCATTTCTATATCCAGCTGATTTTCTACAGTAGTCTGGCTAGCCATGCATAAAGGTTCCCAATCCTCTATAATTTCTATATCTGGAGTTTCGTCAGAAGACATATATTCAGGTTCAGAAGAGGAATCATGATAATAAATTGTTTCAAATATTTCTTCATCAGATGAATTCATGGCTGCAGCTGGTTCTTCCATGTAAACAGGTTCATTATCTTCTAATTCATTTTCTTGTAACCAATCTTTTAATGGTTCAGAAACCTGCAATAAATGTTCCTTCTGTTTGGGCAGAACTATTTTAGAAGGCATCTGAGGTGTATGACTTCTAGTTGTGGAAGATGCTGGGTGTTCTTCAATTTCTTCAGAAAAGAGAATGCTTTTTCTTCTCTGTATTTTAGGTCTGGGCTTGGGATCTATTTTCTGAGATTTCTAAGTTTTTATGTCCTCAGTTTCTTTGTATTTGCTTGGTTCCAACCAGAACATCAGGAAATTCTGAAATATGCTTAAGGATATGAGGCTGAAGTTTTACCTTGCCATGTGACAGAACCAGACCCAAGAAATCAATCTCTTGTTTGCCAATTACCATTTTCTTAGCTGATAAGCATATCCCATTATCTCTGATTGCATTATATAAAGCTTCCAAATGCTTCAAATGCTGGGAATCATTTTCAGAATAAACAATTATGTCATCAATATATACGGAACAAAAATCTTTCAAACTTCTTAAAGCTTTATCCATTCTATGCTGAAAATAGGCAGGTGCAGTCTTGAGACCAAAAAGGCATCACATTCCACTCATACAAACCTTGTGGTACTGAGAAAGCTGTTTTGAATCTGTCTTCCTCTTTTACCTTAATTTGCCAGAAACCTGACTTGCAATCAAATTTAGAAAACACATTCTTTGAAGCTGCTCTCATTATCAAATCTGTACTGAATGGAATAGGATAATTGAATGGCAGAATGATATCATTCAGAGGTTTATAGTTTATACAAAATCTTTTCTTACCTCTCTGTTGTTCTGCCCTTTTATTAACCAAGAAAGCTGGGCAACTGAATGGACTCTTGCTTTCTCTGATAAACTTTCCTTCAATGAGCTCATTCAAATGCTCATCCATTTCTTTTACTTCTGTGGGGCTCATGAGATAGGCTGGTTCAAATGGTATAACAGTTTTACATTCAGGTTTCAACCTAATCTCGCATTCTTCGTGCTCCTTAGACCAAAATTGTAAAGGATTCATGCTACAACAATCTTGTTCAAATTTTTCCTTAACTGGTTCTAAGAGTAGAGGTAACTGTGGTCCTTGGGACTTTAAAGGCTCTTTCTTTTGTTTGGCTTTATCAGACAGCTTATGGTTGACTAATTTCAAGGAGGGAATCCTGACGGGACCATCTGTATGCTTAAGAGATATTTCATGGGTGCGTAAAACAAATGGCTGATATTTGGTTAGGAAAGTGTAACCAATCAAAATATCTTCCCTCAAACTGTCAAGTTCAATTAGATCAACAACAAACTGCTTACCTTGGATTTCAATTCTGACATCCTGAGCAAATCTCCCCATTTTGATTTCTTCTCCATTTATGGCATAGCCGACTGGTAAATCATTCTTCGTTTTCCAAAAATCAGAAGGAATAGCATTAGTTTTGGCAAAACTACGAGAAGAACCAGAATCTACAAATGCATCCATTGGAATAGGTTTATATCCAGAAAAACAAAGATTTACACGGATATATGTACAATTTTCTGACACAGCATCTCTCATTTCTATATCCAGCTGATTTTCTACAGTAGTCTGGCTAGCCATGCATAAAGGTTCCCAGTCCTCTATAATTTCTATATCTGGAGTTTCGTTAGAAGACATATATTCAGGTTCAGAAGAGGAATCATGATAAGAAATTGTTTCAAATATTTCTTCATCAGATGAATTCATGGCTGCAGCTGGTTCTTCCATGTAAACAGGTTCATTATCTTCTAATTCATTTTCTTGTAACCAATCTTTTAATGGTTCAGAAACCTGCAATAAATGTTCCTTCTGTTTGGGCAGAACTATTTTAGAAGGCATCTGAGGTGTATGACTTCTAGTTGTGGAAGATGCTGGGTGTTCTTCAATTTCTTCAGAAAAGAGAATGCTTTTTCTTCTCTGTATTTTAGGTCTGGGCTTGGGATCTATTTTCTGAGATTTATGAGTTTTTGTGTCCTCAGTTTCTTCCTTAGAACTATCTTTGCCTTTCTGGGATACTCTAATCTTTTTGGCGTATTTCCTTACCTTTTCTAAATTTCTCGCCACATGCTCAAGTAAGACTTTGTTTTCCTGAGCTTGAGTATCTCTTTTAGAGTTAGACATAGAGACATGAGAATATATTTGTCCTGCCACATTTTCTAATCTTTCACCACTTGACTGTATGCTTGTGGCCATTGTGTGGGTCTGACTGACTTGGTAATTTAATGAGCCAAAATTATTTAGGGTAGAAGTGCATTGCTTATCAATTCTACCTATAGCAGTTTCTGTTTTATATTGACTATTCTGTACTTGTAACATGCCATCATAAACAGAAATAGTCCTATTGATTCCTTGTTTGACATCTACTGCTATGTCGTCAATGTTCTCTGAAGCTGTTTGCATCCATGCAGACTGCCAGTTTCTCTGTGCTTCAGAATTCTTTTGTTTTGTCCCTACCTTAGTATGAATTTTTGCTTCATATCTGCCCATTGTTTTATCATCAGGTGTAACAACCTGATAGCTATCCTGTGTCGGCCATCTACCAGGAGAATAGCTGACTAAATCTACAGCAGTAGCAGAATCTAATTGTAGAGTATGCTTAGTTCTTCTTTCTGATCTATACCTAGGTAAATGTTCTCTCATCATATTGGCATGTTCACCTAGTTTTGCTATTTTAATCCCTTTTCCTTTTCGTTTCTTATCTTGGTCTTCATCCTGTTTTGGTGCAAGATGTAATCTAGCACTTACTTGTCTAGCAAGTTCATCTATTTCATCAGGATGAGATCGTTGGGATCTGGAAGAGAAAGATGATCGAGAGGGCATTTGCTTGAATCTCTGTGAGCTACCAGAGGTTGAGCATTCTTCAAGATTGTAATCCACATAAGGCTTTTTATTGGAGCTAGCATATATATGGGCCACGGATCTACTGCGAGACAGGGGTTGAGCTCTGGCCTGAGTTTCATCTATTAATGGTTGCTCTAGGATAGTTTGACCAGGGACAGATTGGAGGGTTATGGTGCCTACTCTTCGGGATTGGAAAAGAGGTCTGTCTGAGAATCTATTTCTGTGAATGGGAAGGTCGATGAACTGTGGTTTTTGCCTATCAAGCAATTATTCTATAATTGGAAAACTAATGTCAAAACCTGTTGAATCAATAAATCTGCCATAATCAAGAAGATTGGAAGATCCTCTTGGGAAAGATACCCCCGTGGGTAAGGAAACGGGTGGAGACACAGTGTTCATAAGTCTGTAAATACAGCGACCTCCGATGGTGGCATAGACAGAACCGGGCATTAACGAGACACCTTTAACTTGTAGAAGTAAACAGAAAGCAGAAGAAATGAATTTATCAGATAAAGAAAGAGTAAAATTAGGTTGGACTGACAAGACTCCATCGCCTTTCTCAGCACTGAGTATTCCACGAAACTGGACAACTACAGCTTGTTCCCAAATTTGACATCTAGTATCAATTAAAGTGGCGAAGAACTCAGCACCTATGTTATAATTAAAATATGGATGGATGATAAGATCGACATGAGGGAAATGAACACAAAAGAAACCTTTGTGTTTCCATCTAGAGACATCTTCAGGAAGAAGGAAAGGTAAATAAATAGGACAAATTCCAGTACCCGAAACTAAAAGATTAATTTCACTTTGACGCACTGAGTCACAGACCTTAGCCTTAATTCCTTTTTCTGGATAGAAAGTATTAATTTTAACATCTGGAAATTTGAAGTTTCCCTTATCATCTACGACATGAGTTTTGCCATCTTGGAAATAGTTGTGTAAAACATCAGACAGAGCAGAACTTGCATCCAGAGATCTACGTAATGCCATTGGTGAGAAATAAGACATACTGATTGCTTGTTCGCGATATTCCTTGCTACTTTTCGCAACTCACTGCCCTTCAACACGGTACTTTGCTTCGGCCTTTAACAACAGGTCTTACTACACGCCTCCACAAGTACTACAGCACGCTACTAGATGCACGTTTAGTGATAGAACTCACCCACAGCAAAGAAATAGAACTGATGAATAATGGCAACTTGGCTCTGATACCAATTTTAACATTACACTACGGAGATTATACAAAAGGCACTTATTTTATTGCATGTAGATAAAGGGATTACAACTTAATGCAATTTTTGATTGTTCAGATCGCTCAAAGCGCAGAACAAGAGCATACTCTTGCGAAGAACTAAGACTTAGACTCACTTCCTAATTCCTGACTCTGACTCCGAATGCCTCAACACTAGCATTGGGTTCTTATTTATAACATAAATCGGATGTCAAAAGATTATGACCATTTTGAGTTCCGACCATACAAAAATGACACGCGTCTAACACTGTAGGTAGTGGAGGTAGAGATAAAGCACTACAGTGGAGTGTACAAAGATTCTTCACATGTGACACACCGCATGTGACTACGGCTCACTTTACATCCGAAAGTGACTACGGGGATCTTGCTTTTTAGATAGGGTTGCGTCCTATTGTCGGATCATAACGTGGCCGACATCATGGCACAGACAAGCCCATGTGCTAGCTACCATCTGAGTTATATCCATTATCATCTTCGTCAGTGGAGGTACTATTATTATCTGACACGGGATCCAGCTCATCATAGTCATGATCCAGGTTTGTGGGTGGAAGCAAATGTCGTGGAAGAGGCCTGAAAGCAATTGCCAAGTCATCATCCCGTTGATTGAAAGTATATATAATTTTGGTAACTTCATCAGGGGAAGCAAAATCTATCTCAGTTCTTGCCGCAATTAAAGCAGGAAGTAAGGCAACTTCCATGTCTTCCACCTGGGCTTGTGGGAACCAATTATGAGTTAAAGGATAATATTCAATTCTTGGTAATGCATAATGAAAACTATTTTGCAAATACCCCGATGGTCCACTCATTCCTTCTTCAACAGCCCAACAGAAATTTCCTTGCAGATAGTCAAAAAATTCTTTCATATCATCCTGGATGATCTTATCATTATATCCAAGAAATAAATCTGCATAGTCCTCAAATTCTGTCTGCAAAAGAGTAATGCTGTTAAACAAACCAAATTTTGCACACTTAAGAAAATTCCTTTTGATCTTTACGGGCCAATTCATAGGCAACAAAGATGTAATGCAAACATCAAGTGTAATGCTATTTCTTAGTGCAAAATAAATAGCAGCATTTTGAAGACCAAAGTGGGATAGAAACTCTGTTTGCTGGGGACCTGTAAGGATTCCTTTATCATAATTATCTCTGATCTGGTTCCTTAATTCTTGAAGCCATTTATTCAAGAAATGTGTGTGGAGTATGGGAGTAATAATATCTGGAGGTAGCTGAGGTATCCATATATCATTACCTTGTTCATCTTGGCTGAGGAAAATTTTTGTACCATCATTTCTTACCAATGTGTCACCAATTTCAATCATCATATGCATTGACTCTGCAAGCTTGGCCATTTCTCTCATAAGAGAATCTGCTAATGGATTATTATCACCTTTAATCCATTCTATCTCAAAATCATAGCTGGTAAAATCAAGATACCAACGTGCAATTCGGCCATGAGCAATATCTTTATTTGGCTTCTTGCTGAGCAAAGATCTCATTGGCTGACTGTCAGTTTTAACAATGAAATGAACAGGTTTAAGAAAAATCTCAAACTTCTCTATACCCTTTTTTACAGCCAAAATTTCCTTTTCATATATGGTGTACCTACATTCTGTATCAGTGAAAGTTCCTGATCTATAACCACACACTTGGGCTCCTTTTGATGGAATATCCTATATGAGAACAGCACCCCAAACATCATCAGATGCATCAGTGAATAACATTAAAGGATATCCATTTTTAGGTAAATGAAGAGTGGGCAAATACTGGCATTTCTGTTTTATCTTTTGAACAATTTCTGTTAACTCTTCATTCCAAGGACCTGCTCCTTCTTTCAACTGAGCCTGAAGTTTTTTCCTGTCTTTAGCTAATCTGACATAATTGAGACATCCTAAAAATCTTTGTATTTGCTTGGTTCCAACCAGAACATCAGGAAATTCTGAAATATGCTTAAGGATATGAGGCTGAAGTTTTACCTTGCCATGTGACAGAACCAGACCCAAGAAATCAATCTCTTGTTTGCCAATTACCATTTTCTTAGCTGATAAGCATATCCCATTATCTCTGATTGCATTATATAAAGCTTCCAAATGCTTCAAATGCTGGGAATCATTTTCAGAATAAACAATTATGTCATCAATATATACGGAACAAAAATCTTTCAAACTTCTTAAAGCTTTATCCATTCTATGCTGAAAATAGGCAGGTGCAGTCTTGAGACCAAAAGGCATCACATTCCACTCATACAAACCTTGTGGTACTGAGAAAGCTGTTTTGAATCTGTCTTCCTCTTTTACCTTAATTTGCCAGAAACCTGACTTGCAATCAAATTTAGAAAACACATTCTTTGAAGCTGCTCTCATTATCAAATCTGTACTGAATGGAATAGGATAATTGAATGGCAGAATGATATCATTCAGAGGTTTATAGTTTATACAAAATCTTTTCTTACCTCTCTGTTGTTCTGCCCTTTTATTAACCAAGAAAGCTGGGTAACTGAATGGACTCTTGCTTTCTCTAATAAACTTTCCTTCAATGAGCTCATTCAAATGCTCATCCATTTCTTTTACTTCTGTGGGGCTCATGAGATAGGCTGGTTCAAATGGTATAACAGTTTTACATTCAGGTTTCAACCTAATCTCGCATTCTTCGTGCTCCTTAGACCAAAATTGTAAAGGATTCATGCTACAACAATCTTTTTCAAATTTTGCCTTAACTGGTTCTAAGAGCAGAGGTAACTGTGGTCCTTGGGACTTTAAAGGCTCTTTCTTTTGTTTGGCTTTATCAGACAGCTTATGGTTGACTAATTTCAAGGAGGGAATCTTGACGGGACCATCTGTATGCTTAAGAGATATTTCATGGGTGCATAAAACAAATGGCTGATATTTGGTTAGGAAAGTGTAACCAATCAAAATATCTTCCCTCAAACTGTCAAGTTCAATTAGATCAACAACAAACTGCTTACCTTGGATTTCAATTCTGACATCCTGAGCAAATCTCCCCATTTTGATTTCTTCTCCATTTATGGCATAGCCGACTGGTAAATCATTCTTCGTTTTCCAAAACTCAGAAGGAATAGCATTAGTTTTGGCAAAACTACGAGAAGAACCAGAATCTACAATTGCATCCATTGGAATAGGTTTATATCCAGAAAAACAAAGATTTACACGGATATATGTACAATTTTCTACCATGTATAGAGCATTTGCTGGTTCAGACAGAATATCTGGAGAATCATCATCAGAAGAATCATCTGCTTTTGTTAGAAGTTCTCGAATTTCCCCCACTGCAGAAATGAGTTTATCCAAGGCTTTTTGTTGCAGAGCACACTGTCGAGCCAAGATATCAACAAATTCATTACATCTATCAACTTTAGCACATAGAGTATCAATGCTTCTACCAAGGGACACAGAGGGTGAATGGTGAGGACGATTCTTGGAAGTAGACGGTTTGGAAGATACCCAAGAAAGTTGGGTGTAACCATGGGATGACTTTGGTTTTGGGGATGGTGATGGTGATGGTGAGCTAGACACAGAATGCTTAGATGACCGTTTGGATCTTCTAGAAAGAGCAAGTTTCTCTTTTTCCCAGGCCTTGATATCTTTAACCTGTTGTTTGGCAGCAGCTTTGCGGTCTTCCAGTGATCCGGGCATATTGTAAGGATCCTTGGATTTGGCCATACTTATCTTGAAATCAAGATTTTTAATGGCCCTTTTAATTGTCTTAGAGACAACCTTCTTGTCAGATGAACTGGATTGTTCAGACTCAGATTCTGAACTAATAGAAGAATACTTTCTTCTATATTTATCTCTTGCCATGTAGTATTGATCAGGCAAAATTTCAACCAACTCAAACAAATCAACATGAGAAGAACCAAGTACTTCATTGGAAGAAACAATTTCCCAGTTTCCTGACCTATGCTGTTCATCAAACATTGCATAAACTTTATTCTCTGGCTTATATCTTTTTGGACAATCTGTAGCATAGTGTGGACCTTTGCAAATAAAACACTGAACAGATTTTCCACTTTTCTTAAAATCTTTATTCTTTTTAAATAGAAACTTTGGTGGCTTTCTATTCTTAAAAGAATTTTTATTTACAGGAGCAAACCTGTATCTTTTTCTATACTGCTTCTTCTTATAAGGAGTATGTCTCCTATAGTCATCATTGTCATAAGCATATTTACATTTCTTGCAATGACAATCTTTTCCACATGATTTCCTACTGAATTTTCTGACATGTTTGAATTCTTTTATCTGATTAATGGTTGGCAAGCTGCAATAATCTTTCATATTACAAGAGGAATTATACTGATCTCTATTATCACTTAAAGCTTTAAGCAGACATCCTTTATCTAACTTGTAGGTAACCAAGGTCCTTAATTCACTGAAACCATAAGCATCAATTTTGGTCTTATACTTGTTACCTATATATTCTTCAGCATATTCTCCCAATCCACAAGGTAGTGAATTCAAATAAAACTTCTTTGTTGTAGAATCATGCAATTTCCCTGCAGCTATCATATATTTTTCAAAGACTAAATTATACTTATGCAGTTTTCCTAAGTCTTTGAGCTGCAATGAATAAAGGATTTTTTCTGCTTCAAGTATATCATTTTTTCTATTGCCACAGAATAAACCAATCAGATATAATTTCAAGGTAGCAAATCCTTCAGCAGAAATGTCATTCCTACCCATGTCTTTTTCTTTGACATACTCATCTCCATCTTCATCCATTGAAATTATACCATTATCAGGGAGAGAGTTCCACCAACTGCGGAGTTTACCAGACATGAGTCGGACTGCATATAAAACTTTGTTTGCCTCAGACCATACAGATCCCCTAGTATCAAAGAAATTCTCAAGTGTATCACACCATGTGCAAATAGTGTCATAGGGATCTATAATTTTATCTATATTCAGAATATAACCAGATGTTGCATAAGCTCTCAAATTTTCTGGCCGGTCATTTTCTGACACATCATCTCTCATTTCTATATCCAGCTGATTTTCTACAGTAGTCTGGCTAGCCATGCATAAAGGTTCCCAATCCTCTATAATTTCTATATCTGGAGTTTCGTCAGAAGACATATATTCAGGTTCAGAAGAGGAATCATGATAAGAAATTGTTTCAAATATTTCTTCATCAGATGAATTCATGGCTGCAGTTGGTTCTTCCATGTAAACAGGTTCATTATCTTCTAATTCATTTTCTTGTAACCAATCTTTTAATGGTTCAGAAACCTACAATAAATGTTCCTTCTGTTTGGGCAGAAATATTTTAGAAGGCATTTGAGGTGTATGACTTCTAGTTGTGGAAGATGCTGGGTGTTCTTCAATTTCTTCAGAAAAGAGAATGCTTTTTCTTCTCTGTATTTTAGGTCTGGGCTTGGGATCTGTTTTCTGAGATTTATGAGTTTTTGTGTCCTCAGTTTCTTCCTCAGAACTATCTTTGCCTTTCTGGGATACTCTAATCTTTTTGGCGTATTTCCTTACCTTTTCTAAATTTCTCGCCACATGCTCAAGTAAGACTTTGTTTTCCTGAGCTTGAGTATCTCTTTTAGAGTTAGACATAGAGACATGAGAATATATTTGTCCTGCCACATTTTCTAATCTTTCACCACTTGACTGTATGCTTGTGGCCATTGTGTGGGTCTGACTGACTTGGTAATTTAATGAGCCAAAATTATTTAGGGTAGAAGTGCATTGCTTATCAATTCTACCTATAGCAGTTTCTGTTTTATATTGACTATTCTGTACTTGTAACATGCCATCATAAACAGAAATAGTCCTATTGATTCCTTGTTTGACATCTACTGCTATGTCGTCAATGTTCTCTGAAGCTGTTTGCATCCATGCAGACTACCAGTTTCTCTGTGCTTCAGAATTCTTTTGTTTTGTCCCTACCTTAGTATGAATTTTTGCTTCATATCTGCCCATTGTTTTATCATCAGGTGTAACAACCTGATAGCTATCCTGTGTCGGCCATCTACCAGGAGAATAGCTGACTAAATCTACAGCAGTAGCAGAATCTAATTGTAGAGTATGCTTAGTTCTTCTTTCTGATCCATACCTAGGTAAATGTTCTCTCATCATACTGGCATGTTCACCTAGTTTTGCTATTTTAATCCCTTTTCCTTTTCGTTTCTTATCTTGGTCTTCATCCTGTTTTGGTGCAAGATGTAATCTAGCACTTACTTGTCTAGCAAGTTCATCTATTTCATCAGGATGAGATCGTTTGGATCTGGAAGAGAAAGATGATCAAGAGGGCATTTACTTGAATCTCTGTGAGCTACCAGAGGTTGAGCATTCTTCAGGATTGTAATCCACATAAGGCTTTTTATTGGAGCTAGCATATATATGGGCCACGGATATACTGCGAGACAGGGGTTGAGCTCTGGCTTGAGTTTCATCTATTAATGGTTGCTCTAGGATAGTTTGACCAGGGACAGATTGGAGGGTTATGGTGCCTACTCTTCGAGATTGGAAAAGAGGTCTGTCTGAGAATCTATTTCTGTGAATGGGAAGGTCGATGAACTATCTTTTTTGCCTATCAAGCAATTGTTCTATAATTGGAAAACCAATGTCAAAACCTGTTGAATCAATAAATCTGCCATAATCAAGAAGATTGGAAGATCCTCTTGGGAAAGATACCCCCGTGGGTAAGGAAACAGGTGGAGACACAGTGTTCATGAGTCTGTAAATACAGCGACCTCCGATGGTGGCATAGACAGAACCGAGCATTAACGAGACACCTTTAACTTGTAGAAGTAAACAGAAAGCAGAAGAAATGAATTTATCAGATAAAGAAAGAGTAAAATTAGGTTGGACTGACAAGACTCCATCGCCTTTCTCAGCACTGAGTATTCCACGAAACTGGGCAACTACAGCTTGTTCCCAAATTTGACATCTAGTATCAATTAAAGTGGCGAAGAACTCAGCACCTATGTTATAATTAAAATGTGGATGGATGATAATATCAACATGAGGGAAATGAACACAAAAGAAACCTTTGTCTTGCCATCTAGAGACATCTTCAGGAAGAAGGAAAGGTAAATAAATAGGACAAATTCCAGTACCCGAAACTAAAAGATTAATTTCACTTTGACGCACTGAGTCACAGACCTTAGCCTTAATTCCTTTTTCTGGATAGAAAGTATTAATTTTAACATCTGGAAATTTGAAGTTTCCCTTATCATCTACGACATGAGTATTGCCATCTTGGAAATAGTTGTGTAAAACATCAGACAGAGCAGAACTTGCATCCAGAGATCTACGTAATGCCATTGGTGAGAAATAAGACTTACTGATTGCTCGTTCACGATATTCCTTGCTACTTTTCACAACTCACTGCCCTTCAACACGGCACTTTGCTTCGGCCTTTAACAACGGGTCTTACTGCACGCCTCCAAAAGTACTACAGCACGCTACTAGACGCACATTCAGTGATAGAACTCACCCACAACAAAGAAATAGAACTGATGAATAATGGCAACTTGGCTCTGATACCAATTTTAACATTACACTATGGAGATTATACAAAAGGCACTTATTTTATTGCATGTAGATAAAGGGATTACAACTTAATGCAATTTTTGATTGTTCAGATCGCTCAAAGCGCAGAACAAGAGCATACTCTTGCAAAGAACTAAGACTTAGACTCACTTCCTAATTCTTGACTCTGACTCCGAATGCCTCAACACTAGCATTGGGTTCTTATTTATAACATAAACCGGATGTCAAAAGATTATGACCATTTTGAGTTCCGACCATACAAAAATGACACGCGTCTAACACTGTAGGTAGTGGAGGTAGAGATAAAGCACTACAGTGGAGCGTACAAAGATTCTTCACATGTGACACATCGCATGTGACTACGGCTCACTTTACACCTGAAAGTGACTACGGGGATCTTGCTTTTTAGATAGGGTTGCATCCTATTGTCGGATCATAACATGGCCGACATCACGCCACAGACAAGCCCATGTGCTAGCTACCATCTGAGTTATATCCATTATCATCTTCGTCAGTGGAGGTACTATTATTATCTGACACGGGATCCAGCTCATCATAGTCATGATCCAGGTTTGTGGGTGGAAGCAAATGTCGTGGAAGAGGCCTGAAAGCAATTGCCAAGTCATCATCCCGTTGATTGAAAGTATATATAATTTTGGTAACTTCATTAGGGGAAGCAAAATCTATCTCAGTTCTTGCCGCAATTAAAGCAGGAAGTAAGGCAACTTCCATGTCTTCCACCTGGGCCTGTGGGAACCAATTATGAGTTAAAGGATAATATTCAATTCTTGGTAATGCATAATGAAAACTATTTTGCAAATACCCCGATGGTCCACTCATTCCTTCTTCAACAGCCCAACAGAAATTTCCTTGCAGATAGTCAAAAAATTCTTTCATATCATCCTGGATGATCTTATCATTATATCCAAGAAATAAATTTGCATAGTCCTCAAATTCTGTCTACAAAAGAGTAATGCTGTTAAACAAACCAAATTTTGCACACTTAAGAAAATTCCTTTTGATCTTTACGGGCCAATTCATAGGCAACAAAGATGTAATGCAAACATCAAGTGTAATGCTATTTCTTAGTGCAAAATAAATAGCAGCATTTTGAAGACCAAAGTGGGATAGAAACTCTGTTTGCTGGGGACCTGTAAGGATTCCTTTATCATAATTATCTCTGATCTGGTTCCTTAATTCTTGAAGCCATTTATTCAAGAAATGTGTGTGGAGTATGGGAGTAATAATCTCTGGAGGTAGCTGAGGTATCCATATATCATTACCTTGTTCATCTTGGCTGAGGAAAATTTCTGTACCATCATTTCTTACCAATGTGTCACCAATTTCAATCATCATATACATTGACTCTGCAAGATTGGCCATTTCTCTCATAAGAGAATCTGCTAATGGATTATTATCACCTTTAATCCATTCTATCTCAAAATCATAGCTGGTAAAATCAAGATACCAACGTGCAATTCGGCCATGAGCAATATCTTTATTTGGCTTCTTGCTGAGCAAAGATCTCATTGGCTGACTGTCAGTTTTAACAATGAAATGAACAGGTTTAAGAAAAATCTTAAACTTCTCTATACCCTTTTTTACAGCCAAAATTTCCTTTTCATATATGGTGTACCTGCATTCTGTATCAGTGAAAGTTCCTGATCTATAACCACACACTTGGGCTCCTTTTGATGGAATATCCTGTATGAGAACAGCACCCCAAACATCATCAGATGCATTAGTGAATAACATTAAAGGATATCCATTTTTAGGTAAATGAAGAGTGGGCAAATACTGGCATTTCTATTTTATCTTTTGAACAATTTTCGTTAACTCTTCATTCTAGGGACCTGCTCCTTCTTTCAACTGAGCCTGAAGTTTTTTCCTGTCTTTAGCTAATCTGACATAATTGAGACATCCTAAAAATCTTTGTATTTGCTTGGTTCCAACCAGAACATCAGGAAATTCTGAAATATGCTTAAGGATATGAGGCTGAAGTTTTACCTTGCCATGTGACAGAACCAGACCCAAGAAATCAATCTCTTGTTTGCCAATTACCATTTTCTTAGCTGATAAGCATATCCCATTATCTCTGATTGCATTATATAAAGCTTCCAAATGCTTCAAATGCTGGGAATCATTTTCAGAATAAACAATTATGTCATCAATATATACAGAACAAAAATCTTTCAAACTTCTTAAAGCTTTATCCATTCTATGCTGAAAATAGGCAGGTGCAGTCTTGAGACCAAAAGGCATCACATTCCACTCATACAAACCTTGTGGTACTGAGAAAGCTGTTTTGAATCTGTCTTCCTCTTTTACCTTAATTTGCCAGAAACCTGACTTGCAATCAAATTTAGAAAACACATTCTTTGAAGCTGCTCTCATTATCAAATCTGTACTGAATGGAATAGGATAATTGAATGGCAGAATGATATCATTCAGAGGTTTATAGTTTATACAAAATCTTTTCTTACCTCTCTATTGTTCTGCCCTTTTATTAACCAAGAAAGCTGGGCAACTGAATGGACTCTTGCTTTCTCTGATAAACTTTCCTTCAATGAGCTCATTCAAATGCTCATCCATTTCTTTTACTTCTGTGGGGCTCATGAGATAGGCTGGTTCAAATGGTATAACAGTTTTACATTCAGGTTTCAACCTAATCTCGCATTCTTCATGCTCCTTAGACCAAAATTGTAAAGGATTCATGCTACAACAATCTTGTTCAAATTTTGCCTTAACTGGTTCTAAGAGCAGAGGTAACTGTGGTCCTTGAGACTTTAAAGGCTCTTTCTTTTGTTTGGCTTTATCAGACAGCTTATGGTTGACTAATTTCAAGGAGGGAATCCTGACAGGACCATCTGTATGCTTAAGAGATATTTCATGGGTGCATAAAACAAATGGCTGATATTTGGTTAGGAAAGTGTAACCAATCAAAATATCTTCCCTCAAACTATCAAGTTCAATTAGATCAACAACAAACTGCTTACCTTGGATTTCAATTCTGACATCCTGAGCAAATCTCCCCATTTTGATTTCTTCTCCATTTATGGCATAGCCGACTGGTAAATCTTCTTCGTTTTCCAAAACTCAGAAGGAATAGCATTAGTTTTGGCAAAACTACGAGAAGAACCAGAATCTACAAATGCATCCATTGGAATAGGTTTATATCCAGAAAAACAAAGATTTACACGGATATATGTACAATTTTCTACCATGTATAGAGCATTTGCTGGTTCAGACAGAATATCTAGAGAATCATCATCAGAAGAATCATCTGCTTTTGTTAGAAGTTCTCAAATTTCCCCCTCTGCAGAAATGAGTTTATCCAAGGCTTTTTGTTGCAGAGCACATTGTCGAGCCAAGATATCAACAGATTCATTACATCTGTCACCTTTAGCACATAGAGTATCAATGCTTCTACCAAGGGACACAGAGGGTGAATGACGAGGATGATTCTTGGAAGTAGACGGTTTGGAAGATACCCAAGAAGGTTGGGTGTAACCATGGGATGACTTTGGTTTTGGGGATGGTGATGGTGATGGTGAGCTAGACATAGAATGCTTAGATGACCATTTGGATCTTCTAGAAAGAGCAAGTTTCTCTTTTTCCTAGGCCTTGATATCTTTAACCTGTTGTTTGGTAGCAGCTTTGCGGTCTTCCAGTGATCCAGGCATGTGATAAGGATCCTTGGATTTGGCCATACTTATCTTGAAATCAAGATTTTTAATGGCCCTTTTAATTGTCTTAGAGACAACCTTCTTGTCAGATGAACTGGATTGTTCAGACTCAGATTCTGAACTAGTAGAAGAATACTTTCTTCTATATTTATCTCTTGCCATGTAGTATTGATCAGGCAAATTTCAACCAACTCAAACAAATCAACATGAGAAGAACCAAGTACTTCATTGGAAGAAACAATTTCCCAGTTTCCTGACCTATGCTGTTCATCAAACATTGCATAAACTTTATTCTCTGGCTTATATCTTTTTGGACAATCTGTAGCATAGTGTGGACCTTTGCAAATAAAACACTGAGCAGATTTTCCACTTTTCTTAAAATCTTTATTCTTTTTAAATAGAAACTTTGGTGGCTTTCTATTCTTAAAAGAATTTTTATTTACAGGAGCAAACCTGTATCTTTTTCTATACTGCTTCTTCTTATAAGGAGTATGTCTCCTATAGTCATCATTGTCATAAGCATATTTACATTTCTTGCAATGACAATCTTTTCCACATGATTTCCTACTGAATTTTCTGACATGTTTGAATTCTTTTATCTGATTAATGGGTGGCAAGCTGCAATAATCTTTCATATTACAAGAGGAATTATACTGATCTCTATTATCACTTAAAGCTTTAAGCAGACATCCTTTATCTAACTTGTAGGTAACCAAGGTCCTTAATTCACTGAAACCATAAGCATCAATTTTGGTCTTATACTTGTTACCTATATATTCTTCAGCATATTCTCCCAATCCACAAGGTAGTGAATTCAAATAACACTTCTTTGTGGTAGAATCATGCAATTTCCCTGCAGCTATCATATATTTTTCAAAGACTAAATTATACTTATGCAGTTTTCCTAAGTCTTTGAGCTGCAATGAATAAAGGATTTTTTCTGCTTCAAGTATATCATTTTTTCTATTGCCACAAAATAAACCAATCAGATATAATTTCAAGGTAGCAAATCCTTCAGCAGAAATGTCATTCCTACCCATGTCTTTTTCTTTGACATACTCATCTCCATCTTCATCCATTGAAATTATACCATTATCAGGGAGAGAGTTCCACCAACTGCGGAGTTTACCAGACATGAGTCGGACTGCATATAAAACTTTGTTTGCCTCAGACCATACAGATCCCCTAGTATCAAAGAAATTCTCAAGTGTATCACACCATGTGCAAATAGTGTCATAGGGATCTATAATTTTATCTATATTCAGAATATAACCAGATGTTGCATAAGCTCTCAAATTTTCTGGCTGGGCATTTTCTGACACAGCATCTCTCATTTCTATATCCAGCTGATTTTCTACAGTAGTCTGGCTAGCCATGCATAAAGGTTCCCAGTCCTCTATAATTTCTATATCTGGAGTTTCGTCAGAAGACATATATTCAGGTTCAGAAGAGGAATCATGATAAGAAATTGTTTCAAATATTTCTTCATCAGATGAATTCATGGCTGCAGTTGGTTCTTCCATGTAAACAGGTTCATTATCTTCTAATTCATTTTCTTGTAACCAATCTTTTAATGGTTCAGAAACCTGCAATAAATGTTCCTTCTGTTTGGGCAGAACTATTTTAGAAGGCATCTGAGGTGTATGACTTCTAGTTGTGGAAGATGCTGGGTGTTCTTCAATTTCTTCAGAAAAGAGAATGCTTTTTCTTCTCTGTATTTTAGGTCTGGGCTTGGGATCTGTTTTCTGAGATTTATGAGTTTTTGTGTCCTCAGTTTCTTCCTCAGAACTATCTTTGCCTTTCTGGGATACTCTAATCTTTTTGGCGTATTTCCTTACCTTTTCTAAATTTCTCGCCGCATGCTCAAGTAAGACTTTGTTTTCCTGAGCTTGAGTATCTCTTTTAGAGTCAGACATAGAGACATGAGAATATATTTGTCCTGCCACATTTTCTAATCTTTCACCACTTGACTGTATGCTTGTGGCCATTGTGTGGGTCTGACTGACTTGGTAATTTAATGAGCCAAAATTATTTAGGGTAGAAGTGCATTGCTTATCAATTCTACCTATAGCAGTTTCTGTTTTATATTGACTATTATGTACTTGTAACATGCCATCATAAACAGAAATAGTCCTATTGATTCCTTGTTTGACATCTACTGCTATGTCGTCAATGTTCTCTGAAGCTGTTTGCATCCATGCAGACTGCCAGTTTCTCTGTGCTTCAGAATTCTTTTGTTTTGTCCCTACCTTAGTATGAATTTTTGCTTCATATCTGCCCATTGTTTTATCATTAGGTGTAACAACCCGATAGCTATCCTGTGTCGGCCATCTACCAGGAGAATAGCTGACTAAATCTACAGCAGTAGCAGAATCTAATTGTAGAGTATGCTTAGTTCTTCTTTCTGATCCATACCTAGGTAAATGTTCTCTCATCATACTGGCATGTTCACCTAGTTTTGCTATTTTAATCCCTTTTCCTTTTCGTCTCTTATCTTGGTCTTCATCCTGTTTTGGTGCAAGATGTAATCTAGCACTTACTTGTCTAGCAAGTTCATCTATTTCATCAGGATGAGATCGTTGGGATCTGGAAGAGAAAGATGATCGAGAGGGCATTTGCTTGAATCTCTGTGAGCTACCAGAGGTTGAGCATTCTTCAGGATTGTAATCCACATAAGGCTTTTTATTGGAGCTAGCATATATATGGGCCATAAATCTACTGCGAGACAGGTGTTGAGCTCTGGCTTGAGTTTCATCTATTAATGGTTGCTCTAGGATAGTTTGACCAGGGACAGATTGGAGGGTTATGGTGCCTACTCTTCGGGATTGGAAAAGAGGTCTGTCTGAGAATCTATTTCTGTGAATGGGAAGGTCGATGAACTGTGGTTTTTGCCTATCAAGCAATTGTTCTATAATTGGAAAACCAATGTCAAAACCTGTTGAATCAATAAATCTGCCATAATCAAGAAGATTGGAAGATCCTCTTGGGAAAGATACCCCCGTGGGTAAGGAAACAGGTGGAGACACAGTGTTCATGAGTCTGTAAATACAGCGACCTCCGATGGTGGCATAGATAGAACCGGGCATTAACGAGACACCTTTAACTTGTAGAAGTAAACAAAAAGAAGAAGAAATGAATTTATCAGATAAAGAAAGAGTAAAATTAGGTTGGACTGACAAGACTCCATCGCCTTTCTCAGCACTGAGTATTCCATGAAACTGGGCAACTACAGCTTGTTCCCAAATTTGACATCTAGTATCAATTAAAGTGGCAAAGAACTCAACACCTATGTTATAATTAAAATGTGGAGGGACGATAAGATCAACATGAGGGAAATGAACATGAAAGAAACCTTTGTCTTGCCATCTAGAGACATCTTCAGGAAGAAGGAAAGGTAAATAAATAGGACAAATTCCAGTACCCGAAACTAAAAGATTAATTTCACTTTGACGCACTGAGTCACAGACCTTAGCCTTAATTCCTTTTTCTGGATAGAAAGTATTAATTTTAACATCTGGAAATTTGAAGTTTCCCTTATCATCTACGACATGAGTATTGCCATCTTTGAAATAGTTGTGTAAAACATCAGACAGAGCAGAACTTGCATCCAGAGATCTACGTAATGCCATTGGTGAGAAATAAGACTTACTGATTGCTCGTTCGCGATATTCCTTGCTACTTTTCGCGACTCACTGCCCTTCAACACGGCACTTTCCTTCGGCCTTTAATAACGGGTCTTACTGCACGCCTCCACAAGTACTACAGCACGCTACTAGATGCACGTTCAATGATAGAACTAACCCACAGCAAAGAAATAGAACTGATGAATAATGGCAACTTGGCTCTGATACCAATTTCTGAGAGATAACATTGCAGAGAATGAAGTGAAGCTTGGATATGTTCTTACAAAGGATCAGATTGCATATATATTCACTAAGGCTCTTCCTAAGGATATTTTTGAGTATCTCCGAGAGAAGTTAGGGGTTATTGCGCCTCCTTATTTGAACTAAGATGCATAAGGAGATGCGTCAGTTCAATGGTTTTCAAGATTCATTCTTAATCTGGACTGATGTTGGAGGCTACCTCTTAGGGGGAGTAGGTAGTGGCTTTGTTGGTTGTTGCAGTTAGGGGGATTAAGTGTTGATATAGTTTGATGTGTACTCCTAAGGGGGAGTATTCAGAGCAATGGAAGGGAAGATGTTGTGACTAGGTAAGAGTGAAAGAAAAGGTGTGTCTCCCTTTACCATTGATGTTAAAGGGGGAGAGAAAGAAATGTGAAAAAATATGTTTTGAGAGAGAGTAAGATGTGTAAAAGAAAGGGGGAGAGCAAGTTTGTTGCAGAGTTCTATCTTGATGGTTTTTCACATTATATGTTGCCATCAATGACAAAGGGGGAGATTGTTGCAAGTATGTGTAGTTGGTGTTGTCATTGATGTCAACATGTTGTTGTTATTAGTGTCAACTAGTTGAGAAGAGATGAGGTTGTTGCAATGGCATGAGTTGTTTAGTTGAGTTGCTTTGTTGAAGATGATTTGGTTTCCTTACAGAGGTGTTGAAGATACTAAGATTATGTTTTTGTTGGTTGGTTTCCAAGTGCTTTTGAGAAAATTTATTTTTTTAAGGAAATAATGTGTTGAAGTGGCATTCTGGTTGACAGAGTAATGTTCTAGTTTTGCTATGCATTTCTTCTATGTTGAAGATATGCTTTTGCAGTTTAGATATGTTGTTCTAAGGTGTTAAGAGATGTTATATTTTGAGTTTGGTGCTCTGATTCATTGTGCAGAGGAATTTGTGTTCACCAGTGTGTGGACTATGTTTCTAAGTTTTGCAGAGTATCTGGGAGAAATTATTTTGCTCCACATTTCTCCACAAAGTTGTTGCTGGCCTCGCAGTTTTGGATTTGTGCTTATAAGGCTTATATATTTCTTCAGTTCAAGTGGTTCATGGTTTGGTTCTCGGCAAGCTAATTTCTTGAGTTATAGTGTATGGCAAAGTTGTTTGGATGCTTCAGTGTGAACTTTCAGCAGGTGAAAGATGTTGTGAAAGGATTTGTTGGTTTTTAGGTGTTTGTTGATGTCTCTAGATCATGTTCATGCTTGGCATGTGGTCTGCAAGTTGTGTGTAGATTTGAGAAAGCATGCACTTAAAAGTTTATGGTGTTTACATAGGTTTTGACGACCTTGTGTGTTTACACTAATTACAGATGTTTTTTGGTGACTATGGAAGCATGGAGTAACATGTATGAGTGGATTTGGGTCTGAGCTAAGGTGTGGTGTGGTCTGTATTCCTTCCTTTCCACCACAGGAATGTTTGGGTCTAGACTAAATTTGAATTTTTGGGTTAAAGTGTTTTACCGACCTTGGAGAAAGGTTTCAAGGTTAAGGACAGTATAAATATGTGTTGAATTGTTGAAGGATGATGAGATAGTTGAGAGAGTCGCATGAGATGTGTATGAAGTGAATTGTTTGGGTAGTGCAGTGTGAGCTTTCATGTGTTAGGCTACCAGATGTAGTGAGTAGAATGTGTCTACAATTCTTTAGTGAGGCTAAGAAGATGTTGTTGATGCTATGGTGGATTTCTTTATTGCTTTGAGATGTTCTTTTCATTGTAACTTTATTCTCTATCTTCTTTCTAGCAGTGAGCCTTCTTTTGGGCATTGAGCCCTTTAGCAATGGGCCTATTCTTTGGGTAGTGAGCCTTCCGGTAGTGAGCCTATTGTAATTCGGTGTTGTTACTACTTTATATTATGAGATAATCCTCATTGTGGTTTTTCCCTTATTGGGTTTTCCATGTAAAATCTAGAGTTCTCTTGTGTATGGTGTTGTTGTGATTCAATTTTTGTTATTTACTTTTCATGCTTAATCATCATAATAGTTTAAGGGTTAACTGGATTAATGTGGATCTAAATGTGTGTGAGGGTTTTGGAATTTTAAGTTACAATTAATTCACCCCCTTCTTAGTTGTCTTTGAAAGGAAGCTCAGTGTGCGGAAATCGCTTCCTACAATAATATAATGAGGAGAGATGTATGCAAATTCAATTTAATTCTTACAACTATAGCAACATAGAACATCTAATAGAGATATAGCAGCAATACACATACATACAGAAAGTAGACATAAGAGAGAGAGAGACAAGATATACGTGGGGAAAACCCTTATGGGTGAAAAAACCCACACTCCAAAACATAGCTCAAATGTATTACAGTAAACAATAATAGATTACAATATAGTTTTAGAGCCAATGCTCTTTTAGGAGTCTTCAAATGTCAAATTTGGAGATATTTCGGCAGCATAACAGTACTTGTACCAAAGTTATCTATCTCCCATCCAAGCACCTGTTTATATAGAGTTTACAAGGCAAATATGGAACCTTCTAGAGATGGGCATCCATCTTGGACTCATGCCCCAAAACTCATGCCTAAGGACACTTGTCCAACATCCCATCCCGAAGTGGGCGCCTAGTCCCAAGATAGGTTACGACAGATGCTCTTACGCACCTTACAGCTGTTAGAGAATCCGTCATACACTGACTAAAAATATCATATTCCTCTTACATGTCATAACCTCCCTTGACTGCCCAAAGATGCCTTTCTCTCATGCAAAGATGCTCACCAACACTTTTCATTAATTAAAAAACGGTTGAGGTTTCAGGCGCTACCCCCAAACCCCCGTTAATTATTCAAGGGGGGAAACCGCGACTACCAAAGTCACCAAAATTTACCCTGCTGCATATACACAAGGTGCTGACTATGCCAACTCAACATGGGATAAATAAATACAACATTAGGAATTTGCAAAGGTTGAGACACCTTAATTCCCAATAGTCTTGTGCATTCAAAAAAATAGTCTTGCAAGAACCCTCCATCATTGCAATTAAGAAGCAAAGCTTTCACCATTTTGTTGTTTAGCATTTCATAATTCTAACATTGTTAGCTCATGTTCAACATTGTAAGAGAAGTGTACAACAAACGTCTTTGCTAAGTCAGCGAATGAAGTGATGGATTCTGGAGGTTGGTCTAAAAACCATTCTAGTGCTTGGCCTCCCAAGCTTTGAGGGAAGAGTTGTAACAAGTATATATCACTATAGGAAACCTCTTGAAATGCCATGAAAAATTCCTTGACATTGTCACAACGGAATCCTTTTCCTTTATACTTGTTGAATTTAGGAATCTCAAAACTAGGAAGAAAGGGGTGATTATGATGCTACAGTCAAAAGAGTAGGGACATAAATCTTCAAATTTATAATGTTTACGGTGAGTCTGTACACTCAAAAACACATGACTTGTTAGTCTGGGGTGGTTGAGTCAGCTTTGGTGAGCACATGTACCCCTCTCCTTGCCATGGGGTGAACCTCCATGTCACTCTCACTCTTGTGGAAGTAGTCAATTGAGAGGAGGCGAGACACAGGGGTGGTCCTGCTGGCTTGAGATTTGGACTTCGTGGAGAGTGGTTGGCTAGTCCTAGGGACTTTCTTGTGATTTTGTTGTGATTTAGTGCTCAATCATCATTTTAGTTAAAAAACTATATGACCTGAAGGGTCACTAGTCACTGTTCTCCTATTTAGATTCTAAAGATTCCAACGTTGTGTAGGTTGATGATTGTTCTCATTTATACTTTTGTTTAGTTGGAGTTGTTCTTCAAATTGTTGGATGATGACCTACATTTGGAATTACCACAACCTATGTTGTTGTTCTTGAATTGTTGTTTGATCGTGTTATGGTCTAGGGTGAATTTCCTCTATCTCATCGATGATTGCTCTCACCCACTCACCTCTAAGTCCAAGGCACATTTGTGAGCCCAAACTAAGAGAGATATAGTTGAAGTTAACCTTGACTTGACCTAGGGTTTGACTTAGGGTTTTTGACCTAAGTTTTGACTTTCTTTGAGTTGTTTTGACTGACATTGACCTTGTGTTAGAATCAAGGGTTTGATCAGTGTTTGACTGATGTTGACCTTGTGATGAAATCGAGGGTTTGCAATTATCTTGTGATACTAATGTTTTTGTGCTTTTTTTGGTTTTTGAATGCATACAAGCCTCTATGAGTGTAAAACAATATTTTTGTGTTTTTTTATGAAATTAAAGTATTTTTTTAATCTAGGAATTGAAAGATGTATGCAATCTAGAATGTGTTTATGTTGCAAGGAAAAATCCATGTTAACATATTCAAACATTAAAAAATATCTAACCCTACCACCTTCAAGAAATATAATCTAAATGATGAAAAACAATGTGCAAATCAAAACAAAGTCACCTAGATGATTCAATTTCTTGGTTTGGATGTGGATCGCTTCTCTAAGTACACAACCATAATCAATGAAGCTGCCATGATGTACTCAAAATGCTCAAGAGGTGGTATTTTATGCAATAATAATGCAAATACTAGATGGATTAGATGATCAAAATGAGAGAAATAGAGGATATTTATAGACTTGCAAGATGGATGATCAATGATGGAGGATAAAATAAGAGATCAATGGCTAAGAATATTCGAGAGACATAGAGGAACATGTGCATGACAAGTGTCCTTGAAAAAGGAATCCATTTATCTATTTTAGATGGGTTGTTAATGATGATAAGATGCTTTTCCCCAAGATAGGAGGCTTTTACTATTTTAAGGCTAAAGTGGTGGGGATAATTTATTCCTCAAATTTAATAAATATTACCCATTTTTTATTTTTTCTATTTCAAGGACAAAAGGCCCACATGCACGTTTAGAAGAAAATGAATACTAAAATAGGAGTGGGAAGATGCATAATAAATTAAATAAATGCCTTCATTTAATTTATTATTTAAATGATATGAGAAAATGTTGGAGGAAGAAAATATAAATTAAATAAATAAATTTATTTAATTTATATGCATGATGGGGGAGTAAATAAAATATTGATTTTATTTATTTTTTAGAAGAAAGATGGAATAATTAAATAATTTAAAATTATTTAATTTATTGATGGAAGATAGAAGAATAAAGGAAAATTAATTAAATAAATAAAAAATTATTTAATTAATTATGAAGAAAAATGAATTATTTGATTTAAGTGTGCTAGACAAAATTGAAGTATGCAATGAAAAATGCCATAAATAAATAAATGATAAAATGGGTCAATTTTGGGTGTCTACATTTTGCCCCTCTTTAAGATAATGTCTGTTAGGTCATTGTTTCAAAGAAGATATGTTACGTTGGATAAATAGGTTATGCCCTAGTGAAACTAGTGGATGATGCCCCCTCGAGAGGAAAACCAGGCTACCAGGAAAAGGCTAGGTTGACTCACGACAAGAGGACAGAACAAGGATAGACTAGGTTAATTTGACACGAAGAAAAAGGGTTTGGGTGGGTAACAATGGGGATGAAACAAAAGAATTAGGGTTTAGTTTAGAAGAAAAACTAGGGTTAGGGTTCTATAAATAGGATCCAAGAGTCAATTCTAACTCATTTGCCTTTAGAATTCTTAGAGCTTATGCTTCAGAGTGCTTCAGGATCTTTGAGAGCTTTGAGGATGTTGATTCCACATGAGGATAACTGAGCTGAGATGATGAGGACCTACGGACAACCAGCAGGAGTGCTCGCACCAATATGTATTGAAAAATCCCTCCATAAGTGTCATTAATTATGTAAAAGTGTCATAAATGCGTCCCATGCCACCGAAGGTGCATAGGTTTAGGTTGTACGCCTCTGAGCAACAGAAAGTCACCTTTGGTGAAATGCACCACCTTTGAATGCGGGCACGTCGCATGTGGTTTCTTCGATACACATATGGTCGAAATCTAGGGTTTGAGGAGTTTGTGTGCGCCTTTGGTGCGAAAAGTCACCTTTGAGCGATAGATAGTCATATATGGCAGAATGCATCACCTTTGCATGGAGGTCCATTGCATATGGAAAATACGATGCACATATTGTGAAAATTAGAGTTTTTAGGTGTATGCATGCGCATATGGCTAAAAATTCTGCCTTTGATTAGTAAGAAGTCACATTTGGCCTATTGCATCACCTTAGAGCAACATAAAGTTGCATTTGGAAAATGGAGTCGCTTGTGGTGAATGAGAAATCGCCTATGACAAAATAAGTCGCATTTGGTCAAAATAGGTAGTTTTAGGGTTTGGCTACAAAAAGTCATAGATACTGAGTCAGTTTGATGGTTGCAGGTTATTTTATGACCATTATTATCATGAGAGGTTCACCCATCAAATTTGGGATTGGTGCGATAGTTAGACGCAGATGAGCACTTATTTTTGGAGATCATCGGCCTAGAGCATGCTGCACATATTACTCCTGTGAGAGTACACCTAGCATTGATGATAGCAATAGTTGAGCGATGGCATAGTGAACACAGTTCTTTCATATTTCTGATTGGTGAGGTGACAATTACTCTTGAGGATGTGTGGCACATTCTACGGATTCCTATTCAGGGTGAGTGGGTGGACTATGATCCAGAGATGGGGCCTGATGCATTCTGACAACTTTTTGGGACACTTGATATAGGAAAGGAGAACCATGAGATACCGATGCAGAGGATGGGGGAGAATTGTGATCAGTTGCAGAGATTAGTGGTGGCCATTATTTGTTTCTTGGTTCTAGACAAATAGGCCAGAGGCTTCCCTATTGGATGGGGGATAGTGATGGTGGGCATGTTTGAGTACAGAGTGAGATATGCATGGGGCCATGTGTACTAGGATAGTTGTATCACTATCTTCATGGTTATGCTTAGCTTTTTGGTTCGATTATGTCAGCAAGGGTCACACTTTTACATGTTTGGGCATATGAGCACATTGCGGTGATGAGACCGGTTGGATTGAGATAGAGGGCACCAAGACAACTGTATGTTCATATTTATGGAGGGGTGATGACATACAGATAGCTTAATGAACTTGTATACCAGTGGACCTTAGATGAGCTTAACTAGTTTATTTGGAGACCATGGAGGGACTGGGAGAGCTGGGATGATGATGTACTAGAGCTGTTGTATGCTCGACAGCCTCGTTATCTTTGTGGCCATGGGATATACATTATAGAGTGGTATCTTCCTGAGAGGGTACTTTGACAGTTCAGTCTGCCCCAGGGTGAGCCAGTTGGAGATGTTATTTTTGGGCAGATGTGGTGAGAGATCCCAGATTGGGGTCCTGAGATTGTTGTTGATGTAGCTTTAGCAGAGGTGGAGGCATTGTAGCCGGTGGTATGGAACTAGATAGGGGGGCTAGGTGATCCAGGTAGTACTCTTGAGTATGACTCATATTGGTTAATACACAAGCCCACACGATTGACCATTCTAGGAGAGGTTGGGGAGGTGGCGGTGCACAGACTAGTGAGAAGGAGAGTGAGGGGACAAAGGAGGCCTCCAAGAGTACATATAGTGGCATAGGTTGCACAGGTATAGGGATAATAGTAGGGACCAAGACAAGTTCCTAGATAGCTACAGGCTCAGGTTCAGGCTCAGCCAGCACATCAGCAGGCTGCAATAGCAGGAGGTGGTGGGGATGGAGGAGATCAGAGAGATAAAGAGACTTAGTTATGGAGACAGCTACAGGGGGAGATAGGAAGGAGGATGAGACTATATGAATGATATAGACAGTTGGGCATTGACAAGGACAGAGCCTTAGTTGCCATGAGGTAGGTGCAGGCCTACCAGACACAAGCACAGGCAGCGTAGAGGCCAGATGATGGGACCATAGCCAGACTTACCGCAGAGCAGGATGTAGCAGTCCTAAGAGTCTAGGGGTTGATAGGAGAGAGAGATGTTGCAGTGCAGAGAGCGTAAAGTATGACAGGGGAGAGGGATGTTGCTATAGCTACGTTGGGTACATATCAGGCCACTTTGTACTTGGCTAGAGAGCTTACTCAGGTATAGGGTGAGCTTGGCACAACACAGCCGAAGACAAAATACTATAGAGGTAACTTATATTTCAGAGCAGTACCTGTTGACTAGAGATAAACCAGTTTCACGAGTAGATCAGGAGCCTCTGCCTCATGGAGGATAGGTGGGTCAAGATCAGTGGGGTCAGTGATGGGACCACCATGTTACCAAGATATAGGAGGCATAGGAGGTGCAGGTGGGGATCAGGGTGAGGCTTCGTTAGGGAGTACCATCCACCTGAGACACCATGGGTAGCCATATTTGTATATATTCATGTTGTATCATATATTTTTGAGGCTTGTGAGCCTGATGCATATATATTTTGGGGGCTCTATGATAGCCTTCTTGTACATATTGATTCATTTTGTACATGATGGACACTTGTATATTGACCCTATGATTATATATGTATGCTCTTCTATGATTATGGATGCACATGTGCTATGGATTTTGATGTTTTTGATGATGAGATGTATTAGTTTTATGTATGGAAGTTTATGTTTATGATTTGATGATATGATGATGAGTTTGTTATGTAATGCTTATAATGGACTTGAAAACATGCATAGATGTATGAATGTATAAATGATAGATATATGGTAAATGCTTATAAATGATATGGATGATGATCATTGTTAATGCTAATACTATATGAGAATGAATGATTTTGATATGTCTAACACACTTGTTTTGTAAGAGTAAGAGAGAGATCATGAAGTCCGAGAAGATGATGATGATTAGAAAGAAGATGATGAAACCATTGATCGATCGGGTGAAGAGTGGACGATGAAGGCAGCTTCAGATGGTTGCATATAAAATTAGAGATTTACAATCCTTATGTTTGGTATAGCACTAGATATTATGCACCAAGGTATAAAGACCAAGGGGTTGAGTATCTAATGTGCTACAAACTCATACAACCTTGTCAAGATACACGATATGAATATTAGCTATTTGGAGATGGACTTTGACTTTGCAAGAAAAGGTCTAAACTTATTTCCACTAAACATAATGAAACCTTGTTAGTTATATGTATGAGAAATAGACATAAGAGACTGTTTAGCTTCTCAGATGCAAAAGATATTGATATGCAAGATGTTAATCCCAACACATACAAGATACCATTAGGCATAGTAGGAGAATAATATCATCCCATAAACACAACATACGAAAGAAAATGGCCATGCCCCAGTCCGTACTTCATTGTAACATACCAAGATATGATAAATCAAGGCAGTCTTGACTAGGTATTAGAAAGGGACAAAAGATAAATCACAAAGAAAACAAAAGACATAGCCATCATGTTCTCTTGCCAAAATTTAGGGTGCTCAATAGATTAGATAGCGCCTTGTTATAAGGAAAGATAATCCTGTTGAAGGATGAGATGCTGGATTGGTATAGAAGATGTTGGATTAAGGCATACAGACAAATGTCTTTAGCTTACCCCTAATTTAATGAGTGCTTTGAGCTATCACGACTTGCTTAGTTTGGTGCTACTTGAGATAGCCAAAGAGAAGAAGATGGAAGATAGAAGAGATGAAAAATGGGGATGGACGAATGAATCATCTATGCTTGCATACTAGATACTTCCTTCATATTCCAAACTGCCTACATACCTTGTATCCACAGGATCAAGGCACAATATGATGATGATGATGATGAAACATGATAATATGTAGTTCTAGGTGTTTATTGATGATGTGGGAGAAAGATGATAGAAGAAATATGAGATGGAAGATGAGGAGGATGATTAGAAGAAGGATGGAAGATGGAAGAGGAGTATCGCCTATGTATGAATCTGAGTATGTCCTTCGTATCCTAGATTGCCTACATACCCTATGTCCACGGGATCAAGGCACTTAATGATAGAGATGAGATGTAGTTCTGATTTGGGATGATGATGATGGAAGATGAAGGGGATTTTTTTATTGATGAGATGTAAGTTTTTATTGATGGGAGTGATTACGTGTTTTGATGGTACAAGGTGTTGACAATTTATTTATTGATGAGATAATGTGTCGATGATGCTTGAAGTATCTGCCCCAAAATTGAAGCGCAAGAAAGTGCCCCTAGTATGGGAAGATTTTATTATGGAAAAGTGAATGAAAATTTATTATGGAAGGGGATGGCTAAGTGTGACGCAGTGCATGCTGTGAACAAATGATACGTCAACTTCAACAATGTCCAAACCATGATATAAGTAAAGCTCAGGGATGGAAAAGGAATAGGTTCGTTATGGATGGATAAGTTTATTATGGGATGGATGGAATCTTAGGATAGGATGGATGAAGTTTATTATGAGGATGGACGATAAATGATAACCAAGCAGATGGTAAGAGTTGGTTCTAAACATAGCGCTTGTTTGCCAAGTTTTCACTATGGTACTTATCCAAGGCACTTGTTTGCCAAGTTTTCACCATTGGATGATTTATTTTTGGAATATTTTGATTTTTTTGTATTTTTTTCAAGACTTTTTATGATTTTTTTGTATTTTTGATGTAATGATCAAGGATAAAACTTCTTAAGATGAACACTGTCGATTGGTTCATCTAAAGGGATGCCTTTAGGAGTTGAGAGAGTGTAATCCCTAGATCCATAAACTGATGTGACCACAAAGGGTCCCAACCAATTTGGCTCAAACTTGCCCTACTTCTCTCAGTTTTGTTGATTCCTCTTATTTTCTTTTAGGACAAGGTCTCCCACTTGGAACCTTCTTTCTTTGATCTTCTTATTGTAGCTATGATGAAGATGATTTTAATAGACCTGTAGATGGTTGAGTGCTTTGATTCATCATTTGTCTAATAACTCTAGATCATGAAGTCTGGATGCCCTGTACCCTTCATCGAAGATAATGTGTTGCAGTGAAACTCGCAATGAGGGGATCTCGACCTCAATAGGTAAGATGGTGTCAGTTCCATATACTACAGCATAAGGAGTGGTCCCAGTAGGAGTTCTAACACTTGTGTGGTAATCCCACAAGGCTGGATTGAGTATGAGGTGCCAATCACAACCAACTTCATTGACTATCTTCTTGAGGGTTTTGATAATGGTTTTATTAGAGGCCTCAGCTTGACTATTACTTTGAGGATAGTAGGGTATATAAAATCTGTGTTGGCTATGAAATTTGTGGCATAGGTCTCAGACTTCCTAATTTTTAAAGGGGCATCCATTATCAGTAATGATAGCTTGGGGGACACCATATTGACAAATGATATAATGGAGGATAAACTTTGATATCTGCTTGCCAGTGATGTAGATCATTGGTATGGCTTCCACCCACTTTGTAAAATATTCTGTAGCAGTGATAATGAACTTATGGATGTTGGATGAGGGTGGATGAATTTTCCCTATGAGGTCGAGTCCCCACTACGAAAATGGCCAAGGAGCTGTGAGAGGTTGGAGCTCATGTGCCAGGGCATGTATCAGGTCTCCATGTTTTTGACCATTGTATGCATCTTCTGGAAAATTGTTGTACATCTCGCTCCATGGTAGGCCAATAATATCCAGCTCTTAGAAGCTTCTTAGTAAGACTAGGGCTGATGGAATGTGAACCACAGACACCTTCATGTACCTCTCATAAAGCAACATTAGCCTCTTCCGAGTCAAGACACATAAGGAGGATACCATTGAGACTCTTGCGGTAAAGGGTTTTTCCAAGGATGGTGTAGCGAGAGGCTCGGTGAGTGAAAGTTTTACATTGGGTGTTAGATAGGTGAAATGGGAAGGTGCCATTGTTTAGGTATTCATATATATCTTCATACCAAGGGAATTGGGACCAATGATTTCACATATGAGCTCAGATTGTGGTACTTCAAAAGCTAGAATTAGGAGTTGTTCAACCAAAAATTCACATTTTTGTGTGTTGACAGGCATGTCTAAAAGAGAACCAAATGTTGCCATAGCATCGGCTGCCTTGTTGTTGATCCTGGAAATCTACTCAAATGTGATTTTGAAGAAGTATTTCTTGAAATCATTGACCATCAATTTGTAAGGTAGAAGCTTCTCATCTTTTATTTGATATTTTGCTTGGACTTGCTTGATAACTAGCTGAGATTCTCCAAAGACTTGTAACTCTTTTATATTCCATTGGATAGCCATGCACAATCCAGTGATCAAGGCTTCATATTCTTCTATGTTGTTTGTACAAGGAAAGGCAATTCTGTATGATTTTGGAATGCAATCTCCTTGCAGGGTGATAAATAGAATTCTGGCTTCAGATCCATGTTGTGTGTATGAACCATCAAAGTATAGCTTCCAAACTTCTAAAGGGGAGACATTGAATATTTCTTCATTAGGAAATTTAGGGTGACTAGGATGGATGTCTGTTATCGGTGCTTCTGCTAGTTGATCTACAATGACTTGTCCTTTGATAGATTTTTGATCAACGTATTCAATATCGAACTCATTGAGAATCATCACCCATTTTTCTATCCTTCTTGTAAGAACTACTTTGGAGAGAAGATACTTAAGTGGGTCAAATCTAGCTATGAGCTTTGTCATTTGGTTTAGCATATAGTGTCACAACTTTTGGGAAGCAAACACCACAGCTAGACATGCTTTTTCTACTGATGTATAGTTAATCTCATAGCCCACAAGAGTACTATTGATGTAATAGATGGCATGTTCCTTCCCTATATCATCATGCTGAGCCAAGAGAGCACATAGGGCAAGTATTGTTGAAGAAGTGTATAAGAGAAAAGGTCGATCAGGAATAGGCGGTACCAATATAGGGGGTGTTGCTAAATATTCTTTTAGTTGATCAAAGGCTTATTGACACTGATCATCCCACTTAAAACTTTCTCCCTTTTGAAGTGAGTGCTAAAAAGGATGACATTAACCTGCGAGCTGTGCAATGACCCTGCGGATGGATTGTAATTGACCTTGAAGACTATGAAGTTGCTTAAGATTTGTTGGGGGAGGCATATTGACTATGGATTTTACCTTGTCAGGATCAACTTTTATGCCTCTTCGAGAGACTATGTAACCTAGTAGTTTTCCAAAAGTCACACCAAATACACATTTCTTGGGATTCAATCTTACTCAGTACTTTTCTAGCCTGTCCAAGATTTGTTCCAATACTTGAAGATGGCCTTCTCTTGTTTTGAATTTTCCCAAGATGTCATCAACATAGTCTTCCATTATAGTATGAAAGAGATCATGGAAAATGATGGTCATGGCCCATTGATAGGTGGCTCCTGTGTTCTTGAGACCAAAAGGCATTACAACCCAGCAGTAGGTACCCCATGGACATATGAAGGAAGTTTTATGTTGGTCTTCTTCTGTGATCCTGATTTGATTGTATCTAGAGAATCCATCCATTAATGATAGCATTTCATGTCCCATTATGAGATCAACAATTGTGTCTATGCTTGGCAATGGAAAATCATCTTTGGGACAAACTCTATTAAGATCTCTGAAATCATTGCAGCAGTGAATTCATCCATCAGGTTTTGCGAATGGTACTAAATTGTAGACCCACTCAAGATAATCAATAGACTTAATGAACTTAGCATCCAAGAGCTTTTGAGTTTTTGCTTTGATTAGGAGTGCTATTTGAGGATGCATCTTTCGTAGCTTTTGTCTAACTGGTTTGGCATTTGGAGATACCGTCAGATGATGCACTACAAGTGAAGGGTCTAAACCAGGCATATTTGCATAGGTCCAGGAAAAATTGATTGCTCTTTTCATGAAAAATAGAATAAAATTAACACTTTCTTCATCTGATAATGATGCTACTAAAAATGTGATCTTTGGATTTTGTGTTGTGCCCAAATTGATTTCCTTAGAATCTTCTATCAACAAAGGTGACTGCTCCTGATATGTTGTGGTCAAAGGTGAAAGGAAGCAAGGTATGTGGAAAATGCTTCCTACACTGATCTAATGAGGAAAGGTTTATGCAAAAAAAATTTCTTTTACAGTTACAGATTAAGATGTACATTAACAGAAAGATAATAACAACTTCCAAATGCAAACACAAAACTCACAACACAAGATATACGTGAGGAAAAACATTTCAGGTAAAAAACCCCACACTCCAAAGCTGCCCAATATATCATTCAGGAATCACAAAGATTACAATATACTTGCAGAGCAAGATTTTACTTGAGTATATCCAACCAGAGATCCAAGAGGTAATTTGACATCTATAAGATTCTTACATGCAATCTCCATCACAGGTTCCTGATATATAGGAGATACAATACAGTACACTGCTAATGGTAATTGTAAAGCCATGAGCTAAAACCACCCAAAAAGTGGTGTCCAAATTATCTCCAATCAAAGATGCCTTGTGATGTGCCAAACCACACACATGTAACTCTCCCCTTTACATCTCTTTTATGTGTCTAACACATTTTTACATTTCCCAAAATAGAAGGTCCAATTTCTGGAGGCGTGTCCGATTGACGAACCGTTTAATGCATCAAAAAGCTCATGAAGAGATCTATCACCCTATTGTTGCAAATATGTGCCTAAGAAGTGTTGTCATTAATGTCAACATATCCTTGTTACCATTGGTGTCAACTGTATCCTATTTTGCTGCCTATATAGAAGACTGGATTTTTGAGGATATTGAGAAAATTAATGAGGATTAATGTATGCGGACCATATGGCTAAGTAGAGGATTGTCTGAAGAAGCTCCAGTTAAGATTTGAAGGGTTCATATGAAGATTTGAAGAAGCTATGGCCATCTGAGTAGAACTAGTTTTGTAGTGTTCAGAAGAGCAGAGTGACATAAAAGAGGTCCAGATTGTTCCAGATATGTCAAATGATGACCTACGGATCTAGAGGCATGTTTGGGAAGTCAGTGTGTATCATCCATTCAAGTGGTTCATGGTTTGAATGTCCGCAAGCAATCTTTCTAATGTGACAGTCATGATAGATAGTGTTCTTGAGCTTCCAGAGGAAGATGCAAGTGATTCTGATGATTTGAAGGAGTACAGATGTTTTTGTTGAATTTAATGTGCTTATGGAGGTCTCTGGATTGTGTTACTACTATGTTGGAGGTCTGTATTGAAGTTTGAGCTTGTCAAAGAAGATTTCCTTCTTGGTGTTGCTGTTCTTCCCAGTCAAAGCTAACTGAATGATTCAAGCATGTTGCGGATGATCTAAGAGCAATTCTATGAAGTGTGGCATTTTGATCAAGGAAGATTTGAGTCTCAGTTATGTTTGGATGATAGGTTAGTGATTAACATTAAGTTAGATGTTTGTAGTGCCAACCTTGATGCTCATTCCAAGGTTTATGAAGCGTATAAATACTTGTTGATGAGTTGTGGAAAATCATCCTTGTGCAAAATGAATAAAATCAAAAGAAAGGATCAAAGGTAGAGTAGAGAATAGGAGAAGTAGAAGAACAAGAGATGTTTAGATGAAGAGCTAGAGAAGAAGTATTTGGAACAAAGCAAAATTTTTGTAAGCTTTCAAAGGAACTGAACCAAGCATAAAGAAGATGTTATTTCACAGTTCATTCTTTATGTATTAAACATAAATTATGTAGGCAGTGAGCCACTCTTGAGCAGTGAGCTCAAAGGCATGTGCCTTCCCTTTTCTTCTAAGTACTTTTAATAGGGTACGAATCTTGTGGGTTAACCCCCACTGTGGTTTTCCCCTAACCGGGTTTCCACATAAAAAATTTTGGTGTCATGTGTGCTTAATTTATTTCTACTCTTGTGTTATTGATTCATGCTTTATTGTTTATCTGATTGAAGTTGTTAAAGAAGATTAAAAGTAGAATTTGTTAAAATTTGTGGGACAATTGATTCACCCCCCCTCTCAATTGTCTAGACTATTTCTAACAATTGGTATCAAAGTCAAGTTCCTCTAAAAGAAGATTAACCACCTGAGGAGATCCAGGATGTCGACTTACAAGAAGGATAGTCTGAGATTCGATGGAACAAATTACTCTGTTTGGAAGAGTCGCATGGAGTGCCATTTGCAATGCATGGGTGATGCTTATTGGATGATAACCATGATGAGTATAAACCTCCAGAGAAAGGTCCTTCAACTCCAGATCAAATCAAAGATGTTGAAAATAACCTTCGAGCTAAAGAAGCCTTGTTGAGTGCCCTAACTGATTTAGAAATGACAAATGTCTTTGGACTAAAAAATACTCATGAAATTTGGAAGAAGTTGGAGAATCTTTATGAAGGCGATGAACATGTCAAATGTGTCAAGCTACAAAGTCTGAGAGGAAAATTTGAAAATCTAAAGATGAGTGAAGATGAAAACATCACAATCTACATGCAAAAGATAAATGAACTTGTGTGTGGTATCAAGTGTGCTGGTGGAACTTTGGAAGAATCAGAGATTGTGGAAAAAGTGCTCAGATCTTTACCTGATTCATATGAACATAAGGTTGCTACTATAGAAGAGATCAGGACTGTCTCAAAAGTTACAAGAGATTAGCTGGTTGGCAAAATTTTAGCCTTTGAATTAAGTGAGTTTGGTGATTCTCTTCCTAAGTCTGAATATGCTTTTAAGGCCAGTGTATATGGAAAACAATGATATGATCCAGGTGAAAGCTCTTCTGCAAGATCAAACAAATTTGCTAAGGCAAGGAAGGATCTTGAAAATGATGAAATTGAGTCTACAGAACTTGAAGCTCTTATTGCCAGAAGAATGCCAAGAGGATCTGGTAAGTATGAAGAAAAGTTGCCATTCAAATGTTTTGCTTGTAATAAGATTGGTCATTTTGCTTCAAGATGTCTAGAGAAATTTTCAAAGCCAAACCCTAATAGATATAAAGGTCAGAAGAAATGTTACTATATCCAAGAAGCTAGAGAAGAAGGAGTCACAGATGATGAATTTGATCATGGAGGTGCCACTGAAGATGATTGGGTGTTCATTGCTATCAAAGAAGAAGATCTAGTGTCTACTAAATCTGCTAGCTATGCAAATATGGAATGTGCCTTGGCTGCTCAAGTTGTTGAAAAGGATGAATGGGTGATTGATAATCGATGTTCTCATCATATGACTGGTGATAAAAGTAAGTTTATAAACTTTGAAAAATATGAAGGTGGAATTGTGAAATTTGGAGATAATTCAGTTGGTAGAATCTGTGGCAGAGGATCCATCTCCTTTAATGGTAAGAATAACACAAATGATGTTCTGTATGTGGAAAGGCTAAAGCATAATCTTCTCAGTGTTGGACAGTTGTTTGACAAGGGTTATGATCTCCGATTCAAGGATGGCAAATGCAGAATATTGGAAAGCTCTAGAACTGAAATTGCATCTGGTACACAAATTAGAGGTAACATCTTTCAATTAAGTAGTTCTGGTAAAAGTTGTTTGATTGCATAGACATATCAGAGTTGGTTATGGCATAGGAGAATGTGCCATGTGAATTTTGACAACATTGGCAAGATAAGTTCTACTCAGGCTGTGAGAGACCTTCCAAGACTTGTGAAACCTAATAGCATGTGTAGAGAATGTCAATTGGTTAAACAGAACAAAACATCATTCAAAAGTAAAGCACAATTTTCAAGTGGGTGATTAGAACTTGTGCATACTGATCTATGTGGTCTTGCTAGAATTAGGAGTGTGCAAGGAGATAGATATTTTATGTTGCTGATTGATGATTACTCCTAGATGATGTGGGTAACTTTCTTAAAAGAAAAATTAGAATCTCTTGACAAATTCAAAGAGTTCAAAGTCATGGTGGAAAATGAGATTGGTGTGAAGATAAAGTGTCTGAGATCTAACAGAGGTGGAGAGTTTCCCTCCAGTGAGTTTGATACATTCTGTGAAAAGCATGGAATAAAAAGATAGTTATCTGCTCCTAAGACTCCTCAGAAAAATGGAGTTGTGAAAAGAAAGAACCAGACCATTCAAGAAGCTTCTAGGACCATGATGATGGAAACAAATGTTCCACAAGTTTATTACAGAGAAGCTGTAAGTACTGTTGTCTACACTCTTAATCAGGTGCAGATCAAAGGCAATTCTGGTAAGACTCCTTATGAACTCTGGTTTGGTCATCCTCCTACTATAAGATATTTTAAATTTTTTGATAGTAAATGCTATATCAAAAGAGATGAAGATCTAGGCAAGTTTGAAGCAAGAAGTGATGAAGGAATTTTTCTAGGTTACTCTACCCAAAGAAAAGCATACCGGTGCTTTAATAAGAGGTTGAAAAAGATTGTTGAAAGTGCTAATGTCAGAGTTGATGAGAGCAAAAGAGGACATTCCAGGTCTTGTGGATATGATTTAGATGATCAATATGAAAATCCAAGTCAAGAAAGGCAAGTGCAAACTCAGATTCAGATCCAGATTGATCTGAAAAATCCAATAATTCAAGAAGATAGTGCAAAAGTTGAGGAACAAGCTCAAGAAATAGAAGCTTAAGAAATTTCCAAAACTCCCAGGTATGTAAGGATGAATTATCTTGAAGATCAAATCATAGGAGATAGAAATAAAGGTGTTCAAACTAGGAGAAGAGTTGCTAAAGATCAAGAAGAGATTTGTTTGATTTCAAAGATTGAACCAAAATTAGTAAGTGAAGCCTGTAATGATGAAAACTGGGTAAAAGCAATGGAGGAAGAACTAATGCAAATTGAAAAGAATCACACTTGTGATCTTGTTTCTAGACCCGAGGATAAAAATGTGATTAGAACTAAATGGCTCTTCTAGAATAAACTAAATGAAGATGGTGAAGTTGTAAGAAATCAAGCAAGGTTGGTATGCAAAGGATTTTCTCAAGTGGAAGGATTTGATTTTGAAGAAACTTTTGCTCTGGTGGCAAGAATAGAGGCAGTCAGATTGTTTGTTGTTTTTGCTGCTTATAAAGATTTCAAAGTCTATCAGATGGATGTCAAGTTAGCATTTCTAAATGGAGAGTTAGAAGAAGTCTACATTGAGCAACTGAAAGGATTTCAGTTGTCTAATCAGAAAGACATGGTCTATAGATTGAGGAAAGCATTATATGGACTCAAATAAGCCCCAAGAGCCTAGTATGTAAGATTAGATAAGTATCTACTAAATCTAGGATATAACAAAGGCACTACTAACAGTAATCTTTACTTCAAGATTGATCATGAGAATATTCCTATTGTTGAGGTATTTGTTGATGATATCATCTTTGGTGGAAATGAGAGCATGTGCAAAACATTGCTGATCAGATGCAAAGTGAATTTGAGATGTTCATGTTTGGTGAGATGAATTTCATCTTAGGTCTACAAATCACTTAGTCAGATAAAGGTATCTTTATATCTCAGTCTAAGTATGTGAAAGAATTGTTGAAGAAGTTTGGAATTGAAGATTCAAAGGCAGTAGGTATGCCTATGGTAACCAGATGTAAGTTGAGTAAATATGATGACTCTCCTAAGGAAAATCAGAAAAGGTATAGATCAATAATTGGAGAACTGCTCTATCTGACTTAGATCAGACCTAATATCATGAATTCAGTTGAGATTGTTTCTAGATTCCAAGCCGATCCTAAAGATTCCCATGTTACAGCAGTCAAAAGAATCTTTAGATATCTCAAACGAACATTTGATTATGGATTGTGGTATCCAAAAGAAAATGACTTCACTCTTCATGCATATACATATGCTGATTGGGCACGAGATCTGGATGATAGGAAAAGTACTAGTGGTGGTACATTCTTCTTGGGAAGTAGATTGGTTTTTTGATTGAGAAAAAAGGAGGCAATATCCCTATCTACAGTAGAGGTAGAGTATATAGTAGCAGCAAATAATTACACTCAAGTTCTGTGGATGAAGCAAATGTTGAAGGACATCAAAATTGTGTTTGAGGAGCCTCTCACAATTTTCTGTGATAATTCAAGTGCAATAAGCATCTCAAAGAATCTAGTGTTGCATTCAAAGACAAAGCACATATCCATCAAGTTTCACTTCTTGAGAGAGAAGGTAAGTGAGAATTCAGTCAAATTGGAGTTATTTCTTCAAAGGATCAGATTGCAGATATATTCACCAAGCCTCTACCTAAGGATACTTTTGAGTATCTCAGAGGGAAGCTAGGGGTTATTACCCCTCATGTTCAGAACTAAGATGCACTAGAGTGCATCAGTTCGGTGGAATTCACAGTCATATCTTGTGATCCAGATTGATGTTAAGGAGGCACTACTTAGGGTGAGTAGTTTACATGTAATTTTTGAGTTTGGTCTGAAACAAAAATAAGGAGAAAAGAATGCAAATATGTGTCCTTTGCCATTGATGTCAAAGAGGGAGAGAAGTTCATGTGAAATACCAGTTGCTGATGAAAGGGGGAGTAGTGAAGAAAGTGATTGTAGAAGTGATAAGAGAAAGGGGGAGAAGGTATTGTCTTGATGGTCAATTTAGTTTTTCACAACATATGTTGCCATCAATGACAAAGGGGGAGATTGTTGCCATTGGTGTCAACATATCCTTGTTGCCATTGGTGTCAACTGTATCCTATTTTGCTGCCTATATAGAAGACTAGATTGTTGAGGATATTGAGAAAATTAATGAGGATCAATGTATGTGGACCATATGGCCAAGTAGAGGATTGTTTGAAGAAGCTCTAGTTAATCTTTGAAGGGTTCACATGAAGATTTGAAGAAGCTATGGCCATCTGAGTAGAACCAGTTTTGCAGTGTTTAGAAAAGTAGAGTGACAGAAAAGAGGTCCAAATTGTTCTGGATATGTCAAATGATGATCTGCGGATCTAGAGGCATGTTTGGGAAGTCAGTGTGTATCATCCATTCAAGTGGTTCATGGTTTGGAGGTCCACAAGAAATCTTTCTAATGTGAGAGTCATGACAAATAGTGTTCTTGAGCTTCCGGAGGAAGATGCAAGTGATTCTGATGATTTGAAAGAGTGCGAATGTTTTTGTTGAATTCAATGTGCTTGTGGAGGTCTTTGGATCGTGTTACTGCTATGTTGGAGGTCCACATTGAAGTTTGAGCTTGTTAAAGAAGATTTCCTTCTTGGTGTTTCTTTTCTTCCTAGTCTTGGCTAACTGAATGATTAAAGCATGTTGCAGATGATCTAAGAGTAATTCTATGAAGTGTGGCATGTTGATTAAGGAAGATTTGAGTCCCAGTTATGTTTGGCCGACATCTTAGTGATTCACATTAAGTTAGATGTTTGTAGTTCTGACCTTGATGCTCATTCCAAGGTTGATGAAGCATATAAATACTTGTTGATGAGTTGAGGAAAATCATCTTGGTTTGAAATCAATAAAATCGAAAGAAATGATCAAAGGTAGAGTAGAGTAGTGGAGAACCGAAAGAACAAGAGATGTTTAGATGAAGAGCTAGAGAAGAAGTATTTGGAGTAGAGTAGAAGTTTTGTAAGCTTTCAAAGGAACTGAACCAGGCATAAATAAGATGCTATTTCACAATTCATTCTTTCTGTATTAAACATAAATTCTGTAGGCAGCGAGCCTCTCTTGAGCAGTGAGCTCTAGGAAGTGAGCTCGAAGGCATGTGCCTTCCCTTTTCTTCTAAGTACTTTTTACAGGGTACAAATCTTGTGGGTTAACCCACACCGTAGTTTTCCCCTAACTGGGTTTCCACATAAAAAATTCTGGTGTCATGTGTGCTCAATTTATTTCTAATCTTATGTTATTGATTCATGCTTTATTGTTTATCTGATTGAAAGTTGTTAAAGAAGATTAAAAGAAGAATTTGTTAAAATTTGTGGGACAACTAATTCACCCCCCCTCTCAGTTGTATAGACTATTTCTAATACCTATAACCCACTACGCCGGTTATCCCAAGTTTTGGGACGTTTAGAGAAGTTTCAATTCTGGTAATTGAGTTCAAAGACTTTTTTTGGCAGTTTCAAAAAACAAAAACTTTAATATCTTGTGATCTAGATATGATCTTGAGATGAAACTCACCTGAGATGTTCACTTAGTTGTTCTGTACTTTCTGGGAAAAATTTAGGTCAATCTGAGCTCAATCAAAGAACTTACTAAAAATAGTAAGTCTCGCTATATTTAGCTCTCTTGGAAACTTTTGGAAATTTTGAAAGTTCCAGACCATTATCCAAGATAAAGGGTATTCAAAAAGACCAAAACTGGGAAGAATAGTAATCTTTCAAAGTTACAAGGTTGAGACACTCTTCTTAACATTCTCCCACTTGTTGAACACCTTTTAAGAGCAAAGGGAGTATGAACACCATGATTTAATTGCTAGGGGTTGTGAGGCCCATAGACTCTGAACACCATCTGAACTTCTCTGTGCTCACATGTTTTGTCAAGGAATCTGCAACATTCATTAAAGTTTCAACTTTTTCCAAGTTTACCTTCCCATCCTCTACCATGTCACGAACAAAATGGTACTGGACATCAATATGCTTAGTCCTTGTGTGGAAAGTAGGATTCTTTGCCAAACATATGGCACTTTGACTATCACAACAAATAGTAATCTTCCCTACATCAAACCCAACATTAGAACACAATCTCTCAAGCCAAATGGTTTCTTTACAAGCATGAGTTCCTGCCATATACTCAGTGTTAGTAGTGGATAAAGAGACCATAGGTTTTCGCTTACTCATCCAACTAATAACACTACCAAACATAGCAAACACATAAGCACTAGTGGATCTACTGCTGTCAATGTCACTTGCCTAATCTGAATCCACAAATCCATGAATACAAAGTGAATGTGGAGGTCTTGTAGGATAACCATGATAACATAAGGAATACTTAGAAGTACTCGTCAAATATCTAAACACCCTCTTCACTGCATCCCAATGTAATCATCTAGGATTAGCCATAAATCGACTAAGGACTCCCACTGATTGGGCAATGTCTGGTCTTGTATAGACCATTGCATACATCAAACTGCCAACTGCACTAGCATAAGGAACTCTGCTCATATCCTCTATCTTAGAAGGAGACTTTAGACAATCTTCAATAGATAACTTTGTCCCCATTGTAACAGGAACAGTCAAAGGTCTGCAATCCATCATGCTAAATCTCTCTAAGACAGTGTTAACATACTTACTCTGGCCTAACCAAAGTTTTCTATTTGCTCTGTCTCTTCTAATTTCCATTCTCAGAATGTACCGATCTGCCCCTAGATTTTTCATCTCAAACTATGCTGACAACTAAGACTTCAAATTAGAAATCAAATTTTTACCATTCCCAATGAGTAACATATCATTGACATACAATGCAATAATGAGAATGCGATCATTGTCACACTTGTAATAAACACAAGGATCTAATTTTGATCTCTGGAATCCAATGCTCAACACAAAGGCATCAAACTTCTGATATCACATCCTAGGAGACTGTTTCAAACCATACTAAGACTTTTTCAACTTGCAAACTAGATTTTCTTTACCTTTCACCACGTAGTGCTCTGGCTGTGACATAGATTTCCTCCTCCAAGTCACCATGAAGGAATGTTATCTTCACATCCATTTGTTCCACTTCTAGATCATACATTGCTGCAAGAGATAACATGAACCAAATAGATGTCAGCTTTTCAACGGGAGAGAAAATCTCACCATAGTCAATTCCCTCCACTTGAGAATACCCCTTCGCAGCCAATCTAGTCTTATATTTCTCAACACTACCATCTACACTAAATTTCATTTTCAACACCCATTTGCATCCAATAGGTTTTCGTCCTTCAGGAAAGGGTACCAAGTCCCAAGTATTATTCTTTTCCAAAGAAGACATCTCCTCTTCCATGGCCTCCTTCCAGGAACCTACATCTTTCATACCCATAGCCTCTTTCATAGTTCTAGGCTCATCAGTGTTAGAAATCAAAGCAAAAATACAACTGGAATCATGCAATGAATAACCAAACCTATCAGGTTGCCACCTTATCCACATGGACCTCCTCAAAGGTTGAGGTTGAGGTTCTTCATCTTCTTCTAAACTTTCAGAGCTACTAGAGCTCTCCTCATTATCAGGTCCAATAGATGTTTTTGGTTCAACTTTCTCAGGGGTGGAAGGAAGCTAAACCACATCATCTTTCTTCTCTTTTTTCTCTTTCTACAAGACAACAAAAGAAGGATTGAGCTCTCTAAAGATCACGCTTCTGCTATACAAAACTCTCTCAGCTACTAGATTCCAAAGCTTGTACCCTTTCACACCAATGCCACAACCGATGAAGATACACTTTATAGCCTTGTTCTCCAACTTAGACCTCTTCTCCTTAGGCACATGTACATATACGTCACAACCAAATACTTGAATGTGTCTTAATGAAGGCTTTTTACAAGACCATACCTCCATAGGCGTCTTATCAACGAGTGCTAATGTCAGAGACCTGTTAACTAGGTAACAAGCAGTAGCAATAACTTCAACCCAAAACTTTTGTTCAAGACTAGCTCCACTTAGCATACTCATTGCCCTCTCCATCAACATTCTATTCATCCTCTCTACAACTCCATTCTACTAAGGGGTATACAGAGTTGTCTTGTGCCTCTCAATCCCCTATTCTTTACAGAACTTGTCAAAATTTGCTAAACAGAACTCACCACCATTGTCAGTCCTCAAACACTTAATCTTTATATCCTTCTAATTCTCTACAAGAGCTTTGAAATCTTTGAATCTATCAAAAACTTCAGATTTACTTCTAAGGAAATACACCCATGCCCTTCTACTGTAATCATCAATAAATGAAACAAAGTGAACATATTTTCAAATTGAAGGAACATTAATAGGACTAAACACATCAGAATGAATCAAGTCAAATGTTGGTGTGAACACATAATTCACACATGTTAATTTGACTTAGTGAGTCTTCTAGATGTCTAGTTGAGTCTAGTTGTGTGTTGAGTTGTTGATAGTTGGAGTGAGTTGTCTTATCCTCCACATGTGCAATTAGTTATCATCCTCTAATTGACACATGTTGTAGGAATATCTCCACTTTCCACTCCACCTTTCACTCCACCCTTCTAGCTCTCACCTTTCCTTTATAAGCAAGGCTCACTCATTGTATTTCATACAACTTCATATGATCTTTGTATAGATTCTTGCTCCATTGTTTTATCATCTTCTCTTTTCATCTTTGTGTGGAAGGTTGTCTTGATTGCAGGTGATCCTGGCTTGCTAAGTCACATTGACTCTTACATGGTATCAGAGCCTGATTTGCAATTTCCTTCCCTCATTCGAGAGGTTTTTCTAGGAGTTGTGTGTTAGGAGCATCTTGGGTTGAAATGGACATCACCGTTGCGATCAGGAGGCCCAAATCTATATAGATCAGCTATCCAAACACCAAAATCAGACAAGTTGAAAAAAAGGCAAAAACATTTCACCTCTGCCCCTCCAACAATAGGGAATATTCCCTGCATAGAAGGAATCTTTGCACCTATGTTAGATCTGCCTCAGCTAGCATCATTGGGCAAATTTCATATCCACCTAGTAAAAGTTTTGCTCACTGGTTAAAGTCTTTGTCTATGATTTTTTTTGTTTCATTTGAAAAAGAAAAATATTTGAGGGTACCGACAAGGTACTGGAGTCCTTGTCAGTCCTGTTTGCAGGTTTAAGGGCTTGCGTGGACAACTTCCATAGCCTTGCCACTGAAAGGCTTCAGCCTTGACCATACAATTTAGCAGATCTTATAAAATTTGTAGGTCTTCAATCTTCAGGCAGTCAACTTTCGTTGGCACTTGTAGTTTGAAGGCTATCTTGTTTGAACCGGCCACAAATATTAGATAGTTAAATAGTCAGCATCAACAGTCTTCACTCCCCGTGATTTGTTAGATCTCAGTGGTTTCATAGGTTGAGTTTGCAGGTAGACACCTTTCGGTAGTCAATCATTAATTCTACAATTAAATCTTCTTTGGCATATGTTTATTCTCGGCAGCCACCAAATTAAAATTGTCGGAGGTCTGCAATCTTGACAGTTTATTAGTTTTCATTCGGTGGCCATATATCCCCCACGGACCCCTTGCAAATAGATCTGAGTTTTATGCTCGATTGTCCATGCTAGTTAATTTTCTATGCTCATCAGTATATCTACAGAATCCATTATTTTAATCAACATTTTGTTTTATGCCAGAAAATTTTCTCAGCTTGTCAGTTGTCTAGATCGGTGGTCTTTTGTGTTTATCAGCTATTTTTTGTGCCTTTAAACAACAACCCTAGTGTGAGATCTGGCCATTCTAAGAAAATTGCCAATGGTCAATAGTCTTTACAAGGTGGGCGTTTGAAATTTCATTGGTGGTTTCAAACAGTACAAGTCCTACGACAGTTGTTTCATGATCTCCATTGGTGGCCTTGTATCATCAGCAGACGGTCTTAAAACCCAGTGGACAATTTCATTTGGCAGTCTTTGCAATTGGACGTCTTCCACATTTTACTCATTAGTGGATCTCACAAATCAATTACCTCAGATCTGAATGAGTTTAATATCCATTGAGGTATATGCAAAAGATTTTGGCCATTTGGTGTTTGGTTACTGGTGAATAATGTTGACTATATGAAGAAATGCTGGAATGACTGCCCCTTAACTGCCAAGGAAAATATGTGTTGGTCGCTGACTGGATTTGTAAAAACCATTAACTACCTTTGATAAATCTAGGAAGATTTTAAAGATCCACAGTATATGCTTGTCAGGTTTTCCTCAGAGAGTGACAGTGTTTATCTCCCAATGGTCAACCAACCATTAAGGCAGATTTGACATAAAACTTGTGGTTTTCCCCTCTGTAGGTGCTTTCTCGCCATCACAAGTGGTTTTGCGTGGTCAACTAGTGTTTTTGATCAAACAAGGTGGTTTTGCGGCCTACAAGGAGTTTTTCCTCATATTGGTAGTTTTAGTATAATCTGGCCAAAAACAAGGAGTATTCTTGCAGTGGGCCTATTTTGCCCCTAAAAGTCCTAAAGTAGGGCTTTTTTTCTTTTTTGCACAACTTTTGCCCATGATGTCGAAATCGGGCAAACAAGATATCGACGGAAAGATGACAGAGAGAACTTTGCAATGGTATTAGTCATTTTTACAGATTTTTCTATTTGATAGTATTTATTGTAGGTTGAAGACAGATCTCTCTTTTTGGCTTCCGAGCTCATAACTTTTTTCCATGATCTTCAATTTTTGTGATTCAAGTGACATTGGAAAGGTATTGAAGAGCTCTTTCAAGACATCCATGTACTTTTCTCAGATTTTACTGCAAGTGCATTTTATTCAATTTATCAGTTTTTTGACATTTGATTGATAACTTGGGCATTTTGATACTTGAGAGGGTGAAATTTGTTTTGAGAGGATTTGTTTGTTGTAATACATCATTGTGACTAATTGTAATCCCACTTGGATCTCTTTTTAAGAGATTTTGATTGTTTTCCCAATTTTGGTCCCTTGAGGACAATTATAAATCGTACTAAGTATAAATTTCCACAACAAATTGGGGGGGCTCTCTTACATAGTAAAGGGGTGTTGTTGTCATGTTGTCTTTCTTTTTCATCATGGATGTGCCTCAATTTCCATTTTTAACTCCATATAATTATCTTGAATGGAAGAAAAGCATGGAGTTTGTATTATATAAACAAAAGTTACATAGAATAACTTAAGGCACAGATCCTGAACCCATAGGTGCTACTGAGAGAAGAAAATGGTTAGATAGAAGAGATGAGGCTTATGGCATACTTTGTCTTGCTATTTCTCCAGATCTGAGATTTGATGTTGAGTCTTGTACTACACCAAATGAGATATGGACAACACTAGACAATCTCTTTCGCAAGCAAGATAAAATAAGAAGGTTCAAATTGGAGAACAAGCTAATTGCCCTCAATCCTCAAGACATTGATCAAATTGAAGACTTCTTCACCAAGTTTAAGTCTCTCATGTTGCAACTCAAACAAAGTGGTCTTGAGAAAGAAGATGAACAATTGATTCTATCCATTCTTGCAGGGTCCTGCTTATTCAGTTTATGTTTCTACCTTTTATGCTACAATGGATGCCTTTGGTAGTAAGTTTACTATGCCTTCACTTGAGGAGTTTTCTGCACAACTCACTAGGGAACAAGCGAAGCTACTACACATGGGTACATTGAAGTCTTCTAGAAAACAGGCTCTAGTTGCAACACAAAGCACAAAAGATCCTAAGGCTTCAAATCATAAGGGAAAGAAACAAAAGGATTCAAAGTCTAAGGAGCAAGAGAAAGAATCAAAGAAAACCCCCAACTCTTCTTCCAAAGAGGAGTCCAATAAGAAGAAGAAGCCAAAGTGTTCTTATTGTAAGAAATTGGGCGATGATGAGACTAAATGTTAGGAAAAAAAGTTTGATGAGATGTCACAACTTATTCAAAAACATAACATTGAGTATTCTCCATCAACAATAGTTTTACCCAAGTCTTCTTCTTTGTCACCATCATCATCTACATCTACAGAGATAGTAGGCATTGCTTATGGGATAGACAAAGGAAAAGGACAAGCACTCTTTACTTTAACAAGTGTATAGTCAGAGAGATGGCTTCTTGATTCCAGAGCTTCACATCATATGGCATCTTCACAGGGGATGTTCTCTTCATTTCAGTCATGTACTTCACCACCTATTTTGATGGGTAACAATACATACATGCATGCAACTAGAAAAGGAACTATTGATGTTGGTCAGAATACATTCAACAATGTGTTGTGTGTACCTTCCTTGACAACCAATCTCATTTCCATCTATTAGATTACTCATTGTGGTGCAGGGAAGATAGTTAATTCACTCCTAATTCTGTGATCATATGGGACTTGGAGAGCAGAGATATTATTGCTGTTGGGATGGCTGATCATGCATCTTGCCTTTATACTTTCTCCCATTTTGTTTCTGATGATGATGTAGATTCATTGATTGATATTCACACTCATACATCAAGTGTGAATCATGTTTGTAAGGAGAAGTTTGGTCACTTGATCCTTGGTGTTCTTGCATCTACTTTGGTTCCTAAGACTAGGTTTGAGCTTCCTCCTTCTCCTGCTTCTACAGAGATTGGCATTGACATAGCTTCATTCACTTCAGTTGAGCAGGATATTCCTTGTTTCTAGATACAAGTTTTTGTGATGAGTACTTGACAGGTATTTCAGACTTGTTTCATGAGTCCTATCTTGATGACTTGGAGGACATCATTGATTACATTCATCTCCTCTTTGAAGGAGTTGATTCTTCTACTTCGGATGAGCATGCACCATCTTCTCCTCTTCACTTGTCATAGTTTGACACTGAGTTGGAGTATGTTGAGCATCATTCAGAGGATACTTTGTCTTTGGAGATTGATGATCTTGAGTTTTCATCTTGTCTGGGATTGCCACATGCAGCACCTGATTATGTGACATCTTTTGGTTGTGACATATGAACACTTGAGCAATTTTTAGAGACATCATACATCATGAGACATTTTCCCTCATACCTTGAGATGGAGTTTCTTCTACATCAGCCTTTGGATTGGTTTCTTCCTAAGGGGAAGAATGTTGTATGCAGGCTTTGGAGTCTCTTCAGCATTTTTCTTCGGGCATTCACCATTGGCACAGGAGCTACTTCATTGTGGGGGGGACTTATAGTCTCACACTTGTTCTCCTAATGGGGGGGTAATTGATTGTACATATGTGTTGGATGTAGTTCTTGGGGGGTCTTAAGTCCTCCTTCCATCACATCTTTCATTTGTTTTCTGCATTCTCACCTTTGGAGAGGAGTTTTGTCCCATGAGGTTTTCTCCTTTTCTCCACTTGAGATTTGTTGTACATGGGTACCTAACATGGCCTAGTAGCTGAGACCAATCCATCATTGCATCTTTTTTTTAGTCAACTACTCCCTAAGTTGCACTTAAGGGGGGGTGTTGGTGTGAACACATAATTCACACATGTTAAGTTGACTTAGTGAGTCTTCTAGATGTCTAGTTGAGTCTAGTTGTGTGTTGAGTTGTTGATAGTTGGAGTGAGTTGTTTTATCCTCCACATGTGCAATTAGTTATCATCCTCTAATTGACACATGTTGTAGGAATATCTCCACTTTCCACTCCACCTTTCACTCCACCCTTCTAGCTCTCACCTTGCCTTTATAAGCAAGGCTCACTCATTGTATTTCATATAGCTTCATATGATCTTTGTATAGATTCTTGCTCCATTGTTTTAGAATATTCTCTTCTCATCTTTGTGTGGAAGGTTGTCTTGATTACAGGTGATCTTGGCTTGCTAAGTCACATTGACTCTTACATCTAACAACTCAGAAGATTTGTGAGAACTGGAATAAAGCTGAACACAATTTTGTTTTCCATAAATGCAATGTTCACAAAAATTGAACTCAAGGTTACAATCATTCATACCCTCAACTATATTTTTATTCTTCAGGGTACTTAAACCCTTTTCACAAATGTGACAAAGCCATTGGTGCCATAACATTGTCTTCTTAGCTGGAAGTTTCATCTCCATAGAATGAACACCCTTAGGTACCCAGAAAGCATGACCATCAAAAGTAGATGCAACAATCCTTTTTGTTGTTGGTTCCAATGGTGAGGATGAAGACTGAAGCTCTCTTCTTGGAAATAGAGGTACTATTGCACTAAACTGCGCATGCATCAAGTTGAAATAGAGTGCCAATCTGAACACCCTTAGCCAACACCATAGATCCTCTAGTCATCTTGCATCCTCCATTCAAGAAAATAACTTGCACACCCACATCATTCAATTTACTTATAGAAAGAAGGTTCCGTGTCAAACCAGGGATATGTAGAAAACCATTGATTCCCTTTACTCATCCATCAGGGAATCAAATCAAGACTCTTCCATAGCCAATAATATCTAGGTGAGAATCATCACCCAAGCACACCTTTCCACCATCATATTCTTCATACTTTGAAAACCAGCCCTGATGCGAGGTCATGTGAAAAGATGCACCGGAGTCAATAAGCCACACATCCTCAGATGCATGCATTGCCAAGGCAGTGACAAATTCTTCTCCTTCATTCTAAGAGGACTTGTCAAAATCTGAATCATAATTCTTCTTCTTTTTCTTTTTCTCCTCCTTGCACTCCTTGCAGAAGTGACCAGGTTTGCCACAGTTCCAACACAGGGCCTTGGACTTTCTGGGAGACTTATATCTCCCATGGGATTTGGATCTTTCTTTTTCTTCCTTCTTCTTATCCTTTTTCTTTCCCTTCTCTTTAGATCTACCACGAACCACAAGATCCTCTTTAGCTGATTTAGAAGACTTTCTTTGCATCTCTTCAGTCAACAACAAAGAAACCATTCCATCCATCTTGAAGGTGGTAGTGGTACTCCCAATGTCCATAACAAGGTGGTCCCACAAATTTGGTAAGGAACACAGTAATGTCATACATCGATCCTCCTCCTCCATCTTCACACCAACAGAAGTCAACTGGGCAACAAGCATATTGAATGTATTAAGGTGCAGATCCTCCATCTTCCATCCTTAGAGAATACAATTTCTTTTGTAGGAATAACTGTTCACCAGGGATTTAGCCAAATAAACATCTCCAAGCTTCTTCCAAAGTTCCTTTACAGTCTTCTCTTCATGGATATTCAGGAGCACTGAATCAGCCAAACAAAGTCTTATTAAACCCTTAGCTTTTTGATCTTTGAGATCCCAATCTTCTTGAGACATTGTCGTTGGTTTTGTACTAGATACAACTTCCCATAAATCCCAATCTACAAGCATGTCCTCCATTTTGAGTTTCCACAACTCAAAATTACTGTCATTAAACTTCTCTATCTCAAACCTCCCAGATGTGCTCACCATGTCTTACCTGCACAAGCTCCCACTGAAATGAAGATCATCTCAAAAAACCCTCTACCCAACAACTAGAACCAAAGGTGATCAGGCTCTGATACCAACTAAAAGGAAGCAAGGTATGCGGAAAATGCTTCCTACACTAATCTAATGAGGAAAGGTTTATGCAAAAAAAAATTCTTTTATAGTTGCAGATTAAGATGCATATTAACAGAAAGATAATAACAACTTCCAAATGTAAGCACAAAACTCATAACACAAGATATACGTGGGGAAAACCCTTTCAGGTAAAAAACCCCACACTCCAAAGCCGCCCAATATATTATTCAGGAATCATGAAGATTACAATATACTTGCAGAGCAAGCTTTTACATGAGTATATCCAACCAGAGATCCATGAGGTAATTTGACATCTATCAGATTCTTACATGCAACCTCCATCTCAAGTTCCTGATATATAGGAGATACAATACAGTACACCGCCAACGGTAATTACAAAACCATGAGCTAAAACCACCCAAAAAGTGGCACCCAAATTATCTCCAATCAAAGATGCCTTGTGATGTGCCAAACCACACACCAACATGTGTAACTCTCCCCTTTATAGCTCTTTTATGTGTCCAACACATTTTTACATTTCCCAAAATAGAAGGTCCAACTTTCAGAGGCCATAACTTTTGATCTGGGTGTCTGATTGACAAACCGTTTAATGCATCAGAAAGCTCGTGAAGAGATCTATCACCCTATAACTGGCTACACTAGTTATCCTAATTTTTAGGACATTTAGAGAAGTTTCAATTTTGGTAATTGAGTTCAAAGACTTTTTCTGGCAGTTTCAAAAAATAGAAACTTTAATATCTCGCGATCCAGATATGATCTTGAGATGAAACTGACCCGAGATGTTTACTTAGCTATTCCACACTTTCTGGGAAAATTTTTAGGTCAATCCATGCTCAATCGAAGAACTTACTAAAAATAGTAAGTCTTGCTATTTTTAGCTCTCTTGGAAACTTTTGGAAACTTTGAAAGTTCCAGACCATTATCCAAGATAAAGGGTATTCAAAAAGACTAAAACTGGGAAGAATAGTAATCTTTCGAAGTTGCAAGATCAAGACACTTTTCTTAACAAAAGGAAGGTCAAATCCTCCATCCTTGAGTGCCTCAGAGAGGTTTTCACCCTTAGATATGTCCTTTATGTTTACTTTTTCATGGTCAAGAGGTGCCTTGCAGTTTTCACCTAGTGACCTTTCTTTTTTTGTTCTATTTATTTCATTTTTGGGACTAGAGGATTTGACACTTCCACCAAAATATGCCAATTGAGGGAGGTCAATTATGAATCTCACCGCCATTCTGAAATATGTCTAAAGAAGGTGTCCCCTATTGGTCCCAATCAATTAGGCTAGGGTGGACAAGTTGTAGGTCTGAGGATGTAGTTGGGGATATTGATGATAGCATGAAAATGGATGTTTCCTGGAATAATTCGGTGATATGGAAGGAATAGTCATCAATGGTATCTTGACTAGTGGTCTCCTCCATGGGAAAGGCCTTAGCTACTTCATCGAGGATAAACTTAATGTCTGAGGAAGGCAGACCCTCATTACTGTACCCTAGACCTTGCCTATTAAACTTCGTAGTAACAATAATAGGTTCCAGAGGGCCTTGTTCCTATAGTCCTAGTCCTCCTTTTCCTTTATAGTCCATGTTCTTGATAATCCTGAATCCATTGTTGTACCGTTCCACTTCTAGAGAGACCTGATCATTTTCATAATAGAAGATCCAAGAAGAAAAGTCACTACCAACATCTTCACCATCAAGTAGTGCTGATTAGATAAACACAGTTGGAGGTATAGTGATAGTGGCTTTAGATGAAGTGGCTTTAGATAATGATGACTTGCCATAAGATCTAGGTGACAAGGGCAATGTTCCCACACAACAAGATTCTTTTAGACTATACTCGCCAAGTCCTTTCTCTTCATATTTGATTTCAATGTTGGGAATGGATTTTCTAGTGGAGGGCTTGTGTAGGTAAGATGGATCAACATAAGATGTGGATGGATGAGCTTTGACATTGATGGGTATACGATTGGGGTTCTAATAGGTATCTTGGAAGGCTCGACAATACTCAAATGGATTTGGATTTGCAAGAATTGTGATTTCCACACCATTATATGGGAATTTCAGACATTGGTGGTATGTAGATGGCACTACTTTTATGGCATGTATCCAAGGACGGCCAAGGATAATATTATAGGGCAAGTCAATATATAGGACTTGGCATCGAGTATCAGTAGTAACAGGACCAACCCTTATAGGTAGATGAATGATCCCTTCTTAATCTCTCTCTCCATCATCATAAGCTTCGATGGTTATGCTTTTTGAAGTATCAATACGATCCTCAGACTATCCTAATTATTTTATCAATTTCAAAGAACATATGTTTAATCCAGCTCCACCATCTACTAGTATTTATTTAACAAGACGTTGGTTGATATATACTTCAATATGAAGTGTGTCATGATGAGATGGATCGGAGGATGAAAGATCTTGACCAAAAAAAGTCAAATGATGGGGGGATGCAATACTCACTATCATGGCTTGGAATTGTGTTGTATCGATATCATTTGGTATCGATGACTCTTGCAAGGCTTTTTCAAGGATGGCTTTGTGAGTGGGTGATATACGTAATAATGCAAGTATTGAAATATGGGCAGGAGTTTTACCAAGATGCTCAAGGATATTATAACTAGAATTTGGATGAGCGGTGAGTGGTGGGGCTCCTTGGATAGTTACATGACCTCGATGAGTAGTAACAACACAATGGGGTGCTTTTCCCCTTATGGTGATAATAGAGATATGTGCTTGATCAATATGACCAATAGTAGACTCATAGGTATAGTTTATATTCTTCTGTGTTAGAGGAACTTGCTTTATCATGTGAGGGAAGGGGATTCTTGTAAGCATCAAGGTTGTAGTTGGTTGCTGGTTTTGGTGTATCGATTCTAATGAATCCTTGATCAATGAGATTTTGAATCACATGTTTCAATTTCATGCAACCGGATGTGTTATGTCCTTTGACTCTATGAAATTCACAATAGTCATTGTCTTTGTACCAAATGGGCTTGTATTGTGGTTCTTCATATGGTCGACTCTCAGGTAGTGTTATCATGCCTGCTTGTAAACATTTTCTTAAGACCGATTTAATGGGTTCTCCCAAAGGAGTGAATTGATGCTTAGGGAATGGTTTTGTTCTAGTTTGGTCTTGTGAAAGAAATAGTGTGCATTTGTTTGATGCTTGAATATAGATGGGAGGTCACTATTTGAATGTTCTTTGTGTCAACAATGCCATCATTTACAACATTTTTATTTTTGTTCTAAAAGTGAAATTTATCGTTTGAGGTTTGTGCATTGTCTTTGGTTTCTTTGAAAATATTGATGACACCCTTAGAAATTAAAGCATTCTCAATGTTGGTTCTTTTAGATATGAGCTCATCGAAAGTGGTAGCAGTTTGCAATTGCAATTCGAATGATAGGTTGGGATGAAGGTTTTGTACAAAGATATCCACTTGTTGCTTCTCAGGGTTTTGCCATGAAATTTTGCTATCCATGTTTTGCCATCGTTTAATGAAGGATGAAAAAGTTTCCCTATTGCATTGTTTATTGTTGACAAGATCATTCATGGTAACCTCATGTTCAACGTTGAAGGCAAACTGTGAGTCAAATTTGCTTGAAAGTTCTTTGAAAGATTTGATACCAGGTGGGAGATGCAAAAACCATTCCAAGGCTTGTCCCCCAAGACTTTGAGGGAATAATTGCAAAAGGTATGTGTCCTCGTAGGCAACATCAAGACAAGAAACATAGAATGTTTGAAGATAGTTGGTTGGATCTCCTTTTCCCTTGTATTTCTCGAATTGTGGCATCTCAAAGTGTGGAGGAAAAGGTATCGTTTGTAATGATTTATCAAATGGGTATGGACACACCTCTTGAAAAGAAAATGTTTTCTTTGTTTGTCCCATACTCATGTCATCAAGTCATTGGTTTATTTGTTTAACTTTCTGCTACATATCATCAAATGTAGATGTTCCTTGTTGTTGCATAGGATGGTGATGACTTGGGTGCGGTATATGGTACACCAAAGTGTTGTTAGGAGGATATTGCTGTGATATGTTATGTGATGGGATGTAGGTATTTTGAACTTGATTATCCAATGGTAGCAAAGTATAGGTGTTCGGGGATGGATTGGCACCTTGAGTTTGCATTGCATGTGAACCATAAGATGGATTAATGTAGGACATATGTGGATTAGAGGTTGGGGGCTTGAGATATGTTGGATGAATTGATATAAGATACATAAGGATTAGGATTAGATGGAGCTTGAGATACAATAGGCGGATTAACATAGGACCTTTGTTGGTTGGATGGTTGTAGTCCAAGTGAATGAAGTTGATCAATGTATGGTTGTGATCCAAAATTTTGGTCAACAATGGGTATATTAGGATTGGATGACACTTGTGATGTTTGGACTAGATTTGTGGATGCGACACAATTTGATTGGTATGAGGTGCCTGTGTGGCATGCAAAGAAGTTGTGTTCATGGAGGAAGATACCATGGGATGGGATACATAATATGTAGCAACATGTGTCATACTTTGGCTAGGTACTTGAGGTGTTTGATGCACATGCGAAGGGGTTATGTTGATAGAGGAAGATACCATGGGATGGGATACATAAGAGGTAGCAATATGTGACACATTTTGCCTAGGCACTTGAGGTATTTGAGGCACATGTGAAGGAGTTGTGTTTATAGAAGAAAGTGGAGTGGGTTGAGATACATGAGATGGGGTGACTTGTGACACTTTTTGATTAGACACTTGAGGAGCTTGTGACACATAGGAGTTAACATCGGTTGGTGTCAACAAGGGTTCAAGGGAAGTAGTTGTAGGTGGTGCATGGAATGGAGGGATGGACAAAGTAGTTTGAACATTTTGTGGTGATGGTGTAGATATGGTAGACATGGTAGTAATGGCCTTATGGATATCCTTTGTAGCAATAATAACATCATTGGTAGACTCATGTTTTTAGATTGTCGATATATAAAAGTTACTTAGCAATTTGGTTCCTTCTTGAACTAATTGAGCAAGAATTTGTTCACGGTTTGACCTTATGATCCTATTGGCAAGTCACATAGCTAGATCATCTTCAAGCTCTAGATCATCCAAATAATCCTCATCGGTAGGTTGATAATAGGGCACATGAGTGGATGAGGAAGATCTAAAATGATGTTGTGGTATTTGAGTGGTTGATGAAGGTGCAATAGTATAACCCTTTAGTACAAACATGTCTTTAGGAATTCTAGTTGTGAATTTAAAGGCATCCTTAAGAGGGGTAGACTGAAATTCCTTGAGATTGGCTTCCATGGTTGCCCTATATTGTCTCCCAGTCTAAGGCATGAGATTTTTGGATTGATTTCTTTGGGATGGATTGATCAAATTTGCTGATTGGGTCTGACTGGTAGATGTTTTTGGCTCAATTATATTCATTTGATTGGATTTGATGGATAGATTAATTGAATGACAGATTGATTGATTGATGAGGGATTGATTAACCAAAGCCAAAGGATTTTGATAATGATTTGGATTGATTTAATTGATGTTGAAATAGTTGATTAGGATGATGTAATGACTGTAGATGATCAATTTGATGTCTGAAAGCTGATGGATTGACTAAAAATAGGATTTGATGATCATAAAATTAATAAGAGTCTATGATTGACCAAAGGCAATACTAAAGGATTCAAAGGAGACTGACAATAATTCAAAGGCAACCAGGAATAATCTAGAGGTGACGATATGTGGTTCAAAAGTGATTTATTGTTCTTTAGATGTGACAAAGTATGATTCAAAGGCGACTGCAAAGGATTCAAAGGAAACTAATTCATAAGCAAAGGATAAATTACAGATTAACCATATAAAAGCTTTTGTTGTGCAAAGGTGATTAGTTGATCTTCAAAGGTGGCAAGCTGATGTTCAAAGGTGACTAGCTGTGATAGAGATTGCTTTTGAGGATTTTTTTTGTGTTTCTGACAAGAAAAATAGATGACTGAAAACACACAGACATGCTAAACACTCTCAAACATGAACAACCTAGGTTCGCAAGGACAATACTTGATGGATTCCCACTGTGGATAAATCTGAGCCACACTTATTTAGAGCGGATAGCCTAGACGTTTGGTGGCACTAGCTCCCCCTTACTCAGCACACACTTCTTGGGCACACCAAACTTTGAATTTCCAAAAGACCCAAAGATCTCAATAAATTTGCTATCTCTACTTTGAACTACGAGAATATGGGATGGCCTCAGAGGTCTGACCTCCTGTGCCAGCAAAAAGAAGGATTTTGGCTACTACAATAGTTGGTTCTTAGTAAGGGCATTCATTTAGGTGGCCATACATGCGGTGATTCACTCTGGTTAGGAGGCCTCCCATACTGCAGAGAGGTTTTCACACACCACAAGGGTATTGAGGGAGACATTCATCGGTATGACACATCCGCACCTATTACTTATGAATTTCATCACAAACACATTTTTTATATAGTGGTTCGAAAGAGCTTGGCTTTACCTTGTTACCGCTTGGGTTGTTCCCTCTCACAATGGGAGGCAGGCCCTCTAAGAAGGAGATAGAATCATTTCTCTTCACCCAAGATCCTTATGAAGGTGAGGGGAGAGGATACTTTGGTTCTATACCTTAGGGTTACAAACATGCACAAGAAGCAAACAAAAAAGATAAAACAAACATGAAGCAAACAAGGTTCATTTTAAACACCAAATCCAAATGTTCCTAACTTAGTGAAAAACAAGATTGCTCTTAGACCGATCGAATCTCCAACAAACGTGTAAGTAGTTTTCCAGATTCTCCATTCTTTGACAAATGATTTGAAAATGATGCACAGATAGATATTAGTTTCTAAGAAAACCTAGATTTACAAGACACATACCAAAGGCGATCTCCAAAAATGCAGAGGCGACAAAAAGTTTACCAGAGGTGATTACCTATCCTCCAGAGATGATGTCTGATCGTGCAAAGGTGAATTTCTACTATGCATAGGTGATTTCCTGCTAATCAAAGGTGCTTGAACCCAAAACCCTACAAAAACCCTAACACAGAGATAGAACAAGTGATCCAAAATATAGAAGATGAAATCCTAATAACCCTAGAAGATATTTTTTGTCATTTTTATGTTACAAAAATAGAAAAGATTGAATTCTATGATAAGGCTAAACTAAAAACAAAAACAAATCTCCAAATAAACCAGCTTGGAGATGACAACAAACAACAAGGGTTAGCAAATACAATAGCTTGTAACCTCTAACTAGATGATCCAAATAACTAAAGCCCTACAAAAGATAGAAAAACTAATAAAACACTAAATAAACCAGAAGTGATTCCCTACAACCATAGGTGTGTTGCAAATATGTGCCTATGATGTGTTGTCATTGATGTCAACATATCTCTTTGTCAGAAATAGGGGAAACAGTGTAGATTAGTGAAGTAGATTGCTCCACATTTCCAAAGGAATGAAGATAAAAGTATGCAGACCATATGGCTATGTATAGGATTGTTTGAAGTAGCTCCAGTTAAGATTTGAGAGGTCCACATGAAGATTTGAAGAAGCTATGGCCATATGAGTAGAACCAGATTTTGCAATGTTTAGAAGAGATAGAGTGACAGGGAATTGGTCCGGATTGCTCCGCAATGAAAACTTATGATTTGCAGATCTAGAGGCATGTTTGGGAAGTCAGTGTGTATCCTCAACTCAAGTGGTTCATGGTTTGGAGGTCCGCAAGCAATCTTTCTAGTGTGACAATCATGACAGATAGTGTTCTTGAGGTACCAGATGAAGATGCAAGTGATTCTGATGATTTGGAGTAGTACAGATGTTGTTGTTGAATTTAATGTGCTTGTGGAGGTCTCTGGATCATGTGCCTATTGTATTGGAGGTTTGCATTGAAGATAGAGCTCATTGTTGAAGATTGATTCCTTGGTAATGTTGTTCTTCCTAGTCTTGGCCGACCAGATGATTCAAGCGTGTTGCAGATGATCTAAGAACAATTCTCTAGAGTGTAGCGTGTTGATCGAAGAAGATTCAAGTCCTAGATATGTTTGACCGATAGTACAGTGATTTGCATTGAGTCAATCTGACCTTGATGTTCATTCCAGGTTGATGAAGAATATAAATACTTGTGGATGAGTTGTGGAAAGTTATCCTTGTGCGAAAATGATAAAATCATAAGAAAGGTATAGAGGTAGAGCAGAGGAGAGGAGAAGTAGAAGAACAAGAGTAGTAGAGGATGAAGAGTTAACGAAGAAGTATTTGGGGCAAAGAAGAAGTTTTGTGAGCTTTCAATGGGATTGAACCAGGCATAAATAAGATGTTATTTCTCAGTTCATTCTTTCTATATTAAACGTAAAATCCTGTAGGAAGTGAGCCTCTTTGAGCAGTGAGCTCTAGGCAGTGTGCCCGAAGCCTCTTTGAGCAGTGAGCTCTGGGCAGTATGCCCGAAGGCAAGTGCCTTCCCATTTCTTTTAAGTACTTTTAACAAGGTACGAATCTTGTGGGTTAACCCCCACTATGATTTTCCTTTAACCGGGTTTCCAGGTAAAAATTATGGTGTTATGTGTGTTCGTTTTGTTTCTACTCATGTGTTGATTCATACTTTAATGTTTACATCATTAATCTATTTGTAAGTTGTGAAAGAAGATTAAAATTAGAAAAGGTTAAAGTTTTGGACAACTGATTCACCCCCCCTCTCAGTTGTCCAACCTAATTCCAACAAATGGTATTAGAGATGGTTCCTCTAAAAGAAGTTTGACCGCTTGAGGAGATCCAAGATGTCGACTTACAAGATGGAAAGTCTGAGATTTGTTGGAACAAATTACTCCCTTTGGAAGGTATGCATGCATTGTCATTTGCAATGTATGGGTGATGCCTTTTGGTTGATAACTAAGGATGAGTATAAGATTCTAAAAAATGGCCCTTTAGCTCTAGACAAACTCATGGAAGCTGAATACAATATTCGAGCTAAAGAAGTATTATTGAGTGCCCTGACTGATACAAAAATGACAAATGTCTTGGAATTGAAAATTGCTCATGAAATCTAGAAATCATAGATTTCTTTAGTGGCGAATATTCACCAATTGGTGAATATTGCCGATTGGCCAAGTCAGAATTGGTGAATAAATTGCGTCCAACAGGGTGGTCAAATCACCCAGTTTTTATGTATTATCGGTCGAATCCATATCCATTCGCCATCGATTTATTTTATGAGAATTAATGAAGTAAGATTTTCTCCATAACAAACTATGTGTTTCAAATGGGTCAACTAATATTTTAGCTTGGAATTTCAGAAGCAAGTACTAAATCACCTATATATTCGCCAATACTATTAAAACAACATTGTGTATTGGGACACATTTCTCTAACTCCATTAAATGGTCGCTGCGCATGAGGACCCATTTCGCCAACCCCATTACATGGTCACTGCGCGTGAGGGTCCATTTTGCCAATTAAAATTTACAAGTAGTTGATTATGAGGGGCCATTTCACCAATTTGCATGACACCTCCGTGCTAATCTTAGGGGCATATTCGCCTTGGAAACTTCAATGTATGTAATCTGTCAAGGTTTGATTCACTGACACTTAAATGTATTCCTTATATAATCACGTGGGATTCACCAAATCTTTTTGATATACCATATAGAATTCCCGTGGAATTCACCAAATATGGAATGATATAAATATAATCGAAACTTTGATTTATTCTTACACATTTTGTTCAGTTCTGAACTTGTGACTTGTGAGCTCTCGATTCAGATTTCAGAAGTTGGAGTTGACACCTTGAAGTTGATCATAGGCAAAGTTACAAACTTACAACACAGGCATTCTTGGATTAGCGAATAGCAAGTTAGTGAAAACCTAAACTTAAAGGTGAGTGATTATTTCTTCATAGTATTAGTGTTTTAAGATTTCTTTATGGCTTTATCCCTCTTCCATTCTTGATTCAATCTTAAAGAAGATATTTAGTAGGGAATGGGATCTATATTCTATGAGTATGTCCTTAAACAAGAAGACATTATTTCCATCTTTTATTCGAAGTGGGAGATCAAGATGTCGAGTCCCAAGTGTGACAAGGGTAAGACTCCTCAGGGTTGTGAAGGGACTGGGAGGCCAACAAAATGCAGAAAAGGTGGAGTTAGTATACAGTCTTACTTTGGAACTGGTAATGTTTTCGATCAATCAAATCAAGATGGAGCTACACCATCAACTCTTGCACCAAATAATAATGAAGAAGCCATTCGCAATACCTCACCACCACCAAAAGGTGGGATTGCCATTGAGTTAAATGAGGATGGTAATACCACAGAAGATATTCCAAGCGATACCCTGGTTAGCTAGAATGAGGATGAAAATACCGTAGAAGATGTTCCAAGGGATACCCTGGTTAGCCAGAATGAGGATGGCAATACCGCAGAAGATGTTCCAAGTGATACCCTAGTTAGCCAGAATGAGGATGGCAATACTGTAGAAGATGTTCCAAGGGATACCTTGGTTAGCCATACTGAGGATGACAATACCATAGAAGATGTTCCAAGGGATACCCTGGTTAGCTAGAATGAGGATGGCAATACTACCAAAGATGTTCCAAGGGATACCCCGGTTAGCCAGATTGAGATAATTGACTTGGATGAAAAAGAAAATTCTGGTGATGTAGATGATGTTGGAAAGAAGAAAAGAAAAGGCAAATCAAAAGATTCAAAAGACAAATCAAAAGATTCAAAACTGGGGCGTGAGTGGGAAATGTCAAGGAATTTTTAGCTTGATTGGGTGTCAAAGTACCCATTCATTGAACCAGTCAATAAAGAAAACAAAGATGAACAACCAAAAGAATGCAAGTGTGTGATTTGTAGTTGGAAATGTAAAAGAGATAAGAAATTGCAGCTAAAGCTTGACACTATAGAAAAGCATATAGGTAAAGTTTATGAAAAATAAATCATAGATGGAAAGGAAACATCAGTAGTAAGATGGAAATCAAAGGAAGAATGTCTTCATGTGAAGTATGTTGTGGAATATGATGAGCATAAGAAAAGAATAACGAAGCTTGCAACAACTGGAGGTACAATCAAGGCTCAATTTGGAAAAGCAATGGAAGGAGCACAACTGGCAAAAACTATTCAGATGAATATTGTTTTTCATATTTTGTCCAGAAGGTGTCCTATGACAGACTACCTAGAGTATAGTAATTTATTATTTTTTTGAGTGTTCCTCACTATCCTAGCACACATTGGTCAATAAACGTTGGATGGGAATGGGCAAACTGTCTCACTGCGGTGGAAAAGCAAGATTTAAAGGAGAATGTAAAAGAGTCAAACTTCATTACATTATCTTTAGATGAAGTTACTACGGTAGATAATACTTCTTGGGTCTGTATGCATGTGTATACTATAAAAGAAGATGTACACCAAGCTCATATACTCCATGTTCATAAAATGAAGGACAGTTCAACATCACAACATATATTTGAACAAGTTAAGAAGTCTTTGAATCAAATTGTAGGTATGGATGACTTGACAATTGCCAAAAAGTTGGTGTGTGTAGTGTTGTGTGGTTACACAACATGCCCCATTTTGACTTGGTGAAACAGGGACCCAACCTTTTTGGCTTTGCTTGTGTGGTCTTTTGCTAGCGGTCTGGTAAAATTCAATCAATACAGATAATCCTGCACAATGGCTAGGGAAGTCATCATCATGAGGTTAGTTTGTCAAGGTTCATATTTCATTTCATTAACCTCATATTTGGAAAGAGCATTAAATTTCATGAAGGTTTGCCTTTTGCATCACCCTGATATTCCTTAGGATGTAAAAGTTATGAACGGTCAAAGTCTTGGTCAAACCTGATATTCATAAAGTAGGAGGTAAGTCATCATCATATTTCCCAATATCAGTTATCTTACGAAATATCACCCTGATCCAATTTATCACTTGATAAATTATCTGTTCGCGACCTGCGGAGGTCATTTTTAAGTGATTGTGATACTTACCTGTCAAATAACATGTATTCCACGAGGATGATATTTCGAAACATCACCTGATATTTTGAATATAACCTTATCTTTCAAATATCATCCTGTCGCAAAATATCACCCTAGAACTTTTATCCTAATGACATCATCCAACCTGATAACAAAGAGAATCAACATGATGATGACATCATTATCATTTTTACCTTGCGGAGGTATATTTCCTAAAATCACCCTTTCATAAAACATGATGATGACGTCATAGTGCTTCAACGATAGACTAAACTAATATCATGGTGACATCATCATGATATTCTGAGAGAGGCTACTTAAGCAGTGCATAGGGTCATCATCCTTTTCAAAATATCACCTGATATTTTGAACATCCCCTGATATTTTATAACATGACCCTATGGTCTGAAAATAACCCGATATACCGACATAAGTTTTCCGCTAAGACACGGATGGTCATATTACGAGACGGTCATATTTTGAACATCACCTGATATTCAAAACATCACCCGATATTTCAAAAGATCATCCTCCTCTTCTTGATGCGCTACATTGAATGCTCATTAATATGGTAGGTGCTTCCCGCTAATGGTTAAGTGCGATGGTCACACTTGGCAACCTCTGCAGGTTTCCGTGTGGAAACTTAATGATTATGAGAGATTTAATTAGATTGTGCCCTAACTGACCAAATAAATGGGTTTGGAATGAATTCATAATGTCATTATGCACTTAACTCGTGATAAGATCATTTTTTTACACAGAGCCGAGCTTTCAAACCTTCCTACGAACCACCTGCAGACGTGTATAGTTTGAATCAGAATGAAAGGCATGATTATCAACAATATCAGGATTATCCCATATAATCATCATTGTAATTTAAAAGGATAAGCAAACCAGGTAAGTAATTCAAAACCCCTTGCTGTTGTTCCATGCATACCCAGGTAAAATGATGTTCATTGATTTGAAGCTAGTATTTCTACATATCATGATGAAATAACTATTTAATAAACATATGCATGATGGCATAAAGATGTAGAATATATATATGCATGCATGAAATGAAGTATCAATCTTGAGACCAGTTCTTGGAATTGCAGGAAATCATGACAGACAAAAGATTGATGAAGTCCGAGGTAGAATTTGTTAAGCCAATGTTTGCATAGCTTGAAGGTGTGCAATTCAAATACGGAACTATAGGTGACACCCACTAGGGTAATACAGATTTGGTTGCATGGACAAATAAGATCAACATAAATAATGAGGATGCTCTGCTTGAGGCCATTTTTGTGTCTAGGATGTGGAATGTAGCGGTTTTCCATACTCTATGGAGGCTCCTGAACTGGTTATTGAGTGTGCCAGAAATTATAATCCCTAGACAAGGAGGGTGGAGAAACATGGGAGAGTGTATGCAGACTTATCTATCAAAAGCCTTTCAGCCATGTTCAGTTTGCCACTGGGTAAGAAGGTTGTTGGCATTGACCTGAAGAAGCTGGAAACAGAATATGAAGTTAATAAGAGGGCTGCTAGGAAAAAGAATGTACGGATGGAGGGCTAAGAACAGTCCTTATACAGTCGCAACCAAGTTGCCTATTCATTTATATAAATTTGACTTTGATGACGAGTATCAATTCATGATCACCCTACTCAGTCGGGCAACTGGACAGCCAACAGCTGGAAGTTTCAAAGATTGGATGTATGGAGTCATCCTGATGTACTTATACATTGAGAATAGGCCATTATGGGCCAAGATGATAAGTGATGCTCTGGATGAGCAACTAAAAAACCTAGGAGGTATAGAATGTGCTTTCTATATGACCTCATACATTGTTTATGCATGTGCCTATAAAGGTACATTTAATGGATTGACTACAAAGGGGAAGATTGGTGGCACCACCAATGATGCACACATTTGGGACCATTACCCCCAATTACAAAGAGTTAACTACCTCCAGGATTATAAATTGGTGAATGATGCATTCTCTATGCATCTAGTGAGGACCATGGAGGAAGATAGAACTAAGAGACTAAGCATGGAAGCTTAGGAGATAATATAGAGGCATGGAGCCTAGTTCATTCAATTTGCAACCTTTTCATACATTAGGGTTGAGGGATTTCAAGACTACCCTCTCATGCTCCCAAGATATCCAACTGATGCTGTAGTATTAATGGAGTTCATGAGGTAGATTGTGACAACACTGGATGCCTACAAATCTAATAACAAGCTTCCTCTAGTATTATTTCCAGTAACAATGGGTTGGTATATGTGCCCAGATAGTGAAAGTATTAAACAAGCCATAGCTGGTTTAACCATGATGAAGTCACAGCCATTTCGATTGATAAGACCATATGATCCTTATGGAAGAATGCAGAAGATCATGGGACAGCCCATTCATCAAAGGCATCTTGAAGATTTTTGGGCAGATTGCAAGGATGAGGTTGAAGCTCAAACAAGGATATATCAAAGGTTAACCATTAACCAAATCAGGACCTTTGGTTGCATTTCCATCCCAACGCAAATGAAGAAGGATGATGGAAAGATAATGGTAGAAGAATATGAAGAGACAAAGTTATACAACGATACCATATCAGCTCCAAATCTTACAATGCAGGAGGATATCTCCCTGGATCCATTGACGGGCAGGATATTACAGCTAACCCAAGCTTGGGTTGATGAGCAAGTAAATATATTGAAGAAGAAGGGTGTGGCCCTTATAGTTGATAGCAAAAAGAAAGGACAAGAGCTCTCTGCTGATGAATATGATGATTTCTTGAATGAGAAGAGGAAATCCAAGGGAGACAGGTTGCCACCCCAGCAAAAACAGAGCAAAAGACCTCCTAGAGGCAAGAAAACTGCAGAAGAACCCAAAGGGGTCATTATTGAGAGAATAATAGCCACAATTAAGGAAGAGGCAGCATCAGGAGAAGCATCAACTTTATGTCAAGCATTGGCATCATCTGTGCCTCCTCCGTTGGATAAGCAAAAGTCAAAGAGAATACAAAGGGCTGATGTAGTGGTTACTGAGACCTATGAAGAAGGTCAGGCCTCACAGAAACAAGTGGAAGAGGATATCTCTCTGGAGGAGGAGCATTATGAGGAGGAAGGCTTTGTATTGTTCAAGAGAAAAAGGAAGACACCTCAGGTGATTGTCCCCACACCGAAGAAAGCAAGAACATCCATGAGGGGTGAAATAAGGCAAAGCCCCATTATGCTAAGAGGGGCAGGTAGTGAAGTTTTTAGAAAGGAGGATGTACCAAAAGGTCACTCTCATGAGGAGCATCATGAGGAAGAACAAAGAAAATCACCTTCTCCGTCAAACACAGATGTACTTACGGGAGAGCAAGGTGATAATCATGGTGATGATGCAGGAAACCAAGGTACAAAGGATCAAGTTCCTCAGTCGCTGGAAAGAGAAATTGGCACTGAAATAGGTATGAAAATTTAGGAATTTGATGTGTCTACATTATTTTCAGAAACATTAATAAAGCCCAAGAGGAAGGCCAGGTTGACCTCGGCCATTAGAAGGGATCCTACAATAGGTAGGAGGATAGCGCAGGTAGCATTCCCTACTGTAGATAAAGAGAAAGGTAAAATCACTCTGTATGAATTCCAGATCAGCACAGTAGATTTGGGGTTTGCTAATGAAGACCAAGAGCATCAAGAGGGAAAAGACATAATCGATTCTTTGATCTAGAAAATTGAAAAGGAAAAGGATAAGAATAAACAACACAAAGAGCACATTGCTTAGTTACATACATATATAAAAGGGTTGATTAACCCTGAAGATACTTCAACTGATCATGTAGTCTCATTGACTGCTATTTCCCAAGAGGAGGTAAATAAGTTGGATCTCATGAAACATGAGTCATCCATATTGAGAATGTGGATGTTATCCACATTTGATGATGTAGAGGAAGTGGTTAAAGCCTCTTTAAAAAGATGGAATTCCCTTAGTAGCTCTAGGAAGAAGGGAGATAAATTGCAAATGGAGACAGGGAAAAGGTCTTTCCAATTGGAGAAGATGTTGGCTGCCCTGGAAGAAATAAGGAGGATCAATCCTCAGATACTTATACAAAAGCAAGTGCTGAATAATAACAATGCATTATTGATAGATATATGGTATAAAGACATCCAGTTTGAATGTGATGTACTTAAAAGATGCAACAATAAGTTGAGAGAAATCAGCATGACGCTACATGATATGATGTCTTTTGAGGCAGAAATTTTGGAAATGTTGGAAGGAAAGGTGGAAGGAAAGATAGAAAATCAAGACGAGGAGTTTGCAATCCGAGCTCTACATAATAACTTCCAATTCGTTGCTGATGATCCACTAGGCCAATTGACAGAAGAAGTTATGGATAGACTGGTGAGAACCAAGGTGAAAATGGAAAATTATAATGAGACATTATACAACATAAGGAATAAACTGGATAACATCAGAAGTAAATACCAAGCACATAAACATGCCATTATCAAAGCAAAGACTCAGGATGGTGAAGAAATAGATAAAATAGTGCAGTTATATGAAAATGTCAGAATAGTTATGCAGGCTCATATACAAGGTCCTAGTCATCAGGATGATGAAGATACAGCAAGTGATGCACTTGATGATGAAGAGCATGAAGTCGACGGGTAGATAAAGAAACATCATAAAGCAGATATCAGCATCTGACACTTAAAGAAAATAAGTATTTTAGATGGTTGCCAGCTGAAAACCTGTGCCACATGATAATGTTGACCAAGTCAAAGAAGAATATTCACCGTAGATTTTCATAGATAAATCTTGATCATAGATCATTTTTGTAACTGATTCCTTGCCTTATTCTATAAAAGGTGCAGGGATGTTTTATTTTGATTCATTTGAAACTTAATTGAAATCTATTTGCTGAAGTATTCAGGACTCATTTCAAAGCTATTGTATATGTACATGTCTTTTGCATACTTAATGAAAGAGAAGAGTATTTCGATTACAAATCTTCATAAATCTTGAGTAATCTGTGTCTGAATTTTAGATATATGCTTTGATTTGCTGTGTCCCTTGGAGTGCTCATCATTTTGCATGTATTGTTTTCATTCATCATCCTCTAAAGTTTGCATCAACTATATCTAGCTGTGGAATATCCTAGTGAACATATGGTTTGATTTCTTCTCCTCATGACAGTATCAAGTATGTATGTAGATCAATAACTAAAGGTTCAACTTTAATTTGAAGTATTTCTTTCAAATTCTTTCAATTTCAAAAATTTTGATTCATCACAATTGCAAATAATTGATAATCTTAAGCAAATAATACAAATATGCAGACATCTCGTAGATAACTAAAAATATTTAGCATATTTGATGCTAAAGCATGTCACAATGACAAATATCATGCAAAGTTTTGAGGATAGACATAATATTTGAAGTATATCCTGTGTAGAAATAACTCTCTGTGCAGCATCATTACAAGAAACATTATCTTACTGACGAGATCTACGCAAGGCCCCAAAATGGAAACAGCAACACACATCAACCTCTGAGTAATGTGAGAAGATTAAGACCTAATCAACGGAGACTTGAGATTATGAATTCTCTGAATTCATCATATCTTTCAAGATGAGTAAAGGTTAATGTGTACTTTTATTCTATGTTTGTTTATGACTAACATCATGATCAACATAAATTGGTGCTAGAAGGAGGGCCATAGGATGAGGATCATCATCAGTAGTTTAGGTGATGATAAAGATTGTAAGGTAACGCTCAGCCACCTCTAAATTTCCAAGCTAGATGCAAATATTTGTTGTTCTTAGTTGATTTACACTAATCCTGTGTAAAGTTTTTGAAATCAATCATAAATTTTGCAATCTTTATAGTGGATCATCATGTATTTGCAAAGATAAGCCTTATTTTGGGTAAATTTGTCAAAGCTTTGAGTTATCCTATTCTAGAAACCTAATATTAACCTGCTAAGTGTAGCCAAACCAATAATCACCTCATATTTGTAGTATACCTGCAAATATTCCATAAATACTTGATCAATTCCCAATCTTGGCCATAAATATAGTCACTGCTAGTATATTCCAACTGATATTTACAAAGTTCCAACCAATTTGCCTCAAAATTGAGAAATCTTGGCTCACAAGATAAATACCAGGTCTAGACCTAGTGGAATCTTTGAAGAATTACCTGTTAGAGGTTTCAGACCTAGAACTGTAGACATCCATCACACTCCAGGATCTAGTGCATTAGGAGCATCACCAGAGCCTCCTCCTGTAACTCCTATTGGTTTGCAAATACCTTTTGGACTATCTATGACACCTCCTATTCAACCTCAACCCCAGTTCCAGCCTCAGCCAACTATACCACAGGCTCATCCTCCTCTGGTTGCAATGTCATTCTTTGCAGTAGAATCACCATTGACCTTCACTGTATATCATGATTTACCAAAGAATCTGGACAAACTTTGTCCAAAATATCATCCTTATCAAGATGCTGATGATCATATCAAAACCTTTAAAGAAGCCTGTTGTCGGGCCAGAATAGTTGATCAGGACGTTGTATGTAGATTATTTCCTTTTTCCTTAGGGGAAGAGGCTTATAATTGGTTTATTAGTCTTGGTCAAAGTTATGTCGGTTCATGGGATGTCCTAGAGAAGGCTTTTACTGATAGGTTCAAAGTACCTATTGATCCTTCAATGAATTACCACCTATTTGCCACAATCAAGTGGTTTGAAGGTGAACCTATTGCCAACTTCAATGCTAGGTTCCAGAAAATGCTATCCAAGTTAGTTACCCCATACACTGTAGGAGATGCTGCTTCCAGGAGTATCTATTATTCAGCTCTAGATCCATTGACTTCCATGTTCATCAGGAGAACACATCCTGAAATCACTACCTTAACAGGAGCTTTTTAAGAAGCTATCAAAGTGAATCAGCAGTTAGTCCCTGCTCCTACTCCAAATGTTGCATTCCCTACATTGCCTGGCATATATCCAACATATCTTGCACAATACCCTCCCCAACCACAGTATAATGGAGTTATGATGCTTCCAGCAGTAATGCCAACACCATTGCAGATATCTCCATTAAGTATCATGCCTCCTCCTCCTAATGGGAATGGTCAAGTGCCTTAGTATCCTACACAAGCACCAACACCTCAAGGTGTAGATCAGAACAATAACACTAGATCTTCTTTTTTCAAGCCTCAAACTGAAAATGTAGTGGCTAAAGCTCAAGAGGAGAAAGAAGAAATCAAAGAAATCTCTGCTCAACTAAGAAAACTAACTACAGAGGTCACTCATTTGAGAAATCAGAACTTCTATTCTCAGCCTAACCAAAACAGAGGCTATAACAATGACAGACCTAGTTATCCTTATAGGGGGTACAACAACAATAATTTCAACAATAGTGGTGGAAATAACAACAATCCTCCTAGATAGCCTAGAGTATGGAACTCCAGGCCAAATAATGGCTCACTACCATCGCTCTTAGATAATCAGCCACCTGGTGAAGCCAAACAAACTACTAGAGTCAATCTTGCTGAGGTAGCCCTCACCAATTGGTGTAGAATACACAATACAAATGCCCATGTAGAATTAGACTATCCACAATTTAGAATTGCTGCTAGCATTTTCCAAACAGAAGTATCTAATACTTCTGGAAATCCACCTCAGGTGGAGGGAAATGAAATTGTCCCTTGTGGATATTACTCTGCATTTGTATTAGAGAGCTATACTGATCAGCATCATTAGCAAACTGTGTCATCCCACCAGTATTATAACCAGGCATGTGAAGAATCCACCATGGCTTTTGAGTCAAATTATGTTTTCCCCTTTGAGGATGAGAACGAGCCATCCAATGAACATGAAGAAGTGCATGCTTACTAGCAGCAATATCAGGGTAAGCACAATTATAATCTGAGAAGTAAATCCAACAGACCTATTGGTCCATTAACCAGTTCCTTGCCTCTGAATAATCTTAACACACCTCCTGATCCCAAGGCAAGTAATAATCTAGGATTTCCAAAGGTAAATGCACAGTATATATTACCACAAACTACAGTATCAAAAGCTATTGGCCTACCTCATGAGTCTGACAAACTAGTCGCATATCTGGCAGATGAGATGAAGAAGGTAAAGATCAGCCTATCTCTATCAGAGTTGTTGAAAACTCCTGCAATTAAGAAGGCATTCATGAAATCACTAGATGATCCTGCTCCTAAAGAGGATAGTCATTCCTCAGGTCAGCCTAGCAATAGAGTTCATGCTCCTAAAGATAACACTATCAAACATAAAGTGCCAGCTACAGTTCAAGCTGCAGAAACCTCCCACATGACCTTGTATAGGGACAAAAGTGAGTCACCACCTTTCCTCCTTACTATAAGGATGTTTAGCAAGAATTTACACAACTGTTTGGTAGATTCAGGTGCATCTACAAATGTCATGCCCCTGTCAATATGCAATGCTTTAGGACTGCATCCTGCTAAATCCCTAAAGAAGGTGACACGGCTAGATAAAATAGAAGTAAGTGTGGTAGGTGAATTAACTCATATCCACATGCAACTAGCATCTAATCCTAGGATCCAGTATTATATTGACATCCAGGTAGTAGATATACCTAATACATATGGGATGTTGCTCAGTAGAGACTGGTCTAAAACTTTCAATGGATATATGGCTATTGACTTCAGTCACATGTGGTTACCTTGGAAAGGTATACCAAACCAGATAAGAATAGATGTTGAGCCTAGAATGAAGCACATGATCACTGAGTACAACAAAACAAACGAGATCATGTACGTGAATGTTGAACCTAGAGTTTATACCATTAGACCGCAGACTATCAGGATAGAAGAGATCTTGATGCTTGAATTTCATAATCATCATCATCATGATCATCAGGAAGACATGTTGGTTGTAGAACCTGATAGTAATTTTGAGAATGAGAATGAAATAGATCGCTTCAGAAACTTTGAGATGCATCTATCCAAGCAGGTAAAACATTGTCAATTGTTAGATATACTTGTTCATGACATTTTGATTGATGGTTGGTGTAGATTACATGACGAGGCACATTCAGAAAAAACTTGTCAAACATGCTTAGATATGATGGAGCTAGAGCAGACATGCAGTGAGGCATTGTCATCATATTCCAAGGTAAGTTCTGCATCTGGTGATGATGATGATACTGATTCTTGTTTGTCTTCTACAGGAACCACAGAGAAGGTGATAGATCATGACAGAGATCAAGTTTTGGGAACAGAAGAAATTATGGTGTATAACCAAACAAATGTTAAGAAGAAAGAAAAGATCACCCCTGGGAGTGATTGTCTAATGGAGTCGGATTATGAACTATCTGATGAAGACAGAGGTAGTAACCTGACCAGATTTGAAGAGTTTTTATCAAGAGAAATTGAAAAGATGATAAGACAAAAGAAGCATCCACAGGGTGCGCTGAATGAAGGATGGTGTAGGTTGCATGAGGCACATCACTCAAAAACCACCTGCTCACTATGTTTACATATTTTAAAGATGCATACAGTGCTTGATCTAGAGGATCATCCTGTTGATATTGTAAAGAAAGAAAATGAGTCAGCTTCACAAAAGAAAGAAAAGATGAAGTCTAAAAATACTAGAATTCCTAAGTTAAAATGGATATCAGGTGGAGCAGCTGCCAGAGCTACAAAGAAAAGAGAAGGTTCAGCTAAGCCTCATGCTGAAGATAAACCTTGGATCCTTAGATTTGATGGATCCAAGTCCAAACAAGGAGCTGGAGTAGGGATTGATCTCATTGATCCATCAGGAAAGTCCTGCTTAGCCACCTACAAACTATAGTTCCCCTGCACTAACAATGTGACAGAGTATGAAGCTCTGATTCACGGGATACTATTTGCTCTCAAGAAGAAGGTAAAAATTTTGCATGTCTTTGGAGACTCATAATTAGTTGTCAGACAGGTAAGAGGAATTTACTCTTGCAACTACAAGAAATTGTCAAATTATAGATAGAGTGTGGGATTTGATTGAAGACTTTGACGCATTTAATATCACCCACGTACCTAGAGAACATAACCATGGGGCAGATGCCTTAGCACAGGCTGCCAGTACATTAGAACCCTTGTCCATATCAGGCCTAAAGAGATTTTTAGTAGAGCTAGTTTCAGTGCCATCAGTACGTGATAATGTTACTAATCTCTAGGTTTTTGATGATGATCAACATATCCTTGATTTCATCTCTAACAGAGACATATTTGATGCTCAGATCATAGATGAGAACAATGTGGAAGATCATGTTTGGGAAGAAGATGAAATATTAGAGTTGCCTAGCAACAAGATTCCCAAAGGTATGGTAGAATTAGAAAGAGCTTTTGACTTGGATAATATGCTGAAGCAGAAGGATCTTCCCAAAGCTGATGGAGGTCAGTATTCACAAGTGAATATTGGACAAAATGAAGACAAGAGAAATGTCTTGATTGGTAAGGTTTGCACACCAGAAGAGTTAGAAGGAATAACTCAGGCCCTTAAGGATTACATCCATGTAATAGCATGGACTTATGATGAGTTGAAGACATATGACACATCAGTCATAACTCACACTATACCTCTCAAGCCAGATGCTAAACCTTTCAGACAGAAGCAAAGGCCAGTCAATGCTTTGCTTGAACCAATAATTTTTGAAGAAGTCAAGAAGCTATTAAATGCCAGGATCATATTTCCTGTGAGGCACTCCACTTGGGTGGCTAATCTAGTACCAGTGAGAAAGAAGAATAGAGACATCAGACTGTGTGTAGACTTCAGGAACCTGAACAGAGCATTAGAGAAGGATAATTATCCTTTACCCTCATTGGATGAAGTTCTACAGATTGTAAATGGAGCTAAAATGATGTCCTTCCTAGATGGCTTCTCAAGTTACAATTAGGTCATGGTTGACAAGATTGACAGACTGAAAACTGCCTTTACCACAAAGTGGGGGATATTTTCTTATAGACACATGCCATTTGGGCTGATAAATGTTGGAGCAACATTCCAACGAGCAATGGACGTAGCCTTCAGCAGCTTAATAGGAAAATGTATAGTCATTTACATGGATGACTTAAAAGTGTTCTCTAAAGAGAGAGGAAACCATGCAGTAGATCTCAGAAATGTACTGAAAAAGTGTGAAGAATATGGGATATCCCTGAACCCCAAGAAATGCATATTCGGGGTGACAACAGGAAAGTTACTGGGCCACCTGATAACTGAAAATGGGATTATCATTGATCCTAACAGGGTGGAGTCCATTATGAAATTACAGCTTCCAGGAAGCAAGAAAGAGCTCAAATCCTACTTTGGTAAGATAAATTTTGTCAAGAAATTCATCACTAGCTTTGCAGAAATAGTTAGACCTTTAAATGCTATGCTAAAGAAGGATGCAAAGATTGAGTGGACATCAGAATCTAAGGTAGCCTTTGAAGACATAAAGAAAGCTATTTCTGATGCTCCTGTCCTTATCAGTCCAGATTACACTAGAGACTTTTATATTTATTCATTTGCTTCAGAACATACCTCTGCAGTAGTGCTAACTTAGAGAAATGAAGAAAAGGAAGAGAAACCAATTGCATTCAGGAGCTGCCCTTTCAAAGATGCTGAATTGAGATATGTAGATGTTGAAAGGCAGGCACTTGCTTTGGTCAGAGCAGTAAAGAAATTTAGGCACTATATCTTGAGAAGCAAAGTGATTACTATGGTGCCAGATGCAGTAGTGAAGATGTTGTTAATGCAAAGTGAGCCTGGTGAAAAAAGGGCTGAGTGGATCACAGTTTTACAAGAATATGACATGGAGATCACACCCATGAAATTGGTAAGAGGATAGGCTTTAAGCCAAATGATATCAGAGATTGATCCAAACATAGTAAGTCAGCAGTATGTTATCAATGTTATGGACAATAAAGAGTGGTATGCAGATATCAAGCACATCCTAATTACTGGAAGATGTCCTCCAAGACTGTAGGCTTCACAGAGAAGAGCCTTGAAGATAAAATCCCAGAAGTACATGATGAAAGCAGGAGTACTTTTCAAGAAAAATTATGAAGGCATATATTTGAGATGCTTAGAAAAGCCAGAAGCAGATTAAGTTTTATCAGAATTACATTACAAGTTATCCTTGGCTACAACACATGCTATCCTCAGAGCAGGATATTATTGGCCTACAGTTTTCAGGGATACAACTGAGCACATTAAATGCTGTCATGTATGTCAGGTTGCTGCCAACAGAGAGAGATATGCTACACAACCTTTGCAACCAATGATGGAGGCGCGCCCATTTGCACAATGGGGCATGGATTTCATAGGACCTATAAATCCTCCATCATCATTAGGCCATAGGTATGTTCTAACAATTACTGATTATTGTACTAGGTGGACTGAAGCCACTAGCAGCAAGAATTGCAGTGCAGAGGATGTCATCAGATTTCTGGAAAGTAACATAATCACCAAGTATGGGGTTCCATATGCTGTGGTAAGTGATAATGGCTCTGCTTTTACTTCAACCAAATTGTCAAGTTGGGCCTTTGATTATGGGATCATATTGAAGTTCTCATCTAATTATTATCCCCAAGGGAATGGACTGGCAGAATCTACTAACAAAAATTTGCTGAATATCATAAAGAAGTTAGTAGACAAGAACCCTAGGGAATGGAATACACTTCTGAAATATGCCTTATGGGTAGACAGAACCAGAAACAAGGCTGCATTAGAAAACTCACCTTATCATTTAGTATATGGGGTAGATCCAATCCTCCCTGTTAACCTGAAGATTCCTACCTTGTAGTTTGCCCAAGAGTACCTAGGCATAGACAATAACCAAGAAGTCAGGTTGCTTCAGCTGATGCACCTGGAAGAGAAAATAATCCAGGCAATTGATCAATTTGCCAAACATCAGGCTGTTGTCAAACACTGGTTTGACAAAAGAGCCAAAGTTAAAGCTTTCAAGATATCTGATTTGGTCCTGATGTGGGATAAAGCCCATGAGAGGAAAGGAGACCATGGTAAGTTTAAAAAATCATGGATAGGTCCTTTTCAAATTTCTAAGATAGTAGGAGACAGCACTTTTAGGCTTAAGAACTTGACAGGTGAGGATGTTCCATTACCAGTTAATGGACAGTTCCTCAAACATTATTTCCAAGCCTAAGTGCTTCATGTCAGTCATGTGTATCATAATGTATATTTGTATAGTTGTTTGTAAAGTGTTTTGTTTTGTTTTTGCTTTGTTTGTTTGTTGAGTTTTGTTTTGGTTAGTCAAGATGATGCAGCTTATCACCATAGAAAATAACAAAATTGTAAGGATTCAAGTGATGAGAACACATTTATATATAGGTTATGACTCATTTTGAGAAAGTCATCATGATCAGGTCTGTGATATCCTGTCATTAGGATACCTTTTTCTAACCAAAGTAATTTTTTCACAATGACTCACCTAACAGCCTTGGGTTTGTTGAAAATACAAGTAGAGGTGTTAAATGAAAAATCTAAAGGGACTCCCTTGCTACCAATGCAATCTCCAACCTAAAACAACAAGTGACCATACCTTGCATTCTGAGCTTACATGATGATATCAGATATATCAAGTATAAATGTTAAAAAAAAATCAACATATAATAAAATTAGGTCATCTAAGTAACTCTACCAGAGCTATAGACGCCTGTTGGCAGTAGGGCTCTACTTGGGGAGATTGTATAGATAACCTTGCCGGGGCTATGAACACCTGCTGGTAGCAAGGCTCTATCCAGGTTGGCTATGAGGGATGATCTCAAACTATGTAGCTTAACACCAGTTACTCATGTTTTCAACTTGCTTTTAAGATGAGGATAATTAATCATTTACACACTACTGATCCTTTGTTAGCATTGTTACCATGAGGACATTTTATCATTCAGAAATATTATAATGCTTGTGCTTGAAAAGAGTTAGAATGATATATATGAATGTGATCTCATCACTTGAATCATTAGAATTTTGATGTTTTCTTTGGTGGCAAGTTGTTGTGTGGTTACACAACACACCCCATTTTCACTTGGCGAAACAGGGACCCAACCTTTTTGGCTTTGCTTGTGTGGTCTTTTGCTAGCGGTTTGGTAAAATTCAATCAATACAGATAATCCTACACAATGGCTAGGGAAGTCATCATCATGAGGTTAGTTTGTCAAGGTTCATATTTCATTTCATTAACCTCATATTTGGAAAGAGCATTAAATTTCATGAAGGTTTGCCTTTTGCATCACCCTGATATTCCTTAGGATGCAAAAGTTATGAACGGTCAAAGTCTTGGTCAAACCTGATATTCATAAAGCAGGAGGTAAGTCATCATCATATTTCCCAATATCAGTTATCTTACGAAATATCACCTTGATCCAATTTATCACTCAATAAATTATCTGTTCGTGACCTGCGGACGTCATTTTTAGGTGATTGTGATACTTACCCATCAAATAACAACATGTATTCCGTGAGGATGATATTTCGAAACATCACCCGATATTTTGAATATAACCTTATCTTTCAAATATCATCCTGTTGCCAAATATCACCCTGGAACTTTTATCCTGATGACATCATCCAACCCGATAACAAAGAGAATCAACATGATGATGACATCATTATCATTTTTACCTCGGGGAGGTATATTTCCTAAAATCACCCTTTCATAAAACATGATGATGACGTCATAGTGCCTCAATGATAGACTAAACTAATATCATGGTGATGTCAGCATGATATTCTGAGAGAGGCTACTTAAGCAGTGCATAGGGTCATCATACTTTTTGAAATATCACTCAATATTTTGAACATCCCCTGATATTTTATAACATGACCCTATGGTCCAAAAATAACCTGATATACCAACATAAGTTTCTAGCTAAGACGCGGATGGTCATATTACGAGATGGTCATATTTTGAACATCACCTGATATTTAAAACATCACCCGATATTTCAAAAGATCATCCTCCTCTTCTTGACGTGCTACATTGAATGCTCATTAATACGGTAGGTGCTTCCCGCTAATGGTTAGGCGTGATGGTCACACCTGGCAACCTCTGTAGGTTTCCGTGCAGAAACTTAATGATTATGAGAGATTTAATTAGATTGTGCCCTAACTGACCAAATAAATGGGTTTAGAATGAATTCATAACGTCATTATGCACTTAACTCGTGATAAGATCAATTTTTTTACACAGAGTCCAGCTTTCAAACCTTCCTACGAACCACCTGCAGACATGTACAGTTTGAATCAGAACAAAAGGCATGATTATCAATAGTATCAGGATTATCCCATATAATAATCATTGCAATTCAAAAGGATAAGCAAACTAGGTAGGTAATTGAAAACCCCTTGCTGTTGTTCCATGCATACCCAGGTACAATGATGTTCATTGATTTGAAGCTAGTATTTCTACATATCATGATGAAATAACTGTTTAATAAACATATGCATGATGGCATAAAGATGTAGAATATATATATGCATGCATGAAATGAAGTATCAATCTTGAGACCAGTTCTTGCAATTACAGGAAATCATGGCAGACAAAAGATTGATGAAGTCCGAGGTAGAATTTGTTAAGCCAATGTTTACACAGCCTAAAGGTGTGCAATTCAAATACAGAACTATAGGTGACACCCACTAGGGTAATACAGATTTGGTTGCATGGACAAATAAGATCAACATGAATAATGAGGATGCTCTGCTTGAGGCCATTTTTGTGTCTGGGATGTGGAATGCAGCTGGTTTTCCATACTCTATGGAGGCTCTTGAACTGGTTATTGAGTGTGCCAGAAATTATAATCCCCAGACAAGGAGGGTGGAGAAACATGGGAGAGTGTATGTAGACTTATCTATCAAAAGCCTTTCTGCCATGTTTAGTTTGCCACTGGGTAAGAAGGTTGTTGGCATTGACCTGAAGAAGCTAGAAACAGAATATGAAGTTAATAAGAGGGCTGCTAGGAAAAGAATGTACAGATGGAGGGATAAGAATAGTCCGTATATAGCTGCAGCCAAGTTTCCTGTTCATTTATATAAATTTGACTTTGATGACGAGTATCAGTTCATGATCACCCTACTCAGTCAGGCAACTGGACAGACAACAGCTGGAAGTTTCAAAGATTGGATGTATAGAGTCATCTTGATGTGCTTATACACTGAGAATAGGCCATTATGGGCCAAGATGATAAGTGATGCTCTGGATGAGCAACTAAAAAACCTAGGAGGTACAGAATGTGCTTTCTATATGACCTCTTACATTGTTTATGCATATGCCTATAAAGGTACTTTTAATGGATTGACTATAGAGGGGAAGATTGGTGGCACCACTAATGATGCACACATCTGGGACCATTACCCCCAATTACAAAGAGTTAACTTCCTCCAGGATTATAAATTGGTGATTGATGCATTCTCTATGCATCTAGTGAGGACCATGGATGAAGATAGAACTAAGAGACTGAGCATGGAAGCTCAGGAGATAATATATAGGCATGGAGCCTAGTTCATTCAATTTGCAACCTTTTCATACATTAGGGTTGAGGGATTTCAAGACTACCCTCTCATGCTCCCAAGATATCCAACTGATGTTGTAGTATTAATGAAGTTCATGAGGTAAATTGTGACAATACTGGATGCCTACAAATCTAATAACAAGCTTCCTCCAGTATTATTTCTAGTAACAATGGGCTGGTATATGTGCCCAGATAGTGAAAGTATTAAACAAGCCATAGCTGGTTTAACCATGATGAAGTTATAGCCATTTCCATTGATAAGACCATATGATCCTTATGGAAGAATGCAGAAGATCATGGGACAGCCCATTCATCAAAGGCATCTTGAAGATTTTTGGGCAGATTGTGAGGATGAGGTTGAAGCTTGAAGAAGGAGATATCAGAGGTTAACCATTAACCAAATCAGGACCTTTGGTTGCATTTCCATCCCAACGCAAATGAAGAAGGATGATGGAAAGATAATGGTAGAAGAATATGAAGAGAAGAAGATATATAACGATACCATATCAGCTCTAGATCTTACAATGCAGGAGGATATCTCCCTGGATCCATTCACGGGCATGATATTACAGCTAACCCAAGCTTGGGTTGATGAGCAAGTAAATATATTGAAGAAGAAGGGTGTGGCCCTTATAGTTGATAGCAAAAAGAAAGGACAAGAGCTCTCTGTTGATGAATATGATGATTTCCTGAATGAGAAGAGGAAATCCAAGGGAGACAAGTTGCCACCCCAGCAAAAATAGAGCAAAAGACCTCCTAGAGGCAAGAAAACTGCAGAAGAACCCAAAGGGGTCATTATTGAGAGAATAATAGCCACAACTAAGGAAGTGGTAGCATCAGGAGAAGCATCAGCTTCAGGTCAAGCATCGACATCATCTGTGCCTCCTCCGTTGGATAAGCAAAAGTCAAAGAGAATACAAAGGGCTGATGTAGTGGTTACTGAGACCTATGAAGAAGGTCAAGCCTCATAGAAACAAATGGAAGAGGATATCTCTCTGGAGGAGGAGCATGATGAGGAGGAAGCCTCTATATTGTTCAAGAGAAAAAGGAAGACCCCTCAGGTGATTGCCCCCACACCAAAGAAAGCAAGAACATCCATGAGGGGTGAAATAAGGCAAAGCCCCATTACGCTAAGAGGGGCAGGTAGTGAAGTTTTTAGAAAGGAGTTACAACACAATGTACCACTTCATACCATTGTGAAATTTAAAGTTGAACAAGCTGAAGAGCAGTTCAAAGAAACATCTAGAGTAGTTCCAGGTGGTCTTGTCTTGTTAGAGGAAATGGTAGATTTATCTGATGATGATGTGGTTAAGGATGTGACTGCTCAACAAAAGGAGACACTTGCCGCAGACACCTACATTACTCCTTTTGGGACCCCATCAGTATAGGGAACTGGAGAAAAACAAGTTGAACAAGAAAAAGAAAGAAGCCCCGAGAAAGTTGTACAACAAATAGGGCTAGATGAATTAGTTGTGAAGGTCACCAGCCCTGAGGTGGTGGACCTTTCATATATAAAGGATACGAGTCCTCAGCATCAGACTAATGCACTTGATGAGGTGAGTAAAACTGAAGAAACAAAGTTGGTTGAAGTAAGAGTGCATACTCCAGATTTGGGTCAATCACAACAAGATATAGTTGGTGAACCTGAGATAGTGGAAGTCCTAGAAAAGGATGAGGAAGAAATGATCATATCAAATGAGGATGTCATCCAGACTCAAGAGACCTCAGGAGATAAAGAAAAGTTAGATCATGATAATCTGAAAACTCAGGAGGAGGTATCTACTTCAAGTGCAGAGAAAGATATGATGCAAGATCAGGCAGAGGCACCTAAAGTAGATGAAACAATATCCACTGATGCAGGCATATCTCAGGATGAAGAAATCAATAAAGTAGATGAAGTTAGAATGGAGGAAGCAAAAGATCAGGGTCATGATAGTCATGACGATCAACAGGATCACCCTCCAGGACAAGAGGTTCCTCATCAGGAGGATGTACCAAAAGATCACTCTCATGAGGAGCATCATGAGGAAGAACAAAGAAAATCACCTTCTTCGTCAAACACAGATGTACTTACGGGAGAGCAAGGTGATAATCATGATGATGATGCAGGAAACCAAGGTACAAAGGATCAAGTTCCTCAGTGGCTGGAAAGAGAAATTGGCACTGACACAAGTATGGAAATTTAGGAATTTGATGTGTCTACATTATTTTCAGAAACATTAATAAAGCCTAAGAGGAAGGCCAGGTTGACCTCGTCCATTAGAAGGGATCCTACAACAGGTAGGAGGACAACACAGGTAGCACTCCCTACTGTAGATAAAGAGAAAGGTAAAATCACTTTGGATGAATTCCAGATCAGTACAGTAGATTTGGGGTTTGCTAATGAAGACCAGGAGGGTCAAGAGGGAAAAGACATAATTGATTCTTTGATCTAGAAAATCAAAAAGGAAAAGGATAAGAATAAACAACACAAAGAGCACATTGCTCAGTTACATACATATATAAAAGGGTTAATTAACCCTGAAGATACTTCAACTGATCATGCAGTCCCATTGACTGCTATTTCCCAAGAGGAGGTAAATAAGTTGGATCTCATGAAACATGAGTCATCCATATTGAGAAAGTGGATGTTATCCACATTTGATGATGCAGAGGAAGTGGTTAAAGCCTCTTTAAAAAGATGGAATTCCCTTAGTAGCTCCAGGAAGAAGGTAGATAAATTGCAAATGGAGACAGGGAAAAGGTCTTTCCAATTGGAGAAGATATTGGCTGTCCTGGAAGAAATAAGGAGGATCAATCCTTAGATACTTATACAAAAGCAAGTGCTGAATAATAACAATGCATTATTGATAGATATATGGTATAAAGACATCTAGTTTGAATGTGATGTACTCAAAAGATGCAACAATAAGTTGAGAGAAATCAGCATGAGGCTACATGATATGATGTCTTTTGAGGCAGAAATTTTGGAAATGTTGGAAGGAAAGGTGGAAGGAAAGATAGAAAATCAAGACAAGGAGTTTGCAATCTGAGCTCTACATAATAACTTCCAATTCATTACTGATGATCCACTAGGCCAATTGACAGAAGAAGTCATGGATAGACTGGTAAGAACTAAGGTGAAAATGGAAAATTATAATGAGACATTATACAACAGAAGGAATAAACTGGATAACATCCAAAGTAAATACCAAGCACATAAACATGCCATTATCAAAGCAAAGACTCAGGATGGTGGAGAAATAGATAAAATAGTGCAGTTGTATGAAAATGTCAGAATAGTTATGTAGGCTCATATACAAGGTCCCAGTCATTAGGATGATGAAGATACAGCAAGTGATGCACCTAATGATGAAGAGCATGAAGTTGATGGGTAGATAAAGAAGCATCATAAAGCAGATATCAACATTTGACACTTAAAGAAAATAAGTATTTCAGATGGTTGCCAGCTAACAACCTGTGCCACATGATAATGTTGACCAGGTCAAAGAAGAATATTCACCATAGATTTTCATAGATAAATCTTGATCGTAGATCATTTTTGTAACTGATTCCTTGCCTTATTCTATAAAAGGTGCAAGGATGTTTTATTTTGATTCATTCGAAACTTAATTGAAATCTGTTTGCTGAAGTATTCAAGACTCATTTCAAAGCTATTGTATATGTACATGTCTTTTGCATACTTAATGAAAGAGAAGAGTATTTTAATTACAAATCTTCATAAATCTTGAGTAATCTGTGTCTGAATTCTGGATATATGCTTTGATTTGCTGCATCCCTTGGAGTGCTCATCATTTTGCATGTATTGTTTTCATTCATCATCCTCTGAAGTTTGCATCAACTATATCTAGCTGTGGAATATCCTGGTGAACATATGGTTTGATTTCTTCTCCTCATGACAGTATCAAGTATGTATGTAGATCAATAACTAAAGGTTCAACTTTAATTTGAAGTATTTCTTTCAAATTCTTTCAATTTCAAAAATTTTGATTCATCACAATTGCAAATAATTGATAATCTTAAGCAAATAATACAAATATGTAGACATCTCGTAGATAATTGAACATATTCAGCATATTTGATGCTAAAGCATGTCACAATGACAAATATCATGCAAAGTTTTGAGGATAGACACAATATTTGAAGTATATCCTGTGTAGAAATAACTCTCTGTGCAACATCATTATAGGAAACATTATCTTACTGACAAGATCTACGTAAGGCCCCAAAATGGAAACAGCAACACACATCAACCTCTGAGTAACGTCAGAAGATTAAGACCTAATCAACAGAGACTTGAGATTATGAATTCTCTGAATTCATCATATCTTTCAAGATGAGTAAAGTTTAATGTGTGCTTTTATTCTATGTTTGTTTATGACTAACATCATGATCAACATGTAGGGGCTGATGGAGCTGCAGTAATGCAAGGTCATAGGATTGATCTTTGCACAAAATTACAAATTACTTGTGGACCATACATGCTTTCCATTCACTGCATGGCCCACAGAATGAATTTAGCATTTAAAATTGTAAGCAAGTTTCCTACAGTATCAAAAGTTGAAAATCTAGTCCGCAAGCTCCACGCATACTTTTGCCGAAGTCCCAAACACTTTGCAGAATTTCAAAATTTTGCTGAGGGAATAATAGTAGGAAAAAACCTTCTTAAGGATGTTGATACCATATGTATCTCCTTGCATGGACCAGCTCAACGAGTTCTTTCAGAATATCCATCCTTGATTGGAACAATGTACGAGCATCGTAACACAGTAGACAAAGCTCCTGACCTCTTACATAGGTTAAGCAATATAGAGACACTTTTAACTTTAGCTAGTCTTCTCCCCATGCTAGATGAAATGAACAATCTTGTGAAGAAAGCCCAAGATAGAACTATGTATATCTATGAGTATAGCAAACTACATAGAATGACATGCATGGCCCTCGATAATCTATATCTAGATCTAACTTCTCAAAGCCCAAATTTTTATAGGTGGCAGATAATTACAGATTTGAATCATCATAAAAATTATTTATAGTTTAATGCAAGTGGGGAGTTATGTGTCTTTGTATGTGGATTTGAGATACCAATGGACCATTGTAAGACAGGCAAGCGCTCTATCAGAGAAGTACCTATTAGAAAGGGTGATTTTGATGGCATTGTTAAATCTGTTAGTAGTAATTTGAAGGAAATTGCAAGCAATCTTTCAACAAAGATTTATAATTGATTCCCTTGAGATGAAATACTTGATGCCATGTCTATTGTGTATCCTTAATTTTGGGTTCAAGGCCACCGAGATAGCCCAAGGTTTTTTCATCAAAACGTAACTACGTTGACCGTACACTTTTCGACAAGTGTAGAATGCAATGGAGAACAAATAGAAGGAATTATAGATGGAAATAAGCTTAAAGGACAATGTAGTTGGTTTGCAAGAAATATGATAGACCAGTTTAATGCCATGGAGAATCCCTTCGAAACAGGATCAATAACAAAGGCCTGGAAAAACTTGGGTTAGAGTGAAATATTGTGTGATTCGATATCAGAATATTTCAAACTTGTTGATTTATGTCAAACAATGATATTGGGTTCAGTGGAAGATGAGAGAGTTTTCAGTGCATTGGGGTTTTTGAAATCAAAGATAAGAAACAAACTAGACAAGAATTTGGAAAATTGCTTGAGGGTGTTAGGAAGTGCGTATAATGTCAAAACTTTTCCTTATGAAAGGGCACTTACAATCTGGAAGTCCATATCTGAAAGAAGAGGGTTGTGCAACTCTTCAAGTTCAAACGCTAATACTGGTGGGACAAATGACAGTGACACAATGATGGATGAATTTGACTTTGGGACTCAGAATCTAGACGAAGAAAATGAAGACTAGACTCATAATCAAGACAACTCTTTTTCTTTATTTGAACATCAGTTTGAGGACCCTGACTCGATTTGGGAAATGGAAGTGAATTAGCAGTTTTTAGGTATTTATACTGCATTTCATGAATTATATTCCAAAATTGTAGTTGATGATATTTTAAATTTGTATTCCTTGAAATTGTGAATCAAATTGAATACATTAACATATTATTAATTATTTCATATTTTAATTGTGTCATACTGATAAGTTTTACATATACTCAATGATTCATCATTCAACTCAATGCTTAATATTTCCTTGCTAAAGTTTATTTGTGCATAAAACATAAAATTTGCAGTAAAGTAGAATTTTGGTTTTTGATTTGATATGGTAAATAAAATTAGTTTAACATATTAACAATAGTAGGATATAGAACAATGAACATCAACAATCATTGAATGTGTATTTAGTAGTTGAAACCAGAGTTTATTTTCAGTTGATAAATTAAATAATATTGATAATTGAACATCAACACATTACTGAATTTGAATTTTCTATTGATTTTTAAATGAAAGAGTACATAGAGGCAATGAAAAATCTTGCTCAACAGTCAAAGAGAACTCTGCACAGAGCTGAGTTGGAACTCAGAAAGTTGAAACTCATAATATCAATATCAAATCATTCTAACAATTTTTTTAGCAAATTCCACTGTTCAGGTGGTGGAATTGTCATTTCTTCTAGCTGATGTTGTCTGACTTGAATTTTTGTTAACAATGTATGATCAAATTTTAATTTGGATCATGGGTTTGACTTGAATGTTTCAGCCAAAGATACATTCAAGAGTATCAGTTGTTTGATGAAATCCAAAAAGTTCACCTCATCTAGGTTCCCAAGAAACTGGTCCAAATCAATCTTCCTTGCATCCTCCATCTTCTTTCTGAAATTATCCTTTCCAATGAATCAATCATTTGTGTCAAAACCCTGTGGAAAACCAAGCTTTGTCAAGTTCCTTACCTTTTCATCCTCCTTAATCTTTGTTGCAGCCTCAATCACAAATTCTATTGTTTCATGCATTCTTAAACATTTTTTAATGATAGATGTCACCTTCATTGCGGCTTCAATCCGATTAGTAATGCCTTTTGAAATCCATTGTCACTAGCTTTGTAGACCGTTTCTAGAACTTGATTTGCAGATTTCTCTTCTGTCTGTAGTTACAGATTTGTGTTGTCCATTAAATATTCTCTCAGCTTATCAAAATGTAGTCTCATGGCATCAATGACTTGAAAGAATTCACACAATTGGTCAAACCTCTGCATTATTTCTTCCCAGATCTTTTGTTTCATGTGCCTGATTGTTTGTCAACAAAATTCAGTTAACATTTTTTGACAAGATTTTATTTCATTTTTTGCTTCCATAAGTTGTGCGGCCAATGTTCCATTTTTTTGCCTCTCTTTCTCCAATTTTTGTTCCCACTGTTCATTTGCTTCCCCAATGCTTTGTCTTAATTTTTCTGAAGTGGCTTTTTCCTCATTATATTTCTTTTTGATCTCATCTAACTCTTGCTTCAGTCCATTCAATTCCACCTCTGTTTGTTTATCCTCTTTTCTTGTTGATGTAGAGGCAGATTTTTTTATTCTTTTTTCTAATTCATTGCTCTTGTTATCTGCTGCTTTCCTCTTTGCTTTCTCATTTGCTAAATCTGCCTGTAATTTTTCTATTTGATTTTGCAACTTTTTTTCTCTCTATCATGCTTTAGCAATGATGTGTACACCAATTCATTGTTCTTTGATATATTAATTTTGTCAGTATTTTTTAATCCAGAAAAATCAAATTGCAAACTACTCACTTGAAATTCAGATCAATCCATCTAATTTTTTGGTTTATTTTGAACTGTGGGAACAACAATTGTGTACTCCATGATTTCTGTATTTGTGTCAAATGTGGGTAATATCATGGTTGTTGCAGGATCTTAAGTTACAATAGACACACTCTCCATCAGTTGCTTCTTATCCTTTTTATACAATTCTAATTTGTTTTTAAACTCTTGAATGTAATCAAAACCCGAGGACATAGGAATAAGGGAATGCTTGAATGGTGAAGGAATAGGAGTACTTGCAATTTCTGTTATAGCCACACTAACTGGGGGAGTGCCTGGAGATAATTCCTTTGTAGTGGAACTGGTAGTTGGACTTGGACTTGCCATAATCTTTTGTCTCTTCTGTGTCCCTTGATCACTGATTGTTTGTGTGGTATCTTGTATTGGTGTCCTCTTGTGTGTAACTTCTTGTTGGACCTGTTGTTGTAGCACATGTTGACTAAGTTCTCCACCAGTGGCAGTGCCAGTCGAACTAGGCTCTCCACCATGGGCATGTCCAAGTTGTGATTGCATTTGACCATGAGGATTAGGATTTGAATCTGTAACAAAATCAATTCTTTCAGTTCTACTTGTATGACCTTGGTATATTTTATCAGCTAATCTAACTCCAAGGCCTCATTTATCAAATGATTTTCTGGCAGTGGTGACTACATCTATTGGTTTCCAAATGCCTTGTCCTTGGAACCCCAAACCACCACCTTGATAACCCAACTTTTCTGCTATGACTGCTCCTGAAGTATATGATTTTTTTGTGTTCTGACTTAAACCAGGTTTGTAAATGCTTTGTCCCTATCATCATCAAGTTCATCATCTCTATCACTTTCAGTTTCTTCATCTTCACATTCATTGGGATGCTCTATATTCCACAATTTGCTAAACTCTTCATCTTCATTGATTTCTCCATAGTCTGCATCAGTTCTCGGTTCACCTAGATCCTTCCTCATAGACCAAAATGCAGCAATTTTTGACCGTGTCCAAGATTTTTTTGTAGCAGAATCATCTAGATAATCTGGCATTTTTGCTCTAATAGATGGTTTATCACTTTTTCTATAAAAATTGTTGTACCTCATGATTTCATTCTCTGTTGGTGCTCCTATAATTTGGACTTGGTGCAATGCCATAATTTTTGTTGACAACTATTCAAAAGAAATACCTTTCTCAACAGCAGTTTTCTCCATTGCAATTTTGACCTCATCCCAGGAATTCTTTTTTCTCAAGTTTTCAAGCAAGGGTTTACTTTGATGTTGAATTCTACTTGTAGCATTCCTATTAGCCACAATCATTGTTTTAATGGTGTCACATGGATCATACTGCCAATGATAGACAACATCAAAATTAAAAAATTTCAAAAGATCTTTTGCCACCTTAAATTCTTTTCTCTCGAATGTGAACCCTCCACATGAAAAAGGTAAAGAAGGAAATAAGGCCTTCTTTTGCTGACCGACAAAGTGTAGTTCATCAGTACTCTGTATCTGCCTTACATATTCCAATGCAAAAACCCTTTATGTCACATGTATTGGAAGTTTGTATGGCTCTACTTCTAATCCATAAAATCTTAGCACAATATATTCTTCCAATAAGTACCAATCAGCCAATTGTATTTCTTTTCCTAGTTGAATGAAATCTCTACATGATATAGGCAATCTAGGCATTGAACTATTTGTAATTGCTTGATGTAATGGAGCCAAAAAGTAGTCTACAAAATGATTGTAGTTCCTTCAAGAATCATGCATCCTTATCTTAGTGGTCCAATCATATACTGGAGCCATTTTATTTTCCTCAACATTGCTATAGGGCTAAATCTGAAGCTTGTTGCTCTGAAACATTCCACTAAATTTCAATAGAAAAAAATAGCACAAGTATGTTGTGAACCTAAATGTCTTGGTGGAACCTCCTTTAATTATTAAAAATTGTTTATGCATGGATTCTACAATGTTCTCAATAAATTTATATTTGACATGTACACCATGTTGATGATTGTTTTTACACATTCATAACAAAAGTTAAAATTCACAAAAATGAACCTAACTGTCTTGAAAGATATGAAGAAATCGATTAAGATTTGCTTAATCCCAAGTTTCTGTATGGTCAGGTCTTGACCTGTTGAGACAATTCAGTAGGTTGATGTGAAGCTATAATATGCAAGGGGCCTTACATGATTTAGGGTTTCTTGATGATTTACTGGACTCAAACTATGCAAAACATTACAAATATCATCATTTTATTCATTCTTTTTTTGCATGAACTTGTTACTGTATTACAAATCTCTGTATGATTTGTATTATTGCAAGCTTTTCCTTTTCAAATATTATGAAAACTGTCTACTATCAACTCTGTTATTCGTGTTTTTTTCAAATATGAGATCATTTCCTTTAAATTTTTGGGTTTTAAGCTAAGTATTTTACATGGGTTGGGAAAAGTTAGAGAAATCTAAAAATAACTTCATTCTTACTATAGGATCTAAATGTTCTATTATATACTTTGCAATTAATGCAGCAAATTGATCAAATCCACAAATTAAACCTTAAATGTAAGCCCTGAGTATTTTCACAGACTTACAGTCAAGATTGCAAGCTTTAAGAGATATTGTTTCAAATACAAAGAAGAGCCAGAAGACACTCAGAAAATAGATGCAGAATTCTAGATTCATTTGCATTCAAAACACATAGTCATAAATGATTTACAATGTATGAATGACTCTTAGCTTGATTAATCAAATTACAGAAAACTTACAAAGCTTTACAGATACAGTAAGGAAGCAGGATGTTCCACACATTCCTTATTGCAAACATAGGCGACCTACCTCTACTTCTAAACTAAAAGGTCTCTCTATTTTAAATGTTGAGATAAATTACAAGTTCCAGCTCTGTTCTAAAAATTCCTATGAATCCCTGTGTAAAGTATTACAGAGCAAAGGGGCTCAATATATAGATCTGATCATCCCCAATACAGTCTCAAAACCCTAGTTAATCAATGGCTCAAACTTTAAGTTACAACATCAATGATGGAAAAATCCCACCCAAAAATATCTCTGAGCAGCACACTCATCTTGGGCGTAAGATGCCCTTTTGGAAACCCTAACAGCTCAGAATATCTTTTGTTGTCTGTTTAATAATGTTTTCTCTCCATCTACATTTTTTCTTCTCATTGAAGGCCTTGACTTCTCTCGCCTCTTTGTGATCTGATCCGCTCTTTTGTGATGTCATCGTCATTATAGCTCCATCCTCCATATCTCTGCAACCCTACAAATAGACACAAAAAATAGATTAAAATACTACATCAAGTTGCTTTGTCAATTTATTACCTGGTCAGAAAGTTGGATGGGCATCAATAATAGTAATCAATGTGCTACCAACTTGATCCTCAGTTGCAGTGTTCATGCTCTCAAACTTTCCTCTTATCAGCTATGTATATCTTCATCATCGGCATGACACACTCAGTCGGGTCAATTAATAAATTTCCCTCCGATTTTACATTTCAGGCTGATGTATCTTTTCATCATTTTGTATTTCTTTGTATATCTTTTGTTTATCGGCGTAACTCTTTTCATCGACGCGGCCCAAAAAACCCCCACCAATCACTTTACATCTGATCGATGCAACCCTTCTTTTCTTTTGTATATCAGGCAATGTATGTTATAAACATACAAGCGTTAAAACATTCAAGGATTTTTCTATTTTGAACTTCCCTTTGAAATCCAACTTGTACTTTTTGTTTTGCATATTGGTTTGTATATCGCAACATACAACTACATATGCATACAAAGAATATTCTACTTTTCTCTCTTTTGACCTCCGGCGCTTTGTATCTATCGTGTTGTATGTATTGTAATATACAAACCCTCAAATATACAAAGAGTTTCTTGTATTTAAATCCTTCTTCACATCTAGCTTGTGTATCAGCTTTGCATCTCCTAAACATACATTGTAATTCATATAACCCGATATACAAGCGGTGGGGTCCACCCCACCTTCCTCTTTTGTATCTCCGCAATGCATATTGTGCTTGTATCTTTAGATATACATTCAGGTATGATACAAGCATTTAACGAGATTTTACTTTCTCTTTGATTCCGCATTGTATGTTTTGCATTGCATATCAGACTTGTATATGGGATATACAAGCAATCAAATATACAAAGAATTCTTCGCATTCAATTCTTTCTTCACGTCTGGTCTTTGTATATTGCACTTGCATATCGAGCAAAAACATTATCATTGTACAAACCTGGTAGACAAACCGCGGGGCCCACCCTACCTTTTACTTGCATCTTTCGTTTGTATAATAGAAACATACAAACACATAAACATACAAAGAATTTTCAGCTTTTAACTTCTCTTTCTGGCGCTTGTATGTAAATTGCAATGTATATCTTGATATACATTTAGTAATGATGCATTGGTTTAACCTGATTTTAATCTTTTCTGAATTCTGGCACTTGCATGTTTCTGAAATGTATGTTTCGAAACATGTATATGCAAAGCACCGAATATACAATGATTAAATCCCATTTAATAACCTTTCGATTCCGTAGTATGCATGAAGCATTGTATCTCACCAAAACATACAAGCCCGCAAAACATACAAGGACTTAACCTTGTTTCACAATCATTTCGGGTCCGCAGCTTGCATGTGGACAATATATAATGGCAATGTATGTATTAATTTACAAGCCCGCAGCATACAACAATTTAACCTTGTTTAATGATCTTTTCAGTTCCGCAGCTTGCATGTTTTAGATAAAGCGTTAGTCAAATGCATGCAAAACCCCCCTTTGTATGTAAATTTCAGACTTCAACCTCTTTATAGACCATAGTTCACTCACCTGTCAGGTCCGTGACATGCATATAGCGCAATGTATCCTTTGATGTACATTAAGTTTGATGCATTGTTTATATCACATTTAAATCTTCTCAGAAATCCACCTTGTATGTATCAAAATGCATGTATCCAACATACATACAAGGTGCGAAATATACAAGGACTTTATGTTATTTCATAGCCATTTCAGTCCCGCAGCATGTATGTTCCCTTGTATATTTCATTTGTATGTTCGCTTTTGCCAAACATACAAACCTAAAAGACATTCAATGGACTTTAAACGATTATGAAATCAAACTTTGAACTGCTTCGGATCTGACTTGCATGTACATATAGAATGTTTAAAAAAATGCATACAAGTACAGAATGTATATAAACCCAATGTACAAAACCCGTTCTAACATACAAAGACCATTGTATATGCAACCCGATGACCCACGCGACTATGTATAAAAATGACCTTGCATATACAAACGACTTTGTATATGGAAAGTGATATACAAAGGACATTGTATACAAGTGAGCTTGTATGTAAAGGACCTTGTATATGCAACCCAATATACAAAGGGCATTGTATATGCATAGCAAACCCTTCCCTTGTACATTTTACCAAAATACTCATAACTTGCAAAATACTTGGAATTTTAATATGGTTCAAAAAGTAACCCTAGCTCATTTTTCACGGGGAATTCACCCATATTTTGCCCTGGTACTGAAATGCATTTTTTCTCTAGTTTTAACAAAGTTTGCAATTTTTACCCTATTTTTCCCTTTACCACCAAACAGACCCACACAAACAAGACAAAAGCAAAAGCCACAGCAGGGGTCCTCATTTTGCTAAGAAGTAAAATGGGGCATGTTGTGAACATCACAACACACCATTACCATAATGGATATTATATACCATTTCAAGGAGGCTTGCATCCACTTCCCAATTGCTATCTAGTCTGAGGTAAAATTCTAGTATGGAAATAGTATCCTGAGCCCATGATTTAAAAATTTCAAAGGATAAGGAGGCTTATGGTTATCTTTCAAGATGTTTTTTTCTTCAACTATTTTATTTAGTAAAGAATTTTTGCTCCTTTCATCCGCTGCTTCATAATCATTAGCAATCTTTTCTAGGTCAATGTGGACGTCTCCAAATTCTTGGGTTGTAAACCCCAACACTTTTTCAATTTTTTCTGCATTAATGGATAAAATTTCTTCTTTGGTATCCTTATTTACAATTGCTCTTTTGTTACCATCATAATTGTGGGCACAGACCATGATAAATTCTGGGCAAGGGAAAACCTCATGTAACATCGTGCACCCTAATCCAGTTACCCATGGTGCATTGATAATATCAACATTCTTTTTCTTGGTAGCCTTATACTCACATGAAAATATGAGTTTTGAGGTAAATCTACCATACATTTTAGGATCATAAATATCATGGTATTCATCAGTCAAACCTGAGGTTTTAAGCAATTCAAAATAATCTATTTTTTATCTGTACTTGCTCTGCCTTTCCCAAAAACTTTGTCTGGTCTGCCAGTGGTGGTAGAGATGCTTATACAGTGTGAAATTTTTCGGAAGTCTCTCAACCCTAAGTGCAAAGTTTGACAAAATAAGATTTTAAGAAATTTTTTTGACAAAATAAGATTTTAAGAAATGATGAAACGTAACCTAGGGTTTCTATGTTTTGTCTTACCAGCTTTGTTGGAAATGGCACTGCAATGAGCAATATGAAATCTCCCTAGTGCATTGCAACGAGAAATATGAAATCTCCTTGACATGTCGTGTGCTGATCCTCTCGGTTCTCACTTTAAAATAAAATCACTTAGCAGTAAAAAGTAGAAACTAGAAAGTTTGATTTTTTTATGAAGTGACTTTTTTAGTGAATGAAATGTCAAGTCAAGTTTCAATGTGTCGCTATTAGTACATGTCTGACAGCTATCCTGCATTGATAGCTCATAGCAATCTCTAAACCATTGATCTTTATAAATCTAAGGGTTTAGGGTGATTCCAGAGATTTAAGTTCGCAAGCCTAGTGTTCTGTGCATTTCATTCCAGAATGCAACTAGAACCATCCATCAAATGTTCATCAAACTGCGAGTATTTTATGATATAAACAATAAACATAATCTGCATTTCTTCATTCATTTAATGTTCCAGAATCCTAAATAACCCTGAGCTATTTAGATTCAGAAGAAAAACACACACAACTTGGAGACAGATAACCATATACATGCAACAAATCATTACTCATTTAAAAACAACATGAAACTGCTAAATTTATGCCACCCAGCAAGACTATATCTTATTATTCCATCAAAATTTGCCAAGTCTAAAACAACCAACCCTATGAAATGACTTAATGAGCAAGACAATTCCTTTATAGATCAGGAACGTGCTATCAGCATTGAATACATTATACTTCAAATTTTTATAGATACAGAGAACAAAAGCTTGTCAATCCTTAGTTCCATATTTGTCATTCTACTCATCGTATGTCTCCTCTGTCAGCCAAGGGAATGAAAGTATTTCTTCAATCTAGCCATTATGGCTGACATACCTGGCATCCAACATACTTTTTATGTGGTTACAGAATGTAAAAAGATTCCTTTCAAGAGTGTTCAGATTGTCCAACGTTAAGCTTAGTACTTGCATACTCATAGTTGGATCACTTGCAATTACATCACAACAAGTGGGAATTAATTGATAAAAATTGTCTACAATCTCCTTTCTCCACTTGTTGAAGTCTTTTGTTTTTCCATCACCATCCAAGATGGGAGGTGACCACTTAGTGTCCAACCCTTCAAAACCCTGCAACCTCTCTTTCACAATTGAATCAAATTTCAACCTGAAACTGGCTACATCCTGAAAACACTTCAACATGTTAAGCACCTTCTTCAATCTCCTGTTATCCTCCTTCAACTCTCTTATCTCGACAAGGAGAGGCTCTGTATCCACTAGAACAAATTCTAAAGTTGGGATCGCTGGAGGAGGCTACCAATGACAATTGCTGCTTCAACATGTTTATCTCTGCAACTGCCTGAGAATAATCAAGTTGCAGCTGATTGTAATCCTTTTGCAATTTGTTAGTAGTTGCTTCTACAAATTATGTAGTCTATACATTTAGGCTTACAGCTTGAGGAGCAAGGGTATCAGATACTCTTTTTATTATTACATCCCCTATCAGCTCTCCTAATTGAACCCTAGGCTTTTTGTTGTTTAGGGCCAGAGCCCATATTGCCAATGTTTCAAATTTAGGGTTGAAGGCTGAACCAGAGAGGGCCTTTAAATCTCTTACCCTGTCACGTCTGAATCATCTCTGGTGATTGTATCAAATGCAATGGCATTTGATAGAGTCCAATGAGGTAGAAGCAGAATATTACATTTTGCCACGAGTGCTCTCCCTTCCTCTGGAGTCATTTTACTTATAGATTGTTGTACTACTTTTAGGACCCTCTGAGTAATAACATCATACTCCTTTGGGTCTGCTCCAGCCTTGGCATCTTCAATTTTCTTCTGAAATTCCTCACTCCTCACTTTCAAAACATAGATCCTAAATTCAGGAGTGTTGACAAATTCATCATCCTCCATAAAATTGTCACAGGCCATCACCCTAACATCTTGAATATCAACAATAGGGTTTCTCATTACTCTCACTGCCCTATTCTCTGGGGATGAATAAGGTCTTAGTCTATTGGGTGAATGAGGGCCATTTTCTTGTGCATGTTCCTCCTCCTCCTCTAGGTCAACTACCTCTATCTGCTCTGGGTTCTCCAAATCAATAATCTTGGCCCTTTTGGCAGGGGAGGGGCCAACTAATTCCCTCTTTACATCATACTCTCCACTTGAGATGCTAGGATCATAAGAATATCTCTATTTTCCTGTAGGGGTAGAGGCAATCAATTGTTCTGTATTATCCAGCATTTTCTCAATTCTCTTGATTGGGTCTCGCACTTTTGCAAATGCACCCAGATATGCAGGATTCAGGTTTCTCTTCATATTATCACTAGCCATGATAATAGCCCACTTGATCCTTAAGTGGTGGACTTCATTCATAGTAAAACAATTCCTGGCAATGTCCTCATCGTAATCCACCTAATGAAAGTACTTAACCCTTCCCTTGTAGTTGTTGACTTTGAATCTAGTTTTGTTGATGAATCCATTAGGGTCAAAAGACCTTGGTTGTTCTAAACACATTCCAAAACATTGCATAACTAAATAAATTTGGTCCAGCCCACTCTTATCAGGGATCACAAAATCACAAAATCTGATGGAAGAAGGAAAGAATGAACCTTTCTTGCGGTTCTTAAAGTTCTTTTTGTCAGAATCATTTAATTGCCTTATAACTTCTAAAAATGCCACCCTCTTTGGCACATATTTGGGCAGTATGTGAGGTGCAGTCTGGCATCCATAGACCCTTATGCAAGTAGTATGCTCATGATAGAAAACATCACCCCAATTGTGATCAATTCCAAGGTGGGGAGTCCTGTCTAGAGATCGTAAGAAATCCATTACATCAAGATGCAACCTTTCACCTTCTAGCTCCAAAAATCCAAGGATTCTCCTCACAAAATATTCTTCAAAGATGACATAATATGCTGTGACACAGTGCATATCCAGCATACATGTCCATACTTGCATTGGCAGCTTGTTCCCTTGAGCATCTGAATCCTTAACATGCAAATTCTGGTGCCACATCCTTGATAAAGCAAATAATTACATATGGCACAACAAAGAGTACCATATGAATTCAACTTGGACATCTGGTTTAGACAAAGTATTTTTGATCTTTGTCATCTAATCATGCATATGGTTAGCTATGAAAGTGGCATAATCATATGGTTCCTTGACATTTGGGTTCTGAATATCAACAGCCATCATCATCAAAGAAATAAACATTCTTTCTAAAGCATCTCTACCTAATACTTGACACAGACTGTGATAGATTCTGAAAAAATATTCATTAAACATACTGCAATGAAAAGGCTCCTCCTCATCATCTGAAATCTTTACCAATTTCCCACTAACACCCCTTGGCCTGTGCTTTGGTAAGTTATATTCCCTATAATGTCGTTTCACAGTTTGGTATTTTTTCTTGAAATCCCTTAGGTCAATTTGTTTGTTGGTTGTAGGGTCCAAGTTGAATATAGTGGCAATGTATCCTTTGGTAAGCTTGATCAATGTTGAACCATTTCCATCTATTACTGTTCTAGTGGCTGGATTATACCTTAATGTTGTTGACCTAATTAAGTCAGGGTTGGGGAAAACATTGGGACAAATGAGCTTGGCTAAATCATATCTCCAGGCATGATAGATAGGGGCCTTATAGTTCATCCTCTTATGCCAATGCTCAAAGAGAATCCAACCTGGGACAAGTAATTTGGCGTCCTGGTAATTATAGCAGTTTCAAGAAATTTATCCTCGGCTTCGCGTAGGCCATGCAATTTCAAAATTGTTCTAGTGGAACTAGGGAGTTGGATCATAGGATCCTCATCTAACCTTCATTTTGAAGTGGAAGGCTGGCTTGACTGACTCATTTTTCTTTTATGAAGGTATCTTAGGGTTTTTATGGTTGCCAACAGCCCTAAAATCTTCAAAATTAACCTACAGTTGGAAAAACCAGGCACATAGGAGGAACAATTACTTACCAGTTTTCTGCACTTGCAGAAGCTTGAGATTACTTTTTCCTACTCGTTCTGATGATTTCTTCTGAATGCAGTCACGCTCTTGAGAATACCTTAATCCTTGAATTTCTGCACAATTCTCTGTATTAATGAACTTTGTGCCACAAGAATTCATACACAATTCTCTGTATTAATGCACTTTGTGCTGCAAGCACTTCAAAATCTTTCTCTTTTGAAACTTTGAATTTGGGCCATTGATCTTTTCCTTACATTCTAAAATCCATGGTCTTGATTGGCTAACAAGATTTGACAATCTTCGTTGCCATTCAGAAAATGTACGAGTTAGATACGTGGCAGCACCTCGTAACGTAACAGCCTGTGATGGCCCACCTCTTACCTACCCTGCACCTGCATACCTCACTTCTAAATAAAGAGAATGCCACATGTCATGATGTCGCGACCACAACGCAAATTCCAACCAAAGCGATTCTCCTTGCGATGATGTGCAACTGTTGGATCAAGTCTTTTGCTAGCTTAGACTTTTTGACATGTGTTGTTCTATCGCAATCGCACAACAAATATTCTCTCCTGACAGATTCCTCATGCGCCCTTGCACGACCATTAGATTTCGCCCTTCCTGCAACCGTTGGATCAAGTCTTTAGTGGGATAGGATGCTAGCTTTGATTTTTTAACATGTGTCATTCTGTCGCAGCCGCACAACAAATAATCTCTCCTGATAGATTCATCATGCGTCCTTGCATGACCATTAGATTTTTCCCTTCTTGCAACCATTGGATCAAGTCTTTAGTGGGATAGTATGCCAACTTTTATTTTTTGACATGTGTCATTCTGTCACAGATGCGCAATGAATATTCTCTCCTGATAGATTCCTCATGCGCCCTTGTGCAACCATTAGATTTCACCCTTCCTGCAACTGTTGGATCAAGTCTTTAGTGGGATAGGATGCCAGCTTTGATTTTTTGACATGTGTCATTCTGTCGCAACTGCGCAGTGAATATTCTCTCCTAAAAGATTCCTCATGTGCCCTTGTGTGACCATTAGATTTTTCCCTTCCTGCAATCGACAACAGCGGGTAACCTCTAGAATCCTAGATTAAGGGGCCGGTCAACTTATGAATATTAGGACATGAAGTCATGACTTCACTGACTGACAACCTGCTTGCATATTAACTTCTTAAACAATTAAAAAGTGGACCCTGCTAGCTTGCTAGGTTAACCTGTTCTCCACCAAGCTGTGACCGTCAAGATTAGGTATAAGGGGCTAGTAAACAACACGGTTTGATGACTCAGGTTTCAACTTAGACAACTAGCAACCGGAGGTAACAAGTCAACAAAAGATGACGTAGAGGGTTTCTCGTATGAAATATCAACCATTGATATTTGGAAATCTAACAGTTCAAGTGTCAAAACCTAATTATGCAAAGGTTTTATGCATCTTATCATCAGTACAAATCGGTCAAGCAAGTCAAAAGATTTCAAATCTAATCATATGATGTCTAAACAAATATTGTCCACCAAAGAGGGAGGATAATCATATGATCTATCGAGCAAATCTTGTCTAAGAGAAAGGACCACCACTTTGAAAAAAAGAGAAGGGACCACCACTTTGAGAAAGAGAGAAGGGACCACCATTTTGAAAAGAACAACTCAAAAGAAGCTACCTATGTACAGTCAAAATCTTATATGCCCTAAGTGGGATTTCAATTGGATGGATAAGTAGAAAGTTTTGGGGTGCAAAATTAGTGGAATTGCGAATTTGGGAAAATTTCTGCATGTAGATGAACTACACTATCAATAGAAAGTGTAATTTACTTGTGCATATAAAATTTCATGTTTAATTCTATCTAAAAACAACCAAATTGAAATCAAATTAAATCCAAAAAGATTGAGAGTTTACATATAGTATAGTTCTCTTAGCTGTGCCTATCTCAAGAGTCAAAAAGCAAACAAATGCCAAGCAAGATTAGAAACCTCTAACCATAACAGAGACCATCATCAGATCCATGTCAACATATATAAATTAAAGCAAAACATATAAGAAGCAACATTAGAAACCTCTAACCATAACAGAGACCAAATTATATTAATACAAAAAGTAGAAATTATATTAATACAAAAAAGATTTACACTTGGGCAATTATATTAATACAAAAAGATTTACACTTGGGTAATTATATTATTACAAAAAGATTTACACTCAGGAAATTATATCAATACAAAAATCACTCCAGCGACCAGCCCAGGCTCCAAAAAACACACAGCACTAGAGAGGCTACCATAGTACCATAGAAATCCCTAGCCCCTTGACTGAGCGACTCCTTGAAAACTTGCCACCCTACCACCCCAGCACGGAAATCACCAAAAAAGTGGTCCTGGGAGCTTGACCACTCCTACGACCACTACGAGTAGAATCCCCCTGCATTCATAATGGCTGCAAAGTATTGAAGCCATACCGGAGTATCATCTGTGTCCATTCCAATTGCCCGTTGAAGAAAGTGTCTCCCACGAGCTGCCCAAAGCCTGTGCCTTCTAAGTTGTTTCTCATTCATGTTCAGGAGGAACAACTGCCTAGCTACACCCTCCTATTCCTCCCGTAGCTTCTCCAGGTCTCTTGGCCACAGGCTACCGACCCCCAATTCTGCATCAATCACCACGTCTAAGTCATCCAAAAGAATATTTGGAGTGAATACCCCCCGTAGAATGATCAGTGCATCCACCTTTGCCTCTCCTAGATCCAATAAAGAAGCTAGAAAGTGTGAGGAAATATCTGAATTTACCCTATATCTATCCTCAGAGACCAAGAAGTCTTTATCAAGGACCATCTTCACTGCATCGAGGAAGAATAGGTTCTGCTGGTTACAAATGTTCATCAGTCTGCCATCTCTGATACGGCCCAGAAAGGTGACTTGGCGCTTATTGCAGTAGAGCCTTATGGGAGTCTCCATGCTATATTTTAAGCAAGCCAGTCGAGTGCTGTTTTGCTGGAGACCTCCAGGATTTAAAGGAAGATCGTTAATGAACACACGCTTCAATTGACATGCATTTATTCATTCATTCGTTGTCTAGATTTTTTGTAGCGTCAATCTTCGACTCATGTAAGGATCGACCATTACCAAAAGCTATTTAATAACTTGTCAGAACTATTTAATAAATTAAAAATCAATGCTTGGGAAAAGTATTTTGTAGGCCACCAAATGAAATCGATATCAATGATTCAATATATAAATTTATAATAATACCATATTTTATATAATATAATATATAATTTTATATTGAAAATTTCATTCTTTGAAACATCTATGATCTGTATACATTGCAATTTCAAACCGTAATTACTTTCAAACCATAATTACTTCTATATTATTTAGTAAAATTTAACATCACCCTTCAAAAAGATTAGGGAATTACATCGTACATGAACCTCTAACCAACCTCAGTTCTAAACAAAACTCCTATCCTTCGACCTTCAAACCTTGCTTTGATCCTCCAAAATCTTTTTGGTTCCTCTTTTCGACGACGCATAATGAATATTTCACTGTAGTCCATAATTATCCTATTAACAGGTAATAGATCCATTACAAATTTAATTGTGTGCTCATTCACAAAGTCAGTTAATGATTCACTATAGAACCTTGCATTATATGTACAAGAAACCACTAGGCATAGGTAACAATAAGGCTAGTAAAGGAGAATTAAATTGATTTTCTCAAAGTCACTGGTAATTGAGTTACAATACCAATTCCATGCATCAATTCAAATTTCCAGTTTCTCATACATGCATGCATGTGTGGGAGATTCAACCTACCACCCAGAATAGAATGCATCATTTGCAAATGTTAAAAGTGTTGATTCTTGACACGATTTATTCCACTTGACGAATGCTCGTATTTCTTCATTTCGAGACATGTAAAGCAATAAAAACCTGCATAGCCACACACAAACAAAATTTTCCATCATCTTAGATTTTTATTACTATTCTACATTTGTGAACTGAGAAATCTATCACATAGTTAAAATCAAAATCATGAATGATCACAAAATAAATACTTGGTAACTTACTTTCTTCGCACAACTGCTGTAATGAAAGCCATTACTTTGAACTTTTACAGTCTATTGATTCTTGACCTATCTGAAAATTAGTAATGCAATATAAGTTCAAAACACTAAAGACTATCATATATACATTACATGTATGTCTGTGACAAATGGGTAATAAATAACAAGCAACTCTGTTTAATTCATATTGGCTAATCTGTGCAGTTTGTCATGACTCAGTACTTACTTGCCATTAATGAACTTAATTGAGCACTGGCTAATCTATATCATTAAGTTCATTCAATCAAATCAATCGTACCACCACTGACCATTTGATGCACCCTAGAACAAAAGATGAACGATTGTAGTTCAGTTCTGGAAGGTAGATCTCCAATGCTACACATTGCTAACAAAATCCTCCAGAATCAACTAGCAGCCATTAGATAGTATTAGATCAAAGGTTGACATATATATAAAATATATAATATATTTTATTGATTATTGTGCAATGGTGGCAGTGCGACAAAGTGTAAGTCCTCGATTGTACAACTACAAATTTGGGAAATTGGGTGTGTCAGTACTTATGCCATCAATTTGTGATCATCTGACAACCAAAATCTATTAGAATATTTTTCATTTAATGACATCCATGCACGAAGTGACCTCTATCCTTTCATAATAAATAAGGAATGTTGTGAAAAGCACAATTGCACGTATTTGGTAAGGCAATTTATGCAACTCAATTAAATAATTATCTATTAATTTTTGTTAATCAGAATCATTGTTACTTGACACTTGTCTCTATTCCAGAGACTTTATGTAGAAAAATGGGTGTGTCAGAACTGCAACTCGGAATGGAACTTCAACTAAAGTCCGATGCCATTCACATAGTATGATTTTTATTGGCATAACAGTTTATTTCGCTAATTAATTTTTTATTGGTTTGAAACTATATTTAAATTCACCAATAATTTTTTTATTGCTTTGAAAATTGGTTTAATTTGCCAATGTAAATATATTTTCTGGTTTGAAATTAGATTTTAATCGCCAGCAAAAATATTTTCTTATTTTGAAAACAGGTTTAATTCGCCAATGTAAATATATTTTCTGGTTTGAAATTAGATTTTAATCGCCAGCAAAAATATTTTCTTATTTTGAAAACAGGTTTAATTCACCAACAAAAATATTTAATTGGTTTGAAAATAGGTTTTAATCAGTAATTAAAATATTTTAGTGGTTTTAAAAAAATTACAATTCGCTAGGATTTTCCATAGACCTCTAGCGATTACAAAAGATTTGCCAAATAAGATTATTTTTTTTCCCAAAAAAATGAAAAAATTCGCCAATAAAATTAATATTTTTCTCAGGAAGTATACATGATTCGCTAGGTTTATACACCTTCTCCGAGGAGGGGGATTCTTAAAGTTATCCCTATTGGAAAAAGTTGGAAACTCTATATGAAGGTGATAAATATGTCAAATGTGCCAAGCTACAAAGCCTAAAGGGTAAATATGAAAGGTTGATGATGAGTGAAGATGAAAACATTACTTCCTACATGTAGAAGGTGAATGAACTTGTGACCGGTATCAGGAGTGTTGGTGGAATATTGGAAGAATCATAGATTGTTACCAAAGTGCTCAGATCCTTACCTACAGCATACAAGCATAAAGTTGCTGCCATTGAAGAGATCAAGATTGTGACAATTGTTACAAGGGATCAGTTGGTTGGTAAGCTTTCAACATTTGAAATGAGTGAGTTTGGTGATTCTCTTCCTAAGTCTGAATCTGGATTTAAGACTAGTGTTTATGGAAAATAGAGATATGATTCAAGTGAAATTTCTTCAGGAAGATCAAATAGATTTGTGAAGGAAAGGAAGGATCTTGAAGATGATGAAACTGCAAAACTTGAAGCCCTTATTGTGAAAAGATTGCCAAGAGGATCCGGTAAGTATGAATGAAAGTTGCCTTTAAAATGTTTGGCTTGTAATAAGATTGTTCTTTTTGCCTCAAGGTGTCCAGAGAGGGTTTCAAAGACAAACCCTAACAGATTAAGGGCTCAGAAGAAATGTTACTATGTCCAAGAAGCTAATGAAGGAGTCACAAATAATGAATCTAATATGGGAAGTAACTCAGGAAATGAATGGGTGTTCATTGCCATCAAGGAAGAAGATCCAGTGTCTACTGAATCTACTAGCTATGTGAATGTGGAAAATGCCTTGGCTACTCATATTGAATAAAAGGATGAATGGGTGATTGATAGTGGATGTTCTCATCAAATGACTAGTGATAAAAATAAGTTTATAAGTTTGGAAAAATATGAAGGTGGAATTGTGAAGTTTGGAGACATTTTAGCTAGTAGAATCTGTGGCAGAGGATCCATCTCTTTTGATGGTAAGAATAACACTAATGATGTTCTGTATGTAGAAGGATTGAAGCATAATCTCCTCAGTGTTGGATAGTTGGTTGACAAAGGGTATGATCTCTGATTCAAGGATGGAAAATGCAAAATCTTAGCAAGCTCTGGAACTGTGATTGCATCAAGTACACAAACTAAAGGTAACATCTTTCATTTAAGTGGTATTGGCAAAAGTTGTTTGATTCCTCGGATTGATCAGAGTTGGTTATGGCATAGGAGAATGTGTCATGTGAATTTTGATAATATTGCCAAGATAAGTTCTACTCAGGCTGTGAGAGATCTTCCAAAACTTGTGAAACCTGTTGATAGCATGTGTGGAGAATGTCAATTTGGTAAATAGAACATAACTTCATTCAAGAGTAAAGAACAATTTTCAAGTGGACTGTCGAAGCTTGTGCATACTAGTCTATGTGGTCCTACTAGAATTAGAAGTGTGTAAGGAGACATATAATTTATGTTGTTGATTGATGATTACTCCTGGATGATGTGAGTAACTTTCTTAAGAGAAAAATTAGAAGCTCTTGATAAATTCAAGGTGTTCAAGGTTATGGCAGAGAATGAGATTGGTGTGAAGATAAAATGTCTTAGATCTGACAAAGGTGGAGAGTTTACCTCTGGTGAGTTTGATACATTCTGTGAAAAGCATGGAATAAAAAGATAGTTATCTACTCCTAGGACTCCTCAGCAGAATGGAATTGTGGAAAGAAAGAACCAGACCATTCAAGAAGCTGCTAGGACCATGATGATGGAAGCAAATGTTCCACAAGTCTATTGGAGAGAAGTTGTGAGTACTGCAGTCTACACTCTTAACCGAGTACAGATCAAAGGCAATTCTAGTAAGACACCTTATGAACTATGGTTTGGTCATCCTCCTACTGTGAAATATTTTAGAGTTTTTGGTAGTAAATGCTAGATCAAAAGAGATGAGGATCTAGGCAAGTTTGATGCAAGAAGTGATGAAGGAATATTTATAGGCTACTCTGCTCAAAGCAAGGCATACCGGTGCTTTAACAAGAGATTGAAAAAGATTGTTGAAAGTGTTAATGTCAAGGTTGACAAGAGCAAAGAAAGACCTTCCAAGCCTATTGGATATGAGATTTAGATGATCAAGATGAAAGTCAAAGTCAAGGAAAGCAATTTCAAACCCAGACTCAGATCTAGATTGATCTAAAGAACCTAGTGACTCAAGAAGTTAGTGAAAATGTTGAAGAACAAGCTCAAGAATTAGAAATTCAAGAAATTCCCAAAACCCCCAGGTATGTAAGGTTGAATCATTATGAAGATCAAATCATAGGAGATAAGAATAAAGGTGTTCAAACTAGAAGAAGAATTGTTGAAAATCAAGTGGAGTATTGTTTGATTTCAAAGATTAAACCAAAAATAGTGAATGAAGCTTGTATTGATGATAATTGGGTAAAAATAATGGAAGAAGAATTAATGCAAATTGAAAAGAATCATCCTTGGGATCTTGTTCCTAGACCTAAAAAAAAAATGTAATTGAAACCAAATGGGTCTTCCGAAATAAAATGAATGAAGATGGTGAAGTTGTGAGAAACAAAGCAAGATTAGTATGCAAAGGATATTCTAAACTAGAGGGAATTGATTTTGAAGAAACATTTGCTCCAGAGGCAAGAGTTGAAGCAGTTAGATTATTTCTTGCATTTGCTACTTTCAAAGATTTCAAAGTTTACCAGATGGATGTCAGGTCAGCATTCTTGAATGGAGAGTTAGAGGAAGAAGTCTACATTGAGCAACTGGAAGGATTCTAGTTGTTTGATCAAGAAGATATGGTTTGTAGATTGAGCAAACCTTTGTATGGACTTAAACAAGCCCTAAGAGCCTGGTATGCAAGATTAGATAAGTATCTGCTAAAGATAGGATTTAGCAAAGGCACAGCTGATAGTAATCTTTATTTCAAGATTGATCATGCGCACATCTTAATTGTTGAGGTATTTGTTGTTGATATCATTTTTGGTGGAAATGGAAGCATGTGTAAGAAATTTGCTGATCAGATGCAAAGTGAATTTGAGATGTCCATGTTTGGTGAAATGAATTTCTTTTTAGGTCTACAAATCACTCAGTCAGATAAAGGTATCTTCATATCTCAGTCTAAGTATGTGAGAGGATTGTTGAAAATTTTTGGAATGGAGGACACAAAACCAGTAAGTACTCCTATGGTAACCGGATGTAAGTTGAGTAAAGATGATGATTCACCTAAGGTAGATCAAAAAAGGTATAGATCAATGATTGGAGGACTACTTTATTTGACTCAGACTAGACCTAACATTATGAATGCAATTGGACTTGTTGCTAGATTTCAAGTTGATCCTAGGGAATCCCATGTTGTAGCAGTCAAAAGAATTTTTAGATATCTAAAGGGAACATCTGATTATGGCTTGTGGTATCCAAAGGATAATGATTTCACTCTTCATGCATATACAGATGTTGATTGGGTAGGAGATGTGGATGACAGGAAAAGTACTAGTGGTGGTGCATTCTTCTTGGGAAAGAGATTGGTTTCTTTGTTGAGCAAAAAGCAGGAGGCAATATCTCTGTCTACTGTAGAGGCAGAGTATATAGCAACATCAAGCAATTGTACTCAAGTCTTGTGGATGAAGCAAATGTTGAAAGATATTAGAATTGTGTTTGAAGAGTCTGTTACAATCTTCTGTGATAACTCAAGTGCAATAAACATCTCAAAGAATCCGGTGTTGCATTCAAAGACAAAGCACATATCCATCAAGTTTCACTTCTTGAGAGAGAAGGTAAGTGAGAATTAAGTCAGATAGGAGTTTGTTTCTTCAAAGGATTAGATTGCAGATATATTCACCAAGCCTCTGCCTAAGGATACTTTTGAGTATCTCAGAGGGAAGTTAGGGGTTATTACCCCTCTTGTTCAGAACTAAGATGCACTAGTGTGCATTAGTCCAGTGGAATTCATAGTCATATCTTGTGATCTAGATTGATGTTAAGGAGATACTACTTAGGGGGAGTAGTCAGTATGCAAATTTTAGAGATCAGTCTGAAACAAAAAGGGGGAGAAAAGATTGCAAATATGTGTCCTTTGCCATTGATGTCAAACGGGGAGACAAGTCATGTGAAAAACTAGTTACTAATGAAAGGGGGAGCAGTGCAGAAAGTGGTTGCAGAAGTGATAAGACAAAGGGGGAGAAATCCATGTCTTGATGATTGCATCAGTTTTTCACATCATATGTTGTCATCAATGTCAAAGGGGGAGATTGTTGCAAATATGTGCCTATGATGTGTTGTCATTGATGTCAACATATCTCTTTGTCAGAAACAGATGAAATAGTGCAGATTGGTGAAATAGATTTCTTCACATTTCTAGAGGAATGAAGATAATAGTACGTGGACCATATGACTATGTAGAGGATTGTCTGAAGTAGCTCCAGTTGAGATTTGAGAGGTCCACATGAAGATTTGAAGAAGCTATGGCCATTTGAGTAGAACTATGTTTTGCAGTGTTCAGAAGAGATAGAAGCAATGAAAACTTATGATCTGTAGATCTAAAGGCATGTTTGGGAAGTCAGTGTGTATCCTCAACTCAAGTGGTTTGTGGTTTGGAGGTCCACAAGCAATCTTTCTAGTGTGACAGTCATGACAGACATTGTTCTTGAGGTACTAGATGAAGATGCAAGTGATTTTGATGATTTGGAGTAGTGCAAATGTTATTGTTGAATTCAATGTGCTTATGGAGGTCTTTGGATCATGTGCCTACTATTTTGGAGGTCCACATTGAAGATAGAGCTCATTGTTGAAGATTTCTTCCTTAGTGTTGTTGTTCTTCCTAGTCTTGGTTGATCAGATGATTCAAGTGTGTTGTGAATGATCTAAGAGCAATTCTCTGGAGCGTAGTGTGTTGATCGAAGAAGATTCAAGTCCCAGATATGTTTGGCCGACAATACAGTGATCCACATTGAGTCAAGCTAACCTTGATGTTCATTCCAAGGTTGATGAAGCATATAAATACTTGTGGATGAGTTGTGGAAAGTTGTCCTTGTGCAAAAATGATAAAATCATAAGAAAGGTACAGAGGTAGAGCAGAAGAGAGGGGAAGTAGAAGAACAAGAGTAGTAGAGGATGAAGAGTTAGCGAAGAAGTGTTTGGAGTAGAGCAGAAGTTTTGTGAGCTTTCAATGGGACTGAACCAGGCATAAAGAAGATGCAATTTCTCAGTTCATTCTTTCTATATTAAACATAAAATCCTATAGGTAGTGAGCCTCTTTGAGCAGTGAGCTTTGAGCAATGCACTCAAAGGCAAGTGCCTTTCCATTTCTTTTAAGTACTTTTAATGGGGTACAAATCTTGTGGGTTGACCCCCACCATGTGTCATGTCCCCTTTCTAAAAATAACATTTTCTATTTTTAGTAAGTCCTTCCTATCAAAAAATTTTAAGTCACTTTACATGGCAGCATGGAGAGAAATTAATTATTTAATATTATGTTTGTTCTGATGCATTTTTAAATATTAAAGGACAAATAAATATTAAATAAAATGTATTTAGAGCTCAAATATTCCCTTTGGGCATATGGATTTGAGAGGGAATATTTTATGGAGATTTAGGGCAGATTTGTGAAGAGATTTGCTAAAAATAGAGACTGCACCTTTGACAAGTGGATGGTAGGCATTGCTTGAAGCATCCAAGTGGCATATGGGAGTTGTAACTCCAAAGATTCAGGCATGGGAGATCTTAGATGCCCAAGATGGCCTCTCACATCATAAAATAATGTAACATTTCATTTTGGGAGGCTAATGACATTTTCTCTCTTTCTTGTAGAGCAGATGCTTGTGCAACTTCAGTGGACAGGTAAACCATTGAAGACGAAGCTTGTGGCCGGTGGACATGAGTTTCCAGAAACTTGAGGGTGGTGTTCTTGGATTGATAGAGAAATCTTATCTCAGAGATTGAAATTGTGTAGACAAGATTCAGTAGTACAATGTTCTTGTGTTGTTGTAGGATTTTGTAGTGATTTCGTAGTGTGTTTAGGAGTTATTTGTGTTGTTGTTCACATTTGCTGTTGTATAGGGTTTGGTTTGTTGTGTGTGCTGCTGTAATACATTATCTATAGTGTCATTCTATAGCCATATCAGCTCTAGGTGTGAATCTAAGAGTTTGGAGGCTTTGTAGTGAGTTATTTTATGTATATTTCAACATTTTGCTTAATGGGTTGTGGCTGAAATTACGGATTTGTTGTGATAGTTTTCTGCTGGGTAGATATTATATATCAGACATGTACATATGTGTTTTCATTAGAAAATAATAATAAAATTGGTTTAGAGTTGTGTTGCAATATTTTGGATGGTTTATTGTGCAAACTAGTCACTAGTTTCTAAAAATTGTGATGCATAGTTGTGTTGTTAATGCAAAGTCACTTTTAGATTTTGTGGAGTTTTAATAAAAATTAGATTGGGGACATTTTAGTGGTATGAGAGCATGATCTTTCCATCCTGTTGGGTTTCTTGAATCATTTTTTTTGAGTGAAGGAGATCTCAGAGCTTGGAGAAGAGAGCAAAAAAAGTTAACAACTAACAGAGAAACTGGAGAAGTTCAAATAATGGCTGAGGATAGTGGTAAAAGTAAGGGAGAGGAAGAAGGTGAAATTTTTAGCCACTGTGGATAGATTGGCTCTCAATGTTGAACAAATGTGGATATATCAGAGTAAGAAAAATGGAGAAGATGCTATGGGTGAAGGAAGCACTTCCGGAGGAAGAAAGGCAACAACTATGTCAAGGCAAAAATAACCCATATTTCTACCTGAGAATGGAGGAGGAGAAGTTGCAACTGATGTTAATATAAAGGCCGTCACTATTGAGGCAATAGCTAAGTGGTTTGAGGAGTATTCCAAGCAATCACAAGCCTATAAAACAACCATTTCATTTGATAGATTTTTGGAGATCTTTGGTAAGGAACATAGGAGAAGGGAGCAAGACAGAGGAGAAAGAGAACTTAAAACTAAACTAAACAAACTTGTAGCACCTACTTTTGATGGTAGCAACAAAATCTCAGCCAGAGCATGGTTACAAAAACTACAAACATACCTCACCCTCAATCCTATGACTGAGAAAGATGTTATTCAGTTTGCAATTCTACATCTGGAAGGTAATGCTTATGAGTGGTGGTATCATGGGACCATTACTCAAGATCATGATCAGGTGAATACATTTACAAATTTCAGCCAAAGGCTATTGGACTGCTTTGAACTCAGAGATGAAGACGAGTATTTCAAAGAGATTTCAAAGAATAAACAGAAGACTACGGTGAGTGAGTATGTGGATGAGGTTCAAAAAATTGCTATTATGGTGCCTGACATATTAGAAAAAAGGATTGTTTCCCTCTTCTTGGAAGGACTTGAAGATCCTTTAGGAGAGCTTATCAAAGCCTTTTCACCTACCACACTCCAAGAAGCAATTAGAAGAAACTTGCATCTTGAACCCACTTTTCCCAAGAAGAGCTTGACACAATCATCTAAGGGATTCTTTTCAAAACAACAAAAGAGTGGTTTCCTAAAGAAGACTTTCCCAGCCCCTATACAAAAGATTGCATCACCTGTACCACCTACAGCTCCTAAGAAGATAGACCTCAATGATAGGAAGGAGCTTAGGAGGAGGAACCTTTGCTTCCATTCCAAAGAACCATGGGACCCTAGCCATCGATGCCTTGGTAAGGGAAAGGTGCATTTCATTGAAGTATCTTCAGACCCTAAGTCTAAGGAGAATGAAGAATTTCATGACTCTAAAGACCCTAGTTTTGAAGGAGTGGAAGTTGAAAACAACAAAGAGGGTTCCTTGGCAACCCTATCAGGAGCCCCTAGATACCATCCATTTTGAGTTCAAGGAGTCCTAGCAAGACAAAGGATGACTGTGTTGAGTGATAATGGGGCTACCCACAATTTCATTGATGAAGGATATGTGATGAAGAGGGGATTGAAAATTGAGGAGTTTGAAGAATTTAATGTCACAGTTGCTGATGGTTTTACAATGCCTTGCAAGTAAATGATTCGGCAGCTCAACATTACTATGGGAGATTATAATCTAAGTGATGATTTCTATGTGGTGAGTATTGGTGAAATAGATGTGGTGTTGGGTGTGTAATGGTTGCACTCCATTGGAGGTTATTACCAAAACTACCAAACTATGGAATTCAAATTCCATTTAGATGGAAGAGAAATTGTTCTAAGAGGCCTTTTGAGTGGAGCACCAAGAGTAGTAACTATGAAGAAGATGGAGAGGACTTTCAGGTGAGGGCAAGTAGCTTGGCTGCAACATGCTTGATACATCCTTCGAGTTCCCCACAAGAAAAAGGTAAATTTCATTTTGAGATTCAAGAAATTTTGGATAAGCATAGTATTGTTTTCAATGATCCACCTCTAGGTTTACTTCCGGATAGAGGATTTTAGCATGTGGTTGAGTTGGAACAGGGTGCAAAACCTGTTATTACAACTCCTTACAGACACCCACGAGGTTATAAGGAGGAGATAGAGAAGACTATTAGAGAGCTCTTGGATATGGCACTCTTAGGATGTGTATAGATTACAGAGCATTAAACAAGAAAACAATCAAGAATAGATACCCCCATTCCAAGAATAGATGAACTCATAGATGAGTTACATGGAGCAGTTTATTTTTCAAAGATTGACTTAAGGTCAGGATACCACCAGATTTGCATGAGGGAGAAAGATATAGAAAAGACAGATTTTAGGTGTCACTACGGGCACTTTGAGTTCTTAGTCATGCCTTTTGGCCTCACCAATCCTCCAGCTACTTTCCAATCTTACATGAACCAGGTATTTAGTAAGCAACTTTGAAAATTCATGCTAGTCTTTTTTTATGACATTTTGATATACAACAAAACATGGAAAGAACATTTGGAGCCCCTAGATATAGTTTTGGGGATTTTAGAACATTAATCTTTCTATGCCAAAATGTCCAAATGTGAGTTTTGGTTGACTAAAATTTTATATCTGGGGTATGTCATAGGTGCTGAAGGAGTCAAGGTAGATCAGAAAAAAATTCAAGCCATCCTAGATTGGCCACCACCTACCAATCTCACACAGCTAAAGGGTTTTGTCGGACTATGTTGTTACTATAGAAGGTTTGTGAAAGGTTTTTCACAACTTTCTATTCCATTAACTAATTTGACAAAGAAAGGAGCATTCATGTGGACAGAAGGAGCACAACAAACTTTTGATAAGTTCAAAGAGGTAATGAGCTCTTGCCCTGTGCTTGCAGTTCCAGATTTTTCTCTTCTATTCGTAGTAGAATGTGATGCATCAGGGGAGGGTGTAGGGGTTATCCTCACTCAAAATAAACATCCCATAGCTTTTGAGAGTAGAAAATTGAGCAAGTTAGAAAGAGGATACTCTATTTATGATAAATAAATGTTGGCAATAATGCATGCACTGGAAAAGTTTAGACAATACGTAGTCTGTGGGAAGTTTATAGTAAAGATAGATCATAGTAGTCTCAAGTTCTTTATGGAGCAAAAGAACTTGAATGACCGCCAATAGAAGTAGGTAAATAAATTACAAGCATATGATTTTGAGATTGAGTATATGAAAGGGAAGAATAATGTGGTGACAGATGCACTTTCTAGGAAGCCTACTTTATGTTGTTTGTCAACTATTTCAGCTGATTGGAAGATGTCCATCATTGCTGAGTATGCAAAAAACCCCTTTTCTACTAATGTCTTGGATGAGTTGGTTGAGGATCATAGGTATGTGGTGATGGATGGGCTTATCTATTACAAAAATTAGATCTATTTAGTGCCTGAATCCAAGGTTAAAGAGAAGATTCTAAGGGCCTTTCATGATACACCACTTACGGGTCATCAAGGCTATTACAAGACTTATAGGCAGAGCCATGAGAGATTTGCTTGGAAAGGGCTGAAGGAAGATGTGCATAGCCACATTAAGGAGAGCATGGTATGTTAGTAGAATAAGAGTGAACAACTTTATCCTGTAGGGCTTCTACAACCACTACCCATACCCGAACAGAAATGGGAGAGCATCTCCATGGATTTCATTACAAGTTTACCCAAGGGGCAAGGTAAGGATTGTATTTATGTGGTGGTAGATATATTAACAAAATATGCTCATTTCTTCCCTATTACAGTTGAATTTAAAGCATCACAAGTAGCGGAATTATTTTTAGAGAAGTTTTCAAATTGCATGGGCTACCCAGAAACATAGTTAGTGACAGAGATAGCAGATTTCTTAGCTCTTTTTGGAAGGAGCTCTTTCACTTAACAGGTATTGAACTCACTCCCAGCACAAGCTACCATCCACAAACTAATCGACAAACTGAAATAGTGAACAAGTGGATAGAGGGATACCTGAGAAATTATGTTTCAGATCAGCAACATGCTTGGGTGAAATGGTTGCATCTAGGGGAATATTGTTACAACACTTCTTTTCATATGTCTATAGGTATGACTCCTTTTCAAGACCTTTATGGGTATGATGCACTTTCCTTTGCTAATTTACTATTTTCAGATAGTCGTGTACTAGCACCAAGTGATCTAATAAATCAAAGTCAGGAGATTTTGAGGTTACTTAAAGATAACTTACAACATGCACAAAATCAGCAAACAATTTATGCAGATAGCGAGAGGACAAAGAGAGTATTTGAGGTTGGGGACTTGGTCTTTGTGAGATTGCAGCCATATAAACAAAGCACATTGAAGAAGAATGGGGCTGAGAAACTCAAGCCCAAGTACTATGGTCCATACAAAATCATCTGAAGGATCAGAGAAGTGGCCTATGAGTTGGAGCTTCCTTCAGGTAGTAAAATTCATAATGTTTTCCATGTTTCATGCTTGAAGAAAGTGGTAGGACAGCAAGTTGTTACTTCACATGATTTATTGCCATTAGATGATAAAGGGAAATTAATTCTGATTCCGGAAAGAGTGCTGGACACAAGGGAGAAGAAACTCAGAAATAGGTGCATCACAGAATATTTGATCAAATGGAAGAACTTGCCAATTGAGAATGCATCATGGGAGGGACCTAAGATACTTGAGCATCCTAATATCCATTGCTTGAGGACAAGAAAATTCTGGGAGGGAGGACTTGTCATGTCCCCTTTCCAAAAATAACATTTTCTATTTTTAGTAAGTCTCTCCTATCCAAAAATTGTAAGTCACTTTACATGGCAGCTTGGAGGGAAATTAATTATTTAATATTATGTTTGTTCCAATGCATTTTCAAATATTAAAGGACAAATAAATATTAAATAAAATGTATTTAGAGCTCAAATATTCCCTTTGGGCATTTGGATTTGAGAGGGAATATTTTATGGAGATTTGGGGTAGATTTGTGAAGAGATTTGCTAAAAAGAGGGACTGCACCTTTGACAAGTGGACAGTGGGCATTGTTTGAAGCATCCAAGTGGCATATGGGAGTTGTAACTCCCAAGATTTAGGTATGGGAGATCTTGGATGCCCAAGATGGCCTCTCACATCATAAAATAATGTAACATTTCATTTTGGGAGGCTAATGACATTTTCTCACTCTTTCTTGCAGAGCAGATGCTTGTGCAGCTTCAGTGGATAGGGAAACCATTGAAGATGAAGCTTGTGGCCAGTGGACATAAGTTTCCAGAAACCTAAGGGTGGTGTTCTTGGGTTAATACTACAATCTTATCTTAGAGATTGCATTTGTGTAAACAAGATTCAGTAGTACAATGTTCTTGTGTTGTTGTAGGATTTTGTAGTGATTTTGTAGTGTGTTTAGGAGTTGTTTGTGTTGCTGTTCTCATTTACTGTTGTAAGGGGTTTGGTTTGCTATGTATGTTGCTGTAATACATTATCTACAATGTCATTCTACAGCCATATCAGTTCTGGGTGTGAATCTGAGAGTTTGGAGGCTTTGTAGTGAGTTATTTTATGTATATTTCAGCATTTTGCTTAATAGGCTGTGGCTTAATTTACAGATTTGTTGTGATAGTTTGTTGCTGGGTAAATATTATGTATTAGAAATGTACATATGTGTTTTCATCAGAAAATAATAATAAAATTGGTTTGGAGTTGTGTTACAATATTTTGGATGGTTTATTGTGCAAACTAGTCACTAGTTTCTAGAAATTGTGATGCATAGTTGTGTTAATGCAAATTCACTTTCAGATTTTGTGGGGTTTTAATAAAAATCAGATTGGGGACATTTCAGTGGTATCAGAGCATGATCTTTCCATCCTGTAGGGTTTCTTGATTCGTGCTTCCAAGTGAAAGAGATCTCGGAGCTTGGAGAAGAGAGAAAAAAAAGTTAACAGCTAACAGAGAAATTGAAGAAGTTCAAATAATGGCTGAGGATAGTGGTAAAAGCAAGGGAGAGGAAGCAGGTGAAATATTTTTAGCCACTGTAGATAGATTGGCTCTCATTGTTTAACAAATGTGGACATATCAGAGTAAGAAAAATGAAGAAGATTCTATTGGTGAAGGAAGCACTTCTGGAGGAAGAAAGGCAACAACTATGTGAAGGCATAAAGAACCCATATTTATACCTAAGAATGGATGAGGATAAGTTGCAATTGATGTTAACACAAAGGCGTCACTGTTGCAGCAATAGCTAAGTGGTTTGAGGAGTATTCCAATAAATCACAAGTGTATAAAACAACCATTTCATTTGACAGATTTATGGAGATCTTTGGTAAGTAACATAGGAGAAGGGAGCAATATAGAGGGGAAAGAGAACTTAAAAGTAAACTAAACAAACTTGCAGCACCTACTTTTGATGGTAGTGACAAAATCTTAGCCAGAGCATGGTTACAAAAAGTACAAATATACCTCACCCTCAATCTTATGACTGAGAAAGATGATGTTCAGTTTGTAATTCTACATCTGGAAGGTAATGCTTATGAGTAGTGGTATCATGGGACCATTACTCAAGATCATGATCAGGTGAATACATTTGTAGATTTCAACTAGAGGCTATTAGACTGCTTTGAACTCAAAGATGAAGAAGAGTATTTCAAATAACTTTCAAAGATTAAACAGAAGACTATGGTGAGTGAGTATGTGGATGAGTTTCAGAAAATTGTTGTTATGGTGCCTAACATATCAGAAAAAAAGATTGTTTACCTATTCTTGGAAGGACTTGAAGATCCTTTAGGAGGGCTTATCAAAGCCTTTTCACCTACCACACTCCAAGAAGCAATTAGAAGAAGCTTGTAGCTTGAACCCACTTTTCCCAAGAAGAACTTGGCACAACTGTCTAAGGGATTCCTTTCAGGACAACAAAAGAGTGGTTTCCAAAAGAAGACTTTCCCAGCCCCTATACAAAAGATTGCATCACCTGTACCACCTACAACCCCTAAGAAGATAGACCTCAATGATAGGAAGGAGCTTAGGAGGAGGAACCTTTGCTTCCATTCCAAAGAACCATGGGACCCTAGCCATCGATGCCTTGATAAGGGAAAGTTGCATTTCATTGGAGTATCTTCAGACCCTGAGTCTGAGGAGAATGAAGAATTTCATGACTATAGACCCTAGTTTTGAAGGAGTGGAAGTTGAAAATAGTAAAGAGAGTTCCTTGGCAGCCCTATCAGGAGCCCCTAGATACCATCTGTTGTGATGTTCACAACACGCCCCATTTTGCTCCTCAGCAAAATGAGGACCCCTGCTGTTGCTTTGCTTTTTTTACTTCTGCTTGTGTTTGTTCTGTCTGGTGGTAAAGGGAAAAGAGAGTCAGATTTGCAAACCTTGTTAAAAATATAGAAAATTGCATTTTCAGTACCATTTCATAATATGGTTGGATTCCTTGTAAAAAATGAGCCAGGGTTGCTTTTTGAACCATCTTAAAATTCATCATATTTTGCAAGTTATGATCATTTAGGTAAAATGTACTATCAGGTTTTGCATGATAAACAGTCAGTTGTTTGCCTTTTTTCTTGTTGGCATTCGTTTTAAATTTCAAAAAAATTTCATACTTAGTGGTTCCGGGTCGTGGGCAATTTTGTCTGGGTTCCACTCTGTATGTTACATTTGATTGTTTTGCAGAAAGTACATTGGGCACTTTGCTCACCATTATTTATTCATTGGAAGTGTTTTTTTTTCAGGTTTGAACCCGCGCATTGAACTTTTTTGTGGTTCAAGGTTTGGGGTTCAAAGTGGTTCGACGTGTTCAAAAAAGTGTCTAAGGGGCGAACTGTTTGTTTTGTATAGCCGCTTTGAACCTGCGTGTTGAACCTTCGTATTGAACCTTTTTTCTTGGTTCAATGTTTCAAAGTTCGCGGGGATCATTTTCTTTTAAACAGTCGCTGCGTATTACTGAACCACCGCATTGAACCGCCGCGTTGAACCTTTTTCTTGGTTCAATGGTTCAAATGTTCAATAGACGGAGAAGCTTCAGTGGGACTATCGCCGATGGTATGCCATTGGCATAACATTAACTATCGGAGTATTATTTTTGACTTTCGCCGATGGGCGAAGTCACGCAGATAAATGGAAAAGGACTTGACCGGATATAAAATGAATGACATCGGCAACACTCTCGCCGATATAAGTCATTGGCCGAGGAAAGAGCATCAGCTGAGTTTGAATTCATCGTGCCGAAGGGTATGGTCTCGCCGATAGCCAGGGGCTATCGGTATAGTGGTAGTTGTCGGCCAAGTTTTTTGGGCCTTTGCCGATGGGCAAGGTCAGGCTGATGGAAGAAAGGGAGGGAAGACTTAGCCGAAATGCGAAGGATGGGAAGATGGATATCAGCGAAACTCTCGCCGATATCGGGTATCGGCATAGCGTATGCAGTCGGCTGTGGTCAAAAATCCTTTGCCGATGGGAAAAGTTGGGCCGATACAAGGAAAGGTAAAGATGTTGAGGTCATCGGCCGAGGTAGAGGCATCAGCGGAGGAAATATGGAGTTCGCCGATGGCGAATCTCTCACCGATGAAACAAAGCAAATGCCATCGGAAGGAGGAGTTTGTGAGTTACTGATGGGCGATCTCATGCCGATGGAGAGCAATGAAAGAGCATTGGTATAAGGTAAGACATCGGTGGAGGAAATAAGGAGCCCGCTGATAGTATAATCTCTCCCGGATAAGAAGAAAATGCAAGCCGATAAGGCTATATCGGTAACACTTGCGCTGATAGGGGGAAATAAGAGGCCATCGAACAGGGTATTGTGATCGGCGAAGAAGATTTAGAGTTCGCTGATGGCGAATCTCTCGCTGATGGAACAAAGCAAAGGGGCATCGGTGGAAAGAATATGGAGTTCGCCGATGGTGAATCTCTCGCCGATGAAGAGGAAATAAAGCGCAAGGGGCCATCGGCCTAATAATGAGGATCGGCGAAGAGGATTTAGAGTTCACCGATGGCGAACCTCTCACTGATGGAGAGCAAGGAAGAAATAACGAAGCGATGGAAGAGAATGATCGGCGAAAGAATTTTGAGGCTCGCCGATAGTACAGACTTACGTCGATGGAAAGAAATAAGGAGGGAATAACGAGAAAGGCCATCGGCCAAATAACAAACATCGCCCAAGTATTTTTGGGCTTGCCTATGGTGATTCTCACGCCGATGGGTGGGAAATGTGGCGGTGGGAATTTTAAACCATTTTTTTTTGCGCCCGTGGCATTTTTCTGGTCAGCGATGGTTGACCCGCGACATTTTGAGCAGTCTGTATGCGTTTTGAACGCGGTTTCTAAGTTTTTTGGATCCGATTTCCACATTTTTGCACAATCACCTTGATTTAAATAGGTATTTTAAGTTTCTCGCTGTTCATTTGATAAATATGGTACTTATTGCTTATCTTGCCTTGTATGCTTGCAGTTGAGGAAGCAGCTGGAAATTCAACACAGTGACATCATGGAGGAAGGAAATCTGATTTCAGGAGCAGGAAGATAAAGATGAAGTGCGAAGAAGTCAAGGCCAACCAAATGAAGAGCAAGGTTGCAGCTGAGAGTATTACTACAACAGACAAACAGAAGTTATTGCTGAGCTACCAAAACTTCTCAGAAGGGGCAATATTTCGCCCAGATTTGACACTGCTCAGAGATATTTTTGAGGGACTGGTTCATTTGTATTTATTGCTGTAACCAGGGGGTTTGAACCAGGGGTTTAGTTAGGGTTTTTTTTGCTGTAGTGAGGACAATCAGAAAGTCTTTATAGTGTGCCTCTCTACACTGTAATATTTTACACAGGGATTTTTAGTATTTTGCCAGAATTGTAGAGTCTTTCTGGGCATAGTTTAGTTTAGAGGAGGTCGCCTGTTGTCTGCAGTAAGGTGCGCGTGGAATGTCTAGCTTCCTTACTGTATTTGTAAAGCTTGTAAGTTCTCTATAGTTTGATCAATGAAACTAAGAGTCATTCCTACATTGTAAATCATGTATGACTATTTGTTTCTAATACAATAGAATCTGGAGTTCTGCATCTATCTTCTGAGTGTTCTCCTGCTCTTCTTTGTGTTTTGAAATATTATCTTTGAGAGCTTGCAATTTTAAATTTATGTTTGTGAAAATGCTTAGAACTTGCATTTAAGGTTTTTACTATGGATTTGATCAAATTACTGTGGTATTTACATAGTGCATAACAGAACAATTAGATCCTTTGGTAGAGTAAATGAGGTGTAGATTAGATCTTTCTAATTTTTCCCAACCCATCTGAAATATTTAGCTGAAAACGTAGCAATCAAAAGGAAATTGTCTCAAATTTGAAGAGGTATGCATAACAGAGTTTAAGGTAGACAGTTTTCATAAGTATAAAGGAGAAAGCTGCAATAATTCAAGAAAACCATCTAAAACTTGCAGCACAGTAACACTTTTATGCAAAGGAATGAAAAGCATTGACATATCTCATGATCTTTTGCATAATCTTAGTCCAGTAAACCACGAAGAAACTCTAAACTACGTAAGGCCCCTTGAACATTACAGCTTCACATTGACCAACTGAACTTGACCAACCGTACCATTGTAGACTTGGGATTAATTGAATCTTAAGTGATTCCTTCTTATCTTTCAAGTATAGTTTCAGTTCATTATATGTGAATTTTAACTTATTGTTATGATTGCATCAAAACAATCATCAACAGTTTTCTGGCGCTAGAAGGAGGGCCTGTTTTGGTTTAGGGTTAAAATTTTGAGTTTTAATGCTATATTCTGAGATATGTTAGATCTCATAAAGTTTCAAAAAAAAACTAAAAAGTTAAAAAGTAGGTTCCATTTTCAATGAACTCATATGGGGATAGTTTTCAAGTTAATAGTCCTTTATTTCAGGGAGCTTTGAATGAACAGTTTTATTCTCAAAGTTTATCTAATTTTGGTTTGTCCAGTTGTTGCAGGATACACCGGACTGTTGAACACAGTGAACTTAAATGTTTAACATTCCTCACTAGGATAGATTCATATTTGAAAGGACTGATTATTTTTTCAGATGTGTTCAGGGCTAAAGACTGGCAGGAAAAAGAAATTTTGCAGCAACAAGCTAATATAGTACTAGAAACTAATAGGTGGTTAGAAAATACAATAGATAAATCAATTCTAGAAGGGAATGATAACAGGGCATCTTTTCTTAGGTCATATTATAGAGGGATTGATAGTAGGTCTCTACTTCCTAAAACAGGAAAAGGGGAGTGCAAGTATAAATCTTTTGAATCTTGTAGAGAGGAAACCATTTATCAAGATAAGGTTTTTATTGCTGATCCTAATGCTTTTGGCAAAGACAGTAAAATGTCTTTCCTTGAGTCATTTTATGGAAAGGAGAAATGTGGGCAAATGAAAAAATTAAAATGCACTAAAATTGATGAGATCCCTACTATAGAAGCTAATGAAGTCATAGAGGAGAAAGTAAATCCTAATCCCATGACTAACTTCTTTAAATTAAATGACCAAGTTCAGGATTGTTGCAGGTTAATAGAAGCATACTCCACACTGAATGATAAATGTGAGTCAGTTGATAACCAATTCTTAAAAATTGAAAATACAGAAGATTTTGGAGCTGCTGTGCACAATCAGACATCTCCCGCATGCCATGTTGAAAATAAAATAGGGGAGTACTCCTGTCAATCTAAGGATGTTGTCCCACCTTTACTCTCAAGTGATCTAGAAATGATTAAATTCTATATATCAGATTATGATGATGAAGATACTTACTTAAGTACTGATGTGTAGGAAACTAATGAGAACATTGAGAGGTGTGCTGAATTTGAGGATAAACTGAATACCGGAATGAAGGAACAAAGCTGGATGAAGATGAAGAAATGATACATCTAGAGTCATTCATCTTTTAACTTGAAAAAGGACCAGACATGGAGCTGGGCAACGAAAATGCAAAGTTAAATGAAGAGCTAGCTATCAATGAACAAGCATGTTCTGCAGAGCGAAAAACACATCAGGTTGTCTCTTTCCTTTCCTTAGTAAACAATGATAAATGCTATTTTGATTATGGAAATTCAAGAGATAGGGTATGCATATGGATCAATCATAAACCTGATGAGCTGCCTCAGTTACTAGTTATTAAGAGCTATTCTGATAAACATAATGAATCTAGAATACCAGAATTTTTTTCAGAATTCAAAGATAAATCTGCTAGGATGAGAACAATAACTAGTACCCTGTTACTCCTGCACAATCTAAAGAAATATGCAAGCAGGGGTGTTCTTGGGTCTTTTCCTGGGTTACCATTTGCCTTGTAGAGGCTTGTATATAGTTTGGTAGGGTAGTTGTTTTTTGTTTTCCTTTCTTCTTTTGTTGTTTTCTTTTTTAGGTTATCTGTTTGTATAGTTCTTTTCTGTTTCTTTCTGTTGTTTTGTTTTTGTTTGTACAGTGTTGTTTGTACAGCCTATTTGGTTGTTTTTTTTGTCTCCTCAGTAGGGATCTTTGTTTTACTTTAGAGTATTAAGGAGCAAAACTAGCAACCATTCAAAACAATATAAAATTTAGGATATTCAAGTTAATCATTTGCAATTTACGCATAACTTGTCACTGTCATGAATGTAGAGAGTTGTTTATCTTCTGAAGTTTTGTATTCAATAAATGTGATTGAGAATTCGAAGCAAGTTTCTCATGATGACACACCTAAAATCCTTGGGTTTGTTGAAACTACCAGTGTAGATATTATGTGAAAAATCAGAGGTTGCCCTTGCTACCATTACAATTCTCAGCTTAATTTCAGCAAGTGTCCACTCCTTGCATCATGAATTTACAAATTGCTATATCTTGTGAAATCTTTCAAAATCAGAAAATTAGAAAATAAAAGACAAAAGAAAAAATAAATAAAATGGATTATACTGAAAATCCAGATTAAGCCATCTAAGTAACTCTACCGGGGCTATAGACGCTCGCTGGCAGTGGGGCTCTACTTAGGAGAATTGTAACAATAACCTTGCCGGGGCTATGGACGCTCGCTGGCAGCAAGGCTCTATCCGGTTGGCTATGAGGGAATATCCTCACCTACGTAGGCTAATGTCAGTCACTGGTTTGTTCAACCAATCTTCAAGATGAGGATAATTAATCACGTGCACACAACTAAACTGAAAATAGAAATTCATGCACCCTTATTGAATACCTTAAGTCTCAAGCTGAATAGTAATTTGCAGAAGGGATAGTTGGAGGTTATGAGTTCATTTCATCTAGTTTTCTTGAACACTCTGAATTTAGTTGTTTTGTTTGGTTGCTAGTTGATGTGATGTTCACAACACGCCCCATTTTGCTCTTCAGCAAAATGAGGACCCCTGCTGTTGCTTTGCTTTTTTTACTTCTGCTTGTGTTTGTTCTATCTGGTGGTAAAGGGAAAAGAGAGTTAGATTTGCAAACCTTGTTAAAAATATAGAAAATTGCATTTTCAGTACCATTGCATAACATGGTTGGATTCCTTGTAAAAAATGAGCCAGGGTTGCTTTTTGAACCATCTTAAAATTCATCATATTTTGCAAGTTATGATCATTTAGGTAAAATGTACTATCAGGTTTTGCATGATAAACAGTCAGTTGTTTGCCTTTTTTCTTGTTGGCATTCATTTTAAATTTCAAAAAATTTCATACTTAGTGGTTCCGGGTCGTGGGCAATTTTGTCTGGGTTCCACTCTGTATGTTACATTTGATTGTTTTGCAGAAAGTGCATCGGGCACTTTGCTCACCATTATTTATTCATTGGAAGTGTTTTTTTTCAGGTTTGAACCTGCACATTGAACTTTTTTGTGGTTCAAGGTTTGGGGTTCAAAGTGGTTCGGCGTGTTCAAAAAAGTGTCTAAGGGGCAGACTGTTTGTTTTGTATGGCCGCTTTGAACCTGCGCGTTGAACCTTTGTATTGAACCTTTTTTCTTGGTTCAATGGTTCAAAGTTCGCGGGGATCATTTTCTTTTAAACAGTCGCTGCATATTACTGAACCACCGCATTGAACCGCCGCATTGAACCTTTTTCTTGGTTCAATGGTTCAAATGTTCAATAGACGGAGAAGCTTCAGTGGGACTGTCACTGATGGTATGCCATCGGCATAACATTAACTATCGGAGTATTGTTTTTGACTTTCACCGATGGGTGAAGTCACGCAGATAAATGGAAAAGGACTTGACCGGATATAAAATGAATGACATCGGCAACAGTCTCGCCGATATAAGTCATCGGCCGAGGAAAGAGCATCGGTCGAGTTTGAATTCATCGTGCCAAAGGGTATGGTCTCGCCGATAGCCAGGGGCTATCGGTATAGTGGTAGTTGTCGGCCAAGTTTTTTGGGCCTTTGCCGATGGGCAAGGTCAGGCTGATGGAAGAAAGGGAGGGAAGACTTAGCTGAAATGTGAAGGATGGGAAGATGGATATCAGCAAAACTCTCACCAATATCGGGTATCGGTGTAGCGTATGCAGTCGGCGGTGGTCGAAAATCCTTTGCCGATGGGCAAAGTTGGGCCGATACAAGGAAAGGTAAAGATGTTGAGGTCATCGGCCGAGGTAGAGGCATCGGCGGAGGAAATATGGAGTTCGCCGATGGCGAATCTCTCGCTGATGAAACAAAGCAAATGCCATCAGAAGGAGGAGTTTGTGAGTTGCCGATGGGCGATCTCACACCGATGGAGAGCAATGAAAGAGCATTGGTATAAGGTAAGACATCGGCGGAGGAAATAAGGAGCCCGCCGATAGTATAATCTCTCCCCGATAAGAAGACAATGCAAACCGATAAGGCTATATTAGTAACACTTGCGTCGATAGGGGGAAATAAGAGGCCATTGACCAGGGTATTGTGATCGGCGAAGAAGATTTAGAGTTCGCCAATGGCGAATCTCTCGCCAATGGAACAAAGCAAAGGGGCATCGGTGGAAAGAATATGGAGTTCGCCGATGGCGAATCTCTCGCCGATGAAGAGGAAATAAAGCGCAAGGGGCCATCGGCCTAATAATGAGGATCGGTGAAGAGGATTTAGAGTTCGCCGATGGCGAACCTCTCACCGATGGAGAGCAAGGAAGAAATAATGAAGCGATGGAAGAGAATGATCGGCGAAAGAATTTTGAGGCTCGCCGATAGTATAGACTTACGTCGATGGAAAGAAATAAGGAGGGAATAACGAGAAAGGCCATCGGCCAAATAACAAACATCGCCCAAGTATTTTTGGGTTCGCCGATGGTGATTCTCACGCCAATGGGCGGGAAATGTGGCGGTGGGAATTTTAAACCATTTTTTTTGGCGCCCGTGGCATTTTTCTGGTCAGCGATGGTTGACCCGCGACATTTTGAGCAGTCTGTATGCGTTTTAAATGCAATTTCTAAGTTTTTTGGATCTGATTTCCACATTTTTGCACAATCACATTGATTTAAACAGGTATTTTAAGTTTCTCGCTGTTCATTTGATAAATATGGTACTTATTGCTTGTCTTGTCTTGTATGCTTGCAGTTGAGGAAGCAGCTGGAAATTCAACACAGTGACATCATGGAGGAAGGAAATCTGATTTCAGGAGCAGGAAGATAAAGATGAAGTGCGAAGAAGTCAAGGCCAACCAAATGAAGAGCAAGGTTGCAGCTGAGAGTATTACTACAATAGACAAACAGAAGTTATTGCTGAGCTACCAAAACTTCTCAAAAGGGGCAATATTTCGCCCAGATTTGACACTGCTCAGAGATATTTTTGAGGGACTGGTTCATCTGTATTTATTGCTGTAACCAGGGGGTTTGAACCAGGGGTTTAGTTAGGGTTTTTTTTGCTGTAGTGAGGACAATCAGAAAATCTTTATATTGTGCCTCTCTACACTGTAATATTTTACACAGGGATTTTTAGTATTTTGCCAGAATTGTAGAGTCTTTCTGGGCATAGTTTAGTTTAGAGGAGGTCACCTGTTGTCTGCAGTAAGGTGTGCGTGGAATGTCTGGCTTCCTTACTGTATCTGTAAAGCTTGTAAGTTCTCTGTAGTTTGATCAATGAAACTAAGAGTCATTCCTACATTGTAAATCATGTATGACTATTTGTTTCTAATACAATAGAATCTGGAGTTCTGCATCTATCTTCTGAGTGTTCTCCTGCTCTTCTTTGTGTTTTGAAATATTATCTTTGAGAGCTTGCAATTTTAAATGTATGTTTGTGAAAATGCTCAGAACTTGCATTTAAGGTTTTTACTGTGGATTTGATCAAATTACTGTGGTATTTACATAGTGCATAACAGAACAATTAGATCCTTTGGTAGAGTAAATGAGGTGTAGATTAGATTTTTCTAATTTTTCCCAACCCATCTGAAATATTTAGCTGAAAACGTAGCAATCAAAAGGAAATTGTCTCAAATTTGAAGAGGTATGCATAACAGAGTTTAAGGTAGACAGTTTTCATAAGTATAAAGGAGAAAGCTGCAATAATTCAAGAAAACCATCTAAAACTTGCAGTACAGTAACACTTTTATGCAAAGGAATGAAAAGCATTGACATATCTCATGATCTTTTGCATAATCTTAGTCTAGTAAACCACGAAGAAACTCTAAACTACGTAAGGCCCCTTGAACATTACAGCTTCACATTAACCAACTGAACTTGACCAACCATACCATTGTAGACTTGGGATTAATTGAATCTTAAGTGATTCCTTCTTATCTTTCAAGTATAGTTTCAGTTCATTATATGTGAATTTTAACTTATTGTTATGATTGCATCAAAACAATCATCAACACCATCCATTCTGAGTTTGAGGAGTCCTAGCAGGACAAAGGATGACTGTGTTGATTGATAGTGGGGCTACCCATAATTTCATTGATGAAGGATATATGATGAAGAGGGGATTGAAAACTGAGGAGCTTGAAGGATTTAATGTCATAGTTGCTGATGGTTTTACAATGCCTTTCAAGAAAGTGATTTGGCAGCTCAACATTACTATGGAACATTATAATCTAAGTGATGATTTCTATGTGGTGGGTATTGGTGAAACAGATGTGGTTTTGGGTGTGCAATGGCTACACTCCATTGGAGGTTATTACCAAAACTACCAAACTATGGAATTCAAATTCCATTCAGATGGAAGAGAAATTGTTCTAAGAGGCCTTTCGAGTGGAGCACCAAGAGTAGTAACTGCGAAGAAGATGGAGAGGACTTCCAGGCGAGGACAAGTAGCTTGGGCTACAACATGCTTGATACATCCTTCGACTCCCTCACAAGAAAAAGGTAAATTTCATTTTGAGATTCAAGAAATTTTGGATAAGCATAGTATTGTTTTGAATGATCCACCTCCAGTTTTACCTCTGGATAGAGGATTTCAGCATGTCATTGAGTTGGAATAGGGTACAAAACCTGTTATTACAACTCCTTACAGACACCCACGAGGTTATAAGGAGGAGATAGAGAAGACTATTAGAGAGCTCTTGGATATGGGTTTCATCAAGCCTAGTTCTAGCCCATTTGCTTCATTAGTGGTGCTTGTGAAAAAGAAAGATGGCAATCTTAGGATGTGTATAGATTATAGAGCATTAAATAAGAAAACAATCAAGAATAGATACTCCATTCCAAGAATAGATGAACTCATAGATGAGTTACATGGAGCAGTTTATTTTTCAAAGATTAACTTAAGGTCAGGATACCACAAGATTCGCATGAGGGAGAAAGATATAGAAAAGACAGCTTTTAGGTGTCACTACAGGCACTTTGAGTTCTTAGTCATGCCCTTTGGCCTCACCAATGCTCTAGCTACTTTCCAATCTTGCATGAACCAAGTATTCAGTAAGCAACTTTGAAAATTTATGCTAGTCTTTTTTGATGATATTTTGATATACAACAAAACATGGAAAGAACATTTGGAGCACCTAGATACAGTTTTGGGGATTTTAGAACATCAATCTTTTTATGCCAAAATGTCCAAATGTGAGTTTGGGCTGACTGAAATTTTATATTTGGGGTATGTCATAAGTGCTGAAGGAGTCAAGGTAGATCAACAAAAATCTCAAGCCATCCTAGATTGGCCACCACCTACCAATCTCACACAACTAAAGGGTTTTTTCAGACTATGTTGTTACTACAGAAGGTTTGTGAAAGGTTTTTCAAAACTTGTTCCATTAATTGATTTGACAAAGAAAGGAGCATTCATGTGGATAGAAGAAGCACAACAAACTTTTGATAAGTTGAAAGAGGTAATGAGCTCTTGTCCTGTGCTTGCAATTCTAGATTTTTCTCTTCCATTCGTAGTAGAATGTGATGCATCAGGGGAGGGTGTAGGGGCTGTCCTCACTCAGAATAAACATCCCATAGCTTTTGAGAGCAGAAAATTGAGCAAGTTAGAAAGAGGATACTCTATTTATGATAAAGAAATGTTGGCAATAATGCATGCACTGGAAAAGTTTAGACAATACCTAGTCTGTGGGAAGTTTATAGTAAAGACAGATCATATTAGTCTCAAGTTCTTTATGGAGAAAAAAGAACTTGAATGACCACCAACAGAAGTGGGTAAGTAAATTACAAGCATATGATTTTGATTTTAAGTATATGAAAGGGAAGAATAATGTGGTGGCAGATGCACTTTATAGGAAGCCTACTTTATGGTCTTTGTCAACTATTTTAGCTGATTGGAAGATGTCCATCATTGCTGAGTATCCAAAAAACCTCTTTGCTACTAACATCTTGGATGAGTTGGTCAAGGATCAGAGGTATGTGGTGATGGATGGGCTAATCTATTACAAAAATCAGATCTATTTGGTGCCTGAATCCAAGGTTAAAGAGAAGGTCCTAAGGGCCTTTCATGATACACCACTTGCAGGTCATCAAGGATATTACAAGACTTATAGACAGATCTGTGAGAGATTTTCTTGGAAAGGGCTAAAGGAGGATGTGCATAGCCACATTAAGGAGTGCATGGTATGTCATTAGAATAAGAGTGAACAACTTTATCCTGCAGGGCTTCTACAACTATTACCCATACCCGAATAGAAATGGGAGAGCATCTCCATGGATTTCATTACAGGTTTACCCAAGGGGCAAGGTAAGGATTGTATTTATGTGGTGGTAGATAGATTGACAAAATATGCTCATTTCTTCCCTATTACAGCTGAGTTTAAAGCATCACAAGTAGCAGAATTGTTTTTTAGAGAAGTTTTCAAATTGCATGGGCTACCCAGAAACATAGTTAGTGACAGAGATAGTAGATTTCTTAGCTCTTTTTGGAAGGAGCTCTTTCACTTAAAAGGTACTGAACTCATGCCCAGCACAAGATACCATCCACAAACTGATGGACAAACTGAAATAGTGAACAAGTGGATAGAGGGATACCTGAGAAATTATATTTCAAATCAACGACATGCTTGGGTGAAATGGTTGCATCTAGGGGAATATTGTTACAACACTTCTTTTCTTATGTCTATAGGTATGACTTATTTTCAAGCTCTTTATGGGTATGATGCACTTTCCTTTGCTGATTTACTATTTTCAGATAGTCGTGTACCAGCAGCAAGTGATCTAATAAATTAAAGTCATGAGATTTTGAGGTCACTTAAAGATAACTTACAGCATGCACAAAATCAGCAAAAACTTTATGCAGATAGGAAGAGGACAGAGAGAGTATTTGAGGTTGCGGACTTGGTCTTTGTGAAATTACAGCCATATAAACAAAGTACATTGAAGAAGAATGGGGCTGAGAAACTCAAGCCCAAGTACTATGGTCCATACAAAATCATCTAAAAGATCAGAGAAGTGGCCTATGAGTTGGAGCTTTCTTCAGGTAGTAAAATCCATAATGTTTTCCATGTTTCATGCTTGAAGAAAGTGGTAGGACAACAAGTTGTTACTTCACATGATTTACTTCCATTAGATGATGAAGGGAAACTAATTTTGATTCTGGAAAGAGTGCTGGACACAAGGGAGAAGAAACTCAGAAATAGGTGCATCACAGAATATTTGATCAAATGGAAGAACTTGCCAATTGAGAATGCATCATGGGAGGGACCTGTGATACTTGAGCATCCTAATGTCCATTGCTTGAGGAGAAGCAAATTCTGGGAGGGAGGACTTGTCATGTCCCCTTTCCAAAAATAACATTTTCTATTTTTAGTAAGTCCCTCCTATTCAAAAATTGTAAGTCACTTTACATGGCAGCTTGGAGGGAAATTAATTATTTAATATTATGTTTGTTCTGATGCATTTTCAAACATTAAAGGACAAATAAATATTAAATAAAATGTATTTAGAGCTCAAATATTCCCTTTGGGCATTTGGATTTGAGAGGGAATATTTTATGGAGATTTGGGGCAGATGTGTGAAGAGATTTGCTAAAAAGAGGGACTGCACCTTTGACAAGTGGACAGTGGGCATTGTTTGAAGCATCCAAGTAGCATATGGGAGTTGTAACTCCCAAGATTTAGGCATGGGAGATCATGGACTCCCAAGATGGCCTCTCACATCATAAAATAATGTAACATTTCATTTTGGGAGGCTAATGACATTTTCTCACTCTTTCTTGCAGAGCAGATGTTGTGCAGCTTCAGTGGACAGGGAAACCAATGAAGATGAAGCTTGTGGCCGGTGGACATGAGTTTCCAGCAACCTAAGGGTAGTGTTCTTGGGTTGGTAGAGTAATCTTCTCTTAGAGATTGCATTTGTGTAGACAAGATTTAGTAGTACAATGTTCTTGTGTTGTTGTAGGATTTTGTAGTTATTTCGTAGTGTGTTTAGGAGTTATTTGTGTTGCTATTTGCATTTGCTGTTGTATGGGGTTTGGTTTACTATGTGTGCTGCTGTAATAAATTATCTACAACATCATTCTACAGCCATATCATTTCTGGGTGTGAATCTAAGAGTTTGGAGGCTTTGTAGTGAGTTATTCTATGTATATTTCAGCATTTTGCTTAATGGGTTGTGGCTGAAATTACGGATTTGTTGTGATAGTTTACTGCTGGCTAAATATTATGTATCAGAAATGCACATATGTGTTTCCATCAGAAAATAATAATAAAATTGGTTTGGAGTTGTGTTGCAATATTTTGGATCGTTCAAACTAGTCACTAGTTTCTAGAAATTGTGATGCATAATTGTGTTGTTGATGCAAAGTCACTTTTAGATTTTGTGGGGTTTTAATAAAAATTAGATTGGGGACATTTCACCATGGTTTTCCTTTAACTGGGTTTCCACGTAAAAATTTTGGTGTTATGTGTTCATTTTATTTTTGCTCATGTGTTGATTCATGCTTTAATGTTTACATCATTAATCTGTTTGTAAGTTGTGAAAGAAGATTAAAATAAGAAAAGGTTAAAGTTTTGGACAACTGATTCACCCCACCCTTGCAGTTATTTGACCTAATTCCAACAAGGTGACGATCTATTATTCAAAAGCGACTGCATGTCATGCAAATGCAATTTTTATGATGTAGAGGCCATCCAAAACCATGCAGATGCGATTGTCTGCCATTCAATCACGATTTCATGTTGATCATGTTAGACTTAGGGCAGACAACTAAGAGGGAGGGGGGGTGAATTAGTTGTACAAAAATTTCTTCAATTAAACACTTAACTTCACTTTGCAATTTAGAAGCATAATAATAAATCAATCATGGAAACATAATGTAATGAATCAAGAGCATAAACACATCAACACATGAGACACCAAGATTTTGACGTGGAAAGCTCAGTTAAGGGAAAAACCACAGGGTGATTAACCTAAGATTGTATTCTCTGTTAGAAGAATAGAAAGAACAAAATGGCACATGCCAATTAGGGCTCATTGCCCGAGCACACTACTTACAAGAGGCACACTACCTACAGGAGACACACTATCTACAAAGAAATAAGTATCACCTACTTGAACTAGAAAATAGCATCTTCACCATGCTTGAATTAGCTCCATTTAAGCCCAATACTTCTTCTCTGCCTTTCATTCTCCTCCTTGCTACCACACTCTCATCTCCATAAGGACAACTTTGAAATGACTTCGTAATCCCTTATTTATACAAGACATCAACTTAGGAATGATCATCTAAGTTGACAAACATCAACAAGAATGACCGCAAGATGTGTAACTCATCCGGTCAGCCAGTCTCAGAAAGAACACCATCATCCAGAAGTTATTATTTAATGTGGGCTCCAACTTCAATGCAGACCACCAACACGAACTGGACACAATCCATAGACCTCCACAAGCTTGCCTGAATCACCAAGAACATCCATACTTCATCTGCTTACTGAAATCCATCTCCCCTTCATCTGAAACCTCAAGAACATAGTCTGTCATTACTATCACAAAGGAATAGATGCTTGCAGACCTTCAAACCACAAACCAATCTAGTTGACACTCCACAAAGACTTTCTCAACTCTCCCTCAAATCCATAGAATAGGACAATGCAATTTCGGGTCTCACCGGACCTGTCTGTATCACTCTGTCATCTCTGAACACCTACTCGAACCGGTTTTACTTGAGCAGCCACACCTTCTTCAGATCTTCATGCGGACCTTTGAAATCTCTACTAGATCACCTTAAGACACATATCTACAAACCCTTTAATCTACATCCTATGATCCTCATCCTATCTTGGACTTTTTTCTTACTATCATCACTGTTCTTCACTATTCCTGATTAAGACTAATTTTCTAAATATCTTTAGCTCACAGCTCATCCAATCCTTATCATTAATGCAATAGGAGTATGTTGACATCAATGACAACACCATTTAGACCCATACTTGCAACAATCTCCCCCTTTGTCATTGATGGCAACATATGATGTAAAAAACTATTTTAACCATCAAGACAAGAACTTCTTCTCACTGTCGCAACTCCCCCTATCAGCAACAACCATTCACATGTCTTCTCTCCCTTTACTACTCCCCCTTTGATCTGAAACCACTTTTTTTTTCACATATCTTCTCTCCCCCTTTGACATCAATGGCAAAGGGCACATACTTGCAAGTCCACCACTTCAAAATCATACCTGCTGCTCCCCCTGAGTAGCAGCTCCTCATCATCAATCTGAACCACAAGATAGGACTGTGATATCCACTAGACTGATGCACATTAGTGCTCCTTAGTTCATCACCAGAGGGGCAATAACCCCTAACTTCTCCCTGAGATACTCAAAATAGTCCTTAGGTAGAGGTTTAGTGAAGGTGTCTGTAATCTGATCCTTGGAAGGCACAAACTCCAATCTGACTTCATTCTTGTTCACTTGCTCTCTCAAAAAGTGAAACTTGATGGATATATGTTTAGTCTTTGAATGCAACACCGGATTCCTAAATATATTTATTACACTTGAATTGTCACAGAAAATTGTGATAGGCTCCTCATACTCCACTCTGATGTCTCTTAGCATCTGTTTCATCCACAAAACTTGAGTGCAACTACCTACTGCTGCAATATATTCTGCTTCTGTCATGGACAGAGATATTGCCTCTTTTTTCTTGCTCAGCCAAGAAACCAATCTCTTCTCCAAAAAGAATGCTCCACCACTAGTGCTCTTCCAGTCATCCAAATCTCCTACCCAATCAGCATCTGTATATGCACGAAGAGAAAAATCATGATCTCTAGGATACCACAGACCATACTCAACTGTCCGTTTTAGATATCTAAAAATCCTCTTGATTGCCATGACATGAGATTCTCTAGGATCAGCCTGAAATCTAGCAACAAGACCAACAACCTGTATAATGTCTAGTCTAGTTTGAGTAAGATACAATAGTCCTCCAATCATTGACCTATACTTTTTCTGATTAGCCTTGGGAGAGTCATCATCCTTGCTCAACTTACATCCAGTTGCCATGGGAGTACTCATTTTTTTTTAGTCTTCCATCCCAAATTTCTTCAACAATTCTTTCACATATTTGGTCTGAGAAATGAAGATTCGTTTCTTTGTTTGAGTGATTTGTAGGCCCAAGAATAAATTCATTTCCCCAAGCATGGACATCTCAAATTCACTTTTCATTTGATTTGCAAAGGTTTTACACATACTATCTCTTCCTCCAAAAATGATATCATCAACAAATACTTCAACAATCAAGATATTTTCATGGTCAATTTTGAAATACAAATTACTATCAGTAGTACCTTTGTTGAAACCAATCTTCAAAAGATGTTTATCCAATCTTTCATACTAGGCTCTTGGGGCTTGCTTCAGTCCATATAGTGCCTTCTTCAACTTACAGACCATATCACCATGATCAGACAATTGAAATCCATCTGGTTGCTCAATGTATACTTTTTCTTCCAAGTCACCATTCAAGAAGGCAGACTTGACATCCATTTGATATACTTTGAAATCCTTGAAGGCAGCAAAAGTAAGAAATAATCTGACTACTTCAATTCTTGCCACCGAAGTAAAAGTTTCTTCAAAATCAACTCCTTCTATTTGAGAGTAACCCTTACAGACCAATCTGGCTTTATTTCTGATAACTTCACCAACTTCATTCAGTTTGTTCTAGAAGACCCATTTTGTTCCAATCACATTCTTGTTTCTAGGTCTAGGAACAAGATCCCAAGTGTGATTTTTCTCAATTTGCATTAGTTCATCCTCCATTGCTTTAGTCCAGTTTTCATCATTGCAAGCTTCATTCACTGTCTTAGGTTTAATCTTTGAAATCAGACAATACTCTTCTGAATCTTGAGCAATCCTTCTTCTTGTTTGTACACCTTTGCTTTTATCACCTATGATTTGATCTTCAGAGTGGTTCAGTCTTACATACCTAGGAACTTTGGGAGATTCTTTCATTTCTACTTCTTGATCAGGCTCATTAAAACTCATCTCTTCTTCCTGATTTACCAGATCAGTTTGAATCTGACTTTCAAAAGAGGCTTGGGCTCCTTGAGTCAGAACACCATTCTGATCATCTTCATCATATTCATAAAACCTTGTGGGTTTTTCAATTCCTTCATCAACCTTCATAATTATACTTTCTATAATCTTTCTCAGTCTCTTGTTATAGCACCGGTATGCTTTACTTTGAGTAGAGTAACCTAAGAATATTTCTTCATCACTTCTAACATCAAACTTCCCTAGATCTTCATCTCTTTTGATGTAACATTTGCTACCAAAGACTTTGAAATACCTTACAGTAGGAGTAATGCCAAACCAGAGTTCATAAGGAGTCTTACTGGTATTGCTTCTTATTTGAACTCGATTGAGAGTATAGACTGCAGTGCTGATAGCTTCTCTCCAATAGATCTGAGGAACATTTGTTTCCATCATCATGGTCCTAGATGCTTCCTGGATGGTTCGGTTCTTTCTTTCCACTACTCCATTCTGCTATGGAGTCCTAGGAGCAGACAACTGTCTCTTTATTCCATGCTTCTCATAGAATTCTATGAACTCACCGGATGTGAATTCTCCACCTCTATCAGACCTTAGACATTTCAATTTTAATCCAATTTCATTCTCTACCATAGCCTTGAATATTTTGAATTTCTCAAGAGCTTCTGATTTCTCTTTCAGAAAGGTTACCCACATCATCTGGGAGTAGTCATCAATTAGTAACATGAAGTATCTGTCACCTTGCACACTCTTGATTCTTGCCGGACCACAAAGATCAGTATGAACTAAGTCCAATAATCGGTAGAGGATAGTTCTTTACTCTTGAATGTGATTCTGCTCAGCTTACCCAACTGACATTCTTTGCAAAAGCTATTAGTAGGTTTCACCAATTTTGGAAGATCTCTTACAGCCTGAGTATTGCTTATCTTGATGATATTATCAAGATTCACATGACACATCCTCCTATGCCATAACCAACTCTGACCAACTCAAACAAATAAGCAACTTTTACCAGTACCAACCAAATGAAAGATATTACCTTTTGTTTGAGTACTGGATGCAATCTCTATTTTAGAACTTTCAAAGATCTTGCATTTTCCATTCTTGAATCAGAGATCATAGCCTTTGTCCACCAACTGTCCAACACTAAGAAGATTGTGATTCAAACCTTCAACATACAGTACATTATCGGTTTTGTTCCTTCCATCAAAAGAAATAGTTCCTCTTCCTCTGATTCTACTAGTAGAATTATCACCAAACTTTACCACTCCTCTTTCATACCTCTCCAAATCTATGAACTTATTTTTGTCACATGTCATATGGTGAGAGCATCCACTGTCAATGACCCAATCATCCTTCTCTTCAACTTGGGCAGCTAGAGCTCTTTCCACAGTCTTATGATTGACAGATACAGAGGACATTGGATCTTCTTCCTTGATGGCAATGAACACCCATTCATTTCCGGATTTGTTTCCTGTCTCTGATTCATCATCTGTTACTCCTTCATTATCTTCTTCCTCATGAACATAGTAACAGTTCTTTTGGAACCTTGGTCTATTAGGATTTGGCCTTGAAAATATTTTTGGACACCTTGAGGCAAAATGACCAATCTTATTGCAGTTAAAACACTTAAAAGGTAATTTTCCTTCATACTTACCGGATCCTCTTGGCAGCCTTTTTGCAATAAGGGCTTCAAGTTGAGCAGTTTCTATTTCTTTTTCTTCTAGGTCTTTTCTTGCTTTTTCATACCATGACAGTTTCCTTGAAGAGTTCTCTCCCGGATCAAACCTTTGTTTACCTTTAATAGAGGCACTGGCTTTGAATGCAGATTTAGTCTTGAGGGGGTCATCTCCAAACTCTGTCATTTCAAATGCAGCCAATTTGCCAACCAATTGATCTCTTGTGACAGTTGTATGGGCTCTGAATTCTTCAATGGCAGTAGCCTTGATTTTGTAAGAAGCAGGTAGGGATCTGAGAATTTTGCCAACAATCTCATTTTCATCCAGGACTCCACCAACATTTCTAATTCCACAAACAATATCATTTACTCTTGGCATAAAAGTAGTAATATTTTCATCATCTCTCATCTTCAGATTTTCAAATTTCCCTTTCAGACTCTATAACCTTGCACTTTTAACATATTTGTCTCCTTCATGTAAAAGTTCCAGTTTTTGCTAGATCTCAAAAGCAGTTGGTAGGTCAATAGCATTTGAGAGCTCTGAATCAGATAGTGCACTTAGAAGAGCCTCTATAGTCTGTAGATTGTTTTCAGCATCTGTGATTTTATTTTGGGTTTTCGGACCACCCTGTGGAGGTGTATACTATGTTGTAGCCATGGTCTAGTACACCATTCCCATACATTGCAAGTGACATTTCATGCGACCTTTCCAAAGATTAAAATTGGTTCCATCAAACTTCAAACTATCCTTCTTGTAAGACGACATCCTAGATCTCCTCAAGCAGTTAAGCTCTTTTTAGAAGAACTTGGCGAGCTGATACCAATTGTTAGACTTAGGGTAGACAACTGAGAGGGGGGTGAATCAGTTGTACAAAACTTTCTTCAATTAAACACTTAACTTCACTTTGCAATTCAACAGCATAATAATAAATCAATCTTAGAAACATAATGCAATGAATCAAGAGCATAAACACATCAACACATGAGACACCAAGATTTTGACGTGGAAAACCTGGTTAAGGGAAAAACCACAGGGTGATTAACCCAAGATTGTATTCTCTATTAGAAGAATAGAAAGAAAAAAATGGCACATGCCAATTAGGGCTCACTGCCTGAGCACACTACTCACAAGAGGCCCACTGCCTATAGGAGACACACTATCTACAAAGAAATAAGTATCACCTACTTGAACTGGAAAATAGCATCTTCACCATGCTTGAATCAGTTCCATTTAAGCCCAATACTTCTGCTCTACCTTTCGCTCTCCTCCTTGCTACCACACTCTCATCTCCACAAGGACAACTTTGAAATGACTTTGCAATCCCTTATTTATACAAGACATCAACTTAGGAATGATCATCTAAGTCAGAAAACATCAACAAGAACATCTGCAAGATGTGTAACTCATCCGGTCGGTCAGTCTCAAAAAGAACACCATCATCCAGAAGTTATTCTTCAATGTGAGCTCCAACTTCAATGTGGACCACCAACATGAACTGGACATAATCCAAAGACCTCCACAAGCTTGCCTAAATCACCAAGAACATCCATACTTCATTTGCTTACTGAAATCCATCTCCCCTTCATCCGAAACCTCAAGAACACAGTCTGTCATTACTATCACAAAGGAATAGATGCTTGCGGACCTTTAAACGATGAACCAATCTAGTTGACACTCCACAAAGACTTCCTCAAGACTCCCTCAAATCTACAGAACATGACAATGCAATTCTAGATCTCACCGGACCTGTCTGTATCACTCTGTCATCTCTGAACACCTACCGGAACCAGTTTTACTTAAGCGGCCACACCTTCTTCAGATCTTCATGCGGACCTCTGAAATCTCTACTGGATCACCTTAAGATACATATCTACAAACCCTTTAATCCGCATCCTCTGATCCTCATCCTATCTTGGACTTTTGCCTTACTGTCATCACTGTTCTTCACTGTTCCTGATTGAGACTGATTTTCTCAATATCCTCAGCTAACAGCTCATCCAATCCTTATCATTAATGCAACAGGAGTATGTTGACATCAATGACAACACTAGTTAGGCTCATACTTGCAATAGATCAAAGGCACAATTCCATACCTGAACTTCAAAAAATGACTGTTAGTAGCAGAAATCGATGAAATGAGCGGGTCCCACTGGGAGTGCCAAAATGTGTTGCAAGGAAAAATCCATGTTAACATATTCAAATATTAAAACAAGATCTGACCCTACCACCTTCAAGAAATCTAATCTAAATGTCAAAAAATAACATGCAAATCAAAACAAAGTCACCTAGATGATTCGATTTCTTGGTTTGGATGTGGATTGCTTCTCTAAGTACACAACCATAATCAACAAAAATGCCATGATGTACTCAAAATACTTAGGAGGTGGTATTTTATGCAACAATAATGCAGATACTAGATGGATTAGATGATCAAAATGAGAGAAATAGAGGATATTTATAGAATTGCAAGATGGATGATCAACAGTGGAGGAGAAAAGAAGAGATCAATGACTAAGAATATTTGACAGACATGGAGGAACGTGCGCATGACAAGTGTCCTTGAAAAAGGAATCCATTTATCTATTTTAGATGGGTTGTTAATGATGATAAGATGTTTTTCCCCATGATAGGAGGCTTTTACTATTTTAAGGCTAAAGTGGTGGGGATAATTGATTTCTCAAACTTAATAAATCTCACCCATTTTTTGTTTTTTGTTATTTCAAGGACAAAAGGCCCACGTGCACATTTAGAAGAAAATGAATAATAAAATAGGAGTGGGAACATGCATAATAAATTAAATAAATGTCTTCATTTAATTTATTATTTAAATGATATGAGAAAATGTTGGAGGAAGAAAATATAAATTAAATAAATAAATTTATATGCATGATGGGGGAATAAATAAAATATTGATTTTATTTATTTTTTTGAAGAAAAATGGAATAATTAAATAATTTAAAATTATTTAATTTATTGATGGAAGATAGAAGAATAAAGGAAAATTAATTAAATAAATAAAAATTTATTTATTTAATTATAAAGAAAAATGAATTATTTGATTTAAGTGTGCTAGACAAAATTGAAGTATGCACTAAAAAATACCATAAATGAATAAATGATAAAATGGGTCAATTTTGGGTGTCTACAATGTTTAACTAATGCAATCTAATCTATGTTTTTGTTTGATTTTATGGATTTTTGGATTAGTTATTCTAAGAAATGAAATTGCTTTGAAATAAACTAAGCTAATGAACTTTGAAAGCAAACTAATCTAGCAATACAAATCCTATTTAGCCTATCAAGGAAATGACATGTATTTACTATTCCTAAGAGCAAATTCAGATTTTCTAATTACTATGTAAAATGCACTAAGGAACCTATAAAATGAGGCATGTGACCCTCCACTACCCTCAGAAATCCTTGTGTCAGCAACCTCTTTGTTATCTTGCAGCAACGGGGATATCCTCTTGGCAACAACAAGGAAGGGATGAAAAAGAAGCTTTAGAGAGATTGAATGTGAGCTTGATGTGAACTTTGACGAGCATTATGGCTTGCAAATGGGAAATATCAATGTGATATGAAGCTTTTACCAAATCTTGATGAGACAACAATAAAAGCAAAAGACTTGAATGTCCTATGTGAGCATATGGATGCTTGTTAGAGAGAAAAAAATTACAAAAGACTAGATGCACAAATGAATTTGCCTCCTCAAAAGGGGAGATTTGATGCTATGCAACAATGAAAGCTTTGAAGCTTTGGGAAACTAATGACATGAAATATGTGAAGCTTTGGAAAACTAAAGAAAGAAACTAAGAGGCTCAAGGGCCTGCGAAGAAGCTTGAAAAAGCTTGTGAAAAAGGGAAGAGGATTCTCCAACTTGGAAAATAATAAAGAGAGGAGGGGTATTTATAGGTTTGAAGGGCTCATGAAAGGTGGGAGAGAATAGAGAGTTAACTCCCTTGATTAGAGAGTTAACTTAGATGACCAAGGAGTGAACTAGGCTAATTAGGGAGTGAACATGCCAATATAGCTTATCACTAAAGAAGAAATGGAGTTAACAAGAATGAATGAGTTAATAATTGGAGATAAAAAGGAATTAATTTTGCATGCTTGGAGGCTTGGAAAAGTTAACTCTATGTTTAGGCCAAAGACTCATGCAAAAAGGATGAAAAATGGGTCAAAACGAAGCTTTTTCGAGTCCGAAGTTTGAGTTTTTTTGTGGCTAGAAAAGACAACTAGGTCACCCATGGGTCACCCCTTTCACTAGTCTTGGTCACTTGAGGGAGATCCCATTGTACAACAGGGTCACCTGGGGGAGATCATGTTTCTTAGGGGAGATCATGTTGCATAGGGTTTCTATGAGTGATTTGAAGGGCTGAGATTGGTTTTTGAGGGTTAAAAATGTAGTCAACCTCCAGAAACAAGTCAAAATGATGCATATGAGGTGAGTTGCCCCTTTTATTAGTACAGATTGCCCAGGTGTAACCCTGGGTCCCCCTGGGGTGACCTTTAACTGACAAGGGGTGACCTTGAAACAATTTTATGAATTGGTCATAGAACTCCTGGGAGCTCATTTAAGCACATATGGAATCTTTTTAGGTGCCATTCTTTTAAAAGTGCATAATTTTTCAAGAGCTACATAATGGTTCCATTAGTTTTTCTTGAAAGTGCCACAAGATTATACTTTTAGTCCATTTTTCTCAGGGTATCTTGTCAATCTCTTAGACCCTAAAAAGTTTAGTAGCGAATTGGAAAGTGAGTTGGATGGGTGGGGAAGAAATAATGGATGGGAAAGGTAAATTACAAAAAATAGATGAATACAAGGCTTAGGGATGAAGTCACAAGCATAGGAAACAAGAATAAAAAAGTGTCAAAAAGCGTTGGAAGCAGGGAAAAGGTTAATACGACAAAGGGGAAACAACAAGAGGAAGGAAAACCCAAATTTTACCAAGAGAATTGTTGTTGAGAGGATGTTATTTCACACTTACATGTATGTGACAAGGATTATGAATCATCATGGGGTTCTTGTAGAGGTTGTGCATGATTTTAGTGCTTACAAAGTCCTAGTTTGTAACCCTTTTAGTGTATTTTTCATCTCTTGTCACTCTTAATCAAGAGTTTGTTACAAGTGGTAGGTTAGGAGGTATATAGTTAACCGATCCAAAGGGTGGTGGTTGTTGCAATGTTGATTGAAGTGGATTTTGAGATGGAAACATCATTTGATAGATTGTAGGATATGGTGCTAGGGGTGGTGTCGTGAATTGATAAGAAGTATTTGGATAATATGAGCTTAGTAAATACTTGCTTAAATGTCGTAATACATAAGGTGCAATGGTTGACATAGTTTGAGAAATGGACAATGATGGATGAGGAAGCAATAATGGTGGAAGTGAACGAAGAAAATTGGACATTGATGGGAACTGTTACTAATTTTTTGTTCACACTTAAAATTAGTTGGACCTAAGTGTAATTGTTTAGAAGGAATAATAGAAAACTTCAAAGTTATGCATTAATTGAATAGTTGATGCCTTGACAAAGCAGAGAATGATATCCAGTTGTCAGGATAACCCATCAATCTAATCAGGACTGATAAGTTATCATGACAAGAAAATTGAATTGTCAAGAAATTAAAGATTCAATAAATACAGTTGTTCTACACAGTTTGGTCTTTCAGGAGTTATAAGTTAAATTGATTATTAAGTTAATCAGTTTGAATAAAAGAGAGAAAGATATTGTATTACACTGTTATTTCATGTTAGGTTTTGAACATACATCCAAGTATCTATTACTTTATCTCATGCATTGATTGAAAAGGAAATACATATACATTATATGCATCAGAGAAAGTAACCGATCATGTTTAAAAGAAGTGTTCAAATGTGTCCCACACAAGCTGTGGGAGTAACTAGACTGAGCAATTGCAGACATGCAAGCTATGTATCTATTTGATAAAAGAAAAGAGAAAAAAATATATGATAAATCTAAACATCCATCATTACCTGATGATGGAGGTTGTTGTTCAAGCTGGACTTCAAGTCTTCAGTCTTCATTCTTCACCCCAAGCCATCATCAAGTTGAAACCTACAAAATTTTGGGGACAGCCTTGTTAGTGCTTCGAATGTTTACAGTTATCACATGCTTTATCAAACAAAGACATCTACTTATCATATCATGCATTCAGATAAGTAATCAAATTAGATATATGACACAAATCAGGAAGAAATCGTGAATGAGATCAATCAATGCTATCAGGTACTCTTTTATGCTAACTTGTTTGTCACTGTACAGGTATAGGACAAATTTTGTTGCTGATTTAAAGACAAATAAACATGTGGATTAAATGTGGCTCCCACAAGGGTTTGAGCCCAACATGTTTCATTTCATTTTTTGAAAAGAGTATCAGAAAAGACAAGATGCATCATTCTGAGCTATATCATGCATCATCTAATCAACTTGCAGAAAGGATATGCCATTATGGCATTATTACAGTTGATTAGAGCAAATCAGATTAACATGACTGAATGCAAAAAATTATATTACATTCATCCAGGCTACATGAGCCATCTAAGGTACGATATCATTATGAATGCATGTATTTATTTCATCATAGCTAATAAAGAGTAACTAACAAAGTGCATTCATAGTACAAGGATATGATACAAGTTTTTAGATTAATGTGCCTGATAAAGAGATGAAAGACAACATAGAGAAAGATACAAGATATGCCTTTAAAGAGACAAATCAAAACAGTAAGGCATTATTAGCTCTAGGCTAATATATGGCAATGTGAAAATGAATTCATGAATATATCATTGTCTTGGACCAATAGCTAAGCAGTCATCAATGCCTTGAAGCTTCAAAACCATTAGGATACATGGATATACATTTAAATAATTCAAACTGGAGCAGATAGGACTTAGTTTTCAAAGATGAGGCAACACTCTACACCAAGTATTTCTCATATTACCTCATATTGTCAAAGATGTTTAGAGTTTAACAGTTATATTGCATTCAAGTTGCAAGTGTGTCATAGAGACAGTCAAACAAGATGCTACATGGAACAATAGATAAGACAACATCCAAAACAAGACATAACAAGAGTATATGAGATAAGTATAGCAGTCACATGTTGGAGGCAAAGATGCAAATAACAGATACATACAACATACTCTCTGAAGAGTATTCATCCAAATGATAAACATTGTCACTTAGTACCAAAGATCTTAAAAGAAGAACAGATCAGAGTAGCACACATGTATCACCACCGACATGACAGTCAGATACAAAGTCCAAAGCAAGAGACAGTCATGTCTAGAGCAAAGAAGGATTTAAATACAGTAAGCATAGTGGAGTGTTAAGAGTGCTACAGTCCAAAGATAATAAGGTGGTTTCAATGCATCTTGTCAACTGTTTTGATCTAACAAGCTTTACCTCACGTACCTAAGATACAATGATGCCATGGTACAGTCAACAAAAGGCCATCAAGAAAGATACATTGCAAGCAAAAGTCATCTCCACTATAGACAGTCAAGATAGTGATCAGCAAGGTAGCTTATATAAGCAAGAGATAGTTAGGGCATATGACAGTTACCATATCCATCTACAGGAGTAAGTCAATGATGAAGGAGACACAACAGATGAAGAAGAACATGATACATGCCAAATTCTATAGATGGTGGTTGATAATTCAAAAGGTTGGCAGTCTCTTTCTTGTATGCCATTTGTTCTATCAATGCACAGTCATAATAAATAGACAACTAAGAAAAATGCATGATACATATAATGCAATAGACAGCTAAGGAGAGATATGAACATGTTATCAATGCTACAGGTGCATTTTAAGAATGCCACAAATGTTTGAGGAGAAGATGACATGATCTATATGCCATGGTTGATTTCAGTTGTAGTAGAAAGACAATATGACAGTCAAGAGATTATGCCACAGTCACACATTCCCAGTAACTACAGTTAGTAAATCCGAAGGATATATCAAATATAAATAAGCTAAATAAACTATTTATGCTATAGGAGAGCCTACATTTTCTAGAAATATCAAAGTATAGTTATAAGATACAGATGCAGGTAAATGATAACAGTCATTCATAGAGAATATCAAAAGGCTTGTTATCATACCCAAGAGCTATAGTGGAGGGCAAATAAATGAAAGATGTATCATCATTCATGATAGTCATAAGGAGTAGGAGGAAAATGTGTTGTGAAAAGAAAAGAAAGCTCCATTTATTAATACTTCAAACCCTTAATGTTGTTGCCTACAGAAAAATCAATGAATACCATAGGAGGATGGCCATTACAGATACAAGCCTTGAAAGTACAAAATGAACAAACCTTCATTTCAAGATCTCAAACCCTTGTTGTTTTTCATCTACAGACAAGTCAGAAAAGAAACCAATAACAGTAAAGACCATGCATGGCCATAACATTATGAAGAGATATAGTGCAAGAAGGGTTGAAACCCTAACTTCAAAGTTCACCAGAACCTCAACAGTTGCACTATTTGATGCCTATCTTCAGAGGAACATGACCATAACAGGTGAAGTTTTGAAAAATGGAGAAAAAATGTCAAAACCCTCATTTCAAAACTTTAAACCCTCTGAGTTTCTGCATGATACAAATAGATGAGGGCAAAAGGAAGGTAGATATAGTCATGACCAACAATGACATAGCATTTTTTGCTATAAAATACAATACCCATGTCGAACAATGGACTTGTCATGCTGCAAAGAGTAAAACAAAAGACAAAATGAAGAGACAAAGATGAAAATGACCAAGTCCTTACCTCTTTTTGCTAACAGAGAGAATCTTTCCACGGCCTCACAGTGGCCTTAAACTTTCAAAAGCAGAGGAAGACCATGAAGAAAAAATGCACATAGAAACAAGCAGGGAAAGTATTAAAAAATGCATAGCTAATGGAGAGACAAAGATGAAGAATGTCATAGCCTAGAAGAAGAAAGCTACAGATTAAATAAAATCCTCAGATAAAGCTCAAATAGTTTTACCTTTTCCTTATAATGCAGAGTTCCATGGTTACAGTCAAGAAGAGCCGTTGAAGGGAGAAAGACCAAAGCCATGATGGAGAGTTTCAAACCTTAAGGCCGGCATAGTGCAGTTGCAGAGATCTGAGGAAAGAAAACCAAATGAAGAATGAACAAAATTAGGGTTGTTTCCTCACTTTTCTTCAAAGGTTCTTTTACCAAGTGTGTTTTTGACTTGTAAAAACAAATAATTACATTATCCAAAAGAGTGTCGTGGTCAAGACCTTTTCTCTTTAATATCCTAGCCATCATAACATGGAGTGGCTAACAAGAAAAGCTTAGTGCTTAATTTTTTGAAGTCAAGAGGGCCGATGTGATGTGAGAAATAGCTCAATGCCTTATAAACATTTTAAGGAGTCCTTGGTGGTTGGTTATTGCATGGAATAAACAATGATACACATGCTTGAGGTTTTTTGGCTCCATTCAAAACATTACAAGGTAAAGATACCTCCATTATGCATAGTGGCTAACAAAGCCAAGAGGGTGTGTTTTCAGACATGGCATGCATGAGACTAAGATGGAGTTTTCCAAGGTAAATGGTTATGCATGGTGATAGTATAATGATGTAGATATAATGGAGCATTTTGATGCATGGAGTTTTTATGCAGAATGGGGTTATTTTTCCACATGGAGGTATAAGGAGTTTTCTTTTTCTCCTAAGTCCTATTTTTTTCTCATATCATGCAAAATAGGCAAATGTAATTGGAGTGATAAGGAGTGTTATTTTCTCTTCTAGTCATGCATGATTTTACAAAATTATTAATTGTAAATAAAGAATAAAGTAATATTCTATAAATTACTTTATTATTTTTCACAAATTGTAAAATAAAATATAGAACAAATTGTAACCAATAATAAAGTAATTATTCTATTACTTTATTATTTACTCACAATCAATTTTGCTCATGCAAAATCATGCAAATTGATTAGTGGAGTTAACTAGGCCACCTAGGAGGTTTTACATGACTTTTAGGAGTTATTTTAGGGTCCTTGGTCAACTTTTTGGTCAACCATATGGAGAGGGCCAAATTGAAGCTATTTTTGCTCAATTTGTGGTAGTTTTAGGCCCTAATTTTGAGAATTTTTGAGGTTGCTCGGGAATGAGTATTTTTAGAGGTAGTTATCTACAAGTCCATATTTTTTGCATGCCTCTTAGAGAGAGAAAACCTATATATTGTAAAGCAAAAGTTTATTTTTGTTAGTTCTTGATTCTCATTCTGATTCAGAGAGATTGGAGAATTCTTGTAGCTCACTTTTATAGTTTTATTGAGAGATCGGTAGGTTATAGGTTATCTTTTTGTCTTATTTGCAAAGTTTTCCTTTGTTTATTTCAGATCAGTTAAATTACCTTTCCTTTTTGTGCTAAATGTTGAAGTGATTTGATAAAATTTTGTTGTGTTTATTATTAAACCTTCAAAATTATTGTCTCACTTCCTTGTTTGCAGCATTAAAGCATAGATTCATCATAGGTCTTAGGTTGTGTTAACCAGAAATAGTCTTTTTATGTTGTGAAAAAACTATTTCCTTCATAAAACTTGTTTTCAAACCTTCCTTAGAATCACTTTTGTGGTATTTATGCCAAGTCTGGATTGTGTAAAAGTTAGTTTTTTAAGCAAACATTGTGGATCAAATTGCATTATTTCTACCGAAATTAGGTGTATCACCATTTTATCTTTTATATTCAATTAGTTTCTTTCTTCCCTTTTCCCAAGAAGTAAAAATATACATCTCAATAGAACATTTGAAGGGAACTAGCCTACAATCTGGAGATCTAGTTTTGTCATAGGGCACCCACAACCTGAAATTAGTCCCATGTTACACGGAATTGTAGTGCTTTAACCAACCTTGCATATGGGTGCAATTCCCAGTGATAACAGTTTTTGGCATGTCTAGTGGGACTCTGAACTGATTTTCAATTCAAAAAGACTTATTTCTTTTTGTTGTTTTTGGTATGAGTAGCAGAATTTTAGCCTTTTAGAGGTTCACTATCATGTACCTGGTGACTCTAATACTTTGCTTTTTTCAGATCAGATCTTATAGCCTATGAAAAAATTCTAAACAAGGTCAAGTAAAAATTCTGAGAAGAAGCATAATCAATTATCTCCACCAAATAGGAGAATAAAAGTAGATAAAGAGTCCATTACAATAGATTTATCAGTTGTTATAGATCTGTCTAGTACACATCTTGAGTTTGCTTCACATCAGAATCCATTGTTTGCAAGTACATCATAAAAAATTTTTAGTTCTCCACCAGGAAGCCCAAGAGAGAAGATTCATGTTTTTCAAGAGAAACCTCTTCTTCTTGAGTTTACAGAGGGAGAACCTGTGTTACAAGAAATTTTCCAAGTAGTTTCAGTCCAAACACCAACTCAAGTTCTACCCACTCCAATGTCTTTACTAGGAGGAGATGGAGGAATATTACCACCTCCTGGTGGAGGAGTGTTACCACCACCCAGAGGTGGTGGAGGAGGCGGAAGAAATCCACTACCACCTTGAAATTAGCCTTTTGTGCCATTTAATGGAGGCATCCCTTTAAATCTGAATCAACATGATGACATACCAATGGCTGCATTGAAAAGTCTACCAAGTTTTATAGGAGAAGATGGGACTACACCAATTGAACATATCAAAGATGTGCCTTCTTTATGTGCTGTTCACCACATCACCAAAGAAAACATTGCAATTAGGTTGATGGCAGCATCACTAAAAGGTAAAGCTCTTCAATGGTTTAGAGGCTTAAGAGTCAATTCAATTAGATCTTGGGATGAATTAGGTGCTGCTTTGAATAGGCAATTTCAGGACAAATCTGATTATTTATCATTAGTTGAACAAATGACTACTATTAAGAGGGCTCTACAAGAGCAAATGATAAATTTTAATTTCAGATTTTAGAAAACATGGAATAGAATCCTTGAAACAATGAAACCATCACCAGAGCATGATTTTTGTATTATTTAAGGGCATTAAATTTTGATATTGCTGTTATGATACAATCCATGGGAGGGGTAACTTTACCAGCTGCTTTTGATATTGCAATAAGAGCAGAAAATAGTTTAATACAAGCTGGTAAGATAGCACCTAAGCCCCCAATATCAATCTTTCCATATATACAACCTTTAATACCAATTTTAGCCCCACATATTTTAGCAATACCATCTTTTGGTTATTCAGCAAATACACAAAACTGTACATATCCCATTCATTCTAAATTTCAAGAGTTCAAAGAAAACCAGCAAAGTATAGCAAAAATACTGCAAACTGTGAGTAATGACTTAGTGAGTCTAAAAATTCAAACAAATCAGAATAATAGACCTTACCAAGCAGCCCTTACCAAGCAAATAGACCTAGTTATCAAGTAGATTATCAGGGTCAAAGGAGAAATTACAACAATAGGCCAAATCAACAGTACAATCCAAATGTTGTCAGTACATCAAAAGAAATAGTGCCTATACAGAACATCATGGTTCAAGATTATGCATGGTGCTATCCCTGTAATCAGCCTCATAATCAGGCCACTTGCCCAAATGGAATAGTAAATCAAGATTTGATGGTACAGAATAACTATGTTGCTACTAAAAATTTAGCAAGTGATGTAAACAACCAGCTAGACATTCAGACTCAGTATGTTAATCCTGATGTAGCTTTAATGAATTGGTAGCCTAATGAATTTTGTGCTATAAATTAGTTACCGGGTCAAAACCAATCTTTTACTAATATTGCAGTAAAAAGAAGATTGAAAAAGAGAGCTGTTGACTTGCAACAATAGTCTGGAAATACAAATCAGCAAGCTGAAACTGGTAAACATCAAGCTAGAAATGTATCACAGCAAGCTGATAAAGGAAAAAATATAGTTTCTATAGCTTAGAATGAACAGAATCAAGCCTCTACATCAAAATATTTGCACATTTTGTCAAGATAGCCAACTACAAAAAATAAACAGCCAACAAAAGACCAACCAAGGTTGCTATCCCAAAAGTACAACAAAAGGTTAGTGGCACTGTTTTAATATTTTGGATCATATGAAAAAAACAATAGTAAGAATGTCTATTTTAGATGCTTTACACATTCCAGGACAAAAGGATTTGTTACAAAATGCTTTATCTTAATTATCTTTGTCAAATGAAGTACAAAAATCACATCAACCTTAGATTATGATTGTAAATGAGACAGAAAAAAGAATAGAACAGCCTAAACCAGTAGGCAAACCTCCACCATTTTATGTCACTTTGATTGTAGGCAACTATTTAGTACATAATTGCATGATAGATTCAGGAGCCAACAGTTCAGTTATGCCAAAACAACTAGCTGATAAGTTAAGTCTAAAATATGAACCTATTATTAGAGGTGTTGTACAAATGGATGGAACTGAAGTAAGTACAGTTGGAATGTTTAAAAATTTGGGCCTTACTTTGCATGCTTGTCCAAACTTTGTTATATACCAGGACATTTATGTCATTGATCTGCCACCTGCCTTTGCCATTTGCTTATCTAGAGATTTTACAGCAAGGTTAGATGGGTATTTATCATCTAATTTGACACATTTATTGTTCAAAACTAGATATGGAACCAAGGTTACAATCAAGTCTGAACCACTAGCAAAAGATCATTTGGAACCTTACACACCCAGTTCTATAAATGCAAATCTTCCCATTTTTGATCAAGAGGATATGATTCCTATCCAAGATCCAAACAAACCTTTAGAGGTAATTCTAGATATGGTTTTAGACCAATGGGTAACAAAAAATCATGAAACAGACCCATTTGAGAAAATGGATGAGATTGGCCTTGGTGTGTACATGATTCAAGAAAATAATATAGTTATTCAAAATCTAATTAAAGAGGAAAAACAACAAACTGTAGAGTCTAAAAATAATGTTTGGGAACTATATTTTGATAGTTCTAGAAGCAAAGTAGGAGCTGGAGGATGTGCTATTTTAGTTTCTCCCATAGGTGAGAAATATTATTCATCTTTTAGATTAACTTTCAGCTATTCTAACAACTCATCTGAATATGAGGCTTTAGTTCATGGACTAGAATGGGCAAGGAAGAGAAAAATTAGGTGTTTAAAAGTTTTTAGAGACAGTGAGTTAGTGGTTAAACAAGTCAGAAATCTTGTTGCTACAAAAAATGACTTGCTGAAATTATACAAACATAGAGTTTGGGACATGATAGAAGAGTTTGATGCATTTAATTTGATATCTATACCTCAAACTGATAATTGTGATTTTCTTATTGTTTATTTGGTCCTAGTTGTCTTGGTTCCCGCGTTACTCCATCTATTTAGTTGTCTTAGTCTGCAAATTTACTCATTCTTTTGTTCTTCTCTTGCTATTTCTCCTGATGATGGATCATGGAGTGTGATCCGAAACGTTGAGGAAAAAACTTGCACACAGTTTAATCTTGAAATACTGAACTCCAAGCATTATGGACTGTGAAAATTTGATGTCTATCATTGATAATAACCAAGCTGACAAACTAGCTGCTATAGGAGCTAAGTATGATATTCCTGCTGAAATGAAGAATATTCACTCTCCTTTATATGTCAAAGTTGTTGTTAGACCATCAGTTCCAGATAATAATGTCAATTGGCGAGTGTTTGACAATAATGAACAATTGTAAATTTCTTAATGGAAGAAGCTAAATTTTCTGTAGGTAATCAGCAGAAATTTGTACAACAATATGATAATCAAATACTTCAGTTAAGATCAAACAAGCTTCCTAAGGGCTTAGTGACCTTGGAATGTATCTTTAATACTGATGATCAAGTAAGAAAAGACAAGGCTAGCTTGTCATAAAAGCAAGAACATTATGAACCTATTGAGATCTTTAAAGGAAAGTTGCTCAAGCTGGGAAAGATATGTACAAAACAAGAACAACAATTATTCATCTAGCTTTGTCAAGAGTTTAGTGACATTTTTCCAGGGGAATATGGAGATTTGAAAGGTTTCAACTCTGAGTTAGCTCAACACACAATAGAGCTAGAACCCAAAGCTAAACCTGTCAAATAGAAGCAAAGGCCATTGAATCCCAAACTGGAAGTGCTCATGAAGATAGAACTCAATAAACTCATTGAAGGTAATATCATTTTTCCTATCAAACATACTTCATGGGTTTCTAACTTGGTTCTTGTTAGAAAGAAAAATAGAGAAATTAGATTATGTGTTGATTTCTATGATTTAAATAGAGCATCTTTAAAGGATCATTATCCTTTACCATCTATGGAACAGATATTGCAGGTTGTTTCTGGATTAGAGAGATTTTCTTTATTGGATGGTTATTCAGGTTATAACCAAATTCTTGTAAAAGAGGAAGATCAATACAAGACAACTTTTACCACAAAGTGGGGTACACTAGCATATAGAAAGATGCTATTTGGCTTATCAAATGTAGGTGCAACATTTCAGAGAGAAATGGACATGGCTTTTCAAGGCCTAATTAATAAAATTGTACTTGTATACTTAGATGATGTGACTATTTTTTTCTAAAAAAGTTGAAGATTATTTTCATCATTTAAGACTAATCTTTGAGAGATGTAGAGAATTTGGGGTATCATTAAACCCAAAGAAGAGTATTTTCTCTGTTCATGAAGGAAAACTGTTGGGACACATTGTGTCTAAGGAAGGAATATTAATTGATCCTGAAAGAATTACTGCAATATTGGCATTACCTCTTCCTGCACATAAGAAAGGCTTACAGAGCTTTCTGGGAAGAATTAACTTTGTAAGAAGGTTTATTCCAAACACAGCAGCACTTTTACAACCTCTTACAACAATGCTAAAGAAGAATATTCCCTTCAGCTGGACCAAAAAAGGAAAGCAGAGTTTTGAAGAGATAAAGGAGGCACTTGCTGCTACTCCAACTCTGATAAATCCAAATTTTGATAAAGACTTCATTCTATATGCATTTGGCAGTGTGGATACTATACTAGCTATGCTTTGTCAGCAAAACAATGAAGGAATGGAACAACCTGTGGCATTTTTCAGCCAGGTTCTACATGACTACGAGGTAAGATATTCTTTTGATGAAAAGCATGTATTAGCTATTATCAGGAGCTTAAAGAAATTCAAACATATGCTTTCAAATAATAGAGTTCAGTTAATGGTTGGTCACCCAACAGTGAAAGAATTTTTTCTCAGCAAAGATTTAAATGATAAGAGAGCAGGGTGGATAACAAAGGTCATGGAATATGACATACAAATTAAGGTAACAAAGCTGGTCCAAGGCAAAGGACTATGCGAACAGCTTGCAAAAAATGAAGGATACAGTAATGAACTTGAAGGAGAGGCTGAGATAGTGCTTCAAAACAATGAAACAACCACTGTCCCAGACCCCCCTGTAAGTTGGGTGCATGATATGATTCATTATCTACACACTGGTGATTTTCCACAAGGCCTGAACAGATCTAAAAGAAGATATTATAGATTACAGGCAATCCCTTATGCTATAATTGATAGAATTCTATACAAGAGAGATTTTAACATTTTTTACTGAGATGTGTACAGCCAGATCAGACTCAAAGGATTCTAGAAGAATTTCATGATGGACCTGCTAGAGGTCATTTTGTAGTTAGAACAATAGCTCTAAAAATTATGAGAGCTAGTTACTATTGGGCTAACATGTTCAAGGATGCTCATGAATGGGTAAAGAAATGTCTAAAATGTTTAGTTTTTGTAGGCAAACAAAGGTTGGTAGTAATGCCCTTATATCCAATTCAAGTGGAACAACCATTTGGCAAGTGGGGATTAGACTTCATTGGTCCTATCAACCCACCTTAAATCCAAGGACACAAGTGGATTTTGACTGCTACTAATTATTTCACTAAGTGGACTGAAGCAGTTGCTTTGAAAGATGCTAATGAAACATCAGTCATAAATTTTTACCAAGATCTAGTGTCCAGGTTTGGAACTCCTGTCTTAATTATTTCAGATAATGCTTTAGCATTTATTAGATTAAGAATATCTGATTGGTCTATCAAAAACAACATATTCTTGAATACTTCATCAAATTATTACCCTTAAGGTAATGGACAGGCTGAATCAACTAACAAAAATCTGATTAAGATCATAAAGAAAATAGTTGATGAGAATCAGAGATCTTGGCATGATAAGTTAAAGTTAGCATCGTGGAATGATAGGGTTACACCTAAAAGATGAACAGGTAATTCACCCTATGTGCTTACATATGGAAAGGAATCCAAGTTACCAATAAAAGTGGAGTTGCCAACACTTAGCTATATAAAAGAGCTTGAGTTACTTGAAGAATAGCCAATGGAAATCAGGCTTGCACAGCTGATTGAACTTGAAGAGATCAGAAAAGAGGCCTTAAAAACATTGGAAGTACACCAGGCCCAAATGAAAAGGACTTTTGATAAAAGAGTAGTACCAAGAATTTATAAAGAAGGAGATCTAGTTTTCAAGTGGAATGAATTGGAAAGTAGACAAGGATAGCATACAAAGTTTGATGCAATGTGGGATGGACCATATATAATCACATAATGCAAGCAACACAATGCATTTCAACTTGCTAAGTTAGATGGTTAGGTGTTGCCAATCATAGTTAATGGGATTCACCTCAAGATATGTTACTAAGTAAGATAGCCTTATGTTGCAAATAAGTGCTTTTGCACAGTTAGTTTCAGTTTTGTTGTTTTGTTTCCAAGAAGTGCTTTTGCACATGTTTCTGATTTTGTTTTATTCAAATTAGTTTTAGTTTCAGTTTTCAATTAGTTGCTGCTGTTGTTTTCAGTTAGTGTGATTTGTAGAATTTCTCTAAATTTAGGGCAGAAATGACTCCATGCCCAATGAGAAGGCAAGGCTACTGGTTCTAAACTGTTTAGCAGGCAAACACCCTTGAGAGGTCGCCAGAAATGTTGCTAATTTTTTGTTCAGACTTAAAATTAGTTGGACCTAAGTGTAATTGTTTAGATGGAATAATAGAAAAATTCAAAGTTATGCATTCATTGAATAGTTGATGCCTTGACAAAGCACATAATGATATCTAGTTGTCAGGATAACCCATCAATCCAATCAAGACTGATAAGTTATCATGACAAGAAAATTGATTGTCAAGAAATCAAAGATTCAAGAAATACAGTTGTTCTACACAGTTTGATCTTTCAGGAGTTATAAGTTAAATAGATTATTCAGTTAATTAGTTTTGAATAAAAGAGAGAAAGATATTGTATTACACTGTTATTTCATGTCAGGTTTTGAACATACATCCAAGTATCTGTTCCTTTATCTCATGCATTGATTGAATAGGAAATACATATACATCATATGCATCATATGCATTAGAGAAACTAACTGATCATGTTTAAAAGAAGTGTTCAAATGTGTCCCACACAAGCCATGGGAGTAACTAGACTGAGCAATTGCAGACATGAAAGCTATGTATCTATTTGATAAAAGAAAAGAGACAAAAAATATGATAAATCTAAACATCCATCATTGTCTGAAAATGGAGGTTGTTGTTGAAGCTGGCCTTCAAGTATTCAGTCTTCATTCTTCACCCCAAGCCATCATCAAGTTGAAACCTACAAAATTTTAGGGACATCCCTATTAGTGCTCCAGATGTTTATAGTTATCACATGCTTTTATCAAACAGAGACATCTACTTATCATATCATACATTCAGATAAGAAATTAGATCAAATATATGACACAAATCAAGAAGAAATCATGAAGGAGATCAATCAATGTTATCAGTTACTTTTTTATGCTAACTTGTTTGTTCACTATGTAGGTATAGGACAAATTTTGTTGCTAATTTCAAGACAAATAAACATGTGGATTAAATGTGGCTCGCACAAGGGTTTGAGCCTAGCATGTTTCTTTTCATTTTTTGAAAAGAGTATCAGAAAAGATAAGATGCATCATTTTGAGCTATATCATGCATCATCTAATAAACTTGCAGAAGGGATATGTCATCATGGCATTATTATAGTTGATTAGAGCAAATTAGATTAACATGACTGAATGCAAAAAATTAGATTACAGTCATCTAGGCTATAGGAGCCATGTAAGGTACAGTATCATTATGAATGCATGTACTTATTTCCTCACAGCTAATAAAGAGCAACTAACATAGTGCATTCATAGTACAAGGTTATGATACAAGTTTTTAGATTAATGTGCCTGATAAAGAGATGAAAGACAACATAGAGAAAGATACAAGTTAAGCCTTTAAAGAGACAAATCAAAACAACAAGGCATCACTAGCTCTAGGCTAATATATGGCAATGTGAAAATGCAGTCATGAATATATCATTGTCTTGGACCAATAGCTAAGCAGTCATCAATGCCTTGAAGCTTCAAAACCATCAGGAGACATGGATATACAGTGAAATAAATCAAACTGGAGCAGATAGGACTTAGTTTTCAAAGATGAGGCAACACTCTACACCAGGTATTTCTCATATTACCTCATATTGTCAAAGATGTTCAGAGTTTAACAGTTACATCACATTCAAGTTTTAAGTGTGTCATAGAGATAGTCAAACAAGATGCTACATGGAATAGAAGATGAGACATCATCCAAGACAAGACATAACAATAGTATATGAGATGAGTATAGCAGTCACATGCTGGAGGCAAAGATGCAAATAATAGATACATACAACATACTCTCTGAAGAGTATTCATCCAAATGATAAAGATTGTCACTTAGTACCAGAGATCTTAAAAGAAGAATAGATCAGAGTAGCACACATGTATCACCACTGACATGACAGTCATATACAAAGTCCAAAGCAAGAGACAACCATGTCTAGAGCAAAGAAGGATTTAAATACAGTAAGCACAGTGGAGTGTTAAGAGTGCTACAGTCTGAAGATAATAAAGTGGTTTCAATGCATCTTGTCAACTATTTTGATCTAACAAGCTTTATCTCACATGCCTAAGCTATAGTGATGCCATGGTATAGTCAACAGAAGGCCATGAAGAAAGATACATTGCAAGGAAAATATAGATACAGTCATCTCCACTATAGACAGTCAAGACAGTGATCAACAAGGTAGCTTATATAAGAAAGAGACAGTCAGGGCATATGAAAATTACCATATCCATCTACAGGAGTAAGTCAATGATGAAGGAGAGACAACAAATGAAGAAGAACATGATACATGCCAAATGCTACAGATGGTGGTTGATAATTCACAAGGTTAGCAGTCTCTTTCTTGTATGCCATTTGTTCTATCAATGCACAGTCATAATAAACAAATAGCTAAGAAAAATGCATGATACATATAATGCAATAGATAGATAAGAAGAGATAAGAACATGTTATCAATGCTACAGGTGCATTTTAAGAATGCCACAGATGTTTGAAGAGAAGATAACATGATCTCTATGTCATGGTTGATTTCAGTTGTAGTAGAAAGACAGTATGACAGTCAAGAGATTATGCCACAGTCACACATTCCCAGTAACTACAGTTAGCAAAGATGAAGGATATATCAAATATAAATAAGCTAAATAAACTATTTATGCTATAGGAGAGCCTTCATTTTCCAAAAATATCAAAGTATAGTTATAAGATATAGATGGAGGTAAATGATAACAGTCATTCATACAGAATATCAAAAGGCTTGTTATCATACCCAAGAGCTACAGTAGAGGGTAAATAAAAGAAAGATGTATCATCATTCATGATAGTCATAAGGAGTAGGAGGAAAAGGTGTTGTGTAAAGTAAAGAAAGCTCCATTTATTAATGCTTCAAACCCTTAATGCTTTTTCCTATAGAAAAAATAATGAATACCACAGGAGGATGGCCATTACAGATACAAGCCTTGAAAGTACAAAATGAATAAAACCTCATTTCAAGATCTCAAACCCTTGTTGTTTTTCATCTATAGAAAAGTCAGAAAAGAAACCAATAATAGTAAAGACCATGCATGGTCGTGACATTATGAAGAGATACAATACAAGAAGTGTTGAAACCCTAACTTCAAAATTCACCAAAACCTCAACAGTTGCACTATTTGATGCCTATCTTCAGAGGAGTATGACCATATCAGGTGAAGTTTTGAAAAATGGAGAAAAAATGTCAAAACCCTCATTTCAAAACTTTAAACCCTTTGAGTTTTTGCATGATACAAACATATCAGGGAAAAAGGAAGGTAGATATAGTCATGGCCAACAGTGACATGACATTTTTTGCTATAAAATACAATACCCATGTCGAACAATGGACTTGTCATGCTGCAAAGAGTAAAACCAAAGACAAAATGAAGAGACAAAGATGAAGATGACCAAGTTGTTACCTCTTTTTTCTGATAGAGAGAATATTTCCATGGCCTCATAGTGGCCTTAAACTTTCAAAAGTAGAGGAAGACCATGAAGAAAAAATGCACATAGAAACAAGCAGGGAAAGTATTAAAAAATGCACAGCTAATGGAGAGACAAAGATGAAGAAGGTCGTAGCCAAGAAGAAGAAAGCTACAAATTAAATAAAATCCTTAGATAAAGCTTAAACAGTGTTACCTTTTCCTTATAATGCAGAGTTCCATGGTTACAGTCAAGAAGAGTCGTTGAAGGGAGAAAGACCAAAGCCATGATGGAGAGTTTCAAACCCTAAGGCTGACATAGTGAAGTTGCAGAGCTCCGAGGAGAGAAAACCAAATGAAGAATGAACAAAATTAGGGTTGTTTCCTCACTTTTCTTTGAATGTTCTTTTACCAAGTGTGTTTTTGACTTGTAAAAACAAATAATTACATTATCCAAAGGAGTGTCATGGTCAAGACCTTTTGTCTTGAATATCCTAGCCATCATAACATGGAGTGGCTGACAAGCAAAGCTTAGTTCTTAATTTTTTGAAGTCAAGAGGGCCCATGTGATGTGAGGGAAAGGCTCAATGCCTTATAAACATTTTAAGGATTCCTTGGTGGTCGGTTATTGCATGGAATAAATAATGATACACATGCTTGAGGTTCTTTGGCTCCATTCAAAACATTACAAGGTAAGGATACCTCCATTATGCATAGTGGCTAACAAAGCCAAGAGGGTGTGTTTTCAGACATGGCATGCATGAGACTGAGATGGAGTTTTCCAAGGTAAATGGTTATGCATGGTGACAGTATAATGATGCAGATATAATGGAGCATTTTGATGCATGGAGTTTTTATGCAGAATAGGGTTATTTTTTCTACATGGAGGTATAAGGAGTTTTCTTTTTGTCCTAAGTCCTATTTTTTGCTCATATCATGCAAAATAGGCAACTGTAGTTGGAGTGCTAAGGAGTGTTATTTTCTCTTCTAGTCATGCACGATTTTACAAAATTATTAATTGTAAATAAATAATAAAGTAATATTCTATAAATTACTTTATTATTTTTCACAAATTATAAAATTGAAAATAGAACAAATTGTAACCAACAATAAAGTAATTATTCTATTACTTTATTATTTACTCACAATCAATTTTTCTCATGCAAAATCATGCAAATTGATTAGTGGAGTTAACTAGGCCACCTAGGAGGTTTTGCATGACTTTTAGGAGTATTTTTAGGGTCATTGGTCAACTTTTTGGTCAAGCATATGGAGAGGGCCAAATTGAGGCTATTTTTGCTCAATTTGTGACATTTTTAGGCCCTAATTTTGAGGATTTTTGAGGTTTCTCAGGAATGAGTATTTTTAGAGGCAATTAACTGCAAGTCCATATTTTTTGCATGCCTCTTGGAGAGAGCAAATCTATATATTGTAAAGCAAAAGTTTGTTTTTGCTAGTTCTTGATTCTCACTCTAATTCAGACAGATTGGAGAATTCTTGTAGCTCACTTTTACTGTTTTATTGAGAGATCGGCAGGTTACAAGTTATCTTTTTGTCTTATTTGCAAAGCTTTCCTTTGTTTATTTCAGATCAGTTGAATTACCTTTCCTTTTTGTACTAAATGTTGAAGTGATTTGATGAAATTTTGCTATGTTTTATTATTAAACCTTCAAAATTATTGTCTCACTTCCTTGTTTGCAGCATTAAAGCATATATTCATCACAGGTCTTAGGTTGTGTTAACCAGAAATAGTCTTTTATGCTATGAAAAAACCATTTCCTTCATAAAACTTGTTTTCAAACCTTCCTTAGAATCACTTTTCTGGTATTTATGCCAAGTCTAGATTGTGTAAAAGTTTGTTTTCTAAGCAAACATTGTGGATCAAATTGCATTATTTCTACCCAAATCAGGTGCATCACCATTTTATCTTTTATATTCAATTAGTTTCTTTCTTCCATTTTCCTAAAAAGTAAAAATATACATCTCAATAGAACATTTGAAGGGAACGAGCCCACAATTTGGAGGTCTAGTTTTGTCATAGGGCACCCACAACCTAAAATTAGTCCCATGTTACACGAAATTACAGTGCTTTAACCAACCTTGCATACGGGTCCAATTCCCAGTGATAACAGGAACATAGATTGAGGTGGATGTGAAATAGAAGAAATATGTTGATGTGACATTAGATATGTAATGGTAATGTGAGGTGGTTGTGATAAAGATTGTGTAAGGGTGCCTAAATCCTATCTAATAACTTTAATGGTAGATATATCAAAGTTTTCTTATTTAGTTAAATTATCAGTATATATTTTTATTTTATGATATTAGACTAGCTGATCTTCATAAAATTATTATGCTAATTATTATTATCAATTAGAATTCTTGAAAAGATTTTAGTTATAATAAATATCAAGAGACATTAATGGTAAAGAAGAATCCGATAGATAAACAAAGTATGAGATTTTCATTTTGATCATTTACTTCATTCAGGTATGCAAATACTTTATGTGCCTTGTTTAAAATTATGTTTCCTCCAAATGTATTTGTGTAAGTATTATTATTATACATTTAATTTGAATATATTTGTAATTCTATTATGCTACAGTAACAATTTTATTTATAATTTTTTTTTGTAGGAGCATCCATGTAGGGCCTAATCTTTACTAACAATCTCTTATGCATATGATAGATTTGTTTATGAAATTATGATATAAGTTATAAAGAAATTAGAATTTAGCAATAAGGTCTTGATATGGTTTATTTAATTGATTTAAATTAATTATTCTTGTGTGTTGTGGGGAATAAGAGCTCTTTTATCAATATTTTTGGTAAAATTAAGACCATAGGTCAATCACCTATGGGTAGGGTACTTGTTTATTCATAAAAAATATGTTTTAGAGTTGTTTTAATGTATTTTTAGTTCACAAGAAAATGGGTGACGAGATTGGAAGTTGTAGAGTCTTCTCTTGAAGAGTCTTTGAGCATCCAAGTTGTTGACTCCCAAAATAACTACAACCAAAAACCCTAAAACATTTCACAATCACCAGGGCCAAGGGTGTCATCAAGGTGATGGGAAGAGGTTTATCAACATGTCAAGGATGATTCTAGGAAACTTACAGGAGTGGGTTAACTCCTCTGCACTTCAGGCTCAACTTAAACCTAGGAGGGATATTCCAAGGGGTATACCTGAACAAGTATTAGGTTCAAACCATATGAACAACTAAAAATAATAGGACAACCAAACCCAAACCGCCTTCTAGGCCCCAAAGACTGTAACTAGACCTAAAACAACTGGTTGTCATTAATAACCCCTATATAGATGATTACTGAACTATGCATTTGTATCCAATCATGGCAATACTATACTCCTTGAAATGAATCCACTTAACTTCTCATACACAAGATACATAGTGCAGGCATACATGTTCATGATTCACAAATGATTAAAACAATTTAGCATCACTTCAGATATATCCCTGGTTATAAAATAGAACCATGAACAACATGAGAAAACCCTAATCTAAACCTACTCCTACTCCTACAACTAACAGGATGAGAGTTTGATTAAAATGATGATTGATCCATCCCTAATATGGACTTGTTCCCATTCCATTAGGCAATTGAGTCATAAATAATAAAGAGGAAAGAAAAGGGTTGAACCAACATCAACAGAAAACTAAAATATATTCACATACATTTCTCAGATTACACTTCATGCACTAGACATACTTATTTATCCAAAGCCAAACTATAATAACCCACTTGCAATAGAGAAATAACCCAACATAAAGATTGTATTGATTTAAATGTTGTCATACATTATCAAATCCCATTACAGTCACACCAATAAATGTGGTGAAGGAAAAATACAAAGTTGCGACAATGCATTCCCCTGAATTATTACAAACAACCATGGAGACATACCAATGCATGAAAATGCACATTACAATCCTTCCTATAATGTATCAGACACATTCTTTCATTCATTGCCCAGACATTTTTCTCTGCTTGATGCCCTAAAATCTTCCTTAGGCATTTTTCAGACCAGACAATTGGTTTAGTGGCCAACCCTTTTTACATCTTAAATTCATGCATATATATCATCTGATTCTAATTGACCTAATTAGGTTACAATAAATTTCCCCCTATGGGCCTTGTCAGAAAATATCTCAGCCAGAAGGGACATTTATCTACCAAAAATAACTGCAAAAATATCTAAGGTCTTGAGGCAGATGGATGATATTTTCTGCTTTAATGTATACAACCAGTTTCCTGATCTACAACCATAAATGCAACAAATATCTAAAAAGGAGGGGGTAGCTGAGAGGCATAGCACCTGCATTGATGGCATATGAGACAAATCTCTTCAAATTCACCAAGCAAAGATTTTACAAGACTTTAAATTTTGAACCTTTGAGTCTCTATGTCTTCATCGACTTTGAATCCTTTAAAAAATCAACCCCTACAATGTCGCTTGGCCTAATTCGTGTATCTTCCCACCTTCGAGATGCTTGAAAGTCTCTTGTAAATTTTAGTTGTAGATGAGTCTGCTTTTAAAATTAATGGCCATCACTTTCCCTTTTGATTTTGCATTGAGGCCCAAAGATTCTACCCATGTGACAATTTTTGTGACTTCGCGAGGAGTCTAGATGAGGCTCGACAAAGGCAAGATTCTTAGAGAAAATGCCATAGTGTCTAATGAAATGCCCTGTCAGCACTAACGTTTCATCCTTTGCCACATGGAGCATTCATGCAAACCTGAGGGAAACTTTTCTTTGTTTTGTGTAGAACTTGAACTGTGCTAACATGTGGTGCACCTTGAAAGCTGCCTGCCACTGCCTCTGAAAAGGAGGAAGAACAAAGGAACATGTTATGTGTCAGCATCTCATAGTTGTGCATAGAATATTCCTACAGACAAGATCCTCTTGAGATACTGTGTTACCATTCGATCCTTAACAACCCCACCTCTTCGCTTCGTCCTTTGACACTTGGCATGATCTACTTCATCCTTCTAAATCATTGATATTATGGCCATAAGCCATGATATACTTTACACATGTCCTTATTTCACAACCGTGTGGTGGAGATATGACATCATCTTCGGTGATCTATGGGCTTGCGATATCCTACCATGTGTCCCATCAAAGGAATCATGAAAGGCAAAAAGCCTTAGAGAACTCTACCCATCGGGGGTTGGTCATCGAGCCTTCACCGAAACGCAGCCAAGATACATGTCGAGCCATTACAGTTTTATGGAAGTATTTTCTTAGCATTGTATAGAACTTGCGCCCACCCGACAAGTGGCACACTCTTCGAAGACTTTCATCGCATGCCCTTGGAAGGAAGATGGAAGACTAGAGCTCTAACTCTCGACACTGCACTGACTACTTAGAATTTTCAAAACTTAGGCACATTTTGAGGTTGGAACTCGGAGACGATAGACAAGGGAAGGCAAAAGACTAGAACCTTGACCCTTGAAACTCCAACAAGGGTGAAAACACAAGGGAACCTTGGGAAACTTAGGACTTAGTCAATTTTTGGGCTTTTCCACCTTGCATTTCAAGTGGTAAAGACATGAAAACCTATGAGATATGTCTCTGATCGGTTATAAGCTATAGGTTCAAGTGGGAATATGAATGAGACATGGGGGGTAAAATAGGGAATTTTGGGGATTGATTTTTTTAGGTGTCAACACAAGTCATGAAGAAAAAGAAATAAAAGGAATTCCCAAGAATCACATTTCTTGAAAGAAACGGATGCCACAAGCAAGAAGAGGAAAACAAGAGAAGAGCCCAAATTTATTTTTAATTTTTGCAGGTCATCAAGAGGATGTTCATAGCTGATGTTGAAGATAATTCTTCAAGGAAATTATATTCATTTCGATAGGCAAAGAAATCGTACATCCATGGTGACTTATTAGGTAAAAAAATTCTGAATTTCATGAGGAGGGCAATAGAATCCTAGGTAGAAGAAAGGAAGTGCATAATTGAATAAGATGGAATATCTCACATTAAGGAATCTTGGAATCTCTCTTCAAGTGTATTTGGAGGTATTCTTCATTAATTAATTTCTTAAGGTATTTCCTTGAAAACTCACCATTATTTATGTTAAATTTTTTCTGAAATTTTTTTCAAGAAAACTTGTTGTCTCATGAAATTATTCTTATCATAGGAATTAGTTTATAAAAAAATTTCTGGGTTTTAAGAATCATGTTTTCATCTTTTTGAAACATCTTACGGTTCTAAATTTCATTAAGTATTAAGAAATTTATCATGATTTTAGTACTATTGTAAATCCTGTTGATGTTTTATAAATTGCTCTCTGCACAGGAAAGGGTATTGAAATGAACCAGACAACTGAGAGGGGAGGTGAATTAGTTGTCTCAAATCTTTAACTAAGTCTGCACCTTAAAATATTAAACACTTTTCCATTATTTTTTATGATTAAATCATGAAAGCATAAACTCAAAAACATAAACACAATTGCAAGATCATACACAAGAGGCACCAGATTTTTACGTGGAAAACTCTGTTAAGGGAAAAACCTAGTGGATGTTAGTCCACAAGATATATAAGTTATAACAACACCAAAAATTAGAGGCTCACTACCAAGGGGTGGCTCACTGTCAAAGGTTTTGAACTGAGATAATATCATCTACTCCATGCCTAAATTCAATTCCATTGAAGTGCAATATTCTTCCTCTGCTCTACTTTGCCTTCTACATTTCTTCACTTAATTTCGCATCTTCACCCAAGGACATATTTTCTATGACCAAATTACAAGTATATATATCATTCATCAACCTTGGAATGTACATCAAGGTTGGCATTACATTCATCAACCGTTGGAACAATCTCCAAGGTCAACATTACAAACATTTACAAAATAGGTCTTGACCTAATACAAAATTATGCTAAGGGAATGTAGTAAAGATGTATGTGAATCATTCCACACCTTAGCTGGGACTCAAACATGATCTTCCATGCCATGACACACTTATACAATCTTCAATAGATCTTCACAATCACTAGAATTAACCAAGTCAGTTAAGACTGGCTACACGCTACGTTATCTAGGAATAATCTTCAAACATGATCTCAATTCCTTAATGCAGACCAATGTAAAGGTAGGAACACAATCATGAGGCATCCACAAGCACGTTGTAATCACCAGGAGCAACTGTACAAACTCTAACCACTTCATCCATGAGATTCTTCACATTAGAGCACATGAACTTCACTGTCTTCAACTGTCATAAAAGAAAGATAGCTTGTGGATTGCCAAATCATGAACCATTGTAGTTGTAGGCACTTATCATCATCCTAGACTTTCCTCTAGAACTGTAGAGCAAAATAGTTCAATGCGGAGCAAAATACTTTCTCCTTGTCATTAGTGAATAGTCAAACAAAGCATGTTTTACTCTAGTGAATGTAACTCACTCAATTCTTCATACAAGAGGCTCAAAATCAAGATTTAGCATCTTCATACATGCCTCCAAATAACTTCCAATCCACAGACCAAGATCTTCAATCTACAATAAATGTGGAGTAATCTTTTGGACTATTCTTCAGTATGCAACTCACTGTCTTCACTGTGATTCACTGTTTCCTTTCTGATTCTTCTGGAGAGGCTAATTTTCTCAATGTCCTCAACATATAAGACTTCTAATCAATCAAAAGATAAGGATACAGTTGACACCAATGACAACACATGTATGTTGACATCAATGACAACACCGATTAGGCACATACTTGCAACAATCTCCCCCTTTGTCATTGATGGAAACTTATGATGTGAAAAACTATAACTACCATCAAGACAAGATTCTCCCCCTTACTCTTCACACATCTGCATTCTTTCCTACCTGATTTTTTCACATGAATTCTCTCCCCCTTTGACATCACTGGTAAAAGGTACATACTTGCATTATGTTGCTTTGATAGAACTAAACTTTTCTCTGACCTTACTTTTCTTTATTACTCCCCCTATCTGCAATACTTATTGATCTCATTAGCTACTCCCCTTGAGATGTAGCTACCAAATCATCAATCCAATTTAAAGAATGAAACTATAAGCACCACTAGATTGATACACTTCTGTGCACCTTAGTTCAGAGCAGGAGGGGTGATGACCCCTAATTTTTCTCTAAGATACTCAAAAGTATCCTTAGGCAGAGGCTTAGTAAAGATTCTGCAATCTGATCTTTTGTAGATACATACTCCAACTTGACTTCATTTTCTGTCACCTTTTCCCTCAATAAATGATATCTTATGGATATGTGTTTTGTCCTTGAGTACATCACCAGATTCTTGGATATGTTTATATCACTTGTATTATCACAAAATATTGCAATTGTATCTTCATACACAAATCTGATGTCCTTTAATGTCTGCTTCATCCATAATACTTGAGTGCAACTACATGCTACTGTAATGTACTCTACTTCTATAGTGGACAAGGAGATTGAGTCTTACTTCTTGCTCAACCATGAAACCAATCTACTTCCCAAGAAGAATGTACCTCCACTAGTACTTTTCCTGTCATCTATATCTCCAGCCCAATTAGCTTCTGTGTATGTTCTAAGGGTGAAATCATTATCATTTGGATACCACAAGCCATGCTCTAGTGTTACCTTCTGTTTAGGGTAAAATTTGGATTGTTTAATGTTTAGTGTCTTAGATGTTTGAATCCTCCTTTCACCCTATACATTCAAGGATCTAGGGTCGAGTGGCAATTCACTATCATACCCTAGATCACTGTGAGATGTAGGGAAACTTGGATTAGGGAATTTAATTATCAATTTTCTCTCTCTTATACTCAATTAACCATTAAAACCCTAATTATGTAAAAATAAAAGTAAACTGATGAATTATGAAAAATGCTGCTACAGACAGAAGCAAAATACCGAATTATAGAGTACCTATTTTTGGGGACCTGAGGCAGAAGAGTAGGAGACATAGGAGTAGGCACCCAAGTCCAAGGCCCTATTTTCTCTCTGGATCTGGCAATAAGATCTGCAAACTGAATCTTCTGTATCAGAGATTTTCCTAAAATGGAACTTCAAGGACTACGAAATGGGAGCCCTAGTATAGGGGGAAGATTTTCTTCCTTTCCTACACTTCAAACACTCTAATATTCTTCTCTGCAACTCCACTCAGTCCAGCTCCTCAACTTGTAACCTGTAATCATGAAAACTTGGTTTGTGGGTTGTGGTGTTTAGGAGTTTTCCTCAATCAAGCCCCAGAAGGACACTTAAGTCTTCCAAACACCTTTGTTAGATAGAGAGAGCATGCCCTTGTGAGCCAGAGGCCAAATCCAAATGAAACAATGATAAAAAGCACAATGATATCACCTTGTACTGAAGATCTCATGGGAGGAAGATGCTCTTCATTCCATGAGGAGATGAATTCTCAAATCTACAAATACAAACACATAAACAAAACAAGTATGCTCTTGCAACACAATGAAAGCCTTGAATCACCTTGAGAACACAATAGCTTGCTAGTAATCATCTAGTTTACAAATGAAGGCCTAAACATGCTTTTATATGCAACTAAAAGCACTCCCACCAAGATTTCAAAAATCAAAACTTACCGTGTCGGCAAAAGGACCAAATAACGGTCATAAACCGACACTTAAATTTTGGACCTGACCCAAAATAGGGTAGGACTAGGGTGCGGGCACCTAAGTTGTCCCCCCTATTTTGGGTAGGGTTAAGGTCAAGGGGTCCCCCTAGGTCCACTTTGCCATGAAACCTAGGTCTCATTCCATCGGGATGCCAAAATATGAACTAAGATGTTCTAAATGCATGCAAAAGCCCTGGAAGCTAAACCTTATAAGGGAAAAACCCCCAAGGGGACATTTTCTTACGTTACATTTAGCCCCCGCTTTAATGTATGTATAAACTTGAGGCCAATACATGCATTAAAGTATGGTCACAAACACAACAAACACCCCAAGCACGTAGAAGGCACACCAATCACATAGAAAATAGTAACAGGCACGCAAAACATGGAGAAGATAGTTACAGTCACGCAGAACACAAAGAAGACAGTCAATGCATAGAAGACACATTAATGCGTGGAAGTCAGGCATGATTTCTTTTCTTTTCTTTTTTTCTTTCATATATATGAAATGCAGATGTAAGTACTAGAAAGTAAACAAACCTCCCATAATACATGATGCACTACCCTAGAACGCATGTCTCTGTATATGAGGCAACACACACGCAAGACACGTAAAACCTCCCAAAATGTAGGAAACATTAATGAAAGGCACTGGTCTCTGCATATAGGGCAACAAACATGCCACACAAACAAGTATGCCAAAACACACACACTTGAAGACACAGAGAAAACACGGCAGACAAGCGATGGAGTGTACCTATTTCTAGGTCCAACACCATCTCAGGCACATTACAGGTACACACCGACAATTGCGCTTCACCACAACAATCACCAAAGACACGCTTAAGGGTTGAGTTAGTCACAGAACCGCTCCCCGCCTTCGCAGAGGACTTTTGAAAATGACAGGATGATGCAATCTGCTCTGAGAAGTACACCATCCCCACCTCCGCAGAGGGCTTAAGAAAAAGGATATGCTTGATATCCTGCCTCCATAGAGGGCTTACATGATTGATTGATTGATTGATTACAAACAAACTCAGGATGCATGATACACTACCCTAAGGCATAGGTCTTTGCATCTGAGGTCAAACACATTGTTAACATCTATAACAGACAACTTACCTTATATATGCCCCCACCTTAAGGTGGTTGATATCAGGTATTGATATCAAGCATGTTAAGGTAGGAATAAAACACACAAGGGAACATTGACTTTCACAAACCCCATGCCCCCTGGAGGTGACATGTACTTCACGATCACCAAATGTTCCCACAAACACATCCCTACAAGAAATATGTTAGTGTCTATAAAATCATGATAAACAACAACATCGATGCATATGAAATCTGAGGTATACAAGATTCAAGGTAGACAAAGTGCACAGAGCAGCAATATTGTTTATGATTTGTAAATGAGATAGAACACCATCAAAATCATCACTACGCGGAAGGCACAAGTGCTCCAACTAGCCAAGTATCAGATAAGATATACAACCCCATCATCATATTAGGAACTAAGTCCATTTTTTGATTGCTCTCGAAAGGGATGCTAGGTCTGCATCAGTATAAATGTTTTTTCGTCACCCTCCCGCTAGATGGAAACACTAGAGGAAGGGAAACAATAAATAAGAGAGGAGAAGCAAGTGTCTTAGGGATAGTCACGTAGGAGGGTGCCCCCAGTATCACCAACCATGACTTTATGTCCATAAGACTCAACACACAACAATGAAATCAAAGAGAGAAGTGATATAGAAGAATGATGATACAAATAGAAGAAGGTCACAACAGAGGTGGTTTGTTGGTATCCTGGACCTTATAGGAGAATCTAAGGTCATCCCAAGAGGCCTAAACAACATATAACACTTCATGGGGCAAGTACATCATGAGAGAAATGAAGGGTTAGAGATACTTACCTATAGGGCCCTTGTCAGGCTAGAAGTTGTCTATAAGTAAATCATCATCATCATCTTCCCACTCCCTAATGTTGGAGGAAAGTGGGACATACAGTGCCATAGCCATATTCATGTCTTGTTCATCATGTTGTTCGTCGTTAGGATCATTATTGTTTGGTTGAATGTTAGGATCAATGTTTTCTTGTTGAGAGGCAAGGTTTATGGCATATTCTTGTCTTCTTCTTCTTCTTTCTCTTTCTTCGACCACTTATCTCTTGTAAGACAGGGCCTTGCTCTTTCATAGGTTTTTGCAAATTAGAAGATGAAGCACCAGGATCAAACCTCATTTGTCGCGGTGGTATATTTTGTTGTTGACAATGACCTCCTGATCATTGTAAAGATTTCAGGGGATGAACCTCAGCATAGGGACCTTGTTCTTTCGGTCTAAAGTTCTTTTCACATGCGGGTTGTTTATCTTTTGTCATTTCTTGTATAGAAGGACTAGGTCCTAGATGTAATAGTTTTACTTTGTAGTTTCTATAGCTCAAAAATGTAAAGTCTATTGGTAGTTCTAGTTTGTTGTTAGTTCTGTTGCAAAAGTAATCCAAAGTGAAGTATTTTTGTGTACTTGAAGGTTTGTATGTATTTTGATGAATGACATGCGCTTGTCCATTCAAAGGAAATTTAACACATTTATAAATAGTTGAAGGGACTACTTTCATAACCTTTCACCAAGGGTTTCCAAGTTTTATATCAAAGGTATCAGAATTGGGGGTAATATCAAACCATTGTTCAACATGTTTCTCAAATACAGTTACTAACAATGATATCTTACCCAATGATTTCTGTAAGGTTCATGTATGTGTCTTAATCATCAAGTTTGAAGGGTTATAAGGGCCTTGTTTTAATTGATTTGAAAAGAGGAATTTTTTAGTGGAAACATTAGTCATGCAATTAGGATCTATAAGAGTTCCATCCATGTTGTTTCCCATTATTTTCACGGTGATGTAAAGAGGACCATTGGAGTCTCCAATTGTTCTATCATGAGGTGTAAAGATAATTTCAGGTTCGGGTGCTTTTCTTTTCATGTAAGGTCTAGGAGGGAACCTATTATTTTTGTTGTGATTAGAGGCCATTATCAAATCAGATTTAGAAGTTTCTCCAAAAGTATAGCAAAGGCAAGTGTAAATATATATGCAAAAATGGCCTTAAAATGCTTGGTTTTTTGTATTTTTTCAATGCAAATGAATGAACCAAAGGGTGTTGTAGGGGTTTTAGTCAAGGGCAGAAAGTTATATGTCTGATATCAATCCAAAACAAAAAAAATATCCTTCTCAATAGACTCTTGATGTGATTTTAAGTTAATGCCAAGTCAAAATATAGTGAAAATATGTCAAAATAGGCACTTTTTTCACCAAAATTCAATGCAAAAGGGCATAACCAAGGGTTTTGTGAAGAAAATTATGATGGAAAGAAAATTATATCAGTAATAAAAGCCACTTTGTGTCAAAATATCCAACACAACATGCTTTTAGTGCCACTTAAGATAAAACCCTAGTGAAAATATAGCAAAAATAGGCTATTTTTCACAGTTTTTCAATTCCAAGACCTAGAAAAAGGGGCGTTGTAAGGAATTTTAGGAGGAAAAATAAATAATATCACTTATATCAGTCACCTCAATCAATAAAATTGATCACAACACGGTTGGAGTGCAAACTAGGTCAAACCTGAAGGCAAAAATAGCCAAAATGTGTAGTTTTCCACCGAATTTTCACTAGAAGAGCCTGATAAAAGGGTGTTGTGAAGATTTTTATGAGGGGAAGAAAATTATTACCCTGATAAAATCCAATTAATGTAAAATTTCTTTTCACAACATGCCTATGGTGCAAGTTTATAGAGTCGATAAGGCCAAATTTAGTGAAAAGTGTTGTTTTTGAAGCCCTAGGTTTGAGATTTGGGGACAAAATGCTATGTAAATGTTTTAAGGTCTATTTTATGATGGAAATGACTTACTCTTAGATTTTAAAATGATTTCCAAGCCTTTTTATGCAAAATACCAATGCAAATCTATGGAAAATGCATGAAAATTGCTAGTTTTTGTTGAAATTTTCTATGCAAAAATACAAATATTTTAAATCTAAATGCAAATTTACACTAAAATGAAAGACTATAGCCAAATGAAAATTTGAATGAGCCTCTAAAATCAGTAGAAAAATTTGAAAGAAGATTTTGCCTACTAACCCTAGATTTTGGAATTACTAGGTTATATAAAAAATTGACAAAATTGCCACAAAAACCTAGCAAATTAATGATGAAAATGCAATGCAAATATCTGAATTTTTGTTTTTTTATGTAATTAATATCAGATTTGATGAAAAAATCATGAATTAGGAAAATTTAGAAAGAACTGATGCAATTTAGTAAGCCAAACAATGCAATTTTTTGAAGTTTTTGAATTTTTCAATTGTTTGAATTTTTCTTAATGCAATAAAATGAATGACTATATGAATGAATGGAATCAATAAAAATCTAAAGAAACACACTCAGAAAGTTGCAATTTAAGTCCAAAAACATGGGTTCACCAAAATGTTTAGGGTAAATTTTGGATTGTTTAATGTTTAGTGTCTTAGATGTTTGAATCCTCCTTTCACCCTATACATTCAAGGATCTAGGGTTGAGTGGCAATTCACTATCATACCCTAGATCATTGTGAGATGTAGAGAAACTTGGATTAGGGAATTTAATTATCAATTTTCTCTCTCTTATACTCAATTAACCATTAAAACCCCAATTATGTAACAATAGAAGTAAACTGATGAATTATAGAAAATGCTGCTACAGACAGAAGCAAAATATCAAATTACAAAGTACCTATTTTTGGGGACCTAAGGTGGAAGATTCAGGGACACAGGAGAGAGCACCCAAGTTGAAGGCCCTATTTTTTATCCTGATCTGGCAACAAGATCAACAACCTGAATCTTCTGTATCAGAGATTTTCCTGAAACAAAACTTTGGGGACTAGGGAGCAGGTGCCCTAGTCTAGGGGTAGATTTTCTTCCTCTCCTACACTTCAGACACTCCAATATGCTTCTCTGCAACTCCACTCAGTCCATCTCCTCAACCTGTAACCTGTAATCATGAAAACTTGGTTTGGGGGTTGTGGTGTTTAGGAGCTTGCGTCAGTCAAGCCCCGGAAGGACACTTAAGTCTTCCAAACACCTTTGTCAGATAGAGAGAGCGTGCCCTTGTGAGGCAGAGGCCAAATCCAATTGAAACAATGATAAAAATCATAATGATAACACCTTGTAGTGAAGATCTCATGGGAGGAAGATGCTCTCCATTCCATGAGAAGATGAATGCTCAAATCTACAAATACAAACACATAAATAAAACAAGTCTACTCTTGCAACACAATGAAAGCTTTGAATCACCTTGAGAACACAATAGTTTTCTAGTAATCATCTAGTTTACAAATGAATGTCTAAACATGCTTTTATATGCAACTACAAGCACTCCCGCCAAGATTTCAAAAATCAAAACTTACCATGTCAGTAAAAGGACCAAATAATGGTCATAAACTGACACTTAAATTTTGGGCCTGACCCAAAATAGGGTAGGACTAGGGCACGGGTGCCTAAGTCCTCCCCCCTATTTTGGGTAGGGTTAAGCTCAAGGGGTCCTCCTAGGTCCACTTTTCCATGAAACATAGGTCTCATTCCATCAGGATGCCAAAATATAAACTAAGATGTCCTAAATGCATGCAAAAGACTCGAGAGCTAAACCTTATGAGAGAAAAGCTCCCAAGGGGACATTTTTTGATGTTACACCTTCAAATATCTCAATATCCTTTTGACTGCAATCACATGTGACTCTTTAGGCTCTGCTTGAAATCTTGCCACAAGATAAATTGCATGCATTATGTCAAGTCTAGTTTGAGTCAAATAAACCAATCCTCCAATCATGGATCTATACCTTTTCTGATTTGCCATAGGTGAATCATCATTTTTGCTTAGCTTGCAACCAGTCACCATTGGAGTGCTTACCAGTTTAGAGTCCTCCATCCCAAACTTCTTTGACAACTCTTTCAAATACTTAGACTGAGAAATGAAGATACCTTTATCTAATTGCTTGATTTGTAGACCTAAGAAGAAATTCATCTCACCAAACATAGACATTTCAAATTCACTTTGCATATCACCAACAGACTTCATGCACATACCTCCATTGCCTCCAAAGATAATGTCATCAACAAAGACTACAACAATTAGGATTTTCTCATCATTGATTTTGAAATAGAGATTGCTATCCGTAGTACCTTTACTGAACCCCAGTTTTATCAAATGCTTATCTAACCTTGCATACTAGGCTCTGGGAGCTTGTTTCAGTCCATACAATCCACTTTTCCATGAAACATAGGTCTCATTCCATCAGGATGCCAAAATATAAACTAAGTTGTCCTAAATGCATGCAAAAGACTCGGGAGCTAAACCTTATGAGAGAAAAGCTCCCAAGGGGACATTTTTTGATGTTACACCTTCAAATATCTCAATATCCTTTTGACTGCAATCACATGTGACTCTTTAGGCTCTGCTTGAAATCTTGCCACAAGATAAATTGCATGCATTATGTCAAGTCTAGTTTGAGTCAAATAAACCAATCCTCCAATCATGGATCTATACCTTTTCTGATTTGCCATAGGTGAATCATCATTTTTGCTTAGCTTGCAACCAGTCACCATTGGAGTGCTTACCAGTTTAGAGTCCTCCATCCCAAACTTCTTTGACAACTCTTTCAAATACTTAGACTGAGAAATGAAGATACCTTTATCTAATTGCTTGATTTGTAGACCTAAGAAGAAATTCATCTCACCAAACATAGACATTTCAAATTCACTTTGCATATCACCAACAGACTTCATGCACATACCTCCATTGCCTCCAAAGATAATGTCATCAACAAAGACTACAACAATTAGGATTTTCTCATCATTGATTTTGAAATAGAGATTGCTATCCGTAGTACCTTTACTGAACCCCAATTTTATCAAATGCTTATCTAACCTTGCATACTAGGCTCTGGGAGCTTGTTTCAGTCCATACAATGCTTTCTTCAATCTGCACACCATGTCACCTTGATCTGATGATTGAAATCCTTCTAGTTGTTCAATGTAAACCTCTTGATCCAATTCTCCATTCAAGAATGTTGACTTGACATCGATCTGATATACCTTGAAATCCTTGTAGGCTACAAATGCTAGAAACATTCTTACTACTTCAATCCTTACCATAGGTGCATAAGTTTACTCAAAATCTATTCCTTCAACCTAAGAGTATCCCTTGCATGCCAACCTTGCTTTGTTTCTTACCACTTCACCACTCTCATTCATCATGTTCTTGAAGACCCATTTGGTACCAATCACATTCTTGTCTTCCGGTCTAGGGACAAGATCCCAAGTCTGATTCTTTTCTATTTGCGTCAATTCTTCTTTCATAGCATTTACCCAGTTTTCATCACTACATGCTTCATTTACATTTTTAGGTTCCACTTGAGAAATCAAACAATAATTAACCTATTCTTCAGTAGCTCTTCTTCTGGTCTGAACTCCTTTACTCTTATCTCCTATGATTTGATCTTCAAAGTGATTTAACTTCACATACTTGGGTGTCTTAGTAATGATTTCCAGAGCTTGTTCTTCTTCTTCCTCTGAGTTTTCTTCTTGTTGTACTACTACTTTTCTTGTAGGGACATCTGGTTCATCAAATTTATATCCACTTGATACCTTTTCCTTGTTTTCATCAATTTTGACATTTGTACTTTCAATGATCTTCAACATGTTATTGTAACATCGGTAGGCCTTTCTCTTGGTATAGTATCCAAGGAAGATACCTTCATCACATCTTGCATCAAAGGGATTGTAAATTATTTCCAGGTTATGTGAATATTTATTTAAGCTTTCTAGAACATTTTACGGTTTTATATTTCATTAAGTATTTTGAAAGTTATGACATTTTTATTACCACTGTAGAAGAAATTGAAAATCTAGGGTTTTGTTGGTAGTTTACTTTGTTGGAAATGAATTATTTTCATTACATAAGTGTGTTAGATGAATTTTATATATTTTCTTTCTTGGAATGTGTATGATTAGATAATGTTTCATATATTTAGTTGTATCCAAAAATTGGATTGTATCAAGAATATACTTGTAGTGCAAGAAGGTCAAATTAAATCCTTATGTTGATTAGTTTATAAGAACAATTGTTAGATCAGACATATATATATTGCATATTTATTTGAATGTCAAAATTAAAGAAAAATAATAAATCTTTGATCTTTTATTATTCCTATCATTCATTATAATATAGGGAATACTTTTGACTAATTAAATCATTCTCGATTCATTATCAAGTTTGGGTTAAATATGGATTTGAGGGAAAGGGATTATTGTAGTAAACACTACCCCCTCATCTTATAGACATTTTCTAATTGTTTTTTGGGTTTTATTTTCCTTACTCTTACCTTTCCAAAACATGTTTAATTTTAAAATTCCACCAAGCAATAAGAAAGTTATGACAGATTTACTACTGGGTGGTTTTTCATGTCAAAGCTATTTCTTTTCAATTATTTCATTTTATTCTAATTCTTAAATATATTTATATTTATTGAATTAAGTTTGATATTGGATAGGAGACTAATTTAATTTGTATAAATACATTTTGTTTTTATATATATATATATATATATATATATATATATATATATATATATATTATTTATATTATGTTTAGTATTATTGTGTGCTTGTATTAGTAACAATGGTAAGAGGTAGATTTTGAATTTGAAAGAAGATAATAGAAAGATTTTTATTTCCTATCATCTAGAATGTTTTGTCAACACTTTAAATTGTTTTATATAGGTCAATAATTGAAATTAGAGTGAATTAATTTCTTATAATCTTTAATGTGTAACTAGTTATGTATGAAAGAAAAGAACTCTAGAGATACTTGTGCATTGCTCTAATGGATTAGGAACTCGAGGCCTTCTTATTGAATGGAAATGTAGTAGGCTCTTCATTAGATACCTTAAACTATATTTTGCTTATTTTTGGATAATAGAAATGTAGATTAGAATTTAGGAATGAGGCTAAAGCTTTAAATTATAATATAAATGTGGATGAGAAAAATATAATGGAAAGTGTGTTTCATATCAATGTTCATGGGAATGAGTAGGTAGAAATTACAAGTTGAAATTACGTTTAATTTATTGACATCATATATGTTCTTAGATCTTTGATAATAATGTTTTAATACATTTGTTCTACTATGGTGTAGGGTTGACTATAAAGGGTTCATTCTTTTAATAAGTCTAGGATGATATAATGAATTAGTGATTATATAAATAGATGAAATCTAGTCAACTTTATTTAAGTCATACTTATGAAGGAAATAACATTGTTATAGTAATTTTGAATTGATACTAGGTATGTTCTTGCAACATAGTGCTATAAATCATTTTTATTTTGAACTTGAATATATGATGATAATTTCATATTGATGATAGAACTTTTCATTTATTGAAATCTGAGTAATTCACTGTATCCAAGAGTGTGGTTGGAATATTTTTGTTGTTATAACTTCCCTATTATACCCATATAGGGATTATTTACAAAATTAATTATTGCATGCACTCTCTAGAACTTGAATGATATAGTCATCTCATGGTGTATTTTACCTTGATAACAATAGGGATGAGTGTATTAATTGGTTTATTTACTCTAAAAAATATTATGTGATGAACTAGATCCCTTATGAGTTATTGTATCTAAGTCAACCTATGGTTGCAAGACTAGTTTAACTTGAACTACGAAGTCTCTACGACACGTATATGTAGGCAAGGCCATCATGGATGAGCCCTCGAGACATTAGGTCTAGCCCTTAGGGCATGTAGTCACGACATCTTGCGCAACGATATCTAATATGTTATCTATTGATTTTGTGGAACTAATGTTTACAATTAGTTGTGCAGATCTAGAACTGTTACTTGTGCAGAATACTGATGCTAAGAAAATGTTACCCACCTTGCGAATGGATACTCATATGGTATTCACTATGTTGTGTATACTTGTATTGGAAATGTTTAATTCTTGATTTTCTTATATACAAAACTATGTCTAATTTAAAAAAATAAATTCAATTTTGGTTGTGCATATGGCATATTGGTTAAAAATTTAGTGATATGGTTTTTACTATTTTAAAACTGCAAGGAAAGCACAGGTACAGAATACAGCTTCCCTAATGTCAATTCAAAGGAGATAATGCAGACATGTAACATTTAATTCAAATACAAAGATGAGCACACCAGAAAGTACAGAATAAACATACAAGACAACAGAGAACAACACCAAATGTACGTGGGAAAACCCTTTCGGGTAAAAAACCCACCACCACAAGAGAGACAATCTTTATTTACAGTAAGCTTAGAATAGTTACAATAAAGATCCCAGCCTTCTCACTCAAGTATCAATTCTCAAATCATACACATAGTTCACTATCTCTGTACATCTTCAGAATGAATAATTTTTTATCGAATCACATCTTATCTCACATAGTCTTCATTACTTTTAGCAATCAGATTGACTCAACCGTCTGAGCAACCAATCAATTTAGTTACACTCAGTCTGACCACCCAAACTGTTCACATTCCAAAGGACTCATTAGTCCCACATGCACTCGACATTGGTCATAGCCGTAGTATATATACATGACCACATGAATGTTAACTGTCGACACTTATGTCGACAAGACCAACCAATCTACCATTCACCATCCATCGGGAAGACTCTAATTGATATCTTTCATCGGAGTGACTTAAGCAATCAGAGTGATATCACCAAACAATGCCAATGGTTCTTTTCTAGTCGATGTCTAACCTTCATCGGAGAGACAATTAACATCGGAAAGACTTCCAAAACTCAGACTGACCATGCTTCTCACACTGACGCCAACGCTTCGCCAACCCTTCATCGGTGAAACCTTGCTGATCACCCAAAGACTCCTCACTCTTGCCAATATAGAAAGTCTACCTGATTGCTCACTACCATCGGTGAGAGTAGAGCGATCAGTGTAACATTAACAAAGTCTGTCGATGCTCCAGTGTGGCTGATGACCAAGGAATGAATGAGGTTCTAAGCAGTAACTTGAGACATTAGGTCTCTTCAATCTCCCACTTGTTGAAGAGATTACTGCTACCTCTTAATCCTCATACAATTAATGAGAATTATGGGCCCGAAGACCCATTTCATCTAAACACCATTTGAACTTGGCTGTGCTCACTGGTTTAGTCAAGGCATCTACAACATTTTCCAAGGTATCAACTTTTTCAAGCTTTACCTTTTTGTCTTCCACCATATCACGAACAAGTGATATTGGACATCAATATGTTTTGTCCTAGTGTGAAAATTAGGATTTTTCACCAAACAGATAGCACTTTGACTGTCACAATGAATTTGTATCTGCCCTACATCAAAACCAACATTAGAACACAACCTCTTCGACCAAACGGCTTCTTGGCATGCACGAGTAGCTGCCGTGTACTCTACCTCTATTGTGGACAAAGCGACTACAGCCTACCGCTTGCTCATCCAACTGATAGCACCACCATTTAACGTAAATACATATCCACTGGTGGATCTTCTATTGTCAATGTCCCCTGCCCAATCAGAATCAACATATCCCTGAATGCTGATAGATTTTTGAGATCCAACTGAGTTTCCATGATAGCAAATAGCATAATTAGAAGTTCCCTTCAAATACCTCATGACTCTCTTCACAACATCCCAATGTGACTTGCCTGGATTTGCCATAAATCAGCTCAAAACTCCCATTGCTTGGGCAATGCCTGGTCTGGTATAGACCATTACGTACATTAAATTGCCAACAGCACTTGCATAAGGCACTTTTTTCATGTCATCAATTTAATTCGAAGATTCTGGACAATCTTCAACAGATAGTTTTGTTCCTTGCAGAACTGGAACAACTAATTGTTTGCAATCAGACATATTAAATTTATTAAGAACATTGGTAATATACTTGCTCTAGCTGAGCCAAAGCTTTCTCTTAGATCTATCTCTTTTGATTTCCATTCCCAGAATGTACTTCGTTGTCCCCAGATTCTTCATTTCAAATTTCAAGGACAACTTGACCATATTTCTTTTTAAATACCCACTTACAGCCCACAGATTTTCTACCTTCAGGTAAGGGCACCAAATCCCAGGTTCCATTTTTCTCCAACGATGACATTTCGTTATCCATGGCTTCCAACCAAGAATCTGAATCAGGTAAACTAATAACTTCTTTCACATTCCTAGGTTCATCAGTATCAGGAAGCAAAGCATAGGCACAACTTGAATCAAGTACTGAAAATCCATACCTATCTGGTTGTCTTTTTTCACATGTAGACTGCCTTAATGACTAAGGTGCAGGTTCAAGTTCTTGCTCTAGATCTAAATCTTTAGAGCTACTCAAAATCACATCTGAATCATCTACACTTGGTGCTTGTTGTTCCACTTTTACAGGGGTTAGAGAAAAATTAACAACACTCTTTTCTTTCTTCTCTTCTGTCTTTTCTGGCTAAGGATTAATAACTAAAGGTTTCAGCTCTCTGAAAATTACATTCCTACTGTAAATTACTTTTTCAGTTTCAAGATTCCAAAGCTTGTATCCTTTAACACCAACTCCATAGCTAATAAAGATACATTTGACTACCTTGTAATCTAGCTTAGATCTTTTTACCTCAGGAATATGAGCATATGCCTCACAGCCAAAGACACGAAGATGTCTTAGAGAGGGCTTCTTTCTAGACCATACTTCCATAGGCATCTTATCAACCAATGCCAAAGTAGGAGAATGATTAAGCAAGTAACAAGCTGTAGCAACTACCTCAGCCCAGAACCTTTGTTCAAGACCAACATAACTCAACATACTTCTTGCTTTCTCCATCAATGATCGATTCAACCTTTCAGTAACTCCATTTTGCTATGGAGTATAAGGTGTAGTCTTATGCCTTTTTATTCCATGATCAAGACAAAATTTATCAAAATCTACATTGCAATATTCACCACCGTTATCCATTCTCAAACATTTTATTTTTCTACCAGTCTGATTTTCCACAAGATTTTTAAAATCTTTAAACCGACTGAACACTTCTGATTTATTTTTTCAAAAAATATATAAATTCCCTCCTTGAATAATCATCAATAAATGATACGTAGTATCTTGATTTAGAGAGAGAAGGAACATCAACTAGACCAAAAACATTAGAATGTACATAGTCTAGAACACCAGAAGATTTATGAGAACTAGAGTAAAAAGAAACACAGTTCTATTTTCCATATATGCAATGTTTGCAGAAATCAAACTCTAGATTATAATCAATCAGCCCATCTACCAAGTTTTTGTTTTTCAAAGTTTTTAAACCTTTTTCACCTATGTGACCAAGTCTATGATGCCAGAGCTTTATTTTCTCTGCAGGAAGTTTAACTTCCATAGAGTTTGCATCATGTGTTACAGAGACATTATTACAGCACACTAGTTTAGCATCCAACCTATACAAAGTTCCAATTTGTTCACCCTTTGCCAGTACAATAGAAGCTCTAGTCATCTTACAACCACCATTCACAAAAGTAACTTGCACTCCAACATCATTAAGCTTACTAACAGAAAGTAAATTTCAAGCCAGACCTGGTATGTGTAATACTCCATTCATTCCCTTTATTCTACCATCCGGGAACTGGATTCTGACTCTTCCTCGGCCAATAATTTTTGGTGTCAAATCACTTGCCAGGAACACCTTCCCACCAGCATACAGTTCATACTTAGTGAACCATTCTCTATGAGATGTCATATGAAAAGTAGCTCCTGAATCCACCAGCCACACATCTTCAAATGCAGGCGTTGCCAAGGTAGCAATGAAGGCATTAGCATCACTCTGAGAAGAATCGGTGTCAAAGAAGTTCTTCTTCTTCTTCTTTTTCTCCTCTTTGCATTCTTTTTTGATGTGTCCTTTTTGCCCACAATTCTAGCACTTCACCTTGGACTTTTTGCTAGGAGATTTCTATCTCCCCTTTGATTTGGACTTAGACTTCTTGTCCTTCTTCTTGTCTCTTTCCTTTGATCTACCTCGAATGGACAATGCCTCTTTGGCCATCTCAAAAGATTTCCTTTGCATCTCTTTAGATAACACCGAGGCAACAACTTCTTTAGTTTTAAACATGGTTGTTGTACTTCCAATAGCCATCACAAGATGATCCCATGAGTTAGGTAAGGAACACAATAGAAGCATACATCGGTCCTCCTCTTCTATTTTGACACCTACAGAAGTCAACTATGCAACAATCATATTAAATGAGTTTGGATGGTCTGCTACAGATGCTCCTTCATTCATCATCAGAGAGTACAACTTCTTTTCGAGGAAAAGCTTATTCACCAAGGACTTGCCCTGATAAATATATCCCAACTTCTTCCACAAAGTGTTTGTAGTCTTCTCCTCATGGACATTCAATAGAACAGAATCCGCTAAACTTAATCTTATCAGTCCTTTCGCTTTCCTATCTACCAGGTCCCAGTCTTCTTGCTTCATGCTTGAAGGTTTAGTCCTAGACATAGCAACCCAAAGATCTTTGTCAACCAGCACATCTTCAACCTTAAGTTTCCACAACTCAAAGTTTGTGCCATTGAACTTTTTAATGTCTATTTTTCTTGATGTACTTGCCATCTTATTTAACAAAAATAGACCTCTACAGAACTCCCACTCACAGAACTGACACAAAAAACCCAACCTACCAACAAGGATAACACAACTGGCTAGGCTCTTATACCACTTGTAAGGAAAGCATAGGTGTGGAATATAGCTTCCCTAATGTCAATTCAAAGGGGATAATGCAGATAGGTAATGTTTAATTTAAATACAAAGATGAACACACCAAAAAGTACAGAATAAACATACAAGACAATAGAGAACAACACCATATGTACGTGAGAAAACCCTTTTGGGTAAAAAACCCACCACCACAAGAGAGACAATCTTTATTTATAGTAAGCTTAGAATAGTTACAATAAAGATCCCAGCCTTCTCACTCAGGTATCAATTCTCAAATCATACACATAGTTCACTATCTCTGTAGATCTTCAGAATGAACAATTTTTGATCGAATCACATCTTATCTCACACAATCTTCATTATTTTTAGCAATTAGATTGACTCAACCATCTGAGCAACCAATCAATTCAGTTACACTCAGTCCAACCACCCAAACTACCATCTGACTGTTCACATTCTAGAGGACTCATTAGTCCCACATGCACCTGACATCGGTCATAACCGTAGTATATATACACGACCACAAGAATGTTAACTATCGACACTTATGCCGACAAGACCAACTAGTCTACCATTCACCATCCATCAGGAAGACTCTAGCTGATATCTTTCATCAAAGTGACTTAAGCAATCGGAGTGATATCACCAAACAGGGCCGATGGTTCTTTTCTAGCCAATGTCTAACCTTCATCAAAGAGACAGTTAACATCGGAAAGACTTCCAAAACTAAGACCGACCATGCTTCTCACACCGACACCAATGCTTTGCCAACCCTTCATCAGTGAAACCTTGCTGATCGCCTAAAGACTCCTCACTCCTGCCGATACAGAAAGTCTACCCGATGGCTCACTACCATTGGTGAGAGTAGAGCGATCGGTGTAACATTAACAAAGTCTGTCGATGCTCCAGTGTGGCCGATGACCAAGGAATGAATGAGGTTCCAAGCAGTAACTTGAGACATTAGGTCTCTTAAAAAACTAGACTTAAAATTTTCATATTAGAAAAAGAAATATATCTATGTTTTGTGGTTCATGTTCAAGTGTTACATCTTGGGCATGACATTTGGTATCAGAGTGAGGATTATCAAACTTTGGAGCCTTTTGGGTCTCACCATGGTATGTAGAGGTAAATTTTGATTGATTAACTATTTGGAATGAATGTCTAGTAGATCATTTTCAACATATATATGTTCAAGGATGTATTCTTGTGATTGTAAGTTTCTGTGATGTTAATAAATGATTTCAGTGAAGCATGTATATTTTTTGTCTTATTATGTGATGATACTGACAAATTTGTGTGTGTGGTTTTGTGGAGTTGGTGATAGTGTTGTGGTTGGTTGTGTTGGGAGTTTGGGACTTGTAGATTAGATAAACAAAATGAGGAGAAATCACAAACCAATATGCATAAAACACAAAAGGCTATACCTCACATGCAAATCCAATCTCATCAAGGGAGTAAGAAGCATTTGCACCCAAAACAGCTCCTAATACATGATTATCCCTAGACAAGTGATTCAAATGTGAAATACTAACTAAATATGCAACTCACTAAAAACTAGCTCAATTGATATTTTGGCATAATAAATTTGCATAAAACTTGGATCCTTGAATGGGTTGAGAGATGTTGTATTTATAGACTTTTTGGAGGGATTTTGATCCAAGGGTGGAGATTGATTTGGAAGATCAATGGTGGAGGATAAAAGTGATGTGGAGGGCCTAGATTCAATCTTGAATGAATGGAGGGCTAGGAATAAAAGTGAATCTTTTATTTATTTTGGGAAAAAGAGTTATTAAATGAGCATGGGTGTGGAGGATTATTTTTGAATTAAAAATTCATATGGGGGAATGTAAATGAATTAAAAATTTATTTGGGGAAGAGAGGAAATTAATAAGCATGGGTGAGGTAAGGGGTTGTAAGGAGAATTAAATGTGATGTGGGATGTTTTAAAATAAAAAATTGACTTAGGTGGAATTGTTTTCAATTTTTTATTTGGAGGATGTGGGGAAGGGTGTTAAACTAGGTTTGACCACCCAAATGAGAGGTTAGGATTAATTAAATATAGGTTTTATTTAATAAATCCTAGGGCTAGGATGAGGTAGGCTAGGGTAGGCAATTAAATAATAGCTATTTAATTGTCTAGGGTAGTGATGCAGAGGAAAAGATCATTCAACTTCATATCAAGGAAAAATTTATTACAAGGTGTTTCAAACCCACAATCTTATCATAAACTAAGGCCTCTTCATAGCACCATTTTGTTTTTTTCAACATCTCTGACCCACACAAGGTTTCACCATGTCTTCATATCCCTTAACTCACTCAAAAAAACAATTACCAAAGACTGTCCCAACATGCATGCAACAATTCCTTTGTTGACTGTCCTAAAAGCTAGTAGCCCTGTTTTAGGGACTGTCAAGGCATAACTCTTACCATAGGCTCCTTCTCAAGACTGTAATGCATGTTTTGAATACCATTTAACAAGTTTTAAATCATCTCAAGAAATCACCATATGTTTCTTTATGAAGAACTGTCCAAAAATGGACTGATAGCGAGCTAAAAAGGCCTATTAGGCCTTGTCAACCCAAGGGCTTATTGGCTCTTCTACCTGCACACCTTGAATCCAAAAACCAACACTTGGAGCATGTGAGATTAGGTCCATTATTGCTTATTCCTTCATTAGAAATCCATTAGAAAGGTCTCTTAACAAACCCAAAACCCTATACCTCTTAACTATCCTAGAAACTCTATTTTTTCTGGACTGTCACAGGAAAACAGTCATAAAACTTGGATTTTCTCACATCAATCTTAGATACTTGGTCGGAGACATCAAGGACTTGAAGGGTAATACTACTACAATCATTTCCATTAAGGATTTACAACATGCAAAGGATAAAACAATGAAGAAACACAAGATTTCATGCCACTGTTTTCCCTAAGATAAGGTATTGACAGTTTTAAGCAAAATACCAATATCTAACACAAAACAAAACCAATCTACATGAACTAAAAAGGCAATGGAAGGTGATTGAATATATTCTCACTTACAAACAACAAAACACCCATGCATGTCCATACAAGGCCGTACACAGTAAGGAAACAACAAATTTCTGTAGAATACATAGAAAACAATGTCTTTTGCTATTCCATTATCAAATCTCCAATCACCTCCGAGGTTACAAAGATAAATAAGGCCTTTTTAAAGGCATTACAAATGACTTTTCAGTTTCCCACTATCTTGGAACGAACCATGACCTTTGGTATTCCCTCTTATGGCATCTTCTTTGCATTTTTATGCATTTTTATGCATTTTTACAACAAATTTAGTAACTTTTACATTTTCAACTTCCTTCTCTTACACTTGAAGGTTCAATTTTACAAATTTGCCAATTAAATGAATCTAATGAGCAAGGTTAATTAGTAGGCTGGATTAATTAGTTAACATAGTTTTAACTAATTAATTGGATTTAGTGAAAAGGGGGAAATTGATTTAATAAATATTGCATATTTATTAAATCAATTGGCTAAGGTTGGGACTATTGAATTAATGAAATTAATTCAATTGTTGGGATAGAATGATGAAAAATAGGGTAATGAAGGGATAATTAATTAAATAAAATTTAATTAATTGGTTTAGGAGGGAAATTGACATGATTAGGGATGTCCAGAGTCGGTTTGATGGTAGAAGACATTTTTAGGTGTCTACATTTGTCCCTCTTTGACGTGGCATCCGGACCTAGGAGGGAAGTGGCATCAAGTCGAAGAAAAATATGCCCCAGCTGCTGGGAAGGAATAAGATGGATAAGGGATGCCCCCTCGAGAGGTTGGCGGGAAAATAAAAATTTTCCAGGTGAGTTCTTGACAGGATGTGACGGAAGTGAAAACTAGATAGGTGACGGAAAAAGAAGATGGCAAGAAGAAAAATAGAGGAAAAAGGTTAAGATCTATACCCTGGATGAAAAAAGAGGGGGTGGAAGTATGACATGGCCCACTATATTAGGAAAAGTGGGCCCTAAGAGTGCCACATTTGTACACTTTGACTTTAGAGAAGAAGGAGCAAAGGAGAGATGACTGACCGCAACCCCCAGTTCCCGTGACTTCGACACATCTCAAAGCGGTTCCAAGAGTTTGGTCGGGCACCAGACGTTGGACCCCAAGTAGGGCCTAACCCTAACTTTGTGAATTTTTGATTTACGTGCATTTTTTTGGGTTCAGGATTTGGGATTGGAGCGCGTAGCGCCAACAGTAAGACGGATTAGCGCCATCCTCTGGATTTTTGCTATCCACTAGGGTAGGGTTAGGGCGGTTTGTCACCATTTAGATGGGATTTTAGTGCTATCATCCAGATTAGCGCAATGTTGGAAAATATTAGGGTTTGGCATTTTAGCACCATTCAGGCTTTATGGTAGCTCTATTTTCTGGAATAGTGCCATTTAGAGTAGCGCTATTTGGAATTCTAGCGCAATGGACTATTTTAGCGCTATATACAAATATCACGCTTTTGATAGAATTGGTGCTTTTCTTTTGATTAGCGCTAAAAGGTAGATCAACGCCATTGGGCAAAATGGCACTATGGATGCTACGCAGTAGCATGATATTTTGGATTGGCGCAAAGGCTATTACGCAGTGGTGCAATGTTCTACAATGGCACCATTTAGAAGAATTATTAGCACTATTTATGAAATGGCATGAAATATGATTTGTTTTAGTGCCAAATAATTTGGGCTTTCAACATTAGAAGAAAAAGGGGGTGATTTGGAAGAAGATAGGTCGACATCTAACCAGAATGTTGCGTATGCAGGATACCCGTCGATTTATATTGCAGTCACGAGAGTGACTAGTTCCATCTGTGATGGCACTGTTTGATGTTTTGATGATGCTACGCGGGCTCGACTGGTGAGATTGGGTCTTCTGACGGTGGCATCGATGCCAGTTCTGCGAGCTCATAGAGCTCTGATGATAGCGGTTGTGGAGTAGTATCACTCTGAGACCTGCAGCTTTCTGTTGCCGACTGGTGAGATTACCATTACACTTGAGGATGTTTATCGCATCCTCAAGCTACCTATTCGAGGCTAGCGTGTTAGATATGACACGAGGATGGGGCGGAGTGCCCTGATCAGAGTGTTTGGAGCAGACCACATTGTTCTCTCAGTGAACGGGAGAGAGATGGACTATGAGGGGACACTGGCTACCGGTGCAGATCCCTTTGCCTTATTCCTTTGTGTGTTGATCGGAGGTGTTGTGATACCTGACAGGTGAGGCAGGGGTTTTCCAGTTGGCTGGGGGGATGATAGAGGGGATGGTGAGGCATGAGACCATCTATGCTTGGGGACCGATGATGCTAAGGCAGTTATACCATGAGATGCATACAGTCACCTATCTGCATGATAGAGCGTTGTCAGCTAGACTTACTCTGCTTCATGTATGGATTTGGGAGCACATCACTATTACCCGGTCGACATGTGGGTATTATCGGCGGCCTTTTGAGGCCTTTGTGTTTTTATATCAGGATGCAAAGTACACGTATACTGGACAGGTGCGGTACTGGAGGAGGATACTGGATGATGTTATTAGTGTGACTTGGTGACCATATATCGGCATAGAGCCATGGCCAGATGATGATATTCATCTACCATTTACGTTTCAGTAGCGGTACCTGATGGGTCAAGGAGACCATTCTATAGAGATGTATCTACCCTTGTGGGTCATGCAGCAGTTTGGTTTGAGATAGGACACTCCTCAGCAGATGGCCATATTTGCACAGACTCCTCGAGATGCGCCCTTCTAGCCTACAGCCATACAGACATAGGCTGCCTTAGCTGACTTTGTAGCTCTACGGCCAGTGCGGTGGGATTGGGGGAGTACTATTAGAGATGTAGGTACTACACTTGCTTATGATATATGGTGGTAGATGCATTGGCCCACTCAGTTGATGGACCCAGCAGAGGAGGCAGCAGGTTCAGGGGGGATGATTCAGATGGTGATGGAGATGACCTAGATGGGGATGACCATGTGGAGGAGGGGGAAGAGATTATTGAGGACTACCTCATGGAGGTTGGAGATGATGGAGAGGAGAGATTGGTTGGTAGGGATGGCCAGCTGATAGATGTGTTGGCGGTGGTGGCAGTAAGATAGGGGTACGTGGGGCAGCAAGTTCCTGTTGAGCAGGTGCAGGTTGGAGTAGGGCGATAGCCTAGAGGACCTCGACATTGTGGGGGATAGCCGAGGGTAGATATGGGTGATCTATCCCCACCACAGGTCGGGCAGCAGCAGGTTACTGGGGGAGGGTAGCAGGCAGGCCCATCAGGGATAGCTGGAGAGGTAGGGGTGAGAGGCTCACACCTAGTCAGAGGCCACAGGATGAGGAGGAGGAGATGGAGACCCTAAGAGCACAGGTGGCGATCCTACAGGAGGTATTGGAGAGCCGCGAGGCAGAGTTGGAGCAGTTGTGGGCCAAAGTAGCTTTGTTGGATGGATCAAATGGGCAAGTGTTTGCGTTGCAGGCACATCTAGCACAGGCTCAGGGTGACATAGTCACATTGACAGGGGAGTGAGATGCAGCACTTGCCAAGGCCCAGCAGGCATAGACTACAATGGGCAGTCTACAGGCGTTAGGAGCTGGACTAGTCCCAGTTTTTACATTGATGCAGACACAACTATCCCAGGCTTAGGTATAGATGTCTCAGGTACAGGGAAAGTTGACAGAGACCAGGGGCGGTTAGAGTATTATCAGGGCCTTTATTACACGGCAGTGCTAGCAGAGCAGTGGGCACCGAGCTATAGCCAAGTCAGTGGATCGAGGGCATCGAGGTCACATAGATCGAGATTAGTGTAGAGCATTCAGCAGGTGATGTCCCCTCCCTCGCATGTGCCCCAGTAGGCTCCACAGGTGCAAGTACATCCACAGCCACAGGTGCCGACTGGACCACAGCCTCGACCAGGGTCAAAGTCTCCCACTCCCTCGGAGAGAGGATCCTCTATGTGATGGTTATATCATGTTAGCCCTTAGAGGCATTGTATCAGGACACTATATTTTTTGATGTATACATGAAAGATGTACATTTTTTTGTGGTGATTTATATATGATACGATGCTTTTAGATGGTTCATGATGCCCTATTATGATGATGCCTATGTGATGAATGCAGTATTCTCTATGGATTTATATGCTATAGATTTGTGATGTTTTTGCAATTATGTTTTTGATTTTATGGATGTATTTGTTGTGGATTTATTGTGATATATGCATGGTGTTTGTGATTTTATGGACTATATGATGTATGATGCAAATGAATGTTCAGACTAACAAACGTTTATTATGGATGCAACAATGTGATGCAATGTATGTTTATTGAAATACGCACATGTTATGTATGGAAATATGTATATGCCTACTAGATGATTTGTTTAAATGTAGTTTCAATGATTATGATTGTGATGATGTAATGTAACTAAATGTTTATGAGATGATATATATGGAATGTAGTGGGATGATACTAATTTTAATTTTAACATGCACCTATGTGATGATAAACATAAATGAGTATGATGTGATTTGCAATGATGTATAATGTGCAACTAAATGATTCTATAATAAACCTAATGATATGTTTTGCAATTTAAACTGATTCTAAAATGAACCTAATGACTACGCAGGGTAAATGAATCTAATATGATATGCAAATAAAATGATTTAAATGAACCTAATGACTATGCAAATATAAATGATTTCTAAAATGATATGCAAGTTAAATGATTTAAAATGAATCTAATGACTATGCAATTGTAAAAGGATTTAAAATGAATCTAATGACTATGCAGGCTAAATGAATCTAATATGATATGCAAATTAAAGGATTAAAATGAATCTAATGACTATGCAATTGTAAATGATTTCTATAATAATATGCAAGTTAAATGATTTAAATGAACTTAATGACTATGCATTTGTAAATGATTCTAAAGTGAACCTAATGATATGCAATGCAAAAGGATTTAAAATGAATCTAATGACTATGCAGGCTAAATGAATCTAATATGATATGCAAATTAATGGATTAAAATGAATCTAATGACTATCCAGGCTAAATGAATCTAATATAGTATGCAAATTAAAGGATTAAAATGAATCTAAATGATTATGCTAGCTAAATGACATGCGAGATGCAAACTAAGTGATAGGTGAGATGCTCAAGTCCTGGTACACGCGATGTTCTTTGTTTGACCCTGAGTGATGAGGCTGTGGGAAAGGGGATTGGGTGAGGTTTAGGTCATAAGACGCCACGTCATTGAGGGGGGATTTGGTTTGGTTCAAGATGTGTTGAGTGGAGATATGGTGGGGGAATGGGGTTAGTGAGGGAATTTTAGATGGGGGGGAGATAGGGTAGGTGATTATCAAATCTAGGCCCAGATGGTAATGTTGAATGAGTGATTAGGATGGTGATTTTGAGCTAGTAGCAGTAGTTGCATAAGATTAATTGAGAGCATTTCTTAGTTTATTATAGCAATGTAGGAAACAGTTCACAAAGGTATGAAATGACCTAGGTGATGATGTATATCCTACGATTTCATGGACTAGACCCACAAACAATAGGTTGATTTCATGCGTGCCCAAGGTAGTATAATCTTGCCTAGCCTAGGAAGGGGAATCATAGCGATGAATGTGAATAGTACATATAAGGTTTTGATGCCTATATATGCAAATGGGGCACATCATGCTAGAACCGACCCAGGCTTCAAGATATGAATACTATTCTTGGAGTAATGAAACCAACCCACAAGCACAACATACAGAAACAATGACTATGTCTACTCTAGGTGCTATCCGCTAGTTACCATGATATAATGAGATCAAAGTAGCTTTGGAAATGACTTAGAGCGAGACAAAAAGATAAAAATCAATAATCAAAAAGACCAACGAAAAGATACAAATAACCTTTGTTTGCTCTTGCGAAGAGACGTGATGATAGAATGATAGATTTTTGTCCATTGTAGGAAAGATATATCCTAGGACGTAGATCAGTTGGTGTTGATTGGAAAATTTTTGAAAGATGGGCAAAAGAACAGTTTGGCCAGATGTAAGATTATAGTTGGTATGTTGATTGATGATTTTTGTGCTAGGGACCATCTTTCAAGCGTATACGTAGTGTGTGTATTATTTATTAGATCTAGAAAGCTCAGTGAATGGGGGTCATCCAAACGAGTTGGATGGGTGCATCTTATGTACTTGAGTACTGGAAACGTCCTTCGTATTCCAGACTGCCTACATACCCTGTATCCACAGGATCAAGGTACTTTCAAGATGCGGGTGAAATGAATATGTAGTTCTGGTATGACTTGATGATGTGGGAAAAGGTTGGGATGGTTGTGATGGTGGGGATTTGATGTATGTTTTGATGTTTGTGATTTGTAGCGAGATCGATGTATGGGGTGATTGTTTTGGATTTTCTGTGTTTTTCTATTGTTTTTGGATTTTTTGATTTTGTAGTGTTTTTGGATTTTTTGATTTTGTATGTACAGAGGGGAGCTTGCAAGAATCCTCATTCCATGAGTTAGCTTTGGAATGGGACAGTGTGGGTTGGGTGATAGGGTTTGATGTTTCTTAATTCCAAGCCATGGGATGTGTTGGATATGGAGTGGTGTGCGGGAAAGAGGACTTATTAGATGGTGAAACCAGCCTCTACGCATGGCACCTGAAATAGGTTTTCACCATGGTACTTATCCAAGGCGTCACCGAAGTGATTTTCACCATTGGAAGTTTTTATTGCACTCAGGTTTTTTCTTGATTTTCTAATTTTTTTGGTGTTTTTGATTTGTCTATTTTTTTATTTTTTTGACTTGGGGTACTAGATGGGTTATGCATAAAATTTCTTGAGATGTAGGATGTTCATCGGCTCATCTAGAGGCTGCCCCTCAGGTGTTGCAAGTTGATAGGCTCCTGATCCATAGTCAGCTGTGATGACATAAGGTCCTAGCCAATTGGGTTCAAACTTTCCTTGCTTAGGACGTTCTTGTAGGTTCTTCTGATTTTCCATAAGGACAAGGTCACCTACTTCAAATTTTTGGGTTTTGATCCTCTTGTTGTAGCTTCTTCGGAGGCGGTTCTGATATTCCTGCAGGTGGTTCAATGCATTCAGGTGTTTCTCATCCAGTAGTTCTAGTTGATGCAACCTTGCGACTCTATATTCCTCATCAGAGATTATGTTTTGCAGGGATACTCGTAAGGATGGGAGCTCGACATCGATAGGTAAAATGGCTTCAGATCTGAATACTAGTGAGAATGGAGTGGCTCCTGTAGGAGTGTAGATGCTTGTGCGGTATGCCCATAGGGCAGGGTTGAGTTGGAGGTGCCAGTCATGGCTAGTTTCATTGACTGTCTTCTTGAGAATGCGGAGGATGGTTTTATTAGAAGCCTCTGCTTGACCGTTTCCTTGAGGGTAATACGGCGTGGAGAAATGGTGTTTGATATCAAATTTTTCGCACAAGGTGCGAACTTCTTGGTTCTTGAATGGCTTTCCATTGTCAGTGACAATGGAATGAGGGATACCATAGTGGCAGATGATGTAGTGGAGGATGAATTTGGAGATTTGGGTACCAGTGGTAAAGGTGAGTGGTATTGCTTCCACCCACTTTGTGAAGTATTTGGCAGCAGTGATTATGAACTTATGGCGATTGGAGGATGGGGGATGTATTTTCCCTATGAGGTCGAGTCCCCACTGTGAGAAAGGCCATGGCATTATGATCGGTTGCAGCTCCTATGCTGGTGCGTGGATGAGATTGCCATGCTGTTGACATGGGAGGCATTTCTTGATAAATCTGTAGGAATCTTGTTCCATTGTTGGCCAATAATATCCAGTCCTGAGCATCTTTTTAGAAAGAGTGGGTCAACTTGAATGCATCCCATAGATGCCCGCGTGTACCTCTTCCAAGGCTACTTTAGCTTCCCAAGAGTCTAAATATCGTAGAAGCATGCCATTAAGACTCCTTTTGTACAGGGTGTCACCTACAAGGATGAAGCAGGAGGCTCGATGGATGAATGATTTTCTCTGTGATGTGGATAGGTTAGGAGGGAGGATATTATCATGAAGGTATAGTAGGTTTCCTGATACCACGGGGATAAGGGACCAATGACTTTGCACACTAGTTCGGATTGAGGAACATCGTATGCTGGGATGGGGAGTTCTTCTATTAGGAACTCACATTTCTTGTTGTCTTTCTTCATGTTGACCAGAGATCTGATGGTAGCCATGGCGTCTATAGCTTTATTGTTGAGCCTTGGGATTTGCTCGAAGTGGATGTGGTCAAAGTAATCTTTGAAATCGTCGACCATCTTTTGTAGGGTAGGAGATTATGATCTTTGGTTTTGTATTCATTATTGACCTGCCGGATGACTAGTTGAGAATCTCCATACACAGTCAACTTCTCAATTTTCCATTTTATTGCCATGCGGAGACCGTGAGCCTCATATTCTGCCACATTATTGGTACATGGAAATGTGATTTTGAAGGACTTAGGGATGGTGTATCCCTGAGGGGTAACAAACATGACACCTTCCCCTGAGCCTCTGTGTGTGTACGATCCATCAAAGTACATCTTCCATGTGTCTGTAGCTGGTGTGATTGTCAAGATAGCTTCATCAGGAAACTCTGCTAGTGTAAGATGTTCTGCCGGAATAGGTGCTTCAGCCAGCTAATCGGCTATAACCTATCCTTTGATGGCTTTTCTCTCTGTGTATTCAATGTCAAATTCAGTTAGAATCATGACCCATTTTGCCATTCTCCCAGTAAGAGTAGCTCTATTTAGTAGGTACTTCAGTGGGTCAATCTTGGCGATGAGCTTGGTCTTGTGATTGAGCATATAGTGTCTTAACTTTTGTGAAGTAAAGACAAGGGCTAGACATGCTCATTCAATTTGTGTGTATTTGAGCTCATATGAGATCAAGGTGCGGTTGATGTAGCAGATGGCTCTTTCTTTTCCATTCTCATCATGCTGTGCTAACGGGGCTCCGATAGCTGTCTCTGTGGCGGAGATGTATAGCAAGAGGGGTTCTCCTTGCCTTGGTGGAATTAGAACAAGAGGATTAGCCAGGTATTCTTTTAGTTGATCAAAGGCATCCTGACAGTGAGTGTTCCAGACAAAGGCTATATCTTTTTGGAGGAGATGCTGGAATGGTTGGCACTTATCAGCAAGTTGGCCAATGAATCATCGGATAGACTAGAGTTTTCCTTGCAGACTTCTCAATTGTTTCAATGTTTTTAGAGGTGGCATTTCGGTGATGTCCTTGACCTTTGTGGGATCAACTTTGATTCCTCTTCTCGAGACTATGTATCCCAGGAGTTTTCCAGAGGTGACTCCAAAGACACACTTCTTTGGATTTAGGCAAACATTGTATTGCTCTAACCGGTCGAAGATCTTGGCCAACACATCTGAGTGTTCTTCTCTGGTCTTTGATTTCCCTCGTAAATCATCCACATAGTCTTCCATGATGTGGTGAAACAAGTCATGGAAGATGATAGTCATAGCTCTTTGATATGTAGCTCCTACATTTTTTAGGCCAAATGGCATTACGACCCAGCAGTATGTTCCCCATGGGCATATGAAGGTTGTCTTATGCTAATCCTCTTCAGCGATTTTGATTTGGTTATATCCTGAGAAACCATCCATGAGGGATAACATTTCATGTCCTACCATGAGGTCCATTATCATGTCGATGTTTGGTAGTGGGAAGTCATCTTTCAGGCAGGCCTTCTTGAGGTCTCTAAAGTCAGTGCAGCAAAAGATTCAGCCATCTGGTTTAGCTACTGGTACTAGATTTGAAACCCATTCAGGATAATCAATTGGGCGAATGAACCCAACATCTAGTAACTTTTTTAGTTCTGCCTTGACTAGGAGAGCCACCTGAGGATTCATTTTTCTGAGCTTCTGCTTGACTAGTTTCGCATCAGGGCGTACTGCAAGGTGATGAACAACCAACGCGGGATCTAGCCTTGGCATGTCTGCGTAAGTCCATGCAAAATTGCAATTTTGTCATGTGAAGAATGCCAAGAAGTTTTCCTGTTCTTGTATGCTAAGAGATTCTGTCCTGAAAGTGATTTTCAGCTCTTCTTCTATCCCAAGGTTCATCTCTTGGGCTGGCTCGATTAGGATAGGTGATCTATCTAGATAAACCTTGTCTACTTCGGGAAGGCCCATGCTTCCATCTCCTAGCGCCTCGTGGAGGTTTTCACCAAGAGATACATCTTTTTCTTTTACTTTTTTAGGATCTAACACTACCACAGAATGGTTTTCACCATCAGATCCATTTTTGATTTTTATGTTTTTACGACTAGAAGCAGGGGTTGTCTCCCTGAAATAGGCATGTGAATCAAGCTCCATGATGTATCCTACTTTGTGATCTCCCAAAGGGAAGTGATCTCGTACCCCCATCATTTTTGCGATGGCCTCATCGTTAGGTGCGATGTCGAAGTTAGGAGGTCCCCATTGGTCCCAATCAATGAGGTCGGGGTAAACTAGTGGTAAGTCATTGGATGGTGAAGCGAGAGTGGTGACTGAGTAGATGGTACAAGTGGATGAATCGAAGAAGTCAGCAAAGTCACTAAAGGAGTCTTGAAGGCCCGTTTCATTAACATTGTCGATGTCTAAGGAGACCATAGCGACCTCGGCTAAGATACATTCATCGGTGGTGAGGATGCGTTGTGGTTAACCGTACCCTAACCCTTGAGTATACGGGTTCTTCGTTGCTTGCAGTGGTTCTACGATCCCCTGTTCATGAAGGCCAATACCGCCTTGTCCTTTCTAGCCCATGCTTTTGACAATTTCAGAGCCTTTGCCATAGATTTCAGTTGGGATAATGGGGGCTTCTTGTTTAGGCTCTTCATCCTTGTATAGCTAGGATGAGATATCTTCAAGTACATCCTGATCTAGAAGGTGTTTCTTCTCAAAGATGGGTGAGGGTTTGTACTTGATGATGACTGTGTTGGCTGCCTCTATTTTTGGGATGCCAAATGTTTTAGGATTGGGTAATGTGCCCACACAAAAGGTACCGTGCAGGTCGTATTCCCCACATCCCATGTCGCTTAGCTTGATTTAGACCTCAGGTGGTGGAGGTGCTTGGGATGAAGTGGTGGCAATGTTTGTGGGGTCGACATATGAGTTTGATGCTATTGGATTGGCTTTAGTGGTGGCTTTATTGTATGGGTAGAAGGTTTGGTTGTGGCCTTCCAGAAAACTATAGTATTGGAAGGGGCAAGGATCGGCATAGACTGTGACTTTTGTGCCATTGTGAGGGAATTTGAGGCATTGATGGAAGGTGGATGGGATGGCTTGCATGGCATGAATCCATGGTCTGCCAAGAAGGATGTTGTAGGGGAGGTCGAGATCAAGAACCTAACATTTTATTTCCAGTATTTTCTGTCCCACTTGAATAGGAAGCTTGATGGTGCCTTCAGAGAGCTGTTCGGTATCATCATAGCCTTTGATTATGATGCACTCGCTAGTGTCTACAAGCACATCGGAGTACCCCAAGTGTTTTAGCAGTTTTAGAGTGCATATATTTAGGTTGGAGCCACCATCTATAAGACTCTTTTAATGGTGTGTTTGTGGATACGGACTTTGATATGTAGGGCGTCGTTATGTATCTGTTCGGAGGCGGGCAGGTCCTTTTCTGAAAAGGTGAGATGGTGGAGTGCAGTGATGTGTCCTACCATGTCTTGGAATTGAGTTACATTCAAGTTGGCAGGGACTTGAGTTTGCAAGAGTGCTTTGTTGAGGATGTCCTTATGAAGGGGTGATGTGCGGAGCAACTCAAGTATGGAGATTTGTGCGGGTGTCTTTCCTAGATGCTCTAGGAGGTTATACTAATGGGTAGGTGATGGGCATGTGATTAGATGAGGAGGTAGGGGATCAGATGTGCATGCAGGCATTTGTTCAATGGGAGGGGCGGTGTGGATGGATACATGGCCATGATGGGTTGTTACAGCACAATCAGGTGCTTGTGCCCAAATGGTGACTGTGTTGACATGGTGGGATGATGGTTCTATCCGACCTACGATGGAGTCATAGGATGCGGGTGGTGGGGTGACATTGTAGGCTTGATTGGATGAGGAGGCTCTATTATGGTTGGGCAGGGGATCCTTGTAAGCTCTGAGGTTGGCGTTTGGTGATGGTTGGGCGCTTTGATTGAGGCTAACTAAATTTTGATCTATAAGGTCTTGGATGCAATGTTTTAGTTGCATGCAGTCAGCTGTTTTATGACCCGTAATGCGGTGGTATTCGCAATAGTCATTTTCATTGTACCATGTGGATTTGAGTTCATTCTCTTGATGGGGTCTAACGGGTGGGAGCGTGATCAAACTTTTCTTGAGACATCTATCAAGGATGTCTTCGATGGGTTCCCCTAAGGGTGTAAATTGTCTACAAGGTTGGTGTGGTTTAGTTTGATTCTGTTGGTTATTTACATTTATTGCATATGTATGCACAGGTGTTTGGTTTTGTATATGTTGGACAGCTTTCACATCCGTGACGCCATCATTAAGATTGTTCTTGTTCTTCCCCCAATAACATGACTTGTCATTTGATTGCATGTTGGCATTGTTGTTTGTATTGGGGGTGTTGTTATTGGATTTGTAGTAGTAGTAGTAGTTGTTGTTGTTGGATTTGTGGTTGTACAGTTTGATGGAGCCCTTGGCAATGAGGGCTCGTTCGATAGTGGTACCTTTGTCGATGACCTCTTCAAAGGTAGATGCACAAAGGATTTGTAAATGAAACCTTAATTCTTGGTTGAGGTTGGTCACGAACATGGTGACAAGTTGTTTTTCTAGAATTGGCCATGGGAGTTTGCTTGCTAAGCCTCTCCATCTTTGCAAGAAAGAAGCAAAGGCTTCTCTGTTCTTTTGTTTGGTGTTGCAAAGGTCTGTCATAGACATCTCATGTTCAAAGTTGTAGGAGAAATGGTTTACAAATTTTTCTGCAAGCTCAGGGAAAGTCCTAATGCCTGGGGGAAGATGTGCGAACCATTCAGCAGCTTAACCACCGAGGCTTCTTGCGAAGAGTCTCATAAGATATGTGTTGTTATTAGAGGCTTCTAAGCAAGCGATGTAGAACTTCCTAAGGTGGTCCCTAGGGTCTCCCTTTCCCTTGTATTTGTCAAATTTTGGTGAAAGGGGGCATGTACAATGTGCGATCAAATGGATAGAGGCAAATATCCTCGAAGGAATAGTGTTTGCGCTTGCCCCCAGTTTGCATGTCGTCTACCTTTTGGATCAAGGACTATACTACAGTTGTGAGATCATGTGGTTGTTGTGGTTGGAATGTGTAGGCCTGTTGGTTGGTGAGATGTTGGAGATGGGGTGGGATTTGATGTTGGGGATTTGTTTGGTTGAGGTTTTAGTATTGCGAGTTGGTATTTTGGTTGATTTGTGCTTGTTGTTGTTGATCTGCGTGGAGTTGTTGGAGAATGTGTGGTGGTATTTGGGGATTGGTTTGATGTTGTGTTGATGAAGTTATGGGGTTATGTGGATACGTGATATTGGACGGATTGATGTTGGAGGGGTGGACGTTGGATGTATTGTGAGGTGGTTGTGAGAATAATTGTCATAGGTATGCTATGGTTTGGGGGTTGGGTGGAGGCACACTCATAGAGGTACTTGCATGTGGGATGTTTCCATGTATGCCCAAGGTGATTTGTGGAATGGAAGGGTTTATTGTAGTTGTGGTAGTAGAGGTGATGACGGGTTGGGAAGTGGTAGGGATGGCAATACTCGTGGGGATTGTAGATGTGGTAGTGGTTGAGCTTGTGGAGGTGGTAGATACGGTACGTGTTGACGTTTGAGAGGTGGTGGGTTGGGTATGTGATGTAGATGCCTGGGTATTTGATGGGGTAGGGACGATTGTAGAGGTGGATGGTTGTGATGATGTCGTGATGGGGGGGAGTTGAGCACCAATTTTGAGAAGATGATCAAGATATCTACTTGGGTCTGACCTTAGGATTTTATCAAGTAGGTCCATGTTATCAGCATCTTGTGTAAAGCTCAAGACATCTAGATCATCTTGGGAAATGGTGGGGACATTTTGTGTTGGTGGTGGTGGTGGTGGTGGTGGTGGTTGTACTTGTTGTAAGTAATGAAAATGATTTTCATTGGGACCATATGGGGGGATGTAAGAGTATGTAGGTGGGTTGTATGTTTGATAGATGGGTATGTTTCTGCTATTGGTGTTAGGCATGCCATATTGCCAATGTTCTGCCATTTCTTGATTCTTTTTGTGTTGTGATCTTGTGGTGGGCATGCACGCGTATGGGTTTGATTCCTAGAAGTAGAGTGAGATGGGGATGGATACTTTAGAGAATCTAATTGATTATGTTGGACCCAAAGATGGATGTGGTAGTGAGATGGAGTAGAAGAGAGGATGTGGTGGAAGATCAATATGTCTTTCTAAGGGTTTTAACCTAAGGGTGATACGGATGGTCGATATTGATTTTTTTGCACAAATTTTGGACCAAAGATAGATGATGATGTGTGTTTTGAGGATGATTTTGATGGAAGGGGTTTTGATTTTGATGTTGATTTTGACTGATTAGGATGATGTTTTTGGAATGACTTGATGGTCAACAAGTTGAGCTTTAGGCAAGATCTAGATTTTTGTGTTGGCACAAATGGATGTTTTTCTTTGTTTGGGGTAGACTAATGACCTTACGCAAAGAGGGGTGATTTATTTTTCTTGAAAGGTAGACTAATGACTTTTCAAGGAAAATGTGATGTTAATGATGAGATCTAGATCTAACTTTGGCTCAAAAGGATGACAAGTTTTGGTTGATGATTTGTTGATGGGTGTTTTGATTTGGATTTGGATTTTTTGAAAAGATTTGTTTTGTTCCAAGGAGATATGCAAAAAGATTTAAGGGGGATGGATAGATATGGATTTGGGCTGATTATGATGTAGCAAAGGGGTCCAATAATTGATGATGGTGGATTCTCTAAGGTCAAAATGATGGTATGTTTTTGGAAAATTTTGAGGAGAAAATGGACAGGATGCAGATAGTTTTTTGGAATGTAAATATGGATTATGGAAGAGCAGATGGTGAAGATCACAACTGAATGGGGTTCTGTTTTAGGCAAGTCAATCTAAAAATAGTGCCAATCCATGGGTGAAATGGCGTTACAATCAGACAGATATGGTGCTAAAACGGGGCAGTGTTGGTCGAGGTCTTGAAAAAGATAGATTTTAGATTTTGATCAAATGAGTTGGTTTGTCTATTGGCAAGTGTTTGAAATCAATTTAAGCATATTAACACACAATTAAGCACATGAACACACAATAACAAAGATTTTTGTTTGTAAAATGACGTGTGATTTTGTTAAACAAGCACTTTTCACAACCTAAGGTGAGGATATGACAATATTTGTTGAATCCCCTAGCTGTGCCTATTCAAAGTGGGTAGCTCCAGAATCTTGGTAGCATTGGCTCCTCCTTAAAATTACACACACTTCTCACGCATACCAAGATCCAGGTTTCTTATAAGGCTTGTCCCTCACCAAACCTTTAGATTGTCCCTGCTACCTCAGCTAAGAATCGCATGAATCAAGGCCGCTTCAAAGGTTTCCCTTCTGCATCAACAAATAGAAGGATTTTCGCTTGCTAAACAATGGTTCATAGTAAGGGCATCTGTTCAGGTGGTTATACATGCGGCAGTGCTACTCTCTATTATGGAGTCTCCCAGCCTCCAAGGGTTATGCCTTGGAGGGTTTTGGGGGAGGTTGGCTGTCGGTATAACAAAACAACACCTGTTGTCTATGACTTTTGTCACAAACACCTTCTTTTATATAGCGGCTTGGAAGAGCTTGGCTTTAGCTTAATGCTGCTTGGGTCGTTCCCACCTTTCAAAGTGGGGTGGCAGGCCCTCTAAAGATTAACAAAAGCAACACAATCACAAAAATATTTTTGATCCCCAAGTTCATACAAAGATGCGAGGGGAGAGCATACGTATTCTTTATGATTGCATCACACTAAACATGGTTCATTTTATTTCTTTAGATTATGTTGGGGGTGATTAATGCAAGTATTGTGAGGAGCTTTTGATTCCCAAGGTCACCAAATGGTGCGAGGGAAGAGCATACACTTCTCACGCTACTAACACAAACCACAAAAACATTTAACACAATTTAAAATGATTTTCTTGATTAAATGAGTGAAGAATGCAAGATTGTTGTGCTTTTTAACCCAATGAATTTTGTTGATGCAATTTGTGGTTCTTTTTAAAAGCCCAAATTGAAATGTTTAGATTGTTTGTTGTTTGCACACAATTTGTAAATTTTAGAACACCAAATTTCAAATGTTGGGCACACACACACACAAAGATTTGTTTGTTGTTTGCACATAATTTGTAAATTTTAGAACACCAAATTTCAAATGTTGGGCACACACACACACAAAGATTTGTTTGTTGTTTTGTTTAATTTTATAGCACCAAATCAAAATTTTGTGTAACTAACATGCAAAGGGTTCATTTTTAGATTTGTAATCAAAGTGTTTTTGCTAAACTAAAGATAAAGACATCCTGCAAAAGTTTGTTAGTATCCACAAAATGATAGTAAAAACTTGCAAAAACACTTGTCAGTACCTGCATAGACAACAAAGTCAATTTTCCAAATAGTGCTAAACCAGAGGTACAATAGTGCCACTGTGGATAGAAAGATGACGATACTAACAAAAAACAAACAGAACCCAACACCCTACACCGATGGCACTAATTAAACAGATAGCGCAAATTCAAGACCCGTAAAGCACCAGAACAGAAGATCGCACTACCAAATTACAAAGAAGGTGCTAATAAAGTACATAGTGTTAATACATTATAGAGAAAGCACTAAAATACATAATAGCGCTAAATGAGGTCTATGAACGCGCCACTGTGCGACTTGTCAGATAGTCTAATGACACCTATGGATAGCACCAATCTGGGCAGATAGCGTCGATACGGGGCTGAATGTGTCCGACCTGCAAAAAGTGGTTTTTCCTGAACAACACAAAGGGTTAGACAGCAAAATTGAGGTCTTGTTAGCCTTGTTAGTCATTAGCAAACAAAAAACAAGCCAAAGTAGAAACTAGCATGCATGTTTAGATTTTATGCAAATTTTGACATAACTTCCCCTTATATTTTCTAATATTCCTGCAAACAGCGAGCAATTTAGGCACAAAAAGTAGCAAGAAGATCGTTAGAAAGGATACATGTGAGTGGAGGTTAAAATAATAATAAGAAAGATGCTCCGCAGGGATGGCGCTAAAATAGAGTATAGCGCCAATATCGACTAGAGATAGCGCCACTGCACAGTATGGATGGCGCTACACCTACAAAAATATGTAACTCACACCAAAACTCACAAAAAGGGATTAGATTTAGACCTTGTGGGTCCCATCGGGCGTGCCAATGTAGATTAGATAAACAAAATGAGGAGAAAACACAAACCAATATGTATAAAACATAAAAAGGCTATACCTCACATGCAAATCCAATCTCATCAAGGGAGTAAGAAGTATTTGCACCCAAAACAGCTCCTAAGACATGATTATCCCTAGACAAGTGATTCAAATGTGAAATGCTAACTAAATATGCAACTCACTAAAAACTAGCTCAATTGATATTTTTGCATAATAACTTTGCATAAAACTTGGATCCTTGAATGGGTTGAGAGATGTTGTATTTATAGACTTTTTGGAGAGATTTTGATCCAAGGGTGGAGATTAATTTGGAAGATCAATGGTGGAGGATAAAAGTGATGTGGAGGGCCTAGATTCAATCTTGAATGAATGGAGGGCTAAGAATAAAAGTGAATCTTTTATTTATTTTGGGAAAATGAGTTATTAAATGAGCATGGGTGTGGAGGATTATTTTTGAATTAAAGATTCATATGGGGGAATGCAAATGAATTAAAAATTTATTTGGGGAAGAGAGGAAATTAATGAGCATGGGTGAGGTAAGGGGTTGTAAGGATAATTAAATGTGATGTGGGATGTTTTAAAATAAAAAATTGACTTAGGTGGAATTGTTTTCAATTTTTTATTTGGAGGATGTGGGGAAGGGTGTTAAACTAGGTTTGACCACCCAAATGAGAGGTTTTGATTAATTAAATATAGGTTTTATTTAATAAATCTTAGGGCTAGGATGAGGTAGGCTAGGGTAGGCAATTAAATAATAGCTATTTAATTGTTTAGGGTAGGGATAGGTCAATTAGTAGGCTGGATTAATTAGTTAACATAGTTTTAACTAATTAATTACAATTAGTGAAAAGGCGGAAATTGATTTAATAAATATTGCATATTTATTAAATCAATTGGCTAAGGTTGGGACTATTGAATTAATGAAATTAATTCAATTGTTGGGATAGAATGATGAAAAATAGGGTAATGAAGGGATAATTAATTAAATAAAATTTAATTAATTGGTTTAGGAGGGAAATTGACATGATTAGGGATGTCGGGAGTCGGTTTGATGGTAGAAGACATTTTTAGGTGTCTACAGGAGTTTTTAGAGTTTGAGAGAATGAATGGGAGTTTGGGAGAATGAATGGAAGTTTGGGAGAATGGGTGTTTGGGAGAATGATTGGGAGATTGGGAGAATGGGAGTTTGGGAGATTGTATGGGAGTTGGGTGAATGATTGGTTGATTGTGATAACGGGAGTAAAAGAGAGCTACAATTATACAAAGGGAGCTACATTTTGTAAAGGGAGCTACATTTGTGTAAAGGGAGCTACATTTTGTAAAGGGAGCTATATTTGTGCAAAGGGAGCTACATTTTGTAAAGGGAGCTACATTTATGGAAAGGGAGTTATAATTGTGCCCCAAGAGGAATCCCCCTTGTGTGGATTCTTTGTGAATGAGTAGTTATATTTTCTATGGATATCAAAGTAAACTGTGATTTAATTATTTATATAGTTCGTAATTGTTTTAGCTGCAAATTTTATTAGAAAGTATAAGGTTAGTGATTACATTTTGTATAAATTTAATGATCAATTCCTTTTTGTGGTATATGTGTTGGGTGAATATTTTGTCATCAACTCACTAATGGCAAAATGCTTCTATCAGCTACAGCTATGATGAGACAAAGTCTCTCCTCTCAACAAGGGGAGGTTCCCTTCACAAGCAATTATCACAAAGTACACTTTTCTTATACTAAACTATTTAGAGGATGGTTTCATATCAAAATATTCCCTTTTTTTAGAATATGTGTTTGTTCTTCACAACAATAACTTTCACAAAATATTACTAATTCCAAGAAATATGAGTGACCACAAAGTTCACAAAAACCCAAAGTTTTCTGTAACTCCTTCCACTTGAATGCCAATGAACTGATTTGAAACAAAATGAAGTGCAAAGTCTTCACCTTATATCAACTATGAAATAAAACCAAGTTGAAAACAACAAGTGATAGCACAAAGTCTCCAATCTGTATCTTCTTTACTAACTAAACACAATCTCCTTTAATGATATAATAGCACAAAGACTATCAAAATCAAAATGAGAACACTCTTTCAATTGGTTGATAAAATCTCCATGATTCAAATAACTATTCAATATAAAGTGATATTAATGACATAAGAACATGAATATCACAATGCAATTTGATTCAACACAAAGCTTGATACTCAAAATGCCTTCTTATATTAATAATTACTTGAATAATTGATAAACACAATAAAGCTCAAAGTCTTGATATGCTCTTCAATTCAACAGAGTTTACTTGCAATAGATAAAAGATGTTTAATTACAAAGAGTCCCTCTTTATTTATAGGGAAAAGCCTGGAGAAAAAATATGAAATCTACAACTACTTTGACTTATTCCACAAAAGAGTCCTTTTTGACTTAGGACTTCCTTTGTTCCACATGTAATTACATTTTGGAAAAATACATGTGGATATGTCCAAAACTGACTACAAATTATATATGCAAAAACTATGAAAAATAAACTAAGGCACAAAGAAAGAATTTCAGATGCCATCATCATTCTTCTTCACGAAATTATGATACATAGTCTTCACTGCTTCCATCTCATAGACATCAAGTCTAGCTATATTTTATGAGATAGCACGAGTCTTGACAATCATATCTCTCACTACTTTGATTTCCTTCTCATGTTTCCCAAGATTGTCCTTCAAATTGGCAAGAGTTGACTGATAATCATGAAGTTTGTCCATTGAGGCAATTGAAAACACTTCATCCTCAAAATCCCTTTGAATCATCTTTTCAAATGCATCAATCATTTCCTCTACAGAAAGAAACTTGTGATTTTCACCTGTCAAGGTGCATGGAAATTCTTCAAGTCTATGCAAAAGTGTTACATCATCATCCTCACTAAGTTCGCATGCATTTTGCAAATCTTCAAGCACACTTTTTAACACATTGATGCGATGGATCAAAGATTCTTTAGTCTTAATGTAAGACTCTCGATTTGATACAACACCAATTGCTATCAAATTCTTTAAGTTTATCTTCTTCATTTCAATCCACTCTTCTAGAGTCTCCTCTAGATCTTGAAGTCCCTGAGACAATGAATCAACAAGCTTATCAAGCTCAGCTCTTGCTTTTCACATTTTCTCTTTTTGTTCCACTGTAGTCATCAAAAGAACTTTACCCTGCATGAGCATTCTATCTAGGAATTCACCAAGAACCCTTCCTCTAGCATGAACTTTTTCAACCTTCTGAATCAGAGGATCTTCAATAGAAACTAACATAGGCTCCACAACTTCTGAGGACATAGTTATATTTTGAAGAACTGTTGCAAGTTGTTCAGCCTTCGATTTGTATTGTTCTTTCTCATTCTTTTCTTCATCATATTTACTAAGCAAAGAATTGGTTGTTGCCTGAAAATCTAATTTAATACCCTCATGGGTAAGCTTGCCCAACTCAATTCTAAAAATAATGTAATCATTTATACTGAAAGTATTTGTTGTAGCTTCAGGATGAGGCCTTGGAATCTTTGCATATCTGACTCCCTTATCATCCACAAGCCTAGAAATAGTCTTAGGCTTTTTCTTTTGTGCTTTTGGTTTAGCAGGCAATAGTTTTTCCAGATTAATATCATCAGGAGAAATGGCATGCTTCTTTCTCTTTGACGTATATGCTGACAACCACGGAGGTAGTGTGGAAAAATTTACATATGAGGGTGGATGAACTATCTCCTCAATAGGATTCATACTGACACCTGTGATGGTAACAATTGGAGAAGTGGTAGTTTGTTCTTTCTCAGGATTTTTAAGAAATTGATCTAACACAGTTTGTTCTCCAATGTCAAATGAAGATGAAGACAAACTTGGTATTGAACCTAAAGAATCAAACATAGTTCCAAAACCAGTCTTAGAAAAAGTAGGAGTAGAATCACTAGACACAACAATAATAGAAGTAGGAATATTTGAAACAACTGGAATATGATTAGAAATAGAAATATGTGGCAAGGTAGTAGAAACTTGTGGCTCATGGGAGGCATCTTCTTGAGGGGATTTGTGTAAACCATCAATTTGTTCATGTTCTACACTTGTTTCTATTTCATGTCCCTCATCTCTTTCATTAGTTGATTTCTCACCCTTTTCTACATCCTATATGGGGCTCTTCAACATCTTGTTGCTCTACTTCTACATTTTCAAACTCCACAATATCGACATTCATCTTTTCTGCACCTGAATCCTCAGTATTTGTACCTTCTGCAACTTCTTTTTCTTTTCCTCCTTTAGAAACAAACTTAATATGTGGCTTTGATACCTTGGATGAAGAAGGAGCATCACTTCTGTTCTTAGCTCTGTTCTCAACCTTCTTCCCTATTTGTTCCTAAATTTATGTTTTAGACCCAGTAAGAAATTCCTTGAAACCAATTCCTTTACTTTGCAACCATACATTGGTGTTGGCCAATATGGGCTGAAATCTTTTTCGAAGGGAAGTTTCCTCTTTTGCTAACCATTTGATTTCGGGTAAGGCTGAGGCTTTAATATTTTTAGTATTGTATGTAAGGTCCAAAACATCCCCCTCATCCTCCATGCCTTCAAGAATATCTACCAACCCAAGTTCTTCTATTTGACTCAAATGTAGTCTGTAGTAATCCAACTTGGGTATCTCATTTTGGGTCCTTGAGTCAGCCCAAACATCCTCTACCATAGGAACATGGAATACAAATTTTCTTTTGATTTTATCCTGCACTCTGTAGATATCAAAATTATTCCTCTTCTTGAATTGCTTCATAGTCACTAGCTGCATTTCAGTTTAAATTGTTTTAGCTTTGGTACCAGATTGAACTGAATATCTCCCAATTTCCATCAGAAACTTAATTCCAGACTTCTTCAATTCCATTTGCTTATTATGAACCATAATCAATTGTCTGCACATCTCCATTAGAATCATCTTATCACTTGGATATCAAGGTAACATGTATGGATAACTTGGGTAATATCCAACTCTTAGATATGTAAAAGTAGGGAATTGTAGAAATAAACCAAAAGAATTCACAACCTCCTAAGCCTCATTAGACACCCTCTTTTGTTCCAACTCATTATTCCACAAACACATAAAGGCTGAAAAGAAGGCATCATTCACCCTCCTAAAATGATGAATAGATCCTTTGAGAGTTATTTGAGGATAGTATTGAAAAACTGGCACAACTCTCTAATCTCCCTCTTGGGTTAAACCTAGAAACATCCTCATTGATGTAATAACATACACTAGATAGGAGGTCATATAAAACTTGAAAGTAGTATTGACCTTAAGCAGTTGATCATGCAAAGCATTATTGATTTGTTCTCCCCAAAATATCTTTTGTTGCCCCTTAAGAATGACCCTAATGTATAAATACATCCACTCATGAACTGTAGAAAAAGAAGGAAGACCTCTAACTCTGCTCAACAAAGTAATTAAATCACTGACTTCCTCTACAAAGTCACTCCTTGGAAGTCCTCTGGGCCATCTAGATAGGTTAGTTCAAGCAGTTTTCAACCACTTGTTATTAATATGCCTCTTGGCAAATTCAACATCATTATCAAAATCTTGTTGACCTTCAACAAAGTCAATTTCCTAAACATTCTCAATTGGTGGGCACATGAATACCTTGTATAAGAACTCTACATCTAATCTCATGATAATGTTTTCATTGGCAGCAACCACAGTTCTAGTGTATTTATCATAATGTCTTTCCACTTGAAGGACAAACTTAGGATTGTGAGCTGCAACTGGGAAAGTGGCCACCAAGTGTATTTTACTATCAATGATCTTTTGCATGAAACATGGAGGATTTGGTTGCTTGGTTCATTCCACAAACTCTACCATGAATATCAACATGGGCTATTTTTGTATCTCTGATCTCATCAACATTTGACTATACTAAAGTAATAGGGAAAACCTCTTGATACTTATACTTCATTGTCTTAGCCTTTGATGGAGACAACTTAGACATTGGCTTTGAAGAATTCATTGGATGTAATGTTGAACACAGCTGCTACTTGTAGAAATTGCAAAAATTCATGATCTTGTAGTTAGGAGAAAAATTGGCATTTTAGGGAAATTGCGTAATGATGATCATGTTCATAGGGATGAGCTTAAAATGGTTAGAGAGTGAGCAAGTCAAAAAACTAGGTGAAAGCGGGTCAAAGTTATTCTTTTTCAAAAATTCCCAGTGTTAGGAAATTTTGAGTCATGCATGGGCAGTCAAAATGACTGCTCCTGCATGTGAGTAGTTTCATTTTTGATGTAAGGGCGGCCAAAATGGTCGCCTCTGCATGTAGGTAGGTTCATTCGTAGAAGGGTGAAAAGGCGGTCAAAATGACTACTTTTACATGTTGGTAGGACTTAGTGAATCTTTCATGTATGAGCGGTCATTTTGACCGCCCTTACATGTGAGTAGATATGCAGGTCTTAAAGTGCACGAGTGGTCAAAATGACCACTCCTACATGAAGGTCTTGTTTATTTTGTCATGCATAGGTGGGGTTTTAGACCTCTTGTGCATGAGAGTAAAGAGCTAAAAACAAATGTGTTTGAGCAGTCATTTTGACCGCTAATACATGCGGTATAAACTCACAACTTTGTATGTAGGGCAACGATTTTTGCCGCCCTTACTCTTAGGGTAGAATACAAGATAACAAAGGCATGGGTGGCAAAAATTTCTGCCCCTGCACATCTTATAAGGGAAATAAAGATAACATGTATGGATAGCGATTTTCGCCACCCTTACATGTTAAGGGAAAATCAAGTCAAGTTATATGTGCGGATGGAGGGAAAAACCGGCCCTGCCAATGACGGGTTTTTACATGAAGAAAAATGAAAACACTAGGGTTTTACAAAATAGTAAAAATTGCCATGTCATCATTAACCAAAAATAATAACAAACTATTACTCAAGAAAAATGAATGACTCAAAAATAGAAAACTGTAGATTTCAAAGCACAATAATTCATTATAGAGAAAACGATTCTAAGCTTCTTTGAAATTGAAAGATAAAATAGGAATAAAAATGTTCCAAACCCTAACACATGTAATAAAAGGTGGATAAAGAAATATACATCAATAAAAACCCTTACCTGGAGAAAGATGACAGTGGCGACACAAACCCTAGGTGAAATTCAATCTTTTGAGTAAGCAAAACCACTCTTCGAGGGAAAATCTGCAAGTAAATGAGGGTTTGGAAGAAAAATAGAATGACTTGAAACATTTAAAAATGAAGTTCTTAAAAGGATTTCAAACATAAAAAGGTTTTGAAAGTTGAACTCGTCATGCATTAATTGCAAACAAGTTAGACTTGAAGTCGCTAAAAAGTGCAAAGACGAGGTTTAAAGCTGCTTTCACATGTCATTTATACAACATGTATGGGCGGCAATTTTCACTGCCCTTACATGTTAAAATAGATAAACATGCATGAGCAGTGTTATTGACTGCTCAAATATATAAGAAAACAAGTTACATGCATTGTCGGGGGTTTTGGCTGACTTTGCATGTGAACTACTAAAAACTTTCTAACACCCTTAAAGTTCAAAAATGATATTTTAACAAGCTTATAGCCAGTTAAATTTCATGAGCTTCAAGGAATCAACCTGGGGAAATGTTCCAAGACATTTTTAGGTGTCAGATGACTATGCATGAGGTCGAGGAGATATGCCTCGAAATACATACTTAGAGTGTAGGCTATGAAACATACAAGTTTCGTAGGGGTCGTCCTACAAAATGAGCACAACTGATTTTGAGGACAACAACTGGATCTAATTGGGGAGATTCCTTCAATTATTCTTTGAAATGATCAAAGGGAGAAGAATTCCAGTCTCTAAGTGCCTTCATCCATGCCATTGGGCCATAGAGTCAAGCGAACAAAATAAAAAAATACAAAAAGACTTAAAAATGAAAAAGAAAAACACATACTATACAAATATACAGGTGAACTTATCTGGCGCTTCATGGATTGAAAAGATTCAAATGTTGTCTGATATGCAGAAATAGGAATGGTGTCCCATCCTGATATTCTAGCAAGAAGCTATTGTCACCACAGAACTAGTGAATGACAAATGGGCCTCTCCATAGGGAATCAAATTTCCCATGCATTCCCTTTGGCTCTCTCCTCTTGTCCCATAACAAGACTTGATCCCCAATCTAGAAATCTCTAACCTTCACTTTCTTATCAAATAGCTTCTTGACTTGACTTTAATGTTTAGCTATATGATCCATCACCATAACTCACTGCTCTTCTTCAAGTTCAGAAAGATACATTATGCATTTATCAATATAACTTTCAAAAGTTCCATTCTCAACTGCCTTTGCCAACTTCAGAGCTAGCAATTCCAAGGTGATTGGTATCTCTGCATTCAAACAATATAACAGCTGAAATGGTGACATACCAATAGCCCTCTTTGGGGTAATTCTATCTACCCACAAAGCATTGAACAATGCCTTATGCCATGTTCTCTAATTATCATCTACTAGCTTCCTGATAATAGTAACCAGATTCTTATTACTTGATTTTGCTTGATCATTCCCTTGTGAATAATAATCAAATGAATGTGAAAGAATAATCCCATCTTCAAAGAAAAAACTAGTAATCTCATTAGAGGAAAAACATGTAACATTATCTGCCACAATCTTGTTTGGAACACCAAACTGGGTTATGATATTTTCTTTGAGGAACTTACACACCACTTTGGAAGTAGCATGCTTAACTGTTACAGCTTCCACCCACTTGGTGAAATTATTAGTTGCAGTAAGAACATAATTGTGTCCTGCACTTGATCATGAATTCATAGCGCCAATGAATTTGATGCCCCACTATTGAAATGGTTCCTCAATTACAACTAGTTTCAATGGTACGGCAACCAACTTGGGTTTCCCCACAAACTGCTGACAAAGTCCACACGCACCCAATCATATGCATCTTGGAATAAGGTAACCCAATAATACCTAGCTCTCAAAATCTTCTGAGCCATTACTGGTGCTGAGAAGTGTCCTCCACATGCCAAATTATGGAAAGACTCCAATAACTTACTTTGTTGTGCTTTATTGACACAACGGAGGAAAACTCCATCAAGACTTCTCTTGTACAAACCATTATCCCATAAGACAAAGTTCATAGCCTTAAGCTTGATAGTTCATTTTTCTTTGTAGGACAAATGAGTAGGGCACTAACCATATGTGAGAAAATAAGCGATATTGGAATACCACTCATCAGTTGTAATAACAAAAAGGATAGTTGGAACATCTTCAATCTCTATCTCTTCAATATCACATGTTTCCTTTGGGACATTATCAGCAATAAGTTGACACAAAACTTTCCCATACATAAGCTTGGTGGTTTTAATATCAAGATCAAATTCCTAAATTTTGGCAATCCAATTGCCTCTCTTAGTCCCAAACTCCTGTTGAGTTACAATTGATTTTACTGTTGTATCTGGCACCAAAGCAACAGTATGTGAGTTCAATATGTAAAATCTGAAATGTTTCACAACCTTTACTATAGCATAAGCATGTTTCTCCATGTTAGAATACTTGAGCTCATGAGCTTTCAATGGGCAACTCATGAATGAAATGAGAGATTCTACACCTTCCTCGTTCTGCTGAACCAGAATTGTTGACAATGTATACTCTAAAGCATAACTATACATAATGAAATTTTTGTAATAGTCAGGACACACCAAAATTGGAGCATGGGCTATGGCTCTTTTTATGTCCTCAAAAGCTGCTTTACCTTCTGCACTCCAATGGAAGGTGGTCTTACCTTTCATCATATTAACAAAATGACAAGTCTTCTCCATGAACTCTGGAATGAACCTTTGCAAGAAATTTACTTTCCCGAAGAAAGAATGAACAACTGTCTTACTTGTAGGAAAAGTAAGACCTTGAATGGATTTGACTCTTTTAGAGTCAATCTTAGTTCCTTCTTTAGACACAATGTGACCAAGAAGTTTACCTTCTGTAACTCCAAAAAATGACTTCTTTGGTTTAAGAGAAATACCATTCTGGCAACATCATTCCAAAACTTGCCGCAAGTGGTAAGCATGATCTTGATGTTTCTTGGAGAAAATAGTCAAATCATCAAGGTATACCACAATGAACTTACCCATTCCATCTCTGAATGCTAATTCCATTGCTCTCTAGAAAGTAGCACCAATGTTGATCAATGCAAATGGCATCATGCGATATGCAAAAGTGTCCCATGGAGTGGTGAAAGCGGTTTTGTACTAATCCACTTCGCTGACCTCTACCTTATTGTAGCCCGAAAACCCATCCAACATGGATAGCATTTCTGAACCAGTTACTGTTTGTAACAATTGATCCATTATGGGCAAAGGATAGTTATCTTTCAAGGAAGATTGATTTAGATTCCTAAAATCTACACAGATACGAATTTCTCCATTCTTCTTCCTTATAGGAACAATGTTTGTGATCCAAGTAGAATGATGAATAGGAAAAATTATCCTAGCATTCAACATCTTTTGAATTTTAGAAAGGATGGTACCTAATATTTTAGGATTGTACTACCTCTACTTTTGTTTATGAGGCAATGATCCCACCTTGAGAGGAATCTCATGTTGGATCTGTTTTAGTCTAAAGGACTTCAAGTCATCATATGAATATGCCAACACATCAATGTAGTGGTGTAGAAGTGTTTTGAACTTGAACTTTTCATCATCAGTGTAGCATTTCCCAATATTGACCATCTTAGGATTTGCTTCTATATTCAGGTTCACTTGTTCAAATTCCATTGACGAACTTGAATCAAGTTGTTGTTTTTGCTTGATATAACAATCATGTTTATCAAATAGCTTTTCAAGGGAAACTAAACCTTTCAGAATTTTATTTCCTTTCAATTGAAGAAACTCTTCTCTAGTCTCTAAGTTTACTTCAAAAACATATTCTTGAGGTGGAGAATCACTCCCCTCAAAGTAAAGTTCATCAAAACTATCTGTTTTCTCTAGAAAAGCTATAATCTGATTATCACTATTAAAAACTTGCCAATGGTCAACGTTATTAGGTACACTTGGCTGGAAGATAAACTCAATAGTATACTTATCACCCTTAAAATCCTTATGCATGACCATAAGGGTAGTTGATATGGCTAATGAATCATCTCTGTCATTATACTCTCTAGGAACAACAGAAATATCAAATGCATCAAATTTATCAATGCAATCCTATACTCGATTTTGGTAATGCTTTAACTTATCATTTTTTGTCTGATACAAATTTCTTACCTGACAAACAATCAGCTCCACATCTCCTTGTGCATGGAGATTTTTGATTCCCTTTGTGCAAGCAACCTCCATTCCAAGTAACAAAGATTCATACTCAGCAGTATTGTTGGTATTGTCAAACTATAGCTTGTATGAAAAAGAAAAAATGTCACCTTGAGGAGATATCAGGACTACTCCAGCCCCAGTTCCTGTGGAAGAATAGCTACCATCAAATTCCAAAGTCCAATATGATTTGAACTTTCTAGTTTGACATCTCTGTGATCAACAGACTCTTCACCCCTAGAAGAAGACGAATCTTCCATCACCATACTTTCATTAGAACAATCACCTGACAAACTATCATCTGATGAGCTAGATGTATATTCTGTAGTTAGGAAATAGTTGCCTAAACTTAAAGATTCAATTAAAATTTGAGCTTTTGGGTCTTTAGATTGAGTGACAATATATTTAACTTCCCTTTTAGGAAGCAATTTCTGCATGACACCCTTGATAGGTATCCTTGCCTCAGATAAATCCATATTAAGCTCTCCTCCTACATCTTTAAATAAGTTTCATCCTAGCAAAATACCATATGAAGCTGGAACATCAGTAACTAGGACAGTCATCTTTATTCTTTTCTCCAGAGAAGCAACAAATGCAAACTAAGCATCCTTAATCTAGCCCAACAAAGGCACCTGTTTGTTTTCCATTGAAAAACACCTTCCAAAGGTCTTTGTTAGAGCTAGTCCTAGAGCATCCACTACCTTGGCAGGCATAACATTGTCGAAAACTCCTTAATCTATGACACAATTACTGAGTTTGTGACCATTAATTAACAAAGAGACATAGAAAGGTTCTATTTTCCCCGAAGCAATAAGAGTAGTAACTAGGTTATTCTAACCAGACCTAGTCTTTGAGAAAATCAGGAATAGTTTTGGAAGTATCTTGCCCTACAAAGGTAGTCTTATTTTTAACAAATTCAGCTAACCTTTCAAATTGGTTGGGGTTAGCTTGCAAATATTCCACCTTAGACATTTGAATTTTGGTTTTCCTGGCATGGTCAGTTATATCAAAAAGTTGAAATGAATTGGACATAGAAGGAGGGAAACTTTCATTCTTAGGTTTCATTGTAGAAGTATTGGCCCGAGGAATGGCAACAAAAGAAGTAGGAGTATTAGAGGAACTTACTTGTTTTTGACCAACCGGATCCCTTGATTGAAAAGGTAAAGGAGTTCCTCTTTTAGCAATAAAAATTATAGGTTGAGAATCTTCTTTCAATTCACCTTTATCAGCCACTTGCCCGTTTGACTAATTTTGAGATCTGGTGAAAATAGCATACGCTCCACCATATGAATCTTCTCCTCTCTACCTCCTCCTGATAATTCAGAAACCCAATATTCGAGTCGCCGGCCAATTCCTCTTCTCCTTCCATAAAGAGATTGGCACTATTTTCCTAATCCAAGTCAGGTTGTGTAAAATGTTCTTGCTCAGCTTCATAATAGCCAACTACTAAGTTAACTGGCGGTGCTTCTAAGGCAAGCCTCCCTTGTGTTGGTAGAAGCCTATTCTATCCTTGGTTTTTAGCAGTATTGCCCTGATACTGAGCATTAGTAAATGTTCTCCTTGGTATATCCCTATAGGAGGGAATGGATACACCTTGAGACATGTGTTTCTTCAAACCTAACAATTCGTTAGGTAATTTTTGCACCATGGGATTCGTGGTGCTGGTAGATGGTACTTCATTAGAGGGTTGCCCTCTATTTCTGTTAGTGTCTATCCTTATTTTCCCAATGAGATCATCTTCAATTTCCATGGCAAGATTTAGAGCCACTATCAAATCTACTACATTTACTCGCTGCAAAAGAAAACTCACCTTTAGCAGTTGATTATTTATAAAGAAACACTTTTTGTTCTTAGTTGTAGGCTAAGAATTTGCAGGAATCCTGTTAGTCACCTTGTTGAACTTAGCAATAAATTCCCACATGGATTCTTGCGGTTCTTTTCTCATCTGAGTTAACTGAGCTAACAAAGCATGTGCATCTTCAGCAGGTTTGAACCTTGCCTCGAACTTAGTTTTAAGAGTATTCCACCTAGTAATAGTTTGGGCTGGAAGATGATAGAACCAATCTGCAGCGACACCTCAAAGTGTCTCCACAAAAAGTCTCATAGATACATCCTCGTACTCCACCCCTAGCACACCACATGTTATGCAAAAATTTGCAATGTGTTCATCTGGATGAACTTTCCCATCACCATAGAATTTTGGAATTTAATTCTTTCTTGAACTACGGGGTAGTTCATGCTACGGTGGCGTCAAGTTTAGGGGTCTAAAAGAATTACCCCAAGGACCTTGAGCTGCCATTGTACGTCGGTTACCCTATTAGTATTTGCACTGGAAGTTTTACCTAGTATAGGAGACCTAGCGTTGGTAGGAGGGAAACTCCATGTACACTGAAGTGGTGACCACAGATTTGCAAGAAAAAGACTAAAATTATGTTGTTGCATCAATTCAAATGTAGGATCAACAAATCCTTGAGCTCTTCTACCCCGAGTATATATGGGCTCTGCCAGAATGCAAACAACTATAAAACTTTAAACACACAAAAGTACACAAATGGAACCACTCAACTTCAACCAAAAGCGTGAGGCTCTTGGATGTGTATTCAGGTCCCCAACAGAGTTGCCAAAAAAATGTTGGGTGAATATTTTGTCATCAATTCACTGAAAAAAAAATGGTTATATCAGCCACAACTATGATGAGACAAAGTCTCTCCTCTCAATAAGGCGAGGTTCCCTTCACAAGCAATTATCACAAAGTACACTTTTCTTATACTAAACTATTTAGAGGATGGTTTCATATCACAATATTCCCTTTTTTTAGAATATGTGTTTGTTCTTCACAGCAATAACTTTCACAAAATATTACTAATTCCAATGAATATGAGTTACCACAAAGCTCACAAAAACCCAAAGTTTTTTGTAACTCCTTCCACTTTAATGTCAATGAACTTATTTGAAACAAAATGAAGTGCAAAGTCTTCACCTTATATCAACTATGAAATATAACCAAGTTGAAGACAACAATTGATAATACAAAGTCTCCAATATGTATCTTCTTTACTAACTAAACACAATCTCCTTTAATGATATAATAGCACAAAGACTATCAAAATCAAAATGAGAATACTCTTTCAATTGGTTGATAAAATGTCCATGATTCAAATAACTATTCAATATAAAGTGATATTAATGACATAAGAACATGAATATCACAATGCAATTTGATTCAACACAAATTTTGATACTCAAAATGCCTTCTTATATTAATAATTGCTTGAATAATTGATAAACACAATAAAGCTCAAAGTCTTGATATGCTCTTCAATTCAACAGAGTTTACTTGCAATAGATAAAAGATGCTTAATTACAAAGAGGCCCTCTTTATTTATAGGGAGAAGCCTGGAGCAAAAATAGGAAATCTACAACTACTTTGACTTATTCCACAAAAGAGTCCTTTTTGACTTAGGACTTCCTTTGTTCCACATGTAATTACATTTTGGAAAAATACATGTGGATATGTCCAAAACTGACTACAAATTATATATGCAAAAACTATGAAAAATAAACTAAGGCATGAAGAAAGAATTTCAGCTGCCACCATCATTCTTCTTCAGGAAATTATGATACATAGCCTTCACTACTTCTATCTCATAGACATCAGGTCTAGCTATATTTTTTGAGATAACATGAGCCTTGAAAATCATATCTCTCACTGCTTCAATTGCCTTCTCATGTTTCCTAAGATTGTCCTTCAAATTGTCAAGAGTTGACTGATAATCATGAAGCTTGTCCATTGAGGCAATTAAAAACACTTCGTCCTCAAAATCCCTTTGAATCATCTTTTCAAATGCATTAATTATTTCTTCTAGAGAAAGAAACTTGTGATTTTCACCTATCAAGGTGCATGGAAATTCTTCAAGTCTATGCAAAAGTGTTACATCATCATCCTCACTGAGTTCCTGTGCATTTTGCAGATCTTCAACCACACTTTTTAACACATTGATGTGATGGATCAAATATTCTTTAGTCTTAATGTAAGACTCCCGATTTGATACAACACCAATTGCTATCAAATTCTTTATCTTTATCTTCTTCATTTCAATCCACTCTTCTAGAGTCTCCTCCAGATCTTGAAGTCCCTAAGACAATGAATCAACAAGCTCATCAAGCTCAGCTCTTGCTTTTCCCATTTTCTCCTTTTGTTCCACTATAGTCTTCAAAGGAACTTTACTCTGCATGAGCATTCTATCTAGGAATTCACCAATAGCCCTTCCTGTAGCATGAACTTTTTTAACCTTTTGAATTAGAGGATCTTCAATAGAAACCGCCATAGGCTCCACAACTTCTGAGGACATAGTTATCTTTTGAATAACCATTGCAAGTTGTTCAGCCTTGGCTTTATATTGTTCTTTATCTTTCTTTTCTTCATCATATTTATTAAGTAAAGAACTGGTTGTTACCTGGAAATCTAATTTAATACCCTCATGGGTAAGCTTTCCCAACTCAACTCTGGAAATAATGTAATCATTTATACTGAAAGTATCTGTTGTAGCTTTAGGAGGAGGCCTTGCAATCTCTGCATATCTGACTCCCTTATCATCCACAAGCCTAGAAATAGTCTTAGGCTTTTTCTTTTGTGCTTTTGGTTTAGCAGGCAATAGATTTTCTAGATCAATATCATCATAAGAAATGGCCTGCTTCTTTCTCTTTGGAGTATATGCTGACAACCACGGAGGTAGTGTGGAAAGATTTACATTTGAGGGTGGATAAACTGTCTGCTCAATAGGATTCATACTGACACATGTGATGGTAACAATTGGAGAAGTGGTAGTAAAAATTGTACTTGTAGCATCAACATTCTTCTCAAGAGTATTAAGAAATTGATCTAACACAGTTTGTTCTCCAATGTCAAATGAAGATGAAGACAAACTTGGTATTGAAACAGAAGAGTCAAACATAGTTCCAAAACTAGTCTTAGCAGAAGTAGGAATAGAATCAACAGACACAACAATAATAGAAGTAGGAATATTTGAAACAATTGGAATATGATCAGAAATAGAAATATGTGGCAAGGTAGTAGAAACTTGTGGCTCATGGCAATCATCTTCTTGAGGGGATTTGTGTAAACCATCAATTTGTTCCTGTTCTACACCTGTTTCCATGTCATGTCCCTCATCTCTTTCATCAGCTGATTTGTCACCCATTTCTACATCCTCTGTATGGGGCTCTTTAACATTTTGCTGCTTTGTTTCTACATTTTTAGACTCCACAATGTTGACATTCATCTTTTTTGCACCTAAATCCTCAGTATTTGTACCTTCTGTACCTTCTTTTTCTTTTCCTCCTTTAGAAACAAACTTAATCCACAGCTTTGATACCTTGGATGAAGAAGGAGCATCACTTTTGTTCTTAGTTCTATTCTCAACCTTCTTCCCTGTTTGTTCCTGAATTTCTATTTTAGACCCAGTAAGAAATTCCTTCAAACTGTTTCCTTTACTTTACAACCATACATTGGTGTTGGCCAATATGGGCTGAAATCTTTTTCAGAGGGAAGTTTCCTCTTTTACTGACCATTTAATTTCAGGTAAGGCTGAGGCTTCAAGTATTGTATGTAGGGTCTAAAACATCCCCCTCATCCTCCATGCCTTCAGGAATATCTACCAACCCAAGTTCTTCTATTTGACTCAAATGCAGTCTGCAGTAATCCAACTTGCGTATCTCATTTTGGGTCCTCGAGTTGGCCCAAACATCCTCTACCATAGGAACATGGAATACAGATTTCCTTTTGATTTTGTCCTACACTCTGCGGAAATTAAAATTATTCCTTTTCTTGAATTGCTTCATAGTCACTAGCTGCATTTCAATTTCAATTGCTTTAGCTTTGGTACCAAATTGAACTGAATTTCTCCCAATTTCCACCAGAAACTTAATTCCAGATTTCTTCAATTCCATTTGCTTATTATGAACCATAATCAATTGTCTGCACATCTCCATTAGAATCATCTTATCACTTGGATATCAAGGTAACATGTATGGATAACTTGGGTAATATCCAACTCTTAGATATGTAAAAGTAGGGAATTGCAGAAACAAACAACCAAAAGAATTCACAACCTCCTAAGCCTCATTAGACACCCTCTTCTGTTCCAACTCATTATTCCACAAACACATAAAGGCTGAAAAGAAGGCATCATTCACCCTCCTAAAATGATGAATAGATCCTTTGAGAGTTATTTGAGGATAGTATTGAAAAACTGGCACAACTCTCTGATCTCCCTCTTGGGTTAAACCTAGAAACATCCTCATTGATGTAATAACATACACCAGATAGGAGGTCATATAAAACTTGAAAGTAGTATTGACCTTAAGAAGTTGATCCAGCAATGAATTTCTGATTTGTTCTCCCCAAAATACCTTCAGTTGCCCCTTAAGAATGACCCTAATGTATAAATAAATCCACTCATGAAATGTAGAAGAAAAAGGAAGACCTCTGACTCTACTCAACAAAGTAATTAAATCACTGACTTCCTCTACAAAGTCACTCCTTGGAAGTCCTCTAGGCCATCTAGATAGGTTCGTTCAAGGAGTTTTCAACCACTTGTTATTAATATGCCTCTTGGCAGATTCAACATTGTTATCAAAACCCTGTTGACCTTTAGTAAAGTCAATTTCCCCAACATTCTCAATCGGTGGGCACATGAATACCTTGTCTAGGAACTCTGCATCTAATCTCATGATAATGTTTCCATTGGCATCAACCATAGTTCTAGTGTCTTTATCATAATGGCTTGCCACTTGAAGGACAAACTCAGGATTATGAGTTGCAATTGGGAAAGAGGCCACCAAGTGTATGTTACTATCAATGATCTTTTGCATGAAACGTGGAGGATTTGGTTGCTTGGTTATTTCCACAAACTACACCATATCAACATGGCCTATTTTTGTATCTATGATCTCATCAACATTTGACTGAACTAAAGTAACAGGGAACCTCCCCTTGCTGAGAGGAGAGACTTTGTCTCATCATAGCTGTGGCTGATATAACCATTTTGTCGTCAGTGAGTTGAGGACAAAATATTCACCCAACAATATGATATGGCTATCCCAGGTTGTGTGGAATATGTGTATTGTGATCTATTATTGAGCCCTATGTAGTTTGAGACCACCACATTCCCTTCCTCCCCTTAGGTGGCTCGTTTGGAGTCATGTGGTGATTGTGATGTAAAGTTTTATGAAAAATTTTAAAAATTTTATTTTGTTATTTTCTCCCTTGTTTTATTGAGCCAGTAGTTTTATATTTTTTTTCAAGATATTTGGTTGTTTGTAATTGTAAATTGTCCTTTTGCCTCAAGGACTATTTTATTAAGGTTTTTGGTTTTAAATTGAATTATTATTTTGGCTTCTGCTATTTAATTTGCATTTATATGAAGTTTTATGAGTTGATTTTATTTGAAATTTCATTCATTGGAAACTTCTTTATTTTGAGGCTTTATCAGTGTCTGTTACTGCTAACTTTTGTGGAGTAATGTGAATTGTGTAAATTGTTATACTCTGGAGGGATCCCTAGTAGGTTGTATAGGGGAGTAGATGGCATGGGGAATGCTTATTGTGAAATTGTGTAAGATCTATTTTGTGGCACTATGGTGCTGATCATTCTCATTCCATAGGGTGTGTACATGATGTGTTATGTATGAAGTTGAAATCCTATGGTATGTAAAGTGTTATGAGGAAATATGGCTATATTAGATTTGATTAATTATTAGTGATATAAACAAGTTCTTTTGGTGGATGTATTTATGAATGGTAAAGTCATCTAAAATTTGTTCCTTTCATAATTAGTAATTATTGAATATACTAATGGATAAATCATAATTTCATGATCTCTAGGTTTTGTTGTACTTTGTATTATGATTCAAATTAGAAATAAAGCATTGGTATCTCGTTACTCTTGTTTCGATAATATACAAATGTATCTCTTTGGGCATCTAACAATTGTTGAATGTGTTAGAGTTAGGAATTTGACATATGGTAATATTTTTAGTTGTAATTTTAGTAAATGCAAAACATCTTTGTTTGATAAATGATAATGTAGAGACTCCTACAATTCTAATGTGTATTGTGTTTTCTTTTGAAATAGTAATGGTATCTTAGCATTTTTGTTTTTCTATTAAATAAATATGTTATATCTAACTCTTATTTGATGTGATGAAGCAAGGGAATATTTTATCCTCTTGAGGACTTCTAGGAGGAAGTCCATTCTTAGGGAGGGAGAATGTAAGGGTGCCTAAATCCTATCTAATAATTTTAATGGTAGATATATCAAAGTTTTCTTATTTAGTTAAATTACGAGTATATATTTTTATTTTATGTTATTAGACTAACAGATCTTCACGAAATTATTATGATAATTTTTATTGTCAATTAGAATTATTGAAAGGATTTTAGTTATAATAATATCAAAAGACATTAATGGTAAAGGAGAATCCGAGAGATAAACAAAGTATGAGATTTGCATTTTGATCATTTACTTCATTCATGTATGCAAATACTTTATGTGCCTTGTTTACAATTATGTTTCCTCCACATATATTTGTGTAAGTATTATTATACGTTTAATTTGAATATATCTGTAATTCCATTATGCTACAAAAATAATTTTATGTATAATTATTTGTTGCAGGCACATCCGTGTAGGGCATAATCTTTACTAACAATCTCTTATGCATATGATAGATTTGTTTATGAAATTATGATATAAGTTATAAAGAGATTAGAATTTAGCAATAAAATCTTGATATGGTTTAGTTAATTGATTTAAATTAATAATTCTTGTGTGTTGTGGGGAATAAGATCTCTTTTATCATTATTTTTGGTAAAATTAAGACCATAGATCAATCACCTATGGGTAGGGTACTTGTTTATTCATAAAAAAATATGTTTTAGAGTTGTTGTAATATATTTTTAGTTCACAAGAAAATGGGTGACAAGGTTGGAAGTTGTAGAGTCTTCTCCTGTTGAAGAGTCTTTGAGTATCCAAGTCATGAAGAAAAAGAAATAAAAGAAAACCCCAAGAATTACATTTCTTGAAATAAACAAACACCACAAGCAAGAAGAGGAAAACAAGAGAATAGCCCAAGTTTATTTCTAATTTTTGTAGGTCATCAAAAGGACATTCATAGCTAATGTTGAAGATAATTCTTTAAGGAAATTACATCCATTTTAATGAGGCAAAGAAAGAGTACATCTATGGTGACTTGTTAGGTAAAAAAATTCTAAATTTCATGAGGAGGGCAATAGAATCCTAGGTAGAAGAAATGAAGCAGACAACTGAATAAGATGGAATCTCTCACATTAAGGAATCTTAGAATCTCTCTTCAGGTGCATTTGGAGACATTTTCCATTAATTAAATTCTTGAGGTGTTTCCTTGAAAATTCACCATTATTTATGTTAAAGTTTTTTCTAAATTTTTTTTCGAGAAAACTTGTTGTTGTCTCATTAAATTAATCTTATCATAGGAATTAGTTTGTAAAAAGGTTTCTGGGTTTTGAGAATCATGTTTTCAGCTTTCCGAAACATCTTCCAGTTCTAAATTTTATTAAGTTTTAAGAAAGTTATCAATATTTTAGTACTTCCATAAACTATGCTGATGTTTTATGAATTTCTCTCTGCACGAGAAAGGGATTGTAAAAATATTTCTGAGTTATGTGAATCTAACCTTTCTAGAACATTTTATAGTTTTAGATTTTCTTAAGTATTTTGAGAGTTATGGCATTTTATTACTGTTGTAGAAGAAATTGAAAATCTAGGGTTTTGTTGGTAGTTTACTTTGTTGGAAATGAATTATTTTCATTACATAAGCGTGTTAGATAAATTTTGCATATTTTCTTTCTTGGAATGGGAATGCTTAGATAATCTTTCATATATTTAATTGCATCCAAAAATTGGATTGTATCAAGAATATACTTGTAGTGCAAGAAAGTCAAATTAAATCCTTATGTTGATTAGTTTATAAGAACAATTGTTAGATCAGACATATATATATATATATATATATATATATATATATATATATATATATATATATATATATATATATATATATATATATATATATATTGCATAGTTATTTGAATGTCAAAATTAAAGAAAAATAATAGATCTTTGATCTTTTATTATTCCTATCATTCATTATAATATAGGGAATACTTTTGAGTAATTAAATCATTCTTGATTCATGATCAAGTTCGGGTTAAATCTCAATTTGAGGGAAATGGATGATTGTAGTATACACTACCCCCTCATCCTACAGAAGTTTTCTAATTGTTTTCTGGGTTTTATTCCCCTTACTCTTACCTTTCCAAAACTTCTTTAATTTTAGAATTCCATTAAGAAATAAGAAATTTATGATAGATTACTACTGGGTGGTTTTTCATGTCAAGGCTATTTCTATTCAATTAATTTTATTCTTTTTCTTAAATATATTTCTATTTATTGAATTAAGTTTGAGATTGGATAGGAGACTAATTTAATTAATATAAATACATTTCTTTATATATATATATTATTTATATTATGTTTAGTTTTATTGTGTGCTTGTATTGGTAACAATGGTAAGAGGTAGATTTTGAGTTTGAAAGAAGATAATAGAAAGATTTTATTTCCTATCATCTAGAATGTTTTGTCAACACTTGAAATTGTTTTATATAGGTCAATAATTGAAAGTAGAGTGAATTATTTTCTTATAATCTTTAATGCATAACTAGTAATGTATGAAAGAAAAGAACTCTAGAGATACTTGTGCATTGCTCTAATGACTTAGGAACTGGAGGTTTTCTTATTGAATGGAAATGTAGTAGGCTCTTCATTAGATCCCTTAAGTTATATTTTACTTGTTTTTGGATAATAGAAATGTAGATTAGAATTTAGGAATGAGGCTAAAACTTTAAATTATAATATAAATGTGGATGAGAAAAATATAATGGAAAGTGTGTTTGATATCAATGTTCATGGGAATGAGTAGGTAGAAATTATAAGTTGAAATTATGCTTAATTTATTGACATCATATATGTTAGTAGACATGATATTTCCATAGTCCATGATATAGAATAGAGCTTTTGGAGAACACTGTGTATAGCTTATTTGGATCGACGTTTCAGATCACACTCTATGATCCATCATCAGGAAGAAAAATATAATAAAAATTGTCAACAATATCAAACCTAATAGGGCTCTTCTCACTGCAGCGAACAATGTCAACCTGTCACTTCCAAACCAGAATCCAACACATCTTGACCATCACACTTCTTCTACAGTTTTGTCCCTCACTACTACTATAGGTTGTGCTGGTGTTAGCTCTTCTTCCAGACTAGAAGGTGAAGAACATGAAGAAAATGCCAGACAAGAGCCTAAAACTTGAAAGCTCAAGTAGGCAATTTCATGATATAACACACCTTTATAAGGTTTATGACTAGTCGTCTCTAGTCCAGAAGCCTAGTACTCATTGCAACCATCATGCTTCTTCAGCAATTACATCCCCCACTGCTACTTCAGATTGTACTATCGATAGCTCTCCTCCCTCGCCATTCTAGAACACCCATCAGCCATTCCTTGACTTTAGCAGTGCAACAAAAAGTTCTCGACCCTCTATAACATCTAGACCTTCCTCATCAATGACAAATCTCTAGCTCTGTTCCATTCCTCAACTATCACTTTATCTAAATCTAGGTATGTCAATTCCTCCTGTAACTTCCTTGTCAAACGGTTCTTTCATTAATGTCTCTAATTCTCACTATCTTCCTCTAAACCCATCACCCTCTCACATTCCTCTGTCCACGACCTCGAGAAGAGAGCCTTTAGGTTGTGTGGACTTTCTTCCTAACGTCTCCCTATCCAAGTTTGGCCCTCAGCCCACTCTAACCCACAACACTAATTACAACCTTCACATGGCATCCTCTTCTCTAGCCCACCCTTTAATCTCTCTAGTGGACCCTGTGACTAGCCCCCTCACTTTTCCTCCCTTCAACATGTTGCCATGTCAACCTTTCTACCTCATCTCTGGGATTTATCTCTCCCCCTCTCACGTGCCATGAGTTGCTCTCTAAGAATAGTCACATTTGCCAACTCTTGTACCTTCATTCTTTTGACTCCTTCTTGACCGAGGCTATTTGTATACCTCATACCACCCCTTCGTACCATCCTCAATCATCTACTTTCTTACACAATTGGGAAGAAAAACTTGTCATCAATCTTTTTAACCTAAATGTTGAGCCCCTTGCCCCCAATTTTCCAAGGAGAGGCTTTGGTTTTGTTGTTACCCTGACCTCCATTCCAAAAATTAATTTCCTCATTGAAATTAAAAATGCTATCCATTCTTTACCTGATGACGTGGCTAATAAAGTTAGACAAGATCGTGTTGTCGCTCTCAGACACGCCAAGCCCCCAAAGCGTAACATTCCCAAACAAGAGCTTCTTGCTTTCAAGAGACTTACTCACAACCAAGATGTTGTTATCATCAAAGCGGATAATGGGAATGCCGTTGTTATCATGAACAAATGTGACTATAATGCAAAAATGTTGGACCATCTTAATAATAGTGGTAGCTATAAAATCCTTCCCCACAATCTGATTTCTACAATCTTGAAACAAGTAAGAACAACCATATCTAATTTTCCCTTTGATGATTGCACCAAAAAATGTCTCATGCCCAATAAAGAAATTACACCACGCATCTATGGTGTGCCTAAAATTCACAAGACCAACATTCCTTTGAGACCGATTGTTGACACAACCTATTCCCTCACTTATAAACTTGTTGCCTACTTGGCCAAGTTAATTTCTCCTCTTATTGGTAAG